>OY992803.1:18639575-20023578 GCA_963921375.1 Tiliacea citrago
ATTTTGATAAAATTTTGTATGGAGGTAGCTGACACCCAGGATTAATACACAGGCTACTTTTTATCCCAATATTCCCACGGGATCGAGACTTACGTGGGTGAAACCGCGGGGCGCAGCTAGTTTAATCATATTTGTATGTGTTTCAAAATGCCCTCTAACAAGTGGACCTTAAAAACCCAAAGGGGTTCCTCAGTTTTTGAAGTGGAACATTTTACTTGAATTTCCCATTTTATAGTAGCAAAAAAAGAATGCGGATACGGCACGTTTTATAAAAAACTAAATAATTCAATAATTAACCCAATAAGGATTTCTTATTGATGTCTGCAGTCTTTATTTGATTCGAAATAGAGTTCAATATCGCACATGATAAAAACAATATGGTTATTGTATGCTTTCTATTATGTTTTTATTGGAAACAATGATCGTGGGAAAATATCTGGCTTACTGTAGCGAGAAAGCAAAAAGTTATCGATTGTTCATACCTGTGCCCAGGTATGAAAAGTGAACAACCTAAGAATTCTCTTATTTTTAAAATATAAAATTTTTAACCTTTCTAAGGGTTCCGCTGTCAACAAGGAACCCTTATAGTTTCGCCATGTCCGTCTGTCTGTCTGTCAGTCCCCGGCTAAGCTCAGAGACTCTTAGTACTAGAAAGCTGTAATTTAGCATGGGTATTAATCACGCCGACATACTGCTAAAGTAAATTCTTCAAAAAATAAAATAAGTACGTAAAGTAGGAATGATATTTTTTTTCTCGTCTCTCCCATGGTTTGGGGTACCGTTCGATAGGCCGTTAAAAAATATTACGGGTCTGTGAAAACCATTTTTCGATTCAGAGATCCGTTTGCGTAATATTAAGCATTAAAGTGCTATTTTTGTAAGAGTTAAGTGTCTCCCCCCCGCCAAATAGATGACTGTTTTTGGATATGTGAACAAATTCATGGCATTAGTATATCGATCCTGATATAATGTAGGTATTTCACTTAGTCAAAAATAAAATGAATTTAGTAATCAATAAAATACCTCTCCTGTAATTTATAATTTGTGGTGCTTACGATGTTCTTCCTTATCAGGGCTCGATATAATAACGAAATTAAATGGAAAACTATCACAGGTTTTACAAGTTAACGAGTAATCGTCGACCAACTGACATTTGCAGTTAGAATTTATTGCAGAACATGTTTTTCAACTACAGTTTTAAGTTTGTTCTTGGGATAAATTCATCCCAACTACGAAACCCTTCATTGTGCGTGGTCACGACATGCACTTTTTTATAACCGGTTTTTTATAGTCCTTCTCCCAAAAATCTTCCTTCAACACGTATCACCTTGTCTTTATCGGTTGCAGTCGCGTGCACATAATCTGTAACGGCACACGCCTTTACTTACAAACTTAACTTTTCCACCACACCAAACAATATCCACCCTTATTCCTTAACGAACAAGTTCTTTGCTACCGGCATTTGTTTTTCAGCAGACTACAAAAGGTGTTGTTCAAGAACGAGGCATTTTTTACTGATATATTGTTAGGTCAAGTTCAGACAGGCAGACAATTCGAGCGTGATATCCTAGGTCATTAACGAGGCTAACGGTATATAATTTACGAGTACGATTGTTTTTTGTGCAAATGAGTATTAATTGTTGAGTGATTCGGTGTGGAGCTAGGGCTAAGTAATAACAGCTGCACGGGTCGATCTATCAAGTTAAGCTACGCTTGCCGTGGTTGATCCGTAGATGTGTGACCATCCTTACATGCCGAGACTCCTCCGTGTCTCGGAAAGCACGTTAAACAGTAGGTCCCGAATGTCATTCGTGGATCTTTGATAGTCGTTACGGGTCGTCAGAAGCCCGAAAGTCTGACAACCTGTCTTATTAAGGGGTATCGTATTACCCAGTTACTGTGTTGTAGAGGCCAGATAGGCAGCCACTCCATGTAAAACACTGGTATTCAACTGCATCCGGTTAGACTGGAAGCCGACCCCAAACATGGAAAAAGCTAGGCAGATTGATTGATTGAGTGGTTCGGTGTAAGGATTTGTATGTTCTTTTGATCCAATATATTGATCAGGCTAGAATTAAATAGAATACATGACTTTATAACTGTCTGCAGCTTTGAGTTTTTTGTGTGGCCTACGCATGTCCTGCAGAGCTGGTAGCGTCGTGCCACGGGTTGTTGAGCTCCCTAAAATAGGAATGAGCTATACGATGACTGAGGCATGCATACCATCTGTCTGAACAGGTCAACTCAAAGCTACAATGGCTCTTTTTAAAAAAGGCCTTTCTAAAGGCCTAAATATCTACTTACAGAAATAAACTTCATTATCATGCTTTTTTGAACTTGCTGTGTACTTGAACTGATCGCGTCATGAACTCTGGCAATTTTGAAAGATGGATTGATCAATATTGCTAACAGAAACCTTCACGATAGATAGTTCTCATCTGCAGTAAAGTGAAAGCTCTTTGTGTTTTCTCCATTTGTATGACTCGTCCAAAAAATATTTTTATCATCATAATAAGGACCAGCAGTGCAGAGTAGGAGCAGTGGTGGCCCAGTGGTAATGGGCGCGACTTACAAGTTGTAAGTCTTAGGTTCGAACCCAGGCAGGCGCTTTACTTTGTATAAATTATTTCATCACCACTGCTCTCAAAACGGTGAAGGAAAACATCGTGAGGAAACCGGCATGTCCTAGAACCAAAAATTCGAAGACATGTGACATTTACCACCCCGAACTGGGCCCGCGTTGTGGATTATGGCTCACTCCCTCTCATCATTTTTTTTTATTAAATTCAAATTGTTTGATTTTAATATCATTTCATTTAATTCAAATTTTTAACAATCCAAACTCACTGAAGATAAATTGGTTTCTTGCATAATCTTAAGTAAAGGTCTTACAACTTAAGTTAATTTCCAATAAACTATGATTGCTGTATATCGGTGACAGCTATTGTTCTGCGCTAGCGCACGCAACTGAGCAGCTGTACCGACTGTAACAATAAATTTATGAGTAAAAACTGAGTTTGAGCCACACCCGCCGGCGACAAATCTGTTAGGGTTAAGTTTGTTTCACGCGTTTCCCAATCATCTTCAGCACTGTTAATTTTAAATAAGTTTGCTTTTATTAGTCAAATGATGATCATGTCTCGATCTTTTTATACCAAAAACATTTGCTGTAATGGAGTAAAACCAATAATTTTGCATTGTACACAGCTTTCAAGTCAGATAATCTACATTGTGTCTAGAATGACCTTCAAAATATTGATGTGATAGTTCTTAAAACGTGCGTGGCGATTATGGCTAATACCCCCCTTAGGGGGAGGCCTGTTTCGAGCAGTGGACGTCTTTTGGCTGAAATGATGATGTGATGATGAATTCTTAAAGAGTAAATGGTTTCCTTGGCTTGGATATCGTGTTAACCAGTATAACTGTGTTGTGGAGGTCAGATAGGCAATTGATATTATTTTCTACTGCCATTCGTGGATCTTTGACAGTCTACGTAAGCTACACTTGCCGGGGTTGGTCCGTGGATGGGTGACCATCCTTCCATACCAAGACTCCTCCGTGCCTCGGAAAACACTTTAAACGGTTGGTTCCAACTGTCATTCCTTTGATAGTCGTTACGGGTCCTCAGAGGCGCAAACGTCTGACAACGTCTTACCAAGGGGTATCGTATTGCCCAGTAACTGGATTTTAGAGGTCAGATAGGCAGTCGGTCCATGTAAAAAGCTGGTATTCAGCTGCATCCGGTTAGGCTGTTAGCCGACCCTAACATAATTGCGAAATGGCTAGACAGATGATGATGATTCAGCTGCATCTGGTTAGACTGGAAGCCGCCCCCATTATAGTTGGGAAAAGGCTAGACAGATTGATTTGTTTACCTTGGCTTGAAAGAACTGGATAAAAGAAGGAGGAAGGATATAGAAACCTCAATTTTGTAAGTAAGATATTATGGGGAACAGGGTGTAAAGTTCACTCATTCTCTATAGAAAAAGGAGGATCCTCCAACCAGACAAGTGTTGTGTCTGGTGGGCTACTGCCCGACAATTGATGTCAGGACGTTGTATAATCTAGTCGCGCGGTACACTCTGCTTGCGCGATGCAGGATTTTGCGTGACGTCAGTGTGATGCGCAGTTCGCATGTGGCAGTGTAGATGCACAAGATGGCGATGCACAAAAACCGGCCAAGTGCGAGTCGGACTCGCGCACGAAGGGTTCCGTACCATTATCTATAAAAATGGCAAAAAAATCACGTTTATTGTATGGGAGCCCTTTTAAATATTTGTTTTATTTTAAATTTATTATTTATTTTGAAAGTGAATATATAACCAAATATTCTGTGAAAATTTTAAGCGTCTACCTGTTGCCGTTATCAATATCGAGCAAAAACGAGCAAAAACGAGCAAAAAAATCACGTTTGTTGTATGCGAGCCCCCTTAAATATCACGTTATTCTGGTTTTTAGTATTTGTTGAAGCGGCAACAGAAATAAGAAAGAAAGAAAGAAAGAAAAATAATTTTAAATACATCATCTGTGAAAATTTCAACTGTCTAACTATCACGGTTCATGAGATACAGCCTGGTGACAGACGGACAGACAGACAGACAGACGGCGGATCCTTAGTAATAGGGTTCCCGTTTTACTCTTTGGGTACGGAACCCTAAAAAGAATATACCAAGTGGGTGCTAAGCAAAGAGGCCTTTGACGTAAAATTGATCGAACATTCGTCCACACGCGCAAATCAAACCTCATCCTAAGCCTTAAAGCGGTCCCTTCGCTTCGTGATTACAGCGCAAATGGCTCTTTATAATTACACTGTCAAGGTCCAAGACCTGTTTACAGTCTATTGTCTTTGTCTCAATACGATTTGAATCAAAACACAGTTTCAGTTTTGATATTTCAATTTATTTGTAGGACAATTTGAATTTAATTGTGGGTACTGGCCGGTTCTATGGTTGATAACTTTATGCTTTGTGAGGTTTCAGAGGACACACTTATCACCGTTTTTTCTCTGAAAATGATTTTTTCGTGGACTGGAGGTCACGTATGCAAATGGCTACAGAGAAAATATTAGACGAAACCTAGTGAAACTGACCGGGATGTGGCAAAAATACCGAATTAATAAGAAAGAATTAATAAGTAAGGTTGACTGGTAGAAAATGCCTCAGGCATTATGTCCGCCTTTGTACAGTGTAGTTTTTACTTGTGCATAAAGTTTTAATAAATAAATAAATTAATTGCCAAAATTCTTCTGACCACAACATTTTGACAATACAACAATATTCATTGCGCCATTTACGTTGTCGAGCAAGACGAATATTTCGAACATTCTGAAGCAATGGATTTTTATTTTTATCTTTCGGATTGTGATTGTAAAGTATTGGAAGAACAGGAAGCCGCGAACGTATATAATTAATTGCAAAAAAATCTTCCAGATATATTATAAACTAGCTGCTGCTCGTGGTTTCGCCCGCGTTGCTTTTCCTTCAATAAAAGTATCGAAACATCAGCTATCAGCCAGTGAAAGTCCTGTCAAAATTGGTCCAGCCTTTTCGGAGATTCAGAGAAACAGAGAGACATACAGACAAACAAAAAAGTAAGTAACGTATATACTTTCTCATATGCATTAAGTAAAAAGCTGTTATTTGGACATTACAAACAGACACTTCGATGTTATTTAATATTGGAGCAGTGTAGAGTTGTGATTTTAGCAGTAGACTGAAGATTACAAATAGTCGTCATCATTGTATTGGCCATATTTTTCAAAGAACCAACATCCAACATAACATCCTTCTTCTCAAACATGTTTAAAAACAATCAAACACTCATACTGTCAAGGGAATTATATACATTTAACAGCCCATTATCTTTGCCGGTCCCAATATAACTGTATTTACGTCAATACCATATGTGATTGATTTTATGTCCAAACATCTCAGCTTCCGAACCCCTTGAGATTTGACAAAGGAATCTAATATTTACGAGAACATTAATTTTGATTGGTATAAACAGGAATATTGATAGTTCCTGATGTTTAAACTTGAGGTATTTGAAGAATTTTGGTCGTTAAAAATAAGAGCAATATCTTTTTGTAATGTCTTTGGCTTTTGGCTGCTGTTTTGTCCTTGTGTCTTTGACTCACTTCAGAGCATCTCAATGTTATCATAATTTTTGTTTACCGTTTTTGTTAGCTTAACTTTTACTTACGCCTACAGCATGCTTAGCACGAGAACCGTAGAGAAGCTTTTTGTCCAAAAAAGAGTAGACAAAAATGACGTTGCCGTGTAGAGACTTTCACAGTTTTCTACCGAGAATTGTAGACAAGCGATTTCTATTTTTCAGTGGAGTAGAAAAGAAAACGTTATGCTAAGCCTGCCCTACGCGCAAAACTTTGTGGGCTCTCTGAAGTTGCACGAGAGTGGCCTAAACGTATAATAATAGCTAATTACTAGACATCTGATTATATGCACTATCAAAATGCCAAAATATGCACGAAACTTGGACGAAATATGCACAATCAAAATACAATTTATTATTAGAATTTACGTTTCTTTTCACAATACATTTATAAGTTGTAATTCTTTTGGCAATATACAATTAAATATGTTTCTAGATTTTCTAGAGCAATCTTGTAACTAGTCACTTATTATTCATTTGTATGCTGAAAATCACCTTTTTTCGTCAACTGAAATTACTGGACAGAACTTGAAAGGCGACATTTCTGCAGAAACCTCTTCTGGCAGAATTTGGATGTGTTAACTTTCTTCCACGTAATACAACACGCCTCACTAACTGAAATAAGCACTATCAATGAAAAGGTACTAAAATAACCAATAAATCTATAAAAATAGCCGTTTATGAATTTGCATATACATACATTCATAATCAGCCTATAATTGTTGCTACTGCTGAAACACAGACCTCTTCTGTCTGTGAGAGGAAGTGGGCCGTAATCCACCACGCGGGCCCAGTGCGGGTTGGTAGATGACACAAATGTCTTAGAGTTTTTGGTTCTAGGACATGCCGGTTTCCCCACAATGTTTTCCTTCACCGTTTTGTGAGCAGTGGTGATGAAATCATTTACACAAAGTAAAGCGCCTGTCTGGGTTTGTTTTCGAACCCACGACCTACTGATAATCCAGTGTCTACCAATTACATAACATAAAAATATTTTTTTAATTAATGATGGAGTGATTTTGTTTTTTGTTTTTGGCGAAATGTGGGGGTACTGTAATAGGTACACCTCTGACTAACTCTTCGCGGATTACAGGCGTGATGTTATGTTATGTTTGATTTTTTATGTATTGAGACTTGGTGCTTAAATAAATAAATAAAATTTTAAAGTACATCTTTAGTGGTATGAGGAACAGGGTGTAAAGTTCACTCATCCACCATAGAAGAGGGAGGATCCTCCGACCAGACGGGTGTTGTGTCTGGTAGGCAACTGCCCAACGGTTGATGTCGGGACGTTGTATATATTATATTTGCGCGGTAAACTCTGCTTGCGCGATGCAGGATTTGCGTGACGTCAGTGTGACGCGTAGTTCGCATGTGGCGATGTTGATGCCGCTACACCTCTATGCATACCTACCTATGCTTACAGCATTAGTTAGTTCATCATAAAAATAATTAGCTAGGTATTAATATACTTTTAGGGATAATAGAATTGCAATTAGGTGGCTTGTAATTGTATAGCTCGGAGTTTCGTGTAGGGTTTTCCTCAATTTTTTCCTCAAACCCATTCCGATAAATTGCTTATAATTAGGTATTATAGATAGTAGATTTTGATGAAGTGAGTCGGCAAAAAGTGAAGTTAATGATATATTATATTTATGCCATAACTTTGATTGATACACAGCTCGAAGCCAATAATCCGCCGAGCGGCAGAAAAGTGTTATAAGAGATAACTACTCGTCTTGGCTATCGGTGTGAGTGGCCGCAATGAGTTTATGTGTCGCGTGCAGCGCCTAGGTGGCGCCCGCGCCGGGCATGGCGCGCTTGCTGCTGGCGCTGGCCACGGTGTTGGCGGCTTGGGCGCAGCTGCCACGCTGCCCCACCTACGCGCAGCAGCGCTGTGCCTTTTGACAGTAATGGTCAGGACGAATACAGAGCTACACTGTGGTGAGCCTGGCACTTGTTTCCTCTTACCTCCCAACTGTTAGTAGGCTCGAGAGAGCCTCGCGAACATACGAATGTTTGTTTTTAAAAAAGAAAAAAAAAAAATGTAAATTATAATTCCTATGACGACTCTAACTCCGCCCCTAAGATGACCGACTGACCTATATTCCCCCCACATAACGAACCATGGTGATACTACTGGTGCTGCCTCCATACAATCGTGTTGAAGATCGAGCTTCAGGTGTTACCACTTCACTCAGTACACTCCAACATTGATATCCAAATTCAAAGTCAAAAGTCAAAGCACAAAGAAACCGTTGAATGTCAAAATTTACAAAAAAAATAGAATTTATGTTACTCAGCCAAATACTTCTGGATGTTTGGGTGTCACATCAATTTTCAAATCGACGACAATTCGTTTAATTTTAGGTGAAGCCTTCTGATGATTGCTGGTCTAACTGTACACAGCAAATCACTTTGACCCTAGGAAACTTTATCATAGTAAAGTAGGTACTTTTAAAGACCCGAAAGAAATAATCTAATATACTATATACTAATATTTCTAATATAATAATCTTAAAAAAAATAGGTACCTATCACTTTTCATTCGCTATAAGCCGCCATGTTGGATTTTATATATGGATTTAATAAATACGTCCTAAGATTGTCTAGTCACCATGTTGTCCCGCTGAACAACATGACGCTTCCAACGATACCTCGTTTGTCAAATTACGAAGACCAGTTTAGGAGTTATGAGGGAACAGATGTACATACATGCATAAAAACAAACATACATACATAGCCTGTCCTATCCTTTGCCGTAGTCAGGTAAAAATAAACTCAAAGCTAGATAAAATCCAGAAAATCAAGGAAATATACAAAGACTTTTATAGCATGTTTTTCAGTAGGAGTAAAGTCAATGCTGCGGTCCATAATCTTACAATCTGTTATAATTGAACTAGCTTTTACAACACCCACGGTAATAAAACGCAACGTTCTAACTAGGTAATTGCAGAATATTCAATGATATTAATACCGACTACATTTTGTCATGATGTTAACTACCGTTTACCTGTTAAAGATTGATCATAATTTAATGCAAATTAATTACATCTAACACGGGCAAAACTTGTTTTCTAAAAGCTGTGAACCTCAATGCAATCACTGTACGAACGATGCCGATGTTTCATTCTGCAACTTTGTAACATCTTGTGCCATAAAATTAACACCCTCATAGAGAAAGTCTTCAGTCTTTGTCATCCTAATGATTATACCTATTACACTAATCTCTGAGTTGAATAATAAAGAGACTTTAAGTACCAATAAAATATTTAGTACCGACATGTACCCAAGGAAGCTAGATCGATGGCTCTTCACGTTTTTTGAGATCGCAGAACCAAAATAACTTGACCCGTGTCACTCTACAAGTATTACGACTCGAAGGACCAGATTTTTTTGGCGTAACAACACAAGATGTTTTTATGGCACTATTTTAAATATGGCATCTTAAACGAAGCCCAGCTTTTATTTATGGGGACCGTAATTTTTGGTGCAAGACAATGGTTTTAATTATGTGCGGTGATAACTGCTGTTAGTAAAAGACGTTGATGGGAGTATTTTCAGGTATTATTCAAATGGCGAACCGTAAAAGAGAGATAAAATTCGTTGTTTATGAGGTGATCAGCTGCTGTTGTGTTTTGGTACAGAAAAGCTGTTTAGGGACTGGAAAATATGAGATCAATTATTATTAATAATTATAGTTAAGGTTATTTATTTTTATTCCATTCATACATCATAATTATCAGCAATATGTATTTTAGATTTGACCGAGCAATATCACAAAAGTTTATGATCTTTTTAGTAAATATATAAGGCATAAGGCAAATAATTTAATTTAATGTTGTGTTGCGTAATGCAAATTCATTTACATTTTATTGTATAGATTCAAGTTTTATATCTGTACAGACAGCTGTGCTGCTGGGGAGTTTGTTGCGCCACTTCTTCTTCCCAGCTAAAGCACTAGGAAGTGGTGAAGGGTGGGACTTTTGATTTTGATTTTAAACGTCTCAGTTAAAATAATGCGTGACAAACAAAGTCTTATCTGCAGGCTTAGCATGAAGCTTCCTATTTCTACTCTTCTGTAGAATAGAAATCGCTTGTTATTGCTGTGCACTCCCTGAGGTATGCGCGGCGAGGTAGGCCACACTATACCAAAAATTATGTACTGCCTACACGGAAACGTCATTTTTCTCTACTCTTCCGTCGACAAATCGCTTTTCTACGGTTCTCGTGCTAAGCCTGCTGGTGTTAGCCTAAACACGCGGCATGAGTAATGACAACATGATGAATATGTGCTAAAAAATAATTACCATGTACCCTAGTCTAAAAGCACAGAATACCAAAACAAATCCAGACCCAACTGCTGTGAAAACACATAAAACGCTTAAAATACAACGCCCTGTGTACAATATGTCAAGTGTGAGCCCAATAAAGAATGCTTAAAGACACACCATGTATAATTGTCAGTTTTAAACCTCGTAATGGGTTTTCAGTGAGTTATTGACTCTGTTTTATTAGTTAGTAATAAAGTTGTTCTTTGTCTTTGAATAGATGGATGGTACTTATGGGTTGCTTATTTTGGGTGGGTACTGTGGTACGTTGCACCAGGTGGGGTTTAATTGCTCGAATTTTAAGAGCCTACGTGACCTTTGCCGTTACAATGTCAAAGTCAAATCATTTATTTCAAACTAGCTGCGCCCCGCGGTTCCACCCGCGTAAGTCTCGATCCCGTGGGAATATCGGGATAAAAAGTACCCTGTCTTAATCCAGGGTGTCAGCTACCTCCATACAACATTTTATCAAAATTGGTCTAGCCGTTACAGCGTGAAGAAGTAACAAACATACACACACACACTCACAAACTTTCGCCTTTTATAATATTAGAGTGATATATATACATATAAGGCACTTTTAAACGTCAGAATTTACAGAACTTAAAATTGATTCTAGTGCCCCTTCCAAAAGTTAGTTTGTGCTTTACCTAGGTTTTTCACCTGGGGCAAGAAAATCTACCGTTACTGTTTTAAAATGTTTTACAATATGTTTTATACATTACCTAAATAATTTTATGGGAAGACACACCCCCGTACATCACAGTAGGTAAAAAGAATTAATAATGAAGCAATGACAGATAAATTAATTATGTGAAAGATTTTTTTTTTTTAAGGATTTCAGATATTTTATTTTATAATTTTAAAATAATCACTTAAAATTATTTTAAAAAAATGTATTGACCCCCTATCTCCGAAACTACAGAGCCTAAAATATAATACAGAATATAGGTCTTTACATATAGATTACAGGAAAACCTATAAAGTCTCATCATCTGCCTAGCCTTTTCCCAACTATGTTGGGTTCGGCTTCTAGTCTAACCGGATGCAGCTGAATACCAGTATTTTATATGGAGCGACTGCCTATCTGACCTCTACAACCCAGTTACTGGGTAACACGATATCCCTTGGAAAGACTGGTTGTCAGACTTTTGGGCTTCTGACGACCCGTAACAACTGTCAAAGATCTACAAATGACAGCCGGGACCAACGGCTTAACGAGATACGACATGTTGCTCACATATTTACAAACATTGTAGAACTAGACGATTTTCCAAATTTGTTTACAATTAGTAAATGTGAGGTGAAGTAATCATACAATGAAACGGGCCGTTACACTCATCTGGCAAAAAAATTACTAACTCATATAGATACTTTGGTTCTCCAAGTTTGTATATTTTATGTGAGCGGTGGTGGCCCAACGGCGGCGGCCTACGTGACCTGGGTTCGAACCCAGGCAGGCACATTACTTTGTGTAATTTATTTCTATCGCTACTGCTCTCCAAAACGGTGAAGGAAAACATCGTAAGGAAACCGGCATGTCCTAGAACCAAACATTCGAAGACAGGTGACATTTACCAACCCGCACTAGGCCCGCGTGGCGGATTTTAGCCCACTCCCTCTCATAGAGAGAAGGCCTGTGTCCCAGCAGTGGGGAACGATACAGGCTGATAATGATTATCATGATGATAATTTCTGTCGCATCAGAATTTAAGATGATGTATTAAACAGTTATCTGATCAAATTTCTACTTACTACTGCCACGAAAACTAACAACTCTTTTTATAATCAACACTGCAAATAAATATGTTTTAAATTTTTGGTCCTTTTATCCCTTGTTTAACCTCCCTAAACACCATACCGTTAACTTGTTTTACAGTTATTAGCCACTGTTATGGTGAACGTAATTATGATACCTGCATGGGAAAATCTAAATAGGATTCCATAGCCATGGTTCATTAGATTAACGATGTCCCCATAATTGAATGTCCCATGCGATACTATTATTAAGTCTTTTTGACGTTATTTTTTCCCTTGGTTTGTTTAGTAGGTATATTTATTTTTAAATATAAATGATTGAATAAATGAATATTTTTATTTGTTACTTAAATACAAGTTCATAATATATTTGATATTCAGTAACAATTCAGTTGACACTCTATGTTTTGCCAGCAGCGTACTAATTTTATAGTTTTAGTAGGTACAGTGGTAAACGTGGACACTAAAAGTCGGGCTGGTCCACAAATTTAAGGTCACTCAGCGTGCTATGGAGCGGGCTATGCTCGGAGTTTCTTTGAAGGATAAGATCACGAATGAAGTTATCCGGAAGAGAACCGGAGTTACCGACATAGCCTGCAGAGTAAGCAAGACAGTGAAGTGACAGTGGGCTGGCCATGTTTGTCGAAGAACCGATGGCCGGTGGAGCAGACGAGTCCTGGAGTGGAGACCGCGTATCGGCAAGCGTAGTGTGGGGCGCCCCCCAGCTAGATGGACCGATGACCTTAAAAAGGTGGCTGGGACAGACTGGATGCGGAAAGCGAAGGACAGGGTGTTGTGGCGCAGCCTGGGAGAGCCTTATGTCCAGCAATGAACTGCTATAGGCTGAGTTGATTGATTGGTTGATTGAGTAGGTACAGTAATATTAAGAATTTAATTCAGAAACATTATAAATTATTAAAATAAGTATTTACAAATTCAGTAACGTAGTTTTGATTAATTACTATTAAATTCAAATGTCAATGCAAACTCTTCTCTACTGTTACGGTTTCTGAAAAAAGGAATAGGGTTTTTTAGTACCTACTTAAGCAGGTTTTATATGATTACAATGAACTCAAAATACATAGATACACATACATGCACTGTCCACAATTTTGTTATTTTCTGTAGGTAGGTAATTATATTTCATTCACAATACCACCCGTTTAGTTTAATCATGTTAAAAATAAAATGCGTTTCCTATTAAGATTTCATTATAATCTTTAATCAAAAACCAGAAATAGAACCGGTTCATCCACTTAATCATTATCTATATCAAATAGAAAACCGGATATGACGAGTATTAGTCTAATGCGACTAAATGTGACTCATTATGAACACAAAAATGAATGTTAAGCGACATTATATTAGTGTTTCCGGTTTTGATCGTTATTTGAAAATAGACTTGATTGGTTTTATGTTGTTGTTTTTAATCGGGAATAATATTGATATTAGAAATGTTTGTATAGTCTGAGAAATGAACATGTTTCATGAGATAAATTCACATGAAACATGTTCATTTATTTATTTACTTGGATTAGTTATTAGCCACACTTTTACTAACACAATATTTACCGTCGAAACTAAGAGAGCAACATTTTCATAAAACGAGGTAATTTCGGAGCTTCGGTTCTCCGTCAGGTAACGAATCGGATGAGATCTGATGCAGCTCTCCAGATTACGGATACAGGAGGCGTAGATCACCTAAGGCACCCAACTTATCCAAGCCATTTACACCAGAGAGTGTGTAGAGTTCTCAGTGTTCGGATTTCTATTCATGCATATTTGATGCCACTTTTGAGGTTTTTTGTTTCATGGACAACTACGGTATGAAAGGTCGGTTTGATCAGTTGGGTGCCTTAAGCGCTCTAGACGACCTCCATCCGTACTCTGGAAAGCTGCTATCAGATCTCATCCGAATCGTTACCTGACGGAGAACCAACGCTTCGACATGACCTCGTTTGTATAAAAATGTTGCTCTGAGTACATTGTTTTGACGGTAAGTATATTTTCACCGCCACAAAATGGAGCCTAATATATCGGACTAATCTCTAAGGGTAATTAGAGATTAACTAAGACTTATCTGATCCGATGCTTGCTTACTGATTTTTAGTGATTGTGGTCATTTAACAGTAATCATCTTAAAAGGTGATGGATGTAGGAGAGATGGATTGAAAAACTATAGCAGTTAGTGTGTAGTAGCCCGAATAGGCTATTGAATATGAAAGCAACCACAAAGCAAAAGACGATTAAAAATCATGTTCTATAGAAGCAGCACTGAAATATGAAGATTGATTCCACCACGAAGGCGTAACTAAAAAGTTGTTTGCAGGCGAATCGACAAATTAGGTTAAACAACAATCAGTTATTTTAGCACCGCGCTATCTGTTCAGTTTCGGTGCAACACGCAATTCGGGCATTAGTGTACGTACAGACGAAGATCCAGCTGACTGTGATGGTGACGGTAAAAATTATGGTCATTAAATTTAAAATTATGGTTACTAGTAAAAGGTATAGGAGAAGACATAGGAAACATTGATTATTTTGAAAGAAGAGTGGAAGAAGAAATACTAGTAGAGGCTGTCTATAATTCTGATGATGATACTAAGGATGCTTGATGACTGATAGTGAGTTTAATAGCCGTATAGAGGTGTGAAGAAGAAAAGGAAGGATCCGGCGACCAGACGGGTGTCGTGTCTGGTAGGCGACTGCCCGACGGTTGATGTCGGGATCAACCGTCGGGCAGTTGCATATAATTATGCCGCGAGGTAAACTTTGCATGTGCGATGCAGGATTTCTGTGACGTCAAGGGTTCTACGGCCGAATGTTCAGTCGTTTCTTTACTACGGCTAACTCGCTAACTATGGCGAAAAAAAAGAAGACATTTGAAGAGATAAGCCAAAGTCAAAACTGTGACTTGAAGTCGGGTAAGGACTCAAAGTCAAAAAAGGAAACTTTGGAAGTTATGAAACGGCTGAACATTCGGCCGATACTTCGGTTTAGCGCTTCGGAGTCTTTGATGCGTAGTTCGCATGTGGCGTTGTAAATGCCACCACAGCCGGATCAAAACACAATCTTGAGTTTGAGCAGGAGTAGCGTACAGAAGAAGCATGTTGTAAAGAACCTAGATGATTAATTGTTTACGTTTTTATGAGAATATTGTGCATGCATATAAGTGATGTATTTACGCAGTATTGGAGACTCGTGATTACTATCGTTATAAATATGTTGTTGGCGTGCTTTGCTTGATTATTAAATAAGTTTTCCGAGACACAATAGCATTTAAGCTTTTTTCCTTTGTTATTTCTTCGTTTTCGTTATCAAAACCAAAAAAGCCCGCAAAGCGTAGTCTGTACATACCGGAGTAACGACAAAATAAAAATTTGGATGGCTAAACTGATTCTTTTTTCGACAAAAATGGATGTGTCTCTGTTTATTTTTGGGTGATTTGGGATGATTGCAATCACTGCAAATTGAAACGATGTGTATCGGGGGTGATTCAATGTGTGAAAATAATTAAGGCTTCCCTTCCAAAAAGTGATTTTAAAATTTTGGTACCGTCATTATAGCGTGTGACAAGAAACTTTATTGAATACGGGCGTGAAAAAAATGTTTGCACATAAAGAGCATATATATATATCATGTTTTGACTACCATGTTTCAGTCCCTTGATGGCAGTCTTAGACTTTATCATTCAAAAGCTATTTATTGTGTGTGTGTTGCTGTAAATGTTTTTTTTTTTTTACATACGGTTAAATAGTACTCTAAATCTGCAAGGAACTGTTGAACTGAAATTCAATGGAAAAGATCATGTAAGAAAACCAAAAATAGGTATCTACGTATGAAAGACACCGTCCACCGTTCGTACCTTTATGGGTCTTTTGCAAAAAAAATAACACCATATACACTCGTTCACTGACTAATCAATTGGTAGACACGTACGAACTTTTCCCAAAAACTACAAAGCCAATTTTGTTTAACAAAACATCGTTTTTGGTACCATAACTAATTTCTAAACCACCCCTGTTTTGCGTAACAGGTAGTATTAGCCAACAAACTTATCAAATCAAAACACAAATTAAATTCACCCCTATTGCTTAGCTCTTTAGATTTCCAATGACAGCACTGACAACTTTGTAACTATCACTCTTTCTCTACTTCAACAATCTTATAGCATCAGTTTGTGTAAACAAAATTGACCTTTGCTGGCTTCTTATAAAGTCCACAACATACTCAAAGCTAAAGTAAGTTCCAAATTTTTTTGCCCAAATTTGACCTACTAGCAAGTTTTGCAAAAAAAAACCTTTTTGTGTTACATGCACGTGTTTAGGATTGAAATTTATTGTTCGAAAGTGCTATTGTTAATATTTTGTTACCTTTTTTTGCTAAAGTCCACCTGATAGTCTGGTCAAGGGTAGGGTAGGGTTGCAAGGTTCCGCATTTCCTATTAGATGCAAGTTTTTAATGGGTTTCTATTGGTCATTTTGCCCATAACTTTGTTCAGTTAGAATAAGTTCAAACCAAAAAATAAAACAAATGTTAATAAATTTTATTTTTATTTTTATGAATGATTAGTAGTCATTGGATACATAAAGTGGGCTGCCGTTGTAAGACGATTAAAATGCCACGGTGTACATATAATGTCTAGATAAACAGTCAAAGCCGTGAACTTGGCGAAAAAATTGCGTCCAGCTGTTGGCAGCAAAATGCTCGCACACTAGAATAACACAATGATAGCACAATAACGTGGCCCGAGTGTAAGACGTAGCTGTCACGCACACCAGCATAACAATTTTTTTTTTAATTCTTTTGCAGCGCGACACTCTATCTAGACATATAGAATAATCAAAGGTTCAAACCGATGCCGATGACTAGCCCTGATTGTGGTAAGTTTTCGGTAAGTTTGGATCAAAAGTAACAACAACTGTTAGAAATATTAAGAAAAGCCTTTTGGTTTTGAAGAATCAAAAAAAACACCATAAAATAGTCCTTGTACACAATAAACATACCAAAATCACGTCTTTTTTTTCTAAACGACGCGCGACGTCTATCATTTTATTTTTCATAAAGATACATAATTATACAACTTATTTTTAATTTCTCATACTCGGAAAGTAGTGTTTGTTTGATCTGAGTAGTGATAGATAGATCCCACCCTAGGGCGGGATAGACTCATAGTAATGGCTTCCCTCCCTAGGGCGGGAATGAATTAAAAAATAGAACTAAATTTGGTTAGGTAGTCGGCTACGATTTTTTTTTACATAATTAAGAAAAAAACGATTTAAAAAAAAACTGCGGTCTTGTGAGTGTTTAGACATCCAATGTGAATTAAAAAAAATACCTATTAAGCCAGATGGCCCGCGGCGGTGAAGCGGTGTGTTCCATATTTAAAATTGAAAAGACTATTATAATTTGACGGAATACTAACTCTGTAAGCTGTACCGAAATTCAAAATTTAGGTTTATATATAGACTAATATTTATATATATACTAAAGGGAGTGACTACCGAGATGACGACTAATAGAGAAGTATGGAAGAAAAGGACATGTTGCGCCGACCCCAAATGAATTGGGATAAGGGCAGGAGAATGATGATATAGGCTAATATTTGATTAAAAATGAGTTCAAGCGATGCTGAAATGTTGACCCCAGATTCGGATGAGGTAAATACAGTAATCGAAAATCTTTTGCCGGAAATATATTTAAATACATACAGTGATTTTATGAAGTGGCGAGAAAACAATAAAATAAAATATTTTAGAATAACTATTTTTTTTTACTTTTCTTATATTCGAAATGAAAAGTAGAGTGTTTAACACGGGTGAAAGTCACCAATTGGAATTGATTCCTTTCGACCCTTGTATAATAATCTACTATTACTCTTCCAACAAAATATAGTTACATCACATTATTTACCATTGTAACAAGCAAATTGTTACTTCAACCAATCTACCTCTATCAAATGCATTAGCCCCACGATTATGTACCAACAGATAAAGTAAACCAAACTTAGCAACCTTAACATCAAACTTCACGTTAAAAGTTAAAATACCGGTTGTAACCGGTTTTAGAACAAAGGAATCTGTTTGTTTGAAACTAGGTTGATTGAACGACAATTTAGGCCTTATCCTGCGATCTAGGTCTTAGAATTGTTTACGTTGAACAGCTGTGCTTTATAGTAATGCTTTTATGGCTGTGAATTAGGGTTAGGGGTGTTTTTAGGGCTTGAAGTGATGACAGCCCATCTGGAAGTAGTAGGTACCTACGAGTATAGGAACTTCCTTCTCCTTTATTTTCAATATTCTTGTTATTATTGTCCACTTTATTATTCAAGAGTTCCTGCAACCATTTGCTCAACACAACAAATTATTGTATAGGGTTCAGTATAGTCGACAAGGACCGCTTATAGTTTCACCATATCCGTCTGTCTGTCTGTCCGCGGCTTAGCTCAGAGACTTTTAGTACTAGAAAGCTGTAATTTGGCATGGGTGTACCTACATATTAATCACGCCGACAAAGTGGTAGAATAAAATCTTTAAAAAATATTGTAGCGTACCTCACTTGCACGGGGATGGGGGATGGAGATGATATATTTTTTCTCGTCTATCCCATGGTGCGGTGTGGTCGTTTGATAGGCTGTTCAAAAATATTGCAGATCTGTGAAAACCACTATTCTTAATATTAAGCTTTAAAGTGCTCATTTTTGTTAGAGTCAAGTGTCCCCCCCCCCGCCAGCTTAATGATTGTTTTGGATACCTATGTGAAACGATTTACGGCAGTAGTATATAAAACGAAGTTAAAAGGAAAACTATCATAGCTGTGGCTAACGAGTAATAGTCGACCACCTTACATTTGCAGTTGGAATGTATGGGAGAACATATTTTTCAACTACAATGTTAAGTTGGTTCTTGGGATAAATTCATCCCAACTACGGATCCCTTCATTGTGCGTGGTCCAACACGTACTTGGCTAGTTTATAATCTTATCGACAGTTTGTACTTTCTTTTGCATTTTTTCTCCGAGGTGGTAATTACAGCAAAATCGTTGAGTCCGCGTATCACTGGCCAGTTTCCCTCACTTGTCAATTTATTTAATTCGCTAGTTTCGTTGATTAGGCAGTTTCGCTCATCGGTCAGTTTTGCTGATGAGACGTCGCGTCAATTCGACAGTTTCCAGCGTTCGCCAGATTCGTGTGAAAAATGCTTATTAGCTGGGAGTTCTGGCCGACTATATTTTCAATTTAATTTTCCAATCTAACCTCTTCTTGCCTTTTCAACTACGGTCATTTCTAAACTCCTAAAAACAAAAACCTTACAACCAATTCTCCAAAACTCCTCGCACATCTCGTGTTAGTCTGACCTCTATATTTACACAGCTGTGTCTTATTGTTCGTCGGATTAGTAGCATGGAACGATCAGCGTGGGAGTGGGTTCGGTCTTCGGTGCCAACCGAAGGGTTTGGGATCATTTCTTTTAGTAGGGCTTTTATTTATTTTACTTCAGCAAGTCTGTATTGTCATTCAAATTTTTTATGTCTTTGTTACGCAAAATGGTTTGTACCTGTCACGACTTATGCAAAATTGTGGTCCTTTGGTACGCTTTTAATTTTGTTGAGAGGTTTTTTTTATCGTTATTGATACAGTTTAGTCTGTGTGGTGCCAGACGTAAAGAATAACACCATCCTATTTCTTCCCGTGTATGTCGTTAAGGGACTTACTAGAGAATGGGCAATAGCGTTCTCTATGCATTTTAACACCATGCTGCGATCGTCGACCCGCCTGCCAAGCGTGGTCTTTCGGCGGAAATGGTGATGATGATGATACAGTTTAGCAGACTGGCGTTGGTACAAAAGTTCGCATAATGGATTATTATTTGCATCAAAATCAATATCTTCACAGACATCTTCAGCATTTGCGTAAGGCAGCTTTTGAGCAAAAAAAATATTATAACATTCGCAAAGTTTGAGGATGTTATTTATTATGTATAATGTGTTTTATATTAGCTAGACATGTTTGTGCCATTGTAATTTATTTTAACTTCATTGTATGTATATCATGTCTTATGCAAATAAATGATTATGTTTATATTTTTTATTAACTCAATAGCTGTTTCCACTCTATCATGTATCAGTCTTTTCCAATCCAAGAGATTTGCCTAGTTAAACTGAATCAAAACTCGAGTGTGATGTTTTCTGCTAGCATTAGTACAATTAATAGCCACACCACCATTTTGGACCACTTATAACTTGGGAAGAGACGATAGACTAAAGAATTACCGCAGCTCATAAAAAAATCTCCCTACAGAATTGCGGCCGCGGTGGCCAATCTCAACGGATCTCCGCCAAGTACGCGAGAAATTTTAGCATGTGTGCGCAAACACAGGTGCACTATTTGTTACTTTACTCTCATGGAACGACGGGGTGACACGGCAATCAGACACGACCGGAGAGATAAGGCGCGGCGAAATTCCTAATGGAAAACCTACCACATTTCCCGTCCCGGGAACCGAACCCAGGGCCTGCAGTCTAGACATAGATAGACGGTCAAAATTGCTTGATAAGCACGAAAAAATCACAATCTTGTCAAGTATTTTTGACCGTCTAGGGACTCCATTAGGACTTTGCGATCTAATTCGGTCGTAAAGCGATCGCTATCTATGCCCAGACTGCTGGGCCAGGACCCAACGCTCAGCAGTTGCACTTGCGGCTACGAGAGCAACGGGGCTCATAGACAATGAACAAACAACTACATGTTACTCACAAAGTAAATCCCCTATAATGACACAATCACCAGCAAGTGAAATCATTTCATTATCCCTTATCTTTATCACATAATTGTTTATTTGAATAACAATAACTCAGTTTATCTCCCTTTAGCTAATGGTTATGTTATCAGTTAATGGCTTTAACTTTTACAAACGTATAGTTTTTTTAAATAATTTTTTACTTTAACCGCGAGGTCGATTTTACGAGTGTTCTTTTGCGTTGTAGTTTTGTTGATGTAGGGTGAAAAGTGATGTTGCTGTCACTGCATTTGTGTGTACTTTTCTTTAAATAATGAAAAGTTTTGAATAATCTTAGAACAATATGGCTCTGGTCCTCGTGTAACGATTGATCATTCATTATGTTTATGTAGGTTTGGTGAGTGAACATAGCTTTGACAAACAACAAAAAAATACGTCAAAATCGATTATATTATTTAATAAGTTCCCTCTAGATATAAAAAGCGCTATCTACTCAAGCTCTTTTAAAAATCAACTTAAACGTTTCCTACTGAATAAGTGTCTTTATGCTGTTGAAAATCTATAATAATATACCTTTAAATGTTGTATTTATGCATTGTTGTAATATTTAAGGTGTTTTTCCGTATGTAATTTTATTTTTTATACCATGTAATTTCAGATTCAATTTATTGTTCATGAATAAATGACTTATGATTTATTATCAGTTGATCTTGAGGCTCAGTTAGTTAGTAGTAGGCAATTCATAATACTATTAGTGATTATACCAGTAATTTAACATCTACTTTAATTTACCTACGTACTAGTTAAAAAACTTGTAAGTTATCCCCACCAGAAAATAAAATCGGTTCAGAGGCATGTACAAAAGTTGGTCCTTCCACCCCAAAAAGGTTATCAATAGTCCACAGCATGTCCGAGGATGTGTCAAAAAAAAGTTTTGTTTACATTTTTTGTCACCCTCAGCTGTGGATGCGTTTTTTGCTCAATAGTAGGTAGGCAGAAACCGAAGCTAGTAGGTAGGGCTATTTCGTAGTGATTTTTTTCCTATTTGAGTATTAGTTATCTCTCGGTTGTTTGGTTAACCAAGTATAGTAGGTACCAGGGCTGTTGATAGAGTTTTTAGTAGTTAAGATGTTTTAGGGTAGGCTGTCAACTAAGCATGAAGTCAACATTCGTTAGCATACGGGAGTTAAGAGGCTGCTTTTTAAGAGCATCTTATCTTTGTACAAAATACTCGAAAACATTAGAAGAGAAAGGATGGAAATCAGCTCTGGAACACACGCAATAGGGATATTCACGGATTTTTTTTTCACTTAGTAATAAAAAACATACAAACCCAAGAAAAGTATTAGTAGAATTATTAAATTCAACTACTGCTTCTCCTAAAATGTTCTACTACAGCATTTACCACGAAACTTTGCTTTGTTTACATCAGCTTTTAGCCCCTATTCATATATATATATATATTTTTTTGTGCTTTATTCAAGCAGAAATCGCACTTACTTACCTTATTTATTATTATTTATTTAATACTTTAAGTACACAAATGTACAGAGACGGACTTAATGCCATAGGCATTTTCTACCAGTCAACCTTTGGCCGATGCAGAGACAAGCAGTGGTAGGTGCAATAGCGAAAATTGTGAAATCAATATTTATTTAAATATAAGGATATACATTCATATACTAAATCAAAACTTTAAATATAATATAAGACCAAATAAATACATATATACACGAATATACCTATAAACCAAACAAACAATGGGAAAACTTTACCGTTGTGATGATACTGCCAGCTTCTTGCGAAACCACACCTGAATCTTACGATTTCAAGCATTTTGCAAAGAATAGATTTTTATTCACTTACTTTTTTCATCACTTCCGGCATTGTTGAGAACGACAAGTTTTGAGTTGACTTTCCGTTCCACCAAAAAAACGCAGCATAAAATAATCAATTGTAAAATAAGTAATGCGTCAATAGTGTTAGGTGGGATGGGGCTTGCTCGAGTCCATATGGTCTTGAGACAGGTGTGAGGCAGGGGGGGTCTGAGTTCTCCTACACTCTTCAACCTGTACATGGACCAGGGGCCCAAGTTTGCTATTTTTAAAAATTCAGTCGTTCCAACACGATCCCATTGTCATGCCATTGTCGTTTTGCTAAAAGTTCGTAATCTGGTAAATTCATAATGGTCGATCATTGGTCGGTCAATGTTCTCGTAATATAATTGTGTTATTATAATGGCATTGTCGTATTGCCATTATTATAAAACCCATTAGTAGAAATGTCATTCATTTGTCATTATGTACGAGATTACCAATATATGCAATTTCTTTCAATGTTGTGTCCGTGGCCGACCATTGGAAAGTCATAATGACGCCATTATAATACTAGATTACCAAACTTGTCAAAATCAACAATTATGAAATCAATGATCGACCATTCTGACACTATTGTAATAGCAGATTTGAGGCCCAGTTCATTGGGGAGCTGAGTAGCAACAGAGTCGGATGATATATATGGCATATGTGTCAATAACATTAGCTATGCAGATGACACGGTGCTGCTCAGTGGCTCAGTCTGTGGCCTGAGGAAACTGGTGAGTGTGTGTGAGAGGTACGACAGTGTTCATGGCCTATTGTACCTATAATGTGAAAAAGACTGTCGCGATGGTGTTTGGGCCTGATGGAAAATGTCCAGAAACGGTACCTCCAATTTTTTTTTTTTTTAATCTTTATTTATTTACGGGGTTTTTCTGTAAAGAATATGTCACCCCGATGATTACATACAATTAAATAATAAATTATACGTAACTTATATACTAAACTAGCCTACCCGCAACCTTATAACCGTAATAATAATAGACTAAAGTGTTCTAGCCTCATCGGACAGTGGTAAGCACATTAAAACTATTGACGAGCACACTCCGCCAGGACATGATGCACATCTTCTATAACTCTACAGACATCACAATTTGGTGAATCGACTTTGCCGCTAACGCTCAAAGCCATCACGACTTCTTACCTGCTCATCCTGCCCTCGCTGAACCAAAGCACTCGTGGAAGAGATGGCTGAATCGTTCTGTACCAGATACCCTTAGTCAAAGACCTTTCATCAAAGTATTCTGACCATGCTTGGGTACATTTGTCTCTGACCAAAGTCAAACGCTCAGTATGCCAAGGAGAACAAGGATACATTTCTCCATCAAACCCTGCTTCGTTAGCCAAACAGTCAACCATTTCATTTCCTTCCAGTCCAACGTGAGATGGAATCCACTGCAATACAATTATTTTACGCTTGCAAACAAAATCAGTAATGGTTTTTAATATATACCACCACCACCAGTGACTGTGGAAGGCCCCTAAAAGGTGAAGTACTCGTGCATCTCACCAGATGGAGAAGAGCACTTTTTGAGTCAGTGAAAATGACAAATCGATCACCGTCCAAAGATTCGACATAGGCCAAAGCTTCAGCTATAGCAATTAGCTCTAAATGCATTATTGAAACTTTAGATACAATTTTGAATTTAAAAGAGGCACCTATTTGTACCTCCAGTAATGATTAATGGTATACCGTTATCGAGAGTGCACTCATTCAAGTACCTTGGGTGTATTTTGACCACTGACGATATTGAGAGAAAGCGGGGGGCGCTGTCGGTCAGAGCGAATATGATTGCCCGCAGGTTTAAGCGTGCTTCTACAAAGATAAAAAAAAACACTTTTTAGAGCCTTTTGTTCCTCATTTTACACCTGTGGGTACATTTTACAGAGAGATCGTACAGTGCCCTTCGCGTGCAGTACAATAATGCTTTCAGGGTGTTGATGGGGCTGCCTCGCTTCTGTAGCGCATCAGGGATGTTTGCGGAATTGCGTGTTGATTAATTTTATGCATTAATGCGTAAAAGATGTGCGTCCTTGGTGCGCAGGGTGCGAGCCAGATCCAACAGCATCCTGGACGTTATTGCTGACAGGCTGGACTGCTCCATTGTAAGTCGTTGCTTCAGTATTTCAGCTGGAATGCTGAAGCAGTGATTATTTTGTTGTGTGTGTATGTGTAATTGTTGTTGTAATTTTATCACTAACATATTTGTAAGTTTATTTTATTGTTACTAACATTACCTTTATGAGTCTCATGGTTACTGTCAAAAAAAATATATTATAATAAAAAAATAGGTACTTGTTTCTTGACTCCTACACAATGTATATTTAAATAATGGATATGTTTTGAATTACGTGCACATTCCCAATTGAGAGTGGCTCACTCCTCATCATCATTCTTCTTCCTTCACCCCAATTTATATGTGGTCGGTGCAACATGTCTTTTTCGTCCATACTTTTTAGGGTTCCGTACCCGAAGGGTAAAACGGGAACCCTATTACTAAGGCTCCGCCGTCTGTCTGTCTGTCCGTCTGTCACCAGGCTACATCTCATGAACCGTGATAGTTAGATAGTTGATTTTTTTACAGATGATGTATTTCTGTTGCCGCTATGACAAAAAATACTAAAAAACGGAATAAAATAAATATTTAAGGGGGCTCTCATACAACAAACGTGATTTTTTTGCTCGTTTTTGCTCGATATTGATAACGGCAACAGGTAGACGCTTGAAATATTCACAGAATATTTAGTTATGTATTCACTTTAAAATAAATAATTAAATTAAGATAAAACAAATATTTAAGGGGGGCTCCCGTTATCAATATCGAGCAAAAACGAGCAAAAAAAACACGTTTATTGTATGGGAGGCCCCATACAATAAACGTGTTTTTTTTGCTCGTTTTTTCTCGATATTGATAACGTTAACAGGTAGACGCTTGAAATATTCGCAGAATATTTAGTTTTATATTCACTTTAAAAATAAATAATTAAATAAAAAATAAAACAAATATTTAAGGGGGGCTCCCATATAACAAACGTGATTTATTTGCCATTTTTATAGATAATGGTACTGAACCCTTCGTGCGCGAGTCGAACTCGCACTTGGCCGGTTTTTTTCTTTAATTCTCTGTTATTCGTTATTTCAGTACCCAACCCCTTTCTAGCCATAATCATCTTTCACACAGTCCATCCATCGTTTCTTTGGTCTCCCCCTACTCCTAAAGCCATCCACATTCATAATCAAAACTTTCCTCACGACATTTTTCTCAATTCTCCGCATCACATGCCCATACCATGAGGGTAGCTCACACTAATAATTAAAATCCTAAGAAAAAATCTACTTGTAATTTAGTCAGTTTTTTAGGGTTCCGTACCCAAAGGGAACCCAACGGGAACCCTATTACTAAGGCTCCACCGTCTGTCTGTCTGTCTGTCCATCTGTCACCAGGCTGTATCTCATGAACCGTGATAATTAGACAGTTGAAATTTTTACAGATGATGTATTTATGTTGCCGCTATAACAACAAATACTAAAAAACAGAATAAAATAAATATTTAAAGGGGCTCTCATACAACAAACGTGATTTTTTTGCTCGTTTTTGCTCGATATTGATAACGGCAACAGGTAGACGCTTGAAATATTCACAGAATATTTAGTTATGTATTCACTTTAAAATAAATAATTAAATTAAGATAAAACAAATATTTAAGGGGGGCTCCCATACAACAAACGTGATTTTTTTGCCGTTTTTATAGGTACGGAACCCTTCGTGAGCGAGTCCGACTCGCACTTGGCCGGTTTTTATTTTTTTACTGTTGCTACTGCGTAGCGTGATACGTGTTGACTGATTATTTTTATATATTTACTGCAAGCACGCGATATTACTTTCGACAAGTTATTACATGTTTAATTTATCATAATTATTTATCTTCGGTACGTACGTTTTATTTTACTGACATCCCAATTTGAGCAAGTATTTAACCGATTTAGTTATAAATTTGATTGAGAAAAGGGAGAAAATCTGGTCAGTATAATAATTTCAAGCAATCTTTGCCTAAGGGTTTGAATTTGAGTCTTCCCAAGGAGATAATCATACACATCGTAACAGTACGACTGTTCCGACGTGCAGCAAGACATAATCAGGAGTTAATAGTTGGGGAAAAAAAAAGAAAAAAAAAATAAGAAGGAAACTGGATTGTTTTATAATGCACATGGATAATAGCCCGCTAACCTGTTACGACCTGCGTCAACAAGTTACTACTGGTCCAGCCTTCGGTATATCTTTCGACCTTTTTCGGACAAGGTCCACTTTTAAGAGGGACGTAAATTTTTTTGCTGGGAGAGGTATTTGGTTCCAAAACATGGGCTTCTTTTAGAGAACAAAATAAGATGAATATTTCTCATTCCGATCCAGCCTTTCCCAATCAAGTTACGATAAGCTTCTAATTTAACCAGCACGTTATCGGTACGAAGAAGTGCGTCGATGCGTTGTTAATGTTCTGCCATCTTGTATTGTTCGCAGAAAGTGCAAGAAAGAAAGAAAGAAATATATATTTTTTTGCATTAATTCTAGATATTGCCATCATTCATCAGTCTCCTTATGCCAATTTATTTGGGTTTGGCGCGTCATGTTTTTATGTTTTTCATTTTGGATTTTGGCCAAAACTGCGCAAGAAGAAAACAAGGCGTGCTAGTTCATGAGATAGAAGCTACATAAATAAGGATACTGGACAGGCCTGTGTCTTCCCCACAATCTTCATTTCCTCAACTGCTCTATAATCTACAACTACGCCCAAAAACTTTCATTTTCTACTTCCCACGGCTTTCTCGCTCAAACGCACTCTGCCATAACAAAGAGCTGGGCAAAAGTTGTTAATGAAACGCTATGCTGGATAACCCATGGATTTACCATTGTAAATAATATGTATTTCAAATAACAGGTGCGGTGGCGCAATATGCCTTCGAACTAAATGTGGCAGATTAAGTGGAGGATATAGAGTTGTTAGTGATAGTGTGATTGTGATGGTTTTGGTGTGATACTATAAAAAGCACCAACTGTGCAGTTGTAGAATTTGAAAGATGAAAGACATTAAATATTTGAAAACTTTAGTAAGTAAATTTACAGTAAAGGAGTCAAAACTTTGGCAGTATTTCAAACACTCTGTACAATTTTCTAAAGAAATTACCTAACTTTTTAGAGATGAACAAGGAATGAGCCTCTCGTATGTCAAAAATGTTTATTCAAGCTGGTCAATATCACCTTTTTGACGTTATCAAATCAACTTGCAAATAGCTATCGAAATAAATAACGACGGTGAAAACTGATATCCACACTCCTTACATCGTACAAGTAGCTCTATACAAACCCAGTGCATTGAACTTTCCGCAGTGCTCGCTAATCTGTGCGCATCACTCGGATTGCAATTTATTAACTGCACAGTAGACATGTGTCCAGCCGGCAGCCGGCCAGGTTGACCGCGCAGCACTTTTTACAAATTCAATTTTAAAATGTACATATGAGAGATTATGACAAACATTGAAAAGAGTATGCTTAGATGGTTTGGTCATGTTGAGAGGATGAATGAAAGGCGACTAACAAAAGGTATTTAAAAGGCAGATGTGAGTGGAAACGTCGGGAGGGGACGCCCTAGGAGGACATTTTATAGTGACCTAACTGGTGATGTTCTTCAGAAAGGCCAGGTGCGTAGTCCTAGCAACCGGCGTGCGTCAGTGTATGACCAGATGTGTGAACGTAAACGAAGCAAAAGGAGTAGGTATGTAAGGAGCGTAGCAGGTGGCGTTCTATAGTTTCTGCCTACCTATGTGTATGTATACGAGGGATATATTCTCGTGAACTATGAAGGGAGAGCGTAGGCTGTATTTTCACGTCTTAAAATCTTTAGGTGTGCTAATTTAGAGACAAAAAATGAAAATCTGGCCAAGTGCGAGTCGGACTCGCGCACGAAGGGTTCCGTACCATCACACTATCACACTAATATTATAAAGGCGAAAGTTTGTGAGTGTGTGTGTGTATGTTTGTTACTTCTTCACGCTCAAACGGCCGGCAAAAGTCACTTCTCATACAGAGAATGAGAGAAGGTATGAGCACTGACCACCACGCTTGGTCATGTAGGCGGGAGGCGGGGAGTCACTGTCTCACAGAAATTTTTACCTACATAAAACACACGTTTTCTTTAAGGCTCCGTGCACGATAAAAACCCTTTTTTGGCAATTTCCTAATTGTGAGAAAGCTCGAAATAATTGAAACATTAACGTCTGTGTAACTATAAAACCGGCCAAGTGCGAGTCGGACTCGCGCACGAAGGTTTCCGTACCATTATCTATAAAAATAGCAAAAAAATCACGTTTGTTGTATGGGAGCCCCCCTTAAATATTTGTTTTCTTTTAATTTAATTATTTATTTTTAAAGTGAATATATAACTAAATATTCTGTGAATATTTCAAGCGTCTACCTGTTGCCGTTATCAATATCGAGCAAAAAAGAGAAAAAAAATCACGTTTGTTGTATGGGAGCCCCCTTAAATATTTTTTAGTATTTGTTATTATAGCGGCAACAGAAATACATCATCTGTGAAAATTTCAACTGTCTAACTATCACGGTTCATGAGATACAGCCTGGTGACAGACGGACAGACAGACAGATGGCGGAGCCTTAGTAATAGGGTTCCCGTTTTACCCTTTGGGTACGGAACCCTAAAAAGTACAGTTTTCGTGGTGCTAAACCATTCGTGTCAGTCTCAACACCTGTTAATTGTTTCATCACTTTTGCGCTCTCAAAAACATAGTTTATTTCGCCTTCGATTTTCTTAATGATGATATTAAATAATCATAAAATAAAATTTTGATTTTATTTCAAGGATAGCTGAAGCCCCGTGTGTCATTTATAAATTTCTTGTTGCTAGCAAACCGTGATAAATAATTGAAAAAAATACATTACCGACTGGGTTTTAAAAAAAGATATAAGTAGGTTTTTCAACATTATTTTTGTTGCTATATTTTGTGAAAAAAGTGCTTCAGCCACAAGCAGACCATAAAACCGGCCAAGTGCGAGTCGGACTCGCGCACGAAGGGTTCCGTACCATTATCTATAAAAATGGCAAAAAAACACGTTTGTTGTATGGGAGCCCCCTTAAATATTTGTTTTATTTTAATGTAATTATTTATTTTTAAAGTGAATATATAACTAAATATTCTGTGAATATTTCAAGCGTCTACCTGTTGCCGTTATCAATATCGAGCAAAAACGAGCAAAAAAAATCACGTTTGTTGTATGGGGCCCCCCTTTAATATTTATTTTATTCAGTTTTTTTAGTATTTTTTTATTTTAGCGGCAACAGAAATACATCATCTGTGATAATTTCAACTGTCTAACTATCGTTGTTCATGAGATACAGACTGGTGACAGACGGCGGAGCCTTAGGTAATAGGGTTCCCGTTTTACCCTTTGGGTATGGAACCATAAAAATGATGTTGATATTTTTCAATGTTCAAAATTAAAAGTAGTTTTTTGTAAAAAGATGATCAAACGAGATCCTGCGTCATTTTTCTGAAAACTTGTTGCGAATATTAGTGATTTTCTATGAATACTTAATTTATTTGAAAAATCCCTTCCAGCCACATGCATAACAAAGAACTCGACTTTACAAATCACAAATGATTTTGTTTAAATTCTTTTTCCTTTCTCACAACTAATGAACAAAGAACAATGCCAACTGCCCATACATTTGAAAACCTGATAATGAAAGTAAATGTATAGCTAGAAGGTATAGTAGAAAGACTACATGTAAGTTTAGAAAATAATGTCTTAAACTCATTTTTACGATTTAAACGCTACGAAGTCCAAAAAATATTAATATTACTTTTTAGGTTAGGAATTGCCAATTCCAAATAAGAGTATAAAGAAATAAATGTGCTAGAACTAATTATTTATAAAAAATAGAAATGCTTGGTCAGTGGGTCGTCTTAGGGGTACCTACTTACCTAGCTATGGTCTAAAACGTCTTTTTTACTTTGTGAATTCCTTGAAGCCAACTGCCCTCGTCACTGCTTAGACTCTCGATGATTCGCAATATAAATTGAGTGTCGAGCATTAGGTAACTGTTGTTTCTACAGCTCACTTATGTACTTACTAACTACATTTTTAGCATAATAAACGATAGTTAGATAGTTTATATACCTCTAAAATGTCTAACTTAGTTCTAGTATTGTCAAAACTGATCACTTATCTACCCAACACATTTCATTGGCCTACGGTACATACATACATACCTGATGAACAAAACGGGAAAAACAAATAAAACACTATGTTAAAGTGGAATGTTTTATTAATTATCATCATTTTCCTCTAAATATCTTATAACTACGTCATCCAGAAATGCTGCTGGAACAGATCTATTTTCTTGATTGGTACCTATTCGTACCAAGGAAATAGCCCATAAGCCCATCCAAGGTACCACACTAATGTCATAACGTGAGCGCACCATCCAATGGTTCGATATCAAGGTCCAGGGGCGGTAAATAGGGTCGTAAAAATAAGTAACGAACACAAAATGGCACAGTTCACAACGAGACGCAAACGTAACTATGAAGGACTTAGGGGCGAGGCGTATTTATCGTAACAGATAGAAATAACAGATATTTAAAAATAACAAATAACAATTGTTCCTACCAATATAAATTATCTGCTACTTAAAATAACAGTCCGCGAGGGTCTGTTATTTACTGTTACTTACATACACACTTACACAAAAAAAGATATATAGCAAATAAAATATCGCCTAAAATACCGTTGGTGGTCTTACAAGAACAAACATTTTTGAAAAACTGACTCCTCGATTAGGTCATGTTACCTGTTACTGTGACCAGTGACCAATATAAAAACAACTTAATAAATACGTATTTATCGTCCGTAAATAAAAAACAGGCTGTTATTTAATAACAGATATTTGGATCTGTTATTTTTGTGCAACAGTAACAGTGATAACAGATATCGTGTTTAATCTGTTACACAAAACCCATCTCTCAGTACTGCGCCAATGCCAATCGCAGAACTGCCAAATGTCAAAAAAATCCGTTTCAGTCGTGCAAACTCAATAACATAGGTGCATGGACTTCTTGGCGGGAAAGTGAAGCGTCATGTTAGCAGTTTTGTTTTATTTTCTAAAATTTGTGTTTAGCCGAATATTAATGTGTAATAGTGGTGGATTATTAACCATTAAGTGTTCGTGAACCTGCATTAATGTAGGCAAATGAAACAAAACAGTGCAACATCACTTTAAGTTCTCTCAAGAAGTCCGCGCGAGGTTTCAGTAAAGTGCTGCGTCTTTACATATACTCAAGGGGAGCGGGGCGGGATATCATCTCAATCATCTTTATCATGCATTGAGTGGAGTTCATTTCATAATTATTATAACTTAGTACTTGTTACCTAATTTTACATGACACTGGCTAAATGCACAAACCGTGCGAAGCCAAAAAGAAAAAAAAAAAAAAACATAGGTGCATGATTAATTTATTTAATTATAATTTTATTTTTATTTAATCTGTAGGTATTATACAAAGAATAATAAAAAAATACTAACTGATTAAATAATGTATAAAACTCAGAAACGAGAGTTGAATAAAGTCAAGTAGCAGTGTCTAAAATGGAACGTCGTAAAAAGGGTAGTTGAGATGCGTTCAAAACATGGTAATTTAATAAGTTTACCCGTAGAATGAATAAAGAAATATTAAAAGTTTGTGTTCACGAGGTGTCTACTGTTCGCAGAACTACTAGTATTAATTTATTCCCTCGCTCACACCACCTACATCACCTATTCCCCAAACCAGCAATATGTACAGTCATGTGTTTACATAATGTCTGCTAAAAACTATTTCATATCCATCAGCTGTAAGCCCTCATGATTGAAAAAGGGGTTGTTTCAGTTTAACATGCATAGTTTAATCCTGGTCCGATATTTAATAGTTTTGCAGTCACCCCTGTTGATACACATCAAAATTGTGGTCGTAAAGTTGGTAATAACTGCGTATCGATGCTTCTGCTTTTGGTGGTGTTGGTGAGATAAATTTGAATATTTCAAATTATAGACTTGATAAGCAAGTTAAAGTTTATGTGGCTATTGTGCGCCTTTAAAAAAAGTGTTGTGAAAGCTTTGAGGAGCTTGTGGCTAAATAATTACAGCCGCACGGGTCAACCATGAGGTTAAGCTACGCTTACCGGGGTTGGTCCGTGGATGGGTGACATTCTTTACATACCAAGACTCCTCCGTGCCTCGGAAAGCTCGTTAAGCCGTTAGTCCCGGCTGTCCTTCGTGGATCTTTGATAGACGTTACGGGTCGTCAGAAGCCCGAAAGTCTGACAACCAGTCTTACCAAGGGTTATCGTATTACGTATTACCCAGTCACTGGGTTGTGGAGGCCAGATAGGCAGTCGCTCCATGTAAAATACTGGTATTCAGCTGCTTCCGGTTAGACTGAAAGCCGACCCCAACATAGTTGGGAAAAGGCTAGGCAGATTGATTGGTGTGGTGAAAGCTTTCTATTTTATTTAAAAAAAAAAAACTTCGTGAAGAATCTTAAAAACACAACATCAATTGCGGGTTGAGGTATGGACTTCAAATAACATAAAATTCTGGTTGAGTTGATTGTAAGTATATTTTTCTTCACATAGACAGCTGAAACTACTTCTTCTGATTGTATATCTATTAAACGAAGAGATGTTAATAAAATATCAGCACTTCCATAATCAAAATCTAGCAATAACTCTTTAGCGAGACCAATTAATTGGCAATAAGTCAATACCGCGACGAAGCAATTGGCCGAACATTGGGACACAATTAATTTTTATGGCTATATATTTTGGCAGTAACTCACTCAAAGGGACACCTGATGTCAGCCTGTAATATACTATTGTTCAGAGTGGGTTACACGATTCGTGAATAGTTAATTAGTCGATAGTTAACTGTAAGTGTCGTGTAAAAGGGTATCACGAATTTACTATAATTGTACTACCAAATATTGAAAGGACTAAAGACCAAGAAGGACCAATCTTGCTAGAAACATAATCCACCCTATTTCACTATAGAAAATACAATAAAATTGGCAAAGATGAAGACCAGAAATACCAAAACTTGAACAAAGCGAAAAGCCAATCAGACTTTTGTCTTAGGAGCGGCCTCACAGAGAAGGTCTGGACATTCCTTAATATTTTGCAAACTGTCAATAACATTATTATCTGTTTGTTGCATACAAAGCTCATGTGTTTCTACGATTAGCAGGTATTCAGTTTTTCTATAAAAAAAAAAAATAGTCAGCACTTGTTTGCATTTTTTTATAACCACACAAGATAATCCTTCCTTTTCATCATTGAAACTATTATACGCCAATGTGCCCCCGCCGCAACACCAATCAATATGCACTCAATCTATTAACCGACCAAATGGCTGATGCAAAGGAATTTATGATTACAAGAGCTTTTACTGATGATCCCGCATTGGCTGTTAATGGTGTCATAATGGATTTTATTGGCGGAAAATATAATATATACCATAGTAAATGTCGCTAATCAACTTTGTGAAATAGCTTTCACTTTTCGCGTATCGACACGAACTTAATTAGAACTGCTGAAGCCGTGTTAAAATATTAGTTAGTCATCAACCTGGTACATACGAACATACCTACTTACCTTTTTTTTATCATTTTTTTTTTGTTCACGGGGTGGATTTCCTCCGCCTTGGGGCCGGCGGAGGGTTCTGTCAGACTCTTACTGACTAAAAACCACCACAGTGTTCCCTTCTCACACTTGGGCCGGGGATCTTGGGATCTGTTATTACCTCCGCAATCCCCGGCTAGTGCCGGCCGCCTCCGCGGGCCACCTCATACCTACTTACCTAGTCCAATACTATCCATACTCGGCCTTATACCACATGTACATTTTTACCAAATACTGTCTTTGGATCAGTATTTTATTTTTTTGCCACAGAGTTCCGAAATTGTTAGTTTCCAGTTTTTTGAGTTTTTGGGGAAGTCGGTTGCTTTTTTTTTTATTTTTCACTTTTTAGTGGGTCAGTTTGTAAATTATCTAATTTAGCCTAATGTTAACTGCTCATCATCTTTTACAAAATATTGCTTCTCTCGACTTAAATTTTTGAGGAGTTCTCTTGGTAAGAACCAGTGCCACTCACCATATGCATTGTGACGAGCATAAATTGCTTAGCAACCATATTAAAGTACCTAATCGAATCGCAACCCATTAAATACTTATTATTATGTTGTTCCGGTGGCCAGCTGTGGTCTTCGTTATCAGTTGCACTTCACGAAATGGTGCTTTTCGAGAGCAAATGCACGAGTTACTATAAAAAAATACTCAAATCGCTATAGGTGTGCCTATAAAATTTGAGGATTTCCCTCGATTTCCATGGGATCCCCTCATCAGATTCTGGTGGCAATGGGACTACCTCGGGAGCATACCCTTCCAGACAAAAAAAAATATTTATAAAAACGGTTCACAATTGACGGAGAAATCGGTGAACATACATAAAAAAAACATAGCCGAACATAATAATAATTAAAAAATAAAAAAACATACAGACGAACATATAACGTCCTCCTTTTTGGAAGTCGGTTAATAACCTCCTCCTTTTTGGAAGTTGGTTCAAAAGTGTTTGAGGTGCCGTTTCTTTAAAGATTTCTTAGTTTTTCAGGAAGATTTAAACAGTGACTACGGTGATTATGTTGAAAAACGAATGAAGTGAGAACCTAGATGACACTTCTAGAGATTTTGTAATAATGATAGAATAAATAGGTATAAGAAGTTCCAGACTTATTTGTATGTCGTCTTTCGCATGAAATCCTGATTATTATTAATGCATGCAACAAAAGCATGATTCGAGCATCGGACAAATGAAAAAACAAGTCTATAAGATAATATACTCAAGTTAGACACAGAAGCCCTCAGGGATATTAATAAAAACAATAACTATCAGGAAGCTAATTTGACGGAGCATAGGAATTAAAAAGTATTTTGTAAGATTTAATAACTAGTAATTAATGAATGCTACAAATTGCCACTTAAGAAGACCACCAACTAGAGGCACGACCACAATATAATTTTATTGTATCACATCATAAATGAAGAATAAAACGGGTATAAAAATGATGAAATTAAAAACATGATTTGTGATTATTGCTTCCGCGTAGCTACAGATTACAGAGATGCATTTCTTCTTGTTGTCTTGTCAAAAGAAAATCAGCTTTTTAAATTTATTTGTATATTTGGCAACTCGTCAATGAAAGACGTAGATCAAATTACTGGTCCTGTACTTAAAAATAGAATCACTTAAACTGATTCTCATAATTTAAAAAAGCGTTCATCTGTAGCTACCTTGGTATATCTTCTTTCATTTCCAGTTCATCAAGCGACCAACAACACAAATAAAGATTGTTACACTTTTTTGGTCAACAAAAAATATTGATTGTGTTATCTTCACTTTTACACTTTGACCAAGGAGTCCCGATTTGGACTTAAATCGTAATCCACCGTGGCAGCTACTGTCCGATTTCACGGCTTTGGGCTCGTTCTGATTGCTCTTTGTCGTGGTTTTGGAGTGGTTTAAGGATGAAGATGCAGCGACATTAAATAATAAAGATTATGAGGGGAAAAAAAATAAAAACTGGAAAACTTGACTAAGAAGAGTTTATATAAATAATCACTCACAGTATAGACGGAAACTGTGACTAGAAAAAAAAAATATACGATATTATGACACAGTCATAAAGAAAACAAAAAGATAAGTTTGTTAAAAACCAAAAGAAGTTATCAGATATGAGGACAATGAGAAATAAATGATACTAACATAGCAAAATCAGAGAGTAGATAACAACTTGGAAAAACTGAAATTAAAGTATTAGTTGCTAATATTGTACTAGAAATCAACGATATTGACAATAACAATGTTGAAGACCAACATTTGGCTCATTTCAACTAATTTTGTTTCAATTTTACAACACAAAAAGAACTTTCATCCCCGCTTAACAACTGTATATTGAGCCATATCTCAAATAACGTTGCATTTGGACTGGCGACCATTACAGTAGCGGTTGTCAATCGCATTAACACGAATTTATACCTCTTTCCCATTACCGCATTATGCATTCATATCAATTTTAATATTTATTACGCCCAGTTCTACCTCTGCGTTGTAAAAGTTCATGTGCATTATGTCTGATTATTTAATATTTATCTGTGGCTGAGTTTATTTTGGTTGTGTTAATCGCATTTAACAGAATATAAAACTGGTTGCAACCTGGGACGACAGAAATGTTGATGTAGCAAGTAGTTTTAAATGCAATTATAGTAACTATGTAGATACTAAAGCGTATACTGCTAATAAGATATTAGGAGATAGAATTCAATTACAGAAATAATGTTAACTTCCTCCCCGAAACATCGGTTGAATTTTGTTGCTAAAGTAAGCGAAAACTTGCTCCCACTTCTAACGCGAGTGACTAGCAGCGCCATCTATCGGGTGAAATTTTATAATATTTCGGAAGCCTGGCCAAATTCTTTTTGTCTCTAATATTTGTGTTTAAGTACACTAATTAATATTATTTTCAGTATTTGTATATACAGTTGTTACAAGTATTTTATATTCCAATACATAAAGAGATTTACAAACTAAACTGAGGAACGTGATAGATAAGAATAACAAAGAAAATTATTTAACTTTGTAGTGGAATCATGTTAAATTAAATATTTTTGTGTTCATCTTGTTTCAAGAACAGAACAATAGAACTCCTCACTAACAACAAAAACCAATTTCGTGATAACTCATTTATAATTGCTACAATTGATTCGACAAATTACCCTTCAAAAGATGGTCTCACGTCAAGAGTACTAACACGTTGTCTCTCATAGCAACTCTGTTAGTCATCTCGCGTATGACCTACTTTCAATATGTTAAGTCACTCGATCGCTTCACTGAACACGTTTGAACTTGCTGTGTCGATAGTGATGCTTGGCTGGTTGTGTTTGATTATCAAGCTCTATAATATATAATTATTGTATTATCATTTTCAACTTATTGCTCTTTATTTAATTTTTGGTCAAACGTGGTGCTAAGAAGTTTACTGCTCTAGCAACCAGTTCAGTCAAAGGATAAAGAACTGCTTCAAAAACATTTTCGTCCTTTTGATTATTGAGGACAGAATCGAATAAATGATTCAATAAAACTGTTTTTCTTCCATATGGCTTGAATCGTAACTCGTCTTCATGACTATCGTTCTGCTTATGGGTTATTTTCAAAAGGCAAAAGCCAAAGTTCTTCTACTCATCAGCTCGCAATATCACCTAAACCTAAAGAATATAATTATATCCACTTAAGTTTACCACCTATATGATTCAAAAATCTATTAGCAGTGTACCTTGGCTCAGTTCCTGGAAAATGTGAAGAGCCACCAATATGTTTTACTTGTTCAAACAAATCTAATCACATTTACATCCTTGCACAGAGCTAATTAGTCTTAGTTGTCAGGCTAGGCGTTATTTGCACACTCTTAATGTCCAATCACGTATAATTTCATTTCAATCTATGTTTAATATTTATATAGGTAGTTGTACGTGCTTCTGGTTTGAATGTGTTAATCATTCTGATTGTTCAGAGCTATTAATTGATCTTAAAATAATAGGATTTTCAATAGATAATGCATACACATCGCTTATGAAGTAGGAGTTTCTGACAGTAATAATAAATCAAAAAAAGTTTATTTGTCGCTCTATAGTACATTAAAATATTACAGACACTAAAAGTCACAATCTTACAATGTATAAATTGCAAAGATCTGATCCTAACTCCCAAACTAGGCCTGTATTTTGAGGGTCACTGTTCAGCCATGGGATTTGTTAAAACAAGACAGCATTTTTAGAGAGGAGTATTGCCACATAATTCACACACAATTTATAAAGGCACGACGAAAAGTGACACGTGGAGTGGTACGATCATGCAGTAACTAAAATATTTAAAAGACAATGTAAAAGGTATATAAGTAATAACCTAATAGATAGATTCAGGGTATGGTTGGAGGAGGACTGTGTGTGTGTCAGATAGAGTGTAAGTGTGGGAATATGTATGTGCATGTGCACGTGTAAATGTCTCTGCATGTGTGTGTATGTCACTTTTAGAGCACACGCATTGTAGAGTGTACCGATTCTAATGTGACAATGGTTTTCAAGTTCATAATAGGTAATTTTAATGGATCAGGAAGTCTTAAGTTGTCATGATATTATTTTCTTGAAAACTAGTTGATAATTAGTGATGTTGTAGCACTTTCAACTACTAATTAGCAATTCAAAGTAACCATTCACCAAGATTTTGAATGTGTAGGTGAAGTCCAAAGTCTGGGTAATGTTTCCAAAGAAGTAACCTCCGTTTTATTCGAGTATCTTCAAATGTAAGATTAGAATTGCTTTGGAGACTTAAAGATGTTTTTTATTTGGCTGATGTAATTGTTAGATATCTAACGTAAAAGCTGTTGCTTTTGGAATACATTTCACTGAGACATCATAAGTTTACTTGACATTTTTTGTTTCCTGAATATTGTTTTTCTACCTATACGAGTATTGTGGTCAAAGTAGGTCATTTACATAGTATTCCATAATTCTCCATTTATAGCCTTTCCTCTCATGAATGCCTTTATATTATCTTACCAGGTTCTCTTTCGCCTGATTTGGAGACAATGCCCGTATTCCATCAGACAGATTTTCTACTTTATGTAGTTCTTCTATGATTTTGAAACCTCATTCTTAAAGTCATCCGCTCAATCGGATAAAATTCAAAATCACGTTATAAAATCTAATCTCCGTGTTCTTCAAACAAAGTCTTTGTTAACTTTGGTTGAATTTTTAATTTCCCAAGGTATACCGTTCGTGTTATTTATTAATTTAACAAAAATGAGTCAGGAATAATCTGTGCAGTCATTGGTCTGACTTTGTTTGCTGTGACTAATATTACGGCAGAGCCAAAAACCTTTTGATTTGTCGTGTTAGTCCTTACTTGATGTTTCATGAAGACAGTGGTCTTAGATTGGTACTGTGATAAATGTCATGAAATTGAGAACTGCTGTGATAGTGAGGTGTGAATGACAATGTAAGTGAATTGAACCTTAAATTAATGTAAACAAAAAATGGTTTAACTGTTGTAAAAAAATAATTAAGAAACAAAAGCTAAGGACCCTTTTTAATAATTAAATGTTTAAAAAAAAACTACTTTAAAATATACTTTGCCTTTTGCACTGCGTCGCTGTAACCTGAAAATCATTAATTTCATTTTTATCGTATGTAGAACTCGACCTACCTACTGAAACCTCCTTTAAATTTGTCACGGTATTTGATAAAAAAAACTGTATTATAATTTGCTCACGCAAATATTAATATTTTAATTTGCTATTTATAAGTGATGAAACTGCCCTGTTTATTTCTTTCGACGTTTTTGAACCATCTTTTTTACGTAATATATATAATTATATTGTAAAAAGTTTATAAATTGTTTTATTTTCTAAAATTAAAAACTGAATTATTCTAAAACGACTTTTATAAGTACCTATTGAATTTAATAAAAAATATTCTACGCGTTTTATTTCACAAAACGTGGTTTGTTAAGAAAAATATGGCAAAAAATCTAGTCACTTTCAAAACAAACAAAAATACAAGCACAAAAGAATTACAAAATCACGCAAATGGCTATTTTATTTACCATTTTATGTTTAACTTCGGTTATCAATTTTATTGCCGGTATTCAATCTAAACAAAGGTTTCCACTCGACCCTAAACGCCAATAAACCTAAAAACACCTCTTGATTTCACAAACCAACGCGTATGGCAAAACCACGATCATTAAAACCATTTTATATCGCTTTTACGAACGTACTACCGAATTACTAATAATAAAACACACGCGCTAACTCCTGTCACAGTATCGAGGCCCCGAGGCTAACGAAATCAAGTTTACGTCTATCTCCTGAACAAAGAGCTGTTAAAATATCGCGAAACAAAATATAGTAGGTTTGCGGCGAGAGCCAGTGGTCGAGTGAACGCTTTCCGTTTAACAACCCCGTTGTCTCGAGTCCTTCATTCTTACGTCACCTCACCCCATACGAATTAAGGCCTCCGATTGGCCAGTTCACTTTGGCGCGCTTTCTATATCCAAAATCCAAAATCGACACTATTTTCTCTTCCGCTTCCACAAAGGGAAGGTTCTGTATCATCGAAACGAGAGAGCCACACTTTGTCGATTGCTGTTGTAACATGATGTAACCTGATTGGAAAGAGACAGATGCATGTAGAATTAGAGAGAGGGAAAAGGACGGGGACAGCGGTGTGGACGTTGATTGTAGTAGTGGAGTGCGAAGGGAGCGTGCTACCGTGCGTTCCACTATTTATAATCAAATGGGCTTTGTTAGTGTGCGTGTGTGCACACGTTATGCAGCTCACCAACACAGGGGGACGCGTCGAGCGAGGCAATGATGTGCACGAAGTATTATCCCCTATTACACGATTCGCTCCTTTGCCGGCCGCACGTGCAATAGTCGTCTGTCGACCTCTTTTGTAGAGCGGCGTGCGAAGTCAGTTTGTTTACGACGGTCAGCCACAGCGATGCATAGTGCGTTAGTTAGCGCAATTCTGTCATCGACCGTGCGCTGGTTCTACAAAAATTACGAGTGATTTACGGACAATGTACCGCGCGAGTTTTTTGCGGCCAAAACTTTTTGTGAACTTGTGAACTTTTGAGGTCGGAACTTTACCTGTGATCTCATTATCGCCAAATTGAACTGTGTATATTTTTTATTTTGGACCCTGTGCCATTTGGTGTGTCAAAGTGAACTTTTTGAGTGATATTTTCGCAAAATTGACTTTCGAGAATTTATTCCCTGAGAAAACTTTTGTACCACTTGAACATTTTCCTGACTGATCTGAGAAGGAATTTTTGATTCTATAGAACTTTTCGGAGGACAATTTAGAACGTTTGGAGCAACATTTTTGATTGATTCAAAATTTTTATAAAAACGAAGAAGTGGATCCAAAAGCGGAAAAGAACTTCACACAAACAGTCACACAGCATTTATGCATAACAAACAAACAGCTATCTGTCCACGCTTCTTCCGTAGAAAAAGACGTTGCGAAAGACAAAGATGGCTATAGCATTCAACTTACCGAGTGAGAGAGAGGCAACAGAGGAGAACTTTTCGCGGCTGAACCGGCTTCTAGCCGAGCTGTACGAAGTTCTGTGCCACATCTTGGTATCACGACAGCCTGGCCAAGAAGTCCAGGACAATAGGCGAGGTGAGTGTCCTCGTGAGCATACCACACCACCTTACCACTTAAGATGCAATTCGACCTACATTGTCAACCTAGTGATGGTCGTGGCCATCATAAAAGTCTCCCTCGCGTCGTCTCTCTTCAATACCATCAGATAAAATGAAGATTGTACTAGATAAGTATTGTTGACAGTGATACTGCAAAGCAGGTCTGGACTGTTGTTACGTATTTTTAAGTCCCTCCGTATTTTATTTTGTGCCTATGTTCTGGAAGAGATGTTGTGTCCAACTGCACTTAAATTGTAAATGGTGGTTACGTCCGAATTAAATCGATGTCGCCCCGCAGCTCGATTTAATTCGACTTTGCAATTCTAACATTTATTCCGCTTTTTATTTAAAAATGAATTTTGCTTTTTTAAATTTGAGTGAAGTTCGACAAAACGCCTCATGAATTCTAAAAAAGTTGTAATTATATTTTCTATGTCGTGCATTTAATAAATTGTTTATTATCGTACGGAAGTATTTTTCTATAAATATGTTCGTAAATGCTTTCGCCAATAATATCTGCTGCATTTTACAAAATAATTTTACCAGTGATCACAATAATTGCAAATAATAATTAAGAGGTTTTGTACTCGTAATAAATAGGTTGCGCCTTTAAAATTATTCTAGAATTGTTAAGTTTTTGATTTAGTTACATTTTCCATTTGATCTCTTGTTTATCAATTTTAGATCGATTTAAATCTAGTTTAATTTATTCCATTTATTTGACAATGAAAATAAAATTAGATCTTAGATTAAGTTACTTGATAGATCTCAATTATTATTTTAGTTCCAAATAAATTCGATAGTCATAAATAGTTTCATTTTCATCTAATTATTTTCATTGGAATCGATTAGACACCAAATATTAGTTAAATTTACGAAATCGTAAAGAATTATGGAAGCCTCAAAAGATATTGAAAAGACATTGTATGGAGGACTAAAATTATAAAAATGTCCCCTTAATTCAATGTATGTATTATTAATGATTAGGTTGGTAACTTTAGGATAACTGTAAATATTTTGACATATTTTTATCATGTGAATTTAATTTGTTAAAGCCATACAATTTGTTTCAAAATATTCTGTTTCCAAAAAGTGTAAAAAACTAGAAAAAAGAAATTGTTTCCGAATTTGTATAAAATAAGATATAGAATTAATTTTATTTGACCTGTAAATATTGCATTTAAAAGTTTGTGATTTTTTTTCTTGATAAGCATTCTTACATAATTACAAGTACCTATTCTAGTTAAGTACATACAGCATGTAATCAAATCGTATAACCAGGATTGTGTTAATTTTGTCACCCAAACATTTTATGGGGTAATAATTGTGAAATAAATATTATTTTGTAAAAACATAATTATGTTTGTTTTTTCTGCAATACTTCCTGAACCCGTCTAACTGTGGTGATCATTTACTGAATTAAAAGACTAGAATCATACCATGAAAAATGCAGGAGCACCTAACTGAAAAGGAAAAAAAAAATTGCAAGCTTGAAAATACTTAAAACTTTTTATCTAAAATAATTAGGGAAGTAGAAACCTAGGTATTCTGTTTTATTCCGGTTTTTAATTAGACTTAAAGTTAGTAACGAAATAAGAATTTTGTGCATTGTGTTAACAGTGCTTCAGTAAAAATAAATTGCTACAAAAAAATGTTACGAAAACATTGACAAAATAAAAAACAATTCAACAAGAGAAAAACACAATAAATTACAAATTAGCAAAATCTAAAGCTAAACTCGACTAAACGCTAAACATAACTCATAAACCCATGTTTAGACTGTGCAGTCAGACCTTCTCGTCAATCAAGTCGAAAATATCCTCTGTTTACGCTACATCGCTGTTCAGTCAGAGGGACATGTTCCGACTAGTTCTGAATTGTGGGGACAGTAAATAACACGCGTTAAACACCTACACCGTGGTTTATACAAGATTAACAGTTTATCAATATCATGTTGTTTTTCATGAGGATATAATTTACAACGTAGAAAATCTTACTTGGTTTAAAATAGGTACCTAAGTGTCAATTGCTACCGGACGTAATAGACCGGGAATATTTTTCGGGGCTTAAAATAAATTACGATATTGTTCTTTTTCTAGATCTAATGATAATTAAACTTGCAGTAGATAAAGCACTAGAAGTAGTAAAGAGAACATCTACTCAACACACGCTTAAAATTCAGCTCACAGAACTATATAAGTTCAAAACGTTAAGAGATACATGAACTAGTTCAGGCTTGGCGGGACGTAATCTTGGCACGCTCTAAATCGTGGTTGCAGTCACGAATCGGCATGGTCCAAGTGATAAACTTTAACTTAGAAATATGATATAATATGGTAAAGTTATCTATAAAATGATCTCGTTTAAACCTTAAGAGTGAAAGAATTGGGAATTTAATTTTAAAATATTTTTGATTCTACAAAAGACCGAAATGTTTATGAAACTAAAACAGTGACTTAAAGAGTTAAACATGAAAATCAGAATAAATCAGTGGCAGCTAGAAATCTAGCTGAAGAAAATTTTAAAGTTTTGTAAGTAGCTGGTTGTAACAGTCTACAGTCGAGTAACTTATTAGAACTAGATTTCTTAGTTGGATAAATCTTATGGGATATAAAAAGCTAATGTTACGAAGTGACCTTATTAGATCACAATTATGTGTTTGGAAAAACAAAATATTCTAAGTGGAAGAATAATTCATTTCAAACAAACAATTTTTCTAATAACAACAGCTAGAGTGGGTTATATCAATCAAACTCCATTCAAATTTATCCAAAGCATTAAACTGAAGATATATGACTGAAAATAATACAAAAGAATTCACGCCAACAATTCACACATTACACCGTGACTAAGCGTTGGCAATGGACTCGATGCTAAGCACTCGACAATCGAAAGCGAAAATCGATGGCAACTGGACGGATCGTGCGCGAAGAAATCGAAAACCATATGAAATGCATTGCATATTGCATTACGAATAATCATCACGCTTATAAACTTGGCAGTCAGTGAGTTTCTTTTAGCACGGGCAAGTTTTGATAGGATTCTGTCTGACCCCAACACAGTTGGGAAAGATTAGGCAGTGATGATGATGCCTAGTGAAGCAAAAATTATTGTAATAAAAAAATACTGGTGAAATGGATGCACTAACAAACAACATTACTGAATACTTTTAAAACAAATCATTAAAATCAAAGAAATGTTGAACTTCACTCAATGTTGAATCAAAAACCAAAATTCATGTTTAATCTGTGTGGTCTCTAGAGAAGCAAAAACAAAATTATGTTCTGCTCTTACCTAAATCAAAATGTCTATGTCTTTAATCCCAAACCTTTAGATATGGCAGTCTTCGTGCAGTTCAAAAACGGTAAGTACAATGTGGTCGAGAAAGTAAGTCACGGTTTTGAAGAAGTGACTTATTTTCGATTACTATTGAAGTGGAAAGAGACGGTTCAAAAGTTTTTAAAGTTTTTATTTTATTTTGTCAAAGATATCGTCGTCGGTCTTTGTCAGTACCGATCGCTTCTTTTTTTGGTGAAGCAATTCGATAAGTAATCAGGAAATAATAGTTTTGATGTCTCATTGATGTTTTATTGTAGGCAGAATAAATCCAGTAGCAGTAATTTAAACAACTTATGAATTACTGTAAGCTTTCACCGAGAGCTTTATTGATTAAAGTGTTATTGACTAAACTATTTTCCAAGACCATTGATAGAGTAGCTACGTTGATTGAGATAGAATATATTGTGTCTACTGTCTAGTGTCTGAAATACATAAATTAGAAAATTAATAACTTGCGTAAAACCTAGGTTGGTATTTAATGCAGTAAGCTACTATTTTATAAACACTTCAAAATTTCCGAAGTCTGACAACATGTTTGCGAACAGTATTTGCAAAATGATGCCATATCTTTATGATATACAGGGTGTCCCGTAAATAATGGATCAAACGTAACGGGTAGGTAGCTTACCTCATTTCCAACAACTAATTTGAACAGTAAAAAAAAAACCGATAAGGTAACCAAGATATTTTTTTTTTCGATTTTTACTATTTTCTGTACCAGCATTCAGTGTTTTTAATGCTGTTGCTGCAAATGGTATCATATTTAGAAAAATGGTATCTTATAACATTAGTAAACTATTCAGAAATGTTTGACAAAAATCACACCTAAATATGATACCATTTGCAGCAACAGCATTAAAAACACTGAATGCTGGTACAGAAAATAGTAAAAATCGAAAAAAAAAAATTCTTGGTTACCTTATCGGTTTTTTTTTTACTGTTCAAATTAGTTGTTGGAAATGAGGTAAGCTACCTACCCGTTACGTTTGATCCATTATTTACGGGACACCCTGTATAGGTACTAAACGAAAGCTTAATTCGAATCCTAGTCTAATCATAAACTTACTAACAAAACTATTATCACTGAAAACTCTCATGTGATTCGAGTGTGAGTAAATCATATAATTATAACACTTTAAATACAAGTATCAAAACAACCCAAGAGTTAAATACGTTTAATTTATAGCTCCGTCTGTATGTTAATTTTGGTCTATTTACGTTCAAAATTAGCACTTTGTCAGCGATACTTGTGCTCAGTGGTCGAATTCTGTTTAATTAGATTTATTACTCTCTCGCTCTCTGCTAATGTCGTCAACATTGAAAACTAATAATACATTTATAAATATTTTACTAGTGCTTGGAATTAAAAGCAAACTTACTATTAAGTTTTGTGTGATCTGTGTAAAGGCTGAAATGATTTCATTAATATAATTGACTAAAGTTGTATCTATATAAACAGTAAATAATACGTTGAAAATAAGTTATTATTATTATTTGGTTTTCTCATTTGACCTATAAAGTATCTACAGTAGGTATGGCAATGTCATACCCATAAAACACATTTTCCATAATTTTCTTTTGATACCTCAATCAATCTGTCTTGCCTTTTCCTAACTATTCCGGGGTCGGCTTCAAGTCTAACCGGATGCAGCTGATTACCAATATTTTACATTGAGCGACTGCCTATCTGAAACCCAGTTACTGGGTAACACGATACCCACTGGTAAGACTGGTTGTCAGACTCTTGGGCTTCTGACTAACCGTAACGACTGTCAAAGATCTACGGATGACAGCCGGGACCAACGGCTCAACGTACTTTCCGAGGCACGGAGGGTTCTCGATATTAGGAGATGGTCACCTATCCAAGTACTGACTTTGTGAATTTAAAACAAAACACTGCTGCACATGGTAAACTATCTACTTAAACTATAATAATTATGCAAATTATAACTCTCTCGAATCTGACAGGACTGGAAGGGCTACTTAAGTGAGTATGGCTCCCAGCTAAAGTAACGGACGTAATATTACTAAAGATAGCAGTAATAATGCTCACACGTTATGTAGGTAGGTTACATTACTACCTTAGGTTTATGATCGTGTTTAACATTGAATAGCTGTTAGGTCGATTTTACTGGTTCTGATGACATTATTGGTTTATGATTGACTAACCAACGACTTAGACTATCGCAGTTAAAAATCATAATCAAAAATTATTTGTTCAAACCAACACCATAATTGCGCACAATATCATTCACAACCTGAATGATTTTGAAATATATAGCTAATCCATTGCGTCATAATTATGTTCGAAAAATGTATCTGTTCATCAACATAAATAACGCAATGAATGTTGTAGAACTGTCAAAATTAAACCCATTGCTACTGATAGTGTGTTACGCCGACTTACGCCATTTCCCGCAGGTTGAGAATCAGCACTCTAAGAACGTCAAAATTACATAAGACAGTCCCCCAAAACGCCCGCCCTTCACCACTTCCTAGTGCTTTAGCTGGGAAGAAGACAGTCCCCTAAAACGCCCGCCCTTCACCACTTCCTAGTGCTTTAGCTGGGAAGAAGACAGTCCCCCAAAACGCCCGCCCTTCACCACTTCCTAGTGCTTTAGCTGAGAAGAAAACAGTCCCCCAAAACGCCCGCCCTTCACCACTTCCTAGTGCTTTAGCTGAGAAGAAAACAGTCCCCCAAAACGCACGCCCTTCACCACTTCCTAGTGCTTTAGCTGGGAAGAAAACAGTCCCCCAAAACGCCCGCCCTTCACCACTTCCTAGTGCTTTAGCTGGGAAGAAGACAGTCCCGCAAAACGCCCACCCATCACCACTTCCTAGTGCTTCAGCTGGGAAGAAGAAGTGGCGCAATAAACCAGCAACACAGCTGTCTGTTAAGTTAGAAGAACTGGTCCACTTCTGGACTTCTGTCCAACCAGGTTTTGTGGTGCAATTTACGAAAGGCTTCTGCCTCTCGTAAATTGCACCACAAAACCTGGTTTCTCGTCTACCACTTCCAGTCTGTCTCAGCAACCCTTTTAAGGTCGTTAGTTTATCTAGTTGACTCATTTTACTATTCATTTTTAGTTCCTTACCTTCATCTTGATCCACAGAGGTTTACTCTCTGTAGTTACAGCTACCACTCGGTCGCTCACAGGTACTGTGATCCCTAATTATTCATCGCGGGTGCAGTGAATCAAGTGGCTTGGATTATAAAGCCTTCATAATCTGACCAGCCTTTTCGCAACTATAGTTAGGATCGGCTTCCAGTCTAACCGGATGCCGCTGAATACCAGTATTTTACATGGAGCAGCTGCCTATCTGACCTCCACAACTCAGTTACTGGGTAATACGGTACCCCTTGTTAACACTATTTGTCTGAGTTTCGGGCTTCTGACGACCCCTAACGACTGTCAAAGATCGACGAATGATAGCTGGGACCAACGGCTTGGATTAAAAAGCCTTAATATTTAAAATGTATGTAATTTGTTTTTATGCAGTTCTATAAAATGTTAATATCATGTTTAAGTAAAGATACAATTCATGTATCTATTTAGTAATAATTTTACAGTGACAGTGAAGTAACAGTAAGGGTATTTTAAGCGAAACAGTAGTTAAATACATGAAAGAAAGTACCACTTTCTTTAGTAAACTTGCCTATTCTACCGTCAAATAGTCCTACATCAGCGTACTCAATTACAGTAGTAACAGGTTTCAAATCCACCGCCTACAAGCATTAACTAGCTAATGATCGCTCCTATTTCTTGTTTCTTATCTACGCAAGAATCTATACAGTCAAATACAGCAATTTCGTAGTACACACCTACAATGATTTTCAAGCATGTATGATTGTACACCAATATAATACATTGTATATGTTCAAAAAAACAATTTGGTTTCGCAATCACTATTCATAATAATACTTAAAACAAATGATACATTGAAATTCAAACGGTACACAGATTTGAATAAATTATTCAAACTGATTACATTGGATACCCGTTTTAGATTCTAATTTGTTAATATTAAAACTGTCTTTAGTTGTTCGTTAAATTTATCGGTTTTTAGATTATAAGTATCTCATTAGGCATTTGTCTCTGTATTGTTGTTGAAACTAATTTTGTTTTGTTTAGATTTCGATCTGTGCAAGCTTTTTTTAAACTAAATAACTGGTATACATGTTACGGCTAATACCCGAAGTGCGGCTACACCTAGTTTTAGCCGGTTAGAACTAGGTGTAGCCACTTACTCTTGGTTAAACCTAGTACGAGCCGATTGTTTTCGGGTAAAATCATTTGGGTTAGGTTAGGTTAGAACAGTAATCATTAACAAGCGAAGGCGAGCGAGCGAAGCGAGCGTGCCGCGGCAGCGGCTGCCGAGCGCCATATCCCCTCTATTGTTGGTAAATTGGTTTTATCCAACAGGGATTGTCTGGACCTATAATTCTAACCGGCTTAAACTAGGTGTAGCCGCACTTCGGGTATTAGCCGTAACATATATACTGGTATGGATTTACTTCTCAATTCTACTACTTTTATTAGTAAATATCGAACAATCTGCCTTGTCTTTTCCCAACTATTTTGGTGGCGGCTTCGAGTCTAACCGGATACAGCTGAATATCAGTACTTAACATGGAGCGACTGCCTATCTGACCTCCACAACCCAGTAGCTGGATAACATGATACCCATTGGTAAAACTGGTTCTCAGACTTTTGGGCTTCATCACCCGTAACTACTGTCAAAGATCTATGAATGACAGCCGGGACGGGCTTAACGTCCTTTCCGAGGCATGGACGGGTCGCGATATGTAATAGATGATCACCCTTCTGCGAACCGACTGCGACAAGCGTAGCTTAAGAGGGGCCTTCCCGGTCCGTCTATCGTCAACGCGAGCATGATCGAAAAGTTTGTTGTTTCATCCAGCGCAAGTGAAAACTAGAGGGGCCTTCCCGGTCCGTCTATCGTCAACGCGAGCATGATCGAAAAGTTTGTTGTTTCATCCAGCGCAAGTGAAAACTAGAGGGGCCTTCCCGGTCCGTCTATCGTCAACGCGAGCATGATCGAAAAGTTTGTTGTTTCATCCAGCGCAAGTGAAAACTAGAGGGGCCTTCCCGGTCCGTCTATCGTCAACGCGAGCATGATCGAAAAGTTTGTTGTTTCATCCAGCGCAAGTGAAAACTAGAGGGGCCTTCCCGGTCCGTCTATCGTCAACGCGAGCATGATCGAAAAGTTTGTTGTTTCATCCAGCGCAAGTGAAAACTAGAGGGGCCTTCCCGGTCCGTCTATCGTCAACGCGAGCATGATCGAAAAGTTTGTTGTTTCATCCAGCGCAAGTGAAAACTAGAGGGGCCTTCCCGGTCCGTCTATCGTCAACGCGAGCATGATCGAAAAGTTTGTTGTTTCATCCAGCGCAAGTGAAAACTAGAGGGGCCTTCCCGGTCCGTCTATCGTCAACGCGAGCATGATCGAAAAGTTTGTTGTTTCATCCAGCGCAAGTGAAAACTAGAGGGGCCTTCCCGGTCCGTCTATCGTCAACGCGAGCATGATCGAAAAGTTTGTTGTTTCATCCAGCGCAAGTGAAAACTATTAACAAACGAGTGAGAACACGATAACATTGAACGAAAAATAATGTGCGGAAATTTGATAAAACTTGTTCCAGGAAATACGTGTTTTTGAGTAAGCCTTACCAGTATGTGAAATAAATGTTGGTCATTTAGAATCTCCATTACATTTGCAAGGTTTCTATCGTAATGTTTTCTTAACATTTACAATTTATGAGTACATTATGAGTGGCCAAAGTTCAGGTAAAATTTGTGCAAAAAAGCAGATTTTTGCAGGCAGCAAAAAATATTTTTTTTGCTTGCATAGAAACCTAGATATAGAGCACAAGATACCTATTGGTTCAAAATATTCAAAGAAAGATGTGTTACAACGCCATAATCACGTACGAGCGTTTGTATGAAAAGTATGTCGGGTTGGCCGCTCTTAAACTTCAATCAACCCGTACGTTTTCGGCCATTTAGCCACGAGCCATACGTATACATATTACAAATGTCCCGTAGTTACATTATTACTTAAAAGGAATAAGATTTTGGGCCTTTAATAGCTTCATCCTTTTAAATTACTTAACCCAAAGAAGTTTCTGCCCAATTGGATCATCAAGTTGCCAGTTGCGATTCCCAATTCAGTCAAATTAGAATACAAAAAATTCTAAGTAGGATTCCGAAAATAAAACCGGACAAGTGCGAGGTGAATTGGCGTGGTGAGGGTTCCATACAATTAATATTTTATCAACATTTTTTTATCCCAAGAATAAACTTAATATTGTAGTTGAAAAACAAGTTCTCTCATACGTTCGAACGAAATCAGAATCGAATCGAAAGTTTGTACGCACAATATCGAGAGATTTAACGATGTTTTTTTAGATTTTCCTGTAATCTATAAGAAGTCTATAGTGTTAAAGAAGTTTTTTCTGTATATTAAAAAAAAAAATAGGCTCAGTAGCTTTGGAGATAAGAGGGGAATGGTCAATTTTCATCAGTTTTTTTAAATAACTTTAAAACTATTAATTTTAAAATTATCACATCACATCATCATCACACTAATCACACTTATCACATCACACTAATATTATAAAAGCGAAAGTTTGTGGGGGTGTGTGTGTGTGTGTATGTTTGTTACTTCTTCACGCTCAAACGGCTGGACCAATTTTGATAAATTTTGTATGGAGGTAGCTGACACCCTGGATTGAGACATAGGCTACTTTTTATCCCGATATTCCCACGGGATCGAGACTTACGCGGGTGAAACCGCGGGGCGCAGCTAGTAAAAAATATATTTGATATTTTCACAGCAAGCCCTTTCGTTTGTTAAGTCAGAACTTTTAATTTTTATTTTTTTTCTATTTTGCCCCCAAATGTGACCTTCATATTCAAAATTCATTTGTTTACGTTACGTGTCCATATTTGGGTCACAGAAATTCATAATGTGTACCAAATTTCTACTTAATCGGTCCAGTAGATTCGGAACAAATCGGCTGTGGCAGACGGACAGACAGACAGAAGATATACGAGTGATCTTGAGGTACGGAAAAGCACACCCCTAAAAAGCACATTTGTACAGATATTGTTTAGCCACTTTCGTACACTCTTCTTGTTTGACTTCCTATTCATTAATATTCTCCTTTCCTAAGATAAAAACAAACAAAAAAACCAAAATATATTTTAACACAAAAATGGGCAATAACAATACGACTAAACGAGAGTAAATCAATACTTTTCCAAAATAAAAAAAACAAAGAGACCGTGTCCCGTACAAAACTGTACTACAATCTTTTTTTTTTCGAAGTCTCTCTCCTAAAGAGACTTAATATATTCCACAGGTGGTGTCCAAAACAGGTGCCTGAGTTCTTTTTTTATAAGGACAAGTTCAGACAAGTTCAGTAGAGCTTTGTCTGAGTTCGCTCCTAGCCCCGATTTGGTATATTTTGATGTTTTTTTTATTATATTTTATGGAGGAACCGTGGAATGAATGATAAATTATTGCAACGGACTCTGAATTTTAATTTTTTTTATGTGATTTGGATGTTTTTTTTTTGAAAGTGGTTATTAGTAGCCGAATGATTATGGTTGAATGTTTTAATTTTTGAATAGTCATTCTAAACCTTTAAAAATGCTTGTGGCACTGAATAGGCGAACTTGACTCATTCTTCTTTGTCAAATCATTATCATTACAGTTGAAAGACGTCATATTGATGATTCCACATAGTTATCTACAAACATACGTTTCGACTCAATGACATAAATTAAAAAAAAAAAAAGTTTATTCCCAGTCAGTAGTTTTTAAGGACCATACACCATGTTTGTCTCTACTGTAAAAACAGACCACCTACGTATTTATTTTTCATAACTTTACAATTGAAAGCTGGCCAGCTTTTCACTCTTATTATAATTTAATGCACCTGCTCAAACGGTCGAGGGTGCTTTTCAACCGCAAAACAAGATGAAGGGAATCTTTTGGTATCTTTTATGGTCAAAAAGAACCCTTTATACAAAGTTTATGGGTTGTGTAATAAGATTCGTAGAGTTTAATGCGAGATGTTATTATAAATAATACATAACAACAGGTTGTTTTTGACATTTCACTGTAATTTGTGGTCAATTTTATTTTGAATAGGTGAAAATATTATGCAGTGTGAATTTGTTTAATTAGTAAAGTTTTTGCATTATTAAAACGGCGTTCATTTTAATTTGTAAGTGATTGCTGGAGGACGTAGTGAGTTGCCGTCATCATTGGAATGAATGAATGAATGAATATTTATTTGGTAAACACAGACATACATTTGGTCTTCCGTAATAATTCAGATGACTCTCTATGTTTTGCCAGCGGCGTACAAAATGTATAGTTACAATATTAAAAATTAAATTCAGGAACATTAATTATAAATTATTAAAATAAGTCTTTACAAATTCTTTCATTAACTTTAGTTTAGATTAATTAATATTAAATTCAATAAACCAATTGCACAAATTTTCAAGGGTCGTCATAAATGGTGCCACAAAAATAGGGAACAAATAAAAATGGATTTTATAGCTAAGCAAAGAGCTACGGGTAAATTGGATACCGGTGAGCGTTGGAGGAATTAATGATCCAGAGGGCATCGCAAACATGTTCATGGAACCCTTTAAAGTGCGGTCACCTCTTGGTCCCTCAGTTACGATGACCGGTGCTGAGTCCTGCCGTGAGGGAGTGGAACCAGTAACGTATTTTTCAGCTTAACAGGCCAGGGCTATAATCAAAAACATGAGTAGAAATTAATTTATCAACACACTCATTAATTACTTAGTCAATTTATATTAATTTTATTTTCATTAAGAAATTCATCTACACTGTAATAAGTTAATAACATATTATTAAATGCATTAGAAACAAAAATAATACGAAAAAATATTTTCAGAGGTGACACGGTATCTCTTGGCGTTACCAACCACCCTGGCCTGGATCTAGCCGTGGACGCCATAGACTGGTCAGAAATAAGATATGGACTGCCTCGTTTGTATAGTGGTCGCAGCGCTACTGCTGAGCATGAGGGGGATTCGATTTCCCGGTCGGGCAAAGTGTTGTTGGGTTCTTCCATGAGGAATTTCTCAGTAGCAGTCCAGAGTCTTGTTTTATGCCCCGTTGATGGCAATACGGTCGCACTCTATTAATAATAATACATTTTTTATCATCACATCACATCACACTTCAAACTCATATTATAAAGGCGAAAGTTTGTGAGTGTGTGTGTGTATGTTTGTTACTTCTTCACACTGAAACAGCTGGACTAATTTTGATAAAATTTTGTGTGGAGGTAGCTGACACCCTGGATTAAGACATAGGCTACTTTTTATCCCGATATTCCCACGGGATCGAGACTAACGCGGGTGAAACCGCGGGGCGCAGCTACAGTACACTAATACAGGTACAAAAAAGCTAAAAGTACACTGATACAGGGTGACACTTAATTTAAGCATGGAAATAGCCTGGTACAAAATAAATGACCCCCATGCTAGGAAAAACCCGTGTTACAAGGGTTATCTGTTACATGGGACTTAAACATAACTGGTACTAGCACTAGGCACACCTGTGCCTAACCCTTCGGGAAAAAACCGGCGTAATGTTATGGTGAGAACTATTTTCTTTCGTTCATATACTAAAACCAAAGATGGACGAACAAGTTTAAGTTCAAATTAACAAAACTAACTTAAGTTGTGGAGGATATTACTAAACTACGATTTTACGTTCCCATTACCTTATACCTAATGCCAATAGAATACGTAGTTAACTAGGTGACCGGAGCTGCGTGCACAGCTAGTGTTATGAATAAGAACGATTCGGAGTAGAAAAAAAAACTTTTTACAAAAAAAATAAGAACCGACTACCAAAAATAACACTACAAAGTGAAACATAACTTTAATTTCGGCAGTCGGTGTTTTTGAATCTGTATTTGAGTTTTTTGCTACCGACTTCCGAAATTAAAGTTATTTTTCGCTTTGTAGTGTTATTTTTGGTAGTCGGTTCTTATTTTTTGTAACAAGTTTTTTATTTTTCACTTTATTTATTTATTTATTTATTTAACCATTTATGTACACACATTATAAACATACAAGAAGAAAGGAACAGAAAAATACGTACAAAGGTGATGCTTATTTCTAAAGAAATCTCTTCCAGCATACCTGCGATAGGAAAGTCGATAAAGAGATGTAGACACCGTGTGTAAGAGTAGAAGAGAAAATAGAATACATATAATCAAAAACAATTTACTTAATAAAACTAAACAAATAATATACATACATACATACACACAAATACATACTTCTAAAATAAATATCACTAGAATATTAATTATAATTCTATTAAAATAATAAAAATATACGCAACTATGACGAAGTGGAAAGATAGTGTTCTTTCACTCTTCTTTTAAATACTGAAACAGTATGGCAGTCCCTTATATCAGGTGGCAGTGAATTCCACAACCGCACCGCGTGCACAGTGAAGGAGTAGGAGTAGAAGTCGGTGGTGTGGGGAGGGGACTTAAGAAGATTTCTAAGATGCGACCTGCAAGGCGCATCAGAAGGACGAGCGTAGGAAAAACGTTCCCGCAGATAGGATGGTGTTTTAGGATTGTGAAGGAGGTTAAATAGCAGACACAAAATCCGCGAGTTCCTGCGAAGTCGAATAGGGAGCCACTTGAGTATCTTGCGAAAGTTAGAAACGTGGTCATACTTTTTAAGGTTGAAAACAAAACGAATACAGATGTTTTGCAAACGCTCAAGTTTATTTAAAAGCTCCTCGGTGGCATCCAAGTAACAGGCATCAGCGTAATCAATAATGGGCTGAATGAGAGTTTGAGCAAGGGAGATTTTGGTGTTCAAGGGCAAGAATCTCTGGAGACATTTCAACGAATGGAACGTGTAGTGCACTTTGCGACTGACTTGAGCAACATGGGCAGTCCACGACAAGTAGCAATCCATGGTCACCCCCAGGTTTTTAACCGTATTTGCGTATTCAATCTGAACTCCATTCAAGCAGAGAGGAGACAGCGACGCAACATTGAGCCTATTCCGCATATACCTGCCGCCAATAATCATGGCCTGGGATTTCCTAGGGTTGATTAGCAGTCCAAAGGACCGCGACCACTCACTAATCAAGTCCAGGTCCCTGTTCATGGCAGCCACGGCAGCTGCCGCGTCTTCCCTTAAGAAGTTATTGTAAAGCTGCAGATCGTCGGCATAGAGATGGAAGTAGGAAGAGATGACTCTCGTGACAGAGTTAATGAAAATAGAAAAGAGAAGAGGAGAGAGAACGCCACCTTGAGGCACACCTGCGGTAAGAGAGCACCAATCAGAAGACGACTCATCGAGACGAACACGCTGTGAACGGCCTCTGAGATAGGAGTCGAACCAACCAATAGTGGAAGAGGAGAAATTTAAAGAATTAAAAATCCCTAGAAGGATGTCGAAATCAACAGAATTAAAGGCACTGCTGAAGTCGAGAAGTACAAGTAAAGTTAGAGATTTGTGGTCCATCGCCCAGCGGATGTCATCAGTAACCTTCAACAGAGCCGTCACTGTGCTATGACCCGGTCGAAAACCGGACTGAAGAGGACTAAGTAGGTCATTCGCAGATAGAAAAGCCGAAAGTTGCCGATGAACAATGTGCTCAAGAACTTTAGAGAGATATGGGAGTATAGAAATGGGACGGAAATCAGTGGGTGAGACCGGCTTAGGAATTTTGGGTAAGGGGATGATATGAGCTTGTTTCCAAACCTCAGGAACAGTACAAGAAAACAAGGAAAAGTTAAAAATGTGGGTTAAGACGGGAAGTAATGCGGGGAGAATAGGAGAAATCATTCTTGAGCAAAGATTATCATTACCTACTGCGGTAGAGGAGATAGCACAAATAGACTTTTTAACCTCAATTTCACTCACTGGACTTAATTTGAAAGGAGAACACTGCGGTACTGGCAAACAGGAAAGTTTATTTAAGGTAGCTGATTTGACGTGCGGATCTAAAATAACAGGGGGAAGTGAGAAATGTTTGTTAAGAGCACACACGTCAGTGTCATTACTGGAAACGACTGGAGACTTGCCAATGCCGACAGTTTTCAGAAACTTCCAGACTTCAGAGGAGTTACGGTTGTCGAGAGAATTATGGAAGTAGCGTCTCTTAGCATCTCTACACATACGCCTGCAACGATTACGCAAAACCTTATACGCATTCAGGTTGCGCTCGGAAGGACAGCGTTTCAACCTTCTTTTGGCTCTGTCCCTACCTGCCATCGCATCCTTAATGGCAGAAGTAAGCCAAGGAGCCGGAACATATTTGACTTTGACTCGACGTATAGGGGCATGATGATCGTATAAGTTGAGTATAGTTTCGTTTAAAATGTGAACCATATTGTTGACACATGAGCTCTCCAAGACGTCCGTCCAGTCGATGCTCTCTGCATCACGCAGCAATGCCTCCAGGTCTATGCCCTTGTAGTTCCGAAGGAAAATATATTGCGGCTTGCGCTTGGGAGGGCGAATCCTGTAGGACATAAAGATGAGGTCGTAGTAAGAGAAACAAGCAGTGATCTGTCCGTGGACAGCTACATTATTAGAATTAGAGACAATCATCAGGTCCAACAGAGAAGGAGTGCAATTTGGGAAATGATGAGTAGCAGATAGAGGCAGAATACTAAGGTTATAAGAAGATAAGAGAGATTGAAGTTTGTGAGTACGACTGTCGTTTCTAAGAAGACAAGTATTAAAATCGCCCATCAAGATAACGTGGTCATAAGAGGGACAAAAATCATTTAAAAGGGAATCAAAAGAGGCAAAGTAATCGATGCTGAGGTTAGGACTGTAAACAACTCCAAGTAGCATTTAACATGATGCAAGGAAATTTCAAGAAATAGATGCTCCGCTGACCCCGAGTAGGAAGATGGTGATGTGCTGATAATCTTGTAGGGAATATCATTACGCAAGTAAATGGCAACACCACCACCACCCTTCCCAGTTCTATCATTACGGATAAGGACAAAACCAGGAAGAGCATATTGAGCAGATAAAAGAGAGGGTTTGAGGAAGGACTCAGAGATGAGCAAAGCATCTATATGTGCACAGTTAAAGGACGCCAGAAGCTCAGAGTAATGGCCAGGAACACTCTGGGCATTGATGTGGGCTATGTTGAGATTGTTGGGGAGGTGGGAAAGCAAGGAGGAAATCTGATCGCCGAGAGTAAGAGGAGAGGACGAACCACTCGCCGCACTATGAAAACTGCTAGAAGACGAAGAACAAGAGAAAAAATCATCATCAAGGTTGATATCGGTCATAGTTTGCAAAAATAATAATAATACGTATACAAATAAAAATAATACCAAAAAATAATAATATCAAAACTACTTAACTACGGTAAATGAACAAAACAATAATAATAAATAAATACGCTCAACCAATAAAAACACCTATTCGCTGTAGTTGGTAGAGATTTTAACACAACATTTTATAAACTAGGTAAAAACTGTGAAGAGAATAAATCAAGGCTTACATTATGATTATGAACAGAAGACATAAAAAATTAATAAAATCAAAATTGAAAGCTAACTAACGATATCAGCCACAACATTCGTCTAGACTATGAAAAAAAAACAACAAGTGTAACGAAACGTAACGTCATTTGAATACTAAAATGACACTGACAGTGACAGACGTCACGTCACTACTTCAGGTAAAATAAAAACGTCTACCGGCAAGCAAGAAGAAGTAAGAAAAATTTAACTAAAAGTAAAGCAATGCAATGGGTAGATTAACAAAAGGAAAATCAAATTTTAAAGTGAACCGACATTACACGAATGTATTACAAAACGGACAACATAAAACATGCAAGGATACATCTAAAACAGTAAAGTTAGCGACGAGCCTTCCTCACGACCTTTCTTTTAGGGGTTGCAGTCGATGTAGATGCCAATGCTGGCGGGGTAGAATCGACAGGCACAGGATCATTGGGTGCGGCAGCACTGGCCGGAGCAGGGAATAACGCGATTAACGTTTCAAGCTCACCCATGGACGCTATTTTCCGGCGAGCCTTGTCAGGCGTCAAGACAATAACTTTGCCCTCTGCAGACCAGCAGCTATTGATGTTAAAGTGCTTGCGGGCAGCAATAAATACCTGGTGCCGTGTCTTAGTTAGAAACTCCGAAATGGTGATGCCGCTGCCCTTGAGAGTAGTTTTACCGTCCCAAACTAACCGACGATGCTCCATGTCATAGAATCGCACCAGCACAGGTCTTGTTTTGCCCTGGGGCGCACCTAGTCTGTGGCATACTTCTAAGTGATCCAATTTAATGTCATCAATCATTAGTTGCTTCGTTAAAGTGAGGGGAATCACATCACACAGCTTTTCATTCGGTTTTTCAGGAATACCGTGAAACAGCAAGATCTTTCTTCGCATTGTCGTCTCATGTCTGTCCAGACTCAAAGACAGGAGTTCAATCTGAGTTTTGAAGTGAGATAAAGTTTTGCAAACAAAGGATTTAAACTCGGAGAAATCCAGAGAAAGAGCAGCAAGATCCGAGTGTGCAGGGTCAGTCCCAGCTGTAGCTCTCTGCAGCTTATCCTCGTACTCACGCATGCGGGAGCCAAACAGTTTCTCTAATTCCTCCATACTGTGTACAAGCTTGCTGTCCATACTTTGTTGGAATATTTCAAATGTTGTGGTTGTTGAAGAGTGAAAGTGAAAGGAAAGTTCCGAGCGAAGGTGGGTTTATTAGTTAATTAGCACATAAATATAGTGAAAAAGGACAATTAACTATTTTAAAATAAATATTAAATAAGGAAGCTACAAAATTACGTATATATGTCAAGCCTACCTACGTAGTAAAAAAACCACTGTTAAAACACCACCACTTTTTAGTGGGCCAGTTTTGAATTTATCTAATTTACAATAGCCTAATGTTAAGTGCTCATAACCTTTTACAAAATATTGTTTTATTAGAGTTTTCCTGGTAAGAACCAGGAGAACTGCCACTCACCATATGCATAGTGACGATCATAAATTGCTTAATCGCAACCCGTTAAATAGGGGTACTCATTATTATATTGTTCCGGAGGCCATGTGTGGTCTCCATCATCAGTTTCACTTCACCAAATGGTGCTCTCCGAGATCAAATGCACGAGGTCCTATAAAAAATACCCAAATCGCTATAGGTTGCCTATAAAATTTGAGGGTTTCCCTCGATTTCCATGGGATCCCCTCATCTGATTCTGATTTGCTGGCAATGGGACCACCTCGGAAGTATACCCTTTCAAACAAAAAAGAATTTTCAAAATCGGTCCATAATTAACGGAATAATCGCGTAACAAACATACAATAAAAAAAAAAACACCGCCGAAGCGAGAACCTTCTCCTTTTTGGAAGTCGGTTAAAAAGTATGTTTACCGCTTGCATTTTCTTAACTGGTGAGTCAGCTGCATAAAATAGTTGCTTAGCGGTCTGATTAGCAATTTTCCAACAACTTGTCTGAACTTTTTGCAATTATAACAGTGTATTGAACACAGTATTGTTACTCCATTGACATTTACCTTTATTATTATTTTTAGTTAGCATCATCATTCTCATGTCTTTATCCCAATTAATTTGGGGCTGGCATGGCATGGCATATTCCATACATCTCTGTTAGTCACCATCTCAGCAATCATCCCCTTTCTAGCCACTTCATCTTTCACACAGTACATCCATCGTTTCTTTGGTCCTCCCCTACTCTTATCCACATACATACTCAAAACTTTTCTCACGACATTTTCCTCATTCTACGCATCTCATGCATAAACCATCTCAACCGATTTCCTATCCATCCATATCTTCTTGGGAAATAAAAACCTTACTGTTCTTACTTAAATCATAATGTACTTACTTAATTGAAACAAAATCATCATCATCTGGCTTAAACACGCCCCCGCCTTAATACAAAAGTCATTGATCAAAATAGTCTTATTATGAAAATCTAAAGAGAGAGCTCTACTGCCTATTAAGTAATAAGTTAGTTAAGCTTCTCATCTACAATGGGTTATTAGTTATTGTTACTATAATGGCTCTTTTTATTTAAATTATAAGAATTGATAATCTCCTCTCCTCATTTCTCCTTACTAAACTTAATCCCTTCCACGGTAAATTTATCTGACATTTAATGAAACTTTATTACGAAAACTGATATTGTTTTAATCATAAAAATACATAATTTGGCTACACAACATCGCTTATGACTGCCCAGTTAATTTAGACCAATTCATGTTGACTAACACAATAACACTTTTTACTGACTACGTGGTCAAATAAGACTGGTTTAACCTTTTTGACCTCAAAACCGTTGCTACCTTGGTGTTACGAGCTCAAAGCCCATTTTATAGCATTTTGATTATGTTTTTGGTCGCTTGAAAAACATCCATATCGAATTTTACGACACAGATTAATTATTATCCACGTCAAAAATATTTTTTGGCGTTTTTCGGCCAGTTTATGATTTAGTCTTTGTGTTTTTTTTTTTTAGTGAATGATATTTTAGGGATATTTTTGAGTGGCTGAAATATCAAATAGCTATCAGTCTAAATTAAGTAGTTCTGCGAATAGTAGACCTCGCAAGCACAAACTTTTTTGCAACAATTATTATACCAGCCGATTCCGAGCTCATCACGCCGAAGATCCTCATCAGATCTTCACCAAATTTCTACAAGACCAATTTAATATTATTACATTTCAAATAAAAAAAGAATAATCTAAATCAGATCTCATAAGGTGGAGATATCCAGTAGCCCCCTTTTTGCCCCTTTTTGGAGGAAGTACCCCTCCAACCAAAAAATCAATAAAGTCGTAAAACCTGTACACCAAGTTTTGTCCAAATCGATTGTAAAATACGACCAGCCGGTCTATTCTGTAAAAATCTCACCGTGAAAACTCAGGTGTTGTGAGCTGTCATTCCATTGATGCCAGGGATGGATACTATGTATTGATGCTCACTTTAAGCTCACTTCACCTAAGTTATCACGGTGAGATATTTACAGAATAGCACTACTGCAGTGCTATTCTGTAACCATGTCACCGTGAAATCTTAGGTAAAGTGAGCGTGGAGTGAACGGTCAGTGAGGGATTGATACTATTATAAACTCACTTCAAGCTCACGTCACCTACGTTTACACGGTGAGATTTTTTCAGAATAGATCGGCTGTGGGAGTACCAACAAACTGACAGATTAAAGCAAATTTTGTCAGACTCGAAGCAATGACGCTTTGCTCGCTCGTCAATTAAACTGTTGTTATCGAGTGTTACTATGAGTCACAAAGGTCAAATGACAATCTGGTCTTCACGATCAGATTGTCATTTGCCTTTGGCTTTGATTGAATGAAACATGAACCCTGATATATCGGTTTAAAACAACAGGTGCAAATTATTATGACGAACTCTTTCAATTAAATTACTTACACATAAAATATACCGTCTTTGGCTTTATTGACCGAACGAGCGAAGCCTCTCTGCTTCAAGTCGCAAAATTTGCTTTCCTCTGTCAATTTTTAGCAAATCAATCAACCCGTGAAATACTTATTATTAAGTAGTTCCGGTGGCCATCTGTGGTCTTCATCTTAAGTTCCACTTCACCAAATAGGAGTTACTATAAAAAATACCCAAATCGCTGTAGGTATGTCTATAAATTTAGGATTTCCCACGATTTTCATGGGATCCCCGCATCAGATTCTGACTTGGTGACAATGGAACCTCCTCCTTTCAAACAAAAAAAGAATTTTCAAAATCTGTCGATTGACAGATTTTGAAAATTCTTAAACCTACCCCCTCCCCCCCCCCTCCTTCCCTTCTTATTCTTATTCTTTAACTTTTATTCTTCTTCTTTTTCTTGATTTTGAAGATTTTAGACGGAAAAATCGGTGATTGCCGGATTTCGGTCTGAAAGGTAATTTCAACTTTGGCTCTAGAATGACAACGCACGTAAGCGATGTTTTTGCATATACTAGGTGGCAGTGACTATCACCACCATCGGACCATCACGTAGGCCGTTTATTTGACTCTTAATAACATAAAAATACCCAAAGCCATAATTGCCTCTATTTGCTATGATAAAACATAACTCTAGTAGTTAACCAACCACGCGGTAGTAATTATAGTGAGACAAAGGGCCTCTTAGACCCATTGTGTTTTGATATAATTGTGTTAAGCACTGACGGGTTAAAATTGGTTACAGTTTGGTGTCAAGTTTTGTATCTGACAGTCAGGCATCTTTTTTGGGTTGAGGTTAAATTAGGTGTGCAGGTAAAAGAGATTTTTGAAGTAGTTTGTGATAGCATAGGTCACAATAAAGATAATGGAAAGATTTTTTTTTCATTTCATTGTTTTGGGAGTAACCCTATAATCTTCTATGATTTGGAGTAAGCATAATTAATAATAATAGTAAAATGCTGGTAGGGATCTTGACCGCACTGGTAGGGTTTGTTCCGATAGCTGTGGAATACCTCTCCACTCCTCAAAAGCATCTCAGAACATGAAGCAATCGCTGAAGGAGCGCTTCTTTGGTCACCTGAAGAAAGTATTCATTAGTCTTCTTTCAGGTGGAAACAAGGTGCGTGCCTTCAATGAGACAACAACAACGAGATCTTGATGAGACTGTACATCCCGTGGAAGTGCGGGCATCGAGGCTATTTAGATGCGAAGACCCTCCACAACCGCGAGGTGTGCAATCTCAATGAATATTGTTTAAACGCCGAACTGGGTATGGTATGCACCTTGATGTGGTCGCAGTGGACAAGGTACTCACCCCGCTCTCCATAGCTAAAAAGAACTGGCGCAAACCTGTAGTACTTACTACCGATGACCGCAAGGAGGTATGCCAACGCAAGGAGCTTCACGGGCGCTTCTATCGGGCTCTTTATGAGCCCGGTGTGGTTTCGTAGCATCCGTATCATGGCTACGTTTTGGTGGCCTTTTCGGGGAAACTGAAGGTTTTGTCTGTGCAATTAAAACCCAATGTATCGGCCAATGGCCTGATGGCCGAAAGCCTCGATCAACATCTTTCGAGGCTCTCGTTAGGTAGTTGGATCAAGGGCCTGATTCAGAAGGCAGTACTCCTCGATACGGCTCGCATCATGAGGAGGTTCCTATTTATAGAGCCCTAACCACCGCTAGCTTGGACCCTGCTCCCGATACCGGCAAATCACAACTTTATATATTTTTAAATGTTTTTATATATTTTTGTTATATTCTAATATTTAAAAATGTAATTTATATGTATTTAATTAGATAAATATAATAATAAAATCTTTATTACAGACCACATCATGATCCATAAAAAACAATAAAAAGAAATTGTTACTTAATCCAAAAAAAAAAATACAATAAAATTCCAAACAAACAAACTCATGTCTATCTTAACAACCCAACTCAACTCAAATCTCTTTCAACTTATGCAGCTTTTTGCTTTGATCAGCTGTTTATTCAGAATTACGAGAATTTCTTCACCTTAAGCGATTTTCTAGGGTAATCAGCACTGTTATCAACCCTGATGACTGGCAATTTTTCCACCATAGACATGAGCTTTTCTCGTAAAAATACGAAAAGAAGTATGATGTTATCAATGACACATAAACAAAGCCTAATAATAAACTCCGTAATAACCCTGAGAAAAAAAAATACATGAAATTAGTGAACGTGTTACAATGTTTTATTAACACAAGAAAATGCCTGCTCCAAAACAATACTTAATTTTCCTAATAACTTCATAGAAAGCATAATAACATTATACACAGAGTATAATAAGTTTATAACAATAATAAAAATAAACGTGGGAATAACACAGCTCATTGCACATTAATGCAATGAAATGTTTTGTTTTTATTATTATTTATGAACAATTAATATTACTTGAATGTTACGTTCTAACTATTAAAAGCATTCTTGTGACATGTGTTGAACTTGAACTCTTGAGATTATTATTTCAGTGTAACTTCTTGGTATTGTTTTGGGTGATGTCATCATTTTTATTAGTAGGCAACAGTTGACAATTACAGAATTTCTGTTAAAAATAAGCAATTATTTTGAAATGCAAAATGTAGATTAATTAAAAAAAGGTCAGACCTTTCTATGCCAGATAAACATACATTTTTTTTAGACAAACATTTTTGTAAATTAACACTTGAGGACCAAATGTTTGTAAATAAAAATATATCATACTTGTGAAGATTATTTCCAGCTTCTTCCAAACATATTTGCCATGTTATGTGGAAGTGATGCATTTTTTTTTTATTACCTAATTAACACAATGTTAAAACATAACCACTAGACTAACAAAATGGATTCAAATTGACCATAACTAAAATACTTACCTCAAAAAAAAAATCTGACCTCCGCAGCATAAACGCAGCCAAATGCCCGACTAACAAACAAAACACAATGATACAAATCGATGCAATAATTTCCGAGATTAACGCGACCAAACGAACTCGCAGTTCCCATCATTTTAGGGTATTAACAGAGTCGTGACAAGATCCCTGTTGAGAAATTACTGTAAACACAGTTATGAAACGTAAACCCGTCATTAAGGAAGGTTTTGGGGCCAATCAGGAACATGTTTTTTTTACGACGCTACATAAAATTCGGGCGTGTGACTCTATATGTTTCGTTTAGGATGAGCAGCAACAATGCATGGGGGAAGGTTTTGAGATGCTAAATGACTCTGTTGTTTATGAAGGAACGTATTTTGCTAATCTTTTTAGATCAGACGTGTGTCTAGCTGTTGTGGAAAAAAAAACTGACTGCCGCGTTAGTCTAGTGGTCGCAAACGCTACTGCTGAGCACGAGGTCCAAGGTTCAACTCCCAGGTCGGACAAAGTGTTATTGGCTTTGAAAGTTAGTGGTAGTATAACATGGGACTTAAACATAACTGGCGAAACGTGGGTGTACTATAGGTACACACCGCTGCCTGACCCTTCGGGGATTACAGGCGTGATGTGATGTTATATTTTAGTGCAAAAAAAATCTAACTGTTGTGGAAAAAAAATTGTAAGGAGCTAACATTGACGAAGGTATCTTACTGGAGATGACATCAAATGTATCGCCTAAAAAATACTAAAATTAAAAAAAAAAACACAATAAAGGCAAAGTAGTGGTGATTACTTGGTTAAGTCTCGTAATTGCCACTACTTCGCCTGTATATTTTATTGCTGTTTGCTACAACTGTCCAAAACCACAAACAACAATGACTAAAAACACCAATAGGTATTCTTAGTATACCATAGTATAACTCATAGTAAATATTATATTAGTTTACTCATAGTATATTGATTCCTGCCACCTACTATAGTAAAGCTCATTAACAGCCATGATACACCAAGTTACTAATAAAAACCACAAACGACGACTTCCTTCAAATGCCTCTACGAGGAAAACGAGTTCATTGTTTTGATATTTTTCTCGGAATCCTTTTAGATTGCCTATCCTTTCTTGGAAAAGTAACTTCGTGAGAGAAGACTTCTAGAAATTTTGACAAAATTGGCGTGAAGGAATTAAGGAAAACTTTATATTCATTTTTAAATTGCATTCTTGTTAGTTTTCATTGCATTCTTTCATGTTCTTTATATTTCATTGTTTCAGGTAAACGCATTTTATTATTAACAACAATTGTTCCTAGCTATCAAGGACATGGTAAGTCTCATACTCATTAGTTTAATATGACATTGTTATTAGGCTCACACGATACACATATAACTTTCTATCACCCGATACCGAATGTTTGGATCAATTCAACCATAAAGTTCAAACACTTTTGTTACACCCAAACTCAACCTTAAAAAAACTGTGACAGTGGACCGTAACCAATGACCAAATTACATTTACGGATAACGAAAACAAACGTTGAGAAATTGAACTTTAATTTTAAGACGATAGTGCTCTCGATATCCGTACTAATGTTGACCGCGTAACTGATCCTTATCCCGATACAAATAAGGATATCAACAAAAAAGATGATGCTGATGGTAACGGTAAATATATCTTAGTATTTACAGGACCGATCAATCATACAAAGTTTATTAAGCGTCAGATTAACTTTCCAGATGATGTCAGTAAGGTGACACAACCCTTATTAGATAATGAGATAATACACGATAAGGTAGAAAGTATTACCAGAAAATAGGATTAAAGTTGATGTGATTGTGTGTCAAAAACAACTACAAAATGAGGTCAAATAAAATTAAAATAATGCGCACTTTATACGCGCGGCGTTACATTTAACATGATATTATCTGGTTTATTTCTGGCTAGTATCTGTTATAATGTATATATTATGTAAGTTTGGTATTTGCTAATTGTGCTTAGAGTAAATAACTATGAAATTGGAATCACCAACAGCTAATTAAAATCTTGAAATCGTAGCTTTCGAAAATCAGTAGTAAATGTATTTAATCACAGCCATTTCACACTGATATTAATTGAATAGCTTACTACTATATGTAATACCTTGTAGTATATGCGATGCTTTCCGAACTGTATATCCCTAAGTTTATTTGAGTTCAACGAACTTAAATCACCAATCCTTTGAAATACAACTGCATTCGTTTTTGATCTGATGCTAATTTCCTTTATCGGCACAAAGTTTAGTACAACAAAACTTAGATTCAACCGGAACGAAACCATAAATCATAGCAAGTAACACCATAAGCAAACTCCGATAGACAATATCTGATGTTGCACTTGGCAACGTTACATTTTCCTTCGAAGCTAACCAAAATTTGAAAAGTAAAATCTTAGTTGAGTGAAAATAAGGAACAGAATCCGAAGCAACTGAAGTTGAGGGACAGCAAATAGAAGTTAGTGATGCACCAACAAAATAAGAAGGAATGGTAGGAAGAAATTGTCTAGTACCAAAGGCTTATGGGCGTTGCGCTTCATTTAGCAAAAGTATATCGAATTCATCATGTGTAACGTCTATGTTGTGTGTTTTTATTAAAAATTGTACGACGTAATGGGACTGCGACGTCGTTTAAAGTTGATGGCATACGCTCCGATAGTGGTACTTTGTTATAATGTTGCTAAGCGCTTTCAAGGAAATATGAATTGTGACCAACCGTGATTCTGATTAGCTTTGTGTTTTTGTTGGATTTGATTTATGAGTTAGTTTTATTTTGTCTCTCTTTTATTCTAGCTTCTTTGTCTCTTTGATATTTAATGGCATTATCTTTTTGACCCCTAGATGAAAGCATATATTAATTTATGCTAACTTGTTTCTAACAACGAGTCTAATCATTATTCAGATTAGGAAGATTGATTTTTTATTGAGGATCAACAATTTCATGGAAATCTTTGGTTTCTAACGAAGAATTAGCCTAATTTATGCCCCTGTGATTAACTACATACATTTATTAGCTACTAAGTAATTGCCTGCCTATAAATATTCACAACCTGACTAATACAAATTGCCCTTCTTTATTTTCCGACGTGCCTTGCATATTTTACATTAACCATCTACTTACTTTGTCACACGTATTCACAGTGCTGCAATATTAATGCCATCTATTGCTTTGTCAAAATGCTTATCTCTCTCTGGACTCATTATCTACGAGTAATGGACGCAACATTTACAAATAGTCACGACTGTGCATTATGCTGTAGTGACACATTATCGACATGATATTATGACGTTGATGGCCAGCTACTTATGGTGCTTTTAGCGTCCCGATTTAAAATATGACACGTCTTTTTGTGGTTACTGCTGTATGGCAGTAATATTTCATTGGTAATTAGCAATATTTCATATCTACTCGTTGGGATGAGCTTTTAGTGGGATGAAAGTGGTTTGATAGGAGATAATCGGAAATAAAAGGTAGATGTGTCGGCTCATTGGCTTTAAGTAGCTAGGTACTTAATGTTGCTGACTTATCTTCAAGTGTGTCATGTGAATGCAGAATCCTAAGCTTGGACTGGTAATAGACGATGAACTGTTAGTATAGAATCAACCATGACTTCCATGTTTATGTGTGCTCCAATAATACGATCATCACTGATTAGCGTTTGGATTTAAATTTCGAATCAGCCGGTTTCTACTGTCTTTTGTTTTTATTTTCTAAGTAACTCCAGTTCACATTAAACACGTGCCCAAAAGGCCATAAGAACCAACTAACAATTTCACTTAACATCTTTTTATTGCCCAAGCCTTATCTAACATGACATCATGGCACTTATGGGGCACGCTCTTGTAAATCACTCCTTCATGGGTTTGTTAAAACATTAATTGATTACTACCATAAAATGTAGCACGTGGCCATACTCAATATTTTGTTAATTGACACGGACAGACACTGTGATTTTGTTTCTATTTGTAGAGATGGTTTTTGATTGTTTATATAGAGTCTTTATTGTGTGGCGAAAGCTTGAAATTAATGTGAGTAACACGGGGGAAGGAAGGTTTTAAAAGAATGTGCCGTTTCTTCTATAACCATGGATAATTGTGAACCTTGGGTATATTTATTATTACAGCATAGAATCAGGTAAATCCAATAAAAACATAATTTTCTATTTGGATTACAGTAAAAGCTTACGGGACTAAATATCAAAGTTTTGCATTGAAAGATCTCCGCAATGCTTTCTGCAGCTGCTTCAGATCAGTCATTAACCAGGTGGCAACAAAGCAAAATGACAACGACTTACTAATTTAATCATGACAAAAAACAAATAAAAATCATTCAGGTCTGAAAATCCAACCCATCTTTTACGCAATATTTGACCCCATTTCAATTAAAAATCCATACCGTGTCTCCAGTTGGAAACCACAACAAAATAATACTATGACATTAGTATGGATAGCCACACGCGTCGCCTGCGCAGCGTCATCGTGACACACAGCAATAACTGCGTTTGATTGTAGAATAACAAAATAATTTTTATATCCACTTAATGGAGCGGTGATGTGGTTTACAGTTGGAAAGGATGATTAGCTTATTCGTAGGTTTTTTATATTTTTCGTAGTATGGGCTAGTCTCAATAGGTAATGGGGCTGTCGCCCATCGGTTATTGTGTGTTTGATTTGAAATGGACGGAAAGAATGAAAAACGACTATTGCAGACTAGAAGAGCTTATTGTTAGCTGCAAATAGGAATAGGTTGAGTTATCCATGAAAAGACAGGACATGCAAGTTTTGACTGTTATGAATATTGCACTTTGCAACCAAAATTTACCTACCTTTATCAACAGATTGAATGCCTGGCTGTCAAAGAAATATTTCAGATTCAGCCTATAATGTTCCAACTGCCTGGGACACAGGCCTCCTCTCTTCGAGTTGAAGTGGGCTGTACTAACACGCGGGCCCAGTGCGGCGGGGTTTAAGGGTTTCCTCACGATGTTTTCCTTCACAGTTTTGAGAGCAGTGGTGATGAAATTAATTACAAAAAATAAAGCGCCTGCCTGGTTATGAACCCACGACCTGGAACTCGTAAGTCGTGGATTTGAGGTTCGATTAAATAATAATATATTCCCTTGATAAATACCAGACATTTGTGTTGATTTTTTTTAAAACGTGATAGTGCTATTTCCCCATGATAATGTTTATTTTAACCATTCTTTAATGGGTTTCTAATAATAGAAGTTTGTTAAAATTGCCTCTTAAGTAGATTAATTTAGATGAAAAGGCACTTTGTTTACACACGTCAGTTTTAATAATTAGAACCTTACCATTACCACTGGGCCACTAATGCTCCTCATAGAAAGATTCGATGCTGTAATAATGTATGTTTTACTGGAATTTAAAATGTCTGTTGAGCTATTAAGAGAGAGGTTGGTCAACGAACATGATTTAGTGAATTGTTTTAGTCTCTTTTACCTGGCTGTAAAAGTGTAAACGTAATCAAATTAATTATAACAAAAACTAATTTTAATATTTTTTACTAAGCCAACATATACGTACGCCAACAATTCCCCCAACTTTTCTACCTGTATAACCCATCCTTCGTAAACTACGCAATAAGCACGATGCGATGACGTTTATAACGATCTTCAGTTAATTATTAACTGAGCTTTTTCTTAGCTTTAATGCAGTTTTTGTTGCACTCAACTAAGTTATAAATGATGGTGGATTCAACTTGACTTGTGGATTACTATGGCATAAAGAAAATGAAGTGCAAATCTTACTTGCGATTCTTTGTGTGGCTTTTTTTTTTACTTTATTTATCTTTGTGTGAAGAATTCTGTCATTCCTCGTTTAATTTAAAATATTTACACTAGGTACTAAACAAATTAATTTATTACTAACAAAATAGACAAATAAATACAAAAACAAACGTCGTAGTACTCGTCCGCATCGCTGTCATCCGGAAACTTACCCTGAAGAATGACAGCATTGACACTCTGAAGTACAATGCATATTTTTTCAACAAAGAACTCGACAGCACCATAGTTAAATAAAAATTACTAAAATACTCAGATAAATAAAACTTGCAACATTTTGCGTTCTCAGTTACCGTTTAGTTCATGATCACAATATTCATAATTAAAGTTAAACTGGTGAAATGTTTGTGTACTATAGGATCACCTCTGTGTATCTCTTCGGGATTACAGGTGAGATTTGATATAATGGTAAACTGTATTCAGCTAAGTCAAGTACACTTAAGACAGTGAACTTAACCTATACTCACACAGACTTATTTTTTTTTTTAGAAAAACATAATTTTACTTAAATATGTGAGCACCATGAATCTATCTAATAATTAAGTTATTTTTCATTGCTTAGTTTTTAATTCTTTTTACCTGTTATGGTATAGTAATTGTATTCTAGGTGCATCGTCTTCACATATAATCATATAATTAATGTACTCAAACAAAATATTGTAAATCATTTTTAAAAGAGTAACGGTGGAGTTTCTTGCCCATTCTTCTCCATACGAAACTACCTTTTGGAAGGGGCAACTAGAATCAATTCTATTTTTTTTTTTTGAAATTTTGACGTTCAAAAGTGCCTCTTATGTGCCTATTTGAAAAAAATGGTATGACTTTGACTTTGACTTCCAAGGTATCTCCAACATCCTTAAAACCACCTTTTTTTTTTTTTGTTACCGAGGTGGAAAATCCTCATGGATGTCCTCCGCCCTGGGGTGGGCGGAGGGGTCTGTCAGACTTTTACTGACTAAAAACCACCCTGGTGTTCCCTTCCCACACTTGCACCGGGGATCTTGGGAGCTAGTATTACTTCCGTGATCCCCGGCTAGTGCCAGCCTCTGCGGGCCACCTCAATCCTTAAAACCACCTAACACAAAGGCACACCTAAACTAAATTACACAAAATTCCACCCATTTTGTATCTCTCCTCCGCTACTTACACATAATGTATATATAAACAACAACTACTCGTAGTACATAAAAGTACTATATTTAAATAAATCATAGTAAAGTACTTCACGGTGTTTAGGTCAGCTAAATCGTCTAGAATGGCTTAACACAAAGTCGAGTCAAGTTAACTGCTTTAATCTGTGCTCATAAACCCGGTAGCGCGCATAGCATTGAGCATGGGGGTACGGGTTACACCGTAGCGTAACAGTAAACTTCCCATAAATGATAGCACCTTCAATAATATTGGGTAAATATTTAATTAATCCTCTAGAATACAAATTATTGACCGTCTAATCATGTACCCTTTTTAAAATTAATGAAACTCTAAAAACTTTTTGGGATTCTAATGATGCACACTTTTTTTAAATAAATAAGCGTGTTTTTAACTTTCTGGCCTTTTTTCACAATTGGTTGCAGTAACTAGGGTACCCCGACCAAACAGGTTAGTTAAGGTAAGATCTGTGACCAACCGCATGTGAGCCGAGCCAGCGCTTCAACCAAGTTGGTCTCAGTTACTTGGCTATTTAGTATTTTTAGGAACCCAAAACAGGATTTATTTGTTATTATCAAAAATAGGCACGTCCCCGATCGACTCTTTGATTTCTTTGGGTTCATTCGAGTAATCGAGTCTGGTCAAACCACGCTGAGGTTGGTGCATTTCATACATTCATTCGAAAGCAAAATGGGATTTATTTGAGGTTCGATTAAATAATAATATTCGCTTGATAAATTACAGACCTTTGTGTTGATTTTTTCTTATCGTGATAGTGCAATTTCTCCATGTTAATGTTTTTTAAACCATTCTTTAATGGGTTTTCAAATAATGGAAGTATATTAAATTGTCTCTTAACCATCCTAGATTCATTTAGATGAAAAGTCACTTAGTTTACATCAGTTTTAATAATAGAACCTTGGGTCTTGCACTACGAGTATTGAAAGAGGGAACAGAGAAAGAGAGCACCTGTGTCTGCGCACACACTTGTGCACTATATTAGCTCCCGCATCAATATCTCAGCTGAGATTACTATTATTCTCATATTTTTAGGTCTGAGCACTCGAGCAGGCGGCACGTGTTATATCGTAGTGAATCAGAAGTAGACGTCAACTTCAATCAAAAAGCACGGTCTAATAAATATTCCTGGTTCCTAGGTCAGCTCCAGCTGCAGCCCACTCTTTGAAACTTTGCCAAAATAAGCGAATAAGTATAGACACTTGAAACCTTTTTATTACATTCCCTTGATAACTAATCCGTGTAAAAACTAGTGTATAGAAGTGCACTACTAATTTACATACTTACTACCTACATCAGAGATTTTACAGGTAACGAAAAAAGAAAGAAACAAAAATTGTTTATTCGGCACAAACAAAACACACACGCGCAAAAGTAGTAACTTAAAATACACACATGCAAAGTAGCCAAAAGCTTCGTATTCAAGCAATAATAGTTTGACAATCTTGTCTATTGCTTGATGTCAGTGCCGTATAATGCTGCTACTTTTTAATAAACACCACGGACAAGATCCCACAATCTCCTTTACTAAATCCGTAGCATTCACCGCATCACCACGGTGTAAACATAACCCCGCTAAGTGGCAGCATAACGTACAGGAACAACAAGTTAGCTAGAGAGCGTTTAACTTTTGATTTATTAAACCATCGGCTAACTAACGGTTCGCTGCGTCATGGGGTTAACTGTCGTTAGATTGCGTAAGTTAATGGCGGCACCGTTAATTGAATTAATAGTGGATAAAAAATTATTGCATTGGGTTAGTTTTTCTTCCGGGTTTAAGGGTTGTGATAGGTCTGGACAAAAAAATTACATCCATGTCGAAAATAAATAAAAAGAAAAAAACCGGCCAAGTGCGAGTCAGACGCGCGCACGAAGGGTTCCGTACCATTATCTATAAAAACGGCAAAAAAATCACGTTTGCAGTATGGGAGCCCCCTTAAATATTTATGTTATTCTGGTTTTTAGTATTTGTTGCTATAGCGGCAACAGAAATACATCATCTGCGAAAATTTCATCTGTCTAACTATCACGGTTCATGAGATACAGCCTGGTGACAGACGGACAGACAAACAGACACGCAGACTGCCTGTAACTTGAACTTATCTGGCAGATTGTGGGTGTACTATTACTATAAGGTTCCTTTGTCCCCCAAAGGAACCTGTACAAATGGTAACTTGTATGGTAGAAAATGTTTCAGTAGTAAATTAATTATTATAATGAGGTGTTTTATAGCAAAACTTAAGTGCTACTATAAAAAAAAAAATATATATATATATACATTAAATGAAAGAAGAAAACCTTAAAAAGTAATTTTATAAAATAAAATTATTTATTATGTTTTTCTTATTTCGATTAACTTCAACAATCTAGTCCGATAGTGAATCGGACAGTTGTGAATAGGTGAACTGGTTTATCTTTACAATAATTTATTTTCTTTCTTTCTTATTCGTTTAAAATTATTATATCAAAGATAACCGGAATTGAACACTACTAAGAAACGCTTTACCGAACATAATTTCCAACGAATAGTTTTATTTTCTTCGTTATGGACAATCATTAAAACAAAAATCAACAAATGAAACCAATCATTACAATCACAAACAATAAAAATTTAAGCTATTATGAGATCAGTACAACAAATTGTCAATTACACTAACACTTAGCAGACATAATTCAAAACAGTGCATCAAATATTACGCAAACCAAAGACTATACTGACAAACATACAGACCAACACCCGAAAACTGAAACAGAACCTTAGATTGAAGATACAAAGTTCAAAGTTGATGAAGTTGGATATCAAAATAATGTTGTAGATGTAAAGCAAACCTTATGTCATTGCAATTGCTTCAGAACTGATGTTTAACGACTGTTCCATTATTTATGCATAGGAGATTAGAATAATTTTCTTACTATGATGAAAGCGGTTTTGACGAACAATGATTTAAAAGATAGGGATCAAGACTGGATAAACCTGGATAAACAAACAATGATTAATTCTTGATTATACAAAGGGTTTTCTTACATCAAGAACTTTGAATTAAGGATTCTTAAAAGGACACTATATAAATCCTAAATAGACACTTATTACTGACGAGCTAAGAGAAGGAAAGAAGATTTAACTACACGAAGACACTGGGCAAGATATTTAGATATTTATGATCCCAGGTCATAGCTGAAACTATTCAGTTAATCATTTCTTAACAAAGCAGTTAAAATAAACCAACCATACACAGCTAACTAACGCTTGTAATATACAACTTAAACCATCAAAGAAGTCGATAGTCAATTTTAAGCTAACACCCATGAAGAAGCCATTTCTCTACGAAACAATATAAAGGTAACCACTTCAACAATACTAGAAGAACCAAACAGAAACATAAAAGGTAGGGAACAATGTAAGAAACGTGTTTTATTTGAACCAGGAAACAGTATGGACACAATATAGTTATAGTAAGTGATTGTAGGCAGTACGATACTATCTTAGTACAAGAAGTAATAAAGACGCCTCACAGTTAAATCTAGCCTTAGAACAAAGAAACTGTGGAGCATATACGGGAAAGCAATGGTGAGTAAAAAAGTACTTTGTTGGTACCACTTTACAAAAAGTTTATATGTCAAGGTACAAATACAAATTACAAATACAAATACAAAATACAAAATTCAAATAATAATATTTTTATTTGTTGCACATAGGTAGGTTAGGTACAGATATTGTAATTATTAAAGAACGCTATGTCTAGCCGTCATCGGAGTACAAATATTATTTTGGTACAAACATGCTGATTATAATAAATTATCAAACAATAATTGTCAATACAATACAAACATTCCAATAAATTAAAATAATAATAAATTCTAGTAAAAATTGTCAAATCAATAAATAATAAATTATACTAATAAAAATAAAAAAAGCTAATTATAATGTGTCAGTTAGGTATTCGTTCACCGTATAATATGTTTTTTTTTATAAAATATGTACAAGAAATGCATTAATGTGATTACAAGAAAAGAAGCTAGTATTGCAAAATTGGTTAAGGGTCTATAGTACCTCAGTGCCACCTCACTCTTTATCTCGCTCGCGCACTATTCCCGCGGTCACGCGAGCAAGCGAGACAGGGTGGCAGAGAAGACTCCAAGGGACCGATTTTTTTTTTTACGTTGAAAATAATAGTAATTAAAAAAAATAACATAAGACCAGGGCCTCAAGTCTGCTATTACAATAGTGTCAGAACGGTCGATCATTGGTTTCATAATTGTTGATTTTGACAAGTTTGGTAATCTACTATTATAATGGCGTCATTATGACTTTCCAATGGTCGGCCACAGACACTACATTGAAAGAAATTGCATATATTGGTAATCTCGTACATAATGACAAATTAATGACATTTCTACTAATGGGTTTTATAATAATGGCAATACGACAATGCCATTATATTAACACAATTATATTACGAGAACATTGACCGACCAATGATCGACCATTATAAATTTATTTTTTAGCTAAATGACAATGGGATCGTGTTGGAATGACTGAATTTATAAAAATAGCAGACTTGGGCCCCTGCTTTATAGTTAGTTCAGTTAATATGCAAAGTTGCATTATCTAATTTAAAGTATTTTTTGAATACCAGCCGTTTATTGTTCGGTTTGGAGGTAACTTTGGAATTTCTTTCTAACAAGAAAATTTTATGGAATCTTGTTTCCGTCGTACTTAACATTAATCCTCAACTTTACCATATATTTATTTCAAAATAAATGCTGCAGTATTTTCGACATAACGGAGGATCATGCTGAGCCATTTGAGGTAGTACAGGCTCTTAATGCCAATAACAGAGTAAGCTGATAACTTAACAATGTAAGTTGTAATTCTCAAAATAGAAAATCCAAAAAATATATCAGGGTACGTCTAGGAAACATAAACACCCACCAATCAACAGTAAATGCAGTTTTTGGCAATGATCTCGATAAAATCGATCCCAAAATTTCATATCCCTTCCTAAAAAAAATGCCATCATCACAATTATCACCTGCCTAAGCAGTAGCTTAGTATTATGATCCTAGTTAATCCTATGGAGTCTCGATAACTCTGTTCGAGTCAAGTCGCAGTACATTGCAGTATTGGAACCGGTTTCAGAACCGCTTCTGCCGTTGCCCACTGCAAAAGTTCATACGTGTATACTACACTATAATATTGTAGGTTTCACTATAGTTAAAAAGTGGCTCAAGTTATAAACTTCGAACTATCCAGCCAGAGATTTCTCGGGTTCCGTGGATTGATTGGGACCTCAATAAAAACCTAATTACTATAGCCTTAAGATTTCGTTCCGGATATATTCCATCAAATAAGTTTTATTACTAAATGAGGAAGGCTTTGTCTCCAAATTGTGATGACTGTGGTGTGGTTGATGATGTCTTTCTTAATTTGATGGAGTGTGTCCGGAATTAAAATACTAGAATTAATATTTTAGGACAATATAAAAAGTATGATATTGGCTTTTGTAATACCATCCTTGCTTTTCCAGTGTCCGATAAGGCTAAAAAATTGTACAACTTAGTGATAAGGTAGATAGTAATCAACAATTTTGGTCGCTAAGCGACAAAGCCCTTTAAATAAATAAAAAAAAAATATAAAAAAAAAGTGAACAACCTGTCACACTGTCGACGCCGTATATTGAACTTCAGACGCGATTCGATAATTGGACGAGAATTGAGAGTGAAATTTCAAGGACGCGTCACATTCAGGCAAATTTCGTTACAAGAGAGAGAAGAAAGATATAACTCTCTCTGTCTCACACACTAAATTGTCTTATTCTTATTTTTTTTTTAAGTTTCACTTCTGTCACGCGCTGCACGTGCAATTTTTTTATTGGATGAAATCACTTATTTTTTTTTACTATTTGATCCATTAGTAGCATTATATAATACATTGAGCCCACTTTACTTTTCCAAGGTTTAAGTCCTAGGTTAGGGATTATACATTGAGCCCACTTTTTCTTTTCCAAGGTTTAACCTAGTTAGTTTAATCCATAGTTTAATCCTCTAGTTACAGAGACGTTTTGATTTTGATCTGAAAGTATTGATTTTGTTATTTTGATGATGTTAATATTGTATAACATTTATGTAAGTCCGTGTTTACTTTATTATCAGGAGCCGGAAAAAAAACGGCTATGTGCGTGTCGGACCACGCGTAATGAAGGGTTCTGTAGTTAGGATGAATTTATCCCAAGAAAAAACGTATTATTGTAGTTGAAAAACACGTATTAAGTTCGTAATCACAAAAAAAAAAAAAAAATGTGAACTAAAAATTAACAATTGTCGGACTTTTTCCGTTACTTGTGCTGTAAGACCTTGCTTCTTGCTAAATTTCATGAATCTAGGTCAACGGGAAGTACCCTAATTTTGATTTATTTGCGAGTATCAAAATATGTCGCATAAATCACCGTATATTTTTATTGCATTAACTCAGAGGTTTGATTTTTTTAAAGCTCGAAAGGATCGTAGCCGTACGTATTTTACATTAATATCAACTTGATACCTTCATGCGTTCCTGGGAAAAAGGATCTTGGCAGACTAAGAAACAGATGAACGGACGGTGCGGTCGGACAACGAAGTGATCCTATATGGGTTCAGATTTTTCCTTTTGAGGTACGGAACCCTAAAAAGAATGCTTATTTAACAATCCATTAGCCTTCGCTGTCCACTACTGATTGAAACTGACTATAAAATTATTAAATATTTTCAATATACGCCACAGAACTTCTAATGGATAATAATCATTCATCATTCCAGCCGAAAGACGTCCACTGCTAGACATAGGCCTTCCCCAAAAGGGGTGGAGGTTGCCAAAATCGCGACGCTTGGCAGGCGGGTTGGCGATCCCAGTATGGTGTTAAAATGCATAGAGAACGCTGCTGCCTATTCTCTAGTAAGTCCCTTAGTCGCCTTTTACGACACCCACGGAAAGAAATAGGATGTTGCTATTCTTTACGTCCGGCACCACACGGAACATGGATCATAATAAATAAAATATAAAGAGCTGCATTTCAAAGAGAATACTGATCAAAATGCCACTGTTTATTTGATTATTTCACTGCAGTAAGAAAATCCTTTTTTTTGTGCAAAGCACAAACGTAACTCTACTACGTTATGATTTACCCGCTTACTATTAAATCGCTTGTCGCTCATCGCTTGCATCCCTACGTCAGACAGTAGCTAACCCTCAAGCTTGCTTAGCGAATTATGTTCGATCTCGCCTCACCCTGGCTCCGGTTTATAGGTTACAAACGTAAAAATACTATTGTAAGCGTTGTTCTTACAAGGATTTATTGGAAGAGCAAGATTTTATAAAGGTTAGAGGAATAAGCTTAAGAAGTTAAATAAAACTAGTAAGGGTTTTGCGAATGGCTTGCAAGTACGATGTATATGAAGTTTATGAGTAGAAGTAATTAGATCTAAACAACGTTCCTAATCAATTTGTACACCTAGATTTAAGTTAGCAACTAAGCGGTATTCTGGCGTCTTTGCTGTCAATGTTGTGTTTACCTGTAATTGGCATATATATTAGAATATTTGCATGATTAAGTATATTTATGTGTATGTATGTGCTGTGGGTGAACCTTAAGTAAATAAATAAATAAGGCAGTCAATGATAATATCGGTGTGAAGAAATCTGTGACGAAATCTGGGTTAAGAGCGTATACGACGTACGGCATTTCATACAAACATTCAAGCCCTTGTTTTTCGAAATGACTGAACCGATTTCAATGAAATCTCATACGCATAAGCAGGATACAAAAGTCTAAAAAGTTAGTTAAGAACCGCAAGAAGCCAAATTAGACCGATTTTAAATTTTCCATAGAAACAGAGATTTCCAGTTTTCTGTTTTTAAATAAGACATTTCGAAAATGTTCTTAACTAACTTTTTAGAACTTTGTATCCTGCTTATGTGTATGAAGTTTCATTATAATCGGTTCAGTAATTTAGGAAAACAAGGGCTTGAAAGTTTGTATGAAATGCCCTACGGAGTATACGCTCTTAATATAAGTTTGAAATCGCAAACCCGTCTTTAGCAAGCATGGTGATCAATGTCTACCTTTGCTCTGCAGTATGACAATAATAGGTTGTACACTGAAAAAGTGTTTCCTTTGACAAAAATCTTATGGAAGGAAACACTTTTTCAGTGTACAACCTATTATTGTCATACTGCAGAGCCTCCATACGAGCCTAACAAGATCCCTACAGGATCGAGACTTATGCGGGTGAAACCGCGAGGCTCAGCTAGTTTAAGATAATTTTGTTCTTCCAACTGCTTCGGCTTTTATAGCCTAGGTACTACTACTTTGATACCATTAGAATCAGGGACGATGATGCTGAATCTGAGCATCTCATGATGATCATCATTGAGAGCTTAGTAAATTAAGTAAGTACAGATTATTTATGACATTGCACTGCTATTGGTGCTATGGACAGTCTCATTGGTCTAGTGGTCGCTACTGCTGAGCATGAGGTCCTGGGTTCAATTCCCAGGTCGGGCAAAGTGTTATGGGAATTTCCATTAGGAATTTTTCAGTAGTCTGGAATTGTGCCCGGTTGATGGCAATAGGCTCGCCCCCTATTACATGGAACTTAAACATAACTGGCAAAATGTGGGTGTACTATAGGTACACCTCTGCCAAATGTTACTTATGCCATTTGAAAATGCAGTCCCCCTTTATTTTCATTAATAGTTTGCAAACGATGTACCAATAGTTAATAAAATAATTATCTTCAGTAAACAGTTTTGATTCCCACACTATGATTGCTAAGGTAAGTGCACCAGTTGTTGACTTAGATAAAATATTTCATATTGCAAAATATTTAAGTGGATTATCAATACACTTGACATCGTGTTCATATCAGTTTCACTGACTCACATCTTGAAGTGTTAAGTTATTAATATTATTGTGGAGTTTCTTTTATTTTAGATGAAGGGGAGTAAAATGGTACCTACCTTATCTAAATCGATTCATTATCTGCTAAGCTTCTTCTGATTAATGTTGCGGTCGGCTTCCGACCTAATCGGATACAGCTGAATATTTTACATTATATACAAGGAGCGACTGCCTATCAGGGGCCCAAGTCTGCTATTTTTATAAATGCAGTCATTCCAATACGATCCCATTGTAATTTTGCTAAAAGTTCGTAATCTGGTAAATTCATAATGGTCGATCATTGGTTGGTCAATATTCTCGTAATATAATTGTGTTATTATAATGGAATTGTCGTATTGCCATTATTATAAAACCCATTAGTAGAAATGTCATTCATTTGTCATTTTGTACGAGATTACCAATATAAGCAATTTCTTTCAATGTAGTGTCAGTGGCCGACCATTGGAAAGTCATAATGACGCCATTATAATAGTAGATTACCAAACTTGTCAAAATCAACAATTATGAAATCAATGATCGACCATTCTGACACTATTGTAATAGCAGTCTTGAGGCCCTGACCTACACAACTCAGTTATCGGGTAGTACGATGCCTCTTGGCAAGACTGGATGTCAGACTTTCAGACTTCTGACGACCCGTAACGACTGTCAAAGATTTACGAATAAGAGCCTGAACCAACTGCTAACGTGCTTTTCGAAACTCGGAGAGGTAATGGATGGTCACCCATCCACGGACCAACCTCGGCAAGCGTTGCTTAACCTTGAAGACCTTAACGATTCGGGCTGTTGTTATTTAGCCACAAATCCTAATCTAAAACAATTATTAATTAGAAAAATTACAACAATTATTCATACCTATTTAAAAAGTCCTGATCTTGCTAAATGCAATGTAGATGCAAAATAGCTAAGTATGTATCTACATGATACAAATACAAATATAACTAAAAACAATAATAAATCATTTAAATATGAAACCTATTTATTTATTTATTTTAATCTTATTTTAAAACTACCACATATGCACATAATTTACTACGTTTCGCAACAAAATAATGTGTCATTATAACATTAAAACAATTACGTAAACGTCTCTTAATATAATTATAATTATCTATTTAATAGTACATACATCAAGAATATTGACATTCAAACAATGAGCAACTTGACCTTACAGAAACATAAATCATTATTATTAAAATTATCAAAGCGTAACAATTATTCAAAATATAATAATAACATTATAAAGATAAGAACTACTTGCATTTTCATTAACAAGAACTTCAGATACGTAATAATTACCTATTATTTATTTAAACAAATACATTATTTGAGGAAAACAATAAAATAAAATGTAACGCGCAGATCAATTCAATGAACTCCAATTAGGTAACAATTCCATACAAATTTATCATTAAAATATTTATTTCAGTGTGGTAATGTGGTTTTCAAACGTTTACGCCGTATATATTTATTATGTTTACAATTTTTTATTTACCTACCCATATTTTACCTATTTTATGAGCAGTGGTGGCCCAGTGGCAACGGCCTCGACTTGCGAGTAGTAGTAGGTCGTGGGTTCGAATCCAGGCAAGCGCATTACTTTGTGTAAATTATTTCATCACCACTGCTCTCAAAACGGTGAAGGAAAACATCGTGAGAAAACGGCATGTCCTAGAACCAAAAATTCGAACACATTTGTGACATCTACCAACCCGCACTGGGCCTTCGTGGTGGATTACGGGCCACTCCCTCACCGAGAGGAGGCCTGTGTCCCAGCAGTGGGAACATTATAGGCTGATTATGAATCGGTTCAATTGTCTAGCGTAAAAAAAATTAAAGCTTTGGTTCATGATGATGGGTTTTTAAGGAGCTTTGAATTATTAAATAATACTTTTTAAGACTTTGACTGCCTTGTTGGTTCAGTGGTCGCAAGCGCTACAGCTGAGCATGACATCCTGGGTTTGATTCCCTGGTCGGGCAAAGTGTTATATGGGGTTTTTTCATTAGAAACTTCTCAGTAGCAAACCGCGTCTGCTGTGCCCGGTTGAAGGCTATAGGCTCGCCCTCCAATTAAACTTAACTGACGAAAGGTGAGTGTACCTACTATAGATACACCTCAACCTAACCTTTCGGGGATTACAAGCATAATGTAATGTTATGTTACTTCTATGATTTTCGGTCGAGAAACTGGAAGTTTAAAGACTTAAGAACGGACTTAACAAATAGGGGGGTTTATTTATAGCCGTTGCTTAAGGGGCCGTGCACAAAATCGGATGATTTTGATCAAATTTTTTCATTGGTTGTGAGAAAGCGAAAAAGATTTTAAACAAAATTATTTGTAATTTGAAAAGTCGAGTTTTGTATGTGGCAGGAAGGAATTTTTCAAATAAATTAAGTATTCGTGGAAAATCACTAATATTCGCCACAAGTTTTCCGAAAAATGACGCGAGACGTTTGATCATCTTTTTACAAGAGACTGCTTTTAATTTTAAATATTAAAAAATATCCAACATCCTTATATGGTCTACTTGCATGTGGCTGAAGATCTTTTTTGAACTTTCATACAAAATTTAACAGAAAATAATGTTGAAAAAACCTATATTTTTTTGAAAACCCAATCGGTGAATTATTTTTTCCTATTATTTAGCAAACCATATCAAGAAACTTAAAAATCACACACTGGGCTTCAGTTATCCTTGAGATAAAATCAAAATTTAATTTTATGATTATACAATATCTTCATTAAGTAAATCAAAGGCGAAATAATTTACTTTCGAGTGCGCAAAAGAGATGAAACTATTAACAGGTGTCTGATACGACTGGTTACTGACTGATACGAATGGTTTAGCACCACGAAAACTGTATTTTTATAGTTACACATAAGTGTGTTTCAATTATTTCAAGCTTTCTCACAATTAGATTAGAAATTGACGAGAAGGGGTTTTTTTTTCGTGCACGGAGCCTTAAAGTTAAGAGTCACGTTAAACAATCGCTAATCATTACTTAACATTATGCAAAGTCTAAACATAAAAGGGAATGTATCCAAAAATTGCGTATCGGCAAGCGTAAGTGTGGGGCGCTCCCCCCAGCTAGATGGACCGACGACCTTAAAAAGGTGGCTGGGACGGACTGGATACGGAAGGCGGAGGACAGGGTGTTGTGGCACAGCCTGGGAGAGGCCTATGTCCAGCAGTGGACTGCTGGCTGAGTTGATTGATTTTGGTTTGATCCAAAAAAAAAAAAAAGGTGTAGTTCAAAGCACATTATTACGCAACCAAATAAAATGAACACATAATATCAACCGTAGCATATGTAAGCATGAACAGTGGTGTAAAAGATAATTTTACAACTGAGTACTACGCACGCACGAGTAAGTCGGAGCGATAAGGGCGTATTGTGTTGTTTCTTTTAAGGCGAGGACAAGTAACGAATTCTCCAAATAAGCTTGTTTAGAGAAAACTAGACAGATAACCAATAGTTTTTGCCAGATGATAAACAAGTAGAAGCTTAATCAGCCCATAATTTTCCCACTCCTGGGACACAGCACTCCTCTCGGTGAGAGGGAGTGGGCCGTAATCCACCACGCGAGCCCAGTGCGGGTAGGTAGTCACATGTCTTCGAAATTTTGGTTCTAGGACATGCCGGTTTCCTCACGATGTTTTCCTTCACTGTTTTGAGGTGGCCACACAATCACACTAATATTATGAAGGCGAAAGTTTGAGTGAGTGTGTATGTGTGTGTGTATGTTTGTTACTTCTTCACGCTCAAACGGCTGGACCAATAATTTTGATAAAATTTTGTATGGAGGTAGCTGACACCCTGGAATAAGACATAGGATACTTTTTATCCCGATATTCCCACGGGATCGAGACTTACACGGGTGATACCGCGGGGCGCAGCTAGTAGGTTTATATAATGAAAAATTAAGCAATGACAGATTCTATAAATTAATATTATTATGTATTGTATGATTGTATGATGTTATTTATGTACCTATTGTATAATGTTTTTACAAAATTTGGTGGTCAGGGGGGTTTCACAATTAGTGTGTTAGGTCGGTGTGTGATCAATGGTTCATTACCTACTTCTTGCGTTGTTCATTTTGTAAGAAGGTATAGTTAATTGGAACAATTGGACTTGTATATTATTTGAATTATGTCATCAGAAATTAAATTATTGTCTTTGCTCTAATTTAACTTTAAAATTGGACAATATATTTTATTCTTCAATGACGTGGTGTTTTCTAGTACTTACCTTAGAATTTTGAAGTTTATTTCCAGTAAGTATATTTTTCTGTAGCCTACAAAATGATGCCTCAAAACTTGCACAGAATGTGCGATGAACGATTGCTTATGCTAACATAAAATGAATAATTAAAGGACTTTAAACGTATCAACAGACCGAAACTTCCTATTACAGAAACAATGACTCAGACTTGTAATAATAATTGATAATTCCTATAATTCTAATAGAAGTGCATTGTTTGAGTAATTAACTAAGTACCTATTGATTAACATTATTGTAACTAAGATAGGAATATTTATAAATATGGATGCCTTATTGACCCGGGAATGTGGCATGTGCTAGTGTTCTGTGTCAGATTATATATGGTTATGTTTTGACGGGATAATGGTGTAATTATCACAAGTTAGTTTGAGTTAGTAATATTGTAGGTCCCTACTATTGTGATATGAAAATCTTAGATTATATTTTATGTTAATGTTTTTTGAGATTCATTGTTTTCATGTCAGTAGTTTTCTGATTGAGATTTGTAGATTATGAATTTATGTTATAATTTAATCTGTAGTTTTTCTTGTTTCCCAAGGAATTTATTAATGGCAGGAGAAAAGAAACGCGTTATGTGACCTTTAAAGAATTTGTAAGACTTATTTATTTCCACATCTGGGAAGAAAGCTCAGAACTTTAAAAAACACCTCCGGCTACGAGACTAAAACCTGCAATAGACAAATAAAATAACAACAGAATGAATAAGATATTTAGAAAAAAAAAAAACGAGCGAGCATTACAGTAGTCGCATATGATGTGTAACATCTGACATCTCACCTTGGTAATGAGCAACTGAGCAGCGACAGAAATGACCCTCCTACTTACGTTCTATATAGTACTTACTAATTCGATGCTATTAAAACAAGTACTTACTTATTCCATGCTCAAGCTGTCACTTCCTGTTACACACTTCCGTCCCTTTTCACGAAAGCTTTCCCATAGAAAGCGATAGAAAATATATTACGCATAAACGAGAACGATTTCGTATGGTGTCCTACAGGGGACTGTGTTAGGTCCATTATTTTTTATCTGCTTTATAAATGATTTCTCCAATGTAACTAGTCATCAGATGTGCTTATTTGCAGACGATAGCACTATTGTTTTCGACAAGGGTAACCTGAAAGAAATTGAATCAGATATAAAAACCGACCTGGTGTCAATCATAGAATGGTTAAATGACAACAACCTTAAAATCAATTTAACTAAGACTAAAATAATGGACTTTAAACTTCGACAAAGAGAACCAACACAGTACCAAATCGGATACAAACGAACACTACAAAGTTTTTACGATTGCACATTGACAATGATATGACATGGAAAACTCATTTTTGTTTGAGACTTTACCGGTTTTCGTATGCCCTTTATATGTTAGGTAAAGTTGCAAACAAAACTGCCCTCCTAACGGCATACCACGGGTATGTAGCCTCCACATTAAGGTATGGACTCATGCTTTGGGGTAATGCTACAAATGTATCCTCCGTACTTTTGGCACAAAAAAGATGCATCCGTGCCATCTGCAAAATAAAAACAACAGATACATGTAAGCCACACTTTAAGGATTTAAATATTCTGACAGTACCGTCGCTGTATGTCTATGAGGTTTTGATGTTTGTAAAAACCAATGTACATTTGTTTAATCATGTAGAAGTTAAGTCAACGTCGCTCAGATACGTTAAAAACAATAACCACCAGAACTGCTTTTGATTATAAAAGTGTCTATGCAATGGCACCAAAATTGTATAATAAATTGCCTTGTCATATTAGAAATAGTATGAATCATAATGAATTCAAAAGTAATCTTTTTAAGCTCCTAAATGACAAGGTATATTATTCAGTCAAGGAGTATCTGGATGACAAATTTTGATATTTTTTTTATAATTTATATTTTTGACTGTAATTTTGTGTTTGTGTTTTGCAATCTTTTGGCGTTATGTATTTTTTTTTAATCTTTTCTATTTTCATGACATTTTTCTTATTATAATTATGACAATTGTATAATTTGACCTTGTGTAACTTTGACATTGTTCATAATAATCTAATTTTGTATGCCTATCGGCGGGACATGTAAATTTGTACATTTATATTGGAAAACACCTTTAATCACCTATGTTACACAGAATGAATAAATGAAATGAAATGAAATAAAAAAAAACTACTGAGCCTTAATTAAAAATTAAACATAGGTATACAAAATGTAAAGTGACACTGCAGTTATCAGAGGAAACCAAACGCCAACGCGATAATAATAATTATAGAAATTTTGTACGAGTATAATGTGTGCTGATAATAATTATACCTACTCATTGATACCTACTGAATTACAGCTTTAGTTAGAACAGGAGTTGAAATTTAAAGGCTGCTGCACATAGGCGCGACGCGACGGTGCGACGGGATTCTGTTAGAACAATTTCCATGAAGTTTTTATATAAATTGTTATTCTAGATTCGTGTCGCGTTTGTCTGCGGGAGTCTTAGAGGGTTTCTTCGACAAAAAAAATAATAGTCTTGTCAAATAATCTCACTGCAGGGCAAACGCCTTCAAGGCACGCTATCACAAAATCTGACAAAAATTTGCTGACAACACTTTGCGGCAAAATTTAACTAAACCAAATGTAACTAATAATTACCACAGATAGATTACTCCTTCATCTCCATTGATAGCAATTTTTTATTCGAAAATGTTGGTTTATAATATTGTAAAAAAATAATTTTCGTTGCCTCTTCACACAAAATTAACGATATTGTGTTGAGTTTAGGAACATTTTTCTTCAATATTATAACATAAATTTACCTAGTTATTAAAAATATTTTATGTAAGCGTTTTATGTTCAACTCAAAAAGGTAGCAAAAATCATCATCTGCCTAGCCTTTTCCCAACTATATTGGAGTCGGCTTCCAGTCTAACCGGATGCAGCTGAATACTATTATTTTACATGGACCGACTGCCTATCTGACCTCCACAACCCATTTACTGGGTAACACGATATCCCTTGGTAAGACTGGTTGTCAGACTTTTTGGGCTTCTGACGACCCGTAACAACTGTCAAAGATCTACAAATGACAGCCGGGACCAACGGCTTAACGTGCTTTCCGAGGCACGGAGGAATCTTGGTATGAAAAGATGGTCACCCATCCACGGACCAACCGATCGAACGATCGACCCGTACGGCAGTTATTATTTATCCACAAGCTCCTCGAGGTTGAAAAAGGTAGCAAAAATAACTATCATAATATTACAAATAGTCAATAATGTTGAAAAAACCTATATTTTTTTTAAAAACACTGTCGGTAATGTTTTTTTTCCTATTATTTAACAAACCATATCAAAGAATTTTAAAATCATACGCTGGGCTTATGCTATTCGTGTGATAAAATCAACATTTTATTTTATGATTATACAATATCTTCATTAAGTAAATGCACGGCGAAAGAAGCTATATTTTCGTGAACGCAAAAGTGATGGAAACTATTAACAGGTGCTGAGACTGACACGAATGGTTTATCACCACGAAAACTGTACTTTTATAGTTACACAGACTTAATGTTTCAATTATTTCAAGCTTTCTCACAATTAGATAAGAAATTGATGAAAAACGTTTTTTTTTTTTTGTGATAGCACCCTTAACCTTCTTCTGAATTAGAGAAGTAACTCAATGGTTATTTACGCCACTGTTGTAAGGGGTATATAGTATCACATTAGTGTTTTACTACCTAATTATGTACAGTTGCATACAAGACTTTATCTACACCCATGATATGAGTTCTCTATAATACATTTTGTTTTTTTTTTATTACGGCGCTGTGGTAGTTAAACCCGCGTGCATGACAATGTTCTTTTTAACCGACTTCAAAAAGGAGGAGGTTCTCAATTCGACTATGTTTTTTTTTTTTTTGTATGTTTGTTACGCGATTACTCCGCCAATTACGAATTGATTTTAATAATTCTTTTTTTGTTTGAAAGGGTATGCTCCCTAGGTGGCTCCATTGTCACCAAATCAGGATCTGATGATGGGATCCCATGGAAATCGAGGGCAATCCTCAAATTTTATAGGCACACCTATATCGATTTCAGTATTTTTTATAGTAACTCATGTATTTCCACTTGGAAAGCACCATTTGGTGAAGTGGAACCGATAATGAAGACCACAGATAGCCACCGGAACTGTTGCGACTCGATTAAACACTTTAATATGGTTGCTAAGCAATTTAAGCTCGTCACAATGCATATGGTGAGGTCACCATAAGTTCAAGTTCTTCTGGTTCTTACCCGGAGAACTCCTAAACTATTAACGTCCCTGCATCGGAAAAACAATAATTTTGTAAAACGTGATGAGCAGTTGATATTAGGCTATTGTAACTTAGATAAATTGCAAACTGACCCACTAAAAAGTCCAAAATAAAAACTTTTTACTAAAAAAAAACAACGGACTTCCGGAAGTCGGTGGCAAAAAACTAAATTAGGTAGATCCAAAGAAACCGACTTCCGAAATTAAGGTTATTTTTCACTTTGTAGTGTTTTTTATGGAAGTCGGTTGTTTTTTTTGTATTTTTTAATTCATAAAGTTAGCACGAATTGAGTAGTGAGAAAAGGAGTTGCATAATGAAATTTAGTACAACATTATAACACTCGTTTGGATGATGTAATGGTTACTATGACACTGATTGTTTTGATATTGGCAATAAGCTAACTGTTTCAGAAACTTTTTTACAGGATTTATAGCATGGGTGTAGATAACTATATTAATTACTACACTGTTTGCGTTTAAAGTCAATAATTTATGTTTCTAACTCTTTCCCCTAGTTGGTACCAAATAAAAAGAAAACAAATTAAATTTTCATTTCAGTAAACAAAACTAGGAAACTGTACTAGAACTCAAAATTTTAAGACATGACATGTGGCATCTACCAACCCTCACTGGGCTCGCGTGGTGGATTACGGCCCACTCCCTCTCACAGAGCCGATGCCTGTATTCCAGCAGTGGGACCATTATGTGGTCTAGTGGTCGCAAGGGCTACTACTGAGCATGAGGTCCTGGGTTCGATTCCCAGGTCGGGCAAAGTGTTATTGGGATTTTCGTTTAGGAATTTCTTAATAAGAGCCCGGACTCTGGATTTGTGCCCGGTTGATGGCAATAGGCTCGCCCCCTATTACATGGGACTTAAACATAACTGGCGTAATGTGGGTGTACTATAAGTACACCTCTGCCTAACCCTTCGGGGATTACAGGCGTGATGTTATGTTATGTTTGCTAAACAAAACTAAACGCTTGCACAGTCACGTGGCACAGCGAGTTTTACTATTTACTTCTCAAGCCATAATTCCACTTATTATACAATACCTCATACAAAAACAATACTTCATCAAACCACATTATTCTCTTACACCATCCTAGCCCAACATTACAAAACTCAACATAACAATGCTACTGTAAAATTACTATTTTCGTTTATTACTTTGCTATTGAATAGAAAAACCATCGATATTATTTCAATATTAGATCATAGATTAACTTTGCGTGGTCGGGTTACGTTCACCATGGCTTAACCGCATAATATTAAATTTAACATAGGTACACCGCAACACCGTTTGCTCGATAGGACAAACTGGTAACGTCTAGTGATGTGCCTGATTGGGAAATTATGTTGTCGATAGTTCTATTTCATTTTATATCAAGTGCAAAGGAAATGATAAAGAAGAATAGAATATATTTAATTTTACTGTATATTGAGTAGAATTATATAATACCTATTGGATAAAACCAAAATATTAAATGCTGTTGCTTGTGCAAAAAAATAGTCTCTAGAGATGATAAAATATACTATTAATTATTGATAATTCTAATGATTATAATTTTGTAAATATATATTTGTTGCGGTCGTGAATCATAATATTTTGATCAACTTAAAACCTGACACTGACCTGCAAATTGCAAAAAACGTCATAAAATTTGAATTTCGGGCTATCTTAGCGCATCCCCCTTGAATGACATGGCTGAGGAATGTCTTTCTATGTTTATCAGCTTGGCTTGCTACTCTAGTTTACTTAGCCAAAATAATAATATCCTCCTGACCGAATTTGAAAGAAACTTCCTATTAAGAAATAAACGTATGTTCAGTTTTTGATCGCAACACCGACATTGACAAATCCCATCCCTACTTGTTGAGAGGATGCATTAAAACCGATGGTAGATTTGATGTGCGCACGCGCGTCGAAATACAAGTTGTAATATAATACGCGCGTATTTATTGCGTTTGTACTGCGTCGAGACAGTTGCTGGACCACCGGGTACAGTGATTAGCGCGGTTTTCTTAGAAAATAATGTATTAGGAATTATGCTATAGAATGTTTTGTCCTATCGAGCAAAACAGCTTATTTTCTCTTGTGAAAAGTGCGATTTTCTTTATTAATCTGACTATAAAGTATAATTTATATTATACTTTATAGTCAGACTAATATTATAAAGGCGAAAGTTTGTGTGTGTTTGTGTGTGTTAGTTACTTCTTCACGCTCAAACCGCTGGACCAATTTTGATAAAATGTTGTATGGAGTTAGCTGACATTATTAGGATTAACATATTATAGGCTACTTTTTATCCCGATATTCCCACGGGATCGAGACTAACGCGGGTAAAACCGCGAGGCGCAGCTAGTTATGTATAAAAGTATCAACAGCCTATAATGTTTCCACTGTTGGGATTGGGACACAGGCCTCCTCTCTTCGAGAGGGCGTCGGCTGTAATCTACCACGCGGGCCCAGTGCGGGTTGGTAGATGTCACATGTTTTCGAATTTTTGGTTCTAGGACATGCCGGTTTCCTCACGATGTTTTGAGTGGTGATGAAATTATTTACACAAAGTAAAGCGCCTCCCTGGGTTCGAACCAGGGTTGTCGCTGATGCATATTTTTTTCACATCAGCGGATGATGATGCTGATGCTGATTTTTTTATCATTGACATCAGCGGATGCTGATACTGATGCTGATTTTAATTTATAGAAAATAGAATCAAACTAAGTTCCTAGTTTAGCAATAATTAGTACTAGATTAGTAATTCAGTACCAAGACTAATATATAGCAGGTTATGTACATAACCTCGCTGCTATAAGCCCCGCCTCCTTTACGGTCATGTCACGACTCGAACTTAAGCATTAAATGCTGATGCTGATGTTGAAAATGATGCTGAAGTTCCGCGGCTGCTGATGCTGATGTTCGCAACAACCCTGGCTCGTACCCAATTTCCAAGCAAGTCAAACCCTAAAATTAAAAATTATAGACCAATTAAAACTTGATAATGTACAACCAAATACATAAATTTTGAATCTGTAATATTCGTTCATAAATAATTCCTTAAGATATTCAAGCTATCCATCCAAAGGTCTTAATAGTGGTGTAAAAGCACTAATTAAAGTTGTACCAGTCCAGTCATCTATCAAGGGTGACCTAGTTAAAGTACTCACGCTTGACCAATTTGAACAACTGAGTTCAAATTGGTTCAACGAAGAAATAGACAGATCATTTTAATATGGTGCGCAGTTCGACTAAAAATAGAATGTCCCATCTAGGGTTGCGAGGTGTCCGGCTTTTTATAATCGTGCCCAAGTCCGGCTTTTGTTAGACTTTTGGTCAAAAAGATGCCAAACGAAAGTGTAAGAACAAAATGTGATTCATATAATAACAAAATATAATTATACCTAATTAAGAGTACAGTAAGTCTCAAATTAGAAAACAGTAATAAATACACAAATAAAAATATTAAACACTTTTTTTCTTTTAAAACCAATGTGTCAAGGCAAAATGTTCGGCTAAATATGAATCCGTGTCCAGCTTTTCTATTTTTGGGCCCGGCAACCCTATTCCCATCTCTTCTCATTTGAAGAGACAAATGAACACACTGATGCTTCGTGGCAGAGGTGCGCCGAAATTACGGCCACACTGCACCAGTTAGGTTTAAGTCCCATGTATTAGGGAGTGAGCCTATTGCTACCAACCGGGCACAAATTCAGACTCCGGGCAGCTACTGAGAAATTTCTGGTGGAAATTACTGTCTCTCGTATTTTATCCAGCAATTCATAATTCTTTATTGCATTCCATTATGTATTACATAGATGATATAAAAAAATAATGATCAATATGGACCCTGTCGGGCACAGCAAAAATTAGGAGAGAGGAAGAGTGCTAAGTAACAAAAAAAATCAAGTAATTTATTATTATTATAAATTATTAGATGTGTTTAGCTGGGTGTATAGTTATGTCATTATGTGTATATATGTATATACAGGGTGAAATTAAATTAGCTAGCGAAACTCCGCAGACGTGATGGGTATATCTAAACATGATAAAATAAAAATGATTTATTGATTTTTTGGTGTCAATGACTGCTAGCAGTGTTATTACTTGAAGTGTGAGTTATAGTCTGTCGTATCATGTTGTTGTGTTCACGTGTGTGAAGTTAAAAAAAAACTGATATTTTAAGTGACCACACTACCGGCGGTTAATGACCCCCAAAAAAACATTATCAAATTAATTTATTTTTTGTTTTATCATGTTTAGATATCGATACTCATCACGTCTGTTGAGTTTCGCTAGCTAATTTAATTTGAGCCTGTATATATATTATTACGTTTGTGTTACAGGTATAGTATATTAGTTATTTTTATTTTATCTATTGCATAAGAATAATGTAGGTAATTATTTTGAAATTATTATTATTAGTTAATAATAGAAGTATTTTCATTATCCTTAATCCGCTAGACCAGTGTGTCACCGGTAGTGCAGGTGCTATTTCACAACACCCACCAACGGGATCATGCGTAGGAAAGTGGCAATTTTGCATTGATTATACACACAAATTGTTATAATTTTGTCGTAAACTTGTGCTGAATACTGTAAGTGCGCCTCGCGCCTGGTGACATTTAAATTTAGGTCGTTCGAATTTGTTGGTAATTTTAGCAATTCAATGTTTTCGTTATAAATAAGAGGATTGAAGCGATTTAAAAAGACTTTCTTAGTCTTAATTAAAACGGTGATGGTAGATACATAGTAATAAAGTTCACTTAAAAAAACGGAACCCCTATAGGATGTCTGTCTGTCACAGCCGATTTTCTTCGAACCTACTGGACCAATTAAGTTTGAAATTTGATACACATTTATGATATTCTATGACCCAAACACGGACGTATAACGTAAATAAATGATTTTTGAATATGAGGGTCACTTTTGGAGGGTAAGTGACATTTCAAATCAAAGGGCTTGTTGTATGGGCCTTAAACATATAATTTTTATAATTTTAAAATAATTAGTTTTAAAGTTATTTAAGGAAATAGAATAAAATTGACCACCTATTTTGACCCTCCTTATCTCCGAAACTAATGAGACCAAGTTCTTTAATTATAGATTACAGGAAAACCTATAAGAAGTCTATGTTCTTAAATTACTCAATATTGTGCGTACAACCTTACAAAATTGTAGTTGGAGCTTTTACAAAATCAAAATCAAAAGTCATTTATTCAAACTAGGCTGAGAATCAGCACTTTTCAACCGTCAAAAATTACATAAGACAGTCCCCCAAAAACGCCCACCCTTCACCAATTCCTAGTGCTTTAGCTGGGAAGAAGAAGTGGCGCAACAAACTCCCCAAAGATTGTTTTGGGGACCCGTTTTTCAACTTTAATGTTAAATTTGCTCTTGAGATAAAGTCATCCTCACTACGGCACCCTTCATTGTGCGTGGTCTGACACGCACTTGGCCGGTGTTTTGTCATTTATCGTCAATTTCTTGATCACTCTAGTGTTGTAGCGACTATTAAAGCTGCCATCTGTCAAAGCAAGTAATTTAATTAAACCTAATGAAAATCTTGGACAGTGAGGCTTATCATCATGAATCCCTAGTAGCTTCACAAAAGCTGCTCTATGCCTACATATTACAGTATCGAAAACAAGCAGAGGCAGCTGCTCATCCACATTAGGTAAAACAAGAACTAAGTGTAAATTTGCAAACTTCGCCAGCCAAAAACACCGTAAAAACATAACTTCATTGCCTTCTAGACTAAAGGGTATAACGCTGTTTGTACACTGACGGAAACATTGCGATGACAGAGCAAAATATATGAAAAAAAAAATTGCTCGTTTATAGAATAAGAGAGATTTCGTGTGTGAGAGAGAGATAGAGTTATATCTTTTATCTCTGTTATGTAACGAAATGTGCCTAATAATGTGACGCGTTCTTGAAATTTCACGCTCAATTCTCGTCCAAAATTTTTAAGTGAATCTTCTTAATCGCCAATTTGATAAATCGCCAATTAAGAAGATTCACTTCAAAAGTATCGTGATTCGCAGCAATATCGCAGCGGTTAACGTCAGTGTGCTAACAGCTTAAGGAGCAAGTCCAATTGGCAACCTGCGACCGGTCTCCCCACGCTTACGTAGGCGCGACATGTCAAACAAGTCTGAACGGGCCTTCCATCGTAAAACTATGGCAACATGTCGCTGTATTTTGGTTTAGAGGGTTTCTGGTGATTGGTGAGAAAAGCTCAGATTTTATTTATTACTAGCTGACCCGAGAAACGATGCCCTGTTCAAATTTCAATTCCCATAGAAAAAATCACATTCAGTTTTTCCTGAATTTGAAAATTTTCCGGGAAACTTTTACAATTTTTCTTTCCGTAAGAACCTAATTTGAAATACATTTTAAATTGTCAACCGACACTTTATCATTTACTCCCTTCTCTTTTATATCATTCCTCAACCAACAATCCAACCATTTTTCTTGGGCTTTCCTCTCCCTCTCCATCTCCATCATCTGCTTAGCCTTTTCCCAACTATATTGGGGTCGGCTTCCAGCCTAACCGGATGCAGCTGAATACCAGTATTTTACATGAAGCGACTGCCTATCTGACCTCCACAACCCAGTTACTGGGTAACAAGATATCCCTTGGTAAGACTGGTTGTCAGACTTTTGGGCTTCCGACGACTCGTAACAACTGTCAAAGATCTACAAATGACAGCCGGGACCATCGGCTTAGCGTGCTTTCCAAGGCACGGAGGAATCTTGGTATGAAAAGATGGTCACCCATCCACCGACCAACCGCGGCAAGCGTAGCCTAACCTGAACGATCGACCTGTCCGGCAGTTATTATTTAGCCACAAGCTCCTCTCCCTCTCCATCTATCAACATTTATAAGCTTCTATTCTGTTCCTTTAAAAAAAACTCCGTATCGTTCTCGAACGCAGGCGCATATGGGTAGCTCGCCGTCCGATAAGGACCACGGGGTCTACTCTGGGCGTCTACTCCCTTATCACGAAATCCGTAGTTTCGGCCGAAGTTTTGGGCGTTTCCTACACCGTATCACTTACGGACATAAGATTAGTTTAGAGCCCGAATTAACAATGAATGACAACATGATTTGATAGTGTTCACTAATCCCGATGTGTAGTTACCCGTTAGAGAAATTGAATTTGTCACTTGTTTTGACGGATCGACTACTTTCGGACAAGGTATTCCACTCAGAGCACTGATTTCAACAGCTCTTGTCCGAACCGCAACTTAGCACTTCCACTAACCGCACTGAAACAAAATTTTGATAAGTGCGGTTCGGTGGAACAGTTTATTAATACTATTTTCAGTCCCCGAACGGCACCTATGTAAAATATTTTTTTAGGGATGGGGTGTATTTTTTTGTTCAAGACATATAAGCAAACAAAACATATCGATACAAATCAGCAGAAGTTAAGTCTTCCGGATAATTCCACCTTGTTCACCTGGAGCAAAGAGTAATGTTTTATTTGTATCGCTGGGGCCCGTATCTTCGTTGACGGGCTTAGAGAGTAGACACCCTTAAGCGATAATCCAAAGTATCGGCCAAATGGTGGGCCGTTTCTTGACTTCCAAAGTTTCCATTTTTGACTTTGAGTCCTTACCCGACTTCAAGTCCCATTCATTACTTTGTTTTATCTCTTTGACTATCATTTTCTTTTTTTTTTTCGCCTTGGTCTGCCATAGTTAGCCGTAGTTATGAAACGGCCGAAAATTCAGCCGATACTTCGGATTTATCTTCGGAATAGACCCCCTGGCCCGGGTCGACAGCGCGTTATGTTCCACGCGCGCCTCAAAGAGATGTTAGTACAAACTGACGGGGCCCGTTAGGGCCAATGTCTGCTAGAGATGCGTGTTTGTCCGAAAGGGATATCGCGGCCCTGGCATATAGGCAACTGAAGGAACACGAGTGAGTTTTAGACAGTAAAAGTTTGATACGCCCTACCGCTCTGCCCAGAGCAGAAGAACTTAGTAGACATTTTCCCAACCAAAAAAATAGGCACTTTATTAGAGACTTAACTTAATGAAGAATTGTGCCATTTTAACAAGAATAAAGATTATTTAGCTCCAACTGTGCAGTTATTAGCAGGCTTGTCTAACAATATTTTGGACCAAAGACAACTATTTAATAAAGACCAAGATTACTGCATTTAAAACTAAATGGCTGATGATATAAATAGCCTGTGCTTTGTAATGCGTTCAATTTACTATCAAACAGAATCTCAATTCCCATCAGTAGAGTCTAAGCATGCTTCGAAACGGCAAACGCCTTTGCAATTTAAATCTGACTTTATGTCAGGTTCAAACGGTGATAGAAAATACCATGGGAAGACCGTACCGTAATAATACATTCTGAGCATGTGTTTGTGGTATGGGAACGTTGAAGGAAGTACTGCTTACCACGCTAGACATGAACTAAGGATGGTTATATTGCGAATGGTAATCAGGTGCTGTGGATGCTGCAGCTTATCTACCGGAATTAATCTGCTTGGTGGCTTTCTGTGTCAAGTTATCCTAATATGGTTATCTTCTTTATCTCATCAAAATTAAGTCCTGTGGCTTCTCCATTATCTACAATATTTGCAATTATTTTATGAGTTACTCGTACCTTTTTAGCTTACACGTAAGCTGCAGATGGCGCACCAAAGGTCCTTAAGAAAACATTTTTTGTTATTATTCCTAATCATTTTCTATTAGTCATGTTTTTAGATCCTGAAAAGTAACTGTCTCTGTCTGTACTGTTTTTATGTAAATAATATATGAATACCCGTAAATTAAAAAGTAATATCTTTATAAGTGTCCTAACCTTGTCCCAGGATCTTTATTCAGCATTATTTAAAAACAAGATGATAATTATTAAAAAAAAAGTCCTCTTTTTGCCCAAAAAAACTTTAAATACTTAAATCATTAATTTCAAGTAAAATATTAAAAGAATACCATTGAAACACAGGGAAACATGCAAACCGAACGATTTCCTCGTGCATGCGCACGCGCTTGAATGCATTTAGGTCAAGTACGAGATGTGAATCATTTTTCTGCGATCATCGTAAGATAGATGGCTTAGGTATTGACGTCTTTAATTGCTTTGTTATTATTGTTAATATTATGGTTATTTTTTTTACGATTTTGATATTTACGGCGCGCGATGATTTAGTCGATTTATTTTAACAATTTTTAAAAGTTGTAATCAATTATTTTGACTCTGTGGTTTAGAATTTATTTCTTTAGCGGTATATTTATTAAGCAGGTAACACCGAATGGGGTTGTGAGTGTCATGGTGGAGGGAAGATCACTTTTTTGATGTGATCGATACGCGGTGCATACGCACAAATCCATTGGCTCTAAATGCAAGCTTAAAAAAGTTATTGTGATTGGACTTTATCAGTGATAATCATTGTAATCCTTATTTTTTTATGATTAAGTTTTGTTGCGATATTTGTAAGTAAATTAAGTGCGTTATTTTTCGAGTATTATTTTTCAAACACATGCACGTACACGCCCATGATGGAGGACCAACAGATGACGATTCAACAGCAACGCGTGTTTTCTCAGCCGCTCGAACATCCGTCATATATTTTACTAGACCGCGATTTCCTCTGTGACCCAGGATGAAAAATTGCTTATGTCCTTCTCAAAGTCCCAGGCTACCTATCTGTCTATTAGGTAACGATAATCATGTTTAGGTATCCATACCCATATCCTCTGCGGAGTTTTGCTAGTCAATTTAATTTGACCCATATATATTTTCGTGTTATATTTGCCATCGATACACTAAGAAGAAAATATACCATATCTATGTGCGTCGTACAACTTAGGTGTACTCCAACCAAATCACTCACGCAAAAAATCAAAACAAACCATCACCCAATCAAACAACTTGCATTCTAACCGTATCTAGCTGTCTTCGTGACACAATCAGCTATTCAAACAGCTAACCTAGGCCGTGTCTATGATACTAGGATAGCATAGTAATAGAACCGTTATGTGTCGTGATGATGTGCCTTGTTTTTAGTTCTGAGGTGAATAATATTGGCGAAGAGTAGTTGAAATGTATGTAATGATTATGTGTGCCCTATTGTGGTCTGGGAATTAGGGTGCGCGGAAAATTGTCTAGGAACTTTAGGGCGTTGTTATTAGGTGCCTTATAATGCTGCATTTCTTGTAGTGTGCAAATGATTTCTTGCATTTTTCTCAGATGTTTACAAGACCCAAGAAAGGGTCTCCACGAGCTATGCCATCGCCATTCTCGTGAAGCTCTTGCTTCTAACCTCTATGAGAGAAGAAAAATACTAGGATTTTCAAGGTTTTTCATCAATAATTGAGTCTGCAAAAACTCTGATCCTTCTAGTCCAACCTACTTATTCATAAAAATACCTCATTTCCAATCTTGCAATCATAAACTTCAGAAAAGTTAAACCCATTATTGTTGTAAAAGAAATTAAACACTACGATATCCCCAAGCCACCTCCACCTGCAACTAATAAAGTAGATTCTACCTCCTCAATGAGAGAAGCGTGATATACCCACCCACTCGACGAAAATTAAAAAGATATAATACAAAACAAATCACACAAAATTAAGTTTCAAAATTTGAACATACAGTCAATAAAAAAATTACCCAGCAGCCAATCGAATTAATCTTTCAAATGTTACAACAATGCATGGAATTAGTATGTACTATAAAGTACAACAACAATGATATAATTGTCTATACAATTTATGTGTCAGAAATGATTTTGTACTGTAACGATCAGTTGGTAGTAATACTAATTGAAGTCATTACTGAGGAGTATGCGTACGTAAGTGCAGCTATCATTAAGTCAAATTGATAAATAATTGTCTGTGTGTGCATTTTTATGTACGGACAGCTTAGGAGTATGATGATGGGTTTTTTAAAGAGCTTTGGATTATAAAATAATACGTTTTATGATTTTTAGCGTTTTTTCTTCTCTTAAATGCTATTTTCTCAAAACTCGGCTGGCATTCGGAAGTAAAGTTCAGATACACAACTGAATATTATTTTTAACTTTATTATATATTTTTTTTTAATATTATCATGAAGCTAAGTGTCGATAATGTTTCCTTAAACTTATAATATAAAATTTGCCCATTATGTATAAGCTAAAAGATTATTTGTTGCATGTAAATGAGCCTTGGTTTTGTTCTGCTTAGCAAAGAAAATTAAAAAAAAACAAACGCCGAAGTCATCGACCCAACACTTCAACTTCAGCAAAATATGACACTATCAACATCGCGGTATATCTCCAAGAAATTCTTAAAAAACAAAAATCTTACTTGAGTCATTATTTCTTCGAAATCTTTGATACTCACATTTCTGCCGACAGTACTTACCTACACATCAAATTATTATCTATTGTCGAGTCGTGCTACAAAAGGCTTAGTAACTAATAATTTTATGCTAATACTAATATTAAATTGCTTAATTATCTGTGCTTTATCTTATGACGTAGGTACTAGTGACCCGCCCCAGATTCGCACGACTTTCATGACTTCACAAAACATCGATATTTTTTTTTTATAATTAAGTTAATACGGATGTATTATTTGTACATAAACCAAAGATATAAATATTTCTAGATAGACAGCTAAACCTATAACCTCGGCAAAAAATTGCGTCCAACTGTTGGCCGCAAAATGCACGCTCACTAGACGAGCCGCGAGTGTAAGACGTAGCTGTCACGCACACCAGCATTACAAAGTTGGCCTGTTTGTTTTATTTCTTTTGCAGCGTGACACTCTATCTTGACATAATATAATTGTGGGCGTCGAAGCAAAACCAGTAGCCCACTACTGGACCCTTTTTAGGGTTCCGTGCCAAAATAGTAAAAAGGAACCCTTATGGTGAGACCAAGGCTGTCTGTGACAGCTGGATATCTCAAGAATCAAAAATCTGAATTTATTATATGTGATAACAATTTATGTAAAGATTACAGGAAAAATAAAACGATGTCTTTAGATAGACGAGTTTTTCAGAAATCCCTCGGTGCACGAGTCCGCCTCGCTCTTAACCGGTTTTTTTATTGAGTTAAGACTAGATTCGGTATCTGGAATAGTGAAATGAGAATAAAGATTTAAAAAAATACTTAGAAAAATCATATAAAGACAGTCATTTACTATATGAATTTGTAGATAATCAATTAAAATCGCGAAATGAAATGTTTTCACCCAACTTTAAACAACTGCGCATATCTCGGAAACTAAATGCCGAGAACTGGACCCTTTTTGCTTGGACGTCCACAAATTAAAGACATAAACCTTTCGGAATCAATTCTCTACAATATGGTGAGAGCAGCAACATAACCTACAGAGTAAAAATAACTAAGCGGTAGCACAGACGGACACGAATAGCGACTATATTATTTATAGATAGATATTATGTTCTACGGTATGCCACCATCGGCCAACACTTTGTAATAAGATGAATATACATGCATAGGTACTCATTTTTGCATTCATTGGCTTAACTAAAAGAGTATTTTCAAAAAGTATTTATCTCCTTCGTCACATCACGACCTTGGAGGTTTACTGAATTCTTATACCCTACTCTTTAGATCGGATACGGGATAAGTCCAGATAATTAGCAAGACTGACTTTAAGAGGTGTTTACAATTACCTACAAAACTGATAGCCTTGATTATGGAAAATTAACACGAACGGGCGAAGTTTTTAAGAGGAGACTCCCTATTTTTACTCCCATACAACAAACGTGATTTTTTTGCCATTTTTATAGATAATGGTACGGAACCCTTCGTGCGCGTGTCCGACTCACACTTCGCCGGTTTTTTTTATTAATTTATTATATATAGACACAGTTATAGTGATGTCCTGATCCTATCGGAAAATTCCACAAACCCCTATCGCTTTTTCTATGCTGTGCATAAAGTCAAAGTCTTCTCCATGTTCTTAAAATCCAGTTACACTGCTGAAATCTATGCATCATTTTTTTTTCTAATATCAGTCTGCAGGGTTATCTTTATAGTAAAGCTTTCACCTCCAACAATTTAAGTAAGTTGCACGCAACAAAACCATCGACCATTTTAAAATAGCCAAAGACACTGTAGCATAGAGTACGTCTAGTCTATGGGTAGCTAGTTGTAGTAAAAAACCGACAACCCGTGATTAGATAATGATTCCTTTGTCATTAGATATCGGAGGCAAAAAGTGTCGGAGCTCGGGCAGGTTTTAGGGCTGGCAGAGTTCATAAATAGTATCTTTATTTGACTCAACTATTATAAAAAGTTTTCGCACGGGTCGATCGATCAGGTTAAGCTACGCTTGCCGCAGTTGGTCCGTGGATGGGTAACCATCTGTTCATACCAAGATTCCGCCGTGCCTCGGAAAACACGTTAAACCGTTGGTCGCGGCCGTCATTTGTAGATCTTTGGCAGTTGTTACGGGTCGTCAGAAGCCCAAAAGTCTGACAACCAGTCTTACCAAGGGATATCGTGTTACCCAGTAACTGGGTTGTGGAGGTCAGATAGGCAGTCGTTCCATGTAAAATACTGATATTCAGCTGCATCCGGTTAGACTGGAAGCCGACCCCAACATAGTTGGGAAAAGGCTAGGCAGATGGTGATATTATAAAAAGTTTTGAAACTTTTTAAAGCAAACTTATGAAAGCATTTCAGAAGTTCTCAGTGAAAACTCGGTTTTAATAATTGAGCAGAATCATTTTTTCTTATGTTATTCTTTTCGAGGCACGTTTACACATTTTTTGACTGAGTAATAATAAGTTTTTTAAGGTATCTTATACTAATGTATAAGATAGAAGAATTCTCGTCTAGTCTCTTATGAGGCTAGACGAGAATTCTTCTTCTTGAGTAGAGGAAGACCAAAGAAACGATGTATGGACTGTGTGAAAGCTGATGATATGGCTAGAAAGGGAGTAACTACCAAGATGACGACTAATAGAGAAGTATGGAAGAAATGGACATGTTGCGCCGACCCCAAATCAATTGGGAGAAGGGCAGGAGAATGATGATATCTTAATATACTACGATGGGAAAAATATTATAAATTAAAATTTAATAAAACTTTATTTCCATATTTTTTTAGTATTTTGTTGTTAGTAACAATAGTGCTTAGGTTTATAGGTTAGTATTGTTGGTTTTACAAATTACTTATTTATCAGACCTATGACTGTCCTCACCCTGTGTCCCTGAAAGGGACAGTCCGCTCTGGCAGCGATCATTTTCAGAATGCTGTTGTCACTACCATGCAGGTGCTGTAGCAAGGAGGCCGCCTTCTTAATAATTATAATCATTAGAAAAATTAAGATACCAACTTAAATAGTTCGTGATCGCTGATAAAAAAAATACAACAAAAAAGAATTAGGAAAATAAGTAGACAAAGTACGGTGGTTATGAAAGATCTTAAGCGAGGGAACACCTCAAAATGCGCGCCATGTTCAAGACTATAACTGTCCTGTACCTGCACCCCACTTTCTTTCACCATCCGAAGGATTTTGAAAGAAATTCCTAATCCATTACTTCATATGTTTGAAAAATTCATCTGCTCAGCAACGTAGATAACGCAATGAATGTCGAATTGTCTAAATGGAAGGCAATGCAATTGTTAGTGTGTTATGCTATTACCCCGATGTACATGACACTGTCAACAGCATGCTGACAGTGTCAATAAATATCTAAAAGCTTGTACGGTCAACCCTACCACTCACTAGCACAAGAGCTACCGTATAGTTCAAGAGCCAGTCACGAGCCACGAACGATCGACGATAGCAATCGTGTACCTACTAAGCTACGCTGAACTTTATGCTATAGTCTTTAACTTAACTTTTTACCACTTCAGGTAACTTAAAGCTTTTCTTTAGCTTCTGTAGTTTTTTTTTTTGTTTACAAGTGATTGACAATTGACATTATTTTGTAAAGGATGGAAAAAGTTTATAGGTCTAATTGGAAAGTGTTACTTAATCCCGTAGTGTTGAGAAAATACCAGAAACTGTTTTACTTTCGTCTCAACATCACCATTTCAGCCGAAAGAAGTCCACTGCTGGACATAGGCCTCCCCAAAGCACCGCCACTTCGACCGGTTCTGTGCTTCCTGGATCTAGCGGACTTCTGCAGCTATCACAAGGTCATCGGTCCACTTTGCAGGAGGCCTTCCAACGCTACGTCTTCTGTCTTTACTTTCGTCTGTTTACCCCAAATTACTCAATATGCTTTTGACCTTATGTAATTTTATTCCGATCTGCGAAAATCACACTAATAATATAAAGGCGAAAGTTTGTGAGTGCGTGTGTATGATTGTTTCTTTTTCACGCTCAAACGGCCAGACCAATTTAGATAAAATTTTGTATGGAGGTAGCTGACACCCTGAATTAAGACATAGGCAACTTTTTATCCCGAAATTTCCACGGGATCGAGACTTACGCGGGTGAAACCGCGGGGCGCAGCTAGTATTATCCATATTTCACAAAATGTATCCACGGTGGATATTTGGTCAACATAAAAAATAGCGATATATTTCGTCGGTTACGTTATAAGTTCTATAGGTAGTAAACCGCATGGCTATTGCCATTAACTGGGCTCAAATCCAGACACCGGGGTGAGGTCTGGATTTATAGACCTCTATATATCTGAATCTGTATTCTTCCCACTTTTCTTTACTCTGAGTAGTATTAATTTACAAAATATTTAGTTGCAATATTGTTATCAGATCGTGTTACTCTAGATAGAAATCTTGTAAAACACTAAAGTCTTAGAACCTGGCGTTTCTTACAGTTAATTACAGACGAATTAAACGTTCGCAGCCCGTGGTTTAGTGAGCGTATGGCGTAGGACAGAAGCTTATAGCGAGTAGACAGTCAATTAGTAGACAATCTGATGTCCCAAACTCACAAGTAACATTATAGGTGGGAAATAACTCTTTTATCAACGTTTGATTCGCTCCCCAACAAATACCTTTTAGCAAATAAAAAACTTTTTACAAAAAAATAAGAACCGACTACCAAAATGAAAAATAACTTTAATTTCGGAAGTCGGTGTCTTTGGTGTATTTGAGTTTTTTGCCACCGACTTCCGAAATTAAAGTTATTTTTCAGTTTGTAGTGTTAATTTTGGTAGTCAGTTCTTATTTTTTTGTAAAACGTTTTTTATTTTTCACTTTTTAGTGGGTCAGTTTTGAATTTATCTAAGTTACAATAGCCTAATATTAACTGCTCATCACCTTTTACAAAATATTGCTTTTCCCGATGCTGGGACGTTGATTGTTGAGGAGTTCTCCTGGTAAGAACCAGGAGAACTGCCACTCACCATATGCATAGTGACGAGCATAAATTGCTTAATCGCAACCCGTTAAATAGGGGTACTCATTATTATATTGTTCCGGTCGCGATATGTGGTCTCCATCATCAATTCCACTTCACCAAATGGTGCTTTCCGAGAGCAAATGTACGAGTTACTATAAAAAATACCCAAATCGCTATAGGTTTGCCTATAAAATTTGAGGGTTTCCCTCGATTTCCATGGGATCCCCTCGTCTGATTCTGATTTGGTGGCAATGGGACTACCTCGGGAGTATACCCTTTCAAACAAAAAAAGAATTTTCAAAATCGGTCCATAATTAACGGAGTAATCGCGTAACAAACATACAAAAAAAAAAACACCGCGTAATTGAGAACCTCCTCCTTTTTGGAAGTCGGTTAAAAAATACACTAAAGCTACGGAAGTTTCCTTTTAATTTACGAGTCGCCTTTAAAATTGCATACCTATAAAAATCAAAATTTTGTCACGAGCTGAATTGAAGAAATTAAAAAGTGCTAAACGGATAGTGTGAAATTTATTTTATTATTTTTATTTTATTTATTTGGGAAAATAAACAGTTACACATTACAATATTAATACATAAAATATGAGCTGTAAAGTGAGTAAATGTATTTCTTTTATTTAATTCAATTATCCAATTTGTAATCTACAATTATCCACTTTTGCTTGTAAATCTGTTATGACAAACGGAGCAACCTAAAACTTATTAATTCATATTGGTGCTTGTCTAGTAGCATTCAGTTCTAAGTAGTGTTTATTTTATTTTTCTTTATTATCTATTTGTGTCCAAATCTTTAAACCTGACTTGGTTTTCGTACGTCATTTTTGGGTGACCACTGAGCGCTGTGCTGTGAGTAGCACAACATCATGCTGAGTGGAAGCCTTCTTGTCATAGAACATGACATTATTTGACATGCAACTGCCAATCACTTTCGTTCTGTACTCATGATTTCAGACTTATTTTGTTTTAAAAACTTTATTATTCGAGTTAATTATCTTTTTGTATGCACTTATTTTTGTGACAAATAAACCTCTTTTTTCTTTCTATCTTTCTTTAAATGCGCTTTATTTTATTCAGATCAACATTTTCTTTGTCGTGTAACTTTGTTGAAAATTTTTAACACCATCTTCTTTTTACTTACACCACAAACTTGTTGCTGGTACAACAGACGGCCTGTTTGAGTTGCAACCTGACACCAAGAGGCGTCGGCATGACTGTACGAGACGTAATTATAAACTTGAGATAACGTTTTAATATGATTTGAAAATACTTACTGTGAAACAGAAGTGGAAAGTACTTGGATTTAAAAAGGATATTGTTGAGATTTATTTCATATAGAAAACTTAGACAGAAAATATCACTATTATTAAGTGCTCTGTATTATATAGTTTTTAAAACCAGATCACACCTGACACCAGAGTTAAATAAAAGAGAATACTATTTTTAGGGTTCCGTACCCAAAGGGTAAAACGGGAACCCTATTACTAAGGCTCCGCCGTCTGTCTGTCTGTCTGTCCGTCTGTCACCAGGCTGTATCTCATGAACCGTGATAGCTAGACAGCTGAAATTTTCACAGATAATATATTTCTGTTGCCGCTATAACAACAAATACTAAAAAAACAGAATATAATAAATATTTAAGGGGGTTCCCATACAACAAACGTGATTTTTTTGCTCGCTTTTGCTTGATATTGATAACGGCAACAGGTAGACGCTTGAAATATTCACAGAATATTTAGTTATAAATTCACTTTAAAAATAAATAATTAAATTAAAATAAAATAAATATTTAAGGGGGGCTCCCATACAACAAACGTGATTTTTTTTGCCATTTTTACAGATACTGGTACGGAACCCTTCGTGCGCGAGTCCGACTCGCACTTGGCCGGTTTTTTTAATTAGAGCGCAACCAGATGAAGGCGTTGATAAAAACGATAAGCTAGTAATTACTGAAGAATGAAATTAATTGATTGTGAATTAACTAAAGACTTGATACAATAAGAAACTTTAGACAATACTGGTTCTAATAATAACAATGCGAAGCAAAAAGAATTGATTTGAACATTTTGTTCAGTCTTGAATTCATGGAATTATGTTATTATTTATGATATTCAAATAAAAAATATATAAATGCGTGTTCATGGTCAGTTGCCCTGCCTTATCGTCACCACATTTACAGCACTATAAAATCTTCATGCAACCCCACCATCGTCCATTTACCATGACCCTACAGTTTCCAACAATCACAAACGCAAATTACTAACAAAACTAATTTCCACTATGTCCTTTGTAAGCCCTTGACATGTATACCACCAGATAATACTGCACACCTGTGTCTAATAGCACTTCGATCAGATTATGTTTTTGTTGGCTTTAGGAAAATACTAGAATTCTAAGTAGAAGTGTAGACTGGTTGGCGACTGGCCTGCCTGATTAATAGTTGGGTTGGTTTTTCAGTTCAAGGGTATGAGGTTTTGTGATGTAAAAGAGCTGGGCTGGTTTGTTAATGATATGTTGCTTATCGGTACAACGTGTTTGGCTTAAGTGTTTGATAAACCGGCTAAGTGCGAGTCGGACTCGCGCACGAAGGGTTCCGTACCAGTATCTATAAAAACGGCAAGAAAATCACGTTTGTTGTATGGGTGGGCATATTTTTTTTTTTTTTTAAGTGGATATATAACTAAATATTCTGTGAATATTTCAAGCGTCTACTTGTTGCCGTTCTCAATATCAAGCAAAAACGAGCAAAAAAAAACATGTTTGTTGTATGGGAGCCCCCTTAAATATTTATTTTATTCTGTTTTTTAGTATTTGTTGTTATAGCGGCAACATAAATACATCATCTGTGAAAATTTCAACTGTCTGACTATCACGGTTCATGAGATACAGCCTGGGGACAGACGGACAGACAGACAGCGGAGCCTTAGTAATAGGGTTCCCGTTTTACCCTTTGGGTACGGAACCCTAAAAAGACCGCGAAACTTATTCTTGTAACACATCAGCATGAATTTTGATGGCTATAAGAGTAGATGATGACCAAATAAACGATGGATGGACTGTGTGAATGATGAGAGATGAGGAGGTGTGTGGCTAGAAAGGGGATGTACATGACGAGATGACAAGTAATAGAGAAGTATGGAAGAAAAAGGCATGTTGCGCCGACCCCAAATAAATTAGGATAAGGGCAAGAAAATTATAAACATCAACATCCTCAGCCTATGATAGTCCTCTACTCATAAAATTCAGTATAATTAGCTTAGTATTCATTTATCACTCTGTGCTACTTTTCTTATGATCCCTTGCATTCTATTTGAATTTATGTATCCATTATATAGGAACATGTTAGTTAATTGAAAAGAGTATGCTTAGATGGTTTTGTCACATTGAGAGGATGAGTGAAACGCGACTAACAAAAGGTATTTATAAAGCAGAGGTGAGTAGAAACGCCGGGAAAGGACGCCCTAGGAGGACATATAGTTACCAAATTGTTGATGTTTTTCAGAAAGGTCAGGTGCGTATTACTCGCAATCGGCGTGCGTGTATGACCAGACGTATGAACGTAGGCGAAGAAAAAGGAATATGTAAGGAGCGTAGCTGGTGGCGTTCTATAGTTTCTGCCTACCCCCATGGGAAGACAGTGTGAGTTTATGTATGTATGTATGATAGTTCTATCAGGTTCTTCTTTCAGGAATTTCTCAGTGTCAGCCCGGAACCTGGATTTGTGCCCGGTTGATGGCAATAGGCTCGCCTCCTATTAAATGGGACTTAAACATAACTGGCGAAATGTGGGTGTACTACAGGCACACCTCTGCCTAATGCTTCAGGCCCAATTCGTCACGGTTTTAGTTTAAACCTGTGTCTCTAAAAGGCTTTAAATTGTTGCTTACCCACAGTAAACCGCCATCTGACCTCCACAAACAAAGTAGCGGAGATATCCAATTTGCTTACTATGTAGTTAAGTAACTATCTGTAGGCAAACTATTAATTTTGACTCGAGATCCACAGGTGTCAAAACTTTTATATGAACGTCCGGGGCACCCTAAGCAGTTCTGCTAACACCTTGCAGAGTGAGTTATATTTTACCTCGGTGAGGGAACCTGAACTTATAGTTAATATTAAGTCTAAAATTGCCAGCCCGTCTTGAGCAAGCATGGTGATTAATTTCGTGCCTTCTCTATATGAGAAAAGCAGCTTTGCTCTGCAGTAGGTAATAGGCTGGTATTATTATACGTAGACCCGGGATGAGGCTGACACAGGAGCGTGGGGATTGGCGCAAGAAAATATAGGATTATACCTGCAGCGATAACAATCATGATGATGAGCTCATAATATGTATAGTTCCTGCCAACACGAGAAAGATGTAAGCAGTAATTTCTACTGGCGAGTTCGTTGCGCCACTTTTTCCTCTCAGCTAAAGCACGTTTTCGGGTCTTATGTAGTTTTGACGTTCAAAAGGGCTGATTCTCAGTCTATTTAAATTAATCATTTCAGCCGAAAGACGTCCACTGCTGGACATAGGTCTCCCCAAAAGGAGGGGGGTTGCCATAAACGCCACGCTTGGCAGGCGGGTTTCGATCGCAGTATGGTGTTAAAATGCATAGAGAACACTGCTGCGCATTCTCTAGTAAGTCCCTTAGTCGCCTTTTACGACACCCACGGGAAGAAACAGGATGGTGCGGTTCTTTACGTCCGGTATGACACGGAGCTTTTATTTTATATATAAAATTTATAGATATTTTTATTAATAAATGTCCTTAAACTTTGATCTTGATTCAGGCTTTAAATGGCTGCTTTAACCTTGAGCCTTTTAAAATTCTTCCTTACCCAAAAAGGTATGAAGATTCACATAATTAAGGCATTTTAATCTCCAATCCAGGTCCCAACACGCTCGATCAAATGTCATAGGTGTCGTGACGAGCCCTGCTGAAGCCCTTCGTATGTTATCGTGATATGCCAACACTTTCACAACTGCGAAATTGGGATTTGTTTGAGCAAAGATGAGTTTAATAGTAATCGGCTGTAGTGTTTAAGTTTTATGAAGCACTAGCTGCGCCCCGCGGTTTCACCCGCGTAAGTCTCGATCCCGTGGGAATATCGGGATCAAAAGTAGCCTATGTCTCAATCCAGGGTGTCAGCTACCTACATAATTTTTTTATTAAAATTGGTCCAGCCGTTTGAGCGTGAAGAAGTAATAAACATACACACACACACACACACACACTCACAAAGTTTCGGATTTATAATATTAGTGTGATGATGATGTGTGTGATGAGGAATGAGGATAAGTTAATGTTTCAGTTGATTTCCATGGGTTGTCTGTCACATTTGGTAAGTCTGGTCAGATGTAGGTTGCTCAAATATAAAAAAATATATATAGTTTCATATAATTATGACGTTTTCATAATTCTTGAGTCGCTGTTTAAAAATGATGACGCTATGAAGACTATTCTCAAGATTCGGAGCTAGAGGTTAGTTAAAAAACAACCCTGAATGTTATTCAGCTTCAGCATATACTCTTGTTTTTCGACTACTATATAATCTGATTCATGATTGAAAAGTAGCTCGTTTTTCACGAGAAAAGTAACATTAACATATTTTATGTGGAAAACGACACTAATACTATATGGCACTATAAAGTATTAGTGTTTATTACAAACAAACACTAAACTACAATACAAAACAAAGACAAACTGAACTGACACGGACGCCACTAGGCACTGGCTCGCGCGCTCGCCTGAGTAAGCGGTATGGAAAATGTAGAAATACACGCGAGTGAATAATCGTTAAGACGAAGTGACAGATTTTCGCGCTGTCCTCGTGTCCGTCAATTTGTGTAAGCTCACAGAAAAAAACAACGAAAAAGCAACAACTTTCTTGGATGCGTTCCGTTTTACAATTGTTTTTTATTTGCTGGTAAATATTTAAATATTTTTTATTAAGTCCTAAAAGTAACGTAAAAGTAACATTTTGAGTCGTGTAACATGGAGGTAACATGAGTAGGTCAAAAGTAACGTAAAATTTTACAAAAGTAACATTCTGGCAACGCTGGATTCTCTGTAAAAAGACTAGGTACTTAATAAAATTATGATGCAAAATGGTATCCTATTACCCACATTGTTTTGAAGCATTGCCAAACCCCGCGATAACTTGAAGGACAGAGTCGCCATTATTCTCCAACCAAAACAAACTATCAGATTTTCGTATTGCACAATAATTAAGGACAAGTTAGTACATCGCCTACGCTTACCGTTAAATTGTTAATTCCAGCCACTTGACTCTTGCAACATTCACTGCTTTACTCTTTTACAATATGAACCAGCATGACCAATGTTTTTAATCTGTTTTCGAACAAGTTCATTAGTAGTAAATATTGCTGTAAATTCTGGTTGTCAACTCCGATACTGACCTAATCCATTTTAGGTGTTTTTAATTAAAGTCTTGTACCCTTGTTTATGCGGTCATTGGTAAGCTTAATCGAGATTTTAATAATTGGTATCTCGCAGGTCAATCTATGAGATTGTAGTCTGTTTAACTGGAGTTTCCTGTGGGTGCCTTAATAAATTAAGGCCTCTAGACAGGGTATAACACTTGCAAACTAAGCGACTTACGGGCAGCCCCTGTAAGGTACGAACCTCGGCTTAGGGCGTCGCTGGGGGAGGACAGTAAGGGACAGGCTGGATCGGATTGGAAAGGAACTTCAACGACCCACCACATAATTTATAATGTGTTGTGATGGCCTTGTTGCCCGTTAAGGCCTCGCACCGGTTGTGGGCTCAAATCCGGGCAAGTACTAATGACTTTTTCAATTAATTTATATACTTTGTAACTTAATCTTGGACATCACTGACATCGGTAAAGGAAAAAAACATCATGAGGAAACCTGGGGGTCTACTCCGAAGCTTCAAGTTACATTTTTGACTTTGACTGTCTCTCAGCTGTAGTCAGGAAATGGCTGAACCTTGGACCTTAATATTAATTAATTAATAGAAGTTTGAAATCACCAAACCATCTTCAGCAAGTGCGGGGATCAATGCTTAATCCTTCTCTGTATAAGAAAAACCCTAGGCCCTGCGTTGGGACGGTAACCGGCTGGTATTCACAAGCACATACTACTATGGCATTCAGAAAACAATATAACACGCACCAACTTCTTCATCACTCACACTCACGCACCCACACAGTCCACACGAGCACTCCTTCCTGTAATTATAATTTATTATCTAGTTTTAGTTTACGAAAAACCATAATTATAATTATACTTGGGACGGAGACCTGGGGGCCGATCGCGCTAATTTTGAACGTATATATATGCATATATATATTGAATGTATATATACGTATACGCTATAGCAACAAATACTAAAAACCAGAATAACATAAATATTTAAGGGGGCTCCCATACAACAAACGTGATTTTTTTGCTCGTTTTGCTCGATATTGATAACGGTAACAGGTAGACACTTGAAATATTCACAGAATATTTAGTTATATATTCACTTTAAAAATCAATAATTAAATTAAAATAAAACAAATATTTAGGGGGGCTCCCATACAACAAACGTGATTTTTTGCCGTTTTTATAGATAATGGTACGGAACCCTTCGTGCGCGAGTCCGACTCGCACTTGGCCGGTTTTTTTTAAGTCCATTACTGGACAATATTGTTTTATGTTATATTTTTTTTTATGATATAATAATATAATTATAGGCAAACTCTTGGCAATCAGCCATGATGCTCAGCTATCTTCCCCACAACCTATCCAGCTGATTGGCAATTCTTTTCACTACGACATGAAAAATATGCTTGTGCTGTCACAGAATTGGTTATAGACTAACATCGTAGCCGTACTTTTATTATTTAAACAGACTGATTATCATTTAATAATGTATTAGCGACCTAACCTTGCTTTTATGACTTAACTTCACGGTTTTACGACTTAATAATATAGAGGTTTTTCTATTTTCTTAGGAAAATTTAACATGAATGATTACAGAAACCTTCCGAAACAAATTTTCTTTATGACGGTGAAAACTGCATCAAAATCTGTTGCGTAGTATTTAAGAACAACGCGTTCTCACAGACAGATTCGAACAGGGCTTTAATTTATAATACGACGTATAGATTTTGCAGTCTAAAAAAAATCTCATGTTTTGAATCTTTGGTATGATTGGTTGACAAAACAAGAACCACCAATCAATGATGGTTTTCTGAAACTAAGTTAGCAGCACTGAGACGTCAGTCGGGCACCTGTCAAAAGTGTCAAAGCGCCTATATTTTCTTTAGACGTGACTGAATGATAAACGAATGAATGAAACGAATGATAAACGTCATTATAATATTTTATATTCATTGTCGAAATGTTGTCAAACTGGTGGCGTAAATTGTCATGAAAATCTTCATTGACACAAATAAACCGGGGGAAGCTATTAGATAAGATACCTGTCCCACCGCCGACGAGGAAACGACGATTTTCTCGCTCAAGAAACGTACAAAAGATTGTAGGTCCCCCGTGTAAGTAAGACATATCAATAGTTGATCGCTGACTGTTTACACCGCGGCTAGTACTCGTTTGTTGCAGACTTGCAGCGACAAAAACTATCACAGATAGTACTCGCTCAGCGACGCTCGCTTGGCAGAACACTCACTTAGAGAGAATTAAAGTAATTGTTTGAGTCTAAACGATGTTTAGTTTGTATTGGCTGATCGTGTATCTACTATTTATTTATAAATTTATGTTAAATGAATTTTGTACCAACCTTTTCTTTTTCTCGTTTTTATTTTTAATGTTTGTCAGTGGAAATTTGTAAATGGCCTTCAATTTCATAATTTATAAGAATACTGTATAAGTTAGCTGTAAGTTTCCCGAATAGAATCAATAGAATAAAGTAAATAAATACTAGCGAGTAATAACTCGGCACCGTCGCGAACTCGATGCTCGTTGCTCGCGAACTCGTCCTTAGTTTGCATAAAACATTCGTTCCGTTACCGCAATGTCAAAACTTAAAATAGACACTTCAAACCAGAGATGTTATGGCGCTCCGTAACCGTAACCGTAATTATCGGATATCTGAAATTAAAATATATCCGTAACCGTATCCGTTTCATAAGTTTCGGATAGTTTCGTATAAGGGCGGAATCTAAATAAAACAACATGTTTCGACAGGTTTTTGTTTCACTGCTCGCGCGCCACGTGAATCTTGCAGTTTGTTTGTTATTTCTAGTCATAGCATAACCTCTCTCATAACTAGTTAGTTTTTTATTTAATTTTAAAATAACGCCGTCTTGTGTTTTTAACATTGCAAAAACTGTTCATAAAATCAAAAGAAAGAAAACGGAGAATGATTACATACTTAAATATTGATTATTTGGGTATTATTTTACGATTTTTAAGAGTCCATTATATCCGTAACCGAAACTAACAGATAATCCGAAATAATTACATATCCGTAACCGTATCCGAAACCGATATAATTTTATTTCTATATCCATATCCGTATCCAGATCCGAAATATCATATCCATAACATCTCTGCTTCAAACCAACCATTTTCGACCAGCCACCTTCACCAACTGTTTCACCCTACATATCTACGCTTAAATATTTATCTCTAGGCTACTGAGAGCGTTTCATGTGTATTCCCTTGCCCTACCTCGTAATTTTTTTTTGTAAAAAATTATAAACAGTTGAACATCAAAGTGCGCCCCACGCCGCGTTTAGAGAATGACTTGGTTGGTAGGAAGATGGTAGTTCCGGATAGTTAAAAATCATGTTTACCCTTACAACGCCGATGCTAAAAACGAGGGCAATGCTTTTTATAATATTTTTCAAGATTTTATGATATTTTGTGTAATGAATTTAAAGGCAGTTTTTTTCTTAATCATCTGCCTAGCCTTTTCCCAACTATGTTGGGGTCGGCTTCCAGTCTAACCGGATGTAGCTGAATACCAGTATTTTACATGGAGCGACTGCCTATCTAACCTCGACAACCCAATTACTAGGTAACACGAAACCCTTTGGTAAGACTGGTCGTCAGACTTTCGGGCTTCTGACGACCCGTAACAACTGTCAAAGATCTACAAATGACGGCCGCGACCAACGGCTTAATGTGGTTTCCGAGGCACGGAAGGTCTTGGTTTGTAAAAATGGTCACCCATCTACGAAACAACCGCGGCAAGCGTAGCTTAACCTGATCGATCGACCGATGTGGCTGTTTTTACTCAGCCACAAGCCGGGGGGTCTACTCCGAAGCGCTAAACCGAAGTATCGACCGAATGTTCGGCCGTTTTATATCTTCCATAGTTTCCTTTTTTGACTTTGAGTCCTTACCCGACTTCAAGTCACAGTTTTGACTTTGGCTTATCTCTTCGACAGCCTTTTTTTTTTTGTCGCCGTAGTCAGCAATAGTTAAGACGTAGTAAAGAAAGCCCGAACATTCGGCCGATACTTCGATTTAGCGCTTCGGAGCAGACCCCCGGGCGGATAAAAAAGGCAGTTTTTTTTAATTTAATTTAATTAATTTCTTGTTCTTTTAATTTCCTGCCCAGGAATGGGAAATACTAGCTAAAAACATAAGCAATGATTTTGTGACGTAAATTTACTGATACTCAGAACAGTCAAAGGAATTCAATATAGGTAGGTATCTATTGATCTATCTACTACAAAATCATAAGCAAGATTATTGGAATCCAGCAGGGTAACTGCGTTCCACACTCACATTGACAACATCTTTCATTTTGACTGTTCAACAACATTCATTGCGTTATTTACGTTGTTGAGCAAACGAACTTTTCGAACGTATGAAGCAATGGATTAGGAATTTCCTTCAAAATCCTTTGGATTATAATTGAAAATATGTTTTGCAAATGAGATGCTGTAATCAAGAAATCAATATTTTGAATCTTGACCTTTTATATTAAAATTTCAAGAATACACGGTACCCAAAAAAACACCCTAACTTAGGGTGTGTTTACACTATAGCGACGCGCGCGATATTTATTTATAAACAAAATAATACAGGCACGTGTTACACTGTCATAAAAAAATTTGGAACTTGCGCATCTGGTGTGGTTAGTGTACACTAAGCTTAAACAAGATGAGCGTAAAAATGTTAAGAAAATAGATTGGAGTAAAACTGTATGTTTGTTTGTCACAGGTTTTAATAGTTTTAAATTGATTTATAGAGTTCAGGTGGGTCGTGTTTATGTGTAATAAATTTTTGTTGAAGCGTGTAAAAATGTTTGGTATAAAATGGTATTTAATTATGATTTTATAGCATGAACATTATTTGTAATGCTAATTAAAATTTTAAAGGGAAACTTTATTATTAGGCGGGATGACAATCAGTTTAACGTTCACAAATTGGGACAGTTGAATTTTGTTCGATCATGGTTCTTCTTTCTAAGCCTTATCTGAATGCACAGCTATGTTTTTTATGTAGCTATACCTAGTATACTATTTCTAAATAACTTCCTTCAATATTGATGTCGAATTAATAGCTTGTGCAGGTCATATAAAAACTTGAAATATCAAGTTACTAGTCAAAAGAAAACAAAATGGTTCTTCGCTACCTACTTCTTAAAAAACCACATTTCCTACTCCTCCCACCTCATAATCACAAACGACACACCTACACCAATAAATCAAATATCACAAAAACACAAAACCAAACAAAATTATCTAACACAAAACTTATGCATAATAAAACAATTTGCACACAACGCTGCGCATGCGACGAACACACACATAAGTAAAAACGCACACACACACACAATGAAAAATGAACGTTTCTCGTGTTACGATAGATTGCTGTGCAGATAGATACTGGATCTGTTTATGGTTTGTTTCTGACAGTGGTGCTGAAAGTTTATTTTGTTTATGGGAGTTCGTTGCAGTGGATGCGGACCCTAAGATGTTGGGTTAGATTTAAGAGAAAAGCTCAATGGAAAATAAATTTAATTTCTATTTGAAAAAAGTTGATAGCTCGCAGCGTAGTAATTTTTTTTTTTGGTACCTACTGTTTATATCCTAGAAATACAATAAATACATGAAGAAACGGGTCCTGTTCTATGCCATACAAATATTTAGTGGAGAAGACTCTTATTTTCTTTCTCACCTTAATCATATTTACTTACATCGGTCATAGAAAAACTTTGCAGGAGGTCAGAAAGTTCTGCTGACTTCTTGCAGACAGATAAAAGTTTTGATAGCAAAGCAAAGTATACGCATTATTACTAATAACACAGTAAAAGTCATATTTTTTTTTCTGTCATTTTAGCAAGTCGGTACTTACTAAAATGACAGCATTTGATACAGTATTGATTAGGTATGTAGTTAATTGAATCTCTTAGAATTTCTTTATAATTTTTGTGATAATTATTTCTAGCGCATAAGCGTTTTCCTAAATTGTAAGCTTTTGTATGAGTATTTTTTTAAAATAAATCCACATTATAAATAAAGTTTGAGTATCACAACGTTAGCTGATTCGCTAATCGCTAGATAATGTCGGCGTCGCGCCGCGCTAACCTTGCACCGGCGGCGGCTTTTATATAAGCTTTGTAATATTTATTGATATTGCTAGTTTGTTCGTTGAGGTATCTTATTTAAATGTTATGTTTTCTTAGTCTTAAACATAAAGTTCGAATCTGACTACGAGCATCCACTGTTAAACACAAAAATTCTTAATCACACTGCAAATAATGTTTCTAATCTTTTTGCTTGTAGAAATTTCCCATCGACAAAAATTTCGAACTTCCGCACAAAATGTCATCCCCTATTTAACCCCTTTAAGGGATGCATTTTCAAAAATCGTTTCTTAATGTGTTTTTTGTTGTGTCTAAGAAACTCTTGCGCAAAATTTCATGCTTCTGGACCCAGCGGTTTAGGCTGTGCGTTGTCAGTCTGTAAATTAATTTTAGATTTATTCATTTTGTAGTAGGAAATCGTAAAAGGTATTTAATTATACACAAATGAATAAATTTAAAGATATTTTTTGTGGGATCATGGACCGCAGTTTGTAAAAGTAAAATATCAGTTTTTAGGGTTCCGTACCAATATTGTAAAAAGAAACCCTTATGGTGAGACTAAGTCTGTCTGTTTGTCTGTCACAGCTGGATATCTCAAGAACTACTAATGCTATCAACTTGAAATTTGGAATAGTTTTAGATGACGTTTACCCTACTATTTTCCCAACAAGAAATAAAATTTTAAAAAAAATATATCTTTTTTGCAACATGGGATTCTACTGTGGCATGTGGGAAATCATATAAAAGAGAGCTGTTTGCAAGTTTTATTAGGCATCATAGTTTTCAACTTTTGATGCAAAATATTAAAAAAAACCGCCTTATCTCCGAAGTTTGCATAGAGAAAAATCTGAAATTATTCTATGTGATAGAAGTTTATGTAAAGATTACAGGAAAAATTAAATGATGTCTCAAAATAGCACACTTTTTCAGAAATCATCAACATCATAATATATACTTACGGAACCCTCGGTGCGCGAGCCCGACTCGCTCTTGACCGATTTTTTAATGTGTAAATTCAAAATCAAAAAGTCATTTATTCAAACTAGGCTGAGAATCAGCACTTTTCGAACGTCAAAAATTACATAAGACAGTCCCCCAAAAACGCCCACCCTTCCTAGTGCTTTAGCTGAGAAGAAGAAGTGGTGCAACAAACTCCCCAGCAGAATTCACATACGTGATGGCTATCTAAATACCTTAACACAAATGAAAACAGATTCTCGCATCTCTTACTTCAAGTAACAACACTAACAGCGGTCGTTGACCCCCCAAAAAAATGCATCAAATCTTTTTTTATTTTATCGTGTTTACATATCGATGATCGGACCCATCACGTCGACAGTTTTTTTTTTTTTGTTAAGGCTTCGTGCGGGTTGCACATTTAGCCAGTGTCAGTAAAATTAGGTAACAAGTACAAAGTTTGTTTAAATAATTATGAAATTAATTATAATCAATGCATGATAGATGATATCCTCGCCCGCCCGCTCCCCTTGAGTTTCAGTAAAGATGTACAAGTGAGAAAGTGGCACCTTACTGAGACCTTCGACGCGGACTTCTTGAGAGAACTTCGAGAACTTGGAAGTGATGTTGCACAGTTTTGTATCATTTGTCTACACTAATGCACGTTCACAAACACTTAATGGTTAATAATCCACCATTATTACAAATTAATATTCGCCTAAACAGAAATTTTACAATAAAAAAAAAACTTCTAAATATGACGCTTCACTTTCTCGCCAAGACACTCGTCTGCAGAGTTTCGCTAGCTAATTTAATTTGGCCCTTTATAAGCATTATTATTATATTATTTATTATTTGCAACTATAAGCAAAATAATGGGGAAATCAGTCTTTTCATCTTTAGAAACTTCCCAGGATGCACTTGACATTTATTAATATTCTAGTGACAATAAAGTAACTAGAAAATCGTGGCACACTTAAATTTTAGTTCAGCAAAAGTTGTTTTGGCTTCGAGCAGTTGAGCTAACCTTGCACCAGCGGCTTTTACGCTTAAAATTATTGTTATTGCTATTGACAAACAATTTCAAATAAACCACGATTTGAATCTATTTCAAATAAGTACTGTATCATTTTCATTTAATTAGTAATAAGTTGTAAACTTAAAATTAAGTCTTTTGATTGCCAATCTTATTATAATCTAATTATTCAGTCCATTAGCGCTAACCTTGCAGTGCCGACTTATGTAATCTAAATGAAATGTTACAGTATTGAGTTAGGGTTAATTTCCTCTTAGTTAAAACAACTTACTTATCTAGCTATATTTCAGGCTCCATCTTATTTTTGTTATTTTTCTGAATATTGTTAATCCGCTCTTTTAATCACCATAGTCCATTTCATGAACAACTCTCTTCTAGGCTCATGAAAATTTTCACAATCTAGATAACCGAAAACCAAAACAACACGTACCATGCAAAAATCAACTCATAGTAATTCTTCTTTTCACCTTCACAGTCAGTTAATCTTGATTCCCGGTATAATTCTACGGTGCTCGGCTTACGACTGGTGTGTCCAATGCAAATGACGAATCACTAGCCAGCGAGGCTGCGGAATAGTGTTGTGGATGATTACGATATTATACGATAAATACATGCAGTATAGTAAATGTTATTATTTAGCCTTTAGAGCATAAGAGGAACAGTAAGAGATATAATTGAAGACGATGATCACGATAATGCCAACCAAATACCAATTGATTATGATCCACCAAAGTTGAATCATTCGAAAAGCCGCAAAAAAAATATTAAAATTAAAATTCATTTATTTTAGGTATCCCAAAACCCACATTTTAAAACATCTTTAAATTATTTAATGATAAACATAAAATCACACATAAATAAGCACAAACGAATAATTACAATCACACTAATATTATAAAGGCGAAAGTTTGTGTGTGTATGTGTGTGTATGTTTGTTACTTCTTCACGCTCAAACGGCTGGGCCAATTTTGATAAAATTTTGTATGGAGGTAGCTGACACCCTGGATGAAGACATAGGCTACCTTTTATCCCGATATTCCCATGGGATCGAGAGTTACGCGGGTGAAACCCCGGGGCGCAGCTAGTATATAATAGATACAACATCATCACACAAATTAATAATCAAATTCAATCATAGCTCCTATGAATCATTACTGTAGTCTCATGAATCATTATGTAATTTGTCTTTCACAGCAGTGACGCACATAAGGACAGTCCAACCTATTTGCTATCATCTTTGTTTAATGCTATAAGGCTGACTAAAATCTACCAGATCAGTCCCTAATTGCGTAACACAGTTTGAATCGGAATCAGAATGATTTTGAAGTATATTGCTAATCCATACCTTCATAAGTTAGAAAAAATTGTCTGCTCAACAACGTAAATAACGCAATGAATGTTGTTGAACTGTCAAATTGAAACCGATTCCTACTGATAGTGTGTTACGCAATTAGCCCTCTGATAGTATAAAAGATTTCTTAAAATTTTTAAAATTACCGTTTTGACGACATTGACTTTCCTTTGGACTCTTACAGTAATGCGGCATGACATTAATATTGGAAACGTTAAAATACATTTTAAAATAAACTCCACAGACTTTGGTTCACCACTAAAACCTATCTTCAAGCAAACTACTGAAATAGAAAAGTCATCGATACCTAAACATATAGTAAAAACACACGGACTCACCAATTACCATGCGACGAGTGCGGGAAAATTATTGCCCTAGTGCCTCTACCGCGTTGCGTCCCTTTCTACAACTCCAATTTCAGTAGGAGTGAAAGAGACAGCTGTGTCATCAGTTACAAAATGATAGGTTCAGTCGTAATTGAGATCTTTTTTGTTTCCAATGTTGTTATGATTTCCTGGTAGTTTGGAGTCGTTGCTGTTTGTTTATTGTTTTTGGATACATAATGGTCGAAATAAGTAGGTACTTTCCGTAGTCAACAAGGAACCCTTATAGTTTCACCATGTCCGTCTGTCTGTCTGCCCCGGCTTAGCTCAGAGACTCTGTAATTTAACATGGGTATAAATATTAATGGCGAAATATGGGTGTAATGTAGGTGCACCTCTGCCTAACCCATCGGGGATTACAGGCGTGATGTTATGTTTATAAATATTAATTACGCCAACAAAGTGGTAAAATTAGGTAGGTATACTTATTTCGACCATTTTGTTTCCAAAAACAATAAACAATACATTTACTGTGCAGGTTAAAATTCAGATTAATTTGAACACAATATAGTCCTAAATTATATTGAAACGTCAACGTATCATAATTATCCAAATCGATCGTCTGCTTTAAAAAAAATCAGGTCACTTTAATGCACTTTTGAGAGTTTTCAATTCTACCAATATTCTTTGAAATGCACTATCAAGAGATACCTCTTTCCGACCTTTTTAAAATCGATTAGCATTTAATTAATCATAAACATCATCATCTTCATCCTCTCCCTAGCCGTGTCCCAACTATGTTGGCGTCGTCTTCCAGTCTAACTGGATGCAGCTCAAACTCAAACTCTCAAAGCATTTATTTCAATTAAATCATTTACGGGCACTTTTAAATTGTCAAAGAGTCGGTCAGTTAGTTAGAAAGTGGAAGCTATTTGCCCATTCCAAAACGTAGATCTTCATGGAGAAGAACAGGCAAGAAACTCCAAGGACACTATTTTAAATAAAGATATTACAAGATCCTGGGTACATTATTCCTGTCGCTTCTATATGTGAGAACAATGTAAAAACAAAAAAAAATATTTAAAAAAAGAATTCAAAATATAACATTAAAAGATTACAAAATAAGCCCTGGCAGTTAAAAGATGACCAGCCGCAACTGACCGCGCCCGTTCACAAACATGAATACCATCAGCTGAATACCAGTAGTTTATATGGAGCGACTGCCTATCTCACCTACACAATCTAGTTACTGGGTACCACAATACCCCTTGGCAAGACTGGTTGCCAGACTTTCGGTCTTCTGACTACCTGTAACGACTGTCAAAGATCTACTAATGACAGCCAGGACCAACGGCTCAAGCATTTAATAATCATGTGTGGTATTATACCGATCTCTCTAATCCGTATCTTCTAAGAGGTAATCATAAGACAAATAAGGAATAAATCGTCGAATACCGTAACGGGGATTATAAAACTCATTATAATGTTTTACAGGGTGATTTTTTAGATGTATGCGAGGGATTTCCTCTAAGCCCCTGAGCCGTTATAATGAGGTATCTTTGCCACCAGCTTAGTTGAGCCTCGGGAAATTTATTTTTAATACAGTTTTAAAATAACGATTGGCAGCTCATTTGGGTCCTTTGTTGTTTTAAAACGTTGTACGGCATAAAGATAGACTTCGGCTGCCCATAAAATTAAAATTATTTAAGAAAAATATACTCATTGTCGATTATTATTTACAATCATTTACGAAATAGTTTTCAAGACTTACCGCTGACAATGTTTAAAAAAATACTAATCAAACTATTACTATTTAAAATATATTATACTAATATTGATTATTTAGAAGACAAATCAATAGAATCCGTAATTTGTAAGTTGGATTAATTGACATCGCTGATTGTGAATAAATTTGCATGCCATGTTAGGTATGGCAGGATATACTGAAACAAATTTACTATAACACCTTATGTACCATATTCTAGCAAATAAATATTTTTGATTTGATTTACAGACTACGTTTGGGTAAAACTAAGATGACGTCAGATAGAGATTTATGGAAGAGAAGCCAACAAATATAATATTTCTATTGTACAGTAGAGTAGAAATAGAAAACCTCATGCTAAGCCTGCTGGTCGCAACTAGAAGTAGAAGTTGGCCTGCAGTGTTGTATACGTATACGTGTAGGAGGGCTTAGGTCTCTCTTTACGTATTTGGCGTTTCTTGATAATAGCTTCGTGTCACTTTCCTTCGAAAGATTGAAAACATAAGCATAGAACATCAAAGAATCTCTACATGTGCTTTGTCGATTTAGAGAAAGCGTTCGAAAGAGTTCCATGTGAGGCTCTTTGGCGAAGAAGTCTGGGTACCCAAAGTAGTTCGCCAACCTCATACGCCAATTTCATGATGGCGTGAAGCGCAGGTCCAACATGAAAGCGAACTTTTCCAAATACCTAAGTCGGATAAAAGGTTTAATAAGACTAGTGGCAGTACTACTACTCATAAAAGAGCCAGTTTAGGAAATTACTACCCTCAAGGTTATTTCTTGACCGCAATGTTAAGTATAGGTAGATCACTGGATAGAACAAGCTATGGAGAGACCTATGCTATGTTGTAGGCGTTTGACTGCCCAGTTGGTCTCGTGGTTGCAACGGTCACGCGGCTACTCAGCGTGGGGTCGTGTGTTCTATTTCTGGGTCGGGAAAAGTGTTATTGGATTTTCCCATTAGGAATTTCTTAGTAACAACCCGGAATTTAGAAGTTTCCCTGTGCCTCAGAAAGCACGATAAGCCGTTGGCCCTGAGTCTGATCTCTCTCCGGTCGTGTCGGATTGCCTTCCCATCGGACTATGAAAGTGAGGGAAGCGAGAGTACACTTAGACTGTGTCTGCGCACACGTTTGTGCACTATAATATCTTTCGCGTTGAAGGCCTTGTCTCGGCTAAGATTGGTCCCGGTGAAGGGTAGTCGGTCTGGAGGACTATTTATTATTATTATGATGTAGCACACATTTGTGCACTATAATATCTCCCGCGCCGAAGGCTGGTCTCAGCTAAGATTGGTCCCCGTGGACGATAGTCGGTCTGGAGGACCATTTATTATTATTATAATGATGTTGCACACACTTGTGCACTATAATATCTCTCGTGCTGAAGGCTGGTCTCCGCCAAGATTGGTCCCCGTGAACGATAGTCGGTCTGGAGGACTATTTATTATTATTATGATGTTGCACACACTTGTGCACTATAATATCTCCCGCGCCGAAGGCTGGTCTCCGCTAAGATTGGTCCCCGTGGACGATAGTCGGTCTGGAGGAATATTTATTATTATTATGATGTAGGCTAACAGTAACCTAAAAATTGGTATAGCGGTGGAAAGTACGTGATAGATCTTTGACAGACAAAAATCTGACACATATCTGCCAGTTTCATCACTTACGGTTTTAGACAAATAAAAACATCCGACCGAATCAATAAGGAGCGGCGTGAAAGACACCTAGAAGATTAAGAACTTAATTTCAAAATGAATGTTGCAATCTCGACTGTCCTTACAAAGATCCAGATATTTACTAATATAATAACTGAAGAAACAAGTCACGTATTCAGTAATGAACTTGAAGTGTACTGACACTTTAAACACGGCGCGTGGCGTCAACTAAATATAGTATTAATCAGTAATTTGTTTTGCTGCCAACTTTGAGTTTAATGCACGATTATTAATTTTGTATATAAAACCTTGTATAAGTAGAGTTTCAACAACTATCCATTGTTTAATCAGGGGAGTCATATCACAGGCGTAACAGCGTCCTCTAGCGTCCTTTTGATAAAACTAGGATAACCAATGCAATTAGTAATCGACGACACTATCGTGCCCAAAGCTCCCAAATGTACAATAAAACCAACAAGAACCTATCAAATTATAAACTTACCCTGCATAAGGTCAAATAGAGTCTTAAGCCATGACTACTGTCCCTCAATTACTACGAAACAGAGCAAATTCTTATAAATCTATCGTAACACCAATTCTAACCTATGAAAGGTATTCTTCGCCCCTTACTCGCGATCCCAAACAACCTTTTCTGAACATTCAATTTACACACACAAACACACCCTCACACACACACACTACATCACCATTACAAGCATTTCCTAACCATTTTTTTTTTCGTATTACTTTAGTAGTTTTTTATTTCTCCTGTTTTATTCTTATTGCATAAGTATTCAATAGTATTTCCTCCCGGGAGAGGGCACTGGCTCTTGTAACACAGGTGAACCACCCAGCACAAGTGTCAGGGAGTTCACACAAATTGTAACCACGTCCTTAGGTAATAAAGAAGATTATTAGTTGCTAGGCGTGATAAATATGATAATTTAGTATTTATTTTAAACGTCATTAGATGAACTTTTTAGATGGACATTAATAAGGTAGGTGATGACAATGATGATGATCTTCTTTTCGTTTCGACGGTACATCTACACTGTTTGGGCCCAGTAGTTGGCCAGTATTGGCTACTATGGCCAGTATTGCGGTGTCAGAGGTGTTATTCAGGTCGTCAAGAATGCAGGTGACCGCGGACAATTAGGACACTAGCAAGATAATGATGGTGAATGATGATGACAAGTAACTTGAAGATAGACTTATAGAGGATATTATATAGCAAATAAATAATAATTTGAAGAAAAGAAAGCAAATACGTTTATTTGCGGTAAACATAACGCAAAGCAGAAGCCCAAAAGTCTGACAACCAGTCTTACCAAGGGATATTGTGTTACCCAGTAACTGGGTTGTGGAGGTCAGATAGGCAGTCGCTTCATGTAAAATACTGGTATTCAGCTGCATCCGGTTAGACTGGAAGCCGACCCCAATATAGTAGGAAAAAGGCTAGGCAGATGATATCGCAAAGAAATGAAAACACAAACACGAAAGAACAAGTTGAGGGTAAATATGCGTCACATTCACGCAAAACGGCCATCGCTCAGCATAATGCTGTGACCCTATACGAGACAGAGCCCCAGCGCTGGTTTTCAGCGACAGCCGGCGTTGACGTGATGACGTCAACCGGTGAAGCCGGTATAGGCTACATTATCCACATAAGAGCACACGCTCGTAGCCCATAGCCTTCAAAAACATAAATGGTCATCGTAGCCAAAATCAGCATGGTATATGTATAATATATCGTCGCCTCGATGGCTGCGTAGCGGCGCGAGCCGTTGGCGTACCACGTCCCCGATGAGCTGCTATATTCCAGCACAATCCTGATGATATTGAAGCTGCTGAACCACTAATACGATGACCACTTCTGGTAACTGTTATCCGGCGCCGTTATATACCTATATTTTTTAACAATTACAAAGATAATAAGGTTACTTAAGTTATTACAATGGGAGGACTTCGCTAAAAGGTAAGTAACTTTGCTTGTTTGAATAGGTTACGAATTAGACAGTCTTGTCACATACAAATTCAGCTGACGTACACTTATGTACATATTCATAAGTCTATATTTGGGCATCGCCATAATAGACAATAAATACATTAATTCATACAGGCATTCATCTATTTTTGGCATTATGGGAACTTTTCTAGCCACTCGACGTTTGATAAGTGGTCGTCTTGTATGCTCTTACGCATTACGAACAGCCCCTAGAGCATTAATAGTGTTTTATACTTGTTATAACTTTAATTTATTTTTATACTGTGGGAATGTTTTGGTAGCCGAAAATTTTGAAGTGTGTGTTTTGATTTTGATTGAGATCGAATTGTGAGTAACTATTGTTTTGTTTGGTTAAGTTATGTTAGTTGAAGGATTCAATGTATTGTGAATATTGTAAGTTAAGTTATTTAATACAAGTTAAACAATCAAGTTGCATTAGAAAATAAATAGGTACGTGGTTTACAAATAGTTAACGAGTCTTATTATTGTGGTACCAAAAAAGTAATTAAATTGAAAATTTATTAAGATTGTAAGTATTGACTGCAAAATGCTTACTCTCAAATAGTCAACACTGCCTAACCCTTTTGTCAGATCGTTGTAATTGTTCCCTATTATTTACCCTGTAGTCATTTGTTTTAACGAGCATCTACAAAATTCCTTACTTAGAACCGAAGTTAAATATTATTTTAAGATTGACTTTACAATTTAGACTATAATCCAATCCCCTATAGTGTCACATAACCTCACACCATTTCTATCTTAGAGGAATATAATATTCTGAAACATACGACCTTCTCAAGTGCTATGAAGATATTAATAAACACTGCTTTCCACCTCATTGCACGAAACAGCTTGGTTGAAACAAAGTTAGCTGTTGTGTCCAAGTTACTGCTCAATTTAGATAATGCTTAGTACTATGAGAAACGTATAAAGATAAATAAAATAATAAGATAGAGGAACCGTTAACTGGCGAAATGAGGGTGAACTATTAGCCACTGCCTCACTCTTAGGGGGTTATAAGCATGATGTTGTGTTATATTAACCGGTCGCTTTTTAATCTGTAACCTGTGTAGCTGGTAATGTGGTCAAATTTTTAAAATAAATTCTGTTGAAATATGTGTTGGAAGTACAAAAATAATAATTTATTTATTTATTAAGGCACTAAGTCCCAATCACAATACATACAATTAAAATTAAAACGAAAATCTAAACACCATTAAAATACAATACATTAAAATTAATTATTTCATTAAGATACACACACACTAATGAAGGTAAAATCGTAGATAGAGGCGTATCTATCTAGTCAAAAATAATAATTACATTTATATAATTTCAGCCCAAAAGACTTCCACTGCAGGATATAATATGCATCCTTAAATTCATTAATAATTAATTATTTACATATATTTTCTAGTAACCAGTAGTAGTACTATTTTGTAGGTTTTTTCCAGTAACTGAGTTGTGGAGGCCAGATAAGCAATCGCTCCATGTAAAATACTGGTATTCAGCTGCATCTGGTTAGACTGAAAGCCGATCCTAACATAGTCGGGAAAAGGCTAGGCAGATTGATTGATTGATTGCATATATTTTCTATAATATATTGTCATTATCTTGTATAGTTGAGGAGCGGAGGAGAGACCATCTTTTCATACCAAGATTCCTCCGTGCCTCGGAAAGCACGTTAAGACGTTGGTCCCGGCTGTCATTTGTAGATCTTTGACAGTTGTTGCGGGTTATCAGAAGCCCAAAAGTCTGATAACCAGTCTTACCAAGGGATATTGTGTTACCCAGTAACTGAGTTGTGGAGGTCAGATAGGCAGTCGCTCCATGTAAAATACACCAGCATTCAGCTGCGTCCGGTTAAACTGGAAGCCGACTCCAACATAGTTGGGAAAAGGCTAGGCAGATGGTATCTTGTATAGTTGAGACATAAATGGGTAATAATTTGAACACCAAAACCCTTAAAACTCAAAACCATTGTTCTAAAGATCTTCAATTATAAGTTCCCTTAACACAAAGCTTATTTCCTTTATAAGATATTACTCAATAACTTCAAAAGTATCACCTCCTTCCTCAACTTTACTAAAATACCTCAAGATCACTTCTACCCAAAAATCACCTATAAAAATACCCTTCTTTAAATCCTTTGCCATTGAGTTCCTATCTGCACTCAAGTCAAGTTCACTCATTACCTTTTATGTTATGACCGAAGATGGTAAATTGTCTTCTATATGGAGTTAACTTTGTAGAATCGGTGCTTCAGTCTATCAACTAAAGCCTGGGAATATAAGCTAACTTGAAACTTCTTTTAAGAGCTCATTCATTTCGTTAATAACTAGACTTAATGCTTGTAATGTCGCTATCAAATGTTATGGGTTTATTAGGAGAGGTAGGTTTTGAATAACTTTTTTAGAAGATTGTCATTACGTATTTTTGTCCCAGATGTCTTTAAATCTAATATTTAATGATTTTTCTGGTCTATGATGAATTTTGAATCACTTCTCATTCATTAAGGATTATTTGGTCCGTTTTAGTTCTTATGAGTCAGGAGTGATACTCGTATCTACTCGGTTTCGTAACTTCATCAAAACTAAAATTAACTTTGATTATTTTTCTGTGAAATGCTTTTACTTCACATCTCTACATCTCTAAATCTTTCCATCTCTAAATCTCCTTTCCTTATCTTCCTATCCTTTACATCTCTAAATCTCCCTAAACTCCTGTTTTTTACATGTCCTAATTACCGTCCCCCAAAGACAAGAATTTAAAACTAATCAATCTTCAATGTAAAAGAATCACACCAATAAATCGACAGAAAACCCTCAAATGAGCTTTCAACAAAATACTACAGAGTATAATTACACAGATATTTATTAACTGTCTGGCAGCACCAAGGAGTCTTTTGTCAAAACTAAAAAAAAGTTAGAAGAAAAAAAAAACAGGGCAAAAAGAGAAACATTAATCTAAACGTCGGGTGTCAGACTTAAGTAGTGTTTTGTCTTTTGACTTTATATTTTACTTGAAAATAGGGTGGCAGAACCAATTGTTGGTTGGTTGTTATTGTCATTGGTTTGTCGGAGTTTTGTCTTATTTGGTGGTAATTCAAATCAGTCCGATTTTAATTTGGTTTCAATATTGTGAACAATGATTTTTTAAAGTAATGTTCCTTTAATATGGATGTACAGTAGATACAATTTTGATCGAAATATGAATAGATGAGGTAAACACGTGCTACAATATTTTTACCCAAGTCTTATCCTGTGTGAAATTTTTGACATAAGAACTGCCTATCTATTCTGTAAAAAATTCTAGAGCTTGAAGAGCTTTGTCATTCCACCTGATGCTATAGGAATTGAGAGTATTACTCACTTTAAGCTCACTTCACTTAAATTTACACGGTGAGATTTTTACAGAAGAATTTTACAGAGGAAACAATGCAAGTGTAAGTAAACCTATAATAATGCCATTATTAATTACCTTCCACTCGTAGCTAAGCATTGGTTCCTTCACCCTCCTCTCCCCTAACGTCTTTAGGGGTTTTGTCCCCACCCAATTAATATTCATTTTAAATTGTGAAGATTTTAGAGATTATTCTTTTATACTATTTTGAGGGTTAATAATAACATCTTTGTGACAGAAACTGTATTTAAAATTAGCTTGATAAATTATTGCAATTATTTTTGTATAATTGTGACGGTGTTGTTCAAAATTAATAATAAGTTTGAATATTATAATTAAGTGACGTTCGTTGTGATATTTTTATTAAATCATTATGCCTGTTATATATACTCATGTTATGACAGTAAGTTTAAAGCAAAATGAATATAGTGAATGAGATGTTGACAAAAATGAAGATGCTAATTAAGTGTCGATGCATTTATATTCGGATAACCAAAGTAATGAAACAGAGCTGTCCCTTTATATATTTTGGTTATACAATAAGTTACTTGACCTCTAAACCATACACAACAAACAGTCAAATGAAAAACAATTTCCAATTACACACAACATAAAACCACACTTATAAGTACAAAATTAGAACTCAATTAGCCTGTCAATAGTCATCACCTTTCAACAACTATTTAAAGAACTGGAACCAAGGTAGATACTCCCCAAACATGGAACCGAAAAAAAGAGAGAAATATCCCGAAATTTCGGGAAAATCCAGAACATGACTTACACTCTCCCGTTTGACAGGGTGACAGAGACATTGATTTTGGACACTTTAATTTCAGGTTAAATGACAAAAGTCCCCTAAAGTATTTCTGGTAGAAATTCGGGATAACTCTTAAAGCTACAGTGTTCATTCAGGAATGCCACGAATTTGTCAATATTTTGACGTGACACGTGCTTTTAAATAGTACATATTTGGAAGTTTTGGGGATAATATTAGATTACACATTTGTTTTGAAATATTGTAATGTAATTTGTTACCGAGTATCGATTGCAAATGAGAACTGAATTTGATTGATATAATATATGCAGCAAAAACCTCATTTTGTAGAAAGGCTTGGCGCGAGGACTAAAATTAAGACGAACATAATATCGCATTAAACCAGCCACTTAAAATTGGTTAATAACCACACACTAATATAGAAAGAAGGGCAAAGTGCTTCAAATCGATAAATACGAACAATTTATTCTATAATATTGCTCTATTTAAATGTGGATCATAAAGATAAATAAATACATAGCCAATTTTTTATCAGATCCATTCAAAATCTCACAACCACCTGACAAAATAGCAACATTAAATCATTTGCCGTGCGGTGCCGGACGTAAAGAATAGCACCATCCCATTTCTTCTCGTGGGTGTCGTAAAAGGCGACGAAGGGACTTACTAGAGAATGGGCAGCAGCGTTCTCTATGCATTTAAACACCATACTGCGATCGCCAACCCGCCTGCCAAGCGTGGCGATTATGGCACCCCCTTTGGGGGAGGCCTATGTCCAACAGTGGACGTGTTTTGGCTGAAATGAACATTAAATAACAAGATTCTATTAAATACGGACTAGAGTCTAGCCACTAGACTATGAAACAATTACGATTGTTATCTTAATAGGTAATAAACAAAATACAATGACAATGGCGGTGATAAATTTTGAAAACATACCTAATTGCTATCAAAATCATACAAACGCGCGTCGTGGATACAGAAGTTGCGACAGTAGACAATATTGCGTTCTAAGTAAATCTTGTTTATCCATATAAAGCTCTGGGTAATAGTAAGGCAATTAATCGGATATGCAAATTGAAGTTCCGTTTAGAAGTAAAGGAATTGATGATTAAAAGTCTGTCCTTGGGATGATATTGCCAACATAGGCAGTTAGGACTCTTGAAGGTAACCAAATATCAGAACAACTCACCAAAGGTTGGTCTTTACTTAATCAAACTTTACATCTATCTTTAACAGTTGAATTAACACATTATTTGATTATGTGATGGCAGATTAAAGGTTAGGTTATAATAACTTTATTAATAAAAACAAAAATTATGTCAAATGCCATCACAACCCTGATGAGTTGATGACTAACAACTAGGCTCATACAGATAGATAATATTCTAACAGATTATGTCACCACCTGCCGTTAGTTTACTTTATCCTGAAGTATAGGAATTTGATTTGAAGTTACCCGAAGATAACCTAAGTATATCTAGACATATTCAGATCCATACGGATAATTGTATACGCCACTTTCTAACAGTTAGCTCACAAAATGTTCAGGTTTGGAAATAGCTTAAAGTCTTTGTTTTCTTCGAATTCTAAGTAAACGTGGCCAACAACATTGAAGGCTACAAATACAATTTAGTATTAGCTTACAAACGTCCAACATTTCTTCAATTTACTTCGCAAACGTTACAACCATACAAATTCAAACAGAACTGTACGCATTGTTCTTTTTGCTGCAACTTTAACAGCATCAATGACAATACAGGCTACACTTACTTCCAATCCGTTGGATTCTCCACCATAATTCTCAACCCTTAAACCTCATTTTACATTACACTCTTCACCATCTACAGTTCACAGGATTTAAGCCTCTATTTTTACATCTGTTGGGTGGAAAATTCCATGTCCAACTTTGGTACTCCCGTTGACCATTTTGGTCGTCGACGCCGTAAAGTCTAGCAAGATTAGTCCAGTTATTTCTGTGGTACAGTGACACATGCGCGCACGCAGCTGGTGGTCGTGATCTGTCGTAATGGAATTCACCACTAATGGTGGCTTGGTTACTGAAATGGAGATTTATGAACACCCTGTTGAGGTCGTTTTGAATGTTGTTGAAGTATGGACGCAAATGGGTACTGATTATTATGACAGAAAAGGTTGCATGGGTAGGCCAACTTTACCTTAATTATCTTCCTAATTATTACTACCTATAATATGTGCTTTCTGTCCAAGAAGATGATGATTACAATTTTGCTTATTACTTGATATGGATTGGACTATGACTCGATTATTTTTAAAGAATTCTGTATGATTTTCTGAGTTTCATACATTATACGTCATCACCTTTGTATTGCATTTACAAAAAAATAATCCTTCTATGGAAGTGGCTATCAGGAGTCAATATTAACAAGAATCAGTTATTTAGTTAATTGCAATTATTTAAATAAAATTACTCTATTCAACCAGAAAACACATGTTTTCAATATTATTTGCAAAGGCCGCGATCGGGCCTTGAGGTACACAAGCTGTTATTCATAAGCTGAACGTGAGTTTATGGTAAACAAAGAGTTCTGACGCCAAGCTGTCTGCTTGCACGTGTTTGTGAGTAATAGCGTGAAGCGGTTGTTATAAGATTTTTAGTTTCTGTAGAAACATTTGGAAAATTTATAGGTTTTCAATTTCGTGATCGCTTGATGCATTAAGCCAATATTCTTGGAAACGATTGAGACATCAACAGTTATGGTGATAAGGACCCGACTAGGAACTAATAACAATACTTTGGAAGACTTAGTGTGATTTAAAAAAACTAGCCTAACTTCAATCATCACCAAAAGTGTAAAAGCTTTTCAGAAAATGAAGGTCCATCATAGTTACGAATAAGTTTATTTGTTTTGGTTAAAAAAAAAAAAACTAGTATTACTAAATTAAGCACGTAGGTAAAAATTATAAGTGCAACATAATACAGTGCCCTGAATTTGTACAGGTATCGTGTATTTTTGTCAATATTGTGTTTTTTTCAGACCTATTGCGTAACTTCTGCAACCATGACTAATGCAGATTATTCTCACGTGATGTATACGCATAAGGTATTATTGTGATAAGTACTGTTTGATTGTGCGTATAAGGATAGTATCATATTTATCTACACACGTTTAAATGAACTCGGCTCAAGTAATGCCAAGGGCAGTTGTATCGACAAACGATTTTCCAGTTTCCATTTTCAGTAAAAACATGCGTTGATACACTCAAGTCACACTTATCTTCTTTGATCTACAATTTATTTTGTCTCAACCACCTTTGTTTGGTTTAGCTATTTTGAAGCCTGTTTTCTAGGAAATAAGGTTGCATTTTCTATACAAGTTGGGTGTTTTTAGTTATTCTGTACTTGCAATGTTGCGTATGGCTATAGTAATCAAGGTCCACAAGTCTGCACAAGTTGAATGTCAACATTTTGTTTACATTTCTATATGCGTGTGTATATTATTTTTATAGTACGTTATCATTTTTATTGCTATCGTCTGCTGGCACATTTGTGATAAATCCAATAGATTCAAATTTTGTTGTTAGTACGGCGTCTTCGTTTATTTACTTCAATATAGCTTTTGCAAAGCTTTATTTTAAGATTTGTATACCATCGGTAAGTTATCCTTCTCTTCATCTTAGCATTCAGTCGGATTATATTATATTGAAGTGCGCAAACTGGTCCTGGGCTCATCAGCACGCGCCTGACCGGTTCCTTTATCATTTAGACGTACTTGTTTTACGCACACCGTCTATCGTCTAACCTCCTTCACCCTTTAGATTAATCTGGTTTTCACAGCCCGAGATTATCTGTATACAGGTGGATGCTACTACCCATCTGGTCCTTTTTCCATTAATACCTTCAATGTAAGAAGCTTGGTCCTTTTGCCCTTGGTCCTAAACCTGCTCACCCAAGTTCATTAAACTCCAATAATGTTAGTCTTATTTTTCATTAGAAACTTTTACATTCAGAAGCTTCTACATTAATGCTTAAGGTGTTATGTTGACACTAACCTAACTGTCTCGGAGTACCATTTATGGATTATCGACCATCAAATTCGGTGACCCAGGCCGAATTGTAATGTGTTATTTGTGTAGGGACTGTAAAATTAACGGGATCTTTGCGAGTCTCGTCAGGTTTTGTGGTGTAAGTGATGTGCAGAAAGCGATAAGCCGGACAATATTCTGGTGACCTATCGCCTGCAATTAAATTAAATAAAACTTTATTTCAGACTAAGAAGGTCCATAATTTTGTCAGTATTTTGGTGTTAGTAACAATAGTGCTTAGGTATATAGGTTAGTATTGTCAGTTTAAAAAATTACTTATGTATCTGACCTATGACTGTCCCCACCCAGTGTCCCTGAAAGGGACAGTCCGTTCTGGCAGCGATCATTTTCATCATATGGTGGTCACATAATATTGTTTATCTTAACTTACTGTGCTAATGATTGCCTTTTGTTTTCAGTATACCGTTGGGTCCACTGCCTATCAGTTTAATCCAAACTGTTAATTGCCTAACATTTATTCATTTTCCCAAGTGGCATGTTCGATTTTGTATATTTTTGTGTTTTGTTTGAACCAACTTAACTTAGAGTGAGAGTGACTTTCACTCTTTTTCACCTTAACCTAATAATTTAGGTAAGAGTTTAGTTGAGAATGTAATATTATTATGTTCTCAATTACCTAATATTATTAGGTCAAACTTTCCAGGTCGCTTCTCTCTCATAAATTAAACCAAAACTTGTTCCTTAAACAGGTTCTATATTTGCGACCTTTACGTTTGTTTACTGTTTATTTTTAGCAGTATCACCCTAAATTATGCTTTCAAAATTACATTTTGATTGCCCCAATAAAACTTATCAGTTTTTTGCCCAACACGGCAACGATTTTTAAATCGAACCAAAATGTTGATAGGACAATATTTATTATTCTGTCTGAGTTTTTATTGGGTCTTGTAATATTGAAAGACCTGAAAAGTTATGTTCTCTTGATTTTGATTAAATTAAGGAGGCTATAAATTTTGGGTCGACGCATTGATTTTGATTATGCTCATCAGTAGTTAAGTTTGTATGGGTATGTTTACATATTTTTGTACTTCTTCACTGTCTTCAATTTTATTCGTGTTTTTGCATGGATTGTCGTAACGTCGTGAGAAGTTTTGAATCAAGGGGCTAAAGGACCAGATAGATAGAATGCTCTTTATTATATACACCATAAAAATTACAGATATAAATTTAGATATTTTACTTAGGGTGACACAATGGGCGGTGTTATCGCTAAAAGAGATCTTTTAAAGACAACTTTTGGATGGATTAAGTGGGGAAGAAGAGACAATACTGCAGGTAGTCTGTGGTGTACCATTTACATATATAATATATATACAATAAATATATAAAATATATTAAACTTATCTATACATTTAAATAAATTCAATAATAACCATGAAACAAGTGCAAAAAACAAAAAAAAATGTTTTAGGGGGAGAAATAGTGTGTTTTTACCGTAATTTTAAAACTGGACAAAGATTGAGCACGCCTTATCGACACGGGCAAGGCATTCCATAACCACCCTTACATTTAAATACAAGCTTTGCCGAAGGGGTGATAGATTCTAACAAGCCAGCCAATCCTTCGATGTAGTCAGTTTAAATTATACAAGTTTAGACTTAGAGATACAACTCCAGTCGTTAAGATGACATGCAGACGACATGAAGATGGCACGTATTTAAAGTCAAACGATTGGATGGATTTAATAAGTTGTTATTAAGTCACGTTCACATATAACTGTTATCATGTCTTTTAGTTAAATGGGTAGGGACGCCTTAAGCTAGACAGTGGTATTGGTAGTGTTTGGTACAGTAATTGAACTAACATATACTTAATAGAACTTGCTTCGCGTATACCTAGATTATATTAGTATTGTATTGTTAATGGGATATTTCAAAAAGTATACGTTGCAGTGGAACTTATATCCCATATATTTGGAGCTTTCTTCAATCATATCGCTATAAAGGAAGATAACGTTAAATAACTCTTGTAAATGATAGCCAATGAGCAACGGAAGACCAGACACAATAATATACAAAGAGGGGAACATTGAAATCGATATGTTAATGTTAAAATATGCTAATAGGAACTCTGTTTACACAGACTAAACAGTTACATTGCAACAATATAAAACGTAATAAACTACTATTTTAACTATAGTGCCTTTTGTTAAACAAAGCAAAATATTGGCTTTCTCATTTTATATGTCTCATATGCATGCATACGCACGTCCGACCACGTACATGGTCGTAAGGCGAATGACCGATTGTGTCAAAACGTGAATAAAATACTTTAATGCCTCCAGTGTAACTTGACCTTCCACCTTCAAAGATTGAATTCAAAGCAACGGGTCTTCTTAAATTGGTGTTTCCAAGTAATATGACCAGCACGATTTGGGCTTTAGCTTCGAAGTTAGTGTTTAAAGAGATGGGTGGTCTTATACTGGTTTTTATGACAATGTTGTGAGCAATTTGTTTAAAATTAACTTTGGCTGTATCTTCGTTATTGAGTTGATTGCTTTGTTCGAAACTATAGCGGTGTTTACTTACGTATATTAAATGTAATATGGAAGTATCAGTTTATTGTATCTCTTGTTCTAGTCTTGCAGTTTTGTCAACACCTTATTTAATTAAACATTATTGTTGTGCTTTAATAATAGTTCAGTTCCAAAGTTTTTCATACCCCTTCGATCACATTGTCCATCATAAGCGCGCTTGACTATTTATTAACCTGAAAACAGATTAAATCAATAAGTCAGCCCGTATCATAATCGTTTCTGGTTATATGCAAAGTTAATCCTCGCAGATTATGCGCACGGCCTTCCATAGCATAAATGCTCAGATCGCCTTGTTTTGTATAAATGCTCCTTATTAAGTTCATTAAATTCAAGAATATCTTAAACATTTCCTTCATCAGGGTTCATAATAAGCCCTTCAACAATTTCAATAACATTTACAGCAACTAAATCAACACTTCCCCCAAGTTTCAGAATAACAACTCAATTTGCATCAAACTTAAAAATAAAGGCACCTTCTAATTTACGCGTTAACTTTCAACGAAGCAAAACGTTTGTAGTAAACAAAAATATTTCTGTTTACAATACGAAAGTTATTTCTAGTTTGATAAATACAGCGGGCAGTTCTTTGGGACTGGCGTTTTTTTGTTTATGTTCGGTGTCTCTTCTATTCTGTGGTTGTGGATAAGTCCTGAAATTAAATTGTATGTTAAGATTTGTATAAAAATACTGATTTTTCCTCTCATGTACGATGTTATGAGTTCAAATCCAGGCATGTACTCATATAACTTTTTCAATTCAGATGTACTTTCGAAGTTTTATCACTGACGTCGGTGAACGACGACGTCGTGAAGAAACCTGGAAATTTAATTAATATAACACTAAAATCGCCAATCATGCCTTCTCTGTATGAGAAGAACAATATTAGGCTGGTCAAAGTCAAAGTCAAATTATTTATTTCAAATAGGCACATAGATGGCACTTTTGAACGTCAAAATTTACAAATAAAATAGAATTGATTCTAGTCGCCCCTTCCAAAAGGTAGCTTCGTATGGAGAAGAATGGGCAAGAAACTCCACCGTTACTCTTTTAAAATGTTTTACAATATTTTCTATCGGTACATCAATTATATAATTATATGTGAAGACCTAGAATAAAATTACTATACCACAATAGGTAAAAAGAATTAATAATGAAGCAATGACAGATAAATTAATTATGTGATAGATACATGGTGCTCACATATTTACAAATATTGTAAAAAAAAAACGTTTTCCTGAAATAATCAGTGTGGTTAAGGTAATCACAGAGTGTAAAATAAATGTCATAAAAATAATAAAATATACAATTAAAATAGTAATCAGTTAGATTTTGTCTAGACTCTAGATTGTCCTATGGAGCTGGACCAGCATGTTTCCAAGCGTTCTTATCCTGGATATAATCCTCTAATTTGTAATAAACTTGTTTACAAAGTGTACTTTTTATATGAGTTTTAAATTTTCTTTCCTTTAATTGCAATATATCACAAGGTATTTTGTTGTAACATTTAACACAGTACCCCATAAAAGATGTATGTACTTTAGATAATCTGAAACATAGCTGATCTATTTTATCTTTATTTCTAGTATTGAAATGGTGAAATCAAAATCTACATTTTGACCAACGTCATTAAATTATGCTGAAGGATGTCAATAGCAGCAAGCTCATTAGAATAATTAGACTGTCATCACCAAACTGAACGCACACATGAAAATTGAGCAATGTGTATCTTACGATGATTTATTTCTTAATGGACAGTTGTTTCATGAAAGTTATATTTTAGAACACACAATTAGTCAAACAAAATATTATGTATTCTTGAAGTCCCCAAACAAAATGTACGTAGTCTTAATTTAAGATTTCGAAACGAAAGATTCTAGATAGTCCGTAGTAAAAGTATTTTCAGCAATTCTGTCCCAACTTTTCAGTCAAACATGGTAACCGAACCTAGTATTATGAGAAATGTAAGTTCGTAACACGTTGACGCAGGTCATGACCATCTGGCGTCACTTTTTGTACCGCCCTCGGCAATGTTCGGCTATGCTCGGGTCTGCTCGGTACGGTCTGCGTAGTGTCTGAGCGTATTGTCGTAAACTTTATAATTGCTGCTGTTATTTTCAGAATAGGTGGACGTGGTGAAATGATATATAGATTAGGGTTAAATTGCTTTATGCCTGTATGTTATGTTGAGGTGGTGTGAAATGTATTATAATAAAACTGATTGAACTGATTTTATTAAAAGGTACCTACTATCGATTCGCGCCTTATCACGCTGGTGACTTGAGGGCGTGTTTCCAGTGAGGCGATTGTTTGATGAGCTCGCCACGAGTACGCAACGTGTTCAACACGAGTGGAACGAGAGCGGTTGACGTGAGTGTACAAGAGAGAGCGAGATAATCGAGTGTAAAATATTGTGAAAATGCGGCGAACACGTTGCGCACTTGTGGCGAACACGTTACGCACTAGTGGCGAACTCGTTAAACAATCGCCTCGATGGAAACAAGCTCGCAAGTCGCCAGTGTTATAAAGGATTCTATAGAAAACCTGTTAAAACCCCGCTTTGACAGGTCTTGTCCATGTGCATGAGCAGTGCTGAAAGGTGAAAGTTATACATCAATAAACATAGGCAATCATTGCCAAATATATCGTTACCACGACTTACTCAGTAATAAGATACGAGTAAATTGGGTTTTTAAGCCTTTTGCCTTTATTTTGATCTGTCTCTGGATCGATAGGATAAATTAACAGTGTTCCTGAAATTCGTGATTACTTAGTTATTTTTATTGCTTTGACAATAACAATCCTCAAACATAATTTACAGAAGACATTTTTCAAGATAATCAGGTTAAATAAAACACTCGCCCAGTTTAAGAAAATGAACCCTTATGATTTTTACAGCCGTAATTCAGACGATGTTAATGGACGTCCATTGCGTTATAAAATTACTAATATCTCATGCGAATTGATTGCAAATTGTATTGCTACCGGTTTTTTCGCTAACTGAGTTTTGTGTGGTACAAAGAAGAAGCCAATCGAATATATACGTAGGTACTTACTCGATTAAGAGATTACTCTTGGTTAAAACATTGATATGTTTGTGATCACTCTTCCTTGCTTTGATATTTTTTCTGAATTTTTACGGTCCTTTTCCTAAATTGGCAAGTTCTGACAACTATGAGGGTTAGAAATCAAAGAGCAGAGAATATCCATAAACTGCAAACTTAAGTAGATTACATTGAAATTTCAGTCGATATCTGTATAGCTGGATTTCAGACAGCGTTTAATGTTTAATGACTCCTGTAAATAACAACAATTAATATATTAACACAATTTAGTACTGGCATAATTTACCCAAAAAGTTAATACCCAACATAGGTGTTGAAGCCGACCCCAATATTATGGTTGAGAAAAAGCTAGACAGATGATAAAAAGGCCAATTCATTGTCTTTGGAATAGCTTAAGGGGCCGTGCACGAAATTGGCTAATTTTGTTCATTGTTTGTGAGAAAGAGAAAAAGAATTGAAACAAAACTATTTGTGATTTGAAACAAATTAAGTGATCATGGAAAATTCCAAATATTCGCAAAAAGTTTTCCGAAAAATTACGCAGGGCTGACGTTTGATCATCTTTATGCAAGAAACTACTTTTGATTTTAAACATTAAAAAATATCATCAACGTCACTAAATGGTCAACTTGCATGTGGCTAAAGCACTTTTTCAACTTCCATACAAAATATGGCAGAAAAGTAATGTTGGCTAAATAAACTATATTTTCGAGAGCGTAAAAGTGATGAAACTATTAACAGGTGCTGAGACTGATACGAATGGTTAAGCGCCACGAAAACTGTACTTATAAATAGTTAAAACAGACTTAATGTTTAAATTATTTCAAGCTTTCTCACAATATAAGGAATTGACGAAAAAGGGTTTGTTTCGTGCACGGAGCCTTAAAGTTTCAGGTTTAACGAAAATAAATCGCTCAGCCTATAACTTAGGTCACTCGACCTTACAGCTCGTCCCACTTACGTCGGACAATTTATCAGGCGCCAAGTTTACGGTTTGTTTTTATACAAAACATAATAAAACGGTACACGTGGTCTGTAGGAAAATGATATAATTTTATTTTAAATGATTTTTTTATCGTTTATTCAGGTCGTAAAGTGAAGTAAATAAGTAATTTTGGGTGGACGTGTAATTATTTCTGTTTGGAAAGAAAATGTTTTTTGTCTTCTTAAAGTTTTGAAGCCTAAAAAGAGCCTTGTCCACAGCCAAAGGTTTATGCATCTCACTCCCCTTTATCAAAAACTAGCTTCAGCCCGCGACTTAGTCCACGTGAAAATTCTTGTTTTAACATAAAATATGACACTCGCAATACTGTAGCTTCCCATTAGTGAAAGACTTTTTAGAATCGGATCCGCAGTTCCGAAGATTACCTCCTTCCTATATATACAAACTCACAAATTTGACCCCTATATAATACGCGTATAGATTTATTTCACTAAAACCTGATTAATCAATCCTTCAGCTATTTCTGGTTACCAGCTCATTGCCAATTTAATCTTAGCTTTTCTATTCAGTTAAATAAAAAAACATCTTTAAAAATACAAAACAAAATTAACATTAAATCTCATCCGTATCGAAAGACCATTTATATCTCACACCATAAAATAATATCCCATCAAAAACTATCACACAATAGGTCTCATGTGTCGTGGTACAAAAAACTTAGAGAGATGCGCTTGCGCCGCGCCGAGTGACCGGAGGGTCAATCAACTCTGCCCGGTAGCCATACAACTTTTTAATACAATATAAATAATGATACACTTACCTTTTTTAATACAGTATAAATAATGCCACAGTTACCTTTTTCGATCTTTATTTTTAATCTATGATTTGGATCGAAGGCTACCTTTTATTATTTTGAATAAAATTTATGGTGATTTGAAAATTGGGTGTGATCGGGTGAATTGTTTTTGTTAATTGAAAAATAAAGGTATAGATAGAAAGAAGCCTTTATTTTATTTGAAATTTAATTTATTAATCCTAGTTTTAAATGCAGGGTTAATATTCAAAAGTAAAAAAAAAAAACTATTTAAAATACCTAGTCAATAAATCACGAACTTACCTAACCTCCCAAATTTAAAAAAATATTTGATGATACTTATATCTCCCACTCTAAGATTGTCGATAAAAAGTTTTCCGTTACAGGTAGCATTCGACCATGGGTAAGAAATAATTTAATCGCCCGTACCAATTCACCCCTTTATTTAAAACGACGTACTCAATGCTTTGACAGAAAATCTTCCATATGACAACCTGTTCAGATGATATTCTTAACATATTCATAATTCAGAATTGAAACTTAATACTTCTAAAAAGTTCCCATATTCATGCCATTCAAATTCAAATTAGTAAAAAAAAATTGCTTTAGAATATAATCAATTAGACTTAACACTTGGTATGTCAACGATATGACTATCGGTAGCCAATCATTAATCAAAATGTAATAATCATAGTATCAAGAAATTTATTCAAATTTTATTCGAGAAAAAAAACTAATTTTATATTCGAGAGCGTTTGGGGTCACGGCTTTTTGTTGGGACATTATTCCCATAAGTGTCGGGTGATAGGCCTTTTTTTTGGTATAAAAACTCGAATTTTATTATTCGGGAGCGTTCATTTATGGAGTAGCTTTATGTTAGGTAATATGTTTTAAGGCTGTTTTAATTTAATTCTGGTGATTTAAAATTAGTATTATTATATTCAAAACCCCGTTAACGCTTACGAGCTCTTGATGATCAATAAAAATAAAATCGTGCAAGTTAAAAACTGAAACATCGTATTATTTCCCAGAACTAAGTTCTTAGCCGTTGGTTCATAACAACAAATGCTCTGTCGTGAAAAAAAACACTTATAATGCAATTATAAGTGTTTTTTTCCAAAAATATTCACATTTTCTTTAGAAAAAAAAAATATTCCTTTAGAAACCGAAGCCAAGGTCATCGACGTTTACCCGAAGCATAAAACTTCGTACTATGAGGCCAGCTCAAGGTCAAAGTGTTAACACTGACTTACTGTAGAGCAAGTAAGAATATTATTCAGTAGATTTAACGATAAACTGGAGTATCTACCTACAAATAACTTACAATAAACCCCACATAATCACTCACAATATCAATCTAATTTCGCATCCATAAATATTTTGCATATAAAATCGTTCTTACGAGCACACTTTCAACGCGAACATAAATCACGGGAACTCGTGTCAACTCGTGTCAAAACCGTGGCATTAGCAAGCCGTATCACTTAGCAGGACATAATTAGCTTACGTTTTGTTATGACGTAGGTGTATTTATGATTGTATAAAGGGGTGTGGGGCTTGAATTTTACGTTTTGGGTTTAAAACTTAAAGTGTATTCCTGAATAAAAGATAGGTCATCATCATTTCAGCCGAAAGATGTCCACTGCTGGACATAGGCCTCCCCCAACACTTGGGGGAGTTGCCATAATCGCCACGCTTGGCAGGCGGTTTGGCGATCGCAGTATGGTGTTAAAATGCATAGAGAATGCTGCTGCCCATTCTCTAGTACTTCCTTCTTTACATAAAGGTATATTCGGATAATAAAATAATATGAGCCTGCAACTCTCGTTCTGCAGGATAGTGAGGTCTCTTCTCATTTAGAGAAGGCATGAGGCGAATGAGAGCATTGGTGGCCCTTTAGAAACGGCCGCAGCTTACCACTTGTAGGTCGTGGGTTCGTACCCAGACAGGCGCTTTACTTTGTGTAAATTATTTCATCACCACTGCTCTCAAAATGGCGAAGGAAAACATCGTGAGGAAACCGGGATGTCCTAGAACCAAAAATCGAAGACATGTGACTTCCACCAACCCACACTGGGCCTGCGTGGTGGATTACGGCCCACTCCTTTTTATTGAGAGGAGGCCTGTGTCCCAGCAGTAGAAATTTTGCAGGCTGATTATGCTATAAGGCGAATGCAGGCTTATAGGTGTCCAGGTTTCCTCACTATGTACTACTATACCAGCCAGCAGACAGCAGTGAGCTTGAAGTAAGCTGTTATTGACATTCTGGTATCAATTCACCTAAGATAAGTAACCAGCCAGTCGATTACGTGAAATCTCACCGTGAAAGATTTCACAGAATCGACTGGCTGGTTACTTCACCGTTAGTCAGACGGAAATGATAATTCATTACATACGATTTTGAAAATCTCAACAGCAGGCTTTTAAAGCCTAGGTTTTTTCAAAGACATGTCGAACAACATGATTTTCTATACAAACTCACCAAAACTGGCTGGCTGGCTGGCTTACCGGCTATTTCAAATTAACGATCTGGGCCTCAAGCCTGCTATTACAATAGTGTCAGAATAGTCGATCATTGATTTCATAATTGTTGATTTTGACAAGTTTGGTAATCTACTATTATAATGGCGTCATTATGACTTTCCAATGGTCGACCACTGACACTACATTGAAAGAAATTGCATATATTGGTAATCTCGTACATAATGACAAATGAATAACATTTCTACTAATGGGTTTTATAAAAATGGCAATACGACAATGACAAAAAAAAAATGCCATTATAATAACACAATTATATTACGAGAACATTGACCGACCAATGATCGACCATTATGAATTTACCAGATTACGAACTTTTAGCAAAATGACAATGGCATGACAATGGGATCGTGTTAGACTGACTGAATTAATAAAAATAGCAGACTTGGGCCCCTGTATGTTTGTTTGTGGAAGACAGTGACCGTTTACGGCCTACTGCAGTTTAGTACAGTCCTGTCAATAAGTGTTTGAGTGTATATAAGAGTGGATTTATTAGGCTTTTCGCACGGCCGTGCTAATAACATCAAAGGGTTGAAGTTCTTTGAATCCTGAATGACGTTAATGCGAATGTTAATTTTCAAAGAGTAATCTAAGTAACTAAATGGTTTCTGGTTTCTAGGTTTAAATAACTCGAAATTTAATAACCCTGTTTTTCTGTAAAAATAATGAAAAAATGAGTATCCTAACTAATGTTACTCGTATAAGTTTGAAAGTGAGTTTGTTTCGCTGTCACTTTTTGTACAGCTAAACTGATTCGGATGAAATTTGGCACATTGGTAGATCATGACCTGGATTAGGGGATCCGGATATTCTTACGGAATCGAGACTTATGCGGGTGAAATTACGAGGCGCAGCTGGTTCAGTATAAAGTGAAGTTCTTACCATGAGGGCTTGAAACCGGTAAATTTTTATTTCCGTAGATACAAATAATTTTGTTACAATCGATATGCTTCAAAGATTGCTTCATCATATTCAGCATTGATTTTGTAACAAAATATTAAATAATTAATGAAATATGTTCGAAAACCTTTATAATAACGGTTAAGGTTACATAGAACATTAACCGGCTTCCGAGCCCTGCTTACCATCATCAATCGTTATTTATTTAAGGGAATCCTTGCAGCATGTCTTCCTTCATACATTAATTTCCTTTTTTCTGCCATTACAGTAAGCTCAGTAACTTTTCACACAATCAATCCATCGTTTACTTCATCTTCCTCTATTCTTCTACCCATATTCTCATGAAAACCTTATTTATTATTTCCGTATCAGAATAGAAGAACAGCTTTCAATATGGTAATGCTAAAATCAATAAGCATACGCATAATGCGTTGACCCTTGACTTCATGAGTTCAAATCTTGACCCAATAAACTCTTTGATGAGCCAAAGTAAAATGTATTGATTTTATTATTCAATACACAGTCCTGTTGCATTTTTGATGCTCTTAATTTTCACACGCTTAAAATATCAGCAAATAGTATAAATTTAATGAGTATCCTGAAATTACAACACAGGTAATTAGAATCTTATTTAGGATATTCGATTATTGGCGAAATATGGGTGTACTAGGTACACCTCTGCCTAGCTCTTCGGGGATTACAGGCACGATGTTATGTTACGGTATGTTATGATTATTGCTTCTCTGAAGTATGTATTAACAAGCGTACGACTTTGTTATAGGATATACACTATCCTTGACTAGCTAATCAGGATCCTAACCTTCCTAACTCTTATCACACTTTCCTAAATCCTAATAAGGATTCCTGAATTCAGTGTACTTACACAAGCCCTTTTCTGTCGAAAAAATCATCACTAAATGAACAACAAAATTAAATTCTAAACCAAGCAAACAAAATACAGACATAAAATCTAACAACGTACACTAATTATGTTTTTAGCTTGCAAACGTATAACTAGACTGTTTTAAATTTATCACCCGTAGTGACAGGTTCACTCACTGTCATTAAATAAATTGATAGCTCATCACTGTCGCGGCAAGCCATAAACGTCCCGGTGACAAAATTAATGTTTAAAAATACAAGATTTTATGTTCTGCAAAAATAAAATGTTGGACGCAAAGAAATTAGTTTTAGCTTCGAGTTTTGCTTTTTAAGAATGGGTGATAAAATCAATTCGTATGACAGTGTTACGTCACAAAATGTGATCTAGGTATTTCTTTATGACTTCGTTCATTTAAGTTTGAGTTTAATTTAAACGCATCATAATTATTTTGTTTAAGTTAACACCACTGCGACACTTGTTTAATGCATTTTAATATTTTTATGTACATATTAAAGTCAGTTGTAAATTACCTCCTGTCATCTAGCTCTATTTTTTTAAAATCACACGTCATTTAAATTATTGGTTTTTAAGTTCAGTTTATGTAAGACTGAACTAAAAATATTTTTCTTTAAAAAGTTAACTTATGTTGGTCCAGGTTAATTTGCTACGTCTATTATTTTTAAACCAACTGTACCAATACCTTAAAGACTAATGCCAATCCCGACAGGCGCTGTGTCTAAATCCGTCACGCTATAGCGACAGCTCGCTGGTTCTATTCTCGGCTATGCAATAATAAACAATGACTTGTTTGATTTGTACGACGTAATCGTGCCTGTTAGAATTTCTAGTTATTCAACTCATATTTCGACGTTAGGAATGCTGTGAGCAAAAAACACTGAAGTTTAAGCACTGAGGTTTGGACCCTAAGGACCACGAATTCTTACATAGTATCCACGGCATTTTTGTGTAACGGAGCAGGCTGGTCATTTCATACTGGCTGGGTGAATAGATACCTATAGGAAGTCAGGAAGGACCAGCAATTGTGTGTACACAATATGCTATTATTATACGAAAACTATTATAGATCTCAGTGCTTCTCTGACCTCATATCTCGGACAGATTTTTCAGAGAGAACGAAGCTGCTGTCAATTCTCTTGATTTTTTTGAGATTCCGTACGTTCGAAAGAAAAAACGGAACCATTGTAGGATCACTCGTGTGACTGTCTGCCTGACTGTCCGTCTGTCACTGCCAATCAGCTCCAAATTTAATGAACCGATTAAGTTGAACATATGAATTTGACCCAAACACGGCCGTGTTACATAAACAAATGAATTTTGAATAAGGGAGTCACTTTTGGGAGACAAAATATAATAAAAAAGTATTACTAACTGTGTCGTATGACACATTTAAAGAAGGGGCATACTGTGAGGGTCTCAATTTTGTTATAAATATTTTTTTTTAAAGTTATTTAAGTTATGAAGTTTAACCATTCCCCCATAACTCCGATCCTACTGAGCCTACATTTTAAAGTAAAAAAAATCAGAAAATATAGTTCTATACTTATTATAATATTACAGGAAAACCTATAAAAAGTCATACATACACATACATACATAATCTGCCTATAATGTTCCCACTGCTGGGACACAGGCCAACTCTTTATGTGAGAGGGAGTGGGCCGTAATCCACCACGCGGGTCCAGTGCGGGTTGGTGGATGTCACATGTCTTCGAATTTTGAGTTCTAGGACATGCCGGTTTCCTCACGATGTTTTCCTTCACCGTTTTGAGAGCAGTGGTGATGAAATAATTTACACAAAGTAAAGCGCCTGTCTGGGTTCGACCCTACGACCTACTACTCGTAAGTCGAGGCCGTTAACCACTGGGCCACCACTGCTCCCCTATAAAAAGTCTATGGTCTTTAAATAACATGGTAAATCTCTCAATATGTATTTTGCGCATAAACTTAAATTTGCAGTTGCAATGTATGGGAGAACATGTTTCTCAGCTACAATGTTAAGTTTGTTCTTGGGATAAATATTCATCCCAACTACGGAACCCTTCATTGCGCGTGGTCTGAAATGCACTTGGCCGGTTTTTAGGGTTCCGTACCCAAAGGGTAAAACGGGAACCCTATTACTAAGGCTCCGCCGTCTGTCTGGCTGTCTGTCTGTCTGTTCGTCTGTCACCAGGCTGTATCTCATGAACCGTGATAGTTAGACAGTTGAATTTTTTACAGACGATGTATTTCTGTTGCAGTTATAACAACAAATACTAAAATAAAGAATAAAATAAATATTTAAGGGGGCTCCCATACAACAAACGTGATTTTTTTGCTCGTTTTTGCTCGATATTGATAATGGCAACAGGTAGACGCTTGAAATATTCACAGAATATTTAGTTATATATTTACTTTAAAAATAAATTAAAGTAAAACAAATATTTAACCCCGGGGGGCTCCCATACAACAAACGTGATTTTTTTCCCATTTTTATAGATAATGGTACGGAACCCTTCGTGCGCGAGTCCGACTCGCACTTGGCCGGTTTTTTTATCCCCTGGTAGCTTTTTTCGCCTAGTATGAAATACTAGCCGAGGACCACACGGAGTAATATGTTGATAAGTGGACTGCCTTGGTAGCTGAGCTTTCAAGAACTGAGATCCATTTCGGCACTGAATTTTTTTTATTGAAAATTAGACAGTTCGTTTTGTACGGGTTAAATCTTTTATGCCATATTTATGGCTCAATAGGAGAAAAGTTTTAATGCCGTGGGTATAGTAACCTGTATAAAATACTAAACGGCTAAACCTGGTTGGCCAAGGGCAAGGGCTATGGAGGTTAAACGCCATTCGTCTCTCGTAAAACCAGAACTTGCCGTATCAACTGAACAACTGGTCGTGTGCCTGCGCAGAAAATCGTATACCTATATAGATACTGGCTGTTGTGCCTGTGGCGACCTCTACATGGCTTGAATTTGAGTTCCTTAAGAGTATCGACAGTTCAGACACCAAAGTAGATGATTATCTTTTTTTTATTTATCTACCGACTTGAGATTTATAGAAAGTTCAATGCTTAAGTTGGAGTTCACCAGGGTCGTTTTAATGTAGGTTCGTATCTTCTTGTTCGATTGCATGCCCTAGTCCCGCGTTCTCTTCTATTTTTGACTGTCAGCCTTATTATTTATCCCAAGTACAAAATGTATGGTTTTAAATCGAGTTTCCTAACTAAACTGCATTCTAAGAGATCTTGGTGTAGGTAAATTATGTTTAACATAAGTCATGTTATCGGTACAAATAATGAAGCTTTAGAATAGGGCTTAAAGCAAGTAAACAAAAAAAAATGTTCGCCCTTATTTTTGACAAAAGTTCACCCTTCACTACACAAACAACAACTGACACACAAAACCCACCTTTTTTTCATAGAACGCAAAAACACATAACGCCCTATTTCTGCTTTACGAAAATCATAAAAAAAAAACTATAATTTTGCACCAAAAACTCCGTAATTTACTTCCTTTGAGCTTCTAACAATAGGATTAGTAAACAGGTGTGCCACTTTCATTATTATGACGATACATTAGTATAACGTATTAAACTAAAAAAAATACTCCATCTTGCTACGAATCAAATCGGTATACGACAATGATTGCTTTACTTCGAAATACGACGCATCTGTAATTATGACAACATGCATTTATAATGTACCCTCAGTGAAAAATATTAAGACGCCATATTCTCTACTACGGCAATTCTACATATGACGTTTCGTCTCGCTGTGCCTCAGAGGTCGTTGGTACTCAGGGGAAACTAAAGCACAGGTGTCCAACGCTCGGCCCGATAGAAAGAGACGGAGATATCGTAACTGTAAGTGCGCGAAAAGGACGCAACCAAAATAAACGTTGAACTTATGTTGTGTTTTTTTTTTCTTTTTGCTCTCCCTCGCCTATGCTCGTGACGGATCTTTTTTTTATTTCATTTTGATGCTTTTGTACGACCTTTTTGGCTTATTTCGTTGCTTTTAGCTATATTTTAGACTAACTTACCAATTAAAGTTATTAGGTTAGTTGTTATTTTTGGTTTTCGTAGGTTACGAGTATTATGATGCGTCTGCGCAGTTTTTTTGTTATGTTTTGTCGATGCGGTTTCTAGATGGTTTTAAGGTGCAGTTTTTTACTGTTTTGCCTCTCCCAATTTACATTTTATAGGACAGGTTATTTTTTAATGCTGTTTTAAAATGTTTTTCTTTTATTTTAAAACATTTTGACTGGCTTTAACTGACCATACTGCAAAGTTTAAAATCTGAAAACAAATATAAGTACTAAAATTAAGTCATGAAATTTAAAAAAAAAAACGATTTTTTTATGCTCTTATTAAACGTAAGCCCGCGATACCAGGCTTGTGCACTGCGGTGTAAAATATAATCAACACAGTATTATCGACTATTATTTGGGGATAGAATAGAATTACGTCACCCTAATGATACTTTCGTAAAATCGTATTATTCAAGATTAGTTTAGTGAGCTTTTCTTTCTGTAGTAACATTATTTTATGAACATTTGTTATTAAATATACGGGTTTGGTATTAATAGGCTTACGGGCTTCATATCGAGTGATAATTATATTTAGGTAGTTATGTACTTGTTTTTGTCCTAATCTTTTTTGAGGTACTTGTTTTGTTTTATTCTTAGTCTTGTATCTATTTTGTTTTGGTGAATTTTTTTTTTTTTTTTTAATATAGTGACTTTGATATCACAATTTTAATATTATGGTAATTTTAAGCATTCAAATGAGTATGCGTTTGTAAGCAATCGTAAGCTCAGTTAAGCACTCTACCTATTATGTTAAGGCTAGCCGCAGATTTTTTACGATGCAGCTGGTATTTGACCTACAAACAAAATCTCGAGTTGATTTAATTTAAAAGTATACAGAGAAAACTGTACCTGACCAGCGGTTTAACCACACTTTAAATCACACACCGAAGGATTTTGAAGGAAATTAGGTAATAATCCATTGCTTTATTAGTTTGAAAAATTCGTTTGCTCAACAAAACTGAATGTTATTAAACTGTCAAAAAATTTAAGGCTTTACGAATGTGATACGCAATTACACCGCAGTAATCACTTTTTCCAAGTGACATTATTAAAAAAAGACGCCACAAAACAAAAGACTACCCACTACATAATATTACACATGAACATATAATTCAAAACACTAATGTCCCACTTGAAAACAATCATATGCGAGTTAGAACTCATGCAACAACGACCAACATAACATAATCACAACGATCTAGAGACGATATCGCTGTCATTAAATTATTTTTGTATTGCCACACTCTCGTTTTAAGATTATACCTACTTTAAAAACCATTATTTTTTACTAACAAAAAACTGGGATACGACACTTATTTTGAGGAAATAAAGCACAAAATACCGTAACAGGAAATTATATGACAGTTTTGATTTTTAAGTTTGTGCCGTATGTCTTTTGGTTTTGCTAACGGTACATGTCACAGTATAATTGTGTGCAGTTGTATATTTAGATCTTGTTTGCTTGTGTGTTGTTTTATTTTTAATAGTGTATTGTAGTTATTGTTTTAGTGGTCTGTAATAGATTTTTATAACATTGGGTTAGTTTTATGTAGATGACGAGTGATTTATGTGTTTAAAAAAGTCTGCAGAAAATTCTGCCTGCAACTTGAGACACATTTTGCTATTTGTAAATCAACAAAAAATTACTGTTTTTTTGTGATTTACTCTGAGATCCGATAGCCTTTGGGCGAGTTGACAGACAGAAGATTATTTTCTTCACAGACATTGAGATGGCTTGTTATTTTTTTTTCAATATTTGTTAAAAATGATAATTAATAAAAGATGAAAAATCATTTTGATTACCATACCATCGTGTAATTGAATTTAATACAGCACCCTTAAAATAAAACAAATCTCAAATGAATTTAAATCCCTATCAGTTACTACCAAAACCTACCAATATAAACACGAACCCATAAAAGCCCTGACATCAAATAAATCTAATAGAAAATTAAAAACAACGTACGCATGCTGTTGCGCAGCGAACAACAAGTTTCTTGTAACGCACACATGCGCATGCGCATGCGCATGTATCCGAACGCGGACATACGCGGTGCGTAAGTCCAGTAGTGGGCCAGTTTATACGTAACTCAACGGTAATAATCGTGATATTGTTGTGTAGGGACAGCAGTTTGTTTGTTAGTTCATATGTACGTAATTATTGCGGTGTTTGTAGTCAATCATTTTGGAACTGAATTTGTGTGGTTTTTGAGGTTTTAAATGTAAAGCGCACTGCATTGTTGTGACCCGATATTCTGGTTAACAAGATAAGGTTTAAATAGGTAGTAGAAACTAAATCTGAAACTTAATTGAATTAGTTAACATATAAAAATGCACAAAAAACTAAAAAAAAAACCGCTCTTGTCTTGAAGTTTATCAACTGCTTATTAAGACAGAAAGAATATTATCTTTAACACAATTGGATTATACTTTCAGTGAAAAAGTAATCAATACACTTTACGAGTCCCTAAAAACAGTGAAAACCTGCACAAAGCCTCACCTTGTCCTACTAAAATAAAAAACAAAAACAAGTTTTTCTGCTGACCATACAAGTCGCCAAGCCTCCGTGCTTACATCGATACACGTGGTGCGAGAAAAAGAGAAAATAATAAAACCTTTAATTTATGCCTTGATAGTACTTGTATCTTGAAAATAAAATATAATCTTTTTTTTTCACTCTGTACCTTTTTTGGGTCACTGGCCTTTAGAGATGTGCTGCGCCGATATCGATGCTTTTTTGTTTTTATTTATTTCTTGCTTTGAAACGATGACGTCTGTCTGATGTGTTGAATGTTTTTATTTTCTCTTTTTCTTTAGCAAATTATGATGTCTTATCATTTAATTATTGAGTTCAGCGCGATCTAGTTTCTTGTTTTATTCAGTGTGTTTGAATAATTTATTAGGTATAATTAATAGAGCTTTATGAATGTATGTTTATTAATTGGCTTGATCTATCGATATGGCTTATCATAATTTGTTATTCTGTTCGAATGGTGTTGCGTTATTTAATTAGCAAAATATGCTGCTAACAATCATTTTTTGACGATAAGTTATTTATAATCTTAAATACATATCCGTTGATAAGGCCACTAATCCTATAAGATTATAATCAAGTTACAACTCTTAACTAAAGCCACAGTCTCAAGCATACCCATACATGTAATTTTCCATAACCCATACGATACAATGCCCATCCATAAAGCGAGGACATCGTTAATTTATCGATAATGAAGACGTTTAATGATTAATAACAAAACAGGTGTTCATGAGAAAGTGGAAGGACCAGGTTTGTGAACTTTGGGACCGATGTCAACCATGAGTATGAAATCCACTTTAAAGGTTTTGTATTCTTCGAAGGCTGTGAAAAAATGTCCTTTTTACAAAGGATTTAAAAGCGCAGGTAAAGATTTAGTATGGAAGTTAATTTGAACAAGAACACTTAGGCAGCGAAAAGGAATATAAAAACAAAAACATCACAATTTGATAAACCTACCTATCATCTTTTGAACCTCAACATTTATACGCACTTATCTTAATCTCAACCAAAGGCTTTGTATCATTGTAAGCAATTGCGACAACATCTGCACTATTGCAAATAGTTCCACTATCTCTTGTTATCTTCACCTTTGCCCTATCTATCGATATTACGCAGTCACAACACTACGACTCAGCACGGTAGCCAGCGCAACGCCTACGCGATCACCGTCATCACAAATCACGACATAGACTCTCCCTTTTAGAGTTTATAACACTCGTAAAATTAAACCGCAACGATACGCCGCAAAAGATTTTAACACAGAAAACAGGGAATTAGAGATTCAATTATTCAGATAAAGCTCATCATCATGAGATGGGTACCGTTAAAATTATACCGCATGATCAATATGATCATCTGCTTAATAATTTAGCTCATAATTGGCTCTTATTTAGCCATAGACAACAGAAGAAAATATGAATCATTGCAGGTGAATAAAAACTCCATGTTTAAAAGGTCAAAAGACCAATTTATTAGGAACCTCACTTTGCTGGATGTGGCGATGTTATAGCGGTTACCAAACTCGATTACTCTCAGTAGATGGAGCAACCTGGCAGTGAATAAGCTGAACAAAAGCCAAATTGATGAAAGAATAAATTCGGTAATTTGTTACTTTACAAACCACAAAAAAGATGAAGATGTGCCAAAAATATCCAAAGATTTAGTGCTCAACAAAATTTAAAGACCGCAGCTCCCTGTTTTGAATTTCGGATACGGGTTCCAAGTTCCAAATAAGTCTGGGCCAAATAATATTTTCAAAAAAATGAAGGCAATCGATAATCTCCAGGAATACGGGCGTGATTGACATTCGGGATAATTTCGTACGAAAGATAAATTGTATTAAAATATTGTATTGACTGTAACCGCAGCTACCTGAATTGATATTATTCATACGGGCCAATTTTTGGCAAACCGCGGTTAAATTCTTTGTACATATATAAGGCATCATAGGGGTATGTTCAACGTTTAAGGTAATCTCAAATGCGGATGAAAGGACCAATAATACAACTTGTATTGTTGTAATTCGTATAGTATAGAGGGAAGCGTTTTGTCGACGGAAGAGAAGACAAAAATTACGTTTCCGTGTAGACAGTAGAATATTTACGGTAGACAAGCGATTTCTATTCTACAGTAGAGTAGAAATAGAAATCGTCATGATAAGTCGGGCGTCGGGAGTCAAAGGCCGATTTCCGGCCACCGTAGGTGCGGGCTTGCGGACGGTGAGGGATGGGTAGCTCGCCGTCCGATATGGACCAGGCCCGGGTCGACGGTGCGTTGTGTTCCACGCGCACCTCAAAAAGATGCCAGCACCAACTGACGGGGTCGAATAAGGCCAATGCCTGCCAGGGTTGCGAGTCTGTCCGAAAGAGATATCGTGGTCCTGGCACAAAGGCAACGGAAGGAACACGGGTGAGTTTTAGTCAGTAAAAGTCTGACACGCCCTCCCGCTCCGCCCAGAGCGGGAGAAGTAATAATTTAATAATAAGAGATAATTTCCCACACCAAAAAAAAAAAGCCTACTGTAGTACTTATTTGTGTATTTTGAAATAACAATATTTCTTTTAAATCTCAACTTATTATTATACTAAAACTGTTTACATATTCTCGGCGAGTATCTTCCAGTTAATCTCAAAGAAAGAAAGGGTAACTGAACAGAATCATATGCTGATAATTCCCACAGTCTTTGATGTCAGGTGGCAGACGATTTACTAACACCTTAACCAAATATTGCATAAGAAAGCGATCCCAAAATATGGTCAGGAACCAAACAAAATATTCTAACCTTAGAATTTAATGCGAATGAATATACAGGGTCAAATCAAATTAACTAGCGAAACTCCGGAGACGTGATGGTATCGATTTATAGACATGATAAAACAAAAAATAAAAAATATAGTTTTTTTTTTGCAATTATTATCCACTTGAAATATCGGTTTAAAAATCTGTTTTGTTTTTGTAATCTTCACAGGCGTGATGGTCGATATCTAAACACGATAAAACAAAGAAAAAACTGTTTTTCTCAACTCATACTTCAAGTAACAATACTCCTCCAGCAGTCGTTGACCTCAAAAAAATATAATGAAATCTTCTTATTTTTTATTTTGCCGTGTCCGTTATTTTTTAACGATACCCATCACGTACGTGGAGTTTCGCTAGCTAATTTAATTTGACCCTGTATTTTTAAAAAGCCAGTAATTATTATTATTCGGTACTAGCTTGTGCGAAACTACTACCGGATTAAAAGTACCCTATGTTCTGACCCAGGTAATGGTCTACCCATATGCCAAATTTCATCCACATCCGTTCAGCCATTTTAGCGAGAAAGCCGTTACAAATAAACAAACTAACCTTCGCATTTATAATATCAGTTAGGATAACTTGCTACGGTTTAAAATACATTTTAAACATAGTAGATTGTTGTACTTGTTTCAAGAGCCATCATGAGATTCACTTAAAGCTTACCGATACCAAAAAAGTGACTGATTAAGCTTACCTATGTTTAGTTACGACACAGAAGCGAGGATTTTTGTATAGTTGAAAAAAAGTTTCTTGGGATAGTTCGAAGAAGAAATAAACCACCAATTTAATGCCTTAGAAGTTAGAACCATCACAAAACTGGGTCGAAACAAAAAAAATATTCTACCAACCCACAATAATAACCACACCTTCTCAACTCCACATAGACCAGAGAAAAAGTACCAACAAAAAGTACAAGTCAAACAATGCTTTAAGTTTAATCTTTGGCATACATCAGACCAACAATAGCTGAACGAATTACCATATGAAAGGCAAGCGTAGTACGGTAGCCAGACGTTTTTACTCCTTTAAGTAAAATGTGAACACAGACTAGCGATTTTTTATAGGCAACCGTGAACTGGCTTTAAATTAGGAATCATTAATCTTCTGCGTGTTTGGAAATAAGAAAGGAATTGTTGAAGTGAGTAAGTGCTTGTGTAATGCAAAAGTGGAGGGAATAATGACTGAGTAATAATTTTAGGAGGATATACAGTTTTACGGTTTTTGAGAGGCCTGTCATCATCTGCCTAGCCTTTTCCCAATTATGTTGGATCGGCTTCTAGTCTAACCGGATGCAGCTGAATACCAGTATTTTATATGGAGCTACTGCCTATCTAACCTCCACAACCCAGTTACTGGTAATACGATACCCCTTGGTAAGACTGGTTGTCAGGCTTTCGGGCTTTGACGTCTGTCAATGATCTACGAATGACGCTCATCGTGCTTTCCGAGGCACGGAGGGGTCTTGGTATATAAAGATGGTCACCTATTCACGGACCAACTGCAGCAAGCGTAGCTTAAAATGATCGATCGACCCGTGTGGCTGTTATTACTTAGCCATGAGCCCCTTTTGAGAGGCCTAGGGGTCTACTCCAAACAAAAATCCGAAGTACCGGCCGAATGTTCGGCCGTTTCTAGACTACGGCTAACAATGGCTGACTACGGCGAATGAAAATAAAAAGACTGTCAAAGAGATAAGCCAAAGTCCAAAATGGAACTTGAAGTCCGGTAAGGACTCAAAGTTAATAAAGGAAACTTTGGAAGTTATAAAACGGCCGAACATTCGGCCACAGGATAGACACGCGATGATACTCGTACAAGGAAACGTGTGGGCGAGAAGCGTCAACCTGTTAGTCCTGATGGTGCTAAATAGTGGGCACTTGTGACCTGTCACTAGGATGCTTTATTTACAGACATGACTCGTACTTGTGCAAGTTTACTTGTAAATTTAAATGATTTTACCTGTCAATTTAGATGATAATCTTCCTACTAGGATTCAAAATCAACTCTGTTGAGGTCGATCGATTGCTGAGAGCATGCATACAAATTAACGTCTTTAGCTGCCGTATCAGTAAAGTCGTTAAATACGTGAAAAATTGCGAAGTATTCATTCATAAATGGTCCTAATATCTAAAGCTCTTACAAAACATCACTGACCCAATAAATAAACCAGAATCAATAGCTTACAATTGCATTCTAATAAATCGTCACGAAGCAATCGCTCGTCTGCCTTGACATATCGTAGAAAACTAATTACTATTCACTGCTGTGCTCACCCATGATAATTAATAAGTTTGAGGTTTGCCTTGCATCTGCATACAATACGTCGTCTGGACGCGAGCGCGTTCACAAATGCGCATCATTTTGTTATACAGTTCATGTAATGTTTTTTTTTTATCTGTGTTTAGCAAAGGGTTTTACGAATTCGAATGTTACTGCTTTGTCTTTTAGACGGTTGCCAATTTTTCAGATTGCTTGAGGGTTTTTAAAGTGATTTCTATGAGAGGTAAGGCAAAAAAAATTCGGTAATCGATTTGAAAATCAGTTAAAAATAGAACATTTTCAATTATGTCAATATAATTATTTTTTAAACACCATCCTGTCAGGTCATGAAATATTGTGATAAAAATCTGAACATATCGTTTACGTTCGCAGCTGATAAATTAATTGTCAAAACTCAAATTATAGCTCAAAACGTTAACAACAGAATCATTCTTATTAAAATAATTGATTCCAAAATTTTGAAAGGTTTCCCAAAATTGATAGACACAAGTAAAAATAGTAACATCAGAACACATTCGATAGTAAAAATTACATCTTTGAAAGTCATTAAGTAAAATATAAATGTTGGATGTTATGTTCAAAGTGATGGTTATATAGGGTTTAATAGTGCGTTCTGTATCATTTCGTATATCACAGCAATGGGTTCAACAATTAACTCTAATAATAGGTAATTGTCTAACCGTTTATACTACAGCTTTATTTCTTATTTTGAGTCATTTAAGAAATTATTTGTGTTGCTGTAAATCAATTATTTAATTATGTTTAATTGAGAGGAAATGGTCTAAACCATGTTCTGGTATTATATCATAAGGTTATGTGTAATTCAGAGTAATCTATCTTTGGAGGTTTACAAAGCCGCTTCTGTTTGAAGTGGGGCAGGTACAGTTATTGGTAGCCACGGGGAGTTGAAAATTGTGGTTATAAAATTGCAGGAGTGTGTCTTACTTTAGAGACGGTACTAATAAATGTTTTATTAGGTTAACGGCAGTAGGGCTTGTGGCTAAGTAATAAAAGCCGCACGGGTCGATCGATCAGGTTCAGCTACGGTTGCCGCGGTTGGCCTGTGAATGGGTGACCATTTGGTCCCGGCTGTCATTCATGATTCTTTGACAGGCGTTATGGGTCGTCAGAAGTCCGAAAGTGTGACAACTAGTCTTACCAAGGGGTATCGTATTACCCAGTATCTGGGTTGTGGAGGTCAGATAGGAAGTCGCTCCATGAATCTGATTAAACTGGAAGCTGACCCCCATATAGTTGGGAAGAGGCTAGGCAAGTGATGATTAGGTTAACGGCAGTATTATTACTATCTTGAAGCCCTTGACGGCGATAAGGCTGGTTTTTCTGTTTGTTTATACTACTACTAGCTGTTACCCGCGTCTTTGTCTGCAGTCCAGGACGAAAAGCCTACCTAGCCTACGTCCTTCTCCAGGTCATGATCTACCTGTGTGCCGAATTTCACCGAAATCTATTCAGCCGTTTTTGTGTGAAAGCGTAACAAACAAACTCACTTCCGCATTTACAATATTAGTTGGGATGTGTACATGTCAAAAGTATCAGATACTTTGGCTGCACACCTCTAAGCAGCTTTTTAATATTTTATTCTCAAATCTATTTCTAAATGTTTCGTACCTTTTACCGTACACAGAAAATGACCTCAAAACAAATGTGGCATTTAAAAAAAACCTGATGCAGAAGTCCATAAGATTAGATCAGGTGGTGGACATAAATCTGTATTTACTCCAGAATTTTAATAGCACCAACAAAATTCAGGAATGGATGCTTAATAGGTAACTATGTATTATGCATTTAATGTCTATGAACAGTTTAAGAATCACTGAGGAGAAACTGATAAGGTATTTTTATTTCAGTAGGACCCTATCAATTATTAAAAGGATCCTGATAAAGTAACATCAACTAAAACACAGATTACTTTTTGCATCAAAAATCTCAGAAGCCATTCCTCATATTACTTGCAATAGCTTCCTTGCTAGAAATTATTCATTATACGTAATAATTATTGTTAAGTACTTAATCCTAAGCTCCGATATAACTGTAGAAGAACCTGTTCATATAATCACAGTGATTTGTATAGGTGCATGCTGTTGAGCAGTCGTACCAACTAATGTTTGCGGTCCGGTAAACACTTTATGGATGATTGCTTTTGCCTGAGGGATTTCTGCGTCCTTTAGGACCATTTGAAGAGTTAAGGAAGTGAGTTGTAATTAAGTTAAGTACCTACAGCATCTATGTGTTGACCAGTGTACTGCTATTTTATGTGAACTCTATAAAAAAGGTCAATTGTGATTGGAAATAAAGCTGATTCGTTTTAGGACATACTCGTAGCAATCAAAATCAAGTGGTTCATACGATGCATTTAACAGCCTGCATGACTGCATATACTATTTTGTTTCTCTGTCTCTGTAAGTTACTTTATTAATAAGGTGTAATTTTATCGATCATCGATTTCGTTTAAACAATCTTAAAGCTGTCTTACTTGTACCATAAGTCTTTTGTCGTACACCCCCAGGGGGCCAAGTCTGCTATTTTCAATGATTGGTCATTATGATGACCATACCAAGGCAACGCCATGACCATTGTGCCAATAGTTTGTAACCTTCAAAATTCATAATGGCGTGACAGTGGTCCATAAGGAAGTCATAATAATAGGAGCTTTTCAGTACGAGATTACCAAATACAGACAATTTTTCCAATGTAGTATCAGTGGCACGTCGTCGGAAAATCATAAAGACGCCTTTCAATTAGGAGATTAGCAAAACTGTCAAAATCTACAATTACAGTGCCAATGATCGGCCATTCGGACACAATTTCGTTAGCAGACTTGGCCCCCAGAATATTCGTTTTGAGCAAGACGAAATCGATCAATTTCTATTTGGCCGAGCACTTTGAGTTCCTCAACACATCTCTATCATGAACATATTACGGTTTTTTCTCAAACCCTTTAATTATCTGTTCCACACTTTTTCTCAACACTCAAAAAATAAACGTTTCAATCACGTATTGAACCCTAAGTCCGAAACGTGATTCCAAATTCGAAATCAACAAACGATTAATCACTGAACTGGCGGTGGTCATTTGTGTCGAGTCACTATGTCCTTTTGATATAATCCTTTAAACTATTGTGAGACAAACGGCTTCGGGACAAATCATTGTGAGACAGACGGTTTTGGGACAAAACATTGTGGGCCTGAGACAAAATAGCTTTAGAATCACGAATGTTCTGGTCATTGGTCAGTGATGTGTGGAATTGAAACATGATTTTGTGGGAAACTGTTTGAAGTTCGTTACAGTGAGTAATTGTTTGATGTTGTGTGTCAAGTACCAGTCTTAAGTTGAATTGTATTTAATTTTTCGGGGTGTGAGTAGAACTGTAATGCTATTCTGTAAATATCTCACTGTAAAATCTTGCGTGGAGTGAGATGCCAGTGTCATCTCACTAATGCTAGGGATTGACCAAGCATTACATTTACAATCATAATCGAGATTTTAATCATATTTTTTATGCTAATTCCGTTGATCATTTTACATTATTTCAAAGCTAGTATTTAAGTGTCTAAACATTACTAATTAGGTTTTTAAATAAAATAGGAAAACAGAAATTCAGTCAGAAACTCAATTTTGTTTTTTATAATTTTTTTTCCTAGACTGGTCCTTAACATTAAAAATATAAAAGAAATAATATAAAATGATCAACAGAATCAGCATAAAAAATATTATTAAAATCTCGATTATGATTGTAAATGTAATACTTAATCCATCCCTAGCATCAGGTGGGATGACACTGACAGTTCACTCGACGCTCACTTCACTTATGTTTTCACGGTGAGATGGTTACAGAATTGACATGCTGACCATCTTGAATACAGAATAAAAGATCTCAAAACTCGTCGAAGCAAGAGTGTAAATTGCAACAGTTACTGAAGATCTCGTTTTATCAACAGTCTGAAATAGGAAAGTAACTATCATGAACAAATACAGCGATATAAGTAAGAAAATACCAAAACTGACTGTGTTTTTTTTATTTCATCGAGGTAAGGCAGAAGTTAGGTAGTAAAAATACAGCCTCCGTTACGAAAAAAAGACTAACCTCAGCACGTACATCCAAATGGTTCTAATTTCATCACTCGTTCACTCTTGCGGTACATAAATTCGCTAATTCGTATGTAATTCTTACTAATGACAGCTAACAGCGTTTAGTTGGAAACACTTAATGTCGGGTTTGAGTAAGCCTTCGGTCGCCAGTGAGGGGGATTTCATTATGACGACTAAATGGTTAATTATGGGACAGGTTGCAATTAAAAAAAATGTAGGGATTTCTTTAAAGAATTGACGATGACAGCACCTGTGTACCAATTATTATTCATTCAGGTTTCTATGATTAGTGCTCCAATTTATTAAACTTTTTGTTATATTTTCTAATTTGTGCCTGTATTTATCCACTAACATGACTTTTGAGTTAATTATGGAGTGATTTTTCGTTGAGAATTGAAGACCTCTTTTTTTTCATTAACAACATGACATCATGCCTGTTTTCCCTGAAGGGTTAGGCATAGGTGTTCCTTATATTACACTCACATAATGACCGGTTATGTTTCATTATAAACTAGCTATTTACGTCACATCTGTTTGAGCCAAGGAAAACTCCCAGGCCAGTTCCAATTTAAATCATCAGTCAAATCAATTTCGAACTTCCTCATTGATAAATCCCATCGATCCTTCACCACAATAAACCACACTAACTTGCGGCAAAATAAAAACATTTAAAAAGACTATAATACTTTGTTCAAAGTAAACATAGAAGTAGCATCAAACGCCAAAGCTAATAAAACGGTCAGTTTTACGACAGACATAAATCAAGTATCGATACACTATCGGTCGTCAAAGTCGTCGCAGTGAAACCACAGCTTAAGTCGTTCTAAAAACAAGTATTACTTGTTTGTAGACAAATAATTATTGTCTTTAAGTGAAATATTAAATGTGGGTGTTAGAAGAAGAGGTTAAGCAATTGTCAACGCGGTTTGTAAATTGATGGGTGGCCGGTTTATGCTTGTTGCAGATTGTTTCGGTGGATTAGATTTGGTTATTACTTTGATTTATACTTCGAGTTTATCTGTTAAGCAATCTTTCAAACCCGTGCTGGCGTCTTACTTCCTGAGCGATGTTTTCTATTTCTTTAATATCTGGAATGCCTGCAGAAGTACGCACATAAAAAAATATAAAGACATTGTGGAAGCAGAAGTTCATTTATAAGTCATTTACTGTCTCTTACAGGAAAACTAATACAGGTAGAAGAAGACAATCCATAATAATATCAATTTCGTATTCAGCCTTCGCAACTTGTCTCTTAGGGATTAACCTCATCTTTTGCATAACACCTTGGTCAATCTTGGTCCTTCGATCAGTATCTATGTAAAATACGAATACTGGACCATTACATGTTGTGTCGAGTACCTGTCCCTTCTGAACCCATTCCACCCCAGCATATAGCCAGGGTACCAGGTAGTAATAATACAGATAGCTGTGATATTGTAAATAGGCGTAAGCCAGGGACACCTGTGTTACGCATCTAGCGTGGATAAGACAAAAAAATGAACAGACTCTCCTATCGGTGCATTGGGTTAGCGTAGTATGGATTTTTGACCGTTTCTTTTTAGGAGCCGCTGGTGTTAGAGTAGACCTGGATATAGGTGTCAACAGACAGATATAAAATTAAATGATTTATTTGAAGAGAGACCAAACCAAGCTCAGGCGTAGGATATTGAAGATTGTTGGTGATAATGATGACGTAGCGAATACACGATTACATTTTCAAATTTTTGCGTTTTATCTTGTTTAAATATCTGGCAATGGATTATGTGACAAATTATTATAATGACTGAATCAGGTACTAAAAGTTAACACCAGCATTAATTAAGTGCCAATTTAACATTTTCCGGCAGAAGGAAGTTGGTTTAGAAGTTGCTTTACGTGAGAAAATTACAACTCTAGGAAGTGTGTGCGTCGTTGTCAAAGTTTTCCTTGATCAAAGTAAAACTAGTAGTAAACTAACGATATTTCCAAGCTGCAAGGTCCACACAATTCTTACCATTGCACTAGAGCAAGACAGCTAAAATTCTATCTCTTTCCCCCACTGGTCGCTCGCTGCACGTGTGTCATGGAAACGGGTTTCGCTCGCGGACGGACCCAAGATTTTATTAATTTGTGTTTCTTATATATATTTTGTATATTACTTCTTCGTCGCTCCTGTTCGCCTGGTACTCGCTCCATCGATATTGTTGATAACAAATTGCTTTTCTTTGTTCTGTCATGGCGTCGTTGTTTTGTTTAAAAATAAGGTCAAATAAAGCTAGTCTGAATGCTACCTGATGTGGTGCATTGTGTTGCGACTGTTTTGAATGATTGAGTCTAGGTTTTTGCAATTTTGATTAAGTGAAGCTATTAATAATAGTATTATGTTCAACTGATGAGGTCTGGTTACCAAATGTAATGTCATAATTTTTTACTATAAGCTGACAATTTATGTAGGTAAGATGAAAAAAGTGACAATATTAGGATTAATATTAATCTGTTTAGGGGTTTTTGCCTAAAATGTGCTCTAGATATCAGGCTAAGGGCACTTCTCCTATAGAGAAGGAATGAGCTTGATCACCACGCTCGCTCAATGCGGGTTGGTGATTTCAGACCCGAAAGTCCAGGGGTTTCCTCACGATGTTTCCCTTCACCGTCAGTCAGTGGTGTCAAAGAAATAAGCAACTTAGAAAGTACGTATAACTTTGAAAAAGTCACATTGGTACTTGCCGGGTTAGAACTTGCAACTTGGGGCTTAAGATGCAGATCAGATAAGAAACATCGCCACTGTATCTAAATAAATAAATTTAATTAATAGACAGAGAAGTATATTTGCCCTTAATAAAAAAATAATAATTTTAATTTGCGGTTCGAGAGACCAATATTATTTTAATCTACATCAGCCAATGTTTATCCCAGATTTTCAGTGACTCTATATGAGGACTTATGGATTACAGCCTAAGATGCCTAGCAGATAAGAGGCCTATTACATTCCAACCATGATTGTTCCGTTAAATGGCCAACTTTGGCGTTCTTATTCTGAGAAACTGAAAGACTTTGACAACTTTTGTCGTGGAGAATAGTTATTCTTATTAGTATAGTTTATAGCGGTGTCCCTTTTCCCAATTTTTTCTTATCTATTTATATAAAGCCAACATTCCGAAGCCAGTTTTTCATAAAATATGCGACGGCACTTTTTCGAGCTCGTGGATTGTACATAAGCAAACGAAATTAAATATATATATTAATATCTATTAAATAGTGGTTTAGTTCATAGTGGCCTCAGAATTTTGAAATATAATATGTATGGAATATCTATAAAAAAAATCCAGTTAAAAACCATAAAACTACTAAAAACGATCAGAATTAACTGTAGGTAAATTTCTCCTTCCTATATTATTACGTAAAATACCATAATAACCGTTAATAAATTCATAAAACAATAAATTTAAAAAATAAAAAACGTAAAACATAATTATAAAACTTAAAATAAACGTAATTACAACTGCTAAATTGCTACGTAATGCGATGCTTCGGCTGCCTAATCTTTCAAAACGCAATTTTGTGATAGGCCTCTTAATAAAACACGTAAAGAGATGCAGTAGAAAAAAAACGCTCCAAACAAAAATGCAAAAAAAAAGTTCAGCGACATTTGATACTTTGTCTACCAACAGAACATGTGATGTAGGTATCAGCCAGACGGACTGCATGAGACAAAAATAAACGAATCTGCCAAACATCCTATTTGAACACAACAAAAACTTTCAAAAATAAAAACATATACAAAAGTATTCGAAATATGAACCTCGACTCAAGCACATCAGAATATGGCCCGAAGCATTTTGTTTCCAATATTTATGATGATCCCTGTTAATCAAGTTAATCGACTTCGGTACAACGATTAAAAACACTTCTTTTATTTTTCGGCAAATTATATACACACACACACACACACATAAACTCACGCCTTCTTCCCATGGGGGTAGGCAGAAACTATAGAACGCCACCTGCTACGCTCCTTACATACTCCTTTTGCTTCGCCTACGTTCATACATCTGGTCATACACTCACGCAGATTGCGAGTACTACGCACCTGACCTTTCTGAAGAACATCACCAATTTGGTCACTATATGTCCTCCTAGGGCGTTCCCTCCCAGCGTTTCCTCTCACCTCTGCTTTATAAAACCTTTTATTAGTCGCTTTTCACTCATCGTCTCAACATGACCAAACCATCTAAGCATACTCTTTTAAATTTTTGTTACTACATCTTCTTTTAAACTGCACCGTTGCCTTATAAAAATTAAAAAAAAAAAAATAGAAAACAAACAAATAGCAAATTATATTGTTCTTGAATTTAGGAATCATGTTTGATAATTAATTTAATAATGATTTCTTTTAGAACTGTATTGCACTGTATTGCACACTGTATTGTCAGGTCCAATAAATATAGCGAATTCCTAAATTGATTGATATTGTAGCAATTTGAGCTGGTTAGATTTCAGAGCGAAGATCATTGGAAAAATATCTCCACTGTACTCCTTAATACAGGCTATTGCATATCCTAGTAAGGAGAATAGCACGTCACCCACTTGATTGCCAGATATTTTATACTACCTGCTTTGTGAAAACTATGTACTACAATCTGTTTTTTATATAAATAAAGATTATATTATTATTATATTTTTTAACAGTTTTGACTAATAACACAAATAACTTTCTTGCCATAAATATTATTCATATTCCCTATCGCATCATGTATTTCCTAGTCATCTGACAACAGATGGCTATGAAATACATGGTACAAATCTAAACTACCAAAACCAAACGACACAAACCCCATTGATACACTATACTTTTCTCCAATTCCCAACTCCACATTCATGTACTCGCCACACATAAAAAGTTATTGGGCAACAAAATCATTAGCTACTGCACATTTCTGTGGTCAAAACCCTATTGTTTTGACCACACGTAAGAACAAAGAGACGTTGAACAGAATGACCACAATTGTTTTTTGTGAAAATAACAGCTTCCCAACCTTCCCAACATTTAAGAAGTTGTAAATTTTGAGTTGTCATTGTCTTCTCTCTTGGGACTGTGGTGTTGTTTTACGATTTACTTGAAGGTGGAATCAGGTAAAGAAATATTGCTACGGGCAGAATAAGTCCTACAAAAGCTGCTCGCAATTAAAACATCAAAGCAACCTTTTCTTGATTGTTAATTGAGATCTCTTTACTCTAGGACCTCCAACGAACAAAGCAGAAAGAGTCTAGATGTTCCTTTGAATCAACCGGTATACGTTTTCTAAATCCAACATCAGCATCTTAGAGGTATGAGGTGACTTTATGAACATTACGATTTTTCATTATTCAATAGAACGAAGTCTTCATTGCCGAAAGAGACTGCTAAGATAAAAGATTATTATATTTATGATGGATAAAAGACAGGACGTTAAGACAAATTGTCATAAGACAGAATATCCGGAACATCATCGGTAGATTGAGACACTTTAAACAAAAAAGTAGAAAACTAAAAGAAACGACGGACCTCAAAGTCGCAGACCTCGCTAAAAATAAAACGCCCAAAACTAAGCCAGTGTCACTGCCCACGTGAACATTATGCGCAAGCACAACGTAGGCGATATTGCTAATAAACATTTTGATTTATAACAAGAGATAATGCTTTTAATGTTCTTTTTAACATTAATAGTCTGGTTTGCGTAGATAGGCTGTATTTAATTCGTTTTTTAGTTAACTGTGTCAACGAAAAGGGCAAAAATAAATTTTACTTAAGTAGGATGAATCGATTGAGGATAACATTACTGGTAATGCTAAAATTTACTGGATTTGGTCTAGCAAATAGTCGAGAGGTTTTCAGCTCAACGGAAACTTAGCCGAATCTAGCTTTACTGTCATGATGACTTCTTATTCAGTAATTTTTTAGCATTTAGCGAAGTCTTGCGCATGCAAATTACTACTTCTGTCTTGAAACTCCCAAAACTGTTGCATCTCCTTGTATCACTGCATTTTTTCTTCTCTAAAGATGTCTTCTTGTCCACAGAACGCCCCTACTCCGAATCAGACATCCCCCAAACAGCTCCCCCACAAATCCAGCAGTGTCGACGATCAGCATCATCACCCCCCCTCACTCTAACCTTGGATTCCGACCTGGAAGACGATGTCTTCGCCCCAAGATCCGACAGAACCAACGACCTGTTCTCGACTCGAAACCTGGACATCTTCGGCTACGGGAGCCCTAGGACTCCTGCAGGAGTTCTGTTAAGTCCTAGGAGAGAAAGGACGTTTACGTTCTCGGTGACCAGTGAGAAACATTGGAGGGACAAGGGAGGGACGGACGTGGCTGATGGAGTGACACGAAATGATGGCATCAGCGATACTGATAGTGAAAGAGATACTGATGAGGTGAGTGAAATTTTTATTGGTTTCTTTCTTAGTGAAGTAAGCAGTAGAAGAAGAGAATGAGAATATTCTGGAGTGATTCTCAGTCTTTTTTATTTTGATATTTAAATTAACACTAATGGTTTGGTTAGCAGAGGTCATTGACTGTGAAAAAAAATGCTACGTTTGTAAAATTACAGCTGGGAGCACTGGTAGTACCTAGGTAATTATTTTAATGTTATAAACAAAATAAAGCAACATCTGAACTGAAGTTAAGTACATATTAATACCAAACAGGGATAAGACAACTCAGGAGTATGATGACGACAGTAAGATTAACCCGATATACTTGATTACTTTATATACCTATTATTGTATAGAATCAAGTTTGTCTAACCGAACAGACAGCTGTGCTGCTGGGGAGTTTATTGCGCCACTTATTCTTCCCAGCTAAAGCACCAGGAAGTGGTGAAGGGTGGGGGTTTTGGGCGACTGTCTTATGTAATTTTGACGTCCGAAAAGTGCTGATTGTCAGCCTAATTTGAATAAATGAATTTTGATTTTAATTTTGAAACATTACTGAACAAATCAATATGCAAAAATGTAGATACGCAAAGATGGCGATTAAAGATTTAATTTTCAGTGCATACAAAGGTCAATAGCCATGTATATAGGTACGTAAACGACCTCATTATCATCATGTTCTGCTGGGGCACAGGCCTCCTCTCTGTGAGAGGAACTGGGCCGTGATACACCACACGGGCCCAGTGCGGGTTGGTAGATGTCACATGTCTTCCAATTTTAGGTTTTAGGACATGCCGGTTTCCTCACGATGTTTTCCTGCACTGTTTTGAGAGCAGTGGTGATGAAATTATTTACACAACGTAAAGCGCCTGTCCTACAAAAGTACATCCAAGAACTCGCACTGCACTGTGGAGCACACAGCACACTGTAAATGATCTACTTTGCAATTAATTCTATTAACAAAGTAATTACACACCCAAACTAAGAAATCAAAAACAGATAATCATAAAATCAATCGCCAGTTATTATTAACTGCGCAATAACTTAAAAACAAAATAAATTGTTTAAATAAAATAGATGTTTTTGTAAAAACGGCGACACGTGTCCAGTAACTCTTTGTTTACGTTATGATTCATAAAGTACTGCAGTATCTATTTATAGGTAGGTAGGTATGTAGTTTTGTAGTAAATGTAGTGTGAAAATATTATGATACATAGCGGTTTATTATGTCGTAATGTTTTTATATTGCAGTCTACATCCCGTCTAGATAGAATGTTCTAGAATTTTTTGAAGTAGGTAGGCCTTTTTGCCAAGCTGTGGCATGACACAGACTGACTGTAACGTTTATAATTTCTCGTGAGGTGTTTTTGCAATATACATAATACACGTATTTTAACTCGTGTTATTTTTATGATTTATCTAAAAGGCATTAATTTCCTAAATCTAACGTTAGAGCTTCAAGTGAAACTTAAAACACGCCAGAACTATGGAATTTATTTTACCATATATTTTGTGACAGAATACCAAACGGAATTGAACACGGACATTTCCCCTACAATCTCGTAAAAGTAAATAAAGAAAACAAACAGGTCCTGTACGGTGTACCCTACTTATTCTCTGTTGCACAGTTATTTTTGAACCTACAAGACATAAACTTGTACGTGACGCCTGATTAAAAAATAAAAGTTTCATGCGCGCAACATTTTGCTATTAAAAACTGTCAGGCGCTAGTAAGATTTTCTTGTTACTAAGTTTGAAGTAAGCTAAGTTTTCTAATTAACACGTTATCCAGGATTTGCTTTGATGCTTTATAAAACATGGATGTGCATGTATCTACACCCTGTTATATTTTTACGAGGTGAGCAGTGAGCAGTACTTAGGTAGGTGATTTCTTCTGCTTACATTACTTTTTCGAAAACAAGTGCTTGTATACTTTTAAATACTGATTTTTACATCCCTATGACATATATATTTTTTGTATTTTAAAACTGGAGCTTTACTTCTAGAATATCATCGTTCAGGACTCGAATCTAAAACACTTTAGTAGCACAAACATCAGGCAGTCTAACTACGAATCACGTTTATTTCTTCGCATATTCGAATCTCAGCATTATTTACGATCCTTTACACTAGAACTTCATAAATAATAAACTAAAGTGGTTCCACTTCTTGCCGATTTCATAACAGAAAATCTAAAACAAATATAGGCAGATCATATTTTATACTTTCAAAATGACACTTTCTTGGCAAGTCGCCAAACTCTACGTATGATACCTATCTACTTTTCTGCGTTTTCCAACTAAGGACATTATTAATACACTGTGCGGAATCTGTGCCTTTATTGTTTTGTGAATTTCTTGAATATTGTGTGTCTCGTAACATGGTAAATATTTATAGTTAAAAATCTATATTTCAAATATTTTCCGTGATGTGGGATGGTATTTTTTGGTTGAAAAGCAAAGACACATTTACATTATTTTATTCAAGAAAAAACAGTGAGGTAATTATCTACAAAACCATACAAGTTTCGCAATACAATGATTGTAATGGGAGAGCATTGGATTCAGTCCATTCCGTCTTCTATTCCAATCCTTCTGCCTAGTCTTTTCTCAACTATGTTGGGTTCGGCTTCCAGTCTAACCGGATGTAGCTGAATACCAGTATTTTACATGGAGCGATTGCCTATCTGACCTCCACAACCGACCAACCAACAGGGTAGCCATCGTATTACCCAGGGTAATACGATGGCTACCCCTTAATAAGACTGGTTGTCAGACTTTCGGGTTTCTGACGACCCCTAACGACTGTCAATGACAGCCGGTACCAATGGCTTAACGTGCTTTCCGAGGCACGGAGGAGTCTCGGTATGTAAAGATAGTCACCCATCCACGGAACAACCCCAGCGCTTAACCTGGTGGATGGACCCGTGCGGCTGTTTATTACTTAGATACAAGCTTCCGTCTTCTATTCCAACATTTTACTTCATTGACTAATGATTGGTCACCAACATAAAATAAGATCCAACAAAACGTTTTACTCAAGCAGCCTGTGGACTACATATACGCAGAGGGCTGTCAATGCTCTGCGGGTCCAATACAATAACACATGGATGCTGCTGAGGCTCCCTCTGTGTTGCAGCGCGCCCGCCATGTTCATGGAGGCACGCACAGATGGTTTCAATGGGCGCAAGAGGGCAGCGTCACTGTTGCGCAGAGTGCTTGTGAGTAGCAACTGTATCCTGAGTGTCATAGCGGACAGGTATGACTGTCCGTTCTTCAAACATTGTATGCGTTTATGTGTGAACTAACATAGATATAAGCACTATTTGTTACTAACAAAATGGATCCATGTTGTCTGAAAATAAATAAATAATAATAATAATAAAAACGAAAAGATCCCCAACAACAAAACAAACATAAAACTGAACACCGATGTTAATCGTTCTAAACATTGTGCAATCTTACATCGTATTATAAATAGTCTCACTTCGTTCACAAGCTGCATTTCGATAAACTCAGTTTATGTGACACATTTGGGTCATAGCTTGACAGAAATTGTGTGATGATTTATTTCGTAATAAGTCTTCCTTCTTGTTGATTGTTTTGATGGCAAATTGGACATGGACAGTTTAATGTTTAATTCTGGAATTCATGGATAAAATATGACCGTTGTCCAAGTGGTTTTAGTGGCGAAGATAGTCTAGGTTATCATGAGCAATCCATGACAAAATAGGTTACCAAACGGTTAGGTTTCGGTATTAGTTCTATGCTTTTATAATAATGTGACAGTTTTCTTATAATAAATACATTCCAGCCATATTATTGAAACCTCAAAACTTGCTTGGTTGCTACTGCGTCTACAACATATTCTATAAAAGAAAACCTTGCTTAAATGCCAGAAACTGAATTCTTAAGGGAGATGCGCTAAGGTAGGCCCCGAAATTCAAATTTTATTACGTTTTTTGCAATTTGCAGGTCAGTAACAGGTTGTATGTTGATCTAAATATGATTCGCGGCCGTAACAAATATGGCTTTACAGAATTATATCGAATCATTAGAATCAGCATTACAACTCTCTAAGTTCATAAAATCCTACTGAATGATTATTTCAGAAATAGTCATTCAATAGGATTTTACGAAGAAAGTTAGTTGTATTATAATTCAGTAAAGCCATATTTGTTACGGCCGCGAATCATATTTAGATCAACATACAACCTGTTACTGACCTGCAAATTGCAAAAAACGTAATAAAATTTGAATTTCGCGGCCTACGTCTTTCTGTGACAGTTCTCTTCACCATCATCTGCATCGCCTTTTCCCGTCTATGTTAGGGTCGGCTTCCAGTCTAACCGGATGCAGCTGAATACCAGTATTTTACATGGATCGACTGCCTGTCTGACCTCCACAACCCAGTTACAGGGTAATACGCTACACCTTGGTATGACTGGTTGTCAGAATTTCGGACTTCTGACGACCCGTGACGACTGTTAAAGGTCCATGAATAACAGCCAGGACGTGGCTTAACGTACTTTGCGAGGCACAGAGGGGTCTTGGTATATAAAGATGGTCAGTTGGTCACCCATCCACAGACCAACCGCGGCAAGCGCAGCTTAACCTGATTAATTGACCCGTGTGGCTGTAATTACTTAGCCACAAGCTCTTTAGCCACAGTTTTATGCAAAGGCTTATAACACGGACTGCCTCGTTGGTCTAGTACTCTCCTGGCTGGAGGCTTTAAGCTCACACTGCGCTAAGGTAACCCGCGAAATCCAAATTTTATTAGGTTTTTTGTAATTTGCAGGTCAGTAACAGGTTGTATGTTGATCTTATTAGGATTCGCGGCCTTATTAAACATGGCTTTACTGAATTATAATCATTAAAATCAGTATTACAACTCTCCGAGTACAAAAAATCCAACTGAAAGATTATTTCTGTAATAATCATTCAGTAGGATTTTTTGTAGAGAGTTAGTTGTATTGCAGATTCTAATGATTATAGTCCTGTTAAGCCATATTTGTTACGGCCGCGAATCATATTTAGATCAACATACAACCTGTTACTGATCTGCAAATTACAAAAACCTAATAAAATTTGAATTTCGCGGGCTACCTTAGCGCATCCCCCTTAAGGCAGCCACAGTCCACAGTAGTCCGGTTAAGTAGTGACGACCTCTCAAGGTCAACTACGAGTTGCCATTAAAAAAAAAATATCTAGTACTCGCAAGAGCTACTGCCGAGCATGAGGACCTGGGTTCGACTCGCAAATAGGGCAAAGTGTTATTGGGTTTTTCTATCTGGAATTTCTCAGTAGCAGCCCGAAGTTTAGATTTGTGCCCGGCTGATGGCAATAGGCTCGCCCCCATTATATGGGACTAACTGGAGAAATGTGGGTGTACTAATCGTAGGTACACCTCTACCTAATCCTATGGAGATTACAGGCGTGATGTTATGTTAAATCTATTCTTTCTTTCTTTCTGACTCTTCACACTTTACGTCACACATAAAAACGAACATTATTACACTATTTAGTGTTCACATTATTGCCCAGTCGGCCGACGAGCGATGAGTTTTATTAGCCCAGCGTGAAAAGAGGATGAGTCAAAGTAATGTTACCAATAAAATTAACGATACTCTTTACAATTGAGTGATGAATAAATCTGGTTTTATTGTCAGTCATTTCGATGGGGGATTGAGTGGAAGGAAAATAGTGGGGCATCTTTCTAAGTTGGAAGTAATAGTAGGTACCTACAAACATTAATGATAATAGGGAATATGCACGTAATTCAAAACGTATCCATTATTTTAATATACATTGTGTAGGAGTCAAGAAACAAATTCCAATATTTTTTACATTTTTGAATGCATTACTTATTTTACAATTAATTAATTTATATTGCGTTTTTTTGGTGGAACGGAACGCAAACTCAAAACGCGTCCTCTTCGAAAATGCCAGAAGTGACGAAACAAAACATCTGAATAAATCTATTCTTTGCTAAATGCTTGAAATCTGACTAAGGTAAATATGTAAGTAAGATTTCTACTTGAATAAAGCATAAACAATAATTTAATATATAAGATTTGGGGCTAAAAAACAGATGTAACAAAGCAGTTTCGTGAACAATGACGTCACATCATGACCGCGACAGAAACGGACGTTTGAACTGAAGTGGAAAATTGCTGGAGTTTCATAATTTTTTTGAGCATCAATCAGTAGTTCAATTTAACTTTCAATACTTTTCTTACTATTACAGTCTATTATTGATTTAATGAAAAAAAAAATACAATAATGCATAATATTGAAAAGGTAAGAGATGTATTTTGCAGTGATATAAAAAAAGTATTAAAAAAATTTAAATCTAAAATCCTTACAACAAGCCCTTTCATTTGATAAGTCACACGGTACCTTTAGCATTTTTTTTTTTAATTTTCTCATTTGCCCCCTAAAAGTGACCCCCTTATTCAAAACTAATTTATTTACGTTACTTGTCCGTGTTTGGGTCACAGAAATTCATATGTATAGCAAGTTTCAAGTTAATCGGTCCTGTAGATTCAGAGCAAATTGTCTGTGACAGACGGACAGACAGACAGACACACGAGTGATCCTATAAGGGTTCCGTTTTTTCTTATTGAGGTACAAAACCCTAAAAAACATCATAATCATGATGATGGCAAAAAATAATAATCAAATTCAATATTATGACGCTGATAACAGCTAAAGCATGGTCAAAGTCAAAGTCAAATTATGCACATAAATGGCACTTTTAAACGTCAACATTTTACAACAAAATAGAATTGATTCTAGTCGCCCTGCATCACTGTTGGACTGCATAGAAAAGAAAGAGAAGCGCGATGACACAACGCTTGTAATTTATTACAAAATATGAAGCATAGGGTATTTGACTGCTATCAAAATATACATGAATTGATACTTATTTCTAAAAGTGTTACTAAAAAGACGATTTGTGAAAAAAATCATAAAATCGGTGGAAAAATGGAGAATTTACACGCTTTTGAAATTATTCTACTATCCTTGTCACGCAAAACGATCATTGTACTGAATGGCGCGAAGTTACTATTTTACTATGGTGTTCCTGTGTTGTGACGTCAGACTAGACGTAAGACTTTAAAACGCATACAACTTCGGCATTTTTTGAAATATTAAAACAATTATTTTTACCGTGGCTTGTTTTGTTGGTTTCGAAAAATCGCAGGCCCCACAAAATTTACACCATATTCCAGGTTGTTTGCATTATTTCAATATTTTTAGTTTATTTGTGTATTTAGTGTAATTGACTCATTACTAGCTTTTATTTGATATTGATAGGTACCATATTGGTACCTGTTGTAATTTATTTTTAATAAAAACTTCCCCTCCCTTTTTTGTATTTGCAGATGCAATATATAAATATTATATAGCCTATGTCACTCCCACTCTAACGAGACCTCATATGTTTAAAAATCCTTCAAGTCATTTAGGCTACAGAGCATGCCAAAGAAATAGATATAAATCAAAAAACATGGGTCCTTCTAGGTCAATCGGGTAAAAATTTGTGAAAAATGTGAGGAAGGTATTTTTACAGATTGAGTCAAAGGTTAGAATGCGATCGTTTTTAAAATTACTGCCCTCTGAAACTTCACGGTCATCTTTCCAACTTACCCAACCATACTCGCATAAAACTTGTGACCTTGTTGGTCACAAGTATAGTTATACTTATGTTAGCGGCATAAAATGGGCACAAGTCGGCTTCAGCCAACTGTAACAACATAGCCCGTGCGGGGTTTAGTGAGTGCTTAAACTGCGAACCAACCTTTGATATGGTGTGTTGTTGGGTTGAAGAGTAGTGGCTACTGGGTCTACTATAATCATTTTTTACTGAGCAAGCCCAGGTTCTGCGATTTTTTCAAGGGTCTGCTTAGCGCGGAGAGTTGAAAATCTAATAGTGCGCGATCAAATCAGTGCGAACGTCACAGTAATTAAAAGCTGGTACACCGCACTTTGTCCAAAATCGCTCGTCACTTTACTGAAGCCACTGAATCTGAGATTTAGTTTTCAACAGCATCAAAGAATTACCAACAGAAAAATCCGAGTCTTTCTGGTTTCAGTGTCAGAGTTTACTTGTTTGATGATGCCTCAATAATTAGTCTCTTCTAACTGTGGCCAGGGCAGTCAATCTGTTGTAGGCCCTGGGCACTTTAGGATATGGAGAATGCAGGTTGCAAGAGCGAACTCGAAATTTATAGCTCTCTGCCTCGGATAGGTTAGAATTATTTGTGACCGTTCATACAGAAATAGTAGTTACTTTGGCGACATATGCAGAACATTTTGGTGACGAAAAAAACGTAGGATCAAATTTTTGCACCCGTCTGAGATTTACTTAGCTTTTCTGTTGACAGTCTCTAGCTACAACGCAGCCAAGAACTAGGGGGCTCCATGGATCGCGGGGCCCTGGGCACTTGCCCAGAATGGCCAATGGCAAAGATGGCCCTGACTTTGGAACCAAAGAACTATTTAAATTTTGACTCAACCTGATAAATCCCGCCCGCTATATATTATGGAGAGCAGTGGTGGCCCAGTGGTTAACGGCATCGACTTACGAGTAGTAGGTCGCAGGTTCGAACCCAGACAAGCGCTTTACTTTGTGTAAATTATTTCATCACCACTGCTCTCACATCGGTGACTCTGACACTGAACTAAAAATTCGAAGACATGTGACATCCACCAACCCGCACTGGGCCCGCGTGGTGGATTACGGCCCACTCCCTCTCACAGAAAGTGGAGGCCTGTGTCCCAGCAGTGGGAACATTATAGGTAGATTATGGTATGTATGTTATGTATATATTATGGCAGGCAGTATATTACATTTTATTCTCTCTCTCTGTCATACTTACCTATCTACTAAACATAAAATTGAAAATTTCCGGACTACAGGCATACATAGAATAAACGTATAAGTACTGTACGTTACTGTAACTTTATGCATAAATCCGTAATTTAAGTAATATGAACCTTTCCAAGCCAATCCATTCCAGTAAGTCAGCGAACTAAAATTTATTATTACGAACCAAGTACCTACATACATACAACGGTAGACTATAATTTAGGCCAGTTCACTACGTACTGACAGAACAAAATAAACTCAAATATTATTGTATCACGCTACGCTATTCTCGTCCAACTGAATCACAGCGGGGGACTTATGAACACATACGTCTATTGTACGTAGGTACATCTGACTTTAATTGTACTGATTTACACCTGAAATTGTTGAAAGCGATCTTTGAACAAGATCATCATCATGATTAAGCTTTGTCGTATTGGTGTCCATCCTTGAACGAAGTTCGCGTAACTACTAAAGTTGACTAGTAGAAATCATCACGTAAGGAAAAAGCGTTATGCGACTTTTTATCGAGAGAGAATGTACGCGTTTTTAATACAGAGCCATCTAGTATATGTTTTTAGAAGCTCTCATAAAGTTACCACACACAAGTGACGCACGAGTGAGTGACTGTGTGTGTGTGTGTGTGGTAACTTTATAAGAGCTTCTAAAAACGTATACTAGATGGCTCTGTATAAAAACCGCGTATACGAGCTAAAAGAAACTTCGAAAAAAAAATCAGTTTCAAGTGTCAACAGTTTTTATTTTTGTTTTAAATCATACTAACGTGAGAAGGAATTTCGTTCCTGACGGGGGGTACTCCGACCGCATCCGTTTTCTTCAACAGGCGACAATCCTAGTTAAAAACCGACCAAGTGCGGGTCCGACTCGCGCACGCAGGGTTCCGTACCATTATCTATAAAAACGGCAAAAAATCACGTTTGTTGTATGGGAGCCCCCCTAAAATATTTATTTTATTCTGTTTTTTAGTATTTGTTGTTATACCGGCAGCAGAAATACATCATCTGTGAAAATTTCAATTGTCTAACTATCACGGATCACGAGATACAGCCTGGTGACAGACGGACAGACATACAGACAGACAGACAAACAGACGGCGGAGCCGTAGTAATAGGGTTCTCGTTTTACCCTTTGGGTACGGAACCCTAAAAATGATAATATTTACAGCAGATATCGATATTACTAGGAAACCCATTAGTTAGAATTTCCATGTAAAAGTAAAAGACTTCCGTAAATGAATGACAAAAGCTCGGCATTTCATGAATACTTACATATATCTCTGATTGAAACATTCGAAGCGAGCGCATTATAAAATTGTAGACCGATTTTGAAAATTCTTTTTTTGTTTGAAAGGGTATGCTTGTGAGGTAGTCTCATTGTCACCAAGTCAGAATCTGATGAGGGGATCCCATGGAAATCGAGGGCAAACCTCAACTATTATAGGCACACCTATATCGATTTCAGTATTTTTTATAGTAACTCAGGCATTTGCACTCGGAAAGCACCATTTGGTGAAGTGGAACTGATGATGAAGACCACAGATGGTCACCGGAACTACTTAATAATAAATATTTCACTGTTGCAATTCGATTAGACACTTTAATATGGTTGCTAAGCAATTTATGCTCATCACAATGCATATGGTGAAGTCACCATCATTTCCAGTTCTCCTGGTTCTTACCAGGAGAACTCCTCAACTATGAATGCCTCTGCATCGGGAAAAGCAATATTTTGTAAACGGTGATGGGCAGTTGACATTAGGCTATTGTAACTTAGATAAATTGCAAGCTGACCCACTAAAACATGAAAAATAAAAAGAGATTTTATTTTTGAGTTGATCAACTGTGGAAACGTTGCTAGGTACCAACAATAAAAAAAAAACAAACAAAAAAAAACCGACTTCCAAAAAAACACTACAAAGTCAAAAATTACCTTAATTTCTAAAGTCTGCTAAAATAGATCCAAAGACACCGACTTCCGAAATTAAGGTTATTTTTCACTTTGTAGTGTTTTTTGGAAGTCAGTTTTTTTTTTTTTTGTGAAAGGTTTTTTTTTCTTGTTGATACCTAGCAACGTTTTCATAGTTGATCAACTCCACAAGGATCTCTTACATATCCTAAGTAAACAAAGCTCCAAGAAAAACGTCTCCAAGTTTCATACCTTTTCCACTTACAAATATTAAAACATGCATAAAATTACTTGAACAATTTCTATAACCTTTTGTGTCCCGTCATCCATCTAATGTGTTTTCGTATTTTGGGTAACATTGAAGGGTCCTTCTCTCTTTTTGTGAACCGTGTTCAGTCCCTGAGAGTTCCTTTTTATTTTCGCATCATCTGTATTAATATTCATAAGTAAATTACTCCGTTTCGGGGATCGGGTTTCGACGACAATCGTGGTAGGATGATTGTATCGTCTTTGTGTTTGAAGGAGAAAAGTAATCGGGAAATGTCTTTTTAAGATTTGGGAAGAAGATATACCTGATGTTATTGTGAATTATGAAAGGCAAAGGTGGCACAGGTATCTACAGTGCACAGTGGTACCTTATCGATGTAAGGTAAAAGATTGTCAACTTTCGGCGCTTAGCCAAGCGTTGAAAATCCAATAGCCATCCATTTACCATATGTCAGTTGTATGTAATGCATAGAATACTGTAAAACACAGAATATAAATTATTGTAAAGGCGTGTACGCACGAACGAACAAAATAATGGTGAAGACGAACATCGAACACAGAACGTTTGGTTCTTAGGTGTGGACGTAAATTAGCAAAGCGAACACGAACACCATACGAACACAGTTTGACGTGTGTTCGCGTTCAACCACCCCGCTCTCTATAGTAGCCATGGATTCGCCGCTGGAAGTGGTCGACAGTAAAGTAGCCAAACATTGTTTGCTATTCGTAGTGATTCCCGAAATATTGTTTCCAAAGGAGGATCCTAGGTGGGAAAAAGTTATGTACAAAAAGCGAAAACAAAATACATTAATCTTAGACTTTTTGTCACAATAAATTAGTGGACGAACAATGTTGTACCCTTGTTGCATCAAATTTCTCCAAACACCGTCCACACAGAAAATGAAATTGGAATGCCACGAACATTTTTGACGAACATAGTGTTAAATGTTCGTTAGTGGTACGCACGTGCGAACAAAGTGTTCTCTTCATGTTCACCATGTTCTTGTTCGTTCGTGCGTACACGCCTTAAGGATTTGGACATGATTTTATTCTAAAACTTTCCAAAATTATCTTGTTTTTTCCACAATCTTGTTCAAAGCTATACTTAATAATTATTGGACTATCCAGCCTTCCAGATCCAAATATTTTGTAAAAATGAAGATATCCTCATCCTCTTGTCTTCACTTGTCCCTTTGTAATAAGTACCTATCTGTTTATCATCAAAAAATCTTACACCACTTGTAAACGCATTAAAATCATAGAAATCCGTCACACAGTAACGACCTCTCACGTCTTTTGCGATCTCCATTACTTCCCTCAAAGTCCCTATTTCTTTCCTTTTTCTTTTACCCCCATATCTTTTCTTTTATATCTTTTACCTATGTTTCGTCGGCGTCTCGGATGATTGCTCTGTGTATAAGTGGGTCTTACAATGGGATGACATTTTCTTTTTAATACTTATTTTGAGGGTAGATGCAAAACTTGGATGAGTCAAGAGAGATGTCGAAATGAATTTTTGGATTGGACTGAATTTTTAATTAGGAGATAAGATTTGAGGAGAGAGTTAATAAGCAATGAATAATCATTGTAGGGTAGCCTCGAAGTCCAAGGCTGACAAGGCGAGGAATTCCGCCTAAGGTGATTGGTCGTCATATTTGTCTTTACTTTGGTTATATTTAGCAAAACACTCACCATGTTGTGAAACAAATGGAATAAAGAAAACTTAATATCAGCGACGCGGACGTAGGTATATTTCAAATAAAATAATGTTCAATATAAAAATACATCGTCCAACGTTAATCAATTTAATAGATGAAATAAAAGTAGCAGAGATCAATCCACCAATAAAAATCAAAAAGAAAAAAAAAACGGAAATTTAAACAGATTTCCAAAAATATACAGCCAAAAATATTACCGTAATAGATGCCAAACAACCAGAAGATCTTCACACCCATAAATATTCATGCTGAGACATGGCAAAAAGGCACACAAAGCCTTCGCCAGTCCAAGGCGAGCCTTGAAGTCATACCCTGAAGTGGAACGCCAGACGCTTTCGAAAACCTTCGGGAAACGGATCGAAAATAGAGGAGAAAAAAATCGAGACATGTCTAGCGAGGTCTCAAGCGCTGAACCTTAAGTCTCAGAGGGATTGTGTCACACCGAACTGGGGACGGACAAGATGACTTGATTAAGTGGGTAAGATTCATTAGATCGTGAATGTTCAGAAAATCCAGAATTTATTGTGAATGTCGACATAGTACGAGTATACAGAGATGATTAGAGTACAGTTGGAGCTGATGCTCAAAGACTAATTGTTGACAATGTCTCAAATATAATGTTAATTTACGCTGATTCCTTATAATAATTGAAACACTTGGTTATTGTTTTCTCCTATTATTGTTTTCTTGTGATCCGCAGTACACGTGTTGTTAAGTCGTTAAAATTGATTGCTTGCTATTATTTTTAACAGCTCTAACACAAGTAGCATGCCCACATTTATCTGTGCTCTACGAGGTATAGACGCCCTAATAGACATCCCACGTGGAAATTTCCTTAATTTTTGACATCGCACCGTAGAAATCTTTCCACAATCTGTAATTCTGTCTTTCGTTTCCCCGTTTTTACGGTAGTCATGCTAGGTACGCGTGCAGTAGGTGTGCAAATAAAGTCTGATCCGTCTTCTATTCAGTAACACTCCGGTGTGAGCTGCTCCCGAACCTTTGTTTCTCTCCACTCAGCGTGCCGTATCATTAACTCGAAGTGGATGGCGGATTTTTTCGACTTTTTAACGTTAATCTTTTTTTCTTTATTTATGAAAAAACTGAGTGGTGTCACCGCTCGGATTTTCGAGAGGTGAACTCAACGCGCTTAATATTCGCTTAGCCTGAATTAATTGGGGAGACAGCTTCTTGGCGTCAACTAATGTCATGTTTGAGAAAAGTATGAATTAGATACCTATTATTTTGATAGAAAGTTGAAATCTTTGAAAATTACTCTAATGATTTGGCGGCTTTGAAAGACTCCGGTGAACCGCGATGCTCTCGTATGTATGTTGTACCTAAATACAACAAAAGATGTTACTTAATAAATTCTAAGTTTATTATTAATTTATGTCTAATTGACTCCTAGTAGATTTTCTGCTAGTTCTGTTTATAAGAATAATATAAATTTGAGGTGATTCACTCAATCACTTGTCAGAACTGAAATTAAGTAACATTTTATCCCCCATTTTGACACCTGAATTAATTCGACTTACTTTGATGATACATTCACGGCTTAGTCCCAATTTGACACGCAAAATCATCGACCCATTATTTATATTCATTAATAACATCAAAATACCATAAAGTGGACAAAAGGTAACCCTTTAACACCTGCTTTATTTCATGGGAATGAGCATGAAGGGGTTCTGAGTGAGACGGTTTTCTTTTGTTTGGCATATTGTTTTCAATTATTATCAAGTGTCATGGGTTTATTGGAATTAAATGAGGCAACACATTGGTTTAATAAAACTGGTGATGGCGCAAACGTGTGGGAGTCAGGAATTAAATGTTTTGTTTTCCAATAAGCACGGCATGGAATAAAATATTTTGTACGACTACCAAAAATAAAAATAAATTGATATTAGCATCAATTTATTTTTATTTTTGGTAGTCGAAAGACTACGTTGATAATTTTGTGCAATCAAATATTAAATACGATGTTACGAAAGCATCATGGTATGGAAAAAGGGGACAGATCACATCAATATAAATTTCTCAATGAAATGAAATATTACATTTCAAATAAGCCTAAGACAGGTAGGTAAGCAATATGTAGATACGATCAGAGCTCATAATAAAATATTGGATGCGACAGGAACAAATACAAAAGAAAATAATCCAACAGATATAAATCATGCAGTTCTTTCAGATATCGTAATGAAATCGCGCGAGTAAGGGATGGTTAAGGGGAAGATGCTTATTTGGTAGGATGGCACATAGTAGGTACACTGTGTTTGAGTACAGAAAGTTGAATGAGTTAATGCATGGTTTGGAAATGAAGATGTTTAATTTTTTTTATGACGGATAATAATATAATGGATATTATAAAACAAGAAAAGTACAGTGGACCATCATTAGATAAAGTGTCTACTGATGCCTCTCAGAAACATGAAAGGTAGTAACGGAATCACCGTAAAAATATACCAGGTTTTTATAAATAGAATGTATTATGAGTTGAAACTCGATTTGAAAAACACGTTGACTACACAGCCCTCTTTCTCTCTTCATCAGTCACCACAAAAATCAGAAAAACAAAACCAAAAGCATAGAACAAAACTGCATCGCCTTAATTCCAACTTAAAGAACGCAAAAAAGTCTTAAAAACGACAAAAAAAAAAACGCAAAAACTCCACAGGGTGAGACATCATAATTCGGAGTCGAGAAAGAATAAAAAGATAAAAAAGACAGCCATTGAGATTTCCCCCGGTACACCATGTTTTTATTACGTTTTCCATCAGATAAGTAAAGAGGGTGGAAATCATATGAATTTCATAATACAGTTTAATTATTATAAGGAAAATATGGCAGTTCAATTCTTTCTTACCTTTGAATGGAGACGATTTATAAGGGGTATTGTGTATTGCTTCTTGGGGCTCGTGAGTCGAGACTAAATAATAACAGCCACAGGGGTCCATCGAATGCTAAGCTACGCTTACTGCGGTCAGTTCGTGGATAGGTGACCATCCATTACATATCAAGAACCCTCCGTGCCTCGGAAAGCCGTTGTTTCCGGCTGTCATTCGTAGATCTTTGACAGTCGGTACGGGTAACCAGAAAACCAAAAGTCCGACAACCAGTCTTACCAAGGAGACACGCTTGGCAGGCCGGTTGGCGATCGCAGTATGGTGTTAAAATTCTCAGAGAAAATATCGCAGCAGGTGGCATTGTGTAGTATCTGCCTACCCACATGGGAAGAAGGCGTGAGTTTATGTATGTATGTATTAATTCATATTGAGAATTCGTAAGTCGCGGTCGTTATCACTGTGCCACTACTCCCAAATAGGTACGCATACAAGCCAATAATCGCGAGTGCGCGATGGCAACGGGCGATTACTCGCTGGTATGCTCGTTACTCGCCAACTTGTTTTTTACTCGCAAGCTCTACTCGCTACTCGTAGGATAGGTGCCATAAGTTCCGTGAAAAATAATAATTTATGTCAAAAACTTCTGACATCCCTTCTTCTCCACACTTCCTCTCTCCTGAAACATCATTATTACAAAATACAGTTCCTTGCTCTTGTTTCATGTTTATTATTGTATATATATATTTATATAGATAAGTCTATGCTTTATGTATGTATGTATTTATTGTATAATTATGTAAATGGTACACCACTGACTACCTGCAGTATTGTCTCGCCTTCTCCCTTTAATCCATCCAAAGGTTGTCTATAAAAGATCGCTAACGATAAGACCGCCCATTGTGTCACCCTATGTAAAACTACAATATCTGTAACTTTTATGGTGTACGTAATAAAGAGTATTCTATTCTTCTTTTAATCTCTTCTGATTTTGAAAATACACAATCTAGCTTATGTGCATCCCTAAAACACCTGTTTTAATAACACAGATTCTATTCACCATAACATTACGTAGCCCTCAAGAAACCCTCATACGCCACACCTCCCCAATAAAAATGTTTAAGGCGCCGACTGTGTAAAATATTTTGATAACAAATGCGTTAGGCGTCGAGTTATTATGAACAATAAATTGCATACGGCACCATTTGTCATATCAACACGTTTTACTTGGCATTATACTGTTTTGTTGGTGTTGGGTGGAAATAATGTTCGTGAAATAACGTTCTGTCTTTTTTATTTTTATTTTCTTCTGAGTTGTACGGTTTCTGGCTTAGAATTATTATACGGTGTGGTCAGAGGACATTGTTTATAATGTTTTCATGAACAAAGCCGCTGCTATTTTCTTAGATTTCTTTAATCTCTATTGGTTAAAGTAATTATTAACTAAACGTAAAAAAATCTGTTTTTATACAGATGTGTCATCTGTATAAAACCAGATTTTTTTACGTTTTCCTTGTTTAAAAATACGTTATAAACCAATTAAATTTATTTTCGATTTTTACGATAGTTTCCTCTTTTATTGATGTATTCTTAAACTATACTTTTCTTAGATGTAACTGCTTGAGCACAATTCTTTTGTTAGATTTATAATAATGATAAAATATTATGTAAGCTGTCTAATGTAAAGAGCCCAAAAAGAAAGTTCTCTAAACGTCAACGAATTATAACGTTGCTAAATTGAAGAGTACAACTGTGACGTAGCATGACAACAGAAGTGACAGGTATTACGTTTAGTCGGTTAAACAGACGCTTTTGACAGCTCTCGTCACGTGATTTTTCTTGTTTAACTTTAAATAACTACTTAAAAAAACGCAATATAGGCTTGTTTTTTTCATAAGTTTGTCTGATACGGTGGTCACGGTTTACATATCATTAATAAGGCTATACCAAGAGCAAAGTAAAGATTTTTGTTTCTATATCATTTTTAACATCACTCTTGGTACAGTTACAATCAAAACGATTACTTAATTTAGTTTATTTATTTATGCGACGCTATTTTGCAACTCTTCAAACTTTTCAGCGAACGATCGTGATCACATATTCATCAATATTTGCAGAAACACAAAATTTTTCGAGATGTGCATCTTAAATAATACCAGCCCATATAAATATAATTGTCCCACTGCCGGGCAAAAGCTTCTTCTCATGCAGAGAAGACACGAGCATCACTCTTGTTCAAGACGGATGTCACTGAACTGACCTACATCAACAACATCATTAAAGAGGCATGAGGAACAGGGTCTAAAGTACACTCATCCTCCATAGAAAAGGGAGGATCCTCCGACCGGGTGTTGTGTCTAGTGGGCAGCTGTCCGACGCCGCGCGTCGGGACGTTGTATAAATACCAGTCGCGCGGTAAACTCTGCTTGCGCGATGCAGGATTTTGTGTGACGTCAGTGTGACGCCTAGTTCGCATGTGGCGATGTTGAGGCAGCCACATCATCAGCCCATAGCAGTCCACTGCTGGACAGGACATAGGCCTCTCCAATTGCACGTTATTTGCGCTCCACCTAGCCAAACTCAAACGCAAAGCATTTATTTCAATTTACAGGCACTTTTGAATTGTTAACGATTCGGTCAGTTAGAAATATGAAGCTTGTTGCCCATTCCGAAGCGTAGTAGGTATATAGCCTAGTAAGCCATGGAACCTGCGGGCGTCCTACCTTACGTTTGCCACGTGTACTCCAACGGTCATTGGGTCTACGGCTAATATGGCCGGCCCATTGCCACTTCAGCTTGTTTATTCTGTGACTTATACTTCATACTTCATACAACTAACCCAACTTTTAACTTATGTACAAAGTTTTACCAATACAAATCCAAACATCATGCACAGCAAAATAAAAACGAATCCTACCCCATTGGAACATTATTGTAATCTGCGTAATAAAAACGATATTAAGTTTAAGACTCACTTTTTTTATAACAGGAGATGGAAAATGCGAATTTCATATCAGTAGTTAAAATAAAACGATGGGTTTAGACGACGCAGGCACGTGTGTGTAGTACTCGTATAAAATAAATCTGAGTATATAAAAATCGTTCCATAGAAATAAATAAAATCGTGTGTGCGATTTAGTTTGTGAAGATAATAAATAAAAAAGATTTCGAAGTTAGCTAGGTGGAATGGCAGCTAACTTCACCTAAGTGTTCACAGTGAGATTTTTATAGAGTAGACCGGCTGGTCAAGTAATACTACGTCTGCGAGTTGCTATCTTAAAAAAATGTTATCTTGAAAAAAAAAAAAACGCCGGTTTTATGTTGGAGCCCAATAAGTCTTTCAAAAACTAAAATATTTTAGAGATTTAAAATAAAATTGTTAATTTTGTTAATTTCTTTTCTTAAATTAAAAAAAATTTGATTGAAATTTTTATTTTTATTTGTTATTCGCTAAACCCCTAAATGCTGATTGACGTTTTATTGAGTTAAACCATTTTTCAAATACTTGTGTATCTATAGTAGGTAAGTACTATAAACAGCTATCGCGAAAATTTTAGGAAGTGTTTCTATGTAAGCGGAATTATTATTGTTTTTTTTTTCTTTTCAAACACTTCAATTACACAAAGAGTGCTGAAATTTCCCTTTTCCAACATTAAAACCTATCCATTTACAAAAATAACGATCACAACAAATTAAATCCCGCCCTATATTCGTACTGATCCTGCTTAAGCACTTTATTTATTATTATTTCCTTACGAATGTAACCTATTTTATTATACCTTTAACATTCGCCATAGAAACTTTACTGTAAACATAAACCAGGGTATAAAAGATTTGTTATAAAAATTAAACTCTTAAGAAATACCGAACCTCCCCCTTATCGGTCGGGTAATCAAATAATTCGTGTTATTGTTCCACCCGCCATTTTGTTTTAGAATTCGAATTTTAAAAAGGGCGGTTGTTAAAAAGTATTTTAATGGTATCTTTTTTATTAGGAAAGTGATGAGCTTTAAAAATTTACATTATGATAAAAAATATATTGTTATGTAGAACAATAACAGTCTAAGATTCTGGAGAAAAAAAACTGTTATTTCAATGATTGCAGCTTTTTCTACAAAGACATAAAATGGGGAACAATTTTGTGTTTGCCTGTCGGCGGGTTAAAGATGGTTCTTATTTTTTTTAATGAATACAGTGTTAAAATTAATCAAGTAAATTTCTTTTTTTTTTTAAACGCTGCTCCACACTAGGGTTTTTTCCTGTATCCTGGGTGCGTTTTACAAACATTAAAACTCACATACACAAACAGCCAGACCCGGAACAACTACTTGTAGGTCTTACAAATATTTGTTCCGTGCGGGAATCGAACTCGCGACACACAGCGCAGCAGTCAAACGCTTAATGGTTAAGCGTTTGACTGCTGCGCTGTGTGGCGCCAACCGTGCCGTCAATTTAATCAAAAGCCTTAAAATATGAACAATTCATTATCGGTACCTAGTTACAACCCTTATTATATTTTTGTTATAAACACAACACTATTAGGTACACTCTTGAAATTCTTTTGAAGAGTGTACCTAATAGAGTTGTATTGCTAGCTATTTATCCAGTTCAATTATTCAGTTTTCTCACAACATAATCGTCATCAAAACTTGTTGGACTTATAGGGTAATCCCACCACTAATCCAGAACCAAGTGGTGTCTCATACCGTTAAAAGCATAAATAAATAAATACATACCTCCACGCATTCTTTAGTATTAAGCCATTTTAACAATCCTCATTACATAAACACTTAATTTTATCACCGTAACCAATTGAAAACATCACTGTCAAACAATAAAAAATTAACGTCAAATAAGAAATGTTAATACCTCTTTTGGATTCGAACTCATTACACAATTTTAACTGTCAATAAACACGCTTTAACAGTGTAAAAAAAGAATTAGGAGGATGACGTCATAAAGTCATTGGTCGTACTTAATAGTGGGGGTATAGAAGTTCCAGACTAGCTCATATCAAATACATATACTGCTACAAGGATTGTATCTTTTAGCGCTCTAATGACGTTAACAAGGGGCGCTGTTCTCTGGGCGTCGGGAGTCGCAGGCCGATTCCCGGCCACCGTAGGCGCGGGCTTGCGGACGGTGAGCAATGGGTATCTCGCCGTCCGATAAGGACCAGGCCTGGGTCGACGGCGCGTTGTGTTCCACGTGTGCCTCAAATAGATGTCAGCACAAACTAACGGGGTCCGTGAAGGGCCAATGCTTGCCAGGGTTGTGGGTTTGTCCGAAAGGGGTATCGTGGCCCTGGTACTCCCACGCTCCGCCTAGAGCGGGAGAAGTTATTTGACAATTTCCCACACAAAAAAAGGGGGGCGCTTTTGGTAAAAATTTGTACATTTGTTGTGTGTGTGAAATGTCTATTGTATGGCCGCGTTAGTTCCGATGCCGTGCCAAAATAACCTATTACCGCAGTCATATCTTAGTAAAATACCAATAGTTATCGGTTCCTTTTTCAAAAGTTAAATTCAGATTACTGTTTTACTATCTGCCTCCAATCAACTCAGCCTATAGCAGTCCACTGCTGGACATAGGCCTCTCCCAGGCTGCGCCACAACACCCTGTCCTCCGCTTTCCGCATCCAGTCTTTCCCAGCCACCGTTTTAATGTCATCGGTCCATCTAGCTGGGGGGCGCCCCACACTGCGCTTGCCGATACGCGGTCTCCACTCCAGGACTCGTCTGCTCCACCGGGCATCGGTCCTTTGACAAACATGGCCAGCCCACTGCCACTTCAGCTTGTTTACTCTGCAGGCTTATCTGCATTATCTGCCTCATCTAAATCTTATTTATACAATTAATCATTATTTACCATCACTAAAGACTGGATAATAGTGGATTAGCTCAGTCTGCTCGAGAATTTCTGGATTTTCTCTTCATATTATAGTTTCTAAGAGCCAAGCCAGTTTTACATTATGTAAGTTTATAAAAAGAAATATGGATAATTACATGCTTCTACGTGTGTGTGGAGCATTTATTAGTGATATTATTATAATAACAGCATTTTGATTTGCATGGATCTTCTGTAATTAAACTGTTTTGTGGTTATAGGATTAACAGTTCTGTATGACGTTTATAGTCGACGCGTGCGCAAATCGGGACATCTTTTTATGTCATACAGGGTGTAAATAATTTAATGTACGTTTGAAATTAGTGATAAAGTATTATTTGGTGTTTAATGCTAATCGTACGTTTTTATTACAGTTACAGATGAAGAATTCTGGTTTATGACTGATTTTATTTTTTATTTATTGTAATGATATTATTTTAATGACAGTTTATGATAGTATTGTTCTGCCATGTGGGCTTAATTTACCAGTAAATGTCCTCATGACTGAATTTGAACCGTTTCAAATTGATGCAATGTACAGTCGTCTTTTGTGACTTACCTGCGTCAGTTATCAACTTCTTTCTTTTATCAAGTCAGGACACATACTTAATACATTTTGAAGCTACTGCAATGAGCAGACAATACCATAGCAAACATATTTTAATTACTTTTTATCAAATAACAAAACAGCATGCACACTGGGCCAATGTCTAGTTGCAATCAACGTAAAACCTTTTTAATAGCCTGGAAATTGTACTTATAAATATTGTTTTTATTAAGTGCCAGAGTCTGTCAACGTCATATTTTTAATTTGGTCTGACATAATTGTCCGTGGGTCTGACACTGTGGTTCGACATGTAAAAAAGATGGCTGAATGTAATTCTGCGGTATTGACATTACAACGCGCTATAAATATTATATAACGCTAAATCGGTAAAGCAGATTTTGTAATGTAACAAGCAGAGAAAAAAATAGCCCTGGTGATGAATGTATTTTGGCTGTGACTGTACTACCTACATCTTATAGTCCGCCTGCAAGTGCTGGTCACGAGGTGGGCGCGATTGACAAGATTGGCAGACTGAGTTAGCTTGGCCTTTGTCTACCGCCCCGTCTCATCGTTCACACACCTCAGGCGGTGACTAGCACTTGCGCGCAGATTATACTCAAAAAGACCATAATGTTAGTACTAATAAAAGTATTAACTATTAGTTTGCTATTCTCTTTGTAAATTTACGGCAGAATTATACAATGCGGAGAAAACAATACGACAATAAATGAAAACACTGGCAAGACTAATGCATATGTGTATTTTGGATCTGTCTGTCTATCTGTCTGTCTGTCTGTCACCAGGCTGTATCTCATGATCCGTGATAGCTAGACAGTTGAAATTTTCACAGATGATGTATTTGTGTTGCCGCTATAGCAACATATACTAAAAATCAGAATAACATAAATATTTAAGGGGGCTCCCATACAATAAACGTGATTTTTTTGGTCGTTTTTGCTCGATATTGATAACGGTAACAGGCAGACACTTGAAATATTCACAGAATATTTAGTTATATAATCCCTTTAAAAATCAATAATTAAATTAAAATAAAACAAATATTTAAGGGGGGCTCCCATACAACAAACCTGATTTTTTTGCCGTTTTTATAGATAATGGTACGGGACACTTCGTGCGCGAGACCGACTCGCACTTGGCCGGTTTTTTTATATATCATTTTAGCCATTTATATCTATATATAAAAATGGCAAAAAAATCACGTTTGTTGTATGGGAGCCCCCCTTAAATATTATGTTTTATTTTAATTTAATTATTTATTTTTAAAGTGAATATATTATAACTAAATATTCTGTAAATATTTCAAGCGTCTACCTGTTGCCGTTATCAATATCGAGCAAAAACGAGCAAGAAGTTTTTCTTTTCTTTTTTTGGTTGGTTCGGTTATTTTCTTTCATATTGTCCTGTCCAACTTGTATATATTGGATTATTTCCCGTTTTCTCTCCTTTAAAGACGTTGTCAATAGCTCGTACACTTTTCCACAAAACATTAAAACGTTTCATATCTCAATTTTTTGAAGACATTAATTTTACAACAATATCGAGAGCATAACAGATAATATATTCCAATCTATAAACAGTTTACGAGACTCCCCGATAGTTTATAGTGGATGAGATTTAAGTTTTATAGGTACTTGTGTTTTACGTTTTGGGGTGGCTGTGGGTCTGTTTTGACCATTCGATTGTGCACATTGCATTTGCAGGTTATTGTGCTCTTTTATTTATTTAGTACTTTATGGTCACAAAACAGAGGCGGACTTAATACCATAGGCATTTTCTACCAGTCAAACTTTGGGTGATGCAGAGACAAACAAATAATATAACATATTTTCTAACGTGTCGATATTATCGTGGACGTCTACGTCCATAAAATGTATGAAAATACTTGCACGTTATAACGTTATCGTTGACGGAAAGCGTCTTCATATATTTCTATACATGTTCCAAGGGCGGCCGCATTGACTGCAATTATTACTATTAGGTTAGCGAAACTTCAAGCGATTCTCTTAAGGCAGGTAGCTAGTATAGTTATTAAATTATAGCTTTTAGGCACATTATTCATAAAAGACGCAGATTTAAAGCCTTGGCAATATTGTCTTCATTTACTGTGCTATTTTAAAAATATTGTTATTTAATTAGTACCCGAGGTAGGATACCTTCGTCGAATATAAACAGAGCACCAAAAAGTAGGTTATATTCCCTCGTTTTCTACAATCGGTGAACAAGAAAAACATTGATCCTGCACACAAACTGATTTAACTACAAAAACACACATAATTACACACAACGGACACACAAACTCATTTAAACACACATACACACAACCCTACATTGAGACATATACAACATACACATACATACACAACATCACATCACGCATGTCTTCCCCGAACGGCTAGGCAGAGATATACTTATATAGTACACCCACATTTCACCAATTATCATATTATAAGTCCCATGTAATAGGGGGCGAGCTTTGTGCCAGACTCCGGGCTGCTACTGAGAAATTCCAGATGGAATAACTCAATAACACTTTGCTTGACCCGGGAATCCAACCCAGGACCTCCTGCTCAGTAGTAGCGCGAACACTAGACCAACGAGGCAGTCAACAATGATTTATCTTTTTAACTGCTAAACTACTGCATGTTACTTTATTACAAGATTCGATATGACGAGGCAGCGATTAGCGGGGATGCTTACGACTGACCGTAAATAATGCGAGTAAAAAACATAACTGACAAAAATAATGATGCCATTTTTGTTATTGTGTCGCATTTATGTGCGCGATTGTACTTTTGAGGAGCTTTGTGGTTCTGCAGTAAAAACACAAAAAGTCACGTTGAAAATTATAATTTTGTAAATAAAACTCAACATAAAAAAGAAATAAAATAAGAAGAAAAGAGATTCAGCTTCTTCTAAAATTCTAAAAGAATGACATTAATTTTGATAAAAACGAAAAAATAATTTTTCGCATCGCTTCACAATTAATGACGCTCACAAAGACTCAAAACAATGAAAACCGAAATATTCGTTGAAACCATTTTGTAACCAACAATTCTGTATACAGAACCTCAAGCGCATCACACATCACTTTTAATAGTGACGCGCCACGCTTCGATACGGTTCGATATGTATTTTTATGTTCGACTCTAATTTATATATGTCGTCGTAAATGTCGACTGACGTATACGTTTGAGATTATTACATGTTGCGCACGCGGTTTTTAACGACGCTCTTACTTGATTGCAAATGGCATTTTTTGGACGATGTTTTACGTTAGTTATTAGCGAAATGGAGAAATATATGTGACATTTAAGAGGGCTTGGCTTTGGCAAAGACGTTTTAGCGTGTGCTGGTAAAATGTTAAAAAGTGTTAAAAATATTTTTGCTTGACATGGTTTTTTTGTGTGTCCTGAAATTAAACACCTCGGCTGTCCTTTAGAAGGCATTAGAAGACCCAGTGATACAATATTTAGATAGAAACGAAACAGAACCGTTTTTGACCGACATATTTCTGACTTCAAATCAAAGTAAATGAAATCCATTTATTTGCCAGGTTTACACTGAGCTATGGCCCCTTTACAGTCTGCAATTTTATATGGTGTGCAATTAATATTTAATTTTCTCGTCTACAATGTTATTATTTTTAACCGACTTCCCAAAAGGAGGAGGTTCTATTATTATATTCGTATGTTTTTTTGTTTTTTATTTCCCCGCCGGTTGTTTTTTCAAAATTCTTTTTTTGTTTGAAAGGGTATGCTCCCGAGGTGGTCCTCGGGGACAATTAAAATCGAGGACAATCCTCAAATTCTATAGGCACACCTATAGCGATTTAGGTATTTTTTATAGTCACTCGTGCATTTGCTCTCGGAAAGCACCATTTGGTGAAGTGGAACTGATGATGAAGACCACAGATGGCCACCAGAACTACTTAATAATAAGTATTTAACGGGTTGCAATTCGATTAGGTACTTTAATATGGCTGTCAAGCAATTTATGCTCGTCACAATGCGTATGGCGAGTGGCAGTTATCCTGGTTCTTACTAGGAGAACTCTTCAATAATTATCGTCCCTGCATCGGGAAAAGCAATATTTTGTAAAGGTGTTGAGCAGTTGACATTTGGCTGTTGTAACTTAGATAAATTACAAACTGACCCACTAAAAAGTGAAAAATAATAAACTTTTTACAAAAAAGGAACAACCGACTTCCAAAAAAACAAAAAGTGAAAAATAACATTAATTTCAAAAGTTGGTGGCAAAACAGATCCAAAGACACCGACTTTCGAAATTAAACATTGTAGTGTTTTTTGGAAGTCGGTTGTACTTTTTTAATTAAATAAAAAGACAGTATTATCAGTCATACCGGCATTATGGCAACCCCCTCCCTCCCTCCTATAGGGGAGCTTATGTCCAGCAGTGGACGTCTTTCGGCTGAAATGATGAATAACAGACATGAAGGTATCTATAGGATAATTAATGATAATTGCTAAATCTATACAACATTATTTTTAGTATATGCGAAACCTGAATATAGTTTATTCAGAATAAGGAAATGAATCGATTTCAATAATTTTTACACCATGTTATATTTTGTCCCAAAAATATTTAAGTGTGATGGAAAATGTTATCACTATTTAATTACTTAATCGCCGTACGGTTAGGTACCTACTGCCAAATTATTATTAATGAGCGCTATACGACCCTGGAGGCGCGGGGGCGCCCCGCCGCGCCGTTAGAATTGTTTGTACGGACAACCCGGTAACATAACAACCTTATAACTTTGTGATTTTTCATGATACAGTTTTGAAATTTTGTACATAAGATTCTTTACATAAAAATACTAGACACGTGTTTCGGGTTTCGCATGTACTAAAACTAATATTGTAAAATTTGTATCTATTCATACACGAAATCTCTTGGGGTCATTGTACTCATCATTATGAACAACTTTTACTATGGGACCAAAGTTGAAATCGCGATTTAAGGTTTAGTCCCATTTTTATGGTCTCTATGTAAGATTTACTGTTAAAGTTATAAGTACAAGTTTCTGCAATAAACTTCTTTTTTTTTTATCTGCTATAATATTTAGTGACATCATCATCATTCTCCTGCAAATCTGAATTTATTTGGGGTCGGCGCAACATGTAGGTATTTCTTTTCCATACTTCTCTATTACTCATCATCCCGGTAGTCACCCCCTTTCTCGCCATAATATCATCTTTCACACAGTCCATCCAGGACTAGGTCTTAGGTCTTCCCCTACTCTTATGGCTGTAAGAGTAGGGGAAGACGGAGAGATCTACATTCACAATCAAAACTAACTTCACGACTTTTTCCACATTCCTCCGCTCCTCATGCCCATACCTTGACAGCCCATTTCCACATAACTTTTCAGTCACCGGTGCGGTGCGTTGACGTTTTGTGTCAGAAAATAAAACAAAGAAAATGGTTAAAACACTTTTAGAATTGCGTTAGTATCAGCTAAATCTATCAGTCGTATTAAATCTCCACAGCAGTGCAATAAAATTTTCAATGACGTTGGTAAAATGAGGTAGTAGCCGATCGGCATTACGATTTAGTAGCGATTCGAACGCAGGGTGCGATTGAAGACACATTGTTGCTTTATTACGTGCTTTTGTGCAACCTTGTTTTGGTAAAGAGGTGATATTTTAAGATATTATAATACATTAAGCATTATTATTGCTTATGTATGGAAGTGAATGTTGGGTGTGGCAAAAGAAGCATGAAAGTAGAATAAATGCAGTGGAAATGCGTTCCTTGCGAAGCATGTTTGGCGTGACTATGAATGATAGGCTGAAAAATGAGGTGATAAGGCAACGGTGCAGTTTAAAAGAAGATGTAGTAACAAAAATTGAAAAGAGTATGCTTAGATGGTTTGGGCATGTTGAGAGGATGAGTGGAACGCGACTAACAAAAGGTATCTAAAAAGCAGAGGTGAGTGGAAACGCCGGGAGGGGACGCTCTAGGAGGACATATAGTGACCAAATTGTTGATGTTCTTCAGAAAGGTCAGGTGCGTAGTACTCGCAATCGGTGTGCGTGTATGTCCAGATGTATGAACGTAGGCGAAGCAAAAGGAGTATGTAAGGAGCGTAGCAGGTGGCGTTCTATAGTTTCTGCCTACCCCCATGGAAAGAAGGCGTGAGTTTATGTTTAAGTATGTATTAAGCATTACCTGGGAGATTAGGATTACATAAGGACGAGCAATAGATTTATTCTCTACTTTGCAACCAAAGTTAAAACTCATTATATATTTAAAACAACACGATTAATCGTCTTTCACAGTATCGAAGTTTTCACAAAGTTTTTCTTTTTCTTGTACAAATACTTATTTTAAATGACTAGTTCATTCTTCTTCACAACTAAACAAACTGAGCCTTCACACCAGTGATGTGGTAGGGAAGTTTTTATATAGCAGAACTCAATGTGAAAAGTGTCAAAGGGACAGATGTCAAAGTGACAGGTGTCAAACTATGAAATGTCGACTGAGAGTGTAACACGGGTAAAAAACCTGGTTACTACTGGTAGTACCACGAGCAACAAACCAATGAAAGAATCAACCGATATTTTTTCATCTTATACAATATTAGTTTTAGTATATGCGAACCCCGAAACACGTGTCTAGTATTTTTATGTAAAGAATCTATGTACAAAATTTCAAAACTGTATCATGAGAAATCACAAAGTTATAAGGTTGTTATGTTACCGGGTTGTCCGTACAAAAACATGCTAACGGCGCCCCCGCGCCTCCAGGGTCATCTTGCGCTCATTGATAATAATTTGGCAGTAGGTACCTAACCGTACAGCGATTGTATTGTAAGTAATTAAATGGTGATAACTTTTTCCATCACACTTAAATATTTTTGGGACTAAATATAACATGGTGTAAAAATGATTAAAATCGATTCAGTTTCTTAAAAATCAAAAATCTAAATCAATAGTCATTTATTCAAACCAGGCTGAGAATTAGCACTTTTCGAACGTCAAAAATTACATAAGACAGTCCCCCAAAAACGCCCACCCTTCACCACTTCCTAGTGCTTTAGCTGGGAAGAAGAAGTAGCGCAACAAACTCCCCAGCAGCTTATTCTGAACAAACTATATTCAGGTTTCGCATTAACTAAAAATAATGTTATATAATAATATACTTATTACCTATATTACAATGACGATTTCACACTTTGTTATTATTGCAATTTTAATAAGCAGAATACTGCTAAATATTCAACGGTGAAAACGACCAACTTTAAAAGTCATAACTTTAACCATTGGACTGTAATAAAACAATATAATAATACTTCTTACTATGATCCCGTTTATCGATATGAACGTTTTATTTGAAAAGTTATTATATCAGAACTATCTCAGTTTTCCTACATTGTCACTTTATTGCGATACTCTACGAAATAAAGGAAATATGGACAAGGGGGATATAAGTAGGTATAATTTATTTGTTAAAACTTTATGCAAAAGAAAAACTTGTGTACAATCATCATTATCATTGTTTAAGTAAAAAAATAGTGTACAATCAACATCATCAAATCAAATCAAATTATTTATTTTTGCAGAAAACACTGTTCCAATGGTGATATTAAATTTATATGTTTCAAGTGATTCTACAGTAAGGCATGCAAAATGTATAAAATCATGGTTTATCAAAATCAAGATTGACATTGAGATATTATGAAATTAGACAAAAATATTATCAATAATATTGTTTCCCCGAAGGGTTGCGCAGAGGTGTACAGTACACCCACATTTCGCCAGTTATGTTTAAGTCCCATGTAATAGGCGGCGAGCCTATTGCCATCAACTGGGCACAAATCCAGACTTGGTGTAGCATACGGTGGAGGTCTGCCCGGTTTGGGTGGAGCACCGCCGTGTCCTCACGGAGGCGATCGGCGGCAGCGATCTCTGGCGTCCGGCCCTGGTTCAGGCCATGGTTCGGAGCAAGAGTGCATGGGAGGCCGTCACCTCTTGCGAAGCAGTAATGCTCGCGAAGGAAGAGGCGGAACGCATGAGGGAGTCGCCGCAGGAGACGCCCCGGGCGTCGGGAGTCGCAGGCCGAATCCCGGCCACCGTATATAGTCGCAGGCTTGCGGACGGTAAGCGATGGGTAGCTCGCCGTCCGATAAGGACCAGGCCCGGGTCGACGGCGCATTGTGTTCCACGCGCGCCTCAAAGAGATGTCAGCACCAATTGATGGGGTCCGAAAAGGCCAATGCCTGCCAGGGTTGCGAGTTTATCCGAAAGGGATATCGTGGCCCAGCACACAGGCATCTGAAGGAACACGGGTGGGTTGTAGTCAGTAAATGCCCCGCTCCGCCCAGAGCAGAAGTAGTTATTTGATAATTTCCCATCCAAATAAAAGAGGGTGCTACTGAGAAATTCCAGATGGAAAACCCCACACTTTCAGACACTTTGTCCGAACTGGGAATACAAAAAAAAACAAAAATATTATAGCATGTTAAATTACTTGAATGTCCTTCTTTTGTTTCTTCTTCTTCTTAAAACAGATTAATTATTTGTTTAGTAATAATTAAAATTACATTATTTCAGCGTCATTCCTAGAATTAATACAATACATTAACAAATTAATTATTTAAAGATACATGCATAATTATTAAGGGCCCAGAGTGGTGGCCCAGTGGTAAAAGCTGTGACTTACGAGTTGTAGGTCGTAGGTTCGAACCCAGACAGGTGCTTTACTTTGTGTAAATTATTTAATCACCGCTGCTTGCTCTCAAAAACGGTGACGGAAAACATCGCGAGGAAACCGACATGTCCTAGAACCAAAAGTTAGAAGACATGTGACATCTACCAACACGCACTGGGCCCGCGTGGTGGATACGGCCCACTCCCTCTCACCGAGAGGAGGCCTGTGTCCCAGCAGTGGGAACATTATAGGCTGATTATGCTATGCTTATCCTTCTATTCTGTTCTATTAGTAGTCACTGTCATCATTAAGTAAAAAAATATCAATCATCATCTTCAGTGTGTTTCGTTCAATTTGTGGTCTTCCTGTGCGACTCCCAATACATACTTTTTCTACCTTTTCAGGGTTCCGTACCCAAAACGGGAACCCTATTACTAAGGCTCCGCCGTCTGTCTATCTGTATGTCTGTCACCAGGCTGTATCTCATGAACCGTGATAGTAAGACAGCTGAAATTTTCACAGATAACGTATTTCTGTTGCCGCTATAACAAAAAATACTAAAAAACAGAATAAAATAAATATTTAAGGGGGCTCCCCATACAACAAACGTGATTTTTTTGCTCGTTTTTGCTCGATATTGATAGCGCCAACGGGTAGACGCTTGAAATATTCACAGAATATTAAGTTATATATTCACTTTAAATAAATAATTAAATTAAAATAAAACAAATATTTAAATGGCAAAAAAATCACGTTTGTTGTATGGGAGCTCATATAATAAACGTGATTTTTTTTGCCATTTTTTTTTGATAATGGTACGGAACCCTTCGTGCGCGAGTCCTACTCGCACTTGGCCGGTTTTTTTATTTATCATCATGATGATTGATGATATTATAATATAGATATAATAATAAAAAAAAATCTGTACAAAGGTGGATTTAATGCCTCAGATATTTTCTATCAGTCAACTTTATGGGGATGTAGAAACAAAACACATGGCAACATGGATACCTAGATAACTCGAATAATAATAAATACTAATACAAACATATAAACAGAAGTATTGTTTTTGTATCTTCGTCTTCGTTTTATTGAGTATTGCCTTACCTGACTATATAGCGTGTATCAGAAAAGTATATTAATCTTAAGGGTGTGGTACAGGCCATCAAACTGAACAACAATCTCAAAAAAAAATGTAAAAAAAAAAAACAGGCACATGAAACGTCAGAAGCTAGGTGCACGGTTCCAATTGGTCGTTTCCTATGGAGTAGAGCCGGCAAGAAACTGCACGGTTACTCTTTTAAAAATAATTGGCTTCGACAATGTTTTCAAATTACAGTGTTATTAGTTTTGGGAGGACAGTGTAGGCTCGTCAACAAGTACCAGGTACTTAACAAAACAGACAATGGTCTTAAAAATCTACAGTCTATTAAACCAACAACGTTCTCACATTCACAATTTAAAAAAATATTTTTTTATAATTATTAAAATAATAAAAATAAAAACCTATTTAAGCCAAATGATATGATTACCATTTACACTGTAACGAATCTGAATTAATATCCTGTCCACAAAGCCACTATTAAATAGTTGAAATTAAAAATTCAAAAACAGACACAAATTTCAGCCGCCCCATACAAAACATTATTCAAATTCAAATTCATTTATTTGCCGGAATGTAGGTTTACAATGTATGATCTGAAAAACTATAATAGGCCCTTTACATTCTACCATTTTATATGGTGTGCACATATTTAATGGTATCATAGACAATGTTATAAAAAGACAGCTACAACAATTATGAGTTGAGTATTAGGTACCTACTTGACCTAAAATGTATGGTCCGGCAGATTACTTTTTCGCGATTATGATAGTTGTCGTGCAAAGCGATGGCGAAGTAGATCGGACAGTTAAGCACAGAATGAACACTCGATGGATGAAATGGCGGCAGGTCACGAAAACAATCTGCGACTCCCGCATTCCTCTTAAACTTAAGGGCAAGATATATAAAACAATGGTTAGACCCGCTGTCCTGTATGGATCAGAATGTTGGGCCACAAAAGGGATGAATGAAAGGCAATTGCATATAGCTGAGATGAGAATGCTAAGAGGAATGTGTGGTGTGACACGAATGGATAGAATAAGAAATGAGTACATAAGAGGAAGTCTGACAGTGGTACCAGTTACTGAAAAGTTGTGCGGAAATCGGTTGTCATGGTATGGGCATGTGATGCGGAGGAATGAGGAAAATGTCGTTAGGAAAGTTTTGAGTATGCATGTCGATGGCTATAAGAGTAGGGGAAGACCAAAGAAACGATGGATGGACTGTGTGAAAGATGATATGGCTAGAAAGGGAGTGACTACCGAGATGACGACTAATAGAGAAGTATGGAAGAAAGGGACATGTTGCGCCGACCCCTAATCAATTGGGATAAGGGCAGGAGAATGATGATTATGATAGTTGTCCCATGGATAAAGTCGTTCAGTGTGCTGGTCTGTACTACACCCGTGAAAATACGACCACAACTTCCTGATACATGTTGTAGAAAATAATAATGTATTTCAAATCCATTCATCCATATTAATAATAACTCAAATCAAACAAACAGACATACCTATCCTTTCCAATTTGCAAACATCAATGAGCATCCTTTCGCTAAACAAAAAAAAAAAAAAATTAAATAAAATTCATTTCGGAACTCCTTTTACAGAATCTTTTCTTATGCGACATTGTAAATAACCTGATGGATTACTGAAAAGTGAACATTCTGAATTCGATTTTGTGCTTTCAGATCTAAAGTAGAAAATCGCTTGTTTTAGGGAAGCGTAATTCCAGTAGCTGTATCGATATCCTGACTGAACTTTCTATTTTGAATTTCAACTTTATACTTTAGCAATAAAGTTGAATTTTCCTTGATGAAAGAAAGGTTTTTTCAAGTGGCAGGATCGGTATCGGGTGAAAATTATATGCTCGAATCCCTTTGAACCGATTTGTCGTGAGATGTTCAACCATTGTATTGTTCATCTTCAAAAGATTTTTTTTTCTACTTTATTATTACGCTTCGTGAGTCGGAGGTTTTAATACAACTGTTATTTGTGTTTAGATAGATTATATTGAGTTTCACTTTATTAGGAAGCAGATTGGTTTTTGAATTTTTAAAGACATCAAAGATTTTATTTAAAAAATGTATATATTTTGCTACTTATATTTTACCCTAGATTTAGAAGTTATACTCATATAAACTCACGCCTTCTTCTCATGAGGGTAGGCAGAAACTACAGAACCCCACATTCTACGAAAAAAGTAAAAAAAAATGAAACAGCAAAGAGAAATAATAATATATGAATGAATAATGATAATTAATATAAATTATATGAATAATGATAATTAATATAATATAATGTTAAGTCTGTACAACTGTAATATTGAGTATGTAATTTTTCTTCTTCTTATGTTTTTAACCATTTAAATTGCAATGCCTTAACAGGCAACTAAGTTCTAGAACCTACCTATTGTTAACATCTACAAAATCCTGTACACTTAGTTCGCAATAAAGATTTTGAATTTGAATTTGAATTTGAGAAAGGAAGAACGAGAAAGAAAAAAAAATGAAAGATAGAAAGAGAGAGAAAGTTATTTCCTAATTAATTATTTAATGTGAAAATAATAATAAAAAAACGAAAATCAAAGACCATATTGGAAGTAGTAGTAACAGCTTTGATAAGAAAAACATCAAAGAAAAAACAAAAAGATATTGACAAATGTTTACTCAATATTACCAATACCATTAAAAACCCGTCCACGTAACCTACAATAATATTTGCTTAACAAACACACGAAATAGTTTTACAAATAATACCTCTTTAGGGTTCCGTATCCAAAGGGTGGCAACGGTACCCTCTAACTAAGTTTCTGCTATCCACCCGTCCGTCTCTGTCCATCCGTCTGTCACAGGGCTGTTGCTTTTGAATTCACAGAGTGTGGCCAGAGTTGTACGCACGGAGTATGGCCGCTGCAATAACAACTAATAAAAATAAAATAAAAAATTAAAGGGGGTCCCCAATTCTCCAGAAATGAAACACGTTTTTTTTTTGCGGTTTTATGCTTGATCTCAATAATGGCAATAATTAAAAAAGAACTATAGGTATAATGTAGTGTTAAATATTTTATGGTGGTACGGAACCCTTCGTGTACGAGTCCAAATCGCACTTGGGTACATTTTTTATCTTTGAACAACAAATCTTAAATTTGCTATCGGAATTTCAATCTAAGATCTAATAAATAAGTTACAATTTCCTTAGAGGATTTTTTATTCGATCTGATTGTAGTAGCGTTATTTATGCATTTGATATTGAGCCTTGTTTGTTAAAAGATAAGTATCAAAGTTGATTGCATATCAAATAACAAGGGTGCGAGCCACCATTTCCCGGTATCCCAATTTATTTTTTTATTTACTTCTTAAAATGTATGCAAATTCAAATGATTCCCTGCGATTGATGCTTTGTCGCTAGATTATCAGGTGGCTGTACATCTGTCCTTTTCTTTCTTTAAACAATTTATATTTGCTTCTCTTTCTTGCAGTCTCGTAATAATGAAAGCAATTTGTTGGTCCCATATTCAATTTGGCAAAGCAAAATTAGGTATAATAAAATTATACAGATTTTCGCTAACGTCTCGTATAAATGTATTGCAAGAGGATTTTATTTTTTCTAATTTTGTATGCAGTAGGGAGCTCTTTACCTGTGGTTGGTAATCTCCTTAAATTAGGGAGACATAAAGCATCCAACCATTGTTTGAGGATTGGTTTAGATACCTTTTAATCTGTTACTATAATACTCGTAGTGGTCGCACACTGGTCGAAATTAGACCTCCTCTACTTATAATCTATATAGTACTTACTAATTCCATGAGTAGTACTTACTAATTCCATGATCAAGCTGTTACTATGTCACCTATCTGTCTTCAAGTCATGAGGTCACGGTACTGTGTGTGTGTGTGTAGTGTATAATGTTTTTTTTATTATTTCTAATTCATTTATATAAAAACTAGCTGAGCCCCGCGTTTTCACTCGCGTAAGTCTTAATCCCGTGGGAATATCGGGATAAAAAGCGTATGTCTTAATCCAGGGTGTCAGCTACCTCCATACAAAATTTTATCAAAATTGGTTCAACCGTTTGAGCGTGAAGAAGTAACAAACACACACACACACACACACACACACACTCACAAACTTTCGCCTTAATAATATTAGTGTGATGTGATATTAGCTTTCTGAACTCGATATATACTACATATAAACTTTAACTGTGGCAAATTTCATTATAATAATTATTCCAGAAAATAAATTCTAGGAACCTCATATATTGTAAAGGGGTTTAGGTAGGGTTTACATAAAAATACAGTACAAAGGATTATTTCAATCAATCTGCCCAGCCTTTTCCCAACTGCTGGGGTCGGCTTCCAGTCTAACCAGATGCAGCTGAATACCAGTATTATACATGGAGCATTGACATTTGAACTCCACAACCCAGTTACTCGGTAACACGATACCCCTTGATCAGACTTTTTGTGCTTCTGACTACCCTTAACGACTTCAAAGATCTACGAATGACAGCCGGGACCAACGGCTTAACGGGCTTTCCAAGACACGTAGGATCTCGATATGTAATGGATGGTCACCCATACTCCAATTAACGCTTCGACGATTCTCTTATGGACAGATTCTCTTAGGGACAGATTCTCAAAAGGACAGGAGTACACGTAAGCAGATAAATGACAAATGATTGACTACAGCAATATTTAGACAATAAACATTTAGTCTAATAATTGTATTCATTATTTTTAATAGGCTACCCGGAACTGAACTAGTTAGATTAGGTTAAGTATTTAAAAATAATGGTTAGGTTAGGTTAGGTTAAAACTGTGAGGGACTAATCCCTATGCACGAGCCGAGCAAGTGTAGCGAGCGGTGCCGTGGTAGCGGCCGGCGAGCGCCAGAAACGACTAGAATATATAGAAAAAATATCCGAGACATTTCCTCCTATTAATTTGTGTGTGCACTTGTATAGTTTTTTGAGAATCTGTCCTATTGTGAATCTGTCCTTATAAGAATCTGTCCTTATGAGAGCAATCCCAATTGACCGTGGTAAGCGTAGCTTTCGATCAACCCGTGTGTCTGTGATCATTTAGCCACGAGCCCCCGACTAAAAAACATTATTTACAGGCACAAAATCAACGAAATACAATAAAAGTCTGCTGCAGAACAGTTACAACTAATCAATAAAATGGCGATGCGAATACAGAAAAGTCTTCGTGCAATATCGCCAAACAGATCGGCACGCGGTTTAATACTGCCATAACGTGCATCGCTTCTACCCTCTAATAAAAATACCATTCAAATTATCCTAACAATAAAATAGCCGAGTGTATCACTCACTTGGATTACCTTAGAGTCGTTTATAATACGCGATTTATTAAATGTTAAGGTTGTGCTTTTAAGCTAAGCTTTTACATTGCCACATGCGAACTACGCACCACAAAATCTTGCATTGCGCAAGCAGAGTTTACAGCGCGACTAGCATATACAGGTTGAAATTGAATTCATGGGCATTCTCTTAAGGGGTCATTGTACTCATCATTATGAACAACTTTTACTATAGGAAAAACCTGAAAACGCGAAAAAGAATCTGCTGTTCCCTACACTTTGGAGTTAAGCGAACATAAATGTAGACCAACATAATTGTAATCACGAAAAAATTATCAAGCGTCCCATAGATTTGGGTCGAGTAGGTATTAAAGTTTTCTATGGGACAGCTGATTATTTTATCGGGATTACGATGATGGTCCCATGGAGATAAACGCTGTATATGATGTTCTTCTAAAATACTAAGTGAAAAATCATCATCATTATCCATTTTCCGACTCCACACGCTACTGCGCATAGTATTTTCTTGTGCCAGTCTCCATAGTCTTGCACCAGTTTAATCCAGGTTCAACGTGGTTCAGAAACAATATAGTAGTCTTCATCTAAATAATAAAAAGCGCCTTAAATACAGCTCAACTGGACACAATATACTATATACTACTGAATAAGGATTTAATTCTTATACTTTCAGTACCTACCTTATATGATTATTTTTTTATGAAAACACTTGCCCAATTTTATATACAACGTTATTTTTAGTATATGCGAAACCTGAATATGGTTTGTTCAGAATAAGGAACTGAATCGATTTCAATAATTTTTACACCATGTTATATTTTGTCCCAAAAATATTTAAGTGTGATGGAAAATTTTATCACCATTTAATTACTTACAATACAATCGCCGTACGGTTAGAGTACCTACTGCCAAATTATTATCCATGTGCACAAGACGACCCTGGAGGCGCGGGGGCGCCGCGCCGCTGTTTTTGTACGGATAATCCGGTAACATAACAACCTTATAACTTTGTGATTATCATGATACAGTTTTGATAAATGGATTCTTTACATAACAATACTAGACACGTGTTTCGGGTTTCGCATACACTAAAACTAATATTGTATAGTGCCTGCAACGTATGCCTAACGTAAAACACTTCAAATTCCGTTCATTCAAATCGGGAAAGTCATAAAAATAAACATAAACATTTATTGCTATAATTATTATGTTTATAGACGAATATAGAGTACAGTTATTTTATTAGATCAATTCACCAGAATTCCTGTGATCCACCATTAATAAACTATAAACAAATCTAATGTTTTACAACTAATAATATAATCAAACTTCCTAATTATAGGAAACCTTTAATTCCCGAGTGATTAAATTGATAAATTCCTACTCTAATAAGTAGTATAAAATAATTCTAATACTGCAGTCGTATCGCGAAGTCTGACAACCAGTCTTACCAAGGGGTATCGTATTACCCAGTAACTGGGGTGTGGAGGTCAGATAGGCAGTCGCTCTGTGTAAACATAGTGGTATTCAGCTGCATACAGTTAGACTGGTAGCCGACCCCAACATAGTTGGGATAAGGTTAGGCAGTTGATGAGTTTGAACCCTGGGATAGAAAATGGACACATGTTTTAAAACAACTCAACCCCTAACGGTAAGGCCATATCTACATGCTTTTAAAAACAGTCCCCAAAAGGTATGAAATGACGCCATGTTGAAGTTTGTGAAGCAAATTCCAAAAATAGCACAAGTCGTGGGCGATGATCTTGTCTGGCATAAACCGTCGTATCGGAGTCGTGTCGTATTATCTAAATGTCGTACGTGCTAAACTTTATTGCAGTATTGTTTTATTAATATCTATAAAAAGTGCTCCCACTTTAGTTTTACTGAGAAGTTCTTATAGCCTTCAGTGTTTGCGATCTTTATGAACACGCTAAGTTTATTTGTTATTAAGGGCGTTGTTTGTATGGCTTTTTGTGTAATTTATTTTGGAGTGATACGTGGAACTATATTTTCAATTGTTTTATTCATTGCGAATGTTTTCACCAGTTGAGAAGTATCAATATGAAAGGATTGAGATAATAGACAGTCATGTAGATCCTCTCTGTGCAGTTTTATTTCTTAACTAGCTGCGCCCCGCGGTTTCACCCGCGTATGTCTCGATCCCGTGGGAATATCGGGATAAAAAGTAGCCTGTCTTAATCCAGGGTGTCAGCTACCTCCATACAAAATGTTATCTAAATTAGTCCAGCCGTTTGAGCGTAAAGAAGTAACAAACATACACACTCACAAACTTTCGCCTTTATAATATAGTGTGATGTGATTTGGAAACATCGGTAACAATTTTTATATCTTTCTGGTAGACCGGTATACGGTTATAAATGCTCAATGTTAGTCTTATGGACATAATATCTTAATCTGCTACTTTCACCAAAGTGTGCTTCTACAAAAAATCAAGGAGACAATGACTTGACAAGCGAATTTGTTATTTTGATGTATGACACTATTACAAAATTAAGGTTACCTAAATTCGTGTAATCCCTTCAGAAGCCTGTGGTCCCAAAATTTTCATCCATATTAGTGTCTCGTGGCCTAATAATAACAGCCGCACGGGTTGATCGTCAAGGTTAAGCAACGCTTGCCGAGTTCAGCCCATGAATGGGTGACCATTCATAACATATCGAAACCACATATCGAGGCACGGTGGCCTCGGAAAGCACGTAAATCAGTTGGTCCCGGCTGTCATTCGTAGATCTTTGACAGTCGGGTACTCGGGTAGTCAGAAGCCCGAAAGTCTAACTACCAGGCTTGCCAAAGGGTAAAGCTAGGCAGATGATGATTACCCAGTATCTCCTGAGCAATTCACATTCGTAGCAAGATGTTATCGCCCAGCCCAGAAACAATTCAACCCAAAATCATCATCTGACTTCATAAAAATTAACATCCGAAATTCTCTCATTCCAGACGGACGCGCCATCAGCCGCTGAGAAAGAGCCAGAGGGGTCGATATTCTCTTCAATAATTCCTGACAAGCTTTCTGGATCCATCTGTACTGCAGTTCTGTTCATGCTGGGATGGAAACTGTTCTCGAATAAACGGTGAACTGTTTGTACTGATGATGTTGTGATGGGATTTTATTGTAGCCAATGGTTTATGGAAATATGTGACGTTTTAATTGTTTTTTTACCGGTGTTGCTCTATATTCTATGTCAATTTTTAATTGAAAACTTGTAGAGTAACGTTGTCAAAACATTTTTTTTTTTTTTTGTATTTTAAAACTTATAATTTCCAAACAAAGTATAAAATGTTTTAAGAAAATTAACGGCAAACTGAAAATATTTCCAATTTAGAAAGTTTTATTTTATTTTTTATTAATAAAAAAATTGTGCTCAAAATAAAACTTGCATGACATGGGCCATGACACTAATTAATACATTATATGGCACATATTTCTATAAGACATTTCTACTATATTCATAAGCGTACGATGAATAAATTGAAATGTTATTCGCTGCGCTACGCTTTTTGCAATTTGTACATTTATTGAGGATTATTAAAATAATCCAATTTTTGTATAATTATTAGACGTAATCATACACAGCTTTAATATAAAGTTGTGTGTTTGTGTATCGTCTGTCGAACGCACACATTTAAATAATGTATATTTTATAATAATACGTAGTGATTTTTATAAATTAAAATGTTTGGTCCATGCAAAATATATACTTGCTTCTAATAAAATGTATAAAAAGAAATCGGTAGGAAAAGGATTTTAATTTTTATAAGAAAAAGGTGAATTTGATTATATTACTTATAATTAGGAGAAAATATTTTTATAAAATCAAAAATTGGTTTTTAAAAAAACAACATGAAAATCTTAAAAATATTTTAGAATCATTGTCAACAAAAAAATATCATGTTAACACAATTTTTTCTGTTACGTAGAACATACATAATTAGTATTTGCCGGTTAACAAAAAAATTCACAAAATTATAAAATAATACGCCAGTTTCTTAAAAGTGGTGTTGTTGAACTAAAATGTTCTCGTTTGAAAACTAATCTTGAAAGAAAAAAATAAAAAATAACCGTATTTAAAAAAAAAAATCTTATAATGAAGTGTCAATTTACATTCCGCTTTCGATGTTGATATATCCATAAATATTTCATAACTATAGTTATAAATAATATACATACTTATTTAAGGTATTTCGAAGTATTCAGAAGAATGGACCAGCGATATTATAGAAAAATAGATTTTATTTAAAACATGATAAAGTCCGTTTTCCCATAAATTGTTCCAAAGAGAGCAGCCTAAAAATTATTATCGATTGATCTCATTTTTTATTTTTTTGTGTAATAAAAATGTTTATTTTTTAAATATTTTAGGGTTAGACCATTGTATGGTGAGTGCCAAGTTATTTCAATGGAGATTTTATGAGATGGTATATTTTGATAATTATTATCATTAATTGTACATAAGTTAGTTAAGGTTGATTGATAAGCTCTGTCATGTCTGATCGTGAAGCAATTTGTTTAAATCAAAATTATAATTTTTGAATTATTAACAAAGATTGTTTGGAATCAATTTGTATTATAAATGTTACAAAATTGGTGGGTAATCCATGATTCGGCTTGGATAAGCTAGGAAAAATATTTTATGATAAGAATTTGAACACATGGATATTAGAAAAAAAGACTCAAAAATTTGAAAACGAACTCGTTTTAATTAGTCTGAATTATATTAAATTATTATGTAATACTGATCAAATTGAGGGCAAATGGGTTACACCAATGCTATTTTTTGACACAATTAAACAGAAAATGACACGAGGACATAATATGGATATTTTTTAGCATTGATCAAGTAGATTTGTAAATAAAAATACTCCATTAGTTCTGCTAGCTGATAACTCATACTGTTAAGTTACACACGAGGCTTTGAATTTAAAAAGTACAGTTTAGGTTTCAGTTTTTTTTTTCTCTTATAATGCATTTTCTTGTTTTGTTGTTTTTTTATAAAAAATGGGAACAAAAACGTTTTGGGAACAACTCATAAGTTATTTTTAATGACACCATGTTTTTTTAATACAATAATTTTATTTTAAGGTTACAAAATATACGGAAGAATGTGTTCAAATGTGATACTTATGTATTTATTTAAGGAAACGATTAAAGTAAAAAAAGAAGTTTTCCTAATGATCTCTTGGAAACTCTTATCTGCTGATCATATTTTCATTATTTTTTGCTGACAAACATTTAGAAAACTATTTATTACTTGCTATTAATGCATTTTTAGTAATGTTCACAAATGATGTTGTCTCCTATAGTTGGAAGCGCACACTTGTATTTGTCCCTGTTCTATGTATACTTGTATGTAATTGTGTAGCCTCTGTTTGAGATCCAATAAATAAATAAATAAAATGCGAAATTATGTAAAAAAAATAGGAAGTAAGTATTTACAGCAAATAGTTTACCTACTTACGTATTATGCTTGTCAGCAAAAGATATGAAAATATTACAGAAAAAACGCATTTAAGAGTTCTGTACATAAATTAAAATTGGTATGCTTAATGCTCTTTTTATAAGAATATAATCTGTAGTCGCGAAAATTCCTAAATTTCCATAGTAATAATGCTTGAAACGAGAACAAATTGAATTTGTATGGAAGATGCAAAAATTACCTATAAATTATTTTTATTAAATAGCACAAAGGGCAAACTGTGGTATCCTAAAATTAAAGTTATTAAGTAATTTGAGATAAAATGTAGTAAGACTACTAATTTAAAAAAAAACTGTTGTAGTCTATATTCTTGCAACTTCCACACAGATTTTCCATTAAAAAAAACATGCTTACTGCCGTAATCACATTATATAACTGTAATGATATGATAATTATAAAATCTTAAGCAATATAATTGTAATTACTCATAGTTTATAAGAATTATCTCACTACCAAGTCTTTCTTAATTATTATTTTACGAACAAAAAAGAAACAAAAAAAAATTGTTCAATAAAAAACAATTCTGTTTTCGTAGTTTATTTTTAGTGAAAATCGTGTGATCTACACTGTGTATAAAAATGGCCTGTATATTTTAGCTAATTTAAGAATTTAGTGAATTAGATTTTAGTTTTTAGACATTTTTATTTAGCATGTTTTTTGTATAACAGTCATACCAATTGACTTTAATTAAGTTCTTAATTATTTTCAGATCAACTGCCAATTATTATATTCTGTGTTTGATATTTCTTTAATTGAAAATATACTTTTTATAAATATTTCTGAGTTTATTTTTACTACTAATTATTTATAATTTGGAGATCCAAAATGGTAGGTAGGTCTACCTGCAAACACAAAAATAAGTTTAAATGATAAGAGATATGAAAATGGTTTTTACAAAATAAAGCCATTTAAAACTTTCAATACTCCATGAAGCTACTCACCGCCATTTTGAAAAATAAGTAACATTATCCAAAGTTCTAAGTTATAAAACTCATGTGTGTCTGAGCACCATCCATCTAAGTTTATGTACTTTAAGTTAGAAAAACATTATCCGGTAGAGTTGCGGCTAACTTAATGCGGTCAGTTAAACTTGATGTATTTCACTTAGATGTAACTTTGGAAGCTTTATGGTTCCGATAAAAGTTAGATTTTTAAAGTGGGTGCCTCGTATGTTCCTTGCTAATGTAGGTATAAAGGAGCGAGATGGGAGTTGGTCTAGGAATTTGTGGAGAAGTGCAGTCTGATAATGTTCTTATGTAGGTACGGGTGGATCATTTCTTTGAAAAAGGAAATTGGCCTGGAAATGAAATGAAATCATGTATTTTGTAAATAGGATATCGGAATCACTTTTACATGCCATATTAAAAAATAAAAAATAAGCTAGATGTAGTCGACATTTCCTATCTGACTCTCTCCCTTCCCTTCTCTCTGTCTTTCTCTTTCTGATCTGAGAAGAAATGGCGAAATAAACTCAGGGGTCAAAGTCTCTTTTAAAGTCCAGACATAATCTTGGTCAAATTACGTGAGAACCATGTAGATCCGTGTCTAAAATGGTCTTTTGAGGAAAGAACCACACAAAATTGAGTGGACCTGTCCAATCAGTGCAAGCATTTGTCAGTAATCGTGCAGCTCTACTCAAGACTTAAGGAGCTCAATGACACGAAAAACAATACCAAAGAAAGGACATTTGGGTAGGCCGCATTAAGTGCTCAAAATTCCAGACCATCATTAAAACTGAGAAGAGAAAAATTAAATAGGAAAATATTTAAAGAAAAAAAAAAAAATACCCACATAGTGCTCACTCTGGTAATCGCAGTATGAAGCTTTAAGACGCTATGTCAAAGTTGTCTGTGGTTCGATTTGAACAACGCCTCTTACGTTGCAATAGATGTGGCCACCCACTGGGCCCAAACATTATAAGCAACATAGATGTACCGTCGTTGCCTGTTTCCTGATCACTACGCCAGTATCAGCAAATATGTACCTATCTATCTTAGGTACCCTTTACCTTTTATCACGCCGAAGACGTCAAGTAGGTGATGGACCCCAGGTACTTAGGTATTACAAGACATCTTGAACTAACATCTACAAAATGATTATGGAATTTTTTTTGGAAAAACTATTACAAGTCATCTTGCACTAACATCTACAAAATGATTATGGAATTTTTTTTTGGAAAAACTATTACAAGTCATCTTGCACTAACATCTACTAAAGGATTATGGGAGAAAATTTTGGAAAACTTTTCTTGATAACTAGTTGAAAAAACCGGCCAAGTGCGAGTCGGACTCGGGCACGAAGTGATCCGTACCATTATCTATAAAAATGCCAAAATAATCACGTTTGTTGTATGGGAGCCCCCTTAAATATCTATTTAATTCTGTTTTTTAGTATATGTTGTTATAGCGGCAACATAAATACATCATCTGTGAAAATTTCAACTGTCTAACTATCACGGTTCATGAGATACAGCCTGGTGACAGACGGACAGACAGACAGACAAACGGCGGAGCCTTAGTAATAGGGTTCCCGTTTTACCCTTTGTACGTAACGGAACCCTAAAAAGGGCAGTTGACTCATTTAGTTTACTTTTTTGTACGAAGTAGATATCTCTGATTGATCTTTACCGGTAAATGCGCCGAATTTCCGACGTATACACGGACTAATGACTAATACGTAGTACACGTATAATTTCCGTGTATATTTCGTCACTTTGTGAATAATAAGTGTAGGTGTGTATATAGGTACGTAAAAATTGAGAATGGCACGGGTGTACATATTTATCACGCCGACATAGTGGTAAAATAAAATCTAGAAAAACAAAAAAATTCTTGTGGACCTCCCTTTGCACGTAAAGTGGGGATGACAGCAAAGACATCCTAATAAAAAACAAAAAAACCGAATTATGTAAAAAAGTGAATTTCGTAAAAAGTGCAGATGACTATTGGTCTATTTATTTTATTCTACTTTGCTGCCGTGGAAGTGTAAAAAATCGGTCTCGGTTATTCTACATGTAATATCAATTGGTAAGAAACTAAGCTTTTACTCCCAAGAAAGCCATTACACTTTATTCAAGCGACACTGATGCAATATCAGTGCCCATGTTAGTTATTACCTAACAATTATCTCAAAATAAACAACGGTAACATTGTAGGAGCAGCTAATTATGAAAATGTCCCACTAATTGATGTTAGGAACAATTACAGCAATTTATAGTGTCGCCTGAACAACGACAACAATGTGTGCTTTGGGGGAAATTGAAGACGTTTGGAGAAAGTAATCACCTAATTATTTGTTTGACTTTTGTTTTCTGTGCTCCTTATTTTATGTGAGGTAATAGATACACCAGAAGCTGTTTTAGAGTAAGAAAAATAAATTAAAAGCAATTTAAAAAAATTGGCAGCCATGGAGACTGCCGACAGAAGAGAAAAGAAGGACGGTCATGGTCCTCAGGAAATTTACCCAGGCCCGACACAAAAGGAACGCATCTCAGTTTTTCTCTATTAATTATAACAGAAATAAATTAACACTATTCTGAATATCAGTGGCTAACACCTATATAATGCCATTTGATTTTGGTTACGCAAAATATTTAAAAATTGTTTTTTTAATTAATAGCAGTTATATCTATTTAAAATGACGCCAATTTAGATAAAAACACAAAAAATAGACAGTCATCAAGCTTTTAGCTCCATTAGAGCTAAAATATTCCTGGTGGAATACAATATGCAGGAGTCTTATTTGGTGCCTTATCGCTCAACATGGCTAAAGAAGTTTTCACTTAAAAAGAGTAAAAAAAAAAAAATGTGATTGGGTTTTTCCATCAGGAATTTCTCAGTAGCAGCCCGGAGTCTGGATTTGTGCCCGGTTGATGGCGATAGGCTCGCCCCCTATTACATGGAACTTGAATATAACTGGTGAAATGTGGGCGTACTATAGGTACACCTCCGCCAAATCCTTCGGGAGTTACAGGCGTAATTTTATGCTAGTTTTCATAAAAAAACAGTTAAAAATTAGGCAAGTTAAAGAAAAGTCAACATAGCGGTAATTGAAACTTGAGTCCGACGAATCCGGCCCATGTTCAGTTGTAAATACATAAAATAATTAAACAGGCTTCTTTATATATAAAATAAAAATAAATATTATCTAGGTAGTACCTACTCTATTATCAGCATAAAAATATAACATTTTATTTCGCTATGTGGAGTAGGTACAATTGTAGAAATATCAGAGATTTCGCTCGAGCGAGCAAAATCTTTTTTGTCTTGTCGACTAGTCTAGAAAAAAAAAAAAAAACTAAATTGAGTTTCTGACTGAATTTCTGTGTTTTTATTTTATTTAAAAACCTAATTAATAATTTCTAGACACTTAAATACCAGCTTTGAAATAATGTAAAATGATCAACAGAATTAGCAAAAAAATATTATTAAAATCTCGATTCATCATCATCTGCCTAGCCTTTTCCCAACTATGTTGGGGTCGGCTTCCAGTCTAACCGGATGCAGCTGAATACCAGTATTTTACATGGAGCGACTGCCTATCTGACCTCCACAACCCAGTTACTGGGTAACACGATATCCCTTGGTAAGACTGGTTGTCAGACTTTTGGGCTTCTGACGACCCGTAACAACTGTCAAAGATCTACAAATGACAGCCGGGACCAACGGCTTAACGTGCTTTCCGAGGCACGGAGGAATCTTGGTATGAAAAGATGGTCACCCATCCACGAACCAACCGCGGCAAGCGTAGCTTAACCTGATCGATCGACCCGTGCGGCAGTTATTATTAGCCACAAGCTCCTCCTATTAAAATCTCGATTATTATTGTATAATATGTAGGTAATACTTGGTCCATCCCTAGCATCAGCTGGGAAGACACTGGCAGTTCACTCCACGCTCAATTCACGTATGTTTTCACGGTAAGATGGTTACAGAATCGACATGCTGATGCTAGAGATTGACACTCATGACAGCTCACTTTAAGCTCACTTTACCTAAGTTTTCACGGTGAGATTTTTATTTTAGTGAATAGATCGGTAGGTCTTTAATTTAATATAAATGAAATGAAATGAAATCGTTTATTCTGTAAATAGGATATCGGAATCACTTTTACACGTCATATTAAAAAGTAAAAAATAAGCTAGATGTAGTCGACATTTCCTATCTGACTACCCGTGAGAAGAAATGGCGAAACAAACTCAGGGGTCAAAGTCTCTTTTAAAGTCCAGACATAATCTTGGTCAGATCATGTGAGGACCATGTAGATCTGTGTCTGAAATGGTCTTTTGAGGAAAGAACCACACAATTTTGAGTGGACCTGTCCAATCAGTGCAAGCATTTGTCGTAATCGTGCAGCTCGACTCAAGACTTAAGGAGCTCAACGACTCGACGAACAATACCAAAGAAATATTTATATTTACATACTAATCGTGGGAAAACAGCAGGTAACTATCGAAAACGTGTCGATTAAAATCGATTTGTAGACTTACCGCACAGTCGCCATTTTGAACTAAGGGTTGAATCTTCATAGAAAATAGATGTGCGTGCGCATAATTTAGACAATAATATATTTTTGTGTGATAATAAGGGTTTTAAGTGGTTATTATTTATTGGCTGTTCACAGAGATTATCACGTATTTATTGATTTGTGATATGTGCGGAAAAGGTTATTCTGAATGTGGGAATAAAAATTGTAGGTGCCAATGTTTAGATAAAGATCAGCCGGTCTATTCTGTAAAAATCTCAGCGCCAAAACGTAGGTGTAGTGACCTATCATTTCATCTAATGGTTGAGGGATTTACACTATTCAAATCAAATCAAATCACAATATTTTAACATAACATAACATAACATCACGCCTGTAATCCCCGAAGGGTTAGGCAGAGGTGTACCTACCTAAAGTACATCCAATATTTTATTTCACATAAACCTACATGGGCACTTATGAAACATCAGAAGCTAGGTGCACGGTTCCAATTGGCCGTTCCTTATGGAGAAAAGCCGGAAAGAAACTCCACGCTTACTCTTTCAAAAAATAATTATATATAATATAATAACGATTTTTATGTTTTTTTTTGGTATAGTGGCGTGTGCTAGCTAACATAAGGCAAATAATTTAATGTTGTGTTGCGTAATGCAAATTCTTTTACATTTTATTGTATAGATTCAAGTTTTATATCTGAACAGACCGCTGTGCTGCTGGGGAGTTTGTGGCGCCACTTCTTCTTCCCAGCTAAAGCACTAGGAAGTGGTGAAGGGTGGGCGTTTTTGGGGGACTGTCTTATGTAATTCTTGACGTTCGAAAAGTGCTGATTCTCAGCCTAGTTTGAATAAATGACTTTTGATTTTGATTTTGAATTGGCTTTTACAATGTTTTAAAATTACAGTGTTAATAAGTATGGGAGGACAGTGTAAGCCCGTCAATAAGTACCAGGTACTTATCAAAATTGAAAATAGTCTACAAATCTACAGTCTATTAAGCCTACAACGTTCTCACATTCACAAAATAATAAAAAATCTATATGCCGCATCCGGCATTTAATGTTTACAACAAGACAAGGCGTGCCACCTAGCGGCAACTATCAAGACTAGAATTGGCAGGCTTTGACAGAGCCGGAGCGTTTCCGGTCGGTTACGAGGTTGAGGAGAACGCGCCAAGTCGGCGCAATTCCTTATCTGGTGATCGAGTTGTGAGGACGCTTTGGAACTGTCCTACGTTTTGTTGTGCTCAGTTATTGTGGTAATAATGTAAATTGTAGTGATGGTATCACTTTGTGATTTTAATAAACGCTGTGTATCGTACATTCGTACCCAGTGTGTCTTCATTGCACGAAACCCACCTTATGCCCACATGATGTCTGAATCGAACCGAGTAAATCCTGACGATCCGACATTATATAAAATAATAAAAGTAAAAACTTTGTTGAAATTAAATTGTAGGTAGGAATTGATACTTTGGACAGATCACTTTAATCTCACTTCACCTATGTTTTCGCGGAGAGATTTTTATTGAATAATATTAATAATTAAATATAGTATGATCAAGGGCCTGATTCAGAAGACAGTATTCCTAGTGATGAGGTTCCTATTCTGGAGCCCTAACCACCGGTAGCTTGGACCCTGCTCCCGATACCGGCGAACCACTATTTTTTGTATTTTTAAATATTTTTTTTATATTCTAATATTTAAAAAAATATTTATAAATGTTTTTAATGAAATAAAGGAAATAATATTAATAATATATTATTTATTGATATAAGTTATGCAATTTTTTTTTATGAATTCCCTAGCTCCTGCGCTAGTGTACCTACATTGTATTACAGGAGCTAGTGGCAACCCCTAGTTACTACGGTACGGACGGGAATAAAGAAAGAAAAAAAAAATAAAGACCGGCAGAAATAATATCTATCTATCTGTACTAATAATAATAAAGTTGATGAGATTGTTTTTTTTTTGTTTGAACGCGCTAATCTCTAAAACTACCAGTCGGATTTGAATGAATGTTTTTTTGCATTTGATAGCCTAATTCTTGAGGAAGACTATTGGGTAATTAACATCTTGCTAACCCCTTAGGAGCCGAGCATAAAAAATAAAAAAGTCTAAGCGAATACTAATAGCGCGAGCAGGCGATGCGATGCGACGGAGTGGGTTAGGGAACAAGAAATTTCACGCGGACGAAGTCGCAGGCAAAAGTTAGTTATTGATAAAAAGGAGAACTTCCATCCACATAGGATTTTAATTTTATTCCCTTTACCTACTGGATTGCAGCGTGACGAGTCACAACGAAGTTTTGTTTGATTGATTGATTCTCTACTAATAAGCTTTATACAAAACGCAAAATTAACATACACTATCCAAATCATTTCAATACAACAATCAATTTTGTCACCAACAAAACTGACAATGATTGGCATCCGTCAAAAATCGTATTGAACCCCAAATTCGCCGACATGCAAAGTGGCATACCCCACAAATAACATTGTTTGATTACGCAATCGCAGTAGTACGCACTATTAGGTGGCGTATCGGAAAAATAAACAAATATATGTTTTATTTGAAATTCAAATTTTCTGAATCGAGATTTGCATATAGACAAGAACGATCGTCGATCATCGATAATTTTAATACTAGGGTCGACGAAATAATTAAATCCTTCGGGGTCGTTATTTTCACACATTTTTAACAATGAAAAGTTTTTGATTTGCAATTTACATTGTAATGGATGTTGCATGTTGGTAGTTTAAATTTATTTGAATGGAATCGAAGCTGCGGCGTGTGATTGATCAGTTGGTTCTGCCTGTTGGGATTAACTTTGACTTTCTCGGATAGAAACATGCCTTGTATAATGTGTAGCTATATTTTTTCTAAAAATACGGGTCTGTCGTAATAATTATGGAGGTCGATTGCTGAAAGAGCATACAAAGACATTTGTGTCATGAAATTAAGGAAATTCTACACCTAAAGTTGATAGCAATAAGAAAGAGACTGATAAGTCATCTTTACTTAATCAATACTTTTGTTCGTCAGGATTAAAGAGACACTTGCATGCTTAGATAACAGTTTCTTGCCATCATTATCATCACCAGCAGCTGTAGCAGTCTTTTGTTAAACGCACGCCGTCTAATTCTATCCTAGGTCTATCAAATCGCCTCGACGCCATAACACGCTGAAACCCCACCTGCATCATTTAATGCAGGCGGGGCTTTGGAATCGCGGGTGATCAGAGTGGGGACACTGATTGTCCACCGTGCCATTTCAGGGAATACGGTGGCACTGTGGTCACGAGCTGCCGTGCATAGCGAGGCTCAGGGGAGATCTCTTTATAGTCTCCTCAGAGACGTGCCCTAACAGGCGTTGCACTAAGAGGGTTCCGGATTGGTCTATTAAGAGGTATCGGGATCCCCCTCCATGTGCTGATGGTGATCACCGGGGTGGTTTTAGTGAGGTAAGAATCCCGCACTCCCTGGTCTTTTTCCCCAAAGTCCAGGTGCCTTTTGAAAGTTTCCCTCGAAACCAAAAAAAAGAAGCCATCTGCTCGAGCTGCTACCAGCTCACCTACAGGAGACAACATCATCCTTACCGTCTTCTTATTAAACAATTATTGTTCTTAATCTACTCGTGACATTTTACTAAACTACAATACATGACATCAACATATTACTGCAAACATATATGCCACTAATTATCCACCCATACATTGGTATTAAACCTTCCTAATCAGGATCGGACATCAATAACCAGTTTAATCACTCCATACATAAATAATGGCTTCCCTATAATGTAATGGCGCTTCCTATAATCAATAAGTGCATACCGCCTGACATGGCGCTAATCGAAACACAATTATGGCGCAGATGTGTTATGGCTGTCAATATGTGTCAAACGGGAACGATTAGCAGTTTAATACGCGTTTTGTGGCTGCGTAGTGCTGTCTTGTCATGTACGTGATACCTGCTCATGAATTTAATTTGTGTATGAAACGATGGATACTGTGTAAAAGATGTTATGGCTAGAAAGGGAGTGACTATCGAGATGACGACTAATAGAGAAGTATGGAAGAAAGGGACATGTTGCGCCGACCCCAAATAAATTGAAATATAGGCAGGATTGATGTATGTGAACAGAGTTGCTTTATTTTTGTATATCTGCGTAGGTACCTAGTTAGAGCCGGCTCCGTATGGTGCCGGACGTAAAGAATAACACCACCCCATTTCTTCCCGTGGGTGTCGTAAAAGTCGATTAAGGGACTTACTAGAGAATGGGCAGCAGCGTTCTCTATGCATTTTAACACCATACTGCGATCGCCAACCCGCCTGCCAAGCGTGGTGATACTGGCAAACACCCCCCTTACTCTTAGGGGGAGGCCTATGTCCAGCAGTGGGCGTTTTTTGGCTGAAATGATGACCTAGTCAGAAAGAAAAGAAAGAAAATTGTTTATTCTGCACAAACAAAAAGCACATTATAAATAAAATAACTTAAAATATACACATTCCAACAAAGTAGCAAAAAGCCTCGTATTCAAGCAATTTGAAAAAAAAGTTTGAGGATCTTGTCCATTGCTAGTTATTACTTATTTATTCTATGTGCCGTGTAGTGCCGGTCGTAAAGAATAGCACCATGACTTACTAACTTACTAGAGAATGGGCAGTAGCGTTCTCTATGCATTTTAACACCTTATTGCAATCGCTAACCCGCTTGCCAGGCGTGGCGATTATGGTCCTTTTGGAGAAGGCCTATATCCAGCAGTGGACGTTTTTCAGTTGAAACGATGATGATGATTCTATGTTGGCAGAAACTGCGTTTACTGTATTTTTTTCCAGATTTAGTTCAGCTTCTTCAGTTTTCTTATTCATATGTATAAGTCCGTGGTTCAATACCTATACGTGTGTCGGTAAGTTTTGCCTGAAAGAAAGTTCAAAGTCAAATTATTTGTTTCAAATAGGCACATAGATGGCACTTTTGAACGTCAAAATTTACAAATAAAATAGAATTGATTCTAGTCGCCCCTTTCAAAAGGTAGCTTCGTATGGAGAAGAATGGGCAAGAAACTCCACCGTTACTCTTTTAAAATGTTTTACAATATTTTGTATAGGTACATCAATTATATGATTATATGTGAAGACGATGCACGTAGAATAAAATTACTGTACCACAATAGGTAGAAAGAATTAATAATGAAGCAATGACAGATTGACAGATAAATTAATTATGTGATAGATACATGGTGCTCACATATTTACAAACATTGTAAAAAAAAAAAGTTTTCCTAAAATAATTAATATCAGTATGTGAGTTAAGGTAATCACAGAGTGTAAAATAAATGTACAAACATAATAAAATATACAATTAAAGCAATCAGTTATATTTTGTCTAGACTCTAGATTTTCCTATGGAGCTGGACCAGCATGTTTCCAAGCGTTCTTATCTTGGATATAATCCTCTAATTTGTAATAAGCTTGTTTACAAAGTGTACTTTTAATATGAGTTTTAAATTTCCTTTCAAAAAGAAAAGGTTCAGTCATCCATCACAGTCGTATACAAATTTTCATTTCACAATACAAAGTGCATAATAACTACCTAAATACGTAATAAGAGACACAGCGCATGCCAATATCAAAAATATGAACATGAAATACTCGCACTCTGAGTCATAAATTAATCGCACGTCGCCCGAAAGCTCATCAAGGGTATCAAGTTTACCAAAGCGGATACAAAAAAGAAAAAAATATCGCCCAGACAAGCTACGAGTATTACAGGATTTCGGCGACAATAACATACAGTTATTACACAAAATCGGCTTTTCATTCCCACCTCGGCCAATAAAAGTAGAAAAAACGAAGGAAAAATATTTACACATCGTAAAAACCACAATACCGCATTTTATTTGCTCGATACGACGGGGTCCCGTATGCAAAATTGGTACGAAATTGAAAAACAAATTTGTTACATATTGCTTTTTGACTGCAATATACGGGCTTATTCTAAAAGTATTTTTTTATGTTTTCCATTTCTATGCTGATGTTTGATTGAATAAAAATACCAGTGATAAAAGTGAAATACCTACTAGTGTCGCGTCGCGCCCGCGATATCGCACCAGTCTGTACAACCCTTAAAGGTTCGGCTTAGAAAACCAAAAAAAGTATCTGTCTCGCATGAATGCTGAAATGAATCTTTTTAGCGCAGCCGTGAGGCACATTATTGTTGTTAAAACATTATTTACACTGTTTTATTTTGTTATTAATTGTATTTTGTGTTACACGAACTGTGTCCAAATAAACTTAATTCATTCTTTCTTTGGTAGGAGAATGATGATGTTTTTCCTTTGCGCTATATTTTTGTAATTTACAAATTGTGTCTCATTGTCATGGATTTCGAAGGAAACGACTGAGGTATTGTTTATGAAAACAATAAATGAATTAGGTACTTCTAATTACTACTATTAAAAAAAAGAAAAAAGGAAAAGATGGCATACTAATTATTTATCTGTGATACAGACTGCTGACACTTTCTCTAAAGCTGAAAATAGCCAAATTTATTGTGAGAATAATTTCTCACAATAAATTAATCCATATTAAGCTAAATATGAAAATATTCCCAATTCCAGAATACGCGTCCATCAAAATAAAGGGGTTGTGTCCAACATCGGCGCGTCGTATTACTTCATTACGTAGCATTATATGCAGAACGAATGTCTCATTTTTTTGTTTTCGTGGGTTATTGTGCTTTGCTATGTAGATGTTTATATGGTTTTGAAATGAGCTTTTTATTGAGTAAACAGCTTTTTGGCGCGTACTGAAGCATTAAGTATGTTTTGTTACAGGTTATATGAGTCCAGCACATTGCAGGTTGATGCCTTTATACTCACTCGTGTTGCCTATGTTAGCAAAGAAGGCCCTCCGATCAAGTTCCCAGGACATTATTGTGCGGTAAAATAGATTCAGATATTGTGAAATGCAGCATATTAGATAAGCTATCCTATTTACTTACTTTATCATAACATATCATAACGCCTATATTTCCCGAAGGGTTAGGCAGAGGTGTACCTATTAAGTGCACCTACATTTCACCAGTTTTATTAAAGTTCCATGTAATGAGGGGCAAGCCTATTGATATCAACCGGCAACAAATCCAGACTCTGAGCTGCTACTGAAAAATTCCAAATGGAATAACTCAATAACAGTTTTGCACGACCCGGGAATCGAACCCAGGACCTCAAGCTCAGCAATGCTGAAAAGTGCTTGCGAACACTACACCAACGAGGAGTTGGTACCATTTTGTAATATTATACCCCAAACAGTAAGAATTTAGTTTAAACCTTAAGAAGCTTGTGAAAAGCTTCTTAATGTAACCAGAGAAATCTCGATCCCTGTCGTACAGGATATCCCTGGTCTAAAGTCCAAGGGTCGAGACCACATTGATGAAATGTTTACTGAAGTTATAGAAAATACAAATTAATGTAATTATAGCGTTTTATTAGTAGTGCTTCCTAGTGAAGGCCGCAGAAATCCGTTGGATGCGACAAGCACAGAACTGGTTGAAGTGGCGGTGCTTGGGGGAGTAGTAGTCTTTCGGAAGAACCAATCAATTAATCAACTCAGCCTATAGCAGTCCACTACTGGACATAGGCCTCTCCCAGGCTGCGCCACAAAACACCCTGTCCTCCGCTTTCCGCATCCAGTCTGTCCCAGCCACCTTTTTAAGGTCGTCGGTCCATCTAGCTGGGGGGCGTCCTACACTATGCTTGCCGATACGTGGTCTCCACTCCAGGACTCGGCTGCTCCACCGGCCATCGGTCCTTCGACAAACATGGCCAGCCCACTGCCACTTCAGCTTGCTCACTCTGCAGGCTATGTCGGTCCACAAATTCAAGGTCACTCAGCGTGCTAAGGAGCGGGCTATGCTCGGAGTTTCTTTGAAGGATAAGATCAGGAATGAAGTTATCCGGAAGAGAACCGGAGTTTTGGAAGAACCGATGATGAACAATGCTCCCTTAAAAAAATAAAAGCAATTAACCGTAGCACTAAATTAAATTACAAACAAGCGCAGTACCCTGACTAATAATTTTATTGATGCAGAGAAACATTTCATCATCAACATTTCAGCCGAAAGACGTCCACTACTGGCCATAGGCTTCCCCCAATGAGGGGGGGTGTAGCCATAATCGCCATGGTTGGCAGGCGGGTTGGCAATCGCAGTATGGTGTTAAAATGCATAGAGAACACTGCTGCCCATTCTTTAGTAAGTCCCTTAGTCGCCTTTTACGACACCCACGGGAAGAAATAGGATGGTGCTATTCTTTACGTCCGGCACGTATGTATCACAAAACATTTATCTACCACTAATCTAACATTTCACCTCTCATCACTAAGTCATTAACGTGTTCCAAATCTAATCACGTCCCTGTCTATCTAACATAATCAAACCCTAAAACACTGGGTAATACTAGCCCGCTAGTCACCAGCGTGACGTTTGTGTGGAATCAATCATGACACGCAGACATTCACGTCTAATATCACTTAAACACGCTGCGCTACAAATGGGAAACCTTAATAATATTCGTGTTGTGACATAGAGTAGGTTTAGGTGGGTAGGATTTTGGTGAAATTCGTATATAGGAGAAAATGGAAGAATGAATAACATTGATCTTACAGTTTTATTAGATTTCGCTGATCCAAGAATAGAATAGAATACTCTTTAATCTCACATAAAAATTTACTGAGGATGACACAATGGGCGGTCTTTTCGCTAAAAGCTATTTGTTATAGACAACCTTTGGATGGATTAAAGGGAGAAGGAGAGACAATACTGCAGTTAGTCAGTGGTGTACCATTTACATAAAAAATACACGGTGTCTTTCTACTGTCCCGTCGCGACCAGCGCATAATGTGTAGCCATGAACGAGTATATTGTAGCCTAAGGGAATATATGTAGGTCAGACGATTCACGGCGATGTCTATTCTGGTCTATTTTAATTTACTACTTTTCCGTTGGCCGCACCTATATATAGGTATAAACGGTAGCAATTTAGTGACCTGCATCAGTCGTGTCATATTATCATGATAGACAGATAGAATCACCTCATTGACGGATGCAGGTAACTAAATCGCGGGAGCCAAAGCAGTAGTAGTATAAAACAAGGAGAAAACAATGTAGGCGACTAAGATTTTAATATCATTAAACAAATAAAAATAATACCATCATGAAAAAACTGGGAAGAAACAGGTCAGATCGGGTTCATAAAAAGGGTCTCATATATTTAACTTCATAAACTGCATGGAAGGTTAAGCTCACCTGACTCGCCAGAAAATATAATCATAAAACAACAATTTTCCTTGTTGAATATCATCAAAATAATCTATGGGCCCTACAATTTAATGGAACTTATCTGCTGATTCTTACTCTTTGTGTTGTAAAATCATCCCTTGATTGTCGGCAGCAGTGGCTGTGGCTGGACATTCAATATCAATGCAAATCTCTCGCTTGGGGTGCACTTGCTGTTTATGTATCTACCTACCCATTAACTTATATGTTTGACTGGGAACAATAGCTGTAATTAGTCATTTGGAATCCGTCTATTCTGTAAAAATATCACCGTGCAAACTAATGCCTTGATCACACGTATCGAGTATCTACTCGATATGTGTGATCACAGCATCATTTTGCTGTCTTGCCCATCTGGGTTCGCCTGTAAAATGATACTAGGCCAAGAGTTAGGTGTACGAGAAGATGTTTACACGTATTTTTTAATTTGCCACCGAGTCAGTCAGTTAGTTTAGTTTCGCCGCTGCAGTCAACTAGATCGCAAAAAGATTTTTACAAATTGTACGGTAGCGTGCTGCGAGGGACGTGAGTGTACCGGGGGGGGGAGGTGTACGCACCGAGTCCATGTTTATACCTGCCGAGTAGGAAAGCGAGTCAGTGCGGGGAAAAACGGGGGTGGGTACTCGGTCTAGTAAATAGAACAGGATCCGAGTGACTGTCTCGCCTTTTAACTCGGCCGAGCAGTCGGTGATGTGTTTACACATACCGAGAACACAGCCGTAAACTCTGTCTCGCCCAGCCTACTCGGTACGTGTGAACAAGGCATTATTAGGTGAAGTGAGCTGTCAATATTGCCAACCCTAGCATGAGGTCGAAAGAAGGTTGAAAGAGATTGAAAGACAGCACTTTAAGCTCATGAGATGTCAATTGGAACGTTTTCAGCATCGCAAGTTAAGTAAAGAAGAGATTCTGGAATACCGTTACAATGGTAAAACTTGGAAGGATAAATACCGCGATACGCCAACTTTACCGTTGACGGTGTGGAATAATCAAAATGGTAATAATATGAATCGTTGAATATTATCTACCTCTTCTAACAAATTAATACTATACTACCACAAATATTATTTATTTGCCACTAGTTTTACAATTAATTACTGTCAGCTTTTGTTTAAGAACCCTGCCAGGGCACTGCAAAACATAATGTTGGTTTTCTGTTGGGTTACATTAATTAGTCAAAACTTATAAAAACACAATACAATATTTCAGTAAATTATATGTCTAGATTTCGGGTGTCCAATAACACACAAAAACACAGATACAGTCTATAATAAGTCAGGCAGTATTAGTAGGTAGTCAAAAAAGCTATGAGATAGGTAATAAATTTATACAATCATGTCATGTCAAGCTATTCTTATTTATTTATTATTTCAACCCCTGTTGAGAAAAAGATTTACCTAAACAAAAATAAAACTAAGGCAGTCAATGGAGACTGCCGTCAGAAGTAAAAAATTTATCTCTCAACGCACTTAAAGAAGTTTTCTCTTCAATAAATAATGTTATATAAAACACAATTTAAACAATGCACAATATACACCAATAAAACTTTTCACGTGGTCAATTTAACTTCACTTACTGCTACTACAGCATGTCGCATGTCGGGGCGGGCATGTCAGTGACACAAACCCTTAAATTTGTCCCCTACCAAAAATCGTTCAACGTGTCTAAAGAAGTTTTCCCTTAATAAAACAAGCTTACCTACACTACACGAGGCACCTACTCGTACATTAATAAATCACCCATAGACAACTAAAAAGATCATCGATTAATCCCATTACATGCCGATTACTATATTAAAATTAATGCCCTTTCAACTCTTGCGCACCGTAGGGATATAATCACAATGGCGACCTACAAAGGTGCGGTTCACAACCATTATTTCGTAAAATTTTAAAAAGGGCTAATTTTAGGACACGTGTCAAAAATATTTAATAATTTTCTACTTAGTCATTGGTTGTGGGAATATGGTGATGAGATATAAGTTATTCGGTGTTACTGGGGTTGGTCCCAGTAGGTGGTAATTAAGGGTAGGTAGAAAGATTAGCGAAGTTACTTTGGGTGGGCAGATTTTCAAAATTACCAGTTGTTAATTTTGTACAAAGTTTAAAACAACAAATCTTTTTCATAAAAAAAAAAGTTAATTTGTCACAGAAACACGTGCATACAAAAATATAATTAACTCGAGTAACATTAACAGAAAAATAAAACAAAATAGATCTACATAATTATAATCATTAAGCACAGAACAGAAATAGTCGGCAGCTGCTGGCACGTCATGACTGCGACAAGAAGGCTTCTACTCAACACATGATGCTGTGTTATGGGGGACCAACAGGATAGCGGCAGCGTCCATAATAGGTTTGGATGGACCCTGTTCCTGGTGCCGATGGGATACTACATATTATGGTAAGAACGAAGTTCCATAACGCGGCTTGCGGTAGGAGTTGACTGGTAGAAATCGTCGCATAAGGATAAAGCGTTATGCCCCTCCATGCGACTTTCTCTCTCTCTTTCTATTATAAAAGAGTGTGTGTGTGCTTGTGAGTATCGATATCCCTCCGGTCGAAGACCCTGATTGTCCTCTACACCCTGTCTCCCCGGACGAGGTGCACGATATAATCAAGAGTCTGAAACACCGTAAAGCCCCCGGACCAGACGGTATCACCAATAGGGTGATCCAGATGCTCCCAGCCCACCTGACTATGCTAATGACCACCATCTTCAATGGTGCTCTTAGTAATAATATTTTTCCTCAATCGTGGAAAAGTGCTACCGTCATCGGTATCCCGAAGCCCGGCAAGCCTAAGACCGAGCCTTCCAGTTACCGTCCCATCAGTTTGCTCAACGTATACGGCAAAATCTATGACAGGCTTATTTATAAGCGTTTCAGAGACTATGCCGAGACGAAGGGCCTCATCCCCAATTAACAGTTCGGTTTTAGAACCCAACATTCTTGCGTACAACAGATCCACCGTATGATAGAACATAAGCACCGATTTCCAGCGCGGGTTTATGACGGGTGCTGTTTTCTTCGATATTGCGAAAGCATTCGACAAAGTCTGGCACAACGGCTTATTGTATAAGCTTTACAAATTCGGTGTGCCAGATCGTCTCGTGCTCATCTTATGGGACTTTTTGTCAGACCGCACCTTCCGCTATCGCATCGAGGGTGCGTTCTCCTCACCCCATCCGATCCGGTCTGTGCTGGCTCCGCTCATATTCACGGTATTCACCAGTGACATCCCGAAATGTAGAAAGGCGCAGTTAGCTCTGTTCGCAGACGACACGGCCATCTACTACACCGGCCGCAGTCAAGACCAGATCTCCCGCATCCTACAGACTGAAGTCAACAGACTCGGTGACTGGTTCAGGAAGTGGAGGATCAAGGTCAATCCTGATAAGAGCCAAGCGGTCCTCTTTTCTAGACCCCGGCGTACAACCGCCCTACCCCGACAGATCACCATGTTCGGCAAGCCTATCCCTTGGGAGAAGCGAGCCAAATATCTCGGTGTGATCTTAGATCATCACATTTCGTTCGCTGAGGACATAAAGCAGGTGCATTCGCGCGCCGCTTTCGCCCTCGGTAGGCTTCATTGCGTTCTCAACTCACGCAGTAAGTGGTCCCTTAAGGGCAAATTGCGTACTTACACAGCGTGCATCCGCCTGATTATGACTTACGCCTGTGCTGCTTTCGCACACGCCAGTCCCCACCTCATTCATAGAATGCAGGCACTTCAAAACCGATTTCTCCGTTAAATTACGGACGCTCCATGGTTCGTTGGGAACGAAACCTTTCATCTAGATTTTAAAATCCCCACCATTAAGCAGTTTATGAAACGCGCGACAAAGCGGTTCTACGAGTCCGCAGATAGACATCGCAACCCCTTAGTTGTGCAGGCCGCTAGCTATAGGCCTTCTCAGATTAGCCAGACTCGCCGACCTAGGCATACTCTCTTAGATCCGGATGACCCCATTACTCTCCTTCAGGAAAGCAATAGGGCCACAAGTACAGTGCACAAATTACACAAACCGTCATTCCGTCCTCGCCGCCGAGGTACCACGCGAAGTTCAAGACTTAATTTTTCCCCCCGTCCCTTGCACGTCGAACCGCCAGCCCCGAGGCTGAGTGAGCCGTAGCATTTAATAGTAATCCCCGTTAATAATAATGAATTTAAACTCTTGATCCAGCCCGTCCCCAACTTGCTGTTATTCCCCAACGACGCCCTAAGCCGAGGTTCGTACCCCACAGGGGGTGCCCTTAGAGCGCTGTCGTTTAGTTTGTAATAAATATATTTACGCTTCTGGCTAGAGGCTTTAAGCTCACACCTTAGGGCAGCCACAGGAAAGACCGGTTAAGTAGCCACGGCCTCTCAAGGTCAACTACGAGCTGCCATAAAAAAAAAAAAACTGAGTATCGAGATTCGACCAGACGAGCATTGTGCGCGGCCGGTTGTATAACTTACTGAACGCGTGGAGATTTCGTTAAAACTTATTTATTATTTGTTTTGAATCATGCGTGAGAAGGAACTTCGTTCCTACATATTTTTTTATATTATAAAATGTTTAAAATAAGAATAATTTAAAATGTAATGTAAATTAAAAAAAGAAATAGCAGCCTATCAGTGGGAACTGCAGGAAAGAAGCCTCTTCTGATACAAGAAACTCTCAAATCCATTTGACAATTTTAGGCAAAGTTGAAAACCGTAAGTATAATTTGAAAAATATTTATTTTTAAGTCAAATTCAGTCAAGATATTTATTTTAAATAGGCATATACAATTCACTCTTGAACGTTAAAATTTACAAACAAAAAAATATTGGTTCTAATCGCCCTTTCCAAAAGCTAGTTTCGTATGGAGAAGAATGGGCAAGAAACTCCACCGTTACTCTTTTAGAATATTTTACAATATTTTGTATACATTAATCTCATCACACTAATATTATATAGGCGAAAGTTTGTGAGTGTGTGTGTGTTTGTAGTGAGAAGGTATATGGTGTGTGTAGTGAGAAAGAACGAGGTGTAACCAGTACACATCCGTTTAAGGTTAGATTGAGAATTATATAGTTCATTATCATTGTAAATTCCCGAGCAGAAGATCCTCAGTGTTAAAATAACATAGTGTTCGGAGATAGTCTCTAAATAGGTTTTTGCATTGATATTTAGGACAAGAATACATTTTTAGACAACCCCAGTATGTAATTGATAATACTTGTGTTGGGGCTATCTCGATCTCTTTACAAAGTTTTTAGAGTTCCGTACCTAAAGGGTAAAACGGGAACCCTATTACTAAGGCTCCCGGCGTCTGTCTGTCTGTCTGTCCGTCTGTCACCAGGCTGTATCTCATGAACCGTGATAGTTAGACAGTTGAAATTTCACAGATGATGTATTTCTGTTGGCGATATAACAACAAACACTAAAAAACAGAATAAAATAAATATTTAAGGGGGCTCGCATACAACAAACGTGATTTTTTACTCGTTTTTGCTCGATATTGATAACGGCAACAGGTAGACGCTTGAAATATTCATAGCATATTTAGTTATATACTCACAGAATATTTAGTTATATAGTCACAGAATATTTAGTTATATATTCACAGAATATTTAGTTATATATTCACTTTAAAAATACATAATTAAATTAAAATAGTATTTAAGGGGGGCTCCCAGACTACAACAGTGTTTTTTTTTTGCGTTTTTATAGATAATGGTACGGAACCTTTCGTGCGCGAGTCCGACTCGCAATTGGCCGGTTTTTTTTTTATTATGCTTGTTTACAAAGTGTACTTTATGAGTTTTAAACTTTCTTTCAACAAAATTTAATTGCAATATATCACAAGGTATTTTGTTGTAACGTTTAACATACCCCTTATAAGTTGTATGTACTTTTATATACCTAATCTGAAAAATTATGTCACTCATATCTTTATAATATTTATATAAACCACTTAATTTAAAAAGATGTAGATTTTTTTCTTACATACATAATATGTTTTAAAGTAATTTTTTTTTTGGGTGCTAAATTATTAAATAACTTCTCCCGCTCTGGGCGGAGCGGGAGGGCGTGTCAGGCTTTTACTGACTAAAACCCACCCGTGTTCCTTCATTTGCCTGTGTGCCAGGACCACGATATCCCTTTCGGACAAACTCGCAAGCCTGGCAGGCATTGGCCCTAATGGACCCCGTCAATTCACGCAAACATCTATTTGAGGCGCGCGTGGAACGCAACGCGCCGTCGACCCGGGCCTGGTCCTTATCGGACGGCGAGCTACCCATCGCTCGTCGTCTGCATGCCCGCGCCTACGGTGGCCGGAAATCGGCTTGCAACTCCCGACGCCCAGGCCGTCTCCTACGGCGACTAGGGGCGTGAGGGCGCCTACCCTGTCTCTCCTTCACGCGTTCCGCCTCTTCCTTCGTGAGCATTACTGCTTCGCAGAAGGAGGTGACGGCCTCCCATGCTCTCTCGCTCTGAACCATGGCCTGAACCAGGCCGGACGCGAGAGATTGCCGCCGCCAATCGCCTCCATGAGGACACGGCGGTACTCCGCCCAAGCCGGGCAGACCTCCACCGTGTCCTCCGGGCGATCCACACAGTGGTAACACCCGGGCGTTTCCTCCCGCTTTATCCTAAACAGGAACCTCCCGAAACATCCGTGTCCGGTGAGGACCTGCGTCAGGCGGAAGGTGAGGACGCCGTGGCGCCTCTCTAGCCACTCCTCAAAGAGGGGACTGATCGCCACAATAGTGTTGGTGTTTCGATCGCGCCTCTTATTGTGTATTGTCAATCTCTGGTAAATAGAGGGTTAGTTATAATAGGTGGTTAGTAAATAAAGAACCAAATATCTCATAGTTCTAGTCATACCCCTATCTATTACAAATCCTATCATTTCAAACAGTGCACACAAAAAATATAATCAAATCGCTAATGATGGCATTTACGCTGTTATTCCGAACCAACGCGTTTGCTTTTCTTACTGGTCACGTGACTTGCACGTGGCGACCTAAACCGACGCCATCTTGGATTCTAAAACCAATCTTCTTTGACCCTTCATTGACAAGAAAATGTTCGTAATGATAAATCTCTGTATACTAGTTGAATTACCGGTCATTATTCCCACCATTCGAATTAGAAATTCGATTTGAATTTCAAAAAGTAGTTTTGTTATTTGAGTATAGGTTTTAAGTTGTTGTGTTAAGGGTTTTCATAAATGTATTATTTCTTGGTAAAGTTTTAAGCAATTTGATTATATGGGAGCTAGTACAAATATGTCCGGTAGTTGTAAAATGTTTAGGCGGTTACTGAGCGATGATTCTAGTTATTTTGTCGGCTATTGTTTGTTGGCCGCGTGGCTTCGTTGTGTAGGTGTTAATAATGGGCAATTTTGGGTTTAAGTTACTATTATCACTGGCCACTGAATTGCTAATAAAGAATGAAATAACGATCAATGTTTGGGTGCAATAATAATGCGGTTTTTCTTTGTGGGCTTGATTTGATATTGACAGCGTTTATAGAAAGGAGATAGGAAAATATAAACTATGTTGTGTCTATGCCGTTTTTAACTAAGCTATACCACCTAAAAAAAATCTAATTCAGGGAACATACAACACTGAAAACAAATTCAACGCTCCAAAACGACACACAACTTTGTTTCAATCCGGCAAATTGAAATAAACAACTAAAAATGTCGCATGTCATCAAATACCAATTCTACCCTTCAGTAATTTAGGTACCGCAAAAATCATAATCAAAGTGTTACAGCGACCAGACGTGGTGAAACAAATAGAATAAAAAATTCAATGACAAGATGGGGCGAAAGACAGACCAATATAACGTGGTCTCTGAACCTCCACTAAATACCGTTGAAGCATCTGGTTTTAGATGGGAACGGGAAGCAGGGAAGGTCTCAGTAAAGTGGTGGAGGAGTATTAATGGTTTTGGACCTCGGGTGAGACGCGAAATTTAATCTTCCGCGCAAAAAGTATTGAATAGAGAGGGACAAAAAGACTTGAAGTGATAAATGGATGCTGATCACCGTCGCCTTGCGTTTTGGTTTTAGTTTCTTGGGCTTTTGCTAATTAATTTCCTTTTGGATTGGGAGGTGTAAAAAGATGGTAAGGTTCCTGTTTAGTTTTTTCGTATAATTTTAATCGGCAGAAGAAGATTTATAAGTTTATATATGTCAAAAAGGCAAGCAACGCCGACCCCAAACATTGGGACACAGGAAGGAGGATAATGATATTGAACTCAACTTTGATATGAATAGTTTACGTAATATTACTCTGTATGTGTAGATAGCTCTCTGCAAAATGTAAAGCAAAAGTTTGGATAGCCAACTATGCTCTAGTAAGATACTTTTACAATAACTGTACCGTAACTTTCATCTTAGAGTTATCCAGTTACAGCAAGAGAAATCCAAGAAATAATGTAACTACAGCCTAAAAAAATCACAACCAATGCAAAGCTCAAAAACCAAAAGACAAACAAACAGAATAAAGTACAAACAAGCACGAAGGTATCAGAACTTCACACGGCAAAGTAGAAGCCATTCACAATAATGATTAATGATGGAGATGTCAATTCTGTCTGTGTTTTGAACGGAATGGTACTTCCTGGACTGGAAACATGATAGTGAGTGGATTTAAAATGAATTTGGAGGTAATCAAGTTTGTATAGTGTTTATAAAAAACATTGAGTATAAAACACTGAGATATAAAATATATTTTTTTACATCGAGGCTATCGAGGCATCGAGGGGATATATTTTTCTTAATATTGGAATGTTAAGTTTATTGCAATTTTTTTCTAGGCTCTTCCTAGAAATCTTCTTCCATTACACCATCTAACCCTAAAAAATCCCACAAAACCGTAAGGCGTGTCCCAATCCATCATAGTTTACCATCATTACACCGTAATTATATCATAGAACAAGGGTTCAAAACCATCGAGCTTCAGCCACGTGACCATTGTTTGGTTTTCACCAAATTACGGTTTAAGTATACTTGGATGATTTCGTATTAGGTACAGGCGATTTATTGTCGTTTTGTTTAGAATATTGTACGTATAGAAATTGGTTGATGCTTTCTTTGAATAGACTTGGTTTCGTTCGGTAATAATTTGGTAAACACAGAACCGAGAAAGAATGTTTTGATATTAAATAATAAGATTTGTTTTGTAGTGTTTCAAAAGAAGTTCTTCCTACATGAAGAGTTAGATAGTTCCAATGCAAATAGCGATGCAACAGTCAAAATTAAAGCAACACCATTATCGGTCAATCCACAAAAATCTACGAAGCAACGAGTTCAACTGATCAATAAAACCATTAACTTTGCGCACATTATGAAACCAAATCAAATAAGAAAGTAGAGCAAGCAACTTATTATCACTGTCGCATAAGTAATCCCTACTAGTAACAACCGACGTGATGATTCCCGAACGCGAAAATCCCTTGATCCTTCAAAGAAGACACCTATTTGATATAATTCCTATAAGAGCAGGAAAGAAGGGGGATTTCTTTTTATTTATTGTTTCTGTATTTGCTTGGGTTTGATTAAAAGTGTGGCTATGGTGTTAATTAAAAATAATTGGAGTTATCTCGTTTACTATATTGTCTTTGTATTGTCAGTTATCTCTTCTTTTCTCTTTTATTTATACTTTTTGGCCATTTGGAATTTGGAGGCATAGGTTTCGTATCAATATTAAAAAATCTCACTTTCTTCGAAAAATTAAAGTATATTTACCGACTTATGTAATTCAGTATTAAGCTGATTGCTATAGCTGGGAATAAAACATAAAACTGTAAAACATATTGTAATAAGAAATTATTTTAATTTATGTATTAATAAAATTAAGAAGTAGATAGGCATTCGCGGATTAGAAGTACTATAACTTTTAGGATTACGTCAGAACTACCGTGCTATTTGCAAATTTTAATTACATCCCATCATTCCAGACACCCTGCTGATAATATGACATCAAAGCAAATGCGGATAGCCACCCCTGGACCAATTTACTCATCTACTTCTTTATCCTTACCCTCTTCAACATCAACCTTGGAACGTACGACATAAGATTGAAAATTATGACGCTGAATCAGTTCAGGACCCAAAAGTAAATTAGTATTGAGGTTTGGAATTAATATCTGTCAGCTTTTAGGCTCTTTGAACAGTATTATGAGCATTTGACACTATAAGTGTGTGATATGAAGAAAGACCTTTGTAGGGATTAAAGGACAAATGAGCTAGGGAGACAATGTTCTACGTACTTGGGTGAGTAATTATCTGGTTCTAATTTATTCTAGTAAGACTTGAGAATTTAATATTTGCTTCCCAAAACATTCTGGGTGTATTTATTAGTTGAACCATCTTTACCGATACCTAAGTCATTGATAAGTTTCTGCGTGGAGGCCCACTTACACCAAAAATCACTAAAGCGCTAGAGAACAGGTGGTGGCCCTTTAGTAACGGCCGGAATTACAAGTTGTAGGTCGTGGATTCAAACCCGCCTGCGTTCGAACCCACGACCTTTGGCGCTTTACTTTGTGTAAATAATTTCATCACCACTGCAAAACGGTGAAGGGAAAAACTAACCATAAATTCGACGATATGTGATATCTAGCAATCTGCACTGGGCTCGCCTGGTGAATTACAGCCCACTCCCCCCCCCAACCCCCCCCCTCCCTCTCACCAAGAGGAGGCCTGAGTCCCAGTAGTCATGGGAACATTATATAGGCTGATTATTTATTTAGCGCTAAACGAATTTATAACACTTAACAGAATTTATAACCTTCTACTACTGTCAATGGTTTGAAGATGACAGAATGATGTATTAAATACGAACGCTAAACGTATTTAGTGATATGTGGTGCAAATTATGCGAGCCATTTCATTTACAAAATTATTACTTCCACTAAGGCGAGGTTGCAGTACTTTTTAACTTTTTTAAACCTCTGTAAATATAGCAAAATATACATTTTGCGCAAAAAGAAAATATTTTAAGAAAATTTTAACATATTATCAAGCACAGTGTGAAGATAGAAACATGAATTAAATTAATTGGCTCGATAAAAAAAAATATCACAAAGATGACACTAAATCACTATTTAAAACGTGTACCTTGAAGAGATTATTTCGTTAAACCATGTAAAAGTTATACCAAAAGCTAGGCCTTATTATTTTTTAGTACTTGGTGAGAACACATTTTATAATTTCCTTACTATTTATTTATATGGAGCAAATATACACAAAATCTAGCAGTTCAAGAGCTCGCAACGGCCGGCCAGTTACAGCCGGCTACACACCGCACTACAAGACGGCCATAAATTCCCAACAACTCATCTCCGAGGCCTGAACGATTCATAAAACGAACATTGATTTTATTATTTTTATTTTCATATTTTTTAAATGATACTGAACAACACACTTGAATAAACAACTGGCATTTAAGTTAACCAACCTATTACACACTTTTTGATAATTTTAATCTTCTAAAGTATTTGCGTCCTCTTCCATAACATCCCATAGTGTTCGATTTCTGAACTCAACATGTCTCTCTTCAGCCACTCTCTCTTCAGCCACTTTCTCTTCGGTGGCTGGTGGTTCTGATATGGATTCCAGGTCATCATCGAGGAGTGAGGTAGCTGATAGCAGCGTTGAGTCGGTGAGGTTGACCGCATCACCAGCATCTCCTCTTTCCGGTTGACTTCTTGTAGATCCTAAGGTCTGAAAAGATAGAAAATCATTTTCAGAAGATTGGTTGCCGTCAGCTTTGATGTCAACAGTCTTTTAATCGCTTTCCTGACTAGTGAATTGTCTAATTGTGTAGAGACTTCGTCTTATACTTCCCCAAACATCTAACTTTAGTGGCTTACAGGAATTCGAGAATTGTCACTTCAAAATGTTATGATTCAGTTCAGTTTTCTAAGCAAAAATAGGTTAATAAAATAGCTTCCACTCCTTCCATATTTTGCCATCCCACGCTGTCTTCTTCCACAAAGCTATTAACATATAAAAATGTTTTCAGCAATATTTTAATGATACTTGCCAGTGGTTCTTCAATGCAAAGCAATTCTGGAACATAGTGAAGTCTATTCATAAGTATCTGCTGTAAGTGTTCTACATGAATAAAAATCTTTTTTTTAACTTAGCTGACCTACCCAAAGGAATTCACTTACGTCAATGATGGCCATGTGTAAGATGGGCACTTCAATCTTCAGAGGTTTGATCTCCTGCGGCTCTTCATCCAAGTAGGAGTAATCAGTGGGCACCTGTCAGTTTCAAATTAAATATGAAAGTTAAAATTCCATCCAACATAGTATAAAGAACTAACTAAAAAACTAATTCGAGATAAAAAATGTAAACAAAGAAATGCCATTGTCAAAGTGACAGTTCACGGGTAGTCAACATTTCCCTAGTAATTTAAATTAAGTTTATTTTTATTTTTGGAAGAACGCTAAAGCAGCGTGTCAAAATTAAGAATATGATAGCCTAAGGCAAGTCCTAATAATTATTATAGGTAAGGTAAACAATTAAAATAAAAGATTTATATTCGTATGAACAAGTTGCTCATGTTTATTTGAAATTAGGATTTATATAATATTATCATTTATTCACGTTGTGATTTGGACTCTGATGAGCTTGATGAAGAGTCCGAATCAGTTACACTAATTATGAACTGATCCGTCACCCTGTCTATAATGTGATCGAGATCACACATTTTGTCCTCTTATTTTATTGCGTGTTTAACGCAATCACTCCACAGCAAAATTCTCATTTAAATTTCATTAGTAAAAAGCACCCATGCGAAGCCGAGGCGTTTCGTTAGTTGAAAACACTAAATGAAGCCAAATGTTTAAGACCACTGCCTTATTGCCAGTAGCATAAAAATAATTTGCACGATTTTATTTCAAACAGTTATATTTTATTCTTGGATCGTAGTTTACGTCACTTTATAGTTGAAATTGTGTGCAATTATTATATTTTAACTGTTTAAGATAAGCCTACAATTTTAGCACTATGCTATAGTACTTTTCGACAAACTGCACAATTGAGGTTATCATTTAAAATTGGCAACCAACGCCTTTGTTTACATTTTTAATCTCGAATTCGATTTCTGGGTTTAAGATATATTTTTAATTATTAAAATAATTAAACGAAATTATTAAACTAACATTATTTTATTTTATCAATACTAAACAGCATCTAATTAAGTAGGAACCGTTCAAAGACTTTCCTTCAAATTATATGTATATTTAAGCCTGCATTACATGAACCGCGTACATGAGCGAGACAGCTAGTGCACTTGGCCGAGTGCTGGGTATGTATACTTACCAACACACATAAGGAGAACAGTGATGAGTCAGTTCTCATCATTGTTTTCGTTATGTGTAATCAAAGCTTTACCAGTATAACAGAATTTTGTAGAAACATTGTCTAACCCGTCTTAGTCTCCACTTTTCAAGAAACTCGTTGGTCTGCCTCAGTGCCTCCTTGCTCTCGTGAAGAAGGTCATCAATACGGTCTTTGCTTCGTAACCTCTTGTATTTGTTCAGGAACTGAAAGAAGATCTGTTGCAATTAGCTAAAAATAACTTTTTCTATGGTCAGAAAACTACCTAGGTAACTAATGAATGTCGCTGATTTGGCGTGTGCTAACTAGTATAATTCCTAAACCCATTGGTTAGTTGCAAGAAAAAGTATATAAAGTATTTGATAGGATAGAAAACTTACTGTGGTCGTGAGACACAGGTAATGCAACAAATGTAAGAAGCTAACTAAACAGATTGATCGTGTGGTGCCGGACGTAAAGAATAGCACCACCCAATTTCTTCCCGTGAGTGTCGTAAAAGGCGACTAAGGGAGTTACTAGAGAATGAGCAGCAGCGTTCTCTATGCATTTTAACATCATACTGCGATCGCCAACCCGCCTGCCAAGCGTGGCGATTATGGCAAACCCCCCCTTTGGGGGAGGCCTATGTCCAGCAGTGGACGTCTTTCGGCTGAAATTATGATGAATGAACTTAACAGATGATATTAACAGACTAGACAGAAAATGTCTTGGATCTGACGAAACTGATCAGAATTTGAAACTGATTTTTGGCGTTTATTGACAGTTATTCTTACTTTTCTATACATCGCGTGGTGGTGTAAATAGTAGGAATTCACACCATTATTTGTAACGTATCTTGTACATTTATTTTTTTGTAAGATCATGACGATTGATAACTGGTTATAGATACCCACAGCGATAGTCAGACTCAGCACTAAAATCTCCATGAACAGCACGGGCAAACTGATGGGATTCTCCGGTAGAACCACCACTTGCTTCGCTTCTTCCCTCACAGTCTTCTTAACAAAGCAGGCGACCTTGCAGAAGATCTTTTGAAACATGTGCACGAACCCATGGCCAAGAACGTAGTCAATCACAATCAGACTCAGGAACACTGCCCCGTAGATCACAGCACTGACTGCTTCGACCAACATGTTAGCGAAGGTTCGTGAGTTATTTTGCCGTATTGAATCACATTATCTATTGTAACACATTCAATTTCTCAAATTTTCCGGTCTTGATTAACGGATCGACTTTTGGCTTTATTTTTTTGTGTCAGATTGAAAAAGTAGTCAAAGTAGGTTTTAAAAAAGTATAGATTTTTACGTGTAAACTCTTTCATTTACTAAGTTTGAGCCTGGACTTCCCTCCATTTTCCGGTCAGTGAAGTTAAAAACTGAAAGCTCATCATAGGTATACAGGGCGTCCCACGGATATGCCACATGGAGGGAAAGTACCTTGAATATTGTAAATAAAACAATTTAAACTGCATTCATAGATATTTAAATAATTACATGGTTGAACCGGAAATCGAACCCGTTACACGAGAATAATTATAGGAAGACCATGAATTTTAATATTCGATGTGAAATTTCGTGTAAATTGTAATTTTTTATACTAAATACGGGTCGATTTGTTGCATACAAACAGATACCTACTAATTACGTATCTCTTTATCATTTTATCAGGTACTTAAATTATAATAGGGAAATGATACTTACTTCTCAAGTGAGTACATTTATTAGTAATAGGTACTTATGATAATTTCACTTGTATGTCCTTGCTTACGGCAATGTCAGCTTTTCATTTTTCGGTACAAAATTTCACATCGATTGTTAAAATTCATGGTCTTCCTTTTATTTGTGACACTATGTTATTTAGCAAAAACATAATCCTTATGACGAAGCCTTTCGATCGGTATGATAAAGCTACAGGGTGATTATTTTTCTCGTGTGACGGGTTCGATTTCCGGTTCAACCATGTAATTATTTAAATATCTATGAATGCAGTTTAAATTGTTTTTTAAATTCAAATAATGTCTTTTTTCAGTCAAATGTTCCATCTACAATATTCAAGGTACTCTTTCCCTCCATGTGGCATATCCGTGGGACGCCCTGTATAGTATATAGGGCACCTAGGGCACAGTCTCAGCACAGTTGTCTGTCGACAAACCGCCATTGTTTTGTTTATTTTTTCTTTTGCGTCGCTCACAAATTAAACGAAAACTAGATAAATATGTATGCGACATGGACTATACCACAATTAAAAGACGAGCTACGGACAGGGGAAGCGTCCACCACTGGTAAAAAAGCTGCTGTAGTGGAAATGTCAATAAATTATGAATGTTTTATAATTTATAGGTTATTTTGTGTTGGTTGTGACTGATTTTATCTGAAATGACACCACAAATGTAATGATTATGGTTTTGATTTTCGTGTTTTTTTTTTTTTTTTTTACATTCCATTTTTTTTTAAGTAACTCAATTTAAAATTTGTATTCTATAAATTCAATGTTTCGATTAGTAATTAATATATTAATTTGTATACCTCATTAGGTTATAATACAATGTACCTACCTTCTATACCTGTAACAACTTTATAGCATGTATTATGCAAATAAATTATTTGATTTGATTTGATTGATTTGGTTGTTTTAAGTTATTTTTTTGTTGAAAACTGGGGCGTACAGACATAAATAATCTGAACAGATTTGAAAAACAACTCGAGGATGATCTGCCCGACTGAAAAAGTTCAGAGATGTTAATTCTAGCACTGATCTAATATGATAATACAAACGCACATACATACGCCTATTAATAGATAAATCTTTTGTTTGTCCGAAACATTAGTATGCTATGCACACACAAAGCATGCAAGATGCTAAGTACATTGCAGAAAGGGTCACAGTCATGTTTTACCTTAACAGCGTACAAATATGTATTACAATAACAAAATGTGTTCACTTATTCAAATAATTTATTAAACATTGAAAAAAATGTATATAAGTAGAATATACTTAATAACACATCACAAGTGCCTGTAGGTAAATAAAACGGACTAAGTTCAAGAGAACTAAGTCTGTTTTTTTCTATACAGGTGATGCTCCCAAGAGAGAGCATCACCTGTATACGAATTTCTCCTATGTAAGTCTTCAGGTTTCAAAAGGATAGCACATAGTCTCGATGAAATATCGGGTTTCTTTTTCTTTTCCGAGAGTTTTTTTTTTCACAGTTTTCGTCTTTTAACATCTTTGGCAAATACATAGGTCCCCGTATTTTTGCAGTCCATGGCTGCACAACGGGGCATATTAATTGATTATGCGTAAAAGGAATCGCTTGTTACAAAATTATGACAGCTAGCTGCCAAATTCTTAGACGTTGGATAGTAGCGACATCTGAAGTGACCAAGTGGCAGTGTTTATCCTCATTTAAATAATAATCCTAATGTTTATAAATACCTAGTACAAGTTTATTTAGAAAAAGTATCAATAATGATAGGTATTGTATTAATTGTATCGCTAGCTACATTGCTGGCTAGTAAGTCCCCGTTAGTAAGATTACTTATCTACTTTTATATCATAATTATACCGCAGATCAAGATTGAACACATGTTCTACATACATCATGTTCATACTTCTCATGTGAATAATGCTATAAAGGACATACTAATTCCATGGGATAATGTAAAAATATATTTTTTCCAAAATTTTACGACATTGACAGTCACCATGACAACGGACTTGTTGAATTGAACTTGACAACGTAAACATAAAATCGCAACAAACGAACCACAAACGAACGAAACTGTTCGTGAATATTTTTAGTAATAATATTTTATTTTATGCTGCCCATTTCTAAAACATAGAAAATGGTATGTATTTTTGATTACTCTGAACATTTTTCTTTAAGCTGCTTCTTTTAATGTTTTACTTTTCTTTACCTATAGTGCAAGGAAGTTTACGTCCATGGTGTAGCCATCAATATTTTTATCTGTTTTAATGCTACTGGATTATTTATTATTATTATTTGGGATTTCTTACGGATTTTAAATAGTTCTTTTTTCTTTTCAGCCGCCCAAAGGAAAGGACGCAGGAAAGGCCAAAAAGGCACCAGGTGCGTAAAAATAAATAATTATTTGCAATTACAAATTACTAAGAATAAGTAGTAATATTGCATACTAGCTGGAGCCTTTTCCTGAATTGAAAGTAGCCCAAGTTACTCCTTCTATCATCAGCTAATCTGCCAGTCCCGTCAAAATCCGTTTCGGAGATTAGCCGGAACAAAGAGACAGTTTTTTTTTATTTATTGTTTTTTTTTATATGTTCCATATCTATCAATCAATCAAATCAGCCTATCGCAGTCCACTGCTGGACATAGGCCTCTCTCAGGCACAACACCCTGTCCTCCGCCATAACTATATATTTTCATAATTATGCATTTAGTAAAAAGCTGTTATTTATTTATTTATATAGTTGCTAACATGTAAAACGCAGGTTAGTAGGCATGCATCAAAATTTCTTGACACAGTGTAATATTAGTATTATTTTTATTTTCAGTATTTTGACATTTGGCATTACAAACAGAAACTACGATTTAACTTATTTGTTTATAGATGATGCAGTGATAATTTACTTAACTTCCAATGCGTGATGGCGCTAGTGTTAAGACATTCATACGGTATATAAATCTTAAACACTTTAATAAAATGTTGTTTTATTTACAGCAATCATCATCGATGGAGTGGACACATCAGAAATGACTCGAGAAAAGCTCGAGCAGTTCACTCTAAAGGTTAAAGAGGAACTAGATAAAGAAAGAGAAGAACGTAACTATTTCCAACTCGAAAGAGATAAAATTAGAACATTCTGGGAGATCACAAGACAACAGTTGGAAGAAGCAAAAGCAGAATTGCGAAACAGAGAAAGAGCTACAGAAGAAGCACAAGAAGAAAATGAAGCACTTTTGGAGACTGAAAAGCAGAAGATAAAGCATTTAAAATATGAGCAGGCAGCTGCAGGGGCAGCTTTGAGAGCAGAAAACTTGGTAGCCTTAAAAGCAGCTAAAGAAGAGCATGCTGAACAGGAACTTGAATTACTTAACGACAAAAGAATACTAAGGCAAGAAATAAGAGAGAAAATGCTGGCCGCTCAGGATGAGTTAAGAAGAGCTAAATTAGTTCACGCAGAAGAGGTTTCAAAAGTTCGAGAAGAATTTGAAGAAAGGGCTCGTCAGATAGAAGATAAGGCTGATAAAAAACTAAACGAGACTAAAGTGGAGTTGACAGTAAAGCATAGAACAGAAATAGCAGAGGTCGAAGAAAGGAAAAATAAGCAGTTGTCAGAATTAATTCAACACCATGAGCGAGCATTCGCGGATTTAAAGAATTATTACAATGACATTACTTTGAATAATTTGGGTAAGTATAATAATTATAAATAAAAATTTGTAAGTAGTTTATGAACTTTCCAGTGTCAATTCATGAATTGTAACCAGTTTTTTTTTACTTATACTGTGTATACTTAAACTTTCAGGTCTAATAAGTAGTCTAAAACAACAAATGGAGGAGATGCAAAAGGTAAAAGAGAGAGCAGAGAAGATAGCAAGAGATGCAGTAGCTGAAACCAAAAGTATCAGGGAACCACTGGAAGCAGCTATTATTGACAATAAAGAGCTTAAGAGACAGATGTCCAATTATGACAGAGATAAAGCTGCATTAGCTGTGAGTACCATATTTGTTTAAAAAAGAATGTAATTTTATTAGATTTAGGAAGACTTAGAACGGTCTCGTTGGTCTAGTGGTCGCAACTTCGCAAGTGCTACTACTGAGCTTGAGGTCCTGGGTTCGATTTCCAGGTCCAAGCCTGGATTTGTGCCCGGTTGGCAGCGGCAACAGGCTCGCCCCCTATTACATGGTACATAAACATAACTGCCGAAATGTGGGTGTACTATTGGTATACCTCTGCCTATCCCTTGGTGGATTACAGACTTGGTATTATGTTATGTTTTAGGTGTGTATCAGCCGGTAACAATGCTATAGAACCCTACTTAAAAGAATAAATGAGATGATTGATCATTTCAGGCCAAATCAAAACAACTGACGTCGCTAGAAAAACAATTCGATGTCCTGAAATGGGAGTACGAGGTTCTTCAAGTTCGTTTCGACAGAATCAGAAGAGAGAGAGACGAGCTTAAAGCCAGGTTCTCAAGAGCAGTTTTAGAGGTACAGCAGAAAGCATCCCTGAAGACTGCGCTGCTTGAAGCTAAGCTGAAGAACATGGAAGGTCGTGATGTGGGGCCAAAGGAGATTCACGTAAGATTCACATTTTAAATTTCCTAATATAGTATTTTTCTTTCATGAAGCTACGCGTGCTTTACTTCTGGTCACCAAGTGTAATAGGTAATAGGTAATACGGGCTGGTGTCCGCAACTCCACGTCAATATGCATACGGGTGGGAAACTCGATTATTTGATCCACCCCAGCTCCTCAAGGAAGGCCAGCAGCGCCTTGGTGTTACTGAAAATCTCACAGAGGGTACCTGGGTTACGGAAGTACTTTGCCCTGTATGTGACGACCACCGGGCAGTGTAGTAGCAGATGCGCTGCTGTCTAGTCATCCTCCATGCAGGCCTTACACAGCGGACTGTGACTCCTATGGCAAAGAGGTGTTTATTAGACCCATGACCAGTTATAGCTGCTTTCATTGCACGCAGCTGTTGCTTAGTTAGTCGGAGAACCTGTCTCATGAGGCGACCATCAATTGCGGGGAATGCTTCCTTGGCCTGCCTGCACTCACCTTGGTCCGACCATAATTTGCGATGTTGGTGCGTTTATTTACCAGAGTGCGTAAGTACCCGAAAGGGAGTGGCACGATAGCCACAGGTCCCACTGGGGTCACCAAGTGTACAGACACACTTTGAATACGTGCATTAAGACGAGTAGCATCAGCACATAACACACGCACACACACGCGTCCGACTTCGCCATTGTCTAGGACGGTACCGAGAGCTCCTGTGTGTAAAATATTGTAGGAACTTTCGTCTGACCTGGCTACGTGGCTACGTTCTGGTCTGACAAAATTTGATTCAATTGACACGTAGAGAAGAAGTAGCAAACCTGTTATTAGGTACGCATAGAGTATGTTTTAAGATATCCATGCATAGTTATGTAAATATGTATATGTCAAATAATGTTTTTTTTTTTCTTTTTTGTGATAGCAGAAATCATCGTCTTTCACTGCCCAACTTCATCTATAGCTGGGCGTTATTAGCTTTTTTTTTTGTAATTGTGTCAATGTCCTCGGTCTATTAATGATATGTAATATTTTTTTCTGGTCCTCAAAATATTCGATTTCTTTTACCAAGAATGGTTATACTTCAATAATACAACCGCGATCGAATCATGACGTTTTGTTTCCTATTTTGCGCTAATTGTACTATTTTCACTTGTTATTGTAACACCGTCCTTAATACTGATGTGACTGTTACAGGAACTTCTAAAGTTGAAAGACACACAAATAGATGACCTCCGCTACGAAGCAGCTCGTCTGCGTAAAGCCCATGATGATCTTCTGGCAACATATGAAGCTAAACTAGCAAGATTGGGAGTACCGAAAGAGGAACTTGGTTTCAAGTAAGGATATTTAATTTTCAATTTAATGCCATCTAGCAAGACACCGTCTAACTACATACACAATTTTAGAAATAGCGCCATCTAGGTAAACAAAATTGAAAGTCCGTGTAAAGTTTTAGTAAGTATTTGTTTTTAGTAAAGAGCATAGATGGCGCTGTCATAAATTTTCTTCTTTTTTCAGACCCCTGAAAGCAGTGGCCGTGGCTGGATTGGCGCCGGTTGTAGGCCAAGGGCCAGCTGGATTGGTAACTAAAGAATAGTAATGAGAGAATTCATTTTGCTAAAGGATTTTTTTTTTTAATAACTTAGGACAGACGGAATCATATTTTAAGAAAGTTTTATAACAATTTATTTACCAAAGTGTAGTGAAAATAATGTATTTAATGTAAATTATGCAAAATAAACCTGTTTAAAAATGAGTTACCTTATTATTTTATTTCTGATAATGGTATTAAAATGGATACCTAGCATAAATTCATGAAACCCAAGAAAGGTTTAATAATTACACACTATTTTTGAAGACACATAAATTAGTAAGTACCCATTTTTTTCAAGAACCTACGTACTACACAACATCACGCCTGTATTCCCCGAAGGGTTAGGCAGACGTGTACCTATAGTATACCCACATTTTGCCAGTTATGTACAAGTTGTGTGTTATTTAGGTAGGTACATAATAGACATAAAAAATCTTAAATCGATTATTTTATTTTTTTTAATTATAGGCTACGTGATAAATTTAAATATCGAAGGGTTCAATAAATAAAACAAACAGTTGAAGCCAATGAGTGTACTTTATTTCCTACTAACGATTTTTTATTTATTTCTTTATGTACAAAACGGTTATAAGGCAACAGTTCCAAATGAATGAAAACGCACTTTACGATGAATATTAATAATTCAAACATTTTCGCTTTTGTTAGTTTTTTTTTTAATAGCAAGAAAAATTTGCGCCACACTTTAAAATGTTGAGCCGGTTACACACATAGCAGCAACATTTTTAAGAATAATATTATTTTTATTCGAATAATTATATATTTCAAGTCATGCTATATAGAAATATTATTTATTCGAATTAAACTGCGGAATTGACTCAAGAACTGCAGTTACATTACTGCAGTTCTTGAGTCAATTCCGCAGATTAGATTTTCGAAGAAACTGAACAATTTTTTTAATTGTAGTTTGTTATTGTCGTGCCTGGTGCCGAGCAGTACCTGCATTTATTACTACAGGCAGATTATGTAAACACGATTTTGCAGCTACTAAGTAGGTGACAAAACTAAGTTGAAAATTCAGTTTACGTAAATCAAACTTAAAATATTCGAGAACTAAATCACGACATAACTAACTTATTTGCTACCATCTGCTACAACTTTAGAATTTATAGTGTAAAACCAAAAAAATCGGAATTGGACAAATTCCAAGGTTTTCTGGGAAACGGCCAGAAACAATTAACTTTTGGAATAATACTGCCTTTTAATAATAATTTTCAGATTTTTCTAACAGTGAATATTTACTGTTACAAATTGTAACCTTTTCGTACCTAAAGTTATCTACATAATTAATTGGTACATATCAGTCAATTTCATTCATTTGGTCAGTTCAACGGAAATTGTGTACCAAGTTGAATTCAAGTTTTTGACGCATAGGTAGTTACGTAACTTTGCTGCCTTCTAAGCTCTCCGGGAAACGAAATGGGTTGAATGTGTGTAACCGACCCAACCGCGTAACTACTAATAGTTCTGCTCTTAAGACCTAATTCTTTTACAAATATCTAAATTTTTGAAACCAATCTCATCGATTTTTACAAAATACCTCTAGGTGGACTTTTATCTAGTCTATTGACCACTTTCATGAGTCGATAGATTGATGATAATGTTCAATATTAATAAATATCATTCTTTATATACATATACGTGTTTTGTTTCAAGCCAAAAAGCATTGAAATAGCGATCGCTTCCATTAAACAGTTTAACAAAATACACGAAAACATCAAGCAATTTTATTTGATCAATATTATATTTTTTATAAAATTAATATTGATCGATTTTGTCATAGACAGGTGTAAATTACACGGAAAAATATTCGAAAGTAATCATAATAGTGTAAGGGTGTTAAAAAAGTGTAATAGACGTGTTTTATATGAGAAATATAGGTAATAAGGCGAGGTCATATTTCTACGTCATGCTGTACAATACAATAAATTATTCGAATAATAATTATCAATAACATTATTCGAACTTCAAAATCAAAACCCATGTTACAACAGTAGGTAGATAAATATTTTGATGTAGATAGATATTTTAAGATGTTTATACAACATTCAGTCATAATATTTAATAAGTATTTTTAATTAAAAAAAAATAGAAATATAACCTCATCTTTACAATAATTTACTGGAAGAAAGGGCATCGACGTGAGAACCTATCCGAAGGTGCCTTAATTAACTTTACCATCACATTAAAGCATTTTACATACAATTGCAATACAACAATATCATTGGAATTATTAAAAATACGTATTATTAACACTAAAATCACTAAAAAACTATACACAACCGAAATTCAGACGTTCACAGGGGAAACGCAAAAAATTATGCCTAAAAAATAATTTGACTTCGGTTTACATTTTGTGATATTATTTACCAATTGCTTTTGCGCTAACTAACTCTAATTTTTTTATTTGAATTATACATATTTTGTATTTTCTGAAAGTTCCAAAATTGTTATTTTGCAGAAAACATTCAATACTTAAAATTATTCCGTCATGAATACGTAACAAATAAGTAGGTACATTGGCATAATTAAAGATAATAATTATTGTAATACAGATTGCAACAATTACGATTTCAAATTGACAAAAACATTTTTAATTATCAGATTTTGAAAAAAATTAAGACTATTGAAGTAAACACATTTTTTTTTATTAGAATACACTGCTATTTTAATTTCGTTATCATTTAATTTGAATTACTTTATGAAATAATACATTTATTGGGTTCCATTTATTACCATAAAAAGTAATATTTTTATTTTACAATTAGATACTTGGGATAAAACCACCATACAACACATAGTAAAGTTATAAAGGCGTATCTAACTATCGGATTTCAAAATTATACAAACACTTATTGATATAATTCATCGATTTAATACACTAGACAATGTGCGTAGATTTTAGCGATATCTAACATATTCATCCAGTCTACGTGAATTATTCAAATATAATTAGGTGTATAAATAAAACGTTTTGTTCGAAAAACATAATTATTGGTAATTTACATATTTGCCGGAGGAAATGTTCGTGCATTTATGATGAAAGCACGATCAATTCCTCTTAAAAAGCGGATTCTGGCAATAGCCCCTGGAATCACTCAGATATCTCAGATAATGGGTACAATTTCCAAAAGCACCTAGCTTACAAGCTTTAGTACCAGAAAAAAAATCCATAAAAAACGTTTCAGGGCTCAGAATTAAACAATTGAACTCGACTGTCGTATTTATTACTCTAGAATTTACGCAATATTCACAAGCCTTTTTTGTTATATACGAGTATAATATAATTACGAAAAAAACGTATGCATCACTTACAACCACGGTTTTAACCAACCATTATTCGAAATATTCGGATAAATAAATGCAAACTCGGGCTGGTTGAAAATTTCGGTCAAAAATTAAACATTTCAGTGACATAGAGCAACTAATTTCGATATAATTGATTAATGTATTCTATTTCGGTGAGTATAATGGTACAATTTCGGTTCGGATCGGTATGGACAATGTTAATGAATTTTTGAATAGTCGAGGCACGGGACGGAGAATCGATATCGCGTAGCGCGTGGCAAGGAATTCAATAATCTCAACGTACGTACATTATGATCGTATAATACATACACGTTTGACCTAATTTTATTCGAGATTTTTTCTAACCAGATATCAAACCTTCAGTCAAGCTTTGGGTAAATTAGCTAACTAAAACTAAAATTAAATGTGCATTATTACTCTCAAATAAACTAATTTAGCTTACAACTAAAATGATATCAATGAATTGTACTGGTGGGATAACACTATTTATAACTTTTAGTCGATGTATTTAAACATTTTTTTTTCATCAATATATTTTTTTCTTCTAAATATTTTCTATTTCTCGACCGATTTTTGTCGTAACTAATGTTTCTCAAAATCAACAATTTAATAAAATTATTTCACTATTTTTGAACAGCTTGCTTTTATACATACTTTTTATATTATACAATACTTTTTAGATTTTCAATATATTTTAACAGCACGCGTGCATTTTGACACATTAGCGTACGAGCATTAAAACCTTATTTATTATTACTATTAGGAGATAAAATTCTTTTATTACTAATATAAATCTTTTGTCGCGGTGATATCTTCTGTTATGTTAAAACCCTTCTGTATTGAGCAATAATTCTCCGCGGAAGGTAGTTTAAAACTTAACTATAATTAATTATAAAAAAACGTTACATAAAATTGGCGCTTATAAAAATTTGGACAAATTAATTATTTTGAAAGAATTATTGTCATTTAAAGGTAGACGGGATTTAATTGAATATAATTATGGTTTGAAAAATCAAGTTGGTTATTTTTTCATTTTCACACAACACTTAATTAAAAATAATCAAGCTAACCAAAGCAGAAGAGATCACCGCCAAAATATTCAATATTACTTTTTTATTTCACAACGCGTTATAAAAAAAATCTTTCGCCCGTTTTTGACCTTTTCAAAGTCGTGCTTTCATACTGTGTCTATCCTACCTTCTCACTCTTGCACTCTTACAGAATAGAATGAGAGGAACAGCAATACTCAAGCGTGTTTAAATCACATGTCGAGCACAATATAGATCATAGAGAGTTAGTTCATATTGCTCAGCTCATTTCGTGATGCACTCTGTATCCGATGCCGCCTCTTCAGGAATCCTGTCATCTGAAAAGAAAATAAAAGTAACTTTAAAATTCATAATACTTTTGAAGTCCTGAAATATTCTTTCAAGTTACGGACTCTTGGGACGTTTTAGGAAAAATAAATAAATTACTAGGCTTTTCGAAAATATCTTTTAAAATACATGTTTTTAAAGCAAAGCTGCTGAATTTGGTTATAATATTGTGAATTCGAAAACCCAACGATAAAGCAAAATATATCGGCACATATTTTTGCGCATTTTTTGGCGAACTGCATTAATTATATCAATACTTATATCAGGACTCTCGCAGTACTAAAAAGCCTGTAGGTATTTTAAAGGGCGTTCAAGCAGCTGTGTGATTAAAAATTGTGTGTATACATACTGCAGCCATTAGGGCAGATCACTGACTTTGAAGGTTTGCTTCACAAACTGTCCGATATTTTCCGTTTTTAACGCCTGATACGTTCGATATGAATGATATAAGTAAGGTTTGAGCAAAACTTTCCACTTATTCTTACCAGTACGGTAGGTATTGATCTAAAAATGGAGCTAATTACTTTACTTACTGTTGTATGTTCCCATAACTTTCGTTACGTAGGTTTAAAAAAAGAAGTTCGAGTTTGAAAATAAATTGTAAAATAATTTCACTAAACAGCTGATTTAAATAATATAAAATGATCTGTGCATAATTTCTTCTATAAATTTAGAAGTTACATCATAACTTTTTTAATGTCAAACTCAACGGTTAAATATAATAAATCTAAAAGTTAGAATAATTAAAATAAAAAGAGCAAATTCGAATAATTAAAAATAAAAAGTTTGTTTTCATTGTAAATATGTGTTAGTGATAAGCATTAAGCTGTAATGTATGTTTTGAATATTTATCATCATTTCAGTCAAAAGACGTCCACTGTTGGACATAGGCCTCCCCCAAGGCCCGGCACTTCGACCGGTTCTGTGCCTTCCGTGTCCAGCGGATTCCTGCGCCCTTCACAAGGTCATCGGTCTACCTTGTGGGAGGCCTTCCAACACTACGTCTTCCGGTAAAATATTTATAATTATGTGCAATATAACAAGTGCGCGAGCGAGTCATAGAACTTTGTGCCTTAAGCATAAGTTAATAAAGCACAAGCCACCAGAGACGTACCTCTGTGTAATATTGTTGTTAGTCACGTTAGGCGTTCACGAACGAAGACTTGGTCCTGTCGGATGCAGAGAATTTTATGAGAATCTTAAGAACACGGTTTTACTTGGGATTTTTTCAAATTAATGTTTTTCTTTTGAGTATTCTTTTTGGAATTTTTCATGAGTGTTTGTTCTTAGGTTAAAAAATAATTGCAGGCCTGTATTTTCTCCTAACACATCGAATAAAAAATAACAAATATGTGTAATAACTTACGATATATCTGAAACTTGCACGCTATTCATATCATATACTTTAGATGAAATTAAATATAACAATTTGATAAGAACAAAGAAAAGAGGTAAAGAAAATGAAAAATAAGTTTATTATGAAACTGCCGATTAAATATATTGTACACTTACCCAGACAAAGAAGCAGAATTGGAAATCGGCGGACTATTGGATTCGAAGCCCTCTTTAGGCTTCTCATTAGCAAGTTGCATCTTCAGCTGATGTCCGAAACACGCCAGATCCTCCCTGAACGTATCAGACCCAGGGGTCGTAGGCTTCTCATCATCACCTGTAGCCATCGCCTCAGCATCACTCTTCAACGGCGCTTGTTCAGACTCTTCCTCAGTATTATATATCTTAAAGTACGCAAACGTCAAATATATCACCGAAATTATGAACGACGGTATCGGTATTGCCATGGCATATACCAAGTTTAAAGTATTCTGCCACATGTCCAGCTCAGTGATCACCAACCCAGGGTCGACGCGGCTGTAGTAGCAAGTATAATTGTTTCCAATAGGTTTGTGCTTCGCATAGAAGACCGTGCAGTTGAGGATAGGCGGATACCCACAGCCTTTCACGTTTGGAAACAGTCTGGCACCAGTAAAGTACCATTCAGAGTCGTTGCCTTGCAATCCAGTTGGTACAGCTTCAGGTAGATCCTCTTCCATCATTTCTGGATACGCTTTATCAGCTGTTACCTCGTAGTTTTCGTATTCGTAGTCTTTCCTTAACGCCCTTTCAACTCTGATTAAATTGTCCATGTCAGTAGGAGTTACATTGGGGTATATGCCCAATTTGTAGTTGACTCGAATTTGGGTGCACTCAAACAGGTCTTTGGTGCAGCCTTCCCTGCAAGATGCCCAGGAGCAATTGCTGGCGCCAACCAGATGCTTCACCCCTGTCGTTACACATAATGCTGCGACTGGATCGAATTGCATGAATATTGTAGTGAAAGCCGGTTCTATGACGAATGGTACGAGGAAGAGAAACGCAAATAGGCTGAATGTCCCAAGTAGAACGAAAGTGGCTGTTGTGTAAAATAGAAGTTTCTCAGCGAAGGTTGGGGGTACAATTTCTTCGTCTGTCATGGTGTGGGAGCGCTACGGGCGACCATAGCGCTGTCTCAGCTCGCTTGCGTCATATCATTTTACATCCCATTTCAGTCTTTAAACGTTTTTTCGAATTGTTAGTATTTATTTACATATCTGTTGGTATGACTGAGAAAGCTTTGATGAGGCTTGTTTTTTGTAGAATGATATTCTAAAACAATTTGACAATGTAGTGCAATTTTCTAGGATTAGAATCTACACCTAAAAACCGCATTATATTGTAATTATGTATAGGTTAAGGCTGAAAATTATTAAGCATTAGCGCTAAAATCTGACAAAAATATATGAAACACGTCTAACAAAGATTCAGTTTGATAATGTACTAACACTTACGGTTCCTACCCTACAAGTTATGTAAACTGAAACAACGAAAACATCCACTAAACTATTCCCAGAATGTAGGTAAACCGAATAACGTGATTGGCAATTGACATATTCGGCTGAACATTCCGAACAGCGAAAGGCATAACTACGGTGCGGTCTAGACTGACAGACGACAATAACTGTGCCTAGGTGTGGTCTGACTCACAGCTGTGAATGAAGAACAAAATGTAGTTTTACCAAAGGCAGGCAGACCAATTACGTTGAAACTGTCCATATTTCCAAAACGAGCAAAAATCGTCGTCAAAATCCATTTCGAGACGATTTTTGCTCGTTTTTAACTTTGGTATGGGTCAAGATTCTAAAACTGAACTTTCAGACAGCTGATATGATTTAAAAAAATCCCAATATTACAATTTTTGAAAGAAAATTTAATGTAAAAGACAGTGTAGATTCTAGTATCAATGTAGGTTGTTTATAAGTCTAAAATGATTAACCAAGCGTGAAAGTTGAGGATTGTAGGAAGATATTAATAGTTTTAAATAAGCATATTTCTAGACACCCTTCAAGCTATAAACCTCAGATAAAAAAGGACGGCTCAGGAAAAACATTAGGAACGTTAAACAAATGAGGCGCAACTACTGGCACCACACACATACTTAAACCGGGACGCCAGACTGTCTGGCCAGCAATCCAGTATCTAGTTATCGATTTGGGCTAGAATTAGCATTAACAAATATTTATTCAAGGCACAAACATTTTTCTACACGTCAACCTGTAACTATGAATAGCGGAGTAATAGCATAACACACTATACTCGTAAAAAAATAATAGGCCCGTTTTGACATTTAACTTGAATCGATTTATCGTGAGTATCGTCACGATGATCAATCGCAACGTAACTAGTGAAGTAACCACACGACTCGATACTCGAAATGTCAAAACGGGCCTATTCTTTTTTAAAAAGTTTATCAGTAGCAATGGGTGTCATTTTGACGGTTCAACAGTATTCATTGCGTTTTTTTATGTTGTTGAGCAGACAAATTTAAAGAACATATTAAGCAATGGATCAGCAATTTACTTCAGAATCATTCAGATTGTGATTGAGAGAGTTAGCTATTTACGTAAAATTTATTAGCTTTGAGTGAGAAACTTTCAATATGTATGACCAAGTAGTTCGTTTAGTCAATTTATGAAATGCATTAATGGTAATTTCCATTTCCCATGGGAGTAATAAAGGACAACTAAGCAGTCATCAGGAGGTTATAAAAATGAGTGACTTTTAATATTCGCTAATTTACAAAGAACCTTAAATACAAATAGCGATCAAGTTTACTTTTACGCCAGTGATGACAACAGACCTGCCATCTTATCTCTTCAGCACTCTTGGCTGACTGGTAGAGAATGTCTAAGGCCTTTGTACCTTATTGTGTGCGAGATGTTTAAATAAATAAATAGAATGGATTTGGGCAACACTAAAAATTAACGAGGGTTCCTCTTTCTGTGAGAGGGACTGGGCCGTAATCCCTCCACGTGGGCCCTGTGCGGGTTGGTAGATGTCACCGCTTTGTAAACCAGCAAACTATTATCTATTAGTCTATTCTAACTTCGCGTCTATCTTAGAGCGATCTTCGCGCGAATACGCGATCATCGCGTTCATAATGTCATATTTTTTTCGAAAAGCCGGAAAGCGCCCTCTGTTGGCGCGACAACGTGTTCAGGTTCACCAAACAAGAAGGGACATAAATGTCCCTTTTTGTCCGGTGAACCTGAACCTCGATCGCCTTTAAATGTACATAAATCAACAAATGATAAAGGGACTGAACTATGATTGACGTCTTTGACACAAATTGACCTTGAAAAGACAGTAAATAATTGTATGCTCGCCGACAGAAGGTGTTATAGCTTTTTATCACTGACCTTTCTGATCAAAAATATTTTTAAAATTAATCGAGACATTTGGCTTTATTATTCATGGAGATACCCTGAACTTATCGCTGGGCAATTATTATATAAATATTATATTATCACGTCAGTGCGTGTCAAGATTCCGTGTCAAAATGGATATGAGAATAAAAATAATATTTCACAGTTTATTTCGTGTTCAATATTATTGAATAATAATTTATTATTCATAAATAATAACCTAATTATTTTATAGAATAAGAAAATGAATTATTTGTGATGTCGGACGTTCAAATTATAGGTATCTACTATTTAATAACATTACTATTATTTCCAAATAATCTTTAAATACCTATTGTTTTTGGATCAATTTAGGGTCGGCAAAAAAATACGTAGATATACCAAGTAATCCTGCATGGAGAGGCTTATGTCGAACAGCAGAATTTGATCGGCTGATTGATGGCACTTAGGCGCGACCGGAAAACACTCGAAAAAATAAACTACCTACCTAAATATCGATGGCAATCTATTTTGGTGGAAGTTTTAGGTGCTTTGTTCGTAGCCTTGCTTTTCGATTTATCTATTTTAGTCTTTGTGGTTTTACCACTGATTTAATATTTTAACCAACCAAGGAAATAATTAGGTAAATGAAAATAGTGTACCTACTATAACTTTTGCAAGAAACAAAGATTAGGTACTAATTATTAATCTGTTTCTAAAATGTTTAAAATGTTAATGTATCTGTGTAATTTTTTTTTTTTCATTTTTTTATTAATAATCTCTTCATAGTAATAATAATTAAAAGTTTATTCAGGTAAAAAAAAATTCTTAAATCTACGTAAAATTCTATTGTGTTATGTGCCTGAACTAGGTTATCCTGTGTTTCAGGCGAGGCAAGGCATAATATTTCTGAATAATCACATTAATTATAAAAATCTGGTCATCTAGGTATTTAAAAAGGTGTAAATAGTACAAAAATCCTACTTGCTAAAATACTTAGCTAAACTTAATTAGTACAAATACAACTAATTTATTTAAGTAAAACTAAGTGATAACTATGAAGGGATTTTTGATAAAAAAATTAGAACAAAAGTGTCTTATTACAAAAGAAACTAATACGTATCTTAAGCTGTAAGTCAAAGTCAAATTATTTATTTCAAATTGTGACATAAAAAGCACTTTTGGGCGTCCAAATTTACAAAAAAATAGAACTGAGACTAGACTGTATTCTAGTCGCCCCTTCCAAAAGGTAGTTTTGTATGGAGAAGAATGAACTCCACTGTAAAAATAAGGTTCAGATTGCAGTACAAATTTTTCGCAGCTAGGGCCGAGGCCGATAATCCCTTTTCAGAAAATTAAACAATGCTAGCGGAAACATCAAAATCGAAATGAAAGCTACGATGTTTATTGACTATTCTACGAACTTCGAGAGTTCTATTGCTGATTCTAATGATAATAATTCTGTAAAGCTATATTTGTTACGTCCGCGAATCATATTTAGATGAACATAATATATTACAACCTTTTACTGACCTGCAATTTGCAAAAACGTAAGAAAATTTGAATTTCGCGGGATACCTTAGCGCATCCCCCTTAACCTCGAATGTTATCAATAAATTCGTTTTTTAATTTATTTTTCTATAAATATTGACTTTCAAAAGTGCTTTTACTATGATTTAACACTAAATTTTAAAGTTCTAAAGTTTTCAAAACAATACCTCGAATTCTTCTGAATAAAAAAAAAAAACTTTATGATAGGTAGGTAATCTCTTAACCCTATTACGAAGGTAACCTTAAGAATATTACAGTTAAGTCGTAGTTAACTTAAGCACGTCATACCTCCGCTTACTCTGACAAGATAAGCCGGACAGGCTAAGATTCTAAGGCTTCTCTCTTAAAGCTCACAAGCTCATTAAGAACATAATTCTTGGATTTCTGTCATTTAATACTTGCACAAGGTTAGTTTGTGAGCTGAGTTGACCTATCGTTGAGTTTCATTGCATTCAAAAAATGCAATGAAAATGTAAAAATAAGTAAGTATAAGTAAGTAAGTTTATTTATTTGTATAAATATGGTGCATGTAAGATATTATGTACAGAAAATATGTTCTATCATGATCAGCCGCGTATCGTGGCGTACAAATTGGTAATAAGAGAACGTGCTCAAACCGTGACTATATTTATCAAAATTACTTCATCATCTGCCTAGCCTTTTCCCAACTATGTTGGGGTCGGCTTCCAGTCTAACCGGATGCAGCTGAATACCAGTATTTTACATGGAGCGACTGCCTATCTGACCTCCACAACCCAGTTTCTGGGTAACACGATATCCCTTGGTGAGACTGGTTGTCAGACTTATAGGTTTCTGACGACCCGTAACAACTGTCAAAGATTTACAAACGACAGCCGGGACCAACGGCTTAACGTGCTTTCCGAGGCACGGAGGAATCTTGGTATGAAAAGATGGTCACCCATCCACGGACCAACCGCGGCAAGCGTAGCTTAATCTGACCGATCGACCCGTGCGGCAGTTATTATTTAGCCACAAGCTCCTCATTATAAAATGACTTATTAAATCATAATTACTTATTATACTTTATTATTACAATTCAATGTCCATACTTATTATGAATGAAGTCGTTGCATTAATTTGAATTCCATCAACTAACTTTCAGTAACTTACGAGTACTCTAGTCATGTGATTGTACCGATATGGGAAAGTTTATGTTATTCTCGAATCAGCATGATCTATATACCTACAACATTATTTTTAGTATATGCGACACCTGAATAATGGTGTACATAATAAAGAGTATTCTATTCTATTCTATTCCTGAATATAGTTCGTTCAGAATAAGGAACTGAATCGATTTCAATAATTTTTACACCATGTTATATTTTGTCCCAAAAATATTTAAATGTGATGGAAAATGTTATCACCATTTAATTACTTACAATACAATCGCCGTACGGTTAGCTACCTACTGCCTAATTATTATCAATGAGCTCAAGACGAACGGGGTCGCCGTTAGCATGTTTTTGTACGGACAACCCGGTAACATAACAATTCCTTATAACTGTGATTTTTATGATACAGTTTTGAAATTTTGTACATAGATTCTTTAAATAAAGATACTAGAGCCGTGTTTCGGGTTTCGCATATACTAAAACTAATATTGTATATATCTTATATTCTACAATAATTTTATACATACTGTAGAAAAAAATATATCGGTCAATCAATGAGGCTGGTAGTGAGTTTGCCAATCCAGAGTGCAGATAAACGTTGGTATATTATATGTGGAGAATATTTTAATGCATCTCTGAATCAAATGTTACCAAAATGTGTGTGATAGTATTGCTACGAAATTGCATCCTAACTATCCTGACTATGTATAGATATTTTTATATAAAATTTATATATTACACTAATATTATAAAGGCGACAGTTTGTGTGTGTGTGTATGTATGTTTGTTACTTCTTCACGCTCAAACAGCTAGCTGAACGAATTTTGATAAAATTTTGTACGGAGGTAGCTGATACCCCTTTTTTTTTGGGTGGGAAATTATCAAGTAACTTCTCCCGCTCTGGGTGGAGCGGGAGGGAGTGTCAGACTTTTACTGACTAAAACCCACCCGTGTTCCTTCAGATGCCTGTGTGTCAGGGCCACGATATCCCTTTTGGACAGGATGGTAACCCTGGCAGGCATTATCCCTTTCGGACCACGTCAATTGGTGCTGACGTCTCTTTGAGGCGCGCGTGGAACACAACGCGCCGTCGACCCGGGCTTGGTCCTTATCCGACGGCGAGCTACCCATCGCTCACCGTCCGTAAACCCGCGCCTACGGTGGCAGGGAATCGGCCTGCGATTCCCGACGCCCGGGGCGTCTCCTGCGGCGACTAGGGGCGCGAGGGCGTTGATTTTGCCTTACCCTCACGCGTTCCGCCTCCTCCATCGCAAGCATTGTTTCGCAGAAGGAGGTGACGGCCTCCCATGCACTCTCGCCCCGAACCACGGCCCACGGCCTGAACCAGGGCCGGACGCGAGAGATCGCCGCCGCCGATCGCTGCCGTGAGGACACGGCGGTGCTCCGCCCAAGCAGGGCAGACCTCCACCGTATGTGTCCTCCGGGCGATCCACACAGTGGTGACACCCGGGCGTTTCCTCCCGCTTAATCCTAAACAGGAACCTCCCGAAACATCCATGTCCGGTGAAGACCTGCGTCAGGCGGAAGGTGAGGACGCCGTGGCACCTCTCCAGCCACTCCTCAAAGAGGGGACTTATCGCCACAATTGTGGCGTGCCCAGCGCTGAGTTGCGACAATCGCAGTCTCCATGTCACTCCGCCGGAGCTCCGTCCGCTATGCCGTGATTTCTTGCGGCAGCGGAGTTATGCCCCGGAGTTTCGCCTCTTCGTGCCACGCCCAAATGTGTGCGAGGACTTTCGCCTCCAGATCCCATGGCGGCAGTCTGGCAAGGAGGCTCGCCACCTCACGGGAGACTTTGCGGTAACCCCGTATAATTCTGACGGCCATGACCCTTTGGGACGCGTTCAACCACTGGGCTGGTCGCAGCCTCAGAGAACGCGCCCACACCGGTGCCCCGTAAAGGGCCATGGACCGCACCATCCCCGCGTAGAGCCTCCGGCAGGAGGCGTTTGGACCCCCCAGATTGGGCAGGAGCCGCTTCAAGGCAGCCCTGGCCCGCTCCAGTCTGGGAGCCAAACGTCGAAAATGCTCCACGAAGTTCCACCGGCTGTCGAGGACGAGTCCCAGGTACGTCATCGTCGACTCGACGCCGATGGGAACCCGACAGTGGCGCGTTCCGAGGACCATAAAAACACATGGCCTCGGACTTGTGCAATGCCACCTCGAGTCCCAATTGCCGGATCCTATCGACGATTGTCGCAACTCCACGTGCCGCCAATTCAGCCGCCACCTGATGCGAACTCCCTTGTGCCAGGACCAGCGTGTCGTCAGCGTAGCAGACTAAGCTGATGCCACTAGGGAGGTCGGGGCGCAGCACCCAGTCGTACCCGATGTCCCACAGATGCGGCCCCAGGACCGATCCCTGTGGGACACCGCACGACATCTCTCGCCGGTTCCACTTTAAGACAGGCTACTTTTTGTGTATGCTTGTTACTTCTTCACGCTCAAACGGCTGGACGAATTTTGATAAAATGTTGTTCGGAGGTAGCTGACACCCTGGATTAAGACATAGGCTACTTTTTTATCCCGATATTTCATATATCTGCATATCTGCGCCTTAAGAAAGGATTTTTCAAAAGCTAAAATGTATAAATGATAAATGATTTTTATTTCTGTAAGTAGGTTTGTACTAACACTTTTACACGTTAATCATATTTTAAAAACTAGATGAGGTCGGCGTTTCCTATCTGACTATTCTGAGAAGAAAGCTCGAAAATAACTCAGAGGTCACAGTCTCTTTAATTTAAAGTCAAATTTAATCTTGGTCAGATCTTGTGAAGGCCATGTAGATCGGTGACTAAAATGGTCTTTTGGGGAAAGAACTACGCAGATTTAGTGGACCTGACCAGTCCCAGTATCGTAGTATAGTTTTTAATATTACTTAGGAGTCTTGCCTGCATAAAACCTTACTACATAATTTACATACCCAAAGCAAAGCTAACCACTCTTCAGTGACCGATAGAAAAAAAACTCCTGGAGATAAAAAGCTTTAAGAATAGCATGGAAACGGAACGGGGACACCATTTGTAAAGCAGAAACATAGACGTCATAGTGTCATTGAAGCGACGGAACCGTGGTCTGCTATTGTTTATTTTGTATCCGCTTCGTCGCGGGGTAGGCAGACTAGGTGGTATTGTTTAGAATCGTTTTTTTTAAATATAAACTGAAATCATTTATGCTTCTGCCCGCGACTTTGTTCAAGTGGAAGTCGTAATCTACCACGATATACTAAAATAACTGCCATATTGTTATAAGAAACTGCCTCGTTGATCTATTGGTCCCAAGGTCTATAGTTGAGCATGATAAATGATTTTTATTTCTGTAAGTAGGTTTGTACAAACACTTTTACACGTCAGTCATATTTTTAAAACTAGATGAGGTCGGCGTTTCCTATCTGACTACTCTGAGAAGAAAGGCCGAAACAAACTCAGAGGTCACAGTCTCTTTTAAAGTCCAGACATAATCTTGGTCAGATCATGTGAAGGCTATGTAGATTGGTGTCTGAAATGGTCTTTTTAGGAAAGAACCACACAGATTGAGTGGACCTGACCAGTCAGTGCACGCATTTGTCAGTAATCGTGCAGCTCTACTCAGAACTTAAGGAGCTCAACGATGCGACGATCATGAGGTTCTGGGTTCGATTCCCGGGTCGGCAAAGTGTTCTATCTAGGATTTCTCAGTAACAGTCCGAATTCAGGGTTTGTGCCCGGTTGATAGCAATTATAGGTAGGTACACCTCTAACCAAACCCTTCGGGGAATACAGGCGTGATGGTTTGTTTCCCCATTAAAAAGTTGCTTGCATTTAGAATGTTTTTTTTTTTAATATCTTGTTAGATTGCCAGTCTGGACTTTTTCAGGAACACACACAAAGATATGATTTTTAGGCCTGGTGCATTGTCGAGACAAAGATTTTAGAATGAAAAATTCTTGAATCTTCAAAATCCTTCGGATTGCTATTGAAAACGCTTTACGCGTTTTAAAGTTAGCGTTTTATTTAAAAGTACTTTGAACTTTGTACTTTTTACTTTTTGTACTTTTTCAGAACTTTGATGACCGGCTCATATTTTTTTATTTTTCACGATACAGGAGAAATTCCAAGTGTGGGGCAAAGTTTAAAAAAAACAAAAAAAAGAATATTTATATTATTTATGAATTTTCAAATTCAAATTTCCAATTTCAAATATCCAACAATCTTTTTTTACACTATAAGCATCATATTGCAAAATCAGATTTTTGGTCTTATCATGTATACAATATGCCCCGGAATTAACGCACATCCTCTTAAGGGGTCATTGTACTCACCATTAATTAACAACTTTTACTATGGGACCAAACCTGAAATAGCGAAAAAAAAAACAGCTGTTCCCTACATAGGTATAAATCCGAATAACTTAAATTGTCATAATATAGAACAGAACAGCTGTTTTTTTTTTTCACGATTTCAGGTTTAGTCCCATAGTAAAAGTTGTTAGCTTTAGAGGTTGTGCGTTAATTCCGGGAGATGCTGTATAGTTACACAGTTTTGATTTAAAAGAGTGTCCCGTGGAGTTTCTTAGCTGTTCTTTTCCATATGAACCTACTACGCTTTGGAATGGGCGACTAGCTTCATCTTTCTAACTGAACGACTCCTTAACAATTCAAAAGTGCCTGTAATTGGTTTAATTAAAATAAATGCTTTGAGTTTGAGATACCTATATGAAAACAAAGAATGTACCTAAATAAGTAGGTACTTAATTTTGAATTATTTGTATAATATCACTTCAATTTAAAGTGACAATGAAATAAATACTAATTCGGATAAAACTATGATAAACACACCATGCACAAGTGATATCCGACTAAAAATAGATTCGAACTTGCTACTACCGCGGGGAAGGTGATCTATTGTTACAATTACAATGAAGGGTGAATATAATTACCCGACTACGGCAAAGCCAAAGGACGGTTATGATTTTAACAGGCTATGTATGAATGTATGTTCATCTGTTTCCTCATTAAACTCTCAAACTACTCATCGTATTTTGACAAACGAGGTATCGTTGGAAGCGTCATGTTATTCTGCGGGTTATAGGCTATATGACGTTCAAAAATATGCTAAGAAAAGTGTTAAGTACCAAAAAAATAAGGTTAATATACCGTATTAGGTATCTAATCAAGATCGTAAGGAGTACTTTCTGGAAATATATTGGGTATAATCTATGATTATTTAATTTGAACCCCAAATTTTACAGTTGAATTCTCCCAAACGAAGGAATTGAGTTGGTACCTACCCGTGGTACCTACCTTCAATGATGCCTTACCCCAAAATAATTGAAATAAAAATAAAGGGTAAACACGAAACCCAACTACGACAAAAACGGCAACTAAAAATAATGATATAAACAAGACACTACAGACAGACAAATTAACAATCCGCAGTCACACCTAATCAGTCTGTTGCCAATTGCAATTTGATTTTTCAGGAAATTGATACATGACGAGTGACTCTGTATTTTTTATATAACCTTTTATCAAATATTTCTCAACAGGTGTCAATATCATCATCATCAACATCAATTCAGCCGAGAAACCTCCACTGCTGGACACAGACCTCCCCATAAACGGGGGGTTCGGGGGGTGCCATAATCGCCACCCTTGGCAGGCGGTTTGGCGATCGCAGTATGGTTTTAAAATGCGTAGAGAATGCTGCTGTCCATTCTCTAGTAAGTCCCTTAGTCGCCTTTTACGACACCCACGGGAAAAAATTGGCTGTTAGTGGTGATTTTGACATAATGATGAATGATTTTGACATTAATTTTGATTGTTTTGACATTATTAATAATTATTACCAAAATTGCTAAATGTATGTTACGAACACTAGTGTTTACGATGTGTATGTAATTAGTAACAAATTGGTTTATATGATCTCCCAATAACTGATTTGATTTGATTTTGATAGCCAAACACGCAGCGAGCAAGTGTGATCAATGCCGGGTACACTTTTGTATGGCAAGAGTTCTTTGCCCTGCCGTGGAACGAGTACATAACCGCTGATATTATGTAAATATCAATAATATATAGATAAAAACATCACCAGGATCAAAACAAGACATTTTCCTTTAAACAGCCGAAACCTTGCTTTAAAAATTATGTCAGCATGTTTCAGGAATCATATATGCCTTTGTATAAGGTTATATAGCTGCAGTAGGTAATCCAGTAGTTTATATAATACAGTGTAATAATCAATTTTCTCCTTAGTTCAATTACCTACGACTTTAATTGATACAAGCCCAGCAATATACCACCTAAACGGATTTCAAACCCTGATAAAATGGTAATAATCCTTTTAGTAGAACTTAATAATAATTATAAATGCTTTGCAAACAATCTCAAAAGCGTGCGTATAACGCGTATCAAACGTGGTATTTAAACGCATAACCCTTACTTTCAGACACGCGTAGTTTTACGCCAATCGAACGCTTTCAAACCAACTTACACTGGCTTACAATACTGTTGTATGAAGATACTAGAATAAAATGATCCCTGATAAACTTAGACCGTTTTTGTACGTTAAAAGCACTATTACATAACCTAACCTCAAACTATAAGGGTTTGACGTCACACGCCACTAAAACAACGGAACAAATATGAATAGAAACACGAAAATGTATAACAAACATGCAATCAAAGAGTATTCGAATAATATTCTGTTATGATTTTTCAATTATATTTCGAATGAAACAAGCTTTTCAAGTTACATAATTTTGTGAAAACATTTTCATTTTCATTGACTTCGATTTTAGTAAATTGAATACAGAATTAAAATAAGAAAATACGCGAACATATACCTTACGCAGATTGACATAATGCAGTAATGACTTGACGGTATTTTTCAGGCGTTTTTCCTATGAAATAACATGTTATTTATTGGAATATCGACTGAGACACTTAGTGGATTATAAACGGTAATTAAATGTATCGTGTAGAATATAAATAAAGGTCTAAATATTCATTTAACCAGCCTCATTAAAGCTCGTATCTCACTGTTACCATTTGAAACAAAACACGCTGAAGAAAACAATATGTTGTAAAACACTGTGGTCTTTTGTCACTATAGCATTATGTTCTGGGTTGGAAAACGTATATTTTGGAAAATGTTTTTTTCTGTGACGTCTGTTTTTCGTCGGACGTCGACGCGTTCCCGCGACTCGAATACTACTGGGCGCAGGCCGTCCCTGTCGGCCTCGTAACCACCTCAAAACTCTACGTAACACATGAAAATTCCATTAAAAAAACACCACAAAACGTACCCTTAAGTATAACTAAAAATCCAAAAAAAATCGACAAACATTTTCAAAAATTTTAATTCGATGATTCACTTTTTTACTCGATTTAAATGCGCAAAAATGATTTTGATTTAAATTTTCAATTCAATTGTCTTTGTTTTTTTTTATTTATTGGTTATTTAGTTATTTGTTTTTTAATCCATTTTTGAAATATTTTGGCGCTCTGTCGTAGGTTTTTGAGTGCGCGCGTCGCTTTGTCGGGTCGATACAGCTGTATCATGTGTTCCAACAGTGTACGGCGACAGACAGTCTTGTTTTACAATTCAGAGGTCCCATGCTGAATGTTATTGAGATTACTTTTCCTTGCACTCTTTACGGCTATTTCTATACAATTTTAAGAGGAAAACGTGTTTGTATAGCATACAAATATGGACTTTATTTAAGGAGCTAGGTGTTTGGGGAACAGCGCTGGGAATGTTCGTTTACTTTGTCTTCTTGATAGAGTTTCGGGTGCACTGAATGATGCTTTTACGTTTTATGGGTTAATGACTTCTGTTTGGGGTAGGTTGGTATTTACGAAAAATTGAATAAAACTTTTTCGAAAGAAAATTATAAAGGTTTTTTTTTAATTATGATAACCATATCCATGTTACGGGTTTTTAATAAGATTACACATTTTTGTTGTTCAGATAAATCTATATTTTTTTTGTTTTTTCAAATTCCATTTGAATACAATCAACCAAATCCAGAGTTAGCCAGCATGTTATTTTTGGAATTGCAATAAAGAATGTCCAAGAATTTAATCAGACCCATTAAAAATACTAGAAAGCTCTTCTTTATCCTGGCATTACTTGGCTTCGTGCCAGGTTGAGTTATTCAGGAGTGGGTCATGCGTTCTTATGAGGGATTACGATTCTGGTAAAAAAACACTTTCTCTGTTATTAGACAGCATCATTACAGAATACAGTTCCTTAATCTTGTTTCATGTTTATTATTGTATATATATATTATGGATAAGTTATGCTTAGTGTATGTATGTATTTATTGTACATGTAAATAGTTCACCACTGACTACCTGCAGTACTGTCTCTCCTTCTCTTTTTAATCCATCCAAAGGTTGTCTGTAAAAGATTGCTTTTAGCGATAAGACCGCCCATTGTGTCACCCTATGTAAAATTTCAACATTTATATCTGTAACTTTTATGGTGTACATAATAAAGAGTATTCTATTCTATTCTACGACCAGGCACGTTTTCATGTATGGAGTTTGCTTAAACGTTCAGACGTACCAGATTTTTTCAGGTATATCTGAAGTAAATAAATCATAAAATAATCTCTCATCAAAAAAAAATGTTTTTTTTATTTCTGTTTTTTTTTAAATATTTTATTATCATATTACATTTATTATTTACGCGTATTTTAGTCACTTGTTTACTTATAATCTACTAGCTGTTGCCCTTAATATCGCCTGCGTGTTTTTTGTGTTTCTTCATTCTTAATAAAAATACCTAGGACAAAAAGTAGCCCAAGTCCTTCTCCAAATCCCAGGCTACTTGTTTGTCAAATTTTATAACGATCGGTTCAGTGGTTTAGGTGTAAAAAGGAAACAGACAGACAGACATATAATAATTATGTTACGAAAACCTAAACCTAAAGATATTATGAAACACGGATGGTAAACGTATGGCCTGTAGTTTCAGGCTGTAAGACAGCTGTAGCTTACAGCCGTCTTTAGGTTGGAATACCCAAAGGGGTACCTGTGCCGGGTTCGTGGCTGAGGGCCCCACTCCCGCAGGTACACGTCCCGGAGGGCCACGATTTCGATAAATGTGATCACATTCAGTTTTAGTTAAGTCAAGTATTCAAATAAGAATAAAAAAAATTGGTTTAAGATGTTTCCTGCTTATGGTACTTTAAAGTCAGTCAATCTTGTTGACTTGACCTTTAATCGACTTTATCGAGATATTTAGAAATCGTGGCCCTGCGGGACGTGTACCTGCGGGATCGGGGCCTGCAGCAACGAACCCTCCACTATGCCAATGTAATTTTCTTTGTATCCCGAACAAGTTTTGTCAACTCAAAGGTTGAAGAGAAAGATCACTTTTAGTGATAGCGACGTACTATAATGACCTATTGTTTCAGTTGTTTGATAATAAAACTAGAAATAAAACTTTTTACAAAATAAAAACAACCGACTTCTTAAAAAAACACTACAAAGTAAGTCGGTGTCTTTCGATCTCTATTTCAGTTTTTTGCCACCGACTTCCGAAATTTAACTTATTTTTTATTTCGTACTGTTTTTTTTTTGGAAGTAGGTATTTTTTTTTTTATTATAAGTTTTCTATTTTTCACTTTTTAGTGGGGCAGTTTGTAATTTATCTAATAATACCCTAATGTCAATTAATGCTCATCACCTTTTACAAAATATTGCTTTTCCCGATGCAGGGGCGTTCATTGTTGAAGAGTTCAAACTCAAACTCAAAGCATTTATTTCAATTAAACCATTTACAGGCACTTTTGAATCGTCAACAAGTCGGTCAGTTACAAATATGAAGCTAGTTGCCATTCCAAATAGTAGGTTCCTATGGAGAAGAACGGGCAGGAAACTCCACGGACACTCTTTTAAAATAAAATATTTGATACAAAGTATTGGTTACATCATTCTTATTGAAAATATACATGTGAGAACGATGCAAAACGTCAGAAGCGTCCGTGATAAAAAAAAAAACAATTCAAAACTAAAATAATTAAAAAATAAGCCGTGGCAGCTAAGAGATGACCAGTCCCAACTGACAGCGCCCGTTCATGAACATGACGCATGGATCAGCACCATTCAGCTCAACCATTTTGAAAGGAGCTAAATGATCCAACACACACGCCACCATCAGCGAGACATCTGAGTGAGCATGACATACTCTCAGCTGCCAGGGCATATTCAAGTCAATGAAAGACATATTACCCGGTAAATGGTAGCTCTATTGTACATAGTACTCACACCTGTGCTATGTAATTATATAATACAAAGGAGATTTAGTTTATACAATGAAAAGATAGTCTTACAATCTTCAGCAGCTCCAACAGTATTTTCAAATGTTAATCAATTAGTTGAGGTTGTGGAGCAGGACCAGCATTGAGCCAAGCATTTCTATCAGCGATGTAATCCCCCAGCCTATAATATGCCTGCTTCATAGTGTGCGTTTTATACAAGATTTGAATTTCGTCTCATTCAGTTGAAGTATGTGGGGAGGAATTTTATTATAACATTTTAAACAGTACCCCATGAAAGACGAGTCTACTTTAGCCAGTCTGAAACCTGGTTGAGCTAATAGTTCCCTACTTCTAGTACTATAATTATGTCTTTCACCTCTTTTACTAAAAACATGTAATTTTTTTCTTACGTACATGATGTTTTCATAGATGTATTGACAAGACACCGTCATGATGTTAATATCCTTAAACAGTTCCCTAAGAGAATCGCGCCTGCGGAGATTATATATGGAGTTCTCCTGGTAAGAACCAGGAGACCAATGGTGACTACACCATATGCATTTTGACGAGCATAAATTACGTAGCAACCATATTATAGTGCCAAATCGATTCACAACGGTGAAATACTTATTATTAAGTAGTTCCGGTGGCCATCTGTGGCCTTTTTCATGCGTTTCACTTCACCAAATGATGTTTTCCGAGAGAAAATGCAAGAGTTACTATAAAAAAATACTCAAAACGCCATAGATATGCATATAAAATTTAAGGAATTCCCTCGGTTTACATGGGATCCCCCCCCTCATCAGATTCAGATTTGGTTGCAATGGGACCATCTCGGGAGCATACCCTTCCAAACAAAACAAGAATTTTAAAAATCGGTCCATATTTGACGGAAAATCGGTGAACATACATAAAAACTCCTCCTTTTAGGAAATCGGTTAAAATAAATAATTATTTTCTGTTCTGTTACTGTTCTATTCTGTGGTGAGCAATGCTCATGCCTTCTCTGTATGAGAATAGGTCATTGCCCAACAGTGGGATGATAAAAGGCTGGCTGGGCATTATATATTCTGTTCTGTGTGGTTATTAAAAGCCAGTAAATGCTAAATCCTTAAGGGGGATGCGCTAAGGCAGCCCGCGAAATATACAACTAACTCTCTTCGTAGAATCCTATTGAATGACTATTTCATGAAATAGTCATTATTTAAGATTCTATGAACTTAGAGAGTTGTATTGCTGATTGAAATGATTATAATTCTGTAAAGCCATATTTTTTAACGGTCGCGTATCATATTTAGATCAACATACAAACTGTTACTAACCGGCAAATTGCAAAAAACGTAAGAAAATTTGAATTTCGCGGGCTACCCTGACGCTTTCGCCTTAAGTTCTCATATTTTTTCTGGCCGCCGAAGTCTCCCAATTTATGAGTCCACCATGTCTATTTTGTGAGTACCAGTCTATTACCTAGTATATGTCACGCTCGCATCAATTCTCTTCAACCGCATCAACCTAACAAACAAAAATTACCCTTTTTATGATTATTACAACGAGCATATAAGACCAATATATGACATCTCAAACGAAGCCTCTACCAGAATAAGTCATAAACCCATCATAATACATTTTACATCGCTCGTAAAGCGTGTTTTAATTTCGCTTAGAAATGCAGCTGTTGCAAATTGCCTGAATTTTTTGTTGCGGAAATGCAAAATCTTGAACAGTAATAATGTTTAGTAAGTTGGTTTTGATATTTCGAGAGGATTTTTTTTTAAATTCTGTTCTTTTTAGTTAGTAGTAGTTTTTAGTTCTGTTCTTGTTAGTAGGTAACTACCAATGCAAAGTTAGGAGGTGCTCCGTGTGGTGCCGGACGTAAAGAATAGCACCATCCCATTTCTTCCCGTGGGTGTCGTAAAAGGCGACTAAGGGGCTTACTAGAGAATGGGCAGCAGCGTTCTCCATGCATTTTAACACCATACTGCGTTCGCCAATCTGCCTGCCAAGCGTGGTGATTATGGCAAACACCCCCTCCCCCTTTGGGGCGCCACGGCGTCCTCACCTTCCGCCTGACGCAGGTCCTCACCGGACATGGATGTTTCGGGAGGTTCCTGTTTAGGATTAAGCGGGAGGAAACGCCCGGGTGTCACCACTGTGTGGATCGCCCGGAGGACACGGTGGAGCATACGGTGGAGGTCTGCCCAGCTTGGGCGGAGCACCACCGTGTCCTCACGGAGGCGATCGGTGGCGGCGATCTCTCGGGTCCGGCCCTGGTTCAGGCCATGGTTCGGAGCGAGAGTGCATGGGAGGCCGTCACCTCCTTCTGCGAAGCAGTTATGCTAGCGAAGGAGGAGGCGGAACGCGTAAGGGTGAGACAAGTTTCGCGCCCTCGCGCCCTTAGTCGCCGCAGGAGACGCCCCGGGCGTCGGGAGTCGCAAGCCGATTTCCGGTCGACGGCGCGTTGTGTTCCACGCGCGCCTCAAAGAGATGTCAGCACAAACTGACGGGGTCCGTTAGGAACAATGCCTGCCGGGGTTGAGAGTTTTTCCGAAAGGGATATCGTGGCCCTGGCACACAGGCAACGGAAGGAACACGGGTGGGTTTTAGTCTCCGCCCAGAGCGGGAGAAGTTATTTGATGATTTCCCACCCAAAAAAAAAAAAAAGCCTATAACATTCACACAAGCCTCCTCTCCGTGAGCGGGAGTTGGCCGTAATCCGCCACCTCAGTACGGGTTGATAAATGTTAATTGTCTTCAATTTTTTAGTTCTAGGACATGCCGGTTTCTTCACGATGTTTTCCTTCACAGTTTTGAGAGCAATGGTGTTGAAATTAAATACTCAAAGTAAAGTGCCTGCCTGGGTTCGAACCCGCGACCGGGGTAAGTCGGGGCCATATACCACTCGGCCACCACGCTCCTCATCACCACGCTTGCTTAAAGCTAAGCTTAAAGAAGAAGTTACAAGAATTTGGTAACAACGTAAGGTTTATGTTGTTCCTGTAGTTCTCTTCACTACAGGTGTTACTCCCAAACATCTTCTTCGTAGCCAGAAATTAATTGATCTAGAAGAATCCCTTTACAACAATACAGTGCAGTTAGACAAATACAAATACAAAAGTTATTTATTGACATAAAACAACTTGTACAACAAAACATAGAATTCTCTGGACTCATGCGCTAGTTATAATTGTGTCAAAACTGTATATAACTGTGTGTAACTGTGTAAAAAGACACAAATTATGTTTATGACATCACAAAAAGAAACTAATAAATAGACTTTATACTTTTAAACAACAGATGTATAAATGAAGAACAAAAACAAAAACAATAATTTTTATACAATATTACACGGTTTACTTTTCGGTACGGCTGTAATAATCCTTCCATATCCCAAGGGCACGTCTTCCCTACCATTATCGCACCCTCCGGTCTACTCTTTGATATGCAATGGTCTCTGTAGTCCCATGAAACATGAGGCTACAGGGGCGAGTGTGAATCTTTGGGTTCATTCGAATAATCGAGTCTGGTTTAACCACGCTGCATTTCATTCATTCAAGATTACATAGTTTACTTTTGCGCGAAAGTATGTTTTTTAGTGTATGTGTGTGTTTGTGTGGTTATTTGTGATAGAGAGATAGATTAATACACTCTCACCATAAAATTCACCACACGCTGCATTTACTTGACTCTGGCCCGTAAATGTGGATAAAAACCAGCCTAAAAGCTGCCGAAAAAAAAACACTCTCGATAATTATAATAAATTACCACGAGCGCAGGGGTGCACCCTTAATGAAGTGTTTACGACCCAATCACACAGTTTTTAAACTAAGTTTATCATGAACAGCCGGTTCTGAAAAAAGTTCAACAGCCTGAAAGCTCTGTTTCCAGTAATTGCATTGCCGTGACTGCTGAAAAGCTGTAATTATAGCTCTGACCCATTTCTGAATTACATGCAACTGAAAACTGAAAAACGTTTAACAAGTACTGAGGACTTACTCATGTTTGGTGCAAAAAGGAGGGATTTTGTCCTCATTAGTGGATTTGGTCTAAAGTTTGCCTCATTCATGAGACGGTTTCTGTTCCACTGTGCAAGTGTAATGATACGCATTTTCAGTAAGAATATTTCGGTGTTTGTGGGCGGCCAAGCAATAAGGGTCCAGTTCTCGGCATTTAGTTTCCGAGATATACGCAGTTTTGTAAAGTTGGATGAAGAAAAAAAAAATTATATTCAAGTATAAAGTAAAGTAAAATTATAATTTAGATTAATTACAATCGGGGAAAATTTAACCAGAATGTAGACCTGCCTGAACTAGGTTTATGCAAAACCTGTGTTTTAGGCCATCAATTTACATCAAACATTTAAAAAGAAGACAAGAATAGGTTTATTACTAAGCTAAATTAAAAAGAAGACATAATATTTTCAATGACTTAAAGAATTTTTAAAACTAGATTAAGTAAGATAAATTATGTGTAAATAAATTAACAAATAATATTAATGTAGATAAAGTGGACACTATTATTAATTAGACAAAGGAATAGACTTTTAACAGAGTAGGTGGATAGAGATATTATTTTAAAATTTCTAGTAGTTTTTCCGTGTCTGCGTAATTGAGTTTTGACAAATATTCCTGTACTAGTAAGACACCTATTATAACTTAAACTATAAATCTTTAGCACTCTGTTAAACTGGTTATACAAGTAGGACCCTATAAATAAATAAAATCGTTTAGCAAAAGCATGTTTAGTCTGAGAGTTAGCGCAAACCAAATCTTTCCTTCTCATATCTGAAGGTACTGGACTAAAATAAATAGCTTCCGAGATATAAGCAGTTTTGTAAAGTTGTGAGAAAAAATCAAAGTCAAAGTCAAACCATTTATTTCAAATAGGCACATAAGAGGCACTTTTGAACGTCAATATTTACAAAAAAATAGAATTGATTCTAGTTGCCCCTTCCAAAAGGTAGTTTCGTATGGAGAAGAATGGGCAAGAAACTCCACCGGTACTCTTTTAAAAATGTTTTACAATATTTTGTTTGATTACATTAATTATATGATTATATGTGAAGACGATGCACCTAGAATAAAATTACTATACCATAATAGGTAAAACGAATTAAAAACTAAGCAATGAAAAATAACTTAATTATTAGATAGATACGTGGTGTTCACATAACTTGCAGACTAATTTTGATAAAATTTTATATGGAGGTAGCTGACACCCTGGATTAAGACATAGGCTAATACTTTTTATCCCGATATTCCCACGGGATCGAGACTTACGCGGGTGAAACCGCGGGGCGCAGCTAGTATTATATACTGCTACTACTGATAATTGATACTATGGACTTATTGAAGACAACCTTTGTGTTTGACAAACATCATGTTTCCATTCGGTCCCATTAAAAACCAGTACTATTGTGGTAACTGTCAAATGAGATATTTTTAAACTTCATGATTAGGCTGCAACAAAAATCATTTGAGGCACATCAAATACTTTAAATTTTATGTTTAGTATAATTTGACGGCATGGTTGGCGCAGTGGTTAAGCGATTGACTGCTGCGCTGCGTGTCGCGGGTTCGTTTCCCGTACGGAACAAATATTTGTATGACCTACAAGTAGTTGTTCTGGGTCTGGCTGTTTGTGTATGTGAGTTTAAATTTTTGTAAACGCACCCACAATACAGGAGAAATTTCTAGTGTGGGGCAACGTTTTTTGTTTAAAAAAAAAATATATATATATATAATCATAATTATTTAATAATCATGACACAAGGCAGGGATATTGTTTGTAACAGCTGAGATTCGTATATACTGCGGTTTCGTCATGAACGATAGTAGTTTTATTAATGACTAGCTGTTGCCCGCGACTTCGTCCGCGTGAATATCAGTTATCGCGGTTGGATAAATAATATTACTATGTCCTTTCTTGAGGTTCAAGCTTACTCTATACTAAATTTCGTCAAAGCCGATTCAGTAGTTTAGCCGTGAAAGCGTTACAGATTTATTTGGATAAGGATTAATATTATGTTGATAAAGTCTTTCGCAAACAATGCATTAATTAGATTACCATAAAAAAAGGTTATCTTTAATCAATCTTAAAATATAAACATTGGTGTCGCGGACTTTTTTTTAGAACTTTTATAGAGAAACAATTCCATCATACATGATGCGTAACTTAGTGTTGCCGCACACGAGCCACTCGCGACAGCCACAAACGCCGCCACGAGAAGCTAAAAGTGGCTACAGAGGTAGCTGAAGCGCGCGACAGCCATTTGTGGCCGGTGGTCGACACTTGCGGTCGTTGGCTGCTACTTTTTTTAACCAATGCATGCAGTATCATGGGTGGCGGTGGTGTCTCATGAGTGGCGTGTGGCGGCGTTTAGTGGCCGGTGCCGGCCACAAGAAGCGAGCAGCGACGATTGTAGCGTATGGCGGCCACCGGCGTCAACCGTGTGCGGCGAGTCCATATAAAATGTATGAAAACTACAGGAAATATGGCGTAGCGGCGTTTTGTGGTTGTGGCCCGTGTGCGGGAGCCCTTAAACCGTTTATGCAGCGCACGCAACAGAAGCTCTCAAAAAGGAATAATTTTTCCCGTTTTTGCAACATTTTTCATTGATGCTTCGCTCCTATTGGTTGCAGCGTGATGTTGTAAAGTCTAAAGCCTTCCTCGATAAATGAACAAACACAAATATAATTTTTCAATTCAAACCAGTGGTTCCTGAGATTAGCGCGTTCAACTAAACAAACTCTTCAGCTTTATAATATTAACTAGCTGCGCCCCGTGGTTTCACCCGTGTATGTCTCGATCCCGGGGGAATATTGGGATAAAAAGTAGCCTATGTCTTAATCCAGGGTGTCAGCTACCTCCATACAAAATTAGTCTAGCCGTTAGAGCGTGAAGAAGTAACAAACATACACACACTCACAAACTTTCGCCTTTATAATACTAATGTGATATACTTAGATATTTTAAGTAGGATAACGCTGCGTCTCATCATATTAACACAGGTACGAAGGTTCTTTGATTACAATCACCGGGGTTAAATAAAGATTTTAACCGACTTCAAAAAAGGAGGAGATTATAATATTGTTCGTCTGTGTTTTTATGTACCTATGTTTATCGATATTTTCGTCAATTGTAAACTGATTTTGAAAATTATTTTTTATATGGTAGAAGAAGCTTACGCGGTGGTCCTATATTGGGTATTATTTGAGTTAGCTTCGATGATACGTATTTAATCCACTTTGTGTGTCTTGGTGATGTTATTTATTTATTGTTTTGTTTTTATTTGTTGTTTTTTATTTATAATACTTCCTGTCACTGATATTTACATAGCAAGTAGTGAGATTTGGGGTAGGTACCATAGCTAGAAATTAAAAATAAAAACTTTTTTACAAAAAAATCAATTTAACTGATTTCCAAAAAAAAAACACTACAAAATGAAAATAACTATAATTTCGGAAGCCGGTCACAAAAAAAAAACAAAAGTACAGATCCAAAGACACCGACTTCCAAAATTAAAGTTATTTTCACTTTATAGTGATTTTTTTTAACAAAGATTTTCAGGTAACCACAATGCATGAATTAAGTGCATGAACTCCCTTGAGAATCCCAACATTACTGGCTAAGTGATTAACTTTACGTAACAGGAAAACAGGTCTTCGAATGTTTGGCTCTAGAACATGCCAGTTTCGTCACGATGTTTTCCTTCATCGATTTGAGAGCAGTGGTGATGAAATAAATTACATCAAACCAATACTTTCTCGAGCCAAACTCTTTGATTCTTCCAAACTTCAAATGTTTCAAATAAAATTAAACTAAACCATTTAAGAGATAAATTCTTTTCACTTCAATTGGCAAGGCCGCATCGCCGTGTACTCGTAATGAAATATTTATCAACTCGCCCTTTTCGTGAAACCCATGAATTTCATTTAGCTTTAATACTTTTCAGAATCCCTTTTCGACTTCGATTTTTTAAATGTTTAAGTAGTTAACAACCAGTAGGTATTATAGTTCTACACTAGCTACCCACCCCTGCTTTTCACGGATGCTACGTACTGATGTGGCGGGCGACATGTCAAAACATTGAGTTTTCTTTGCTATATGTAAGGATATACACACTCATGAATGCATGAAATGCACAAACCCCAGCGTGGTTAAACCAGACTCGATTACTCGAGTGAACCTAAAGATTCACACTAGCCCCTGGAGCCTCATGTTTCTTGGGACTAAAGAGACCATTGCTTATCAAAGAGTAGACCGGGGGGTGCGATAATAGTAGGGAAGACGTGCTTATATGATATGGTAGAAGTATTAGAGCCGTACTGGATATGCATCCTAGGGTAGGCATTGGAATTGTGGAGAGACGGGTGATATTTTTCTATCTTTTGAGCTTTCTTTGCTATATCTAAGTTAAATATTAAAGTATTAGGTAATAGGTAATACGGGCTGGTGTCCGCAACTCCACGTCAATGCGCGTATTTTGCGTACGGGTGGGAAAATCGATTATTCGATCCACCCCAGCTCCTCAAGGAAGGCCAGCAACGCCTTGGTGTTACTGACAATCTCACGTAGGATACCTGGGTTACCGAAGTACTTTGCCCTGTATGTAGCGATCACAGGGCAGTTTAACAGCACATGAGCCGCTGTCTCGTCGTCCTCCATGCAGGCCCTGCACAGCGGACTGTCTGTGAGTCCTATGACAAAGAGGTGTTTATTAAATGACCCATGGCCAGTTATAGCGGCTGTAACTGTGCGCAGCTGTTGTTTAGTTAGTTGTAGAACCCGTTTCGTGAGGCGGCCGTCGATAGTAGGGAGTGCCTCCTTCGCCTGCCTGCACTCACTTTGGTCCAACCATAGTTTGTGATGTTGGTCCCTGGTTCGTTTCCTTACCAGAGTGCGTAGATAACCGAAGGGGAGTGGCGCGATGGGTTCGGGTCCCACTGGCGCCATGCTAGACCCCCTTCTTGCGAGTTCGTCGGCTGCATCGTTCATAGTATTAAAGTATTATACGCATAAAACATCTGGAATCCATTCTCTTAAGGTGATAATGTAAAAATAAATCATCTATAGCGAACTGGGTGCGTCTATAGCGAAGACAGTGACAGAGTAAATTACTTCCACATGCGAAAAAAGAGAGCTCTCAACAATGCGCTGGAACCAAAATAAAACAACGTAAGAGCGCCAAACCAAATAAAAATTGTTTAAAAAATAAACTATGCTAATTATGTAAGGATTTTAAAATTACAGAAAAAAATATAAAAAAGTAGAAGTCTTTTCGGAATTAAATTATATTGAAGAGAATTTTAACCCAATTGCGTTTTCCTTCAGTCAGAGTTGGTATTAATCAAATAGTCAATAAACGTATAATTATGTATACAAAAATTTAATCCATACATGCTGTATTAAATGGATACAGAAAAGCCCCCAATTTATTTTAGTATCGGCTTAATGATAGTGAAATCCGCATCAAAAGCCACTGTGAAGTTGAGAACTAAGCCGTTGCACAGAAAGACATAAAAAGCGACACTGTTTTATATTTTGTGTATTGATAGATATACGTTTATTTTGCGAAACGGTCTTATTGGAATATTGTGCCGTTCTTCTCCAAAGGAATCTACGCTCAAACTCAAAGCATTTATTTCGAATTACAGGCACTTTTGAATTGTCAAGAAGTCGGCAAGGTAGAAATATGAAGCTAGTTGCCTATTCCAAAGCGTTGTAGGTACCTATGGAGAATAACGAGCAAGGAACTCAATCGACACTCTGTTAAATTATGTTGTTACAAAAATATTATAAGATGGACGAGTCAGTAGCATAAAAGATAGACACTCGTCTATCTTTTATGTTAACTGACTAGTCCATCTCCCACACACCGGAGCACATCTCCCGCCTGCACTACATAAAATAAAACTGCATAAAAGATAGATGAGTGTGTATCTTTTGTGCTACTGACTCGTCCTTCTTATTATGCTACTGACTCGTTCATCTTATTGTGAGACCAAACTGAGCCTGCGTGCTGCAAAGCTGAACACACCAGTGTACATCTCCCGCCTGCACTATACCACTAAGGCGGAGGACATCGTGGAGTACGTGCACCAAAAGATGAAATACACGCCGAGGGTGCAGTTACTGGAATCACACCGGAACATCAACTTCAAGGCGTTCGTCGTGCGTGTACCGAACTATTTTCTGCCCCTCGTCATGGAAGTAGACTTTTAGCTGCAGGACATGATGTTCCGTCGCTTTCGCGGACAAATTCCACAGGACATCACAAATTCAAGCTAGTGCAAAGTGAAGTGCTAGTAAGCCCAGTCTTAACCCTTTTTATTAACTCAAGTTGTTTATATTAAATAATGTATGTTTAGGATAAGGTATTTTTCTATGGGCCTAAGTCACCTGAAATAAATGGTATTATTATTATTATTCTACTGACTCGTCTATCTTTTATGCTACTGTCTTGAGACCCGCGATACGTTTGCAATGTGTAGAAATTAATATCATTTTAGCTACAGCATCTATCTTCTGCTACATAACCCTATAAGGCGTCAGTTCATTGTTCACCCCTGATGTATTTGAATACCAGGGCGTGGAACCAATTGAATTTTAAAATGTCTGTAATTACGGTGGTGTAGAAATTAAAGAGGAGACTATGTAACCCGTCATCAGCCGATTTTTTTCTCAATTATGTTGGAGTTGACTTCCAGTCTAATCGGATGCAGCTGAATGCCAATATTTTACGTGGAGCGACTGCCTATCTGACCAACACAACCCAGTAACTGGGTAATACGATACACCTTGGTAAGAGTGGTTGTCAGATTTTCGGACTTCTGACGACCTGTAATAACTGTCAAAGATCTACAAATGACAGCCGGAACCAACGGCTTAACCTGCTTTCCGAGGCATGGAGGAGTCTCGGTACGTAAATATGGTCACTTATCCACACACTAACCCAGATGGATCGCCCCATGTGGCAGTTATTACTTAGCCGCGAGCTCCTCCTTAAGCACATTCCTTTATGTAAAAGGAAATATCACAAATGCTTTCGATGATACCCATCTCCTTCAAGCTTCCTCTGTTCAAAGTTGTCACCATTAATAATGCTGGAAATAGAGCATACAGTTTCTTATGTCACGTACAACTATGGGTATGTAGCAACTGAATATTTTCACATAATGTGATGGTGTGCCGTAGACCCACGGCAATGCAGTCAAACGTAAGGTACCGTGCCATAGGCGGTCGTTCAACCCTTTTAAAATACTGGCAATTCTGTTTAGGGTTGCGGGGTTAGTGGGGTATCAGAGCGATAAGCGGGAAGCGTGATTTTTTTAAAAGCGGTAGAATTTCACTATTCTTAAACTCATAGCAAATGTCTTAAGAGGGGTGCGGAGGGGTGAGATATATTACAATTTTCTTAGGTTGTCTGCAATTTGCAGGTCAGTATCTGGTTGTAAGTATATTTATAAGAATAATCAATACCACTATCTAAGATAGCACCAGCTAAGATAGAACCAGCGCTGAGGCTCTGTCTCGCATAAGGTCGCAGCATTATGCTGAGCGATGGCCGTTTTGCGTGAATTTGACGCATATTTTCCCTCAACTTGTTATTTCGTGTTTGTGTTTTTATTTCTTTGCGTTATGTTTACCGCAAATAAACGTATTTTCTTTCTTTTTCTTTTAAGATAGAATTGCTATGCCTAAAATGTAATGATTTCATGAAATAATCATTCAGTAATTCAGTAGGGCAAAATAAACTAAGACGGCCTTATTACTAATCAGGATTTATCTTTAGAAACGGGTTTAGACAATCGTGTAATATTTGAATTTCGAACCTGATTCCGTCTGAGGTAAAGTTCTTAATACAAAAACTGATTATAAACCCGAGTCTACGTCGTCAACTTTGTATTAAGAACTTTACCACTGACGAAATAAGGTTCGAAATTAAAAAAGTTACACGATGGTTTAAACCTGGGTCTAGAGATAAACCTTATTTTGTAATAAGGCCGAAGAGTTCTATTGATAATTTAAAACTATAGTCACATTAGTGGTGCCGACAAAAAAATATGTTTTTTTCTTTTACATAGTGTTTAACAGACATGTTGTATTGGAGATCACCTAAAAATAAAACAGAATGATGTGTGAAACGAGGTAATAATTTGCAAGAGGCTTACTCACATGCCATCGCTATTCTACTAGGTTATTGATTTTGTCGCTCACAAGCGATACTGTACGCTGTGAGAGACAATAGCGACTTGAAATTTAACATAGCTTCGCTATGGTATAGCGGCTTGACAAAAGCAACTCGCTCCGCTCATCCCCGTGCCTCAACCTCTAAGGTGCTAAATTATTACTTTTTATTGATCCGTGGCAAGCATTTTTATTAAGCCTAGTTTCTGCCTAGGTAACGTAGTAAATTGTTTAATACATATCTAAAGAAATAAATAATTAGTGCGGTTGAATACGTAAAGTCTTGAAAGTATTTATTATTTTTTATTTATTTAGGGCGATTGATTTCTATGGCTTACGCTTTTATACGTCAATTGCCTCGGTATTTTAAAACGGTTAGACAAAAGCAGAGAATTTGGGTTTGATTTAAAACGGTGGAGGATAACATAGTGAGGATGTCCTAGATCCGAAACTTCGAAGACATGACTGTGTCATTCGCCAACCCGCACTGGGCCCGCGTGGTGGAGTATGGCCCACTCCCTCTCATAGAGAGGAGGCCTGTGTCCCAGCATGGGAACATTATAGGTTGATTATGCATCTGCCTAGCTTTTTCTCAAGTAGTCTACCCAATGCATCTGAATCCCAGTATTTTACATGTAGTGACTGCCTATCTGACCTCAACAACCAAGTTACTGGGTAACACTATACCTCTTGGTAAGACTGGTTGTCAGACTTTCGGATTTCTGACGACCCGTAACGACTGTCAAAGATTCACGCATGACAGCCGGGACCAACGGCTTGACGTGCTTTCCGAGACACGGAGAAGTCTCGGATGTAAAAATGGTCACCCATTCACGGTCCAACCCCGGCAGGCGTAGCTTAACCTGATGGATAGAGCCACGCAGCTGTTATTACTTAGTCAGAAGCCCTAACGTAGGTAATGTTATAAAATGTTTGAACGTCAGATGACGGTCTAAGCCATCTTTCTTCTCTGAGGGCAAAGACATTAAACTATTTACTTAACAATAGACGGTTCATAGCAAACAAAACCGTAATCCGATACATTTGTCCTAGTGGGCAAAAGTCGCTCAGTCTAGTGTGGTACGCCTGCATGTCAAGTCGCATTCGTGTCCACCAAAAGATAATAATTTTATGTTTTTTATGTATATGCCTAAGTATGCGAATTATGGTATTGCAAATCTCGTAGTGATAAAACAACAAGACTTATCCACGGTTTATTTTCTTTAATATTTTGTAATTTACCCAGAATTTAGCTATAATAAATAATTTTCTTAGATGTTTCAAACTATTTGACGGTTCGTAATCAAAGGTTGGTGTGGGTAAAAGTTTAACGTGTCAAACTTAGCTTTTATTGAATTTTGCTATATTACGCTAGATGGCGTCACTGAGACATGGGATCACAATTTTTCTATGACATTACTTCTGATGGGCCCTCCATAGTATCTATCTTAAGGCGCTGACAAGAGGCAAATGATAAAAGTAGGCTTGTCTTAAACAAAAAAAAAGAAGCCAAATCTATATGGTTTGTGGTAGCGGAAAAAACTGTCCACCATTTTTTGAAAGACTTTAAAATTAGAAGATTGTGGCTTAAGTTGTGGCGTTCACACAAATCCTGCATCGCGCAAGCAGAGTTTAAGACCGTCTTGTAGTGCGATGTGTAGCCGGCTGTAGACCGTCTTGTAGTGCGGTGTGTAGCCGGCTGTAACTGGCCGGCGGTTGCGAGCTCTTGAACTACTAGATTTTGTGTATATTTGCTCCATAGAAAAAAATAGTAAGGAAATTATAAAATGTGTACTCACCAAGTACTAAAAAACAATAAGGCCCATCTTTTGGTATAACTTTTACATGGTTTAACGAAGTAATCTCTTCAAGGTACACGTTTTAAATAGCGATTTAGTGTCATCTTTGTGATTTTTTTTTATCGAGCCAATTAATTTAATTCATGTTTCTATAAAATAAATAAAATAAAATAAAATAAGTTTATTTCATATAACATATTTGGCTTACATTGCATGTCGAGGAGTCTCCATTTAAGCATAGAAAATGCCTGTAGTTGAAGGCTCCGCTCTTCCCTTACATTATAAACGTACGAGTACAAACAGGTATACAAATAAACAAGGAAAGGAAAAAACAAAATTATGATCAATTTTTACGAGTGTGTGTGTGAGTGTGTGTCAGTGTGTGTGAGAGGGTGTGTGTGTGTGTGTGAGAGAGAGATTTTGAGTGAACATGAGTGACTATAAGAGCAAATAACGTCACTTTAATAATGTAATTATATAATTAAGTCACACGTTGCAAAAGTAACTCTGTATCATCATAATCTAAACTGTGAAGCCATATTATTAGCTTTTTTTGCATTCAAATTTTTTATTATCAAAAATATTTATTATTTTATTAATCTTATTGTATAAAAAAGCTGAGCGATTTTTATATTGTCTGCTGGCAAATTCTGTCCTAGTTATGGGAATGTTTATTATGTAATATTTATTTCTTTTTCTAAGTATTTTAGCATCATACGGTAACTCTTTGTGCGTTTTGAGGATGCTATGAAGGATATACAATTTTCTCACTGACAGCAGATTACATAATTCATAGAGCTTGTCAGTAGGGAATCTTCTTTTTTTGAAGTACATCACCTTAAGCATCGCTCTTTGAGCGCGTTCTACCCCTATAAAACTAGATTTCGCTGCTCCACCCCATGCAGTTATACAATATACTATAACAGACTGAACTAAAGATACATAAATTTCATTTAATAGATTTCGTTTGGTTGTCTTATTTTTATTTACATGTATTCTTCTTGGTACAACATATCTCAGCTCTTTGAATATCCATATAAGTTTCCTTACTCGACTCATGACTTGTTCCAGTTGAGGATACCAGGAGAGACGCTGGTCAATAATCACTCCCAGATATTTTGCTTGGGTAACTTGTTGGATAGTTGGGCAATTGCAGCGAGTTCTATCTGTAACAATGTCGCACGTGTGGATTCTTACCTTAAATTCCTTATCAGGTTGAACCCGATTATAAATATTAAAGCATATGTAGTTGGTTTTGTTAGCGTTCAAGGTGAGCAGATTATCTTTTAACCAAGTTGCAACAAGAGCAAGCCCTTCTTCTGCACTATTTTTAACATCGTCCCATGTTTTCCCTGTGAAGAGACAGCTGTATCATCGGCGTATGAGAATACTTCGGCATTATTAATCTTCATATTGCAGAGGTCATCTATCTTCACACAGTGCTTGATAATATGTTCAATTTTCTTAAAATATTTTCTTTTTGCGCAATATTTATATTTTGCTAGATTTACAGAGGTTTAAAAAAGTTAAAAAGTACTGAAACCTCGCCTCGACTGGAATATATACAACCTCCCGACTTCAATCGACGTGCAGTTGCCTACCAGACACAACACTCGTCTGTTTCTAGGGTCCTCACTTCGTTGAGAAAATTTTGTAGTTATACAGAGTTTGATAGAATAGAATAGAATAGAATAGAATACTCTTTATTATGTACACCATAAAAGTTACAGATATAAATGTTGAAATTTTACACAGGGTGACACAATGGGCGGTCTTATCGCTAAAAGCGATCTTTTACAGACAACCTTTGGATGGATTAAAAAGAGAAGGAGAGACAGTACTGCAGGTAGTCAGTGGTGAACTATTTACATGTACAATAAATACATACATACACTAAGCATAACTTATCCACAATAAACATAATTACAATAATTAATAATAATTATTTAATATTATTATTATTTTTTATTATTTTTTTTTGTTAATTATTTTTTATTAATTACATATTATTATTAACATAATTTGATATACGTCGTAAACATTTGAAGAAAGTGATTACGACGAAATAAACAATAATTATGGTTTTAAATTCTGACACATAATGTTGAATACAATTATATTGATTTAAACTATTCAAAATAACGACATACTGAAGTTAAACCAAACTCGTGAATGAATCATTGAATAAACACAAATTGGAATAAAAGAAATGGACGAAGTGTCATAATTTAGTATAGGCCGGAGGGACCCAGCCATGGTCACGCCATCTACAAATAGCTTTGACCGGTCTTCCCCATTGTCTATTCCTCTCTGGTCTTGTACGGAGAGTCACACCCAGGAATCTGGTGCTCTAGATAAGCATAAGAACAAATAAGACTACTTTTATTGCGGAAATCATTGCTGGGTTCAAATACTTTATTGTTACTTTTGTGAAAGAAAGAAAGAAATCATTTATTTGCTGATAATGTTGGTATACATATTATTTGGAATGTTCATTATTAAGTGTAGCGATACATTTTACGTTACGGCATGCAAAAGATTAGGTTTGAATTAAGTAGTAATATACAGGGTCAAATTAAATTAGCTAGCGAAACTCCGCAGACGTGATAGTATCGATATGTAAACATGATAAAACAAAAAATAAATTAATTTGATAATGTATTTTTGGGGTCATCCACTGTCACTCAAAATACTAGGTTAAGAATCAGTTTTTTTTTTTTTTGTAAACTTATTAGACGTGATGGGTATCGATATCTCAAAACGATAAAACAGATTTTATCATACATATCATACACTTGAAGTAAAAAACTACGAGTGGTCGATCAATGACCCCAAAAAAATCAACATTTTTTTTTGACGTGTTTAGGTATACCCATCACGTCTGCGGAGTTTCGCAAGCTAATTTAATTTGACCCTGTAGAAACAGCTATTACGATTATTATTAGCCATAGTCGAATTTAATAGGTAGTCCTGTAAATTTTATTATTGAGGTTGTCGCACCTGTTAGGCTACATATACTGCTGCAGAAATCTGTTTTTCGGACAGCAGTACGAGTACCTATTAAGTTTAATATGCATCTCATCGAATTCTTTCTCAACGGTCGCTAGCAAAGCCTAGAAAAAAGCAATACGATGAGTCCCAAACAGCAGCATACGGGATATTTTGGGTTCGGAAAAAGATGGCGGGATAAAAATGGCGGCATAGAGATGGCGGGATAAAGATGGCGGGTTAAAAATGGCGGGATAAAGATGGAGGGATAAAGATGACCGAATAAAGATGGTGGGATAAAAATGGCGGGATAAAGATGGAGGGATAAAGATGGCGGGATAAAGATGGCGGGATAAAGATGGAGGGATAAAGATGGCGGGATAAAGATGGCGGGATAAAGATGGCAGGATATAAATGGCGGGATAAAGATGGAGGGATAAAGATGGCGGGATAAAGATGGCGGGATAAAAATGGCGGGAAAAAAGATGGAGGGATAAAGATCGCGGGATAAAGATGGCGGAATAAAAATGGCGGGATAAAGATGGAGGGATAAAAATGGCGGCATAAAGATGGCGGGATAAAAATGGCGGGATAAAGATGGAGGGATAAAGATGGCAGGATAAAGATGGCGGGATAAAGATGGCGGGATAAAAAACGCGGGATAAAGATGGAGGGAAAAGATGGCGAGATAAAAATGGCGGGATAAAGATGGAGGGATAAAGATGGCGGGATAAAGATGGCGGGATAAACATGGCGGGATAAAAATGGCGGGATAAAGATGGCGGGATAAAAATGGAGGGAAAAGATGGCGGGATAAAGGTTTTGTCCTGGATAACAGGAAGTAGTTAAAGTAGAGAAGGAAGAACTTATTGCCTGCGCCCACTTTTTATGCGACGAATAGGAATATGTTACATATTCCTATTCGAAATTTCGATTTTATTGTTATACTATTGTATGACAATAAAATCGAAATTTCAATCAATCAACTCAGCCTATCGCAGTCCACTGTTGGGCATAGGGCCTCTCTCAGGCTGCTCCACAACACCCTGTCCTCCGCCTTCCGCATCCAGTCTGTCCCAGCTACCATTTCAAGTTCGTCGGTCCATCTATCTGGGGGGCGTCCCACACTACGCTTGCCGATACGCGGTCTCCACTCCAGGACTCGTCTGCTCCACCGGCCATCGGTCCTTCGACAAACATGGCCAGCCCATTACCACTTCAGCTTGCTTACGCTGCAGGCTATGTCAGTACCTCCGGTTCTCTTCCGGATAACACAATTTCAATTATACCGACCAATTCCCTCTATTGGCGGCATGCTGCTTTACTGCAGCATTTTGGTAGATTTTTTTGCGACAGGCACAATTATTATCTTATCACACATAGATGAATGAATAGTCATAAAATAAACACAAATACCAAATTTCAACTTAATCAGTCCAGTAGATTTAGAGGACATCGGCTGTGAGCGACGGACATACAGACAGATAGAAACACGAGTTTTTCCTTTTGAGGTGGGGAAGGAAACCCCGTATTTTTTTTTTTTTACTTAAAATATAGTTTATTGTTTCGACTTGGATTTGAACCATCTCATCACCGAACGTCTTCATACCGGCAGTTTATAACAATAATTGTTATTGTTCCAAAAACAGTATTACAGATTATTTTTCCACCAGTTATTGATAAGCAAAAACTATGCAATACAATACAGTATTTAACTTTAGTGGAAAAGATCACCTGTATCCTGTACTAGTTAAATAAAACTGTATCACAGGAGACAGGGCCTTCCGTTTAAAATAAGTCAGCGTATTGATAATATAATAATTATGTAGCCGGTGTTTGTTGGGAAAAGCTAATAGGTAATATAAGGAAGGATACTTGAACAAGTTGGTAATTAAAAGCAAGTAACTGTAGGTGTAAGTGGGCTGTGTAGGTGTATTGTGTAGGTGTGTTGTGTAGGTGTGTTGCGTGGTGTGAGAAAGTTGGTGTAGGGAGTGTGTGTGATTGCGCATGAGTGTACAGATTACACTGTAGAACTAGATCGGTTGCACAAGAAGACTTTCAGTATCACTATACGAAAGTTTTAACAGCCAGTCACGCGGCAGCAATTTGCACTTTGAGAAAGAATGTTCGTAAATGTTGAGTTGTTTGTTTGCTTTGTTATAAAGACGAGGACCGAGGACATAGACATGTCGACTACCAAGAGTGGTCCTATGGCGTACGGTGGGACATACACAGCTTTTGCGTCGTTTCTCACTCATGTATTATGTGCGAATCGAATATTTCCATTACAGAAACGCATGAAACACTACCTCCGAGCAAACCTTACAATCAATAATCATGTATTCGCTTTTTATTTGCACAGTATGTAAATAATATCGATCAATCTGCACAGCCTTTTCCCAACTATATTGGGGTCAGCTTTCAGTCTAACCGGATGCAGCTGAATATTCTATCTACCTCCACAACCCAGTAACTAGTAGTAGTGTAACTCGTGCGTCGGCACGGTTGGCGCAGTGGTTAAGCGATTGAATGCTGCGCTGCGTGTCGCGGGTTCGCTTCCCGCACGGAACAAATATTTGTATGACCTACAAGTAGTTGTTCCGTGTCTGGCTGTTTGTGTATGTGAGTTTAAATGTTTGTAAACGTACCCACGATACAGGAGAAATTACTAGCGTGGGGCAACGTTTAAAAAAAAACTGGGGCATACGATACCCCTTGATAAGACTGGTTGTCAGATTTTCGAACTTCTAACGACCCGCAACGACTGTCAAAGATCCACGAATGACAGCCGGGGACCAACGGCTTAACGTGATTTTCGAGACATGATTTTCGAAGATGGTCACCCATCCATGGAACAACCTCGGCAAGCGTAGCTTAACCCGATGGATCGACCCACGTGGCTGTTATTACATAGCCAGGAGCGTGTAAACAAAATCTACCACAGTAACAAGAAGTTTCCATTTGATTTTTTATTTCTACTTTGTTTCTACATTATATAGGTACTTGTTACGTATTGTTTTTAGGATTCCGTACCTCAAAAGGAAAAACCCTTATAGGATTACTTCGTTGTCCATCCGTCCGTTTGTCTGTCTGTCTGTCAAGCCCCTATTTCTCAGAAACACGTGGAGGTATCAAGTTGAAATTAATATCAAATACGTAAGTCTATGGTACCTTAGATCTCTAAAAAATCAAGCTTCTAAGTCAACGCAATATAAAAATACGGCCATTTTTGCGAAATATGTTGATACTCGCAATTAAATTAATACCTATAGGGTACTTCCCGTTGACCTAGAATCATGAAATTTGGCAAGAAGTAAGATCTCACAGCACAAATAAAGGCTGAATTCCGAAAATCGTTCATTTAAAGTTTTAACGTATAAAAAAAAATTGCGATTACAAACTTACATTTGCAGTTGGTGAATTGACCGCGACGTATATCGATGTATTACATTTTTTAAACTACAAAGTTAAGTTTTTTCTTGGGATAAATTCATCCCAACTACGGAACCCTTTCATTGTGCATGGTCTGACACGCATGTGGCCACGTCGCAAACGGCAACGTCCCTTTGATAGGTTATTTATTGCAATAATTTTCATTGAAAATTATATTCAGTTAAGCATAGCCCACTCCATAGCACGTTGGGCGACCTTGAATTTGTGGACCAGCCCGACTGTCAGTGTCCACGTTTCGGCACCGTATGTCATGACGGGCAGGACGCACTGGTTAAATACCTTAGTCTTCAGACATTGCGGGATAGGCGACGACCGGAGTTACCGACATAGCTTGCAGAGTAAGCAAACTGAAGTGGCAGTGGTCTGGCCATGTTTGTCGAAGGACCGATGGCCGATGGAGCAGACGAGTCCTGGAGTGGAGACCGCGTATCGGCAAGCGTAGTGTGGGACGGCCCCCAGCTAGATCGACCGACGACCTTAAGAAGGTGGCTGGGTCAGACTGGATGCGGAAGGCGGAGGACAGGGTGTTGTGGCGCAGCGTGGGAGAGGCCTATGTCCAGCAGTGGACTGAAATAGGCTGAGTTGATATTCAGTTATAAAATAAAACCAATTTACAAAACAAGCTTTATTTGTCATTACACTTTGTGTTGGTTGCAGTTTGATGCATCACTTGCGTATCCTAAAATCTAATCGTTGGACTTAAACAAAATATTCATAATAAATAATTATTTACAATTCACAGCGAATAACATTCTGAATATATTTTACAAATACAATTTGAATATAATATTTTATTAAATGCAGTAAACTTGAAACAATATTTAATAAACACAAAACACCGATGATAAAAATAATGATTTAATTTATTTAAGAACTAAACATTTATGAATACTTTTTGTAACACATTACAACACACAAGTTGAATTTGATTTAAATTTAAAGCTTTGAACAATATATTAAATGTAATATCACAAAACGTGGCAGATTATGTACAACAATATTTTTATTTTATTTTTTAACTTAATATTAATCGTGGTTAATAGAAGCTAAAAGTTTAAATAATTTTAATTCATTTACAAGGTTATTTGGAATTAGCTTTCTTTAAAACACATAACACACACAAAATAATTGGAAATACTTTTTGTCATTGGAAATCGGTTTCTTATGATTGAATTTCTAATTAAATAAATGAAATACTTTTTGTCATTGGAAATCGGTTTCTTACGAGTATGATTGAATTTCTAATTAAATAAATGTTGTCAATATGTAGTAAACATTTTAAAAATATTACTGGATATTATTGAAATGTTTACATTTGACAATCATAATAAACTTGGAGAAGTGAAAGCTAATTTTCAATAACAGTTGTGCTACACCCATTTAAGTTTAAAATACTTACTAAAACTTAATTCTACCACCTGGACAGCTGTCAAAGTAATTACGACATCTTATAAAGCTACTATTAATTTCTTTACAATAAACTGTACTAATGAATTAAAGTAAATACAAAGTAACTAAGTCAACTGTTTTAAAAATAAAATTATAGTAACCATAATTTGAAATTATTAATAATTAAATTATTATATTATTTACAATAATTGTATTTGCTACATTAGGCATGTGAGGAAAGTTGTGAAAGTGTATTTTACTTTAATATTTCAAAATGAATTCTCTATATAGATACTTTCATAAATGCGGACGAAAATATTTATGATCCACAATCTTTTTAAGGTACACAATTTTGAACATGATATTTGAATGATATTATTTTTTCTATCTATGTTTATTATTATTATAAGTAAAAAACAAAATAATAATCACGCGTTTCCGGAAGCAAAAAATATAAAAAAAAGACTTAATACTATCCGGCATAGCTCAGTTTTATAATAAAGAGACGTTGTTATTTTATAATAAGTAGTATTTTTTCTTAATTTTTCATAAATGTTTTAAAGCGTAAGCCTTGTTGCCCGCCATTAAAGTCGTAATATATTAATACTGTTCTGATTTTAACACCTCCCCAATATATTGGCAGCCTTTAACGTAAGGTACTAAATTGCAGTTTCCCTTTTCATAAATGCTCTATGAAAATGATATTAGACAAGATTATACGAGAAAGACTATCGGTTGAAAAGTGAAAAATTGAATATCAATATAGTTGATTTTTAATTAGGACCTACTTACTGAAAATACATTAGACAATCTTTTTTTTTTATAGAATTTTGCAAGTCTATGGTTATAATATGAATTTCAATGGCGTTACCTAAATGTCACAACCTTACAATTTGAGGCAAACTTTTCAACCGATTCGTACATTGAATTTAAAATTATCGGGTAGTTTAGTTAGTTAGATCTTAAAAGGCTACGGGAAGATGCCACAGTAACCACGCAGTGACTACGCAGCAACCACGCAACAGCCACGCAGGTTTACAGCTGTACGTAGCCTTCAGGGTGTCGGGGGGAGGCGCGGCGGCGGGCGGCTGAAGCTCGGCGTCAGAACACATCATCACTCGGGTCGTCATCCAACTCACATAACAGTTTGCTACTGAAATAATAGAAAAGAGAAAAACGTTAAAAAATGTTTTAAAATTCAAAAGAAAAGTGTTCCTTTTTTGACAGTATGCTTTCAGTCTGTTGTTGTTTTTAAGGTGTGATGATTCAAATTCAACAAGTTAATGAAATTTCGTGAAACAAAATTGAAAATAAAATTTCTGTAGGAATTTGAGTTTTGGGAAAACACCTATAGGCTGATCAAACTATTATATATTTTAACTAGGATTTTTTCTACAATGTAGCGTAAATACTTTGGATGTGCTAATCTTGCAAGAAATAGTTAGGTATCTATTTTTTTACAGTGAATTTTATCGTGGATGAAGCAGCAAGATAAACTCAATCAAAAGATTTTGTGAACTAAGTATTTACGCGAGCAAAAAATGTAGTACCAACAGTGTTATTTTACGAATATTATCTACGATATTACTAAAAGTCCACACAGCACAGTGCAAAACTCTAATAGAAAACGTACTTGTTAAAACTATAATCCATTAAAACTACGATGTTCCAACACCATACTTGAGATAGGACCTGAAAGTCCAGTAATTTACACTATAATGTTAAAATTACTCGATAGAGAAAAATCTACATTTACTGTCAGAAATCACAAAAAGAAATATCTTAAAAATCACTTAACTAAAAAGTTTACAAAGGCTAGGAAGGAAAAAAAATTGATGTTGACTTCTGACAATAGAAAAAAAAACTACCAAAACAGAAAAAAATGGAAAAAAGTAATAAAAACACTTACTCTTCTTTACTCGCGAACGATTCGGCGTGCACCCGTCTGTTACACGCCCTGTCGCAGCAACGACAGTGCCAGTACGCGAGCACGCTCAGACTGAATACGAACACCGTCGTCGGCAGCACCAGAGCCAGGATCAACCCTCGCACCGTCGTGTCCCAAGAGTACCTCGCCACCACCAAGTCCGACCTCGTCAAACTGTAGTAGCAAGGAAATATCTTCGGAGCCCTCGGCCCTGCGTAGTCAATCGCAAATACTGAACAATTCACTCGCGGAGGATACCCACAACCTTCAGGATTGATCAGAAACTTCAAATCAGTCTCATCCCATTCAGTCGGAACCGGTGCATTCTCTACAAACGGTTTTCTAGCTAAATTTACACGTATCTTATGACATTTTGTGTGAGCGGTCGTACAACCTTCTCTGCACGACGCCCAGGTGCAATTAGTCAAAGTTTCCGCGTGCACATGTTCAGAGACGGAACAGATACCGGCTTCTGGCACGAACTCTGCTAGTATTGTCTGTATAGCAGGCTCAACGACAAATGGTATTAAGAAAAGAAAAGCAAAAACTGCGAGTATGGCTGATGTTCCGAGACAGAGTGATGTGTAGAACTTGAATCTTTCAAAAAAGTGAGTTAGAAGCTGCTCCCTCGTCGGTTGTTCCAATGACTTGAAGTCTGGGCTGCCTGGTTCGGCGGACGCTCCCATAGGTAACGTCGACCTTTCTGAGGCTGCTGGTGATAGGCTCGCCCTAGATCTGCTCATAGTAGACATCTGGAGGGAGTGTCAGCCAGTAGAAAGCATTGCAAGCAGGTTAGTCGTCTCTTAATGAACTAGCCGGACCCTCACAAAGGAGGGGAACGCCTGAAATAGAAAAATAAAATACCATTAAATAAACAGCTAATAAAACAAGTGTATATTGTGAACATAACATAACATCACGCCTGTAATCCCCGAAGGGTTAAGCAGAGGCGTACTCTATAGTACACCCATGTTTCGCCAGTTATGTTTAAGTCCCATGTAATAGGGGGCGAGCCTATTGCCATCAACCGGGCACAAATCCAGACTCCGGGCTGCTACTGAGAAATTCTTGGTGGAAAATCCCAATAACACTTTGCCCGACCAGGGAATCGAACCCCGGACCTCGTGTTCGGCAGTAGCGCTTGCGACCACTAGACCAACAAGGCAGAACGAGGTGAACTAAAGCTATTAATAAGTCTTTGGATTCCGATTTTTTTTTATCCCAACACCCACATACACATTTTTTATCCCAACACCCACATACACATTTTTTATCCCAACACCCACATACACATTTTTTATCCCAACACCCACATACACATTTTTCAACAGACACATTCTACTATTGGAAGGAAGGTAGTGTCTAAATAATTTCGCCTTAGCAGCGACAAATATCAAATCACTAAACAGACCTGATCTATTAACTAATTTTTGTTACAGTAATGAGCATCTTCTGATTGAGAAGAACCAAACATGAATCAATACGTCTACACCTCACAACTAGCGAATAAAAACTAGCTTCCAACTGAAAAAAAAGGCTATCAAAAGCAGACCTATTTCTAATTCATAGATGCTTAACTGGAACTGTTTGACGCAAATCTTTCAAATTATCGCATTAAATCAGTGACTTAAAATATTCAGTACAAAAACACCCCTGAGTCATGAAACTATGTCAAGGGCACTACGTATTTCACCGTTGGTACTATTGATTAAGCTAAAACGAGTAAGCGGACTTAGTGCTAATAAAATATGCGTCCCTTTCGTGTTTTTATAACTAGAGTGTTAGCAGTATAGCTTGACTTATGTAAAAGCCTACGAGTTAATGTTAGGGTAGGACGAATTATAAAAATCTACCGATATATGAATAACAAAACTGAGATCGTTTTGCCCTAAAAGTATGTTGAATCGTGACGTATTTCTATTATAAGAGTGGTTTAATAGTTGAATAGTTAAAATGTAGGTAAAACTTAAAAGTAAAACATTGAATATGAATGATATAACAAAGGTGGGCTATCTCACGTGACTGATCTCAGAGTGGAGAAACAGGATCGTTTGGATGCAACTGCATATCAGCCTGTCCAGCAGCGCACCCTTTAAATCTCATCTTTGCATCATCACCAACTTCAATGGTCCGTTGACAGAATACCAAAGTTACACAAGAGATAACAACCAGCACTGTAGGCAAAACCAAGGCGACTAAGAACTGACGGTATGTATTTTCTAGATCGAATCGGGCTACAACCGTGTCAGGGCTATTTTCCATATAGAAGCATGGGAATCTTGCTTTAGCGTTGTGGTCAGCACCATCGCGGCCGTAATCTTTCAAGAACTCTTTGCATTCGTCAGCCAAAGTATTCACACATCCTTCTAGATTTATCATCAATCGGCTGTCATTTGCTAAAGTCAGTTCCACTTCAGAGGGAGCGATGTAACGATTTGGAACTGCTCTAGATTGGTATAAATATTGTAGGTATGTGAAATTCGTCAGGTCAGCAATATCTGTACGTGGCAGTAAGGCGGCATTAATACAGTCAACAGCAACGACTCCTTGCGTTCCATTGTGAACTGCATGACACGACAACATTAGAACTTCTTCCCCAGAATCAGTCCAAACTACTGTACTGTTTTCTTCTTGTACTAATTTCGCACATCTTGCTAAAAACACTCTGTCCCCACTTAGAACTATCACGTTTTTATTACGGGTAGGAATATCGACGCATCTACGATCACAATTATAAGGCGTTCTTATTTTTCGACAGGTGCCTCTGTTACAAGAGAAAAGTCCATGTACGTCTATACAAGTTATTTTCCCTCTTCTACCAGAACATTTTAATGGTGGATCCGTTTCTCTGAAGGCACACTCGAAAGCGTCTGTTATGTTGATACATTTTCCTTCTGTGCAATTGAATGTTCCAGTCAAGTTCCTACATTCATCTCTGATGCAGTGGTACTTCTTGGCGTTCTCTTGGTCAATACCGAAGCAGGTTTTGTTGGCCGCACTTCCACACTCGGACAATAGTAAAGATGTTCCATTCTTCCTGACGTTGACGTAGATCTGGATGCAGGCACCGGAGGTCTTGCTGAGGCACCACTCACCACAGGATCCCCAGTCACAGTTGTCTTTGTTGATGGCTCGTGTTGTCGTGCACATAATCGGGGTAGGGTCGATTCCGGACGCGATGGCTCTAGTATACGGCATGTAGATCGCAACCGTAAGGTACACCAACGATACCGCACTGAGAACTGCTGTCATCTGACAGATGCAGATTGTTCCACATATTTTCGTGTCCTGTGGAGGGACTACGAGATCTTCGACGGGTGTCGGTTTCGGCATGTCGTCGACTTCCCACCCGCGTTCTATGACCACTGACGTAAATGTAGCTTATTTGCGCATGCGTGGTGCTGCGATCGATCTGACGCTGCAGTGCGGACAACTTCGGTGGTAGGGACTTTTTTATAAACATGTCAATGTCCGGAAGGTACAAATATAAAATATGTACACGCAATGCCTAATGAATGAGGATATTTTATGCGACATTTTAATGAGAGTAATGATGTTGATTACGGTCTAATTTTAGAACGGATGTTATGCATTGGTTGGAAAGATAGTTTTGTTCATAAAAGGGACACGTAAACAAAGCATGCGTCATGGTCTAGAAAATTGTTTAGTAGGTACCATTTTTTTTTTTACAAATTATAATACAGAAAGGTTTCATTATTATTCTCATTAAATAGAGTAGCTTTCCTATAGTCTTTGGTATCAGAAGACTCAATCAACAGGTTTAAAATATTGTATATTATTTTACACATAGTGCTATAAACATAATTCTGTTATTTTAGAATGCTACAATTTTAACAATAAATGACTGACATTTTTATAAACATACTGAGATAACCTATCAGTAATTGGTTTAATGGATTATACCCTGAAAAATACTACTATGTTTCTTTAATTTTTACCGCAAATATCATTGATGTTTAGTGTTTTTCATTTTTAGTACAATTAAAATGAAAAAAAAAATGACTAAAATGAATTGAATTGATACTAGAAAAAACATACAAAAATCGGACTTACCAGCACACACGCCTTCCTTTATCAAAACAATTAGTAAAAATACATTTTCCACTAAAAAAAAATATCAACTTTCCAATATAAAAAGTGAGTTCTATAAAACAGTGTCTTATTGTTTTATCACAGATATCGAGAATTTATTTCTTATTGTTTAAAATGTACGATTTTCGCGTTGATGTGTGTTATTTTTCACTGGTGTGAAGTTCTTTCGGGATTGTCCTGCGCAATGCGGACTTTCTGTACCAGCCTGACGTTGGTTGTCTGTTTACTGCATACAAGCTACGTTTATCATGGCTTTATTTAAGTTTCCTTAAAGTTTTTTGAACTTTGAATGATTATAAAATTCAGAAACAATAATGAACGCCTTATGGGCCGTGCATGAAATCGACTGATTTGATCAATTTTGTTCATTGTTTGGGAGAAAGGGAACAAGAATTTAAACAAAACTATTTGTGATTTGTAAAGTCAAGTTCTTCGTTTTGCTAGTGGCGTAAATGATATTTTCAAATAAATTAAGAATTCCGGGAAAACTACATAAATTCGCAACAGGTTTTCCAAAAAAATACGCAAGACTGACGTTTGATCATCTTTTTACGAGAAACTTCTTTTGATTTTAAACATTAAAATATATAATCAACATTATTATATGGTCTGCTTGCATGTGGCGCAAGTACTTTTTCAACTTCAGAAAAAAAAGGTTGAAAAGCCTATATTTTTTTTAAACCCAGTTGGTAATGTATTTTTTTATTATTATTCAGCAAACCATATCAAGAAATTTAAAAATCACAAACTGGGCTTCAGCTAACCTTGAGATAAAATCATAATTTTATTTTATGACTGTATAGTCGTAGACTTTCATTAAGTAAATCAATGGCGAAATTAACTAAATTTTAGAGAGCACAAAGTGATGAAAGAAAACAGGTGCTGTGAGTGACACGATTGGTTTAGCACCACAAAAGCTGTACTTTTATAGTTACACAGACTAAATGTTTCAACTATTTCACGCGTTCTCACAATAAGCCATTGACGAGGGTTTTTTTCCGTGCACGGAGCCTTAAAGCCTGGAGCTTAAATAATCTTCAGGGTAGGAAGGTATAATAGGCCAAGTAATAATTCGAGTTATTATGATTTCAACGAAATATTATGCACGAGTAAGCACCGACGACCTTAAGAAGGTGGCTGGGTCAGACTGGATGTGGAAGGCGGAGGACAGAGTGTTGTAGCGCAGCCTGGGAGAGGCCTATGTCCAGCAGTGGACTGCGATAGGCTGAGTTGATTTTGATTTGAAGCAACGTTGATTCGTTTAATAATAAGCAAACAATATAAATGGCCGCCACGCCGTTCACAATATGTTTACTTGGTATAATGAATTTATTCCGTTTTTCTTTGCAAACTTTGCAAAATACAACAAAGAATCAACGGTATAAAAAGATCTGATCAATCCACAATTTAGATGAGAAAATAATATTACGTTATTATTATGTTACATTTAATATTAGGTATTTTGTTATTTTCAAATGAATAATTTGAAAAATAATAAATGCAGACATTGAAATTAATCATTATAATGGTTAGAAAATGATCTACAAATTATCCCGAAGGGTATTTTAAAATCAGCAAATAGTTAATGACTTTTATTGTAAGGTATTTCCGCGGTTATGTATTTACAATATTTTTAATGTATGTTGTGTATTTATTTACTATGCAAAATTCAAAGTCATCGTACACTATATAATAGAATACTCTGTATTATGTGCACAGTGCCCAAATAGGTAAATACACTAACTAAAAGTATTTAAAACGATCTTCATTTAAAATATAAATGAAACACTTACCACTCACTTGTACCGCAACGCACACTTTTAAATCCATTTCAAAAATTTCTAATTTCGCAATCCAAATATCCAATTATATTTTTTCAATTTCCAATGTTTTCCAAATCCGTTTCGCTGTTTTCGAAATTCATTTGTTTACATTTTACCGCAGGCCGGTGGAACAAGCTGTTTTGCCGCGGTGTCCAAAACTTTATGTTTTAGGTTAAGCCTGATTAAACCCGCGCATGCGAAAAGTACTGCCAAAATTTTCTTCGGCGATACTTACACGGTTTGCAACGTTTTCATCGACTTTCACCAAAATATTGCAGTTGGCAGAAATATTGGTGTATTGATGTCTTGTTTGGGGATATTATTCATATTATCGTTTTCGGTTTGCCGTTTTATGCAAGTTGATTTATTTTATTTAATATTAGTAGGACTTAGGAGGATATTATTAATTATCTGTATAATAGGTATTTAGTTCCGTGTGGTGCCGGACGTAAAGACTAGCACCATCCTATTTCGTCCCGTGGGTGTCGTAAAAGGCGACTAAGGAACTTACTAGAGAATGGTCAGCAGCGTTCTATATGCATTTTAACACCATACTGCGATCGTCAACCCGCCTGCCACGTCATGATGATGATGATAATATTTATATAAGTTAAAAATGAACATTCTTAAAATAATAATATGTACAAGTATATAAAAAGGGGAGAGGAAAGAATCATAGGGCATCAAAAAGTTCGTCCGCATCTCTGTCAATAGGAAAAGTGCCCAAAAGGCTGGTAATGCTGATTCTTTGGCCCTTAAATAGACCAGCCCTCTGGTGACGTAAAGACTCGACCAACCGTTTGGCGTTGGTTCGAAAAACTAAGTGGGCTTTCGGACCCTTCGGCCCTATTGTTTCAACCCCAAACTGCTCGAACGTATAAGTTCCAATAAGATTGTAATATTTGCGCCGTTTGAAGATTTTCGCATATTATTTGTTATTTTATAGCATTGCTTGATTAATAAAAATATTTAAAGAAATCAAAACTATTGTCTGTCATTGGGTTAACCATTTTCGTAATTGGTGAAGAATTCTTATCTTTTTCTTTCAGCTTCAGCAGTTTGTGGAAATTTAATATAATAACATTATAACCCATTTTAAGACATAATAATATGATCATCACCTAAGCAACATTAACAAACTTTTTGTTAGATCTAATAAAAAAGGGCTAGTTTATTCTTCGTAAACAGGGACTAAAATAGCTCTTTAATCCCTAGGAACAATCCACATTCCAAATTCAAATCTCTTTTAAGAGGTTTGAATTTGGAATGTGGATATTGTTACTAAAAGTTCCATAATTATTCAAATATAAACATTTGCCTCTAATTATTTATAAGATAAGTCATATTACGTATTTAAATAAATTTATTTTATTATTATTATTTATTTATTCATTCAGTAGTACACTTACATTTTTATACAATAAACGTACTATTCTTATTTATAAGTTGCACTTAATTATTTTCTCATAGAGGGTAATAAAAAGTAGAGAGGCCACCTCGAGAGCAACATTATGTTAAGCTCGAGTGACGTAATTTGAACCCCTCGCTGCGCTCAGGATTCTACTTTAGAATCACTCGCTACGCTCTGGAGTCTAGTCTGGACTTAAAGAAACACTCTCGCCTTTAAAATTGTTGTTTGCTCCCTGGGCAAACAATCTACTATTATGTTACTGTTCGGGCGCCCGTCGCACTAAGGGGTAACAACCCTAATTTTTGATTTTGTGAATCACATTTTTGAGGGTGAATTTCATTTTTAACCGACTTCCGAAAAGGAAGAGGTTGTAATTATGTTCGGCGGGTGTTTTTTTTTATCTAGGTAAGAAGGTTCGCCGATTTCTCCGTCAATCCTGAACCAATAAAAAAAAAAATTGGAAGGGTATGCTCCCGAAGCTGTCTCATTGCGACTAAATCAGAATCTGAGGGATCCCATGGAAATCGTGGGAAATCCTCAAATTTTATAGGCACACCTATAGCGATTTTGGTATTTTTTATAGTAGCTCGTGCATTTGCTCTTGAAAAGCACCATTTGGTGAAATGGAACTGATGATGAAGACCACAGATAGCCACTGGATCAACCACAACATTATAATAAGTATTTAACGAGTTGCAATTCTATTAGATACTTTAATATGGTTGCTAGGCAATTTATCTCTCACACGCTCGTCACAATACATATGGTGAAGTCACCATCAATTCCAGTTCTCCTGGTTCTTAGCGGGAGAACTCCTCAACAATTAACGCCCCAGCATCGGGAAAAGTAATATTTTCCAAAAGGTGATGAGCAGTTGAGATTAGGTTATTGTAACTTAGATAAATTAGAAACAGACCCACTAAAAAGTGAAAAATAAAAAACTAGTTTACAAAACAAATAACCGACTTCCAAAAAAACACTACAAACTGATAAATAATTTTAATTTCGGAAGTCGGTGGCAAAAAATTTAAATACAGCCAAAGACACCGACTTCCGAAATTAAAATTATTTTTCAGTTTGTAGTGTTTTTTTTTTTGGAAATCGGTAATTATTTTTTGTAAAAAGGTTTTTTTGTATTCTTTGAAAACAACTCCTTTTGTCTTTAAATATATTGTATCTCACTCAACTAAACTCCGGGGACACAATCAAGACTAAATAAAAAACTGTGACACACTTGCTCCGCGTGCTATTCCGCTCGAATACGCGATCATCGCGTGCATAATTATGTCACTTTTTGTTCAGAAAACGACGCCTTCTGTCAGCGCGACTTCGCGCTCAGTTTCACTATACAAAATGTAACATATGAGCGCGAAGATCGCGTATTCGCGCGGTGATCGCTTTAAAAGAGGACGTGGGGTAACTAAATCGCAGTTATTTATTTACAGTCTTGATTGTGTGAGGGAGTTTAGGTCGCTTTTAAATAGGACACGGCCTTAAACTGATGATTTAACAGCCACACAATAACATCCAGACAATAAAATGTTATCAAGACAACCTCCATTAAAATAAAACGCAGGCTTGGAACAGCTAGCAGCTAATCTATACAATTCCTATTAAATCTCCCTCTTTCATATAAAGGTAATAAAATACTAGTTCAAGTCCACTTAAACCAGTAAATCTGAGTTTAGGTTAAAACTGGAACATAACATTTTTTGAACCAGATTCAGATGCTACAGATTTTGTTATTTGGTGGCAAATACAAGCTAGTAGCTTGGTGGAACGTGATGAGTATTTGATTTGCTTCGTAGAGTCAAAGCTGAAAGTATCTCATGCTCCTGGACAGGACTTACATCTGAAACAAACAGTCTTTATGATCTCTGACAAAGACACAAGATAAGATCATCGCCTGTAATCCCCAAAGCGTTAGGCAGTGCTGTACCTATAGTAAGTAGTATTCCCACATTTCGCCAGTTATGTTAACTGGCAATTATTACATTTAATAGGGGCACATGGGATGATTATAACCTAATTCTTTGTCAGATCCCTCCCCCGGTTCCGACAAAAAATTAGGTTATACGAGTATCATCCCACTTGGGTGTCGTAGGTAATACCTATGAATATTAATCAACGCTATAGGAAAACAAAGGCTGCTCTAAAAACGTTGAAGAAACACAAAGTGTTCTAGAACAAAATCGGAAAAATGAAACGTGTCTTGGCTATGCTACTCACTCTCACATAGAGGAGACTTGAGTCCCAGTAATGGGAAACATTGTAAACAAATTTATTTTGTACCTACCTGTGGGTAGCAGTGTCCCCTTTGTCAGCCAATAACAATAATCTGCGAACACTAATAATTGCTAAGCATGCTTCGATTTCCTTCTTACTGATTACATGTTCAGCAGTTTACAGCCTGATACTAATAAAACTAGATTATTCTAAGAAAAAGGTTGAATACGTGAAAATTTAGTGAGAATCAGAGGGCGTAAGGGTCAACGTACAACAATAAATCAACAGCTCTCCGTCGGTTATTGCATTATGTCGTTAGTCTGATTGTTCACTCGCAATTTATCAGTTAGGGCCTTAGGCGGTGGACATACTGTGTCTTTAAAAAACTGTTTATTTATTACCTAATGTAGTATCCGTTAATATCTGTAGAAGAGCTGTTATCACAATTTACTCACAGGAGTCACAGGCTTACCATCCCATCTTAGTCCCAGATCAAGGTGCGTGCCTTCCTCTTCAAGTTCCTGTCATTCGCGGTGACTGACAGTTAACATTCGTGATAGCTACCCGACTACTCGTGTGGTCCCGTGGGGTGCCGGACGTAAAGAAGAGCACCATCCCATATTTCTTCCCGTGGGTGCCGTAAAAGGCGACTAAGGGATTTACGAGAGAATGGGCAGCAGCGTTTTTTATGCATTTAAACACCATACTGCGATTGCCAACCCGCTTGCCAAGCGTGGCGATTATGGCAAACCCTTTGGTCCCGAGGCCTATGTCCAGCAGTGGACGTCTTTTGGCTGAAAAGGTAATGATGGCCCGACTACTTGTGTGTGTCAGACAGTATTTACATAATAGCTAATATATAGATACACTAAAACTAAGTAACCTTAAAAAAAGAACTAGTTAAAGAAGCTCGCAGGTGCAGATAACAGTAAGCAGCATTCTGAACTTTGTCTAAAATGAAAATGAAGAATGCTGGCTGTTCATTGTGCGTTTTATGAATCTAGATAGAACTCAAACAACAGTCTGGTAAAGTAAAAACGAATAAAACTCTTTTACTAGATCTACTAAAACCCCTTCATTATGTCCAAAACCTTTTCCAACTATTAGAATACCCCCCATAGCTAACAACCGTCATAAACCAGTACAAGCTATATTGGGAGTATAAAAATAAAATAAAATAGGACGACCAAATTAATGAGTATTGATTATATCAATATTCTTCGCTTCTGCGAACCTAATGGTATTGATCTCGAAATTATGTCGCCAGAAACACTTATAAAGTTCTAAAGAAAAATAAATCCTAACTAATCCTATCCTATCCTAGCTATCTATACATACTAATATTATAAAGGCGAAAGTTTGTGAGTGTGTGTGTGTGTGTTTGTTACTTCTTCACGCTCAAACGGCTAGACCAATTTTCATAAAATTTGGTATGGAGTTAGCTGACACCCTGGATAAAGACATAGGCTTTTTAGACTTTTTATCCACATATTCCCACGGGGTCGAGACTTACGCGGGTGAAACCGCGGGGTGCAGCTAGTAATATTATAAATGCGAAAGTAAGTTTGTTTGTTAGTTTGTTACCTCTTCACGCATAAACCATAGAACCGATCATCCTGAAATTTTGCATATATGTTTTCAGGTGTACAGAAACGGACATAGGGTACCTTTCATCCCGAAAAAACGTACTGTTCCAGAGGAAAACAACAATAACGTTTTTATGATAATAGATGGCGCCACGTGTCTTTCGAATCATGATTGAATTATAATTATAATGAAAACTTTAGAAGTGTGTTAAGAGTTTTTTTCTGGCAAACGCCAAACAACAAACAGAGCACAACCTGAATTGATGTGATTGTCAAATTCTAAATTAACAAAACTAGTACCTATAATATAAATTCGAAACGTTTACATAGATTTTTAGACATAGCCTAGCAAAACTAGAATAAAAGGTTAAAAAAACCTGCAAAAAGTAATTGGAAAAATAAATAACAGCTGCACAAAATTAATGTAATATTTACTTCCTGATATAAGATCTGCCAAAGAAACCAAATATAAAATTGAAAGTAGTCACAATAAAATTCCAACTTCATTTATAGATTTAAACAGCTCAAAATACCTAAAGAAAAAATAGTAAAACAAAGATGGTGTCCTCTGTGACCGCGACGCTATAGCTACATACACACGAGACACGCCCGGATCTTTCCAGACCTACCCACGCTTTGCCAGGTGTGGAGAACTTTTGTTAAAGATGTTTTAAGTAAAAAGATAATACAATATCCTTACGCAATAATTCCTAATCTAAATCTAAAAATAGATGTATTTTCTATATTTCTTATTTCTTTCTAATTTTTTTTAAAAAGCGAATTTTCTTCCATGCCAATAGACGTCTAATAGACTTCTGGTCTGAGTAGAGTAGAAAACGTATGTCATGGAGGAATCTGAAGATCCGATATCCCGTAACTAGAACGTTTATCATCTACTGCAGTGGCATCATCACACATCCGCTAAACAAAAGATTGTAGCATGATAAAAAAAATTCTTAATTCGTCACGTTTATTGCAAATAAATGTATTTTCTTTCTTTCTTGTAGTTATGTTGTTCCTTTTCATCTCATCATCAGCTTCCTCTTGCTATTATACCAATTCATTTGGTTAGTTGTCAACACAGCTTATTTTTCTGCTATGGATCTCTATCAACCTTCTTCAGACCATTTCTTGCCATGATTATCATCTTCCACACCACCCACCCCATCGTAAAGTTACTTTTCCTGTATTTTTATCCAAATTCAAACTCAAAACTTTCCTCTCGTTACTCGAATTATTAATCCTTTAAATGTTGACGACCCCACATACCAAATCCACCGGCGATTATGATCAATACTCTGAATCTGGCTGCTGGCTGGTATATAAGCTTGATGCCCTCAGGACCTGCCACACAACTCCTGCGCATCCAAGACAATAAGCTGCAAGTACTACCTACAAGAATTATCAAGATGAAGACTTTCCTAGTATTCGCTGCCTGCATTCTGTTAGCACAGGTTAGTGGAAAAGTTTTGACCTAATTGTTTTGTTGACTGCGATTTTTTTTAAACGTGGTACGGATTTTTTTTTTTAATAATTGGACATATATTCAATTATTATTTGAAGTGGGCTTGATTTTCCAATTAATGTTTTTATTGAATTTAGAAAAGTGGCAATAACTATATTCACTGTAGATTTTGAAAATGCATTATAGCAGATTCCCTGAATTATTATTAGAATTAACCAAATTGTAGCTCTCTGGCAATAAGGAAGTCGGTTCTTTAGTTCGGATATCGAAAACTTGGCTTATTTCTAACGACTCAATTGCAATTCACTGATTGGCTGAGCATTTGTCTGATGCCTCACTACGCTGCGTCATATGCGTACGATTCAAAAACCCTGCAATGAAATATTGGCATTACAAAATAATACTTGCACTTTTATTTAAGTCTTCGAGTTAGTTTTAGAATTGACTTTAAGTGGCATGAAATAAAATTAAATGATGTTTATATCTGTAGATCTTTTTAAAACACATCGACACATCAATTTCTTGGTGAATATTTTAAAACTAGATGGCACCGGCATTTTCTAGCTGACTGATCCCTGAGAAGAAATGCCTAAACAAACTCAGAGGTCTCTTCAGTCTCTCAGAAGCCCAAACATTATAATTATTATTCAGATATAACGTGAGACTGACAATGCAGGGCCTTGTGTGGAAGAGCCTTTTGAAGAAAGAGCCATTGCAGCTTTTAATTGACCTGTCCTGACAAACGGCACTTAAAAGAGCGGATAGGACGAACTTTTCACATCGCAAGGAAATAAAATATGTTAAACTAACATAAGTATCCTTTTATCCAGGCTCTCACAGACGAACAGAAGGAAAAGCTGAAGAAACATCGCACAGAATGCCTGACTGAGACCAAAGTTGAAGAGCAACTAGTCAACAAGCTAAAGGGTGGTGACTACAAGGTAAGAATTAACACATACTCACTCTTGCTCATGAAGTTTAATAGAGTACAGTAAGCTGATGCAACCAAAAAAAAAGTTATGAAAGAAACAATGTGGGTACAGTAATGTTTAACCATTTATAAAACAACTAGCTGTGCCTTGCGGTTTCACCCACATAAGTCTCGATTTCGTGAGAAAAAGTATCTTATGTCCTAACATGGGCCATGGTCTATCCATGTGCAAAATTTCATCCAAATCCGTTGAGCCGTTTTAGCGTGAAAGCGTAAGAAACTAACAAACAAACTCACTTTTGCATTTATAATATTGGTTAGGATGGAAATCTCCATTTTGCAATTTAAAGGTAGAAAAAATATATCATAGTGTTGACAACACTATGATATATTTTTTCTACATATCATAGTGTTGTTAAGCTTGAAGAAAACGGCAAATTACAATATTTTTGTCCGGAAAAACAAGCATTATTGGGTGTAAAAAGACGTTTAATGAAGCCGAGAGTCAAAGTGACTCTCGGCACATCTTCTTCACATTTTAAGATATTATTTTTATGGTAACCTTCTGGATATTCGTTTTTATCTACGAAAAGAAGTTTGAAAAATGTATTATCTTAACTTTGAATACCCTCACAACTCCTATACCGTTGCATACACCCTTAAGGACAATGGTTTGTGTGCATTACATTGTGCTTTACCGTAAAAACCTAAAATAAAAATCGTTTCCCAGCAATTATTTCTATACAATGTTATTTAGTTTGATGTGCAGAATACGAAAAAAATTGGTTTTGTGATGGGTCGTTTTAAACCCTATAAATGAACGAGCAAATTTGCTTATCTTTTTACCATTACAACATGAGCTAAAGAGTGCTTTACTCGAGACATAAAGCATTTGAATAACTGGCAACATAATTTCAGACTGACAATGAGGCCCTGAAGAAGTATGCCCTCTGCATGATGATGAAGTCAGAGCTGATGACTAAGGACGGCAAGTTCAAGAAGGACGTCGCTCTGGCTAAGGTTCCTAACGCAGGTAAGACTCTCCAAACTCACGCACCTAATCTTTTGGACAATAGGGTAGTTTAGAGTACGGGAATACAAGAAAAATATGGTATACTCTCTACACAGCTGCTGGATATATCTGTCGAAGACAATTTGTACGATTCCGTTTTTACAAACGGCGCGGCGTCGACCGTTTAAAATTCGCAGTTAGGAAAAATTCCGATGGCAAAATGTAAATTGACTAGTCAGTTTATAGTTATATTATATTTTTATATTTATATTATATCAATTTATAGTATTTAGTTATATTTCTTAAGATGCTCGCCGGCTGCTACCGCGGCATATTGGTCACAGTTCCAACCGAACCTGCATTAACAATCAATGGCGAAATTATAACAATTGAACGTGTTGCCAATTTGCCTTCGGCATATTCCATAACATAACAACGAGCGTTTGTAAACGGATGACGCCGTATGTATAATGAGGAATCATTCAATATGCCTGTGAGATATCTACTCAAACGTAATAAAACTTAGATTTCATGTGGTTATAATCTGGACATTTCTAAATCCGATTTAATAAAATTAAAAATACCCAAGCGTTCACTGAAACAAATGCCTCGTGATTTCCGATACTATTAACAGTCAAAGGGGATCAATCTGCTGCGAATAACAGCCGGGACCAACGGATTTACGTGCTTTTTCGAGGCAAAATGGGGTGGAGGCGGGGGGGAGGCGATATATAATGTGTGGGCACACACGAAATAACCGCGGCAGGAGTAGCTTAACTACGATCAACCCGTGCGGCTGTTTTTATTTAACCACGAGCCCGTCAATCAGGAATCAATTGACTTTTATGGCATATTTTATTGTTAGCTTCTCGAAATATTATAAGTATTTCAGTAACTATCGTGTCTACTCAATCCATATTCGTATTTGATCGCTATTCTTACATTTCTTTTTTCTTTCCAGCTGACAAACCCACAGTGGAGAAACTGATCGAAGCCTGCCTTGCCAACAAGGGCAACACACCCCACCAGACTGCCTGGAACTACGTTAAGTGTTACCATGAAAAAGATCCCAAGCACGCGATTTTTTTGTAATTGCAGAACACCATCAGCATTTGGATTCTTCCTAAGAATTTTCTGCTACAATCATAATTTTTAAAAACAGACTTTTCATTACATTTGAATATGGAATTAGAATGCTCAATGACGTCTGCACTCTGCTACGCTCAACTTGCAACTGATAAAATTGTATTTCAACGCGGATAGATGTCTCTTTTTATGTCTTTTTCTTTCTACCCTCACAATAAAAATTAGATTGTGTAAAAAAAGTAATTTAGTAAAAAAGCACTGGTTAGGAATAATTCGGAATACAGGGATCAATTTATTTGAAGTAAGAAGTTGACTTATTTTGTGAAAACTGCCTTTACGAATTTATTAAATCATCAATAAAAGAAGAATATTTGAACTTGTCGATTTTTTTTTCATTACTGTAGGTACTGTATTTGATGTCTTTATTTCTTTATCAACATCCTTAAGAGCTAACCAAATCGGTATACGGAGCTATGGCCCAACAAGTAGCCATTGGGCTGCCTATTTTGTGATCAAATCCCACTCTACCCATAACTTCGGTTTCAGCTCTGCAATCCCATCTCAAAATATCACGGAGATTCATATTCCCTTGTAAAAACTAACCAAAACTGAAACATTTCTGGATTTTGAACTCTAAGTAAGCTAGTTTTCAATCGAATCGGGACGGCCACCAACACAAATCTTCATTTTTTAGGGTTCCGTACCTCAAAAGGAAAAACGGAACCTTTATAGGATCACTCGTGTGTCTGTCTGTCCGTCTGTCACAGCCGATTTTCTCCTAATCCACTGGACCGATTAAGTTGAAAATTGGTACACACAAACATGGACGTGCTACGTAAATAAATGAATTTTGATTATAGGGGTCAATTTTAGGGGGCAAATTGGAAATATTTGCGAAATATTTGGGCGAAATTGCTACCCTATGTGTATTCAGATCTATAACAAGATTCCTAACCAAATGAAAGAACTTCCAATGGTCCGCTTTAGAAGGGCTTTACGCAGTTGGTTAATTGAGAATTCCTTCTATACTTTAAAAGAACTCCTTCAGTTTAAATTAAAATAACCTAATTGTACTTATACCATAATTTTGCATGTCATTATGTTATGATTAAATAAGTTAAGCTACTGTAATACTACCAATGTAAGAACTTTTATAACCATATTTATCAGCAAATAAATCTTTGACTTTGACTTATAAAAAATAAAGTATCGTGTGATAGGTATATCAAATGAAATGGCTTGTTTTGAGGGTTTAAAATATATATGTTTTTTTTAATCATTTTAAAATAAATAGTTTTATTAAGAAAATAGCTGAGAATTGACCATTCCTTATCTCCGAAACCACCAAGCCTAAAATTTTGAAAAAAAAAAAACATAAAATAGTTCTTTACTTATAGATTGCAGGAAAACCTATAAGAAGTCTCTGGTATTAAAATCACATGGTAAATCTCCCAATAAAACTTTTTTACGCACGCTTGACTTGGGGAGTAAGCTGGTGAATGCGTGACGAGAGCGTTACGGAAGCGAGCGAACGGAAGTTGAGAGGGAGATATAAGTTAGTGAAGATAGAAAGAGAGAGAGTTACGTTTCGTATATTACTGATTAGTATTACTATTTTGTAAGTTTTACTTCAGTCGTGTGGTCTAAAGCACACTCGTTTTTTGGCATAACAATATTAGCGTAATGAAATGGTAGAAGGAGCTGACTCCTGATATACGGGTTTTTACCTAGTTTGGGTTTCTATGCTTATGCTACACCCAACAACTTTTGCGTGGTCTGACACGCACTTGGCCGGTTTTTTAATGGTAATTCTAAATTGTACCCCAAGAACATAATAACAAAATCTATAATGGGCAGTCTAATTGCAAATAGCATATGTATTAATCGGTCTATAATATTCCCACTGCTAGGACACAGGCCTTCACTTGATGAAAGGGAGTGGGCCGCAATCCACCACGCGGGCCCAGTGCGGGTTGGTAGAGATGTCAAATGTCTTCGAATTTTTAGTTCTAGGACATGCCGGTTTCCTCACGATGTTTTGCTTCACCGTTTTGAGAACAGTGGAATTGAAAGTAAAGCGCATGTCTGTGTTCGAACCTACGACCAACAACTCGTAAGTCGCGGCCGTTACCACTGAGCCACTAATGATCCCAATATTGCTAATAATATAATAACGTCTATAAATTGTCTGTCAGAAAGTCCCAGGAAGGTTTGAAAAAAAAAAGAGTCAAGCCCCATGTGTAGCAATATTAATTGCTAAACAAGGAAATGACAATTACACTTTATAAAAACCGGCTAATGCGAGTCGGACTCGCGCACGGAGGGTTCCGTACCATTATCTATAAAAATGACAAAAAAATCACGTTTGTTGTATGGGAAATTAAATATTTGTTTTATTTTAATTTAATTATTTATTTTTAAAGTGAATATAATAAAATTATAAACAAATATTCTGTGAATATTTCAAGCGTCTTCCTGTTGCCGTTATCAATATCGAGCAAAAACGAGCAAAAAAAAATAACGCTTGTTGTATGGGAGCCCCCTTAAATATTAATTTTATTCTGTTTTTTTGTATTTGTTGTTATAGCGGCAACAGAAATACATTATCTGTGAAAATTTAAACTGTCTAACTATCACGGTTCATGAGATACAGCCTGGTGACAGACGGACAGACAGGCAGACGGCGGAGCCTTAGTAATAGAGTTCCCGTTTTACCCTTTGGGTATGGAACCCTAAAAACAAGGAATATTGCTTTAATTAGAACAGTATGTCCTAGGTCCTGATGAAATTTGACGGAACAGTCTTAAAATAATTTTCTCGTCAAACGATCCCCATATTAAGAAACATAGTGGCTTATTCAAGCCGGGACACACAGTTAACAGGATGCCTCACTAGAAAAGACTATTCAAGATGTAATAATATTAATGATCTTGAATAGTCACTACTCGAGTAATGCAGTAGGCAAGAAAGATTACAGAGGATGTGACACATCCGTCTCATCAAATAGTTTACATAACACCGATTCATTAAATTCCATCCGTGTTTTCAAACACTATTAAGATAAAATAATAATATTATTTAACTATCATTTTCAAGGTGATTCATCTCTCTATATGATTTTGCACACATGGAACTGTTTTTCGGTAGATTAACTTAATTGTGTATTTTTTTACCACTTCGCAATCTTTAGCCTTATGATGGGTACCTACTTATATTTCTGATCCTCTGTCTTTCTCTACGTGATGGATTTTCCGTGAATATGGTGTATCGTTTTTAGGGTTTCGTACCTCATAAGGGAAAAACGGCACCCTTATAGGATCACTCGTGTCTCTCTTTCCGTCTGTCACAGCGGATTTGCTCCGAGTCTACTGAACCGATTAAATTGAAACTTGGTACACATATGAATTTCTATGACCCAAAGTCCCAAACACGGACGTGTTGCGTAAATAAATGAATTTTGAATAAAGGGGTCGCTTTTGGAGACAAATAAGAAATTTTAAAAAAAGTTTTGCAAACGGTACCATATGACATATTAAATGTAAGGGCTTGTTGGAAGGATTTCAGATATATTTTTATTATATAGGCCTCTCCCAGGCTGCGCCACAACACCCTGTCCTGCGCCTTCCGCATACAGTCTGACCCAGCCATCTTCTTAAGATCGTCAGTCCATCTAGTTGGGGGGCGTCCCACACTACGCTTGCCGATACGCGGTCTCCACTCCAGGACTCGTCTGCTCCATCGGCCATCGGTCCTTCAACAAACATGGCCAGCCCACCGCCACTTCAGTTTGCTTACTCTGCAAGCTGTCGGTAACTCCGGCCAAAAAAAAAAAACCCTTTTTAAAATAAATACTTTAAAGTTATTTAAGAAACCCTTATCCCCGAAACTACCAAGCCTAAAATACTTTTTTACTTATAGATTACAGGAAAACCTATATGAAGTCTATGGTCTTAAAATAACATGGTAAATATTGTGCGTTTAAACTTACATTTGCAGTTGGAATAAATGTGGGAACATAATTATCTTTCAACTACAATAGGATAAATTCATCCCAACTACGGAAGCATTCATTGTGCGTGGTCCGACGCGCACATGGCTGGTTTTTTTTTCACGGTATGTCCTAAAATTTTACTCTCTACCGTTTCTTACGTAGTTCATCTTTTCTCCAGTACTCTATAGATCGATAGCGCTGGCGCACCAAATTCTTCGTCTAAACAAGCTCTTAGCATAGACGCTATATCTAATAATATTTTGATCCTAGTCAAATTGTTTTCATTCAGAGTACGCCATAAAAAGGGCTAGGTAGATAATTGTCTTTCATTTGTATTATTTCTGGTCGTGCAATATTAGTGTTGTAATCTTCTTAAAGATGTTCAGGATTACAATTTTACTCGCTACTCTGGCTACTAGTTTCAATGAGAAAGTGGAGGTAATTCATTTGTGTTTGTTTTTTTAATACGACGTGTACTTTAGGTGTCGTAATAAACATATCAGCTTTTTTTATGATATACGATATAAAACTAAAATTTTCCAAATTAGTATTTATAGAAAGTATATTTGATTATTTATAATGTCTAGAAACAGGCCAACTTTGTTAGGCTGATGGTGTGCGTGACAGCTACGTCTTACACTCACGTCACGTCATTGTGCTGTCATTTTGATATTCTAGTGTGCGTACATTTTGCGGCCAACTGTTGGACGCAATTTCTTTCTAGACATTATGTATATCCTTGGAAAGTATAAATATCTATGTTAATTTATGGAATAAATATTATGAAAATGCAGGTAGACTTAATAACAAACTTGGACTTTTTAAAAGCCTCGTGGTAGTATTTGGGTTAAAAATAACACTTTTACACGTATTTTTTCCAGGACACCACGGTTAACCCAGAAATATTAGTGACAAGATATCAGATGGAATGTGTAGAAGAAACAAGAGTTAACTCGGACGTTATCGTTCAGATTAAGCACCGAAATTGGTGGATACCCACGGTACACCTAGATTATACATACCTAACTACTTTAACGAAACGAAAAAAAATGACAGCAATACCAAATTATTTGACTGACTTTCTGGTCTAGTGGCTGCAATTCTGACAGCTAGAAACGCATGATTTAAGCCCAGTTAAGGGTAATAGGGACCTAATCCTGACTTTATGTCAACCGCCCATGTGACACCTTCTCCTTTATAGATTGACGTAAAACAACATTATGGCAATCCCTTCCATTTTGACAGTTCAACAAAATTCATTGCCTTATTGTACAGTTATTGAGCAGAGAATATTGTCAAAATCCGTTTTATTTTTTTTATATTTTTTTTATTAGCAATTTCCTTGAAAATCTTTCGGATTCAGATTGAATGTGTACTACGCAATTAGGGTGACCAGACTCTAATACACTCGAAGTTTTTAACATCATGTCCAAGTGATCATGTTAACCAAGAACAAATAGTTTTTCAAAGGTATATGTCGGCGCATCATCGCCGTCGTTGCCGGAGTCAGACATTGTTTTGCCCCACACAAATACACAGCAATAGCAAATGGCAGTCAAATATTATGAAAGTATCAAAGAAAATACCTTACTTCAGCTCAGGGTGTTTAATTCACGATCAGTCAACCAAGAATGTCCTTCCATTCGTATTACAATAGTTTTTATACACAAAATAACCGCCAAAAAGAATTTACATAAATCAAGCGGATGTGTCAAAATAAATCCTTAATACCAACATAGAAACTTAAACCGGAAACGCACAATATTTTAAATAAATCAAAAGGAAGTCTAAAAATAGAAACAATATATAAATTCAACCGGAAACTACAATATTTTGAATTAATCAAAAGGAAGTAACAAAATAGAAACTTTCATAAATACAACCGGAAACCACAATATTTTAAATTAATCAAAAGGAAGTAACAAAATAGAAACTTTCATAAATACAACCGTAAACCACAATATTTTAAATAAATCAAAAGGAAGTAACAAAAATAGGAACTTTTATAAATTCAACTGGAAAAACAAGTATTAATTCAATAAATAACATAGACGTCAGATTAAGTTCTAAATAACCAAACAAGCTTAAATTTAAATCTACATAATAGTTTGGCGCCCATACGGCCATTCTGATCCAGCGCGCTCTCTGCGCTGTAAAACATTATACATCAAAACGGCATCACCCACTTCGGGATTAGCCAAAAATACACGGCATCACCCGCCTTGGATCTAGCCATATCACATGACATCACCCGCCTGGGATATAGCCCCCTAACACGGCATCACCCGCCTTGGATCTAGCCATATCACATGACATCACCCGCCTGGGATATAGCCCGCTAACACGGCATCACCCGCCTTGGATCTAGCCATATCACATGACATCACCCGCCTGGGATATAGCCCGCTAACACGGCATCACCCGCCTTGGATCTAGCCATATCACATGACATCACCCGCCTGGGATATAGCCCGCTAACACGGCATCACCCGCCTTGGATCTAGCCATATCACATGACATCACCCGCCTGGGATATAGCCCCCTAACACGGCATCACCCGCCTTGGATCTAGCCATATTTCATGGCATCACCCGCCTGGGATATAGCCCTAAGACCAGGAAAAAGGATACGCATGGTGGCCAGCCAGCGTAATAGGGAGGAAGGTGGAGTAGCTAAAATAATTTATAAATCATCCGCCCATACGGTCGGTTCATTAACATTGTCATTCATAAATGGATCATTTTGAGCCAGAGGTGCTGGTCTCAAAAAATCACGACTAGCGATCTTTTCGGAACATCCCCTTAAATTTACATGCTTTAGTTTATAGCGATTATTAGGCAATACTTCCAGTACTTCCATAGGACCTTCATATTTAGGACCAAGTTTAGTCGTATGTCTTTCATGTTTATGCATTAAGACAAAATCCCCCTTTTCAAAAGGCTTGATCCGAGCTTTGCCCTTGTCAAATCTTAACTTGTCCCGAAATGATCGCTCGACCATCCTTAATTTACATAATGATCTAACGAGCTTAATACCCGGTGGCGAACACTTTTTCCCAAACAACAACTCCATGGGAGATCTTCCCGTACTTTTAGAAACGGTAGAATTAATAGCTAACTGTAAATCCCGAATAGCAGTGTGCCACTGTTTATTAAGCTCCACAACAGACATTATCTTTGATTTTCATAATACGTTCTACCTGACCGTTTGCCCGACCAGCTACTACGTGATGTTCAATACCGAAACGATGACAAAAATTCTTGAAATCAGATGATGTCATACTTTTGTCCTGATCTGTTATGAGTCTATTTGGGGTGCCGAAAATAGAAATTACTTCTTGCAAACAAGATATGGCTGTATCAGATGTTCGATCATTGGTATAAATTAAATGAGTATATTTGGTAAAGGCATCAATAAATACAAACGCATATTCAGGTTATTACGTTTACCGTTCATACGTCCAGTTATGTCGGCATGGACAGTGTGAAAGGGAATTACAATTTTATCTATAGGATGAAGGGTAACTTGTTTAGCACCCGACATACCTTTGCGAATTCTACAACTAACACAATTTTCAGTAAACCTTCGAACTATTTTTGACATATTGGGAAACCAATATTGCTCTCTTAACTTAGCTAGAACCTTCTCCCAACTGAAATGTTGAAGATTATCATGATAGTGAGAAATCAGATTCCATCTATAATTATGTGGGACAATAATAAGTTTAAGAGTTTTATTTACTATTTGAACTTTACGTCTAAGCAATTTATCTTGCGATATGACATAAGTGTCAGCAATGACTTTTGGTATTATATCAGAATTAAGTTGTTCAATTTTTAAGAGCTGGATCACGTTATTGTGTAAGATCGTTTAAAATGTCTTTGACTTTTTCGCGTCATTTTGGCGACGATTTGTAGAGCCTACGTTGAACAATTTTATCTGTATTCTTTAATCTAATAGTCAATTAACCAGTTTTTACCTCAAAAACTTTATTACCAGGAGTGAAGTTGCATTTAATTTATATTTATATATATATTTTTTTATTTCTTTTATTAAATATAAAATCATTTTCCTTTCCAACATGGTAGGGTCAGCCAGGTGGATATTTTATTTCCGACTCAGCTAAAGAACATCAATTAATAATCATATTTCTGGAGACGGTCATATTTTTATCTATTAATGTGGATAGTAAGACCCGGAATTTGCACTAAATCATAGCCAATAGAATATTAAACTGGGTTTATCTTCTACAACAAATAGTTCTAATCCTACACTAACTTGATTGATCTTGATAATAGCTGAGATAATCTGAGAACACGTGACATTCACGCTGCCTATTCCTTTGAAAACTGTATTGGCAGTCTTCCTTTTGCCCGGAACCGAACCCGAACCCAAAAATCTGCGCCGGAATCAAATAGTCAAGAATATGAATTAGTTCTAATTTTGACGGTAGTCGCGCAACGATTTATAGGACCACAAAAACTAAACTGATTTATGATCGGTTGACTTTGAATTTTCGTTATTTTGCTTACGGAAACAAGTTTTCTCAAAATGCCCCTTTTTATGGCAATAGTTACATTCAATGGATTTACGGTTGTCTGGCGTAACCTGAGAGGCTGGCATCGCGGAAATATTAAAGTCTGTATTTTGTGTCGGTTTTTCCTTACAGTCACGAGCTCGGTGACCAGGTTTTTTACATTTGAAACAAATTGGCGACTGACCTAATAACGAATCAGGGGTTTCCGAAAGCCGGGGTCTTTTGTTAAGATGAATTTTGTCTATACTGTCATTTTTCGGTCGGTCACGTTTACGAAAAGTTTTCAGAACGGAGACTAGTTTGGGCAAAGAGTCAGGCGTATTACGTAACAATTCACATTTCACAAAATCAGGGTAGATACCGGTAATAAGAGCATCAATTACCTCGGTGTCTGCGGCTCCGGGCCGCACTCTTTTGAACAGCGTCCATCCCGTGGTTGCGTAGTTCGCGTAGCTGCTTGCCTGCTCCGACGTGTAGTCGCGCCACCGCTGGACGTCGTCAGCATACCGGAACTCTTTGCCGAAAGTCTGGATCAGGTCTTGTTTAACTTGCTCCCACGTGGTGGATTGTAGGGACCACGTGTCAGCCCACGTCTTCGCTCTTCCTTTTAGCTGCAGTATTGCCTTCATGCGAGCTTCATGCGGTGATATGCCAATAGTTGCAATGGTTTGGTCAACATTGGCACACCACGATCGAACGGCGGTAGGTAGAAATTGCCACGATCCCGTGAAGGCGCTGGAGTAGATGACAGCGCTGCGGTCACGGCGCTCGATGTGGCTTGCTTTGTGATTGATGTCACCAGACTCATCACTTGCTCCATCGAGAAAGTTGGGTCTGGCTGGGCGGTCGGCACTGGTTTGTGTATTCGGAATCCAGAGGGCCTCAGTAAGGGCGAGGTGGATCCCACCGCTGCTGTCGGCGCATCATCGCCGTCGTTGCCGGAGTCAGACATTGTTTTGCCCCACACAAATACACAGCAATAGCAAATGGCAGTCAAATATTATGAAAGTATAAAGAAAATACCTTACTTCAGCTCAGGGTGTTTAATTCACGATCAGTCAACCAAGAATGTCCTTCCATTCGTATTACAATAGTTTTTATACACAAAATAACCGCCAAAAAGAATTTACATAAATCAAGCGGATGTGTCAAAATAAATCCTTAATACCAACATAGAAACTTAAACCGGAAACGCACAATATTTTAAATAAATCAAAAGGAAGTCTAAAAATAGAAACAATATATAAATTCAACCGGAAACTACAATATTTTGAATTAATCAAAAGGAAGTAACAAAATAGAAACTTTCATAAATACAACCGGAAACCACAATATTTTAAATTAATCAAAAGGAAGTAACAAAATAGAAACTTTCATAAATACAACCGTAAACCACAATATTTTAAATAAATCAAAAGGAAGTAACAAAAATAGGAACTTTTATAAATTCAACTGGAAAAACAAGTATTAATTCAATAAATAACATAGACGTCAGATTAAGTTCTAAATAACCAAACAAGCTTAAATTTAAATCTACATAATAGTTTGGCGCCCATATATACCATTGTTACTACATGTTCTTTTAAAACATTATTATTTCAGGAGCAAAAATCACTAGTGAAGGATTGGTCTCTCTGCGTGTTAATGAAATCTGGGATCATGACAAAACAAGGAGTTTATAAGATCGATGTCGCTCTACAAAGGGTACCTTTGAGTGGTAAGAATAATGACATATTTTATTAATCTACTAAAAATCTATAGTTGTCATGGCTATGGAAGACCTCCAGTACAATGCTTGTTGACCTTAGCAAAGCTTCCGAAAGAGTACGTCTTAAAATGAACATGGAAAAGACACAATTCATGCTAAATGGCCATGTAACATTTGTAAAACCCACTCTCATGAAGGTCGGAGACGTTACACTCGAATTTGTGGACGAGTATGTTTACCTAGGACAAACTGTCCAGTTAGATAGGTCCAACTTCGAGAAAGAGGTCAATCGTCGAATCCGACTCGGCTGGGCAACGTTCGGGAAGCTTCGCAATATCTTCTCGTCCAACATACCACAATGTCTCAAGACGAAAGTTTTTGACCAGTGCGTGTTGCCAGTAATGTAGTAATACATGGCACTAAAAGATGGTCGCTCACAATGGCCCTTATTAGAGGGCTAAAAGTCACCCAAAGGGCAATGGAGAGGGATATATGCTTGGAGTTTCCCTACGTGATTGAATCAGAAATGAAGAGATCCGTAGGTGAACCAAGGTAACCGACATAGCCCGAAGAATTGGCAAACTTAAGTGACAGTGGGCATTGCTCGCAGAACAGATGGCCGATGGAGCCGAAAGGTTCTGGAGTGGCAACCACGTACCGGAATACGTAGCGTTGGCAGGCTTTCTACAAGGTGGACCGATGACCTTGTGAAGGCCGCAGGAATCCGCTAGATGCGCGAAGCATAGAACCGGTTAAAGTGGCGGTGATTATGAGAGGCATATGTCCAGCAGTGGACGTCTTTCCGCTGAAATTATGACTAAAAATCTTAAACTCATTCATTCGTTCAATGACAGACATCGCTCTGTCTAAGCCGCTGAGTCTAGAAGCATGTTTAGCACAAGTGTTCCTTATGTAACGAAAGTGAGCAATATGGTAGATTTTTTGCTAATAAAGGAGTTGATAAATGCTTGTAAGTACTGAAGTTTGTCATTTTTGCCGATAGGAGCCCAGCGGGCACATGGCTTTATTTACATTTTGTTCCACAAACTTCACCCTTAACGCTAGAAAGGCAGCCCGCAGTAGTGTTGTTTTGGTTTCAAATTAACCAAAAAACACGACTGCAGGCGGCCTTGTGGCTTTAATTGTGGGGAAGAATCCGGTTGTATGTTCGAGTTATTGAGTATGTGGTCGCCTGATAGGTGATATGATAAGTTAAGGTTTTTGCCTATCAGACGTACCAGCCGTACGGTCATTTATTTAATAAAAGTTTCCCGTGAGGCTGTGCCAGAAGGTGAAATACTCTAATAATAATGGTGTATTTATTTATTCAGACAAAGTACATAATTGTTAGCCACAAAAGTTATCTTACAAACTATGTTAGTACAGACATACTACACGTGTTTGATCTTGAAAAATAAGAGTCCCTCGAAAAAAACGATTTCAAATTTAAGAATGGTGGAATTCTTGCCTTTTGTTTCATTTTTAGTTTTCAAAATGCCACGGTGCCCGCGGTCGATGGCAATAGGCTCGCCCTCTATTACCTGGGACTTAAACATAACTGGCGAAATGTGGGTGTACTAACAGGTATACCTCTGCATAACCCTTCGGGAAATACAGACGTGATCTTACGTTATGTTGTTCTGTTATTTTTTATTTATAAATGGCTTCCCAGGTGATCATTAGTGATATTTAAAATAAAATAGTAGATAACAACATAAGATTAACACCCACACACAAAAAAAAAGAAAAAAAATATATAAAACTTATTATAATAAATTTTATATTTGTTTTTAATTTTTTTACAAAATAATACAAACAAGGGGGAGACAGAGACGTGTTGAAATGACTCTAATCTATTTATATTGAAAATAACATTGCAATAGGTTCATGGGCGTTTCTAGTGTGAAACACTAGAAACTTCTTTGCCCACCCTAGAATATCTACCTTCCACACTCGAAGTTATTTCCAAGTCTTTTGCTTTTCGCAGTAGGCATTGTCTGTGTATGTATTTTTTGCTTAAGTATACGCCTACATAGGGTCGAAACATGGACGCTCACTAAAAATACTGTGTACAAAGTCCAATAAGTTGCACAAAGGGCTATGGAGCGCGCCAAGGCCAATCATTGAAAGACCGAGTCTGTAACTCAGATATTTAACGTAAGGTTAAGGTTCAAGACACGATATACTTAATAATTTGGCTTTTTATTGCAGTAAGAAGAGATACTGAGAAGCAAATAGACTCATGTCTTAGCACAACAGCGATCCCAGCGGCGGATATTGCATTTAATTATATTAAATGCTTTCAAAAGTTGAAATCGAATCACTCCGCGGTTGTGTCCGCTTTCTAATTACTTTAGATCAACGCCACCTATTGATGAAGAGCTGGACTATTGTATAGTTGAACAGTGACATCTAGTGTAAAATTTGTAAACGTTATGAAGTGCTACCTAGTGGATTTTTTTGTAACTACTTCATGTCAAGTTCGCATTGTTGGCAGCTTTGTTTGATAGTTTAAGTATAGATGACGCTGTAATTAATTTGTATTTATCAAAGTATTTTTTGTCAAAGATTTTTATTAACGTGCCTGCAGACTTCTTAGCGGGAAAGTGAAGCGTCATGTTAGCAGTTTTGTTATATTTTCTAAAATTTGTGTTTAGCCGAATATTAATGTGTAATACTGGTGGATTATTAAGCATTAAGTGTTCGTGAACCTGCATTAATGTAGGCAAATGAAACAAAACAGTGTAACATCACTTTAAGTTCTCTCAAGAAGTCCGCGCGAGGTTTCAGTAAAGTGCCGCGTCTTTACTTAAACTCAAGGGGAGCGGGGCGGGATATCATCAATCATATTATCATCTTTATCATGCATTGAGTGGAGTTCATTTCATAATTATTTAAATAACTTTGTACTTGTTACCTAATTTTACATGACACTGGCTAAATGCACAAACCGTGCGAAGCCCAAAAGAAAAAAAAAAAAAAAAAAAAAAAAAACGTGCCTGCAATTTTTTTTTTAGCTGTAACATTGTCAATTTAAATCTTTTATTAAAAATAGTTTATTTTATATTTCCTACTCATAAACATTTGCTGAATAAAATATAAACTTAAAAGTAGTTTCTGGTTTATGTAAGTAGGTACTTTTTTCATAACTTTCTTACATAAAATTCTAAATGTTTAATATAGGGGGCACTTTTGGGGCAGAAATTTGAAAAATAGAAAGTTTTACACACTGTACCGTAAAACATTAAATGAATAAATGTGAGAGTCTCAAATGTATTTTATTTCAATAAAATAAAAAATCAATGCTTTAAAGTTTTAAGAAAATTTATGAAGACTGACCATTCCCCTCTTAACTCCGAAACTACTGAGCTTAAATTTTTGATTTTTCTATTACATATATAGATTACCTACAGGAAAACCTATAAGAAGTCTATGGTCTTAAAATAACATGGTAAATCACTCAGTTGTGCGTACAAACTTACATTTGCAGTTGGAATGTATGGGGGAACATATTTTTCAACTACAATGCTAAGTTTGTTCTTGGGATAAATTCATTCCAACTTGAACTTCAACACAACTTTGTTGTCCGACACTTACTTGGCCGGTTTTTTATATGCGATAACCTATTTAAGTAAGAGTAAATATAAACCTTTGGAAGGCGTACGAGGGGTCAAAGCCACTCGCAGAGGCGCGTTATACGTTTTTAATGAAATGAGGCACTAGTATTAGTATTATTTACAGATTAAACAATTTCATTTAATTTCATTAATAAATACTTCATTCAAAAGAATATGTGGACTGGTAAAAAAACGATGTCAGTAGTCCTAGACAGTTTTAGTTGCAATAGCCCCTCTTAAACACCGTCATCTATCATCATTTATCTTACATAATCTAGTTTTAAAAATAATATACCCAAAGAGTTACTCTTTAAGTCATTGAAAATATTATGTCTTCTTTTTAATTTAGCTTAGTAATAAAACTATTGTTGTCTTCTTTTTAAATGTTTGATGTAAATTGATGGCCTGAAATACAGGTTTTTCATAAACCTAGTTCAGGCAGGTCTACATTACAGTTAGAATGAAATTTTACCCGATTGTAATTAATCTAAATCATAATTTTACTTTACTTTATACTTGAATAAATTTTATTTTATTTTTATTATTTATTTATCATCATTGCCTGACGGTTAGGCAATTAATGCCTTTACCATCTCCACGGACCAGAGAATCGGTGATAGTCTCACACTCTCACCGTGCCTTCATATTCTCGCTGCGATGATATCACCGTATGGAGGTTGCTCCATACAGTTTCTATAGATTTTGATGTCACAGCGTGACTATCGCCGCGCTACTCTCGTCCGTATAGATGGCGCCCCAGTAGGGTAAGTAAGTTTGTCCTTGTGTCGTCATTTATGCCGTGTCAAATCCCCTCAGTATGTCGATGCTGTAACCATCTCACCGTGAAAACATAGGTGAAGTAAGCATAGAGTGAGCTGTCAGCGTCTCTCCACCTGATGCTAGGGATGGACCGAGGATTACATTTACAATCATAATCGATATTTTAATAATATTTTTTATTGCTAATTCTGTTGATCATTTTATATTATTTCAAAACTAGTATTTAAGTGTCTAACCATGTAACGTGTAAGAACTAGTCTAGGAAAAAAATAAATGATTCTCTGACTGAATTTCTGTTTTGCTATTTTATTTAAAAACCTCCTAATTAGTCGAACAATCAAGACTGGGGTTCTGCCTGTGTTCGATGTTCCTATCTCATATTAGTGAACTATTAGAGCCACTAAGTAAAAAGTTATTTAGACAATAAAGATAGTTTAGGTTCTGTAGGTATACTTACTTAGAAAATATTGAGTTTGTGTTTGGATTAAACAATATCTCTCTGTTCCGTCTAACAGCAGTGATAGCCTAGTGGTATGACAGCGAGCTGTCAAGTCATAGGTCTCGAGTTCGAACCCAAGACACGCACCTCTGACTTTTCAGATTCATGTGCGTATTGAACAATTTATCATTGGCTTAAATAACGGTGAAGGAAAACGTCGTCGCCTGAGAGATATTTCTCGACGACCATGTGAAGCCAAGTCAGAGGCCCGTTTGACAGTATAAAAACTCTGACACCAGGTTAGTCACTAACCATACGACAAAATGTCTCTGCAATAGTTTTTTGAGCATTAAAAACCTAATTTAAATGCCTACTTCATTGTGACTTAATACTGGTCGGATTTTTGAAACGGGGCAGTAAGGCCTTAGACAGGAATGGGCATATCCTCCAGGTGATACGAGGACTGAAACACGGTAAACGATGATAGTGGACTGTATTACAAGGTTTACACAAAAGGGAAAACCAACGGTTAACAAGGTTTGACTGGCGAGAAAAGGCTAGTGTAGAACGCTCAGTATAGCGAACGCTGACGTTGCTGGGCCGGCCGGTGCGCGCCCGCTGGTCGAACACACACGTTAGATAATGCACAAATCGCAAAAAATAACAGTTTAGGCAAAGATGTAATTATGTTTTGATAGATAGTCAAGCTGTGAACTCAACAAAAAAATTGTGTCCAACTGTTGGCCGCACAAAGACGAGGCGCGAGTAAGACGTAGCTGTCACGCACACCAGCATAAAAAGTTGGCCTGTTTTTAGGGTTCCGTACCCAAGGGTAAAACGGGAACCCTATTACTAAGGCTCCGCCGCGCCGTCTGTCTGTCCGTCTGTCACCAGGCTGTATTTCATGAACCGTGATAGTAAGACAGTTGAAATTTTCACAGATGATGTATTTCTGCTGCCGCTATAACAGCAAATACTAAAAAACAGAATAAAATAAATATTTAAGGGGGCTCCCATACGTGATTTTTTTTGCTCGTTTTTGCTCGATATTGATAACGGCAATAGGTAGATGCTTGAAATATTCACAGAATATTTAATTATATATTCACTTTAAAAATAAATAATTAAATTAAAATAAAACAAATATTTAAGGGGGCTCATAAAGAAAATGTTTTTGACGTCAAAAGTCAGCTGATAGAACATGAAATTATTTAATAAATCAGGCTTCTCAAAAGCCTTCAAAAGGTCATAATAAATATTTTACTGTAGAGATTTCAGCTGTTAGATAGGACATTAACCTCAGGAGGGCTAAGCTATACAACAAAAGTGTTTTTTTTGCCATTTTTATAGAATGGTACGGAACCCTTCATGCGCGAGTCCGACTCGCACTTAGCCGGTTTTTTTTAGTTCTTTTGCAGCGCGACAGGTATTATTTTTATTTTATCTAGACATATTATTAATCAAAGGGTTCAGGTGAACTACTTATAAATACACAAAAAAAAGTTTATATCTTCCGCAATGCCCACAAGTGACAATTTTATGATACCACAAGATAATAAGCTTATTAAAATAAGCCAAAATAATAATAAGTAGGTACCTAAGTAATGAGGGCAGATGTTTTTGTTAATTTGCACATCAAGGGCATGTTGTTAATGCAGTTATATAATGCGCATTAAAACACTAGTGATTGACATAATTATAAACCGTTAAATGCAACCTATACGTATGTAAAGCCGATCAGACGCTTCCCTTTTAATTTATTATTGTTTTTTATTCGGCATCTTTTACTCGAAAAGAAACGTCTGAACACAAATTTAATCAAAAGTGAAAAATAAATACATTAGTCGATCCAACAATGTTGTATTTCAGCACTATTATATTTCACTCGGCTGTCGAATGATAGAAAAATGAAATGAACCGAGCAGATGAACGTTCATTTTTAGGGTTCCGTAGTCAACAAGAAACCTTATAGTTTTGCCATGTCCGTCCCCAGCTTAGCTCAGAGACTCTTGGTACCAGAAAGCTGTAGTTTGGCATGGGTAAACATATTAATCACGCCGACAAAGTGGTAAAATAAAATTTGGGATAAAAAAGTTTAGGGTGTTATCCGTGGTCCCGGTGGATCGACCCATTACCGGGTCCATGGGTATTTTTTTTACCCATGGTCCCTTCGAGAAATACAATGCTGCCAAATTCAAACCATCTACTCTTATTGAATCATTTGGGTTAGGTTAGAACAGTGAGCATTAACGCGCGAAGGCGAGCCAGCGTAGCAAGCGTGCCGCGGTAGCGGCCGCCGAGCGCCAGATTCCCTCTATTTTTGGTGAATCATTTTGAATGTTTCAAATTAGTTACTTGAAGAACTAACGGTCTACATTTTAATTTGGTAATGGGTCGACGCGTAGTGTCGGGCGCCCCCCAGCTAGATGGACCGACGACCTTAAAAACGTGGCTGGGACAGACTGGATGCGGAAAGCGAAGGACAGGGTGTTGTGTCGCAGCCTGGGAGGGGCCTATGTCCAGCAGTGGACTGCGATAGGCTGAGTTGAAAACACTGACCTGCAAATGGCAAAACACGTAAGAAATTGTGTATTTCGCTTGCTATCACTGCGAAACCACCCTAAGTATAGCACTCTACTTTTGCGCCCCGCGGATTCACCCGCGTAAGTCTCGATCCCGTGGTAATATCGGGATAAAAAGTAGCCTATATGTTAATCCAGGGTGTCAGCTACCTCCATACAAAATTTTATCAAAATTGGTACAGCCGTTTGAGCGTGAAGAAGTAACAAACACACAAACTTTCGCCTTTAAAATATTAGTGTGATAAAGGCTTTTAAAGTACCTACTCCTTCTCTTATTTTCGTAATCGTAGATACGGTGTGCAAGATTTAGAACTCAAAGTCAAAGTCAAAGATTTACTTGCTGATAAATATGGTTATAAAAGTTCTTACATTGGTAGTATTACAGTAGTTTAACATATTGAATCATAACATAATGACATGCAAAGTTATGGTATAAATACAATTAGGTTATTTTAGTTTAAAGTATAGAAGGAATTCTCAATTAACCAACTGCGTAAAGCCCTTCTAAAGCGGACCATTGGAAGTTCTTTCATTTGGTGTGTATTTCATTTTGTGGAAATCAGCTGCATCCTGTTATACTGGAAGCCGACCCCATCATAGTTTGGAAAAGGCTAGGCAGATTGATTGATCTCTAAATAACGGTGAAGAAACTGGCATGTCCTAAAGTTTATTCGCATCTCAACATGACAGAGCTCTTTATGAGAAGGATTGCAGAGAGGAGGTTCAAGACCCAGGAGTGAGAATATTTAGTAAGACTGATTAAGTTGTGTCTAAGATGCTCTGTACGTACAGTCAGAGATATTAATTGTTTAACCAATTGACATGCTACATCAATTTCCCGTGTTGTAACACTTTCCTTCAACTGTAAAAGAATTTGGTGCTCTGTGTTTTGCCGGACGTTAAGAATAGCACCATTCGATTTCTTCCCGTGGGTGTCGTAAAAGGCGACTAAGGGACTTAATAGAGAAGGGGTAGCAGCGTTCTCTATGCATTTTCGCACCATACTGAGATCACCAACACGCCTGTCAAGCGTGGCGATTATGGCAAACCCCCCACCCCCAATGGGGCAGGCCTATGTCCAGCAGTGGACGTCTTTCGGCTGCAATTAATGAATGATGAAATGTAAAAGAATGGCACGTGATTTGAATTTATGGACCATTTAAGTTAATAGTAATTTTTGACTTCTAAAAGCGAACAATCAAAGTCAGTAGTTTTTTGTTGTGGTAGTTGTTCCGGGTCTGGCTGTTTGTGTATGTGAGTTTAAATGTATGTAAACGCACCCACGATACAGGAGAAATTCCTTGTGTGGGGCACCGTTTCTTTAACAATAAAAAAAAGGAAAAGAAATCACACTGCAATAACCAGTAAAAATACCCAGTGACCTCTTACAAGTAACTCAAAATATTTTACGGCGCAGGATAGATAGCCTTTACCAGAAGTGGTTATCGTATTAGTGGTTCAATCAGCAGCTTCAGTATCATCAGGATTGTGCCGGAATATAGCAGTTCGTTTTGGATGTCGTACGACAGCGGCTCCCCTGACATCATCTGTCGTCAGAAGACCGCCACCACTGAGGCCACAACGCTACCATTGAAGCGACGCTCTGCTAGAGTGTCTATCACCAGCCAGTGTCACTCTTATCCGACCTTTTCGGTGATTCCAGTAACTTCGTGTCAAACCTAGACGGCGACACTTGCTGCGCTGTTTCATAAGCATTTCTTCAATTTTGTAAATGTGAGTACCATGGAGCCGTTTTTTATGTGATCATGTATGTTGACTTAAAAAAGCTTGGCAGTTAAGAGTATGTTATGCTCACTTAAATGTCTCGCTGATGGTGGCGCGTGTGTTGGATTATTCGGTTCCCGACAAAATGGTTGAGCTGGATGGTGCTGATCCACGCTTCATGTTCGTGAACGGACGCCGTCAGTTGAGACTGGTCATCTCTTAACTGCCAGGGCTTATTTGTAATCTTTAAATCTTAATACTTTGTATATATATTTTTTTATATTAAATTAATATATTTTTTTACATTGTTCTCACATATAGAAGCAACAAGAATAATGTACCCAGGATCTTGTAATATCTTGATTTAAAAGAGTGTCCTTGGAGTTTCTTGCCTATTCTTTAACTTTCTGACTAACTAACCGACTCTTTGACAATTGATAAAAAGTGCCTGTAATTGGTTTAATTGAAATAAATGCTTTGAGTTTGAGTTTGAGTTGTCATATTCGTCCGATCCCCGTCTCTCCGCTTTCCCCACGGAACCCCACATAGCGGTAAGTTACTTTTAAACCAGACCCCGTAACTGCAGTCTCAAGTTTTTGCTATCACAACCCACACTCTATTGTTAAAAGTTGTTCGTCTATTCAGAATTAGCATTTACATACACGCCCGCTGTTATAAATCAATTATAAGATCTTTCCTAGCTGATTCAGTTACTTCTTGTAGTTTATTGTCAGATTCTTGCTGCTGATGTCGATTTTAAAAGACTGGATAACTTGAAAAACGTTTTGTGATTATTATCAGTAGAGAAAAAGTATAAAATTGCCTACGCAAATGGTTATATTTAAATGAAGGAACGTCTGGCGGAAGTGTTTGATCAGGATCAGTCAGCCCTGCTATACCTAGGTTCCACCTTGCTGTTTAGGCAATTTTTTTTACCATAATGGCTACTCGAGTAAACAAAAGTTGAAAGGAAATCGTTTGGCTTGGAGTGATGAGGCGGGAGGAAACGCATGTGACTAAAAGAGTGATGGATATAAATGTTGATGGGTGGAGAGGGAGAGAAAGGCCAAAGAAAAGATAGGTTGCGGCGATCCCAAGTAACATGGGGCAACGGGAGGAAGATTATGAATGGCTACCCAAGTAGCAGAAGAGATAGAGCAGTCTGGAAGGTAGGTACAGTTGAACAAGCTTAGTGTTGCCCAAATTCAGTCTTGGTCTTGCAGTCTTGGTCTTGTTCTTGCGTTTTTGCAAGACCAAGACCAAGAACAAGACCGCGTATTTTTAGCAAGACCAAGACCAAGACTGACCGTGCAAGACTTGAGCAAGAACAAGACATAGCCTGCAAGACTCTTGCGTCTTGCAGCTAGGACTTAGCGCTATTTCACTGAGTAGTTAGGTGTAACAGTTCGGTGTATAGGTAGGTACGCTTAGGAATTCTATGAGACGCAAAAAACTGTATCAAAGAATATGAAAAACTGGACCTATGCGCATTACGACTAATACCATAAACATAGCGAATAAAAAAAAATCTATTAAAATCAAACTGAGTGCATGCATAGTTATGTTTTAACCATCAGCACTTTGATAATGCGGCATCAAAGGTTTTGTACTTACTTCTCAAAGAAATTTGCCGCTTTTCGGAAGTACATGGTTATGATACACGCGCCGGCGGCTTCTTTTGAAATCTAAAACAATCGTTGCCGCCACGCCGAAATCATAACATTTGTGACACTATTTGATTGCCGCCATAGGGCGTAGGTATACTCATGCAAAATAATTTCGAATTTTTTTAAGAGTACCTACAGGTGTTCCAAAGAATAAATAAGTTTCAGAGTGCTTAGAATGAAAATGAATACATTATACTGATCACGCAAGTAGTATTATGATTAGGTTATAAATCAAAGCTTATAAATCATAAATGTTTATTAAGAAACAGTTACTTCCATGGAAAACGACATATAGGTCAGTTGATTTTTCGAATTTCTTATCAAATCTTCAGTTATTTATTAATCTGCTTGATCTTTACTATGGCTATGTTAATTCAAGCTCACAATGTTCCAATTCTAATACGTTTTTCTAAGATTTAAAGTAAACTTTAATAAATAGTAATAGACTAATAGGTAATTGCAAGACTTGCAAGACTCTTGCTGCAAGACCAAGACCAAGACCAAGACTGGGAGCGCAAGACCAAGACCAAGACCAAGACCAGGTGTATTGGCGCAAGACCAAGACCAAGACTGGCTAAGTCTCGTCTTGTTCTTGCATTTGGGCAACACTAAACAAGCTATGTGGTTTACAGGCAAAAATATTCATCTTTCCAATAAATTGAAAAACAAACAAAAACACATATATACACACACACACACACAACACATACACACACATATACTACACACTCCCACCCCTCATCTCTCACTATACTTCTTACATAAATATATATACCCAATATTAGTTTTAGTATACGCGAAACCTCAAACACGTGCCTAGTATTTTTATGTAAAGAATCTACGTACAAAGTTTCAAAACTGTATCATGAAAAATCACAAAGTTATAAGGTTGTTATGTTACCGGGTTGTCCGTACAAAAACATGCTAACGGCGCTTCCGCACCTCCAAGGTCGTCTTGCGCTCATTGATTATAATTTGGCAGTAGCTACCTAACCGTACGGCGATTGTATTGTAAGTAATTAAGAGTGATAACATTTTCCATCACACTTAAATATTTTTGGGACAAAATATAACATGGTGTAAGAATTATTGAAATCGATTCAGTTCCTTATTCTGAACAAACTATATTCTGGTTTCGTATATACTAAAAATAATTTTGTTATAATATGTTATTTGAAAATATTAATTTTCAATTGTGTGCGTAATATCTTTGTAAGCTTATAGATATGGCATACTTAAGTGAAAAGAAAAGAATTGTCCAAGTACCTAGCACACTCACAAAATTGCTAAAAATCAATGTAAAACGTAAAACGGCCCTAATGTGTAAAAGCTTCTTTGGCATCGCTCCAAGAATTTATAATAAAATACCAGATCAGATAAAAAAATTACCTGTTCACAAGTTCAAGAAAACTTTGCAAAAAAATTTAATTGACAAATGTTCACACGGTTGACGAGTTCCTGGATGATTAAGTTTGTAATAACAACATTTTCAATTTTTTTTCTCTTTCTTTGACATTTACCTACTGAACTTTTGATATTTTTTGAATACTTATATATATATATTTTTTTTACTGTAAACTTTAAAACTACCCATATTTGTATGTCTTACCATAGACAAAACATAGCGCACTGTATTTACTTTTAAGATCTGTATTTTTTTGTTACCTATGTTTTACTAATAATAAATGATTGATTGATTGATTGATCAAATGCAATTACCTTGTTCGGCTATACTTACGTCTAGTGGTTGCACTAACGTCAGCACATCAAGCTAATACAATCTAACAAACTTTATTAAAAGATTTTCATCTTTATCGTTGAAGCATAAGGTTCAAGGTTGATTGGGAAAATTTGACACTTTCGGGTAGCTTGACCTGCTGGCGTCTGTACAATATGATCAGTATCATTCAGCTTAGCTACCACTTTTACTTTGTTTTTTAGTATTTGTTGTTATAGCGGCAACAGAAATACATCATCTGTGAACATTTCAACTGTCTAACTATCACGGTTCATGAAATACAGCCTGGTGACAGACCGACAAACGGACGGATAGTAGAGTCTTAGTAACAGGGTCCCGTTTTACCCTTTGGGTGCGGAACCCTAAAAAGGTTTATCGCAGCTGTCATTTTAGTCTAGCAAATTAAAAATCTGAGTTTAGCTGACTAGCAAATTTTTCTACCACGCCACAACCCAAACGTTTGCCTCTAGAGAAAAAACAGATACCCACCCAAGCAGCTAAACAGATCATGGACAAAATATCTTAACTTTTATTTTGCCAAGATAAACTAAAGCTAAAGAGTGTACTATGTTCAAGTTGTCCTAGAATTAAAAATAGTTTTTCAAATACGATCTTCAGGACTGCTTAAGTTTTAGAATTCGTATGTCTATGGTAAATGCTACTTAGAAATATACTTTCTGAACACAGATTTTTTAAAGAAATTGTTTATACGAGTATACGAGTAGAAACTATATTCTGGTTTCGTATATACTAAAAATAATGTTGTTATAATATGTTGTATTGAATTGAATTTGAATTGTCCTTCAAGATAAAGGATTTTCCTAACTTGAAGGGCAGGGGTTTCACTTATTAGTAATAGCCATCTCGTAAAACCCATCCCTTATTAAAACAAAACTGATGTTACCTAGGCTAAGTTTTTGAAAAATAAATGATTACTTACTTAATTCGTTTCTAAAATCATATTGTCTCGTACTTAGATCAGATAATATGGTTTTAACGCAATTTTGAGCTGTGTTAAATATAAACACATTCGTTATGAATTATGTTTTTCGTCATTTTAGGCTCTTTTTTTGATTTATTTTATTTTATTTTATTTATTTGGGACACAGTTATACATTACAGCATTTACAGAAATGATTTTTAATACAGTCGAAAAAACGTATAACCCACACTATTGTCCACGAATTATAGAGAATTATAGAGATTTGACACAATTTTAGAAAATGTCATGTAAATATTGAATTAAGATTCAGATTTCAATTTTTTTTTACTGTTTTGTGCTACTACGAGTACTTGTGGTTTTTGATGCTTATCGGTTTTAGAAAAATGTCTGTTCATTTGACATAATAAACTATTGTGCATTTGAATTTAATCTGTATGATTAGACAAAGTAACACGTTGAATAGGTATTAAATACTTAATTATTAGAGAACCATTTTATTTTGCATCTGTTTTAGAATATTAAATTGTAAAACCATATCCCTTAAGTAATTTATCTAACATATATCGTTTATATATATATATCGTCTAAAAATATAGTTTTTATAAGTCTTGTTTAATTTTTATCTTTATTATTTTTTTTTCATTAATATTTATCTTAACTTAATATTATAGTTAAGTTACATACCAATATTATGTCTTTAGTATGTGCAACGTCGAGATATCTTAAAGATAAAAGGAAGAATACACCAATGCTGTTACTATTAAATCGTACTGAAGTTTATCTGTAAAGTAGTTTGAAGACTTTCTTAACTTATTCTGTATACCTGTGCCACTTTTACTTAACTCTCTCTTACCAAGACAATGGCCAAGAATTTAGTTATTGACTCAAAGACGTCTACTATTATAAGACATGACAGTACTACTTGGTGTACACTACAGTTAGTAAGGTTAAAGTTTTGGAAAATGTGCACGCCTCACAGACAGAAATAATGTTGACGATAAATTTAACGAACGATTTTTATTATTTTGAACGGTTATGAGTTTGATAACGAAAATCAATAGGGCTCAGATAAACTTATAAAAGAAGATTTAGTTAGATTAAATTCATTGTGTGAGACGACGTGAATCGTGACGACAAACAGACACTTCCCAACGGAAAACACTACACGTAATATTTTTTTTTTTATACACGATGATTTTTAAATCACTGTTAACATTTCAGGAGGTGAAAGTACTCATGATTATGAGCAACTTTACTATGAGACCAAGTACGAAATAGCAAAAATAGACAGCCTCACAGTGTTCAAAGTTGCTCATAATCATGAGTACATAGGTAACATACATACAGATTTTATAACCTCCTGAGAGGAATTAAAAATCACCGTGTTTATCAATGCATATTTATCTAAAAATATATTACTTAATCTTATAATTTCAAGGCTCTAGTTTTTAAAACTTCCCTGCTAATAAGAATTACATGTATAATTAAAATAAAATAAAAAGCTTTTATTGTATTTTTTTTGTGGTTATAATTTAGGGTGCATAAACGATTTAATGTTGACAAGGCGACATATCGAGTGTAGAGCTCTTTCACACGCTGAAGCGTGAAAAATTAGATATTTTGGAGACTGGCACAGCAAACATACAGACATACCTTACTTAAACAAACTGTCCAGTTCGATGCAAAAACAACAAGAAATCCCAAACCTCAATTCCATAATAATTCCTTAAGAACCGATTTCAAATACGATTAGAAACAAAGCACCAATCAAACAGGTAGGTAGTAGTTTTTTGTGGCTTACAAGTAGGTAAGCAAATCAAATTACCCAAACATTATAATAATACAATAATTATTATAATAAGGCTCTACAAGCTTCTCAAAACGTCTTCCGGCATTGAGGTAACAGTGAAGGTTCTTTTGACCTTTAGATCCCAGAGACCAGTTTAACAAACAACAACTTTAGTATGTTGTTGCAACAAATAAAAACAACAGAGAATTTATTGAGTTATTTATAATATATTCAACTGGAGCGATTTCTTTGAATCTTTGAATTAAGAATCTAACTTAAGGCGCTGATAAGAGGCTAATGATCTAAGTAGGCTACTTAAACAAAAAAAATGCCAAATCTTTATAGTTTGTGGTAGAGGAAAAAATATTATGTTATTCTTAAACATATTTCTCAGAAATTGGTTGTTACCAATACAAGTTTAGAAAAAAAATCTCGATACAAATTAACGATAAACTAACCCTTTACTTTGAGTTTCAATCCAAAATATCTGTATTAAATATTAACGTACGGTTGGTATTTAATTTATAACAAGAACATCTTATTTGAATGCAGAACTTGGTTGTTTTTTATTTTCGATTACTCTACTCAGTTTTGAGTAAATAGATAATTGCTTCATATTTTGCAATAAATTACAAGCATTGTGTCATCGCGCTTCTCTTTCTTTTGTATGCAGTCTGACAGTGACAGCGGTTTACCTGTTGTCAGCGTCTTAATAGGTGATTTAGTAATTATAACCACACGGGTGTATTGAAGGTTAAAATTTATATCATTCAGCGGGGTAATTGATAAAACGCTATCATTACCCCGCTATATAATGGGTTTCATTTTGACAGTTCAACTATATAATGGGTTTCATTTTGACAGTTCAACTATATAATGGGTTTCATTTTGACAGTTCAACAACATTCATTGCGTTGAAGCAGATAAATTCTTCAAACATGTATGGATTTCCGTGTGGTGCCGGACGTAAAGAATAGCACCACCCTATTTCTTCCCGTGGGTGTCGTAAAAGGCGACTAAGGGACTTACTAGAGAATGGGCAGCATCATTCCCTATGCATTTTAACACCATACTGCGAATGCCAACCCGAGATGCCAAGCGTGGCGATGGCAATCCTCGGGATCCTTTTGGGGGACGCCTTTGTCCAGCAGTGGACGTCTTTCGGCTAAAATGATGATGATGATGGATTAGGAATTTTCTTCAAAATGCTTCAGATAGTGATACAAAGTGTGTTACACAATTGGGGTGCTGTATATTAGATTTTACATGCATCTATATTATTATTAATTTAATAAAGCTGAAGAGTTTGTTTTTGTTTGTTTGTTTGCATGTGCTCATCTCTGAAACTAGCAGTCAGATTAGATTTTTTTTTCTATTTGATAGCCCAAGTCCTGAGGAAGCTTCTAAGCTATTTAACATCACGCTACGACCCTTAGCAGCCGCGCAAAAAGAAAATAAATCAGAAAGAACACTGCGATGCGATGCGACGGGTCCGGGGAATAAGAAAATCATGCGTACAAAGTCGCATGCAGAAGCTAGTGTAAATATAAAATAAATAAACAATAGCATTTAAATATGTGATTCTATGTAAACCAATAGGTAGGTAGTAGGTAGGTAATACTTTTTTAACCAGGTCGGAACAATTACCCACAATCTAAACTACGATCGGCTTTGTATGGTGTTTCATAGTGTTGTATTGTACATACAAATGTGTCTGTATGTATGTGTGCACAATTTTATCACTATACAACTGTAATGGATATTAAATTGTTATTTATTTATGTGTTACGGTAAATGTATAGTTTTGGGATTGTCTGATAATACTGGTGTTTCAAGGTGGATTTAGAGTTTCATCCATTCGTTGATTCTCCTACTTATTCAGCATCCTAACGGACTTCTTACTGTAGTTCTTTTGATTGTTTTATATATTTAAATTAAATAGTATCCTGAACGTTTTATTATTCCAGTGAATTACTACGCAAATATTTTATTGGAACAACGTTTCATGACTGTGTCATTATTTTTAGGGTTTCGTACCTCAAAAGGAAAAACGAAACCCTTATAGGATCACTTCGTTGTCCGTCTGTCTGTCAGTCTGTCAAGACCCTTTTTCTCAGGAAAGCGTGGAGCTATCAGTTGAAATTAATATCAAATACGTAGATCTATGGTTGTTTACTGTATCTATGGATTTTGGGATAAATTTTATTCATCCCAACTACGGAACCCTTAATTGTGCGTGGTCCAACACGCACTTGGCCAATTTTTTGGTTCTTTAGAACTACAGACGGATCGTTTTACTTACCTACCATTTGTCAAGGTTTGCAATGCCTAACTGTTCCTATGTTTTGGACAATAACTGTCAGCAAGTCGTATGACATCATGAATGATGTCGAATTAAACAATAGTTCATGGAGGTACAGACCAGCACAACCACTAGTAGCACAATTTCTTTGTCGGTGCCTGTCACGCCTGCGATATCGTGTGAGTCTGTACGAGCCTTTACATGACAATTGATCGCAACCTCTTTCATTTTGACAGTTCAGCTACGTTCATTGCGTTATTTACGTTGTGGAGCAGACGAATCTTTCAAACCTTTGAAGCAATGAATTAGGAATTTCCTTCAAAACCTTTGGAGTGAAATTGAAAGTGTTTTAAGCAAATAAGGAGCTTAATGACGTTCATTTAAACTTTACCTACAACGTAAATAGTCGGAGAGCCACACAATATATTGATACGTATCATAGTATGCGATGCAAAAACTGTGTATTTCACAAAACCTAATAGGTATGTTCATCATGGCCGCTAGATTTATTAAAAGTTACCACATTTTTTAGTTATTGTTGCCACCTAATAGCTGTAATTTGTTGCAAAACTGATGTTATTAAAATGGAGGTCGGAATAATATCAGAAACAATTTCGTTGACGTATGACTTGTGACATTTACTTTTGTAATACTTAGATTTACGAGTAACACTTTAATGATTTAGGGTGAATTCAACCAAACTATTAAACCTAGTCTATTAAACCCATCGAGCTACATGGTCTTCACATGATCTAACCAAGATTATGTCTGGACTTTAAAAGAGACTGTGACCTCTGAGTTTGTTTTGGCCTTTCTTCTCAGAGTAGTCAGATAGGAAACGCCGACCTCATCTAGTTATTAAAATATGATTGACGTATATAAGTGTTTGTACAAACCTGCTTACAGAAATAAATCATTTATCATTAGTATAAATCTTATCCTGCTAATAAACTTTTGTCCTCTGGCAGCTTTTGTGTGGAAAAACTGATAAAATTTTTAAATTTATTCACAGGATTATAATAAGTGCATACGCAGGATTATACCAGCCGGGGTAATTGCGTAACACACTTACAGTAGGAATGAGTTTCATTTTGACAACTCAACAACATTTTTTGTCGTTGTTGAGCAGACAAATTTTTCAAACCTATGGGGCTAGGGTTTAGCAATATCCTTTAAAATCATTCAGATAATTATTGATAGTGTATTAGGTAATTGGGGTGCTGGTTTAAGGGCTTGCTTGAATTCTCTCTTATACACTTAGTGAGACAAACCTGTTTTTATTGTTTTCGGGTGAAACCTTCAAAAGGCGCCCGGACTTTGGGGATACGACTGGAGAGTGAGACATTTTTACCTCACTAAAACCCCTCCGGTGGTCTCCATCTGCACAAATGGAAGGGGGCACCGTTAACTCTCAAAATACCGATCCGAAACCCCGTCTGTGGAACGCCTGTTAGGGCACATCTCTGGGGAGACTGTAAAGGGGTCTCCCCAAAACCTAACTGGGCATAGTAAGACAAACATAAATAAAGCCCGTAAACTTGTAATACTGACACACATAATTCTTAGATAGACGGATTGGTGATAGCACTGGGCCAGTCTTCGACTTTTGCTATGATTAAAAACCAGTCCTACTTTGGTTGGGAAAGACATTCATGGCACTACCAACGGATATTCCGTGCAAAATCATGCATAATCAGCCTATAATATTCCCAGCAACACAGGCCTTCTCTCTGTGAGACTATCTGCTGTGCTTATCCCCCTAACGACATAATATTTCCTCATATGTTTATTGAAACATTCCTCTTTAAGCGTTACAAATTTCTTTTAGGCTTGCGTGCAGAGCAATGTTTTCGATTCGGTTGTGAGATAATAATATATGTATGAATGAAAATCTCATCAAAATTCAACCAGCCGTTTTAAACGAAACACGGTTTAACTGATAAACACGAGTTACGAAAATCAACAAAAAAATATGTTTCTTGGTTTTATTACAGTCTGTGATCTGACGTGGAAAAACAACAATTCTTCCCGTATTGTTTTTATACAGGAAGAATCACTATTGCTTTTTAGTTGATTTTCTCATGTTTATCAGTTAAACTGTTTGTTTTACTGCAATCTGTAAAAAAACAAAAATACTGATATTACTCATTATTAAATATTTTTCTAACCTGAAGAAAAAACAAATGTCTCCTGTCGAATGGATAGTTAAGCCTTCAGATACCTAGAGCAATGAGATACACAGCAATAAACATATTACCTGGGGGCATAATTATGGGACCTACTGTAATTAGGTTTTAATCTAACATAATCAATTATTATTACTTATTGATTAGCCTGTAAACATCAACTGGGCCTCAAGTCTGCTATTACAATAGTGTCAGAATGGTCGATCATTGATTTCATAATTGTTGATTTTGACAAGTTTGGTAATCTCGTACATAATGACAAATTTTGGTTTTACAATAATGGCAATACGACAATGCCATTATAATAACATAATTATATTACGAGAATATTGACCGACCAATGATCGACCATTATGAATTTACCAGATTACGAACTTTTAGCAAAATGACAATGGCATGACAATGGGATCGTGTTGGAATGACTGAACTTATAAAAATAGCAGACTTGGGCCCATGGTTTAAAAAAAAAACTTGGTCGGCTTTTTTTTATTAAAATATTATTATGTTCGTCCTCCCAATGGTATCCAGTGGAACAAAGCTTGCTTAGTTGCTGCTATGCCATGTCGCTTAAATGATTTTGAAGGAACAATGAACAAACCTCCATAATTATATTCAGGATAGCTTTATTGGTATGACACAATACATCTTAAACTTACAGTCACTTCACATACCTAAGTAGGTATTTCAAAATCTAGATTGATGTGATTTTTATTGTAAAAAAAAGTAAAAACGCATCTGATAATATCGCGGTACCTATACCATTCAGGTTAATTATTATATCGTTTATTTCAGGCACTAAACCCATACTAAAATTACAAAAATACAATCGATTATAAATTTAAATTAAATTACATGCATCAAAATTAAATTAAATTAATTACATTAAATTAAATAAAAAATAAAAAATATATCAGCGTCTTAGCATATACACACAGTGAAGTACTACAGACACTATTTGATTAGTACATGCACATAGTCGAGTCAGGAAGGATGCCTTGTATGACTTTTTCATGAAATTATGACATTGGAGAACAAATTTAATCTAACTTAGAGAGATGTATTAATGATTCTAATGATTATAATTCTGTAAATACATTTCTGTTATAGTCGCGAATCATATTTTGTTCAAGATACAACCTGACACTGACCTGCAAATTGCATAAAACGTAAGAAATTTAGAGTTTTGCGGGCTACAGCTGCGGATTCACCTTTAATAAACACTTAGCAGAAACCTGCACATCCATCGTCTAACCTTCTCTACCATTTAACCAATTTTTAATTTCAAACAACCACACTGAATTATAATTCGAAGAACTCTTCGAAATACAGTTCCAAAAAATACCCGTTTTTTATCACTAAGTATAATCCTGCTGAACCCAACATAAGGAACCAATTTTCATCAATCTATTTGAACACAGGAGCCGACCCGCCCATAACTGCTCCCGGATTGGCTACCAGCAACATTGTTAGAAAAGTATCAAGAGCAATCTAGCTATCTCGCTCTTACGTATAAAGTTCTATAGTCGAACAATCGGAGCTCCCTGTCTCTCGTACTATACAAATTACAGATGGCTTAATGTTTTTCTACGCGTCCGCTGTAATAAATTTTAAGGGCATTCTAATGCTTGAACCGCGAATTACAAATTCAATTCTAATTCACTTGAATTAAGACCAATTTTCGTTTGAATGTTTATTGGCGCTTACGTTGTTTTGGTATGGAAGTGTCCAGGTATAATTTTTAACACAAACTTTTTTCGCCAAACGGTGTATAATCGTTATACTTGTAATGGCGGCCGCTGTGTATATTTTTTTTAATATTCAGAGAACGTTACCTCGTGAACGGGTGTTAGTAATTATCCACATATCTAGATTTTAGATAAAACCTGTTTTTTTTTTCATATGTTTTTTACATACTTTGTAACAGTGATGTGTCCTTCCGTTGCGAACTTGTATATTATTAATAACAACACGAAAGATGGATGGGACGAGTTTGTAATTATGAAGAACTTAAGGCATTTTGTTAATTAATGTCAAATGAGCATCTGTTTAGCAAATGAATGGTCGCTAATAGTTATGTTATGTTTGATTGAGTAATGTTTTGAAATAACCGTCATTCTTGTGATCAATGAAGCTTCCACAAGAGTGACGACTTAATTACTTATGTGCTACCAACATTGGATGGCTTTTTAGTATTTCAATGGCTACTAATCTAGCTGAGTTATCCGTATCTTGAAGCATAAGATTTTTTTTTTTAATTGTGCCACGTGCGACACGGGAGGAGAATAATGAAGAGGGTTCGGGGAGAAGTAGACTGGTGGACTTATGGTCATTTATTGTACATACTATTGTATAGAATCAAGTTTTTCTAACTGAACAGACAGCTGTGCTGCTGGGGAGTTTGTTGCGCCACTTCTTCTTCCCAGCTAAAGCACTAGGAAGTGGTGAAGGGCTGGCGTTTTTTGGGGGACTATCTTATGTAATTTTGACGTTCGAAAAGTGTTGATTCTCAGCCTAGTTTAAATAAATGACTTTTGATTTATGTTACTTTTTATTTTGATTTTGGTACCTAGTATTGTTTTTAGATTGCTAAATTTGTCAGAGGACCGGTCATTCAGAAAACAGGCCTAGATTTTTTAAAACACTCTACACACTCCAGAAGCTTGTCAGGTTGTTGCATCTAATTTACAAAAAAAAAACTGTCCAGAAGTGTAAGAGACTCGGTTGGAACAAATTCCCTATCCTTTTTGTTGCGTAACAAAAGTGTCGTGACGGTCTAAATGTTACACTTCTTAGGCTTCCGTACCTCACTAGGAAAAAACGGAACCCTTATAGGATCATTCGTGTGTCTATCTGTCCGTCTGTCACAGTCGATTTGCTCAGAATCTACTGGACCGATAAAGTTGAAATTTGGAACATATGTGAATTTCTGTGACTCAAATATGTAACTTAAATAAAGGTGTACATGTAGCTCTCATCGCCAATCGTGCAAAGTAAATCGTGCGATCGGGAACTTCGTTCCAAAATCTTGACATCACGAACGGAACAATTCCAAAAATGAACTGCATTTTATAATTATGCAGTTCCACTGGTTACATCCTCAATAAGCATGTTTCTTGTTTTCTTTATTACCTACAGTCGTCCAATCTTCACGATTCAAGCTTTTTCCAAGGCGGTCATCAATTTCGGTATACCTAATTTAATTAGGCTGTGAAATTATTACCGTTAAGTCTTTATAGACTTAGTAATCAGTGAAAGAAAACGACGCGACGATTGATGGAGAAGCCATTACTGTATCATCAAGAACTTTTAAACGCGCTTACAAGAGGCAAATGATAAAATGATAGGCTTGTCTTAAACAAAAAAATTGCCAAATCTATATAGCTTGTGGTAGCAGAAAAAATATACACATAACATAATCAGCCTATAATGTTCCCACTGCTGGGACACAGGCCTCCTCTTTCTGTGAGAAGGAGTGGGCCGTAATCCACCACGCGGGCCCAATGCGGGTTGGTAGATCTCACATGTCTTCGAATTTTTTAGTCGGTTCATGTCGGTGTCGGTTCCGGAAAAAAATATATTATATGTTATTCTTGAATATATTTCTCAGAGCTTCGTTGTTACCAAAACACGTTTAGAAAAAAAAATCTCTGAAAAAACTGGTGTTATAAGCTAAGTTTTTGGTAAATAAATAACTACTTACTTTTACTTTAAGTATAAAAGAAAATCTGTTTTGTTTTCGACTGTTAGCAGCATTTTAAGAAGAAGTGTAAACTAAATATACATATACGGAGGAGCCATTTCCACACAATACAGAGTGACAAAAGCAACTAAAAATATTATCATAGGTAATAAAAACGTAAATGACGGTTACATTATTTCTCCCAGAACAGGTTCATACCCACAACAAGATCTACCGTAACAATAACAAACTAACACGACGCCCTTTATGCACATGACCATAGAGCATAAACAACAACATGCTGTGGAATATAAATCATCATTTATACCAAGTAACTATCTATGAAAAAACATGAGCGGTATTAAAAGGGCAGTCTTGCGGTAGCCTTGTCAATAAATTACGATGATTATTATTATTTTTGCGATTAAGTGCCCTCTCGGTCTATATGAAAATGGTCTGACTGTCGAAATTTGATTTTGGGTTTTAAACCAATTTGATTTCATTGGCTCTCAGAAAGCGTTAGACTGTCCAAAATTAGATTTAGAGACCATCTTCTTCCCAAACGAAATTGATGTTAAAATTAAAGTTATTTTTACTTGGATTGGTTTTTTAACTTTGATTGGTGATTTGGATTGGCGTCTCATTTTCGGGTGTCGTTTTTAAGCAGCTGTGATCACGATGTATGCTAGCTGCAGACTACCTACATTAGTTTCTTTGAAAATCATTTAGGTAAGTAGGTATTGTTTCGCTGAAAGTAATTTGTTTTTAACTATTCAGTAATACCTAAGTATCAAGTAGTTTGTTAAATTTAAAATAGGAAATTATGCAAACATGAATATTTTTATTGCATGCAATATTTTTACATATTAATTATTTATTAACCTTTTAAAACTAATTGATTCATAGTCATCTTTATTATCATAATCATTTCAGCTGAAAGATGTCCACTACTAGACATAGGCGTCCCCCTAGCACCGCCATTTCAATCGGTTCTGTGCATCCCGCATCCAGCGGATTTCTGCGGTCTACACAAGGTCATCGGTCCACCTTGTAGGAGGCCGTCCAACGCTACGTCTTCCGGAGCGCGGTCACCACTCCAAAACTTTTCGAACCCATCGGACATCTGTTCTGCGAGCAATGTGGCCTACCCACATCCACTTAAGTTTCGCAATTCTTCGGGCTGTCGGTTATCTAGGTTCGTCTGCAGATCTCTTCATTTCTGATTCGATCACGTATGGAAACTTCCAGCATAGCCTTCTCCAATTGCCCTTGGGGTGACTTTTAGCTTTCTAATAAAGCCCATTATGAGCGACCACGTTTTAGTGCCATAGATATCACTGGCAACACACACTGGTCAAAGACTTGTGCCTTGAGACACTGCAGTATTTGGGACGAGAAGATATTGCGTAGCTTTCCAAATGCTGCCCAGCCTTGATTCATCGTAGTAGAGTGTAATTTTAAACCCTTTACTATCTATGAAACTGGATAGCATGATATGTATTATGTATGTATGTATTTATTGTATTTATTATGTAAATGGTACACCACAGACTATCTTATTGTATCTGATTCCCAATTAATCAATCAAAAGGTGGTCTTTAAAAGATCGCTTTTAGCGATAAGACCGCCCATTGTGTCACCCTATGTAAAATTTCTACATTTATATCTGTAATTTTTATGGTGTACATAATAAAGAGTATTCTATTCTTTGTCTTTTATTTTGTTTATTGTCTAACATTCAAAAGACCAACTTGATGAAATAGTTACTATTCCATCCATTCGACGTTGACCAAAGTCACATCATACATCACATCGCGTTATTTTCATAGAAAACAAAGCACGCAGAATTTCCGTCGGGTAATTTTCAGCAGGTGTAAGTACGCTTAGAGCTAAAGAAGAACATGCTCCAGGATTTTCAAGGCACTGACTAGATACGACCTACATTAGCTGGTGCTGACTCAAGAGAAAAAAGTCTCGTGTGATAGCATCACTAACCGTGTGATGTGCTGCTGGGAGGTTTGTTGCGCTACTTCTTCTTCCCAGCTAAAGCATTAGGAAGTGGTGAAGGGCAGGCGTTTTGGGGGACTGTCTTTAGTAATTTTGATGTTCGAAAAGTGCTGATTCTCAGCCTAGCTTGAATAAATTACTTTTGGTTTTGATTTTAATGACTTTTGATTTTCGTGGGCACATCATTATCTGCCTAGCCTTTCCCCAACTATGTTGAGGTCGGCTTCCAGTCTAACCGGTTGCAGCTAAATACCAGTATTTTACATGGAGCGACTGCCTATCTGGCTTCAACAACCCAGTTACTGGGTCTCAAACTCAAAGCATTTATTTCAAATAAACCAATTACCTACAGGAACTTTAGAATTGTCAAGGGGTCGGTCAGTCATAAAGATGAAGCTAGTTGCCCATTCAAAAGCTTAGTAGGTACCTATGGAGAAGAACGGGCAATAAACTCCGCGGACACTACAAAAAATTGGTTACATCATTCATGCCATGGGTAACACTATACCTACCCCTTTTTGGTTGACTGGTTGGCAAGTAGGTCACGGCTACAAAGCCATTAAATTGTTAGCTGAATACCAGAATTTTCTCATGGATTAACTAGGCACATAGGTGATTGAAGTTTTTTATCTTAAACAAAAACAAACGTTTAATTCCAACGACCACGTTCAAGCCTTTCGATCAATGTCAACAGTAAACATTATAAAACCGCTAGATGGTGCATTTTTAACAGCTGACGTTGATCAACTGGAAATCGATCGTAGCATTTAACTTGTGACGGAAGAATTTATACCTTTCTTTTTAACCGACTTCCAAAAAGGACGAGGATATAATTATGGTCGTCGATATGTTTTTTTTTTTATATTTATGTACGTATAACGAATTGTCCGTCAATTGTGGACCGATTTCAAATTATTTTTTTTTGTTTAAAAGGGCGGTCTCATTGGCACCAAGTTAGAATCTGATGAGGTGATCCCATGCAAATCGAAAGAAATCCTCAAATTTTATAGGCACAGCGTAGGCTATCTATAGCGATTTGGGTATTTTTTATAGTAACTCACGCATTTGCTCTCGGAAATCACCATTTCTTGAAATAAAACTGATGATGATGACCGCAGATGGCCACCGAAACTACTTAATAGTAAGTATTTCACGGGTTGCGATTCGATTTGGCATTTTAATATGGTTGCTAAGCAATCTCAAGTGGAAGCCCCCAATGTGAAAGAAAGAAAGAAAAAATATTTATTGGGACTCACACAGGCGATCATAAATGTGATTCCATACATAACCCTAGCATAGGTACTTTATGACTCAATAAACAAATTATATTCAAAGGAAAATAAACAACATTTAACAACAACAACATTTATACAACAACAAAAATTCTGCATTTATTTTATTTAGATATTATTATTATTATTTTATTTTATCAACATTTTTAGTATCTGTAATTTTTATGGTGTACCTACATAATAAAGATTATTCTATTATATTCTAAACTAAGAAACTGTGTTTTCTTATAATTCAAATCTTGCGTTAATTTTGGGACACCCAATATAACCTAAGTAAGCAATCGACTTCAAAATCCGATAAACATTTCATTCCACAACCGTACATAATAATGCATTCGTTTGTATATTCAATTACAATTAGAAAACAATAACTAGTTAAACTTTATTGCGAGTAATGAGTGTGGGCTAGTTTTTAACGCAGCGCGGGCGCAGTGAAAAATATCCAAACGATTGAATCGCATGCTTGATCAACGGCGCGGGCGTCTGCATGCTCGCTACTTACATGGTGAGTTGGTTTCAGTGGAACGTTTTTATTTGGAGGGTTCTGTATGACTTTCATTGAGCACACGAAAGTTTTCTGGTTCCCTAAACCGTTTTTTTATTCGGTTTGAGAGCCTTACCCTGATTGCGTAATCTATAATCAGAATGATTTTGAAGGATATTGCTTCGTATGTTCGATAATGTTGTCTGTTCAACAACGTAAAAATGAATTTTGTTGAACTGTGAAAACGAAACCCATTGCTATTGTAAGTTTGTTACGCTATTACCCGCTTGTTACGCTCTAGTTTTTTTATGAAACGAGATAGCACAGGATATCCTTGGTTTGGAAGGAAAAAGGGGAGGAGTTTCCCCAGCAGTGGTACTAAAAATAAGATAACAAAAGCAAAAAACGGGGTCCTCTTTTAGTTCTTTGTCTATTTTGAAAATTTATCAGAATTACAGAATCAAAACAGGATCAAATTAAATAAGTTAGCAAAACTCTGGAGACGTAATGAAATGATATCGATATCTCAACTTGATCAAGTAAAAAAAAAATAATTTGATGAGTTTTTTTTGGGGTCATCAACCACTGATAGTGTAATCACTGGAAATATCAGTGTTCTTTGCGTGAACTTCACACACGTATCCAAATAAGATAAAACGATTTTAGAAAAAAAAAATTTTTTTTTGACAACTCATACTTCAAATAATAACAACAACAGAGTAAAAAGTAATAATTTTTTTTTCGTTTCTGCGGAGTTTCGCTAGCTTATTTAATTTGACCCTGTATAGTCATCGTCTATTTATTTGAAAATGTTGTCAACATAATTCCTCGTATTTATAGGTACCTATACTCCATTTGAAATAAGAGTAAAAATTTAAATAAACCTTTTTTATAGTCCGTTCAACCGTTTTTGACTTATATTGCGTTGGTGGCATGACAAATGGCAGCTGTAATAAACATTTGGCATTGTAACCACGTTTTTGCTTTTAATGCCATCCTTACGCCTACGGAATAGAAGTCAAAATCGGTTGAACGGACTGTAAAAAAGGATAAATTTCAATTTCAAATCTTATTTCAAATGGAGTATAGTTATATTTAATGTTGATTCACAAGGCGGACCTATATACTATGAATAAGAATAAAAATCATTTATTGGCATGTGTAGAATAATTTTCCTGCTACAAACGGATCAAAATCTTGCCAGGCTGCAAAAACAAAAAAAACTGCTGCAGGATTGATTCTATGGTGATGTCTGTCACAAAGTGATCTTGCTAAGGACAAAACAAACCTCCAACTTTCGTTCGTCACTCACTAACGACATACCTGGGTGGTCAGCAAAAGAGTTTCAACATACACCCACAGAACCCTAAAAAAGCGCACGTGCGCATGATTTTCTCCACACAAAAACCGGCAGTACCATAAGCAATACTAGGAATATAATTACAGTGTTTGCATATACTAATTGTGGAACGTTATCGCAAACATCTTGCGCCTGCGCAATGGACTGCGGAATACAACGGAACTTTGAGAATCTTCATGCAAATTAATAGTTGATAGGAGAGTTTAAGCACAGGTGTGAGTACTACGAGTATGTACAATAGTGCTATCATTTACCGGGTAGTATGTCTTTCATTGACTTGAATGTGCTCTGGCAGCTGAGAGTATGTCATGCTCACTTAGATGTCTCGCTGATGGTGGCGCGTGTGTTGGATCATTTAGCTCCCTTCAAAATGGTTGAGCTGAAAGATGCTGATCCATGCGTCATGTTCGCGAACGGGCGCTGTCAGTTGGGACTGGTCATCTCTTAGATGCCTGGTTTATTTTAATTATTTTAGTTTTGAATTGTTGACGCTTCTGACGTTTTGCATCGTTCTCACATGTATAATTTCAACATGAATGATGTAACCAATACTGTGTATCAATATTTTAATTTAAAAGAGTGTCCGTGGAGTTTCTTGCCCGTTCTTCTCCATAGGAACCTACTACGCTTTGGAATGGGCAACTCGCTTCATATTTCTAACTGAGACTGGGTTGTGGAGGTCAGAGCAGTCGCTCCATGTAAAATACTGGTAGGTATTCAGCTGCATCCGGTTAGACTGAAAGCCGACGCCAACATAGTTGGAAAAAGGCTAGGTAGATTGATATTGGCTGGAATCACATCCTTTTCAAATATCAGCAGAGTTCAGAATGGTCTAAACTTATTGTTCAAAAGTCAATAAATGGATTTCCCTATCTAAATAATATCAGCAATCCACATTTCTAGGGCTTTCCACATTTACAAAAATATTCGACTCCATTTCAAACTACATGGAAAAATTATAATCAAGGAACACACACTCACACACCTACAAATTCCACGGTCAATTTAAAGGCTCATAAAAAAATGTATACACTGTTAATAAGATAATAAGTCGGTGATTCTTTGACTATTTGACATCTTACAACACTGCCGTAATCCCACCAGGAAACATGACCCATGCTCCAGAAGTAATCAACCAGTTTTGTTCGACCATTTCAATTTGTATGAATTATCAGAGCTCAAGATGTGTTGACCGGTCTATAGTGCTTTAATTTTAGTAAATGAGTATGAAGAATCGTTCAGTGCGGCCTCTTTGATGTTCGAAGCGGGTGATACAAAGGAATCGTGTAATTGGTGTGGACGGTTTTGGGTACCGCAGGAGAAGGTCAGTTGGTTCAGTACCTGGTGTAATGTTTTTGTTTATGATTTGTATGTTGTGCATTTATTTTGTATAAATCTTGTTGTTTATTGATGAGAATTTTATGAGGTGAGAAGTTTAAAATCACTATTTTAGAGTTACCTATAATGTAAAAAAATCCTCTCTAATTCATTTAATGTTTTGAGTATACCTGAATAGAAGGAAGTTTTTTTTTTAAATCAAATATTATTTACTTATTCATAATTTTCCTTAGACAATCTGATGATAGGCCGCAGTGAAAGTATTAAAATAACATAATATGATGCCTATAATTCCCGAAGGGTTAGGCAGAGGTGTACCTATAACATTCCCACATTTACTTAGTTATGTTCAAGTCGCATGTAATTATTATTATTATTTATTATCATTTATGTCGGGCCTCGCCCATAGTGTTAGTAACAATGATCTTAAAATCGCTAGTTTAAAACCGAATAAAACTTGTATTTTCTACTAACACTAGTTAGTTCGGTGTGGAGTTTCATCCAATGTTGCAGCATTGGAGACTCCCATCTATCTGCGAATAAACTCAAGATAGTGTTGGTACTGCCGCGGAGACGAGCAAGCAGCGAATCGCTTCTTTTACGTATTATGGCCGCAAAACCATCTATATGCCTTTCCGCAAACATCCTTGACGCGCTACATCTTCATAGGGGGCGAGCCTATTGCCATCAACCGGGCACAAATCCAGACTCCGGGCTGCTACTGAGAAATCCCGGACGGATAAACACAATAACACTTTGCCCGACCTGGGAATCGATCTCAGGACCTCATGCTCGACAGTAGCTCTTGGACCACTAGACCAACGAGGCAGGGGGGGTATTAAATAAAACAGTTATCTAATCTTATTAATTATTTTTATATTTTATTAACCCTTATTTTATTACTCTACAAACGATCGCCATAATAATAATTGCTTTGCAGTAGATACCATTATTTGCTACAGATATTTATAGTTTTTTTTTTTTATTAATACCTAGTAGCTGTATTTTTATAGTGTTATTATAAGTACCTATCGTGTATCTGATAATGATTTTATTATTCTGGTATGTTAATGAAAAAAATATCAAAAGATAGTAGGTACGTACTTATTATTTATTAAACTTTTCAAAGTCAATGTCAAATCATCTAATAAGAACCGCACTTATCAAAATTTTGTTTCAGTGCGGTTAGTGGAAGTGCTCACGTGCGGTTCGGTCAAGTGCTGTTGAAATCAGTGCTCTTAGTGGAATAGGTACCTCGGAATATGCATGTAATTTTGTTTCACTAAATCAATGACAAACAGTATATAAACCCCAAAAAAGTATTAAAAGTTAAATTCAACTACTGTTCGTTTCTCAAAAAAATTATGAAACTTCAATATTTTGCTACTACAGTTCAAACATCCGTTTCTGGGGGTCTACTCCTTAATCACGAAAACCGTGGTTTCTGCCAAAGTTTTGGGCGTTTCCTACTCTACTTGTTCAGGGCCCGAATTAAAATGACAAAATGAATGACAACATGATTTGACAGTTGTCCCTAATCCCGATGTGTATTTACCCAATAGAAAGATTGAATTTGTCACTTGTTTGACGGATCAACTACTTTTGGACGGGCCCGTGTCTTCGTTGACGGACTTAGAGAGTAGACCCCCTGTCGCGGTCATGATATTGTGAGTGACGTCATTTACCACAATACTGAATTGTTTACGTCTGTTTTTATCCCCAAATCACATCATCATCATCATTTCAGCTAAAAGACGTCCACTGCTGGACATAGGCCTCCCCCTAAGGGGAGTGTTTGTCATGATCGCCACGATCGGCGCATGGTTGGCGATCGCAGTATGGTGTTAAAATTCATATAGAACGCTGCTGCCCATTCTCTAGTAAGTCCCTTAGTCGCCTTTTACGACACCCACGGGAAGAAATGGGGTGGTGCAATTCTTTACGTCCGGCACCACACGGAGCACTAATCACAAAAATTAAATATTTTTTTATGCTTTATTCAAGCAGATATCGCACTTACGTAGGTACTTACCTTAGTGAGGTTTCGAGCACTTTACAAAGAATAGATAATTATTCATATAGTTGTTCTTTTCGTCACTTCCGGCATTGTCGAAGATGACGCGTTTTGAGTTTGCATTCCGTTCCATCAAAAAAACGCAACATATAATAATGAATAATTGTAATTAGGGAAAGCATTAAAAAAAATGCTATTTGTTTCTAGACCCCTACACAGTGTATATTTAAATAATGGATCGGATACTTTTTGAATTATGTACATATTCTCTATTCAATGAGGCCATTAAAACGCACTTTTGAACGACAACGTCCACCTACTCAATAATATCTTAAATTAGTTTACTGACAGACAAAGCATAGTTTAATACGTTTGGGCCTAAAGCTTAAAAAAAAATGCACAGGAGTTCCTAAGAAAGGATTGTTGAAAAGTCGTTCCCTAAAGGGGTTAAGTAGGGATTAAAGTTTGTATGGAAGTCAGTTATGACAATGGAAAATCTTAGTAGCCACAAGGCTTGTTTAGTTGCCCCTTCCAAATGGTAGTATTACATAATAGTATATTTTTTACCGAGGGTAGAAAGTGACTGATTACTAACGAGCGTGTAGTTTGAGATGGCATTTCGAGTAGATCGTAAACACAAACTGAAAATTCTGATAAAAGAAATAAAAGAAAGCTATCTTTTAAACTTAAGCTATATTTTTTATTTTATTTTTTAATCTATGTTCAGCAAAAGTATGTGGCCAGTATCATTTTGCGCTTGGTGATAAAAACTTTTGTCTTTTGGCATTATACTTTATTTATTAAGGATAGCTACTGAATTGCTCTAAATAAAAAAAAAAACAGCACGTTAACAATGGATTTTCATACACTTTTCCGACCCGTACATTTGTACGACAGTAATTCGACGTACATTTTACCTCATTTAAAAAAACTAATAGTGTACTTTCCGACCAGGTATAGTATAAAATATTTATTTTATATCACATGTCATGTTTCATAGCCGAAACAATGTAGTCATTTTAAATGCAAACGATTAAGCAATAAAAAAACAATAACAAAGTTCACAAGCATTTATCAGCTTTAAATGTTAACTTTTGCAGACAAATAAAGTCTTTACCGCCCAATGTCTTCGCGGCAATATAATTTCAAAATCAACACACGAACAATTAAAGGGCACTTTATTAATCTTGATAAATCGTAATATCTCATTACTAAAACCATGTGCGTCGTTTTAAAACAATGTTTTATCTGATCGCGTACGCAAGCTGACAATGCGAACAAATTATACGAACGATTTGCGATTTTTAAATTTCGAAACACGGAAGAGGCGCGGTTTTGAACGTAACGGTTTTTCGGTAAATTGCGGTTATTTGATGTCATTTGGAGATTAAGGTCTTAACTTTGAAGAATTTATACCCTTTTCAGGGCAGCAAGGCGTTATCCGACAAGGGTAGCGGTGTGATAGAAGAAAGCGGGTAATTTTTTTCACCTACCTACAGGGTAAATTTTTTTTCCACCTAATTACAGGGTTAGGTAGCGAAACTCCGCAGACGTGATGAGTAGGTAGGTTTTTAATAACTAATGTTAATTATTAGTTTTTGGGGTCAACGTCTGTACGCAGAGTAGTTTCTTGAAGTACAAGGTGAGAACATCAGTTCTTTTAATTGTTAATTTTATTCTTGTGATAATAATAATATGGACTGCACATTGTAATGTGTAATATTTTCTGTAATAAAGATTGATTTGATTTTATTTTGATACCTCACCATCACCTCTGTGGAGTTTCCCCAGCTAATTTAATCTGACCTTGTATCTGATATTAGCCGTCATTTTAGGATTTACTTTCTTCACAAATATTTCATCTTTCACTCAATTGATCCATCTTTTCTATGATCTGTCTTTTCTCTTTTCAGCATTCCAGTGGTTCTGCTCTTTTTAGTGGCATGGTCTTTATTTCTCTTCATCACATGGTCAAATAATTACATACGAATATTTTTTACACAGCATCATATTTATGACTGATTCCTGTTTTTCCTTTCATAAGACACTTCATCTCAGCTATATTTACTGTATTCCTTTTGTTCCTTAATTACGAATTACCTTTTGAAAGCACCTAGAATCAATTATAATATTTTCTTGTAAATTTTGATGTTCAGAAGTGAAATTTGTCCTTGACTTTGCTTGATTTTGCTTTTATATTCTGCGGATATTTTAAATGAACAGTAACAGAATTTCAATAACAGTCGGTGCTAATTGCGAAGTTTAAAAGCAAGGGAATGCATTTTATAAGTGCTTGTTCACGATAAGCCATTTATTTTAAAGGTGTCTACGAGTTGATTTCTCTACAGAAAGACATGAAGATAAGTCCCTTTAATTCTCAGATTAGCTACTAATTACTAGTTTTAATAGAAAAGGGCAAATGCATCTTTTTAACTAGAAAGTGCCAAAGCGACTTAAAACCGATAACAAAACAGAAAAACTGATAAAAACCAACTTACGAATGTAGAGAACACAAGACAAAAGTCATTTTATTTAAAAGTTCAATGATAATTGAATTGCAGTTTTATCAATTTAAATGGGTTTCTGAAGTGTTAAAATTGAAAGACAAAAAGTCTACGTTTTATTCTGACTTTTGTTAATTGCTTTAAATTTATTTATGACTCTGTCCTTTATTTATTAGTTATGCTCGGAATTTGTGATGCATTATTAATAAAGAGCCTACTAACTGTGCAGACTAAAATGGATTTATGGGTGATCTAAGTTTGGATGTGCACTAAACTTAGCACAATAGTATTGCTAAAAAGGTCGTTTTCATCAAGACTATTGTAGTTTTACATTTATCTGCTATAGAATTATAAATACAGCAGGCATTACGAGTTAAACCATTAATTACTGCCGCTTTCTATGGCTTTCATTGTTAACAAAAAAAACTGGTCAAGTGTGTGTCGGACACGGACTCCGAAGTTAAGGCAATTAGTTTGTTTTCAATCCTTTTTGAGTAGATTTGGTTTTCTAACCAGAGCTACTCAAAAGGATTGAAGTGATTTTTCTTATTATTAAAACTGTCAAGGCGTAGCTACCGCCGCCGTATCAGCCTTATCAATGATTCCCTCCAACGTGTGTAAGCAAAAATTGTCCCAAAAAGCACCTCAAATTGTTATTATAAGAAGCACGTAATGAATTAATTCCTAATAAAATATGAAAATTAATGTAACTTTTAAAGCTTACAAAGAGTTCAAGCTACAAGACCAATTCTCAAGCTCTCAAGTATTCATTCAGTCAAATCACACAGACAATCTAACCAATGCGAATTATGATTCTCGTAACAAAATCACAATGACAGGTCCGGAATGATGTAATTTTCGACCTCGCTTCGTTCGCTTTTGAATGAGAACTTTACTTATCGACTCGATTGCTCGACTGAACCGCCATTGTGACTTACATTATGAAGAAAATTCACAATGGCGGCTTAACCTCCCGAGTTATGATGCTATTTAATTTATTTATCTGTAAAACATAAATAAACAATACCGTTTTTCACCACATTGAGGTAGACTTAGGACTATAATAGCTGGGGCTTATTTAGCGGAGAGGTGTGTCACCTACAAGGGACGTGATGGCAGAAACCAGCGCCGCATGTCGTGGGGTGTTCCACAGGGTTCAGTCGTGGGCCCGCTTCTGTGGAACATCGGGAACCACTGGGTGCTGCGGGGTGGGCTCCAGCCGGGCGTGGACTTGAGCTCGTACAAAGAGGCTGCGGTTTCACAGATGGTGAGCAACATACGGCGCCTAGGCCTGGAGCTTGCCCTCAACAAGTCGAAGGCGATGATCTTTCATCAGGATCACACATCGTGGTCGGAGGCGCTCAAATCGCTGTCGAGTCCACCATGAAGGACACCTAGGATTGGTACTGACAGCTGGTGGGATTTTGGTCCCCACTGCCGGTGGCTGGCGCCAAATTTGTTGGGCGCGGCTGGGGCGTTATCAACGCTGCTTCCCAATCTGTGGTGGCCCGAGCGCCACTTGTAGGCGGCTATACGTGGAGATCGTGCGATCGATGGCCCTGTATGAGGCCCCGATTTGGGTAACTGACCTGACGGCCGGTAGTATCGCTGTTCTGTGAAAGCCGCAGGAAACGATGTCCGTCAGAGACATCAGGGGATATCACACGATCTCCTACGAGGCGGTTTGTGTACTGGCTGGATCCCCGCCCTGGGACCTCGAGGCGAAAGTACTTACGTCACTGTATCGGTAGCGCGAGGAAGAGAGGGCGCGGGGCTAGTGGCTGATGCAGCGACATGGGGAGTTGCGTCGGTCACAGCTTCGCGCAGCCCTGGTGGCGGAATGGCGGGACAGGCTTTTACGCCCTACACCTCGTCACCATCGGGGCGGTCTGGCCGGTACTCGAGCTCTAGGGATCTACTCCGAAGCGCTAAACCGAAGTATCGGCCGATTGTTCGGCTGTTTTATAACTTCCATAGTTTTCTTTTTTGACTTTAAGTCCTTACACGACTTCAAGTCACAGTTTTGACTTTGGCTTATCTCTTTGACTGCCTTTTTTTTTTCGCCATATTCAGCGATAGTTAGCCGCAGTAAAGAAACGACCGACATTCGGCTAATACTTCGGTTTAGCGCTTCGGAGTAGACCCCCCTGGCTCGGGAGGAGGCACGGCTCCCTGTCGATTCAGGTGACGCAGGTGATCTTGGGGCATGGTTGCTTCGGGAAGAACCTGTGTCGCATAAACAGGGAGCCGGACGCCTGGTGACACCACTGCGTCGACTGCTGGGAGGACACGGCGTGGCATACGCTGGCAGAGTGTGCCGCATGGGAGGAGCCACGCCTTGCGCTCATCTCAGGAGTACGAAGTGTCCTATCGCTGGCGGCCGTGGTCGAGTCGATGATCGGCATCGAGGAGTCCTGGGACTAGGTGGTATCCCTCTGCGAAACAGTCGTGTCGCAGGAGGCGGCGGAAAGTTGAATCGAAGAATTGCAATTTGAAAACTAAGTAGGTATAGATACAGTTCTATAATTTAACGGATCTCTAAGACGTTTTTTTCTAGAATTGTATTAAAAGTCTATACCGCAGGGGGTTATGCGAATATTCAAGATCATTGATAGAGTCTTCAAACAGTGAACATTTAAGTACCGTTTTTCTCGTTAAAGCATACGTTTGTCTGTTTAAAATTACTGTTTATTGACTCATTAGCAACACGGCAAGGATATAGTAAGTAGTTGGTTAATGTACTCATTCCATGGGAGAAGATAAAGATAAAGTAACAACTTGTCGAACATGTGGACTACATAATTAGGCTAATCCGTATTTTCTTTCGGATTAGCCTAATTATGAAACATGCGTCATTTTAGCGTTATAAAACAGCCTCTTAAAAATCAAAATATTTTATTTCACATAAACCTACATGGGCACTTATGAAACGTCAGAAGCTATGTGCATGGTTCCAATTGGTCGTTTCCAATGGAGAAGAGCCGGCAAAAAACTCCAAGGTTACTCTTTTAAAAAAAAATGGGCTTTTACAATTTTTTAAAATTTTAAATTAAAATTGTAGGTTGTATGGTTTATCATTCATCATAATTTCTGCCGAAAGACATCCTCTGCTTAACATAGGCCTTTTTTTTTTTTTTGTTCACGGGGTGGAAAATCCTCATAAGCGGAGGGGTCTGTCAGACTCTTACTGACTAAAAACCACCCCAATGTTCCCTTCCCACACTTGGGCCGGGGATCTTGGGATCTGTTATTACTTCCGCAATCCCCGGCTAGTGCCGGACCGCCTCTGCGGGCCACCTCAAGTCTGGGGGGGGTGAGGTGTTAGACCCCCCCCGCGACGTCTGAAAGGGGCGCGCGTGGCCGCCAATTCCACCGATTCTGTACTTTTCGCATCCAGCGGATTCCTCCGGCCTTCATCAGGTCACCGAAGGATTTTGAAGGAGATTACAAATCCATTACTTCATATGTTTAAAATATTCGTCTGCTCAACAACGAATGAGAAGTATTGCCATTGTATGGGCATTACGTAATTTCGTCGCTAAAATGGTTGGCAAAAGGCTGAATGGATTCTACAAGAATTAGTATCGCAAAATAACATACATTGTGGAGAATTTCTGCTGACTTTTACATTCTGACACATGAAGAGATCATGCTTCTTATTAAGACGTCATTAATCAGCGACCTAAACAGGAATAGCAAAACGACTTTGACCCTTTAGTTCCACACAGCGCAGTTCAAAATATACAGCAAAAAAACCGTTCGAATCGCGTGCGCATGTGCTCGTACGCATGCGTACTTGGAAGCATGCGTCACCGATTAAGATGGATATCATCACCAACCGTTATTAAATGTAAGATCTAAGACGTATTTAATATTGTATTCTTTTAATTCTGATCGGTTTATGCCAGACCAACTTTTGACGGCGACTTCGTTCGCGAGGATTTTTGGAATTCTCATACTTACAAAAAATCCCTTTTAGGTTTTTTTAAATAATTATGCTTGTGTCCTTTCTCAGTTTTCAAATTATCGATAAGCGGTCGACCTTTTTAAAACGTGTGTTCATTTTCTTTGCCAGTGTTCAAGCATCATCTGGCTAGGTTTTCCCTAACCATTTTGGTATTGGCTTCCAGTCACACCGGATGCATCTGAATACCAGCATTATATGTATATGGAACGACGAACACGATACCCCTTAGTGGACTGGTTGGTACGTAGGTAGTCACGGCTGAAAAGCGAATTCTAAGCAATCATTCTAGGCCTTTTTGACTTAACTATTTGACTGAATGATTTAATTCTCACAATAATGTTTCTAAATACGAGTAATAAGGAACATTATTCTTGGAATCGAATCATTCAGTGGGGTAATGGCGCTACACACTATCAGTAGCAATGGTTTTAATTTTGTCAGTTCAATAATATTCATTGCGTTATTTACGTTGTTGAACTGATACATTTTTCGAACTTAAGAAGCAATGGATTTGCAATATACCTACTTAAAAATCATTCAGATGATTGATCGTGTATTACATAATTAGGGTGTTCAGTAAACCAAGATGTTTATGATATTATTACACCTTGTAGTTTACCTTGGATAAAGACTGGATGTCAGACTTTCGGGGTTCGTCTTCTTCAAAGATACGTGAAAACGTAACGGACAGACTTACTTTTACGTTTATTAGTATAGATATTCGTAGTGTGACAGTTTTTATTCGAGTGATTGCGATCGTGTTGACTTTTCTATAATGTCGGTTTTATACGAGTTTTTTTTTTTAATTTTGTTTTGTACTTGTTGAATTGTAGCTCCTTGCTGTTTAAATGAAAGTAACGAATTGGAGTTTATATTTTTATTGCTTTGGTGAACGGTAAAGTGTGGTGGTTCTGACAATATATTGCAATTTTCCTTCTCTTTATTTTTCCAATTAAATAATAACTTACGCAGGTGTTAGTTTAGGGAAAGACCAAAGAAACGATGGATAGACTGTGTGAAAGATGATATGGCTAGAAAGGGAGTGACTACCGAGATGACGACTAATAAAGAAGTATGGAAGAAAAATACACGTTGCACCGACCCCAAATAAATTGGGATAAGGGCAGGAGAATAATGAAAGAAAGAAAGAATAACGTTTATTTAGACACAGTTCTCATGACGTCATGATAATGCAGGTATTCGTGCTACTAATATAAAAAATCTTTAAGAGACTTCTTCGTTAAATTCAGTAGAGATAAAGTACCGTTCTTATCTACGATTTTTTTTAGTTGGCCCTACTTTTGTTCAAAGGTAATTTTGTGGCTAAAGAGCTACAAGGTGATGAAAAAGTTGCCGAGAAACGGTAGAAGAAGCGTTGGCAGACCAATAGCCAGTTGGGTGGATGACCTACAGAAGATCGCAGGGAAGACCTGGATGAGAGTAGCATTGACCAGGGAAGCATGGCACAAAAGGAAGGAAGCCTATATTCAGTAGTGGGTGGAACAAGGCTGCCAATGATGATGGTGATGATGAGAACAGGTGACCTAAACATTATTTATTAAGGGTCGGGTAATCACCGTTGACCTTGGTCATTAGATTAGAGAATATTTATTTCAGTAACGAAAATAAATATAATTAAAACAAAATACAGATAGAATTATAGATATTAAAAGTGTCTGTTCATACAAAAAAAAAACATGAAAATATGTTAAGTATAGTTTAAAAGTAATACGGTTTTTTATGCTTTGGGTAGACATTTTCTTCCCGAAATTATTTCTTAAAGTATTTAACTACAATACTTGAATATTCACATATAGAATTAATGTGTATGCGTTCTAGTTTAACATACTTTTTTGTTTAACTTACTTGCATTATGAAGGAGTAGTAACAGATTTTTAAAAGTCACTAAAATCATATATCTGCGCCTTAAACAAAATAATCGGTTTTACAAGAAAGAGAATAACAAATGCACCACTAAAATTACTATAACGTAGGTTTAAACAGAATATAATTAGCACTTAAGTAGAACTTAAAGTTTAGCTGCAGAAATCGAAACATAATTGCAAGTTTGCATAAAAACACTTAGAAAAGTAATGTGGCACAGAAAAGTGTAAGTGGACTATAATTGTTAGCACTTCTTATCTTAATTTCTATATTATTACCCTTAATTATATTTTTAATTTTACTTATATTAGTTAATAAATTCTATTTCACTTTGTGTACAGCCGTTTTTGTACCAGATGTGGACCAATTGGCACTGTTTTATTTTTATAGCAAAATTATACTTACGTGTTTTCGATGTCATCTCACGTTTATCGTCAAAAATACGTTTTTAACACGATTTTGCACCAGATAATAGTAAAAATATACCTTACCTTAACGGATTCAAACAAATTTTCTACAACGATATACTCGTAGTCAATAATTAAAGGTAAAAAATTCTCAAAATTAATACGCCCATTTCTATTCTCTCTGCTTACCACAATTAGATAAGCATCGTGACCATGTACTTAAATATTTAGTCTTCAAATAAATCTACACTAATATAATAAAGCTGAAGAATTTGTTTGTTTTTTGTTTTTTTTTGTTTGATAGCGCTAATCTCTAGAACTACCAGTCGGATTTGTTTTTTTTTTTTGCATTTCATAGCCCAATTCTTAAGGAAGGTTTTAGGCTATTTAACATCACGCTTTGGCATTTAGGAGCCGAGTAAAAATAAAAATAGTCTTGAAGAACGCTAAATGAAAACTTTTTGACAAGATAGTGTTATTTTCGCGCTTGTCAAGCTTTTTTTACTGTCTAGGGATCCCATTAGGACTTTGCGGCCGAATTCGGTCGTAAAGCGATCGCTATCTATAATATGTCGAGACTGTGGTGGGGTATTGCGTTAAGACTAGGTTCGGTATCTAGAATAGTCATTTGATAATAAGGATTATAAAAGTATTAAAAACGGGCACATTTTTATTATCAGACATTTGAAGTTGAAACTCTGAAAAAGCTTGATTTAAGAAAATGCATTTTCAAATGTAAGAACTGGTACCTTTTTACTAAACTTTTCTCTTAAAATTTCTGGTATTTAGAAACATCATATAAAGTAATTTACGATAATTATGAACTTGTAGATAGTTAGTATCATTAATTAAAATTCAATTAAAATCGCGAAAAGCAAAATTTTTCACCTAACTTTATAAAACTGCGTATATCTCCGAAACTAAATGCCGAGAACAGGGAGTCTACTCCGAAGCGTTAAACTGAAGTATCGGCCGAATGTTCAGCCTTTTTATAACTTCCATAATTTCCTTTTTTGACTTTGAATCCATACCCGACTTAAACTCACATTTTTGACTTTAGCTTATCTCTGACTGTCGTTTCTTTTTTGCTTTCGCCGTAGTCAGCCATAGTTAGCCGTAGTCAAGCAACGTCTGAACATTCGGCCGATACTTCGGTTTAACGCTTCGGAGTAGACCCCCTGGACCCTTATTGCTGGACGCCCACATATTGCGTATCTTACGACTTTTACGCGAACGAAGTCGCGGGCAGAAGCTAGTATCCAATAAAATTCATTTTAAAGGTGAAATTTTAAATGTAAATGATGCAAGTTTATTGTATGAACGGTTCTGCAAACCGGCAGGAAATCGGTCCGGTTTGGAACTCACTTCTTATCGCGTAGCGACTGCAAAAAAATAAAAAACAAACCATTTTTTCGTTTTTTTTTGTTTTTTCTATTGCAAATGGACATATGGATAAATGATATGTTAATTAATATATACACGTATATTTTTATAGGTATGTTTATTATGTTGAAGTCATTAAAAGGTCTCTTGCTTATAAGGCTCCTAGAATTACTTATTTCTTGTAATTTAAGTTCAAAATGGTGTAATTATTTTTATTGAAAAATAATCTGTGGTAAAATACTGGTTTGTCTAATGGTTTTATAATGTGCGATTAATTTTTAGGGTTCCGTACCCAAACGGTGCTAACGGGACCCCAATGCTAAGGCTCCGCTGTCAGTCCGTCCATCCGTCTATCACAGAGCTTTATCTCTTGAACGGCAATAGGTTGACACTAGCAATTTTCAGTCAAATCAAATCAAAAGTCATTTATGCAAACTAGGCTAAGAATCAGCACTTTTTGAACGTCAAAAGTTCCATTAAGTCAGTCCCCCAAAACGCCCACCGTTCGCCACTTCCTTGTGCTTTGGCTGGGAAGAAGAAGTGGCACAACAAACTCCCTATCCAGTGTGTGTACTACTATGGCCACTATAACAACAAAATAACTGTACGGTAGTAGGGAACCCTTCGTGTGTGAGTCCGACTTGCACTTGGCCGCTTTTTATTTACTTCTTACGATAGAATGGATGAGGCATTATGATACCATTTTGTTTCCGTTTAAGTTTATTTTGTTCTCACACTTACAAATAAAATTTAGTATGTAATAGTTTAAACTTATGTTAGATATACTAAGCTTTGTATGCATGTCAATGTGCAATAATGGAATTAGCTGATATAATAAACAAAAAAAAAACAAAAGCGTTTATATGATAAATACTTAGGAGGAGCTTGTGGCTAAATAATAACTGCCGCACGGGTCGATCGATCAGGTTCAGCTACGCTTGCCGCGGTTGGTCCGTGGATGGATGACCATCTTTTCATACCAACATTCCTCCGTGTCTCGGAAAGCACTTTAAGCCGTTGGTCCCGGCTGTCATTTGTAGATCTTTGACAGTTGTTACGGGTCGTCAGAAGCCCAAAAGTTTGACAACCAGTCTAACCAAGGGATATTATCGTGTTACCCTGTAACTGGGTTGTGGAGGTCAGATTATAGGCAGTCACTCCATGTAAAATACTGATCTTCAGCTGCATCTGGTTAGACTGGAAGCCAACCCCAACATAGTTAGGAAAAGGCTAGGCAGATGATGTAGATGAAATCTGTATTTTTTAATACTTAACCGCCAGCCAAAACAGAAGCATTCAAATATCAGAATCAAAACCGTCTGCAACAAAATTACTCAAACATATTTTAAGGTCAACTTACCTTTGCAGAAGTAAAGTTTCGGACTTACAACATTTTATATACCTACTGTCGTGCCAGTGACACGAGGAAGTATAGAAGACCATTGGAGGGTGATGAAGAACCTTACAATTCACAATTAATTATTTATTTGATGATGATATGATAAATACCTATGCTTTGTGCATGTCACAATGTGTTAGTATTAAATTTATGTTACTAGTAAACTAAATACCTATAGGTAGATATGTAATATTTTTGCATCACATTATAATTATATAAGTGTATTTTAATTTAAGACGTCACAAAATCATATTCTTTTCATGTTCTCACACATTGTTGTGTATATGTTTTTTTCATTTAGTTCTCTTTTCGCAGGTCTGCTGGAAGGAATTTCTTAAGAAATAGGCAGTACCTTTGCGCTTAATATTTATATGTCACATCTGTATCTATTTTACTGTGTGTACCATCCTTTGGGTACCAACAGCCTCTAACTAGTATTATAAATGCGAAAGTAAGTTTGTTTGTTTATTACGCTTTCACGCTACAACGGCTGAACGGATTTGGATGAAATTTGGCATATGGGTACACCGTGACCTGGGTTAGGAGATAGGATACTTTTTTTCCAGTAGGACGTTCCCGTGGGCTAATTTCAAACGTCCACGCGGGTGAAGCCGCGGACAAAAGCTTACTACATAATTAAATAAATAAATAAGATATTTTTATTACAATAATGACTTCACAATTTTTTTGCAACCCCTACCAAGTTAGGCGGCATTATTTCTCAAGTCGCCGCTTTGACGGTAGCGCCATCAGTCAGTAAACTACGATAACGTTTCAACTAATAAGTTTTAACGTACTAAAATAAAGGTCTGAGCTTCCACCTGTGCCCTTAATGCTCGTGTGTTGGACAGGCATCGCTTGTTACAATTATAGTTGCCACCCACCTTTTAATATGGCGGCAATAGTAATAAATGATGTTTGTGAAGTTTTTATGTGTTTTTGTGGGGTCAATTCAAAAGTTCAGAAACTGAACTTTGGAGGCTTTTCCCAGTTCTTCCTGGTTTCAAATACTTCAATGCAAAGGTATCAATAAGAGTAAAAAAAAAAAACTAAACAAAAAAAAAGCCTATATCATATTTTACCTAGTAAGGAATGAGGAACAACTCTATCGCTTAAAAAAAAAGCCTAACCTTTACCCAAGTATGTTGGGCTCGGCTTCCAGTCTAACCGGATGCAGCTGAATACCAGTATTTTACCTGAAGTGACTGCCTAACTAACCTCCACAACCCTGTTCCTGGGTAATACGATAACCTTTGGTAAGCCTTCAGAATAGATCAGTAAAAGATGCGGATGTGAGAATACTGTCTCATAGAAGTCCTAGTCCTCAAAAAGGCTATTAGCAAAACAACGTTTCGACCAATTTTACTCGAATTAGGTAATAACTAATTATCCCTTTCTCCTGCTCTATATTGCAGAAAAGGCAATAACAAAGCACTCATACCACTGCGATTGATGCTAGGCATAGTTGTTCTCTGAAATATTAATTTTGCAAGACAAGGAGATAACCCGCCTTTTTTAGTGGTTAGGTATTTCTTTGAACAATTTTTTTTCTCTGTTAATTTTAAGCATGGTCTGGTAGTTTATGCGGCCTACCCAAATGTCCTTTCTTTGGTATTGTTGGTCGCATCGTTGAGCTCCTTAAGTTCTCAGTTGAGCTGCACGATTACTGACAGATGCATTCACTGACTGGTCAGGTCCACTCAATCTGTGTGGTACTTTCCTCAAAATACCATTTCAGACACCAATCTACATGGCCTTCACATGATGCCAAACTGTTTCAGTATTTAAAAGAAGAGTGAAAGAACACTATCTTTCCACTTCGTCATAGTTGCGTATGTATTTATTATTATAATAGAATTATAATTAATATTCTAGTGATATTTATTTTAGAATTATGTATGTTTGTGTGTATGTATGTATGTATATTAGTATATTCTCATATTATTTATTTAGTTTTATTAAGTAAATTGTTTTTGATTTTATGTATTCTATTTTCTCTTCTACTCTTACACACGGTGTCTACATCTCTTTATCGACTTTCCTATCGCAGATAAGCTGGAAGAGATTTCTTTAGAAATAAGCATCACCTTTGTACGTATTTTTCTGTTCCTTTCTTCTTGTATGCTTATATACAAGAATTGAAAGGCTTGTATGTGTACATAAATGGTTAAATAAATAAATAAATGATCTGATCAATATTATGTCTGGACTTTAAAAGAGACTGTGACCTCTCAGTTTGTTTCGGCCTTTCTTCTCAGAGCAATCGGCTACGAAAGGCAGACCTCATCTAGTTTTTAGGGTTCCGTACCCAAAGGGTAAAACGGGAACCCTATTATTAAGGCTCCGCCGTCTGTCTGTCTGTCCATCTGTCACCAGGCTGTATCTCATGAACCGTGATAGTTAGACAGTTGAAATTTTCATAGATGATGTATTTCTGTTGCCGTTATAACAACAAATTTACACATTTACTTGCATCTTAATAAGCTATCGTTTACGCGGGAAGTTTCTTGTGCATGTTGCTTTTGTTAATGCATACTCGTAGTAAGTAAGACGTGTATGTAGGTAGGTAAATAATAAATGATTTTCTTCTGTAAGTATATTTGTACAAACACTTTTACACGTCAACCATATTAAAAAAAAAAAAAAAACTAGATGAGGTCGGCGTTTCGTATCCGACTACTCTGAGAAGAAATACCGAAACAAACTCAGAGGTCACAGTCTCTTTTAAAGTCCAGACATAATCTTGGTCAGATCATGTAAAGACTACGTAGATTGGTGCCTGAAATGATCTTTTGATGAAATAACCACACAGATTGAGGGGACCCGTCCAGTCAGTGCACGCATTTGTCAGTAGTCGTGCAGCTCAACTAAGAACTGGAGCTCAACGGGTAGGTAGACGGAAATAAAAATCATTTATCATCATATAAAAGAATCTATCCCCTTTATCCAGGGCTGCTGGATATCATGGGTGAATAACTTACGTCTTCGCAAACACAAAACTTCGATTATATAATTCTTGGTTTAAATCCGGTAGATTGGTACAACGCTAGCCTATACTTTAGGATATAAAAGTTATAAGTTTTACTATGGATCATGGATATACTGGATCATCTCATAAATAATTGTTCAACTTCTTGTGGTAGTAAATCATTATTATGTCCACGGTGTTTTTATGACATACACGCAGAAAACAACGTATAATTACAATCTGTAAATAAGTGTCTCGTTATGCAAAAGATATAACTGCAATTTCTATGTAAAACAGCTTGTTATTATGTCATTTACCGTAGTGGTAGGTACTGAAGCCTATTCATTTCTAGGTTCAACCAATGATGAAACTAAACCGATGAACGTTCGGTAGAGATATTGTGATTAATCTTTAGGGGTGATTTGATTGATCGTCATCATTGGCCCAGTCTTCCAACTATTTTTGGGGTTAGCTTCAAGTCTAACCGGATGCCAGTATTGTACATGGATCGACTGCTTATCTAACCTGCATAACCCAGTTACTGGTTCACACGATACTCCTTGGTAAGAGTGGGTTGTCAGACGTTCGGGTTTTTGACGAACCATAACGACTGTCAAAGATCTACGAATGACAGCCGAGACCAACTAGCAGGCACGGAGGGGTCTCGGTATTTAATGAATGGTCACCTATCCACGGACCGTCTCCGGCAAGCGTTGCTTAACCTTGAAGAGCGACCCGTGTGGCTGTTATTATTTTGCCACAAGCTCCGAAGAGTAAGCATAATGATTAAATCTGTTATCCACAATTTGTGGTCATTGAAGGCCTATACATATAAGTAGTTTTCCACTTGCCAACTTTTTGGCTAAAGGTAAGAGAAATAAAATAAAATACAGTTGTAATGGCAATCATATTATTTCATTTGGTTTATAGGCTTTTATTTTTATTATTTTATATAGATTTTTTTTATATTTTGTGAATGTGAGAAAGTTGTAGGTTTAATAGACTGTAGATTTATAGACCATTTTCTTAAATACCTGGTACTTGTTGACAGGCCTACACTGTCCTCCTATTAACATTATAATTTGAAAACATTGTAAAAGCCAATTATTTTTAAAAGAGTAACCGTGGAGTTTCTTGCCGGCTCTTGTCCATAGGAAACGACCAATTGGAACCGTGAACCTAGCTTCTGACATTTCATAAGTGCCCATGTAGTTTTATGTAAAACAAAATAATTTGATTTGATTTGAATGGTGTTGAGTTAAGTATTAAAACATTTATCTATTCTAATTCAGTCAACAAGGGTCCCATGCCATTGTATTCATTGAACTTAGCCAAAGATATAAATAAATATTTCTAGATATACAGTCAAAGCTGTGAAATCGGCAGAAAAAATTGCGTCTAACAGTTGGCCGCAAAATGCACGCACACTCGAATAACACAGTGACAGCACAATGACGCGGCCCGAGTGTAAGATGTAGCTATCACTCACACCAGCATAACAAAGTTGGCCTGTTTGTTTTAGTTCTTTTGCAGCGCGACACTCTATCTAGACATAAATAATCAAAGAACTTATTTGCCAGAAGGATTATACTATTAAAGTGTTAGTCAGTTTTATCAAACTTCCGTAACCCGCTGAAAAAATACTCTTTTTTTATTATTATTATTTTAATTTTAACCCGCTGAAAAAATACTCTTTAAGGGTGCACGCCCACGAGCGATTTTCTCGGCGACTTTTTTCACCGTTAATCGCTTCAGATCCCACTGCTGGCGATTAACGAGAAGTATGTACACACACGGCTACACATCTAGCTACACATCCAGTTAGGTTGATCTCGCATTGCATTAGGATTTTTGTACAATGAGAGGCCAGGCTATACTGGAAATGTATAGATTGATGTGTAGCCGTGTGTACCAAGCATGAGTCTCTCAAGCGGGAGTCGCTGAGCGAGTACTCTCTTTGATAACTCTTGTCGGAGTGAAAAATGAGTGTACTCGCCAGCTAATTTGACAGGACCACTCAAATCTGTGTGGTTCTTTCCTCAAAAGACCATTTCAGACACGGATCTACATGGTCCTCACATGATCTGACCAAGATTATGTCTGGACTTTAAAAGAGACTTTGACCCCTGAGTTTATTTCGCCATTTCTTCTCAGGGGTAGTCAGATAGGAAATGTCGATTCCATCTAGCTTATTTTTTAATATGACGTGAAAAAGTGATTCCGATATCCTATTTACAGAATAAACGATTTCAATAAATTTTATATAATTTCGGTGTGAACAGTCACCGATCAACTATTAATACCTGTATCTCTTTTACTTACGCGGGACCTACAGTTTTTTTTATGTTTCTTGCTAGTCGCTCCTCGTTAGTTGACGGTGGGACAGAGGCCCTGGGCCTCAAGTCTGCTATTACAATAGTGTCAGAATGGTCGATCATTGATTTCATAATTGTTGATTTTGACAAGTTTGGTAATCTACTATTGTAATGGCGTCATTATGACTTTCCAATGGTCGGCCACTGACACTACATTGAAAGAAATTGCAAATATTGGTAATCTCGTACATAATGACAAATTAATGACATTTCTACTAATGGGTTTTATAATAATGGCAATACGACAATGCCATTACAATAACACAATTATATTACGAGAACATTGACCGACCAATGATCGACCATTATGAATTTACCAGATTACGAACTTTTAGCAAAATGACAATGGCATGACGATGGGATCGTGTTGGAATTACGTGAATTTATAAAAATAGCAGACTTGGGCCCCAGGGGCCTAAAGAAAATGTTTACCAAAATCTCTCCAAAAAATTAAACAAACTTTTAATATTTTAATCTGCTTACATATAACATGGCCATGTTTCATACCTAAGCTTTAATTGCCTGCATTTAACTAACATATTTTCACGAACTGCCATATGACGGAGTTTGCATAATTATTGTTGGCAAAGTACAGTCACGAGCATAAATATGTTACTATGGATAGCTCGGCAGTAATAACTGATTTCATGATTCATACATAGATTTTTGATCTGAACTCTAGGTATATATTTTACTTAGTAAAATTAATTTATAGCATATAAATTTTCAAAATTTTAATCCATTGCTAGACGAGAATTACTGCCAACAAACTGTTATGCAGTTTGGCAGACTTTATGTATGTTATTGTTAATACAAAATCAAAATCAAAAGTCATTTATTCAAACTAGGCTGAGAATCAGCACTTTTCGAACGTCAAAAATTACATAAGAGAGTCCCCCAAAAACGCCCACCCTTCACATTTTGAGTACCTAAATAAAAAATTAAACCGTGGACCGACGACCTTAAAAAGGTGGCTGGGACAGACTGGATGCGGTAGGCGGAAGAGGGTGTTGTGACGCAGCCTGGGAGAGGGCTATGTCCAGCTGTGGACTGCAGCTGCTATAGGCTGATTTTATTGATATATATTGTTTTTTTTTTACAATGTTTGTAAATATGTGAGCACCGTGTATCACATAATTCATTTATCTGTCATTGCTTTATTTTTAATTTCTTTTAACCTATTTTGGTATGGTAATTTTTATTCTAGGTGCATCGTCTTTACAATTATTATAATAATTATATAATTTAATGTACCTACACAAAATATTGTAAAACGTTTTAAAAGAGTAACGGTGAAGCTTCTTGCCCATTCTTCTCCATACGAAGCTACCCTTTGGTAGAGGCGACTAGAATCAATTCATTTTTTTTGTTTAAATAGAATTTATTCTCATCAGTAAGCACGTTAATCCTTTGGTACCGGCTATCATTCTTGGATCTTTGACAGTCGTTAGGGGTCGTCAGAAGCCCGAATGTCTGACAATCAGTCTTACGAAGGGATATCGTATTACCCAGTTAAAAAGTTAAAATACTGGTATTCAGCTGCATGCGGTTAGACTGGAAGCCGACCCCAACATACTTGGAAAAAGGCATAGGAAGATTGACTTTATCTGCCTACCAGTTAAATTCAGAAGAATGTGTTACCTCGGTGTGATCGAAAATATCTGACATCACTTTGGCAGCATAAATTGAATACGCCATAAATAAATGCATTTATTTATGGAATATTCAATTTTAATTAAGGTGGACGAATAAATTTTGTATCAATCATTTCAGTAATGTTTCAAGCAGATTGATTGATTGAAGCTTGTGTTTAAACGTCAAATTTTTGTAACACTTTTGGCTTCTGGGAAAATACATTTTTCATTGTTTATCGCTGCTTTGGCGAATGGAGTTTTCATAAATAAATGATTAAGTATGTAGTGGACGTTACATTCATCATTAATAAGACAATCGAGATGTATAATGTTAATGAAGTTATTACCCATCCTAATTGATCGTGTGAGTTATTGTAATGGCTTTGTGTAAGTACCTTTAACTGAAATGTAAACTGTATTTGCTATGTTTACAAATAAAAATTATAGGATGGACATGTCGAGTTTTCTAGAGACACCATTGTTGAGTCAAAATTAAAGTTTTTTTTAAATTTTAAACGAAGAAACAACTGCAATTTCTAAGAATATCACCATTTCATGACTGGATCGTTACAAGACACGCGTCTCCAATTTCCAAAATTACAACCTTACAAATTAATTAGTTATCAAATATGACATGTCGGAATAATAATGATTATGATTAGATAAGATAAGATTTATTTTCTCACCACAATATTACAAAATACATATTACATGGTATCAGAGTCAGACAAAATTTTAATATTGTGGGAGACTGGTGCCTAAACTAAGGTTTCAGATCACCAGGATTCTGAAATTTCAGATCACCAGGTCTCCGCCCTTTTACAAAATTATATATAAATTGACTTGACAAGATCAACAACATCATCACACACATCATGATCATGACTTGGATTGACTAGTGTTATTTTTTGTTTTTATTCAGTGCTTATGACAGTCACAACATGATATTTGTGTTATTTGACACCAGACGCTGATCGGACACTCGATCAGGCTTTTAAAAAGGATGTCTATTCTATTCTATTTTTAATTATGGCAAGCAAAGCCAATGTCGACTATTCTGCCAATGTCTAAAGTGAATTGGAAAAGCAAGTGTGCATTGTTGTAATAAAAAAAAAAAGTTGAATGATAAAAATCTTTGATTAATGTTGAACTTTATGTAGATTTTGTGGGGTTAGTACTGGACTGAAACAAACAAAAAGATAAAATTACGTAAATATTATAACTTTTAGCATATTAAATATACTTAATATATATTATTATAATATTTAGAGAAAAAAAATCATAATTAATCTGAATGGAAATTAATCGAAAGAGGGATCTTAAATTTAAGGAGAAGGTTATATAAATCTAGAGGAGGGATGTTGTTGGAACATTCAAAAAATATGTGATCAAACCCGCACTCAAAAAAAAAAAAGATGTCAATATTTCAAATAAAATAACAGGCACCTGTCAGTTATCCTTCACTAACAGATAACCAAAGACAATCATATTATTATCATACAACGCACCAGACCATTGCCAGCCGCAATTGTAAGTAATCATGCGTATGCGCATATACCTGACAATTATCGACCGATCAATTTTTTATTATAATTTGTCTTGACTTGATCAAGGTTTAATAAACCAATTACATGTTGACAGCAACATATACTTGGGTAAATAAAAAGAGGTTAAAATTACGTGGTTTTGAAGAGAATAATAGAGTTCTGAGTTAACACCTGCTAAAAATAATGGGGTGATAGATATGGTGTTTAGCGTATAGTATGGGCCTTATTAGACCATAATAGTTGATCTTATTACCGTGTCATAATCATTGCGGAAACTTGGTTGTCTGTCTCTAATGGTTGGTCATCTAGACATTTTACAGTGAGTAGGTATTGCAATTTGTTTTTACTGGTACCTAGTTGTATGCATGATAAAGATATTGGGTTCCCACCTATGAAATTGGTGTTTTTTCTCACAAATAGAGAACCTCGTCACTTCAGTGATTTAAAATATTCATCAATTTCTTGGTATTATAGACAACCAGTAGTCAAAAAATTACTTGTAGTTTTCTAAACATAAAAAAATACCTTAAAAATGACTCCTCATTTTTTTTGCAGAAATGCCACTATTTGTTTTAACTTAGCCAAAAGCGCATGCGCTAGCGCTTAATCTAAGTGGCATGCCGTTATCTTAGTTTTGAAACATTAGTGCATAAAAGTTTTAAAACATTAGTGTTCATGGTTGCTATATAAATTAAGAAAATGTTAGTATGAAAAATGCAACTTCTTTAAAATTCTCCATACAAAACGCTGACTTCATAGGTCCTAGGTAGGTATCTATTATTTTCTAGCAAGTTTATTACCTACTCCGGTACGTAGGGGAAGTCATCATTAAGAAGTTTTTTACATAAATTAAGATGCATAAAAACATTACATCACGCCTATAATCACCGAAGGGTTAGACAGAGGTATAGGTACATAAAGTACACCCACATTTCGCCATTTATTTTAATATATTATAATTATAATCATTTCATAAAAATACAAATAAATAAAATTGAACTTTTATTACGTGAATACGAGTCTTTTGGCTACTTTGTTTGTGTGTTTTATAGGTGATTTTTGTTTGTAATGTGCGTTTTGTTTGTGGAGAATAAACAATCTTTATTTCTTTCTTTCTTCTTAAGTGTCTGTTTGTAATGTCAAACTATCAGCTTCTTACTAAATGCATATAAAAGTATACGAGTATACGGTACCAAAAACATTTTTTTTGTTGTAAATTTGTCAGTCTGTTTGTTCCGGCTAATCTCCGAAACGGCTGGACTTAGAAAAGAAAAGAAAGAAAGAAAATACGTTTATTTGCGGTAAACATAACGCAAAGAAATAAAAACACAAACACGAAAGAACAAGTTGAGGGAAAATATGCGTCACATTCACGCAAAACGGCCATCGCTCAGCATAATGCTGCGACCCTATGCTAGACAGAGCCCCAGCGCTGGTTTTCAGCGACCGCCGGCGTTGACGTGATGACGTCAACCGGTGCAGCATAATGAGATAAAAATAAACAAAATAAAATAAATGCAATACTTCGTTATACGAAGCTGCTTCGTTTACTTATTTTGACGGGACTTCCACAGAGAGGTAGCTGATGTTATAAGGCGTAACTAAAGCTATTTTTATTTCAGAAAAAAAACGCGGGCGAAGTCAAAAGAGGATAACTTATCACGGTATAAATATCAGCCAAAAAGCAAGGAAGTAGGTGTGTATTAACTGTCCTGGATGTGCCTGACGACCATTAAGTTATTAAGTATGGAGGTCATCATCATCATCATCATCTGCCTAGCCGTTCCCCAACTATGTTGGGGTCGGCTTCCAGTCTAACCGGATGCAGCTGAATACCAGCATTTTACATGAAGCGACTGCTTATCTGACCTCCACAACTCAGTTACTGGGTAATACGATACCCCTTGGTAAGACGGGTTGTCAATCTTTCGGGCTTCTGGAGACCCGTAACGACTGTCAAAGATCCACGAATGACAGCCGGGACCAACGGCTTTACGTGCTTTCCGAGGCATGGAGGGGTCTTGGTATGTAAAGATGGTCACCCATCCAAGTACCAACCGCGGCAAGCGTAGCTTAACCTGATTGATCTACCCGTGCGGCTATCATTACTTAACCACAAGCCCCAGCGCGGTCATCCCCGGCGGTTAGTAAAAGTCTAAAATATTTTAAAAATTGAGCTTCATCAAGCGGTACGTACTTTATTTTTTTTAAATAGTTGCAATGGAGTTTCTTGCTCATTCTTACCCATAGTAAACTACCTTTTAGAAGAGGAAATTGTATTCAACTAGATTTTGTCCTCGGCTTCGCCCGCGTAGAGTTCGGGATTTATCCCACGGGAACGTACTACCGGGATATAATACAACAGTAACAGTATCCTATGTGCTAATACAGGTTATAATCTATCTGTGGGCCAAATTTCATCTAAATCCGTTCAGCCGTTTTTGCGAGATGGATTAACAAACAACCAAACACACAAAACTTCGCATTCATACTCACTAGGAAACTTCACGTTTAAATTCTTTTTAAGGTTCCGTACTCAAAGGGTAAAACGGGAACCCTATTACTACTCGTAAGGCTCCACCATCTGTCTGTCTGTCGATTACTGTTGTATTGTGTTGTATTTCTGTTGTCGATAACAACAAATACTAAAAAACAGAATAAAATAAATATTTAAGGGGGCTTCCATACAACAAACGTGATTTTTTTTGCTCATTTTTGCTTGATATTGATAACGGCAACAGGTAGACGCTTAAAATATTCACAGAATATTTACTTATATCACTTTAAAAACAAATAATTAACATAAAATAAAACAAGTACGGAACCCTTCGTGCGCGAGTCCGACTCGCACTTGGTCGGTTTTTCTTTTAAATGGCATCCCGCCCTTTTTGGGAGAGGCCTATGTCCAGCAGTGGACGTCTTCGGCTGAAATGATGATGATTAATTCCATGCTTTTATAAAGTAGTTACTAATTCCATGCTATTTAAAAGTACTTATTTATTCCATGCTCAAGCTGTCACTTCCAGTTACACACTTCCATCCCTTTTCACGAAACCACTCCCACGAGGAAAGATATTACACATCAATTAATAAATGTTTTGACTTGACTTTTCTATTAACCTGGTTTCTTAAACTTTATCTGCCGACTGTACCCACCATAGCCAAGAGTACCACAATTAAATCTAGCCTATATTTATTTTGCATTTACTAGAAAACATATTTTTCAAACTCATTACTTTGTCGCTCAAGCAGTAATGTTAGTATACATTTCCTTATATTTATTTTATTATGTATGTCACTGTTTCTTTGGGATTTTCATTTCAAATAATAATGTTTAGGCAGTCATTTAATTTGCGTGGAGATAAAATGGCTACAAAGAGTCCTCCAGGCCGAATTTCGGCCTTGGCGGCTAACAAAGACTTCGACTTTCGCCGCGGCAGTAATCGTGCACAAGTGGTATGCGCAGATACACGTGTACTATCATACCACACTCTCATAGCTCGATGGGAAGGCAATCCGAAATGACCAGGGGGCCGATCGCGCTATTTCTCAACGTAATTACCGTTCGAACGGAACGTTTTTGGTTTTGGTTTAGTTCTGGTTTAGCTGATGTAAGAAACGGTATCGCGTAAATTTTTCTGAGCGACAAAATCGTTGACGTTACCCAATACTGAAAGTTCGATCGATCGTTCCTCCAACATAATTTCCAAAGTAAAGCTAAATCGTTTCCGTTGAAATGATTAGCCCGATACGAAATGTGTCTAACGTAACGTTTATGGTTGTGGTTTAGTTTTGGTATTAACGTTTAAAATTAGCGTGATCAGCCTCCAGCAGACTTAGCACGAGAACCGTAGAGAAGCGTTTTGTCGATGGAAGAGTAGACAAAAATGACGTTTCCGTGTAAACAGTAGATCATTTACGGTAGACAAGCGATTTCTATTCTCAATAGAGTAGAAATTGAAACAGTCATGCTAATCCTGCAGAGAGAGAGAGATCAGGCGCAAGATCAACGCCTTAACGTGCTTTCCGAGGTAGCGGGTTATCAAACCGCCAACTTCCAAACTTTGGGCTGTTACTTAGAAATTGGGTGACTCCTGAGGAGATAGATAATAGAAATGTATGTAAGAAGACAATGCTGCGCTGATACCAAATAAATTGGCATAAGCGAGGAGTACGATGGTGACTGCTAAAAGAAGAGGGTCTACTCCAAAGCGATAATCCGAAGTATCGACCGAATGTTCGGCCGTTTCTTGACTTCCAAAGTTTCCTTTTTTGACTCAGAGTCCTTACCCGACTTCAAGTCACGTTTTTGACTTTGATTTATCAGTTTGACTGTCGTTTTATTATTTTCTTTTACCGTAGTCAGCCATAGTTAGCCGCAGTCAGGAAACGGCCGATACTTCGGATTTATCTACGGAGTAGACCCCACCGTCTTATTACAAAACAAGGTTTATCTTCAGACCCAGGTTTTACCCATGGAGCCATTATTGAATATCGAACTTTATTCCGTCTATGGTAAAGTTCCTAATACAAAACTGACGGGGTCCCTATGTTGTTTCGAACGCCGCTGTTGCGACACACGCTGTTGCGAATTATTTTTCCACTGCCTCACAGGTTCGAAAGCTCACGGACTCGAATGAAGTAGTCGCGAAAGACGCTGTTTCGAAAAACATTTTCACTGCCTCATACGCTCGAATGCTTGTGATTTCGATTTATTTAGTCATAAAGTGTACAGAAAAGTATTTAATCATTTGGGTTAGGTTAGGTTAGAACAGTGACCATTAACGCGCGAAGGCGTGCGAGCGAAGCGAGCGTGCCGCGGCAGCGGCCGCCGAGCGCCAGGTCCCCTCTATTGTTGGTAAATTCAGTTACCAAAACAAAAACTCTTCATCAATATCCAATTTAACTAAATTACTATACGTTATATTAAATGATGATGTTGACACCGAATTTGTTGATTTTATTTAATTACTGCTTAAATACTTTTCTGTACACTTTATGACTAAATAAATCGAAATCACAAGCATTCGAGCGTATGAGGCAGTGAAAATGTTTTTCGAAACAGCGTCTTTCGCGACTACTTCATTCGAGTCCGTGAGCTTTCGAACCTGTGAGGCAGTGGAAAAATAATTCGCAACAGCGTGTGTCGCAACAGCGGCGTTCGAAACAACATAGGGGACCCGAAACTGACAACTTAGTACCGAACTAAGTTTTGAGTTTTGTATAAAAAACGGTATTTCAATCACAGTTACGTTCTTATTACAAAAACTGGCTGCATGGTTTAAGCCATGTCAAAATATAAATCTTGTTTTGTACGAGTAATAAGGGGGCATGTGTTTGTTTTAATATTAAGCTGTGAATACCGCATTTCAATATTGCCGAAGATGAGTGCGTTAGTTAACCAAAATACTTTCAAAGGTTAAATTCAACGGTTATTCCGAATTTATTAAAATGGTCTCTCAATGATGTTGAGCCGTCTGTATTGCCAAAAACATCTACCTGACCGATTGATAAGTATTATTAACAAACTAAGGAAGAAGATGATTAATAAATACCTTACCTTGCAAATCAGCGGAGTAATTACGTAACACACTAAGGCCCGTATTACAGAACGTCACTCAATACTCAAGCATTACTTAAAACTAGTTTCAACCAATCAAATGGCTTGTATCTAGTTTTAAGTAATGCTTGAGTGACGTTCTGTAATTCGGGCCTTACATTAGCAATGGGTTTCATTTTGGCAGTTCAACACCATTCATTGCGTTATTTATGTTGTTGAGCAGACAAATATTTGAAACATAAGAAGCAATGGATTAACAATATCCTTCTAAATCATCCAGATTTTGATTGATAGGATGTTACGCAATTATTGTGCAGGGCTACACTTTACTACTAATATATTAAATTCAATGTGTCCTATAATCACAAGGCTCCACTGTATACTCGAAAGCTTGACTGGTAGAGGCCATCGATATATCAATAATTCGTAAAAAGTTAATACTAGTATTCATATTATACTGTCCCCAAGTAATTCACATAAAGTTGATTCATATAAGTGTGAACTTTAATATGAATAACGTTATGTCCATTCAACATGTGGTTCTCCTCACAAAACTAATAAAAAATAACATTAATGGTAATCTTTGCAATACAATTTATCATATTACTGCTATAACACATAATAAACTATCGAATTCTTTAACAAACATCTCAAAACCATGTTTATTCACTTATAAAAACAGAACACGTTAAAATACGAAATTCGAAAAGCGCGCGGAACGGCCAATTTTTAAATTCCGAACGCGTGGCGATTGGCCGCGCATCTGCGCGTGCGACGGACACTTGTCACTTTGACACTTCAATACAAACTGCTGCATTCTGCCTCTGTCGGTCTGCGTTTTTTTTTTGTTTTGTCTTATCTTCGGCTTAAGGGTTGTGCTGTAGCTACTGTCGAGATATTGTTATGTCGAATAAAAATGTGTTTTCACATAAAAAATAATACGTGATATTTTTGTGATTTTTGCGCTGGTAGGTACTAAACAAGAGAAATACTTTTGTGACTGTTTTAACGAAGACGGATTGAATTGCAAAATTAAGATCAATTGCCCGGAAAATCCTCCTCCTATTTTCACGTCGAATCAACAGAGTTTAGATTAAGTTATTGCTTAATCTTTTATTATTATTTATAATTTTAAGAAACGATTGAATCTATTTAGTGGGTAGCTTTTTGTATCCCTTTATTTCGTGATTGTCTGTTGTGTATTGGATTATTCGGTTCCCTTCAAAATGGTTGAGCTGGATGGTGCTAATCCACGCGTCATGTTCGTAAACGGGTTCCGTCAGTTGAGACTGGTCATCTCTAACCTGTCAGTTATTATCTTTATAATATTATATTTGGAATAGTTTTATGTGTAATGTTTTTTAGGGTTCCGTACCCAAAGGGTAAAACGGGAACCCTATTACTAAGGCTCCGCCGCCCGTCTGTCTGTCTGTCTATTTGTCTGTCTGTCTGTCCGTCTGTCACCAGGCTGTATCTCATGAACCGTGATAGTTAGACAGTTGAAATTTTCACAGATGATGTATTTCTGTTGCCGCTATAATAACAAATACTAAAAAACAGAATAAAATAAATATTTAAGGGGGCTCCCATACAACAAACGTGATTTTTTAGCTCGTTTTTGCTCGATATTGATATTGGCAACAAGTAGACTCTTGAAATATTCACAGAAAATTTAATTATATATTCACTTTAAAAATAAATAATTAAATTAAAATAAAACAAATATTTAAGGGTGGCTCCCAATGCTCCCATACAAAAAACGTGATTTTTTGCCATTTTTATAGATAATGGTACGGAACCCTTCGTGCGCGAGTCCGACTCGCAATTGGCCGGTTTTTTTAAACTTTGATCTCACATATTATAGAAGCAACAGTACACAGGATTTTGTAATATCTTGATTTAAAAAATATTGTCCTTCGAGTTACTTGCCCGTTCTTCTCCATAAAGATTTTAGTTTTGGAATGGGCAACTAGCTTCATCTTTCTGACTAACTGACCGACTCTTTGACAGTTTAAAAGTGCCTGTAAATGGTTTAACTGAAATAAGAGCTTTGAGTTTTTTTTATTAGATCATTACCTATAGTTTTAACATCGCATATCTCACACTGTGCCACTGCAAAAAAACGAAACAACACTTCATTTGAAATTATTTATAATACACCATCGACTTCAATGAGATATCCATGCTCGATAAAAGCTACATTTAACTTACGTCGTATTTAAAAAAACTGCTACGCATATAACATTTATTCTAAGAATGCTAGCATTGCGACTTACGACGTTTCTAAATGATAACCCATTGTGGTGAATATTTTATTTTAAGGGCGTTGGTACACGTATGCGGTCTCGATTCTGAATACTAAGACAAGTCAAAGCAATTTTCGTACAACCATTTAACTATCATCATTTATAATAAGTTTTTTCTATAGTTTTTAATCATACTGGATTAATGCCTTCCCATCTTCACAGTAATTTCTATTCCATTTTCTTACACTACCATTTTCATTCAATAGTATTTTATCCTTCTTCTCTCTAGTACGTGTCGATGGTGATCTCAGCCCAGAATTTGGCTACGAGCTTGGCACCCTTAGTAGCGTCCATCAGCTCCTGTAACGTGTAGACAGCAGGAGGAGCTGGACACTATAATAAGACGCTGACAACAGCTAAACCGTGGTCACTGTCAGACTGCATACAAAAGAGAAGTGCGATTACACAGCGCTTGTAATTTATTGCAAAATATATAGCAATTATCTATTACTCTAAAAGGAGTTGACTAATCGAAAATAAAAAAAACAACCAAGTTCTGCATACAAATAAGACGTTCTTGTTATAATTAAATACCAACCGTACGTTGATATTTTATACAGATATTTTGGATTGAAACTCAAAGTAAAGGGTTAGTTTACCGTTAATTTGTATCGAGATTTTTTTTCTAACGTATTTTCGTAACAACCAAGTTCTGAGAAATAAATATGTTCAAGAATAACATATATTTTTTCCGCTACCACAAACTATATAGATTTGCCAATTTTTTTGTTAAAGACAAGCCTACTTATGTCATTTGCGTCTTGTCAGCTCCTTAAGCGCCCCATTCTTTTTGGGACAGCAGCACATTTACACCCCAGGGCGGACTCATCTGCGAATCTCCACCAGAGCAGGTTTTGTTGGTACCGATTCCATAGATTAAATTCACATCACTGAGAACACGACGCGACGTAGGTAGGATTACCTTTTAAAAAAAGCTATTGCTCAAATTCGATTACCTATTGGAATGGTCTTTCGAGCCGCGTATGTTTTAAGTCTCTAATCGATGTAGTGTGGAAGTACCCTTAGTTATCATTGTCCTTTTGTCTGGGCAGGGTAAGTACATCTATTAATGGTGTTATTATGGAAAACGTCCGGTATCCTATGGGTAATGTATGTAATGTTCACGCGGCGCCATCTATCAATGTTCTAGGTATTAGATATGTATTGTTAGAATTTATAATGATTTGGTAGTTCGTATTTTTCTTTGTCCTAGGACAATTACAATACCTATGTAGAATTGCTAGTATTTACGATAGCATAAACATAAACTATTCGTACTATATTTAAGCTTGCAAATTGTTGCTTTAATACTTTTTGAAATTACTTAAATTCTTAGTAATGGAACGTTTTAGGGTTCCGTATCCAAAGGGTAAAACGGGAACCCTATTACTAAGGCTCCGCCGTCTGTCTGTCTGTCTGTCTGTCCGTCTGTCACCAGGCTGTATCTCATGATCCGTGATAGCTAGACAGTAGAATGTGGGTTGATTACATGAGTGTTTTAATACCTAATTATATTATATTATTATGATTTATACCCAGTTGCCTTTATCTACACCCATGATATGAATCCTCTATAATACATTTTTGCAATACTAATATCGAAAAAAAATGGCGGGATACGACGTGAATTCGAATAACCTATAAGTTTTTTTTTTTAATTAGGGCGCTGTGGTAGTGAAACGCGCGTGCATGACAATGTTCTTTTTAGGGTTCCATACCCAAAGGGTAAAACGGGAACCCTATTACTAAGGCTCCGCCGTCTGTCTGTCTGTCTGTCACCAGGCTGTATCTCATGAAACGTGATAGTTAGACAGTTGAAATTTTCACAGATGATGTATTTCTGTTGCCGCTATAGCAACAAATATTAAAAACCAGAATAACATAAATATTTAATGGGGCTCCCATACAACAAACGTGATTTTTTTGGTAGTTTTTGCTCGATATTGATAACGGTAACAGGTAGACACTTGAAATATTCACAGAATATTAAGTTATATATTCACTTTAAAAATCAATAATTAAATTAAAATAAAACAAATATTTAAGGGGGGCTCCCATACAACAAACGTGATTTTTTTTGCTGTTTTTATAGATAATGGTACAGAACCCTTCGTGCGCGAGTCCGACTCGCACTTGGCCGGTTTTTTATATTATCCTTTTCGACATCCTTTATTTTTAATTCTTTTTACATAATATTGAGTAATAAAATTACTTTACAATTTTATTCTAGGTGCATCGTCTGCACATTTATGTAATGTACACAAATGTATACAAAACATTGTAAAACATTTTAAAAGAGGAACGGTGGAGTTCCAAAAGTTTAAAAGTGCCTGTTTAATGTGCCTATTTGAAATACATAATTTGACTTTGATACATAAATTTTCAGTCGAATGTGTTATGATTTCAGATAGACTTAAGGCTCTTACAGACTCACGCAATATCGCGAGTGCGACAGGCACCGACATAGAAATTGTGCTACTCGTGTCGCGTCGCGCCCACGATATCGCACGAGTCTGTACGAGCCTTTACGTGTCACTGATTATAGCCGTTTCTTCCTGGAGAGACAAGTTCAAATCACCCCAGGATTTAGTTTAAAGAGCCTTTATTATGACAATATTATGTACATTCAGTGCACCCTGGGTATACCTACTGGTCCGCTACTAACTTTGATTGACTATTTCTTACTTAAACTCTTTTCACCAAGGCTCGTGGCTACATCTTAACAGCTGCACGGGTTGATCAAAGGTTAAGGTATGCTTGCCGCGGTCGGCTCGTGGATGAGTGGCCATCCATTATGTTATATCGAGACCCCTCCGTGCCACGGAAAGCACGTTAAGCCGTTTGTCCCGACTGTCATTCGTAGATCTTTGACAGCCAGTCAGAAGCCAAAATGTCTGACAACCAGTCCTTATCAAGGGGTATCGTGTTACCCAGTAACTGAGTTGTGGAGGTCAGATAGGCAGTCACTACAGGCAAAATATTGGTATTCAGCTGCATCCAGTTAGACTGGAAGCCAACCCCAACATAGTTGAGAAAAAGCTAGGCAGATTGCATTCACTCTTTTCAACAAGGTACGAGCTATTCTTGTAACTTGTGCCAATTCAAGTTAAAAGAGCATCCTGTAATTAATTCACACATATTCAAATTTATTCATTCATATTAAAGGCATATTTATAACCATAAAAGTTAATAAAACCTATGATTTGCATTAAAACATTACCTACAAACGGACAAACATGCTAATTCTCGTGTTATTGGTCACTTGCCGTCGCATCGTCTTAAGTGTATGAGACCTTGTAAGGAGTTATTAAATTATGTAACGTAGTTTTTACTGTGGGTTTGCCTGAGAATACAATATCTTATTTATTTTGTTATTTATGTACACACAGTAAAATAATACACAGAGATTCGACATAATTAGGTATAATTTTTAGTACTAAGGTATTGCTTATTTGTTAAGAAATTTTGTTCCAGCAGACCTGCGAAGGGAGAAATGAAATAGAAATGTAGCAAATAGTGTGTGAGAACCAGAACAGAAAAATATGAATATGCGAAGTCTTAACCTAAAAATATGTTAAAATTAACATATACTTAAAAAACCTGCGTCTGTGTTTCCGTACGCATACAACCCTAATCTCTTCAAAGTGAGAGTGAACAGGCTTCTTCTGGGTAAGCTCACTCCATCGTCGACTTTGTCTCTGTCACCTCTGACCTAGACTAAGGTCAACAGCAAACCCATCGCAAAAAAAAAAAAAAACATATTCACAGTTGAGAGCATAGGTTTATAAGATATAACACATACACACACAAAACATCACGCCTGTAATCTCCGAAGGGTTAGGCAGAGGTGTACCTAAAGTACACCCACATTTCGCCAGTTATGTTTAAGCCCCATGTAATAGGGGGCGAGCCTATTGCCATCAACGGGGCACAAATCCAGACTCCAGGATAAGATATAACTGGAAAATAAATTATATTAATGTGGTTTATTCAGTTAAAAAGACATGTGGCTCATAAAAAACAGAGATCTTCGAATTTAAACGAACAGCTGCCTGCATGCTGTGAATGCATGCATGCAGATGAGCAGCACATAACACATACACACACATTTCCGAATTCGCTATCTTCGCGGACGGTACCGAGAGCTCCTGTGCTTACACACACAAACACAGCGTGTTTGTACACTTGGTAAGCACAAGTAAAGCGCGCGTCCGTTTATAAGTTTATAAGTATAGTTTTTTTAGCTGTACGAGTACGAGGGTGACACTGAAAGTTCTTAGAAAATAAAAAACTGAACAAACTAGCAAGGTATTATTTTTATTTTATCTTTTCAAAATAGTGTCCATTTACATCAATACATCGCTGCATCCGATGGAACCACTGAGAAAAGCGCTTTGCCCACTCGTCCTTAGGGGTCTCTTAGATGGCATTTTGAAACGCAACCACTGCTTCTTCGTAGTCCATAAACGTTTTCCTCGAAGTTTTTATTTTATTTTCGGAAATAAATAAAAATCGTAAGGTGCGAGGTCGGGGCTATAGGCCGGGGGACCCAGTAATTTCACGTCTGTCATAGCCAGGTAGTCGATTGTTTCCTTGGCGGTGTGACGAGGCGTTTGTCTTGGTGAAGGAGAATCCTACTGCGAGGTCGTTTCTCCCGAACTTTTTCCAAGACAAGTGGCAAACAATTGTTAGTGTACCACGCTGCAGTAACTGTTTTGCGATCCTCTAAAACAATTGTTGCGTATGTACCTGTGCTTACGAAGAACGAGGACACTATCTTTTTTCCTACGGTTCGACCTCTCTTCACTTTAGTTGGCAACTCTTTGGAAGGAAACACCCAGACAGCAGACTGACTCTTAGCTTCAGGATCATAACAATAAATCCAGCTTCCATCACCCGTAAGTATGTCGAACACAGCATTTGAGTCACCTCCCTTAAATCTTTGAACCATTTCACGACACCAATCAACACGACGGAGTTTTTGGGCCTCTGTCAAATTATGAGGTGTCCAGAGGGCACAAAGCTTCCTGACCGCTAAATGTTCATGGAGGACTTTGTGCACTTGACTCATATCGATGCCTAAACTTGTCCAAATCTGCTGATAAGTCACTCTTTAGTCAGTTTCTATCATACGCTGCACAACACTGATGTTATCTTCAGTCATTGCCGTAGAAAGCCGTCCCTCACTCAGATCATCGGTGAGATTAGTGCGACCACGTTTAAACTCATACCAGTTGTAAACAGTGGCACGAGATGGGGCTTCATCGTGAAAGGCCAATCGAAGTCTATCAAAACTTTCTTGATGACTTAAATTACATCGAGTCATAAAAAAACATTGTACGAAAATTGCCTCGCGTTAAATTCATGCTGTTGTGACACATACAATTTTCAATTTGCCGCCAAATCGTAAACAAACGAATAAAATACATACACAATAATATTGGCAAAGGGTTGTGTCGGGAGGTTCGTGATCAGGATAAGGCGGAAAGAAACGCCCGGGTTACCACAACTAAAGCGCGCGTCGCTTCGTGAGATAAAAAGTCGGCCCGCCTGATGGAAAGTGGTACTAGTTATTTCAAAATACGTGTCTTTCAAGATATGCATAGAGAGATAGGCATAGACAAGTAACTGATGTTACGTCGGATGCTGACACGCGGGCTAAAATTATTTTATTTTACGATAATTTCACACATATTTTTATTGTATTTATTATTAACTAGCTGCGCCCCGCGGTTTCACCCGCTTAAGTCTCGATCCCGTGGGAATATCAGGATAAAAAGTCGCCTATGTCTTAATCCAGGGTGTCAGCTCCATACAAAATTTTATCAAAATTGGTCCAGCCGTTTGAGCGTGAAGAAGTAACAAACATACACACACACTCACAAACTTTCGCCTCTATAATATTAGTGTGATGTGATTTTTGTATCTTTCCGTGACATCACAGCGGTCCCTACCAAAATACCAGCACTGGGACACTTATTATTAAATGTCGCAGCATCATACTGAGATAGGAGCTTTTTGGCCTCCTACAGAAAATCTGTTTTTTTTTTTTTTCATTTTAAAAAGCAAAAGTTTAAATAAATTATATATATTATAATATATAGATATTTTATGTCTCTATGAGTTTTTAGTTTTAATTTATGATCTTCCTGTGCAAGTCCCAATAAATAGGTTTTATTTCTTTCTTTTATTTCATAATTAGAGATGCCTTTTTGATATACCTTAACAAGCACATTTTATTTTAAAGAAGCAAACAAACAGTCTTAATTACATCATTCGCCAACAACGTTGGCTTATAATTCGTTACTTTGATCGTAATTCCGAATAGGATTATTTTATCAAACGCGCCATGACACTAGGATTATCTCTTATTTAATTAATAAAGGACATCTGTATGCCATTATTAACGCCAGGTGATTTTATGAGGACTTGTACTTGTTACTTATTTTTAACGTTATACTTAGTTATTTTTCTTGACGGATATAACTTTAGTCGGCGACAATTAAGGAAGTGCGTCAATGTGCGAAGTGTCACGCGATGTTTAGTTTTTGTAATAAAAATCTGATGTAAACTTAGCTAAACTAAATACATTAACTGTAGGTATTCACCTACCTATGTATGAACTAATATATACCATAACAGGATTAGTCCTTATTTTACGTGGAGGCAAATCAAATCAAATAAGATTTAGATTTAATTTATTCACCAAAATAAGAGAACGTATTATAGAATTTAATAATATCAATATATACTAAACGAGCTGCGCCCCGCGGTTTCACCCGTGTAAGTCTCGATCCCGTGGGAATATCGGAATAAAAAGTAGCCTATGTCTCCATCCAGGGTGTCAGCTACCTCGATACAAAATTTAATCAAAATTGGTTCTGCCGTTTGAGCGTGAAGAAGTAACACACACTCACAAACTTTCGCCTCTATATTATTAGTGTGATGTGATAATATCCCTAATTTTGTAATATACAGAGTTTAGGACTATCTGCATCTGAACTAGGTAGTAAACCTGTATTTCGGATTACATTTGATTCCGATGAATAAAATGTGAACAATTAGTAGCCATGTTTAAGTTTAAGTTTCTCTATTATAAGATTGCCATGTAAGAATGTATGTGGAAACTATGCATAATGTATGAGAAAAAATGTACCTAAGTGTTGAGTTAGTTCAAAAGTCGTTATTCAAATTAGGACCCAGCTTGAGAATCAGCACTTTTCGAACGTAAAAATTACATATGACAGTCCCCCAAACAAAGTCAAAGTCAAATTATTTATTTCAAATAGGCACATAGATGGCACTTTTGAACGTCAAAATTTACAAATAAAATAAAATTGATTCTAGTCGCCCCTTCCAAAAGGTAGCTTCGTATGGAGAAGAATGGGCCAGAAACTCCACCGTTACTCTTTTAAAATGTTTTACAATATTTGGTATTGGTACATCAATTATATAATTATATGTGAAGACGATGCACCTAGAATAAAATTACTATACCACAATAGGTAGAAAGAATTAATAATGAAGCAATGACAGATAAATTAATTATGTGATAGATACATGGTGCTCACATATTTACAAAAATTGTAAAAAAAAAAAAAAACGTTTTCCTAAAATAATCAGTGTGTGAGTTAAGGTAATCACAGAGTGTAAAATAAATGTCATAAAAATAATAACATATACAATTAAAATAGCAATCAGTTAGATTTTGTCTAGACTCAAGATTGTCCTATGGAGCTGGACCAGCATGTTTCCAAGCGTTCTTATCCTGGATGTAATCCTCTAATTTGTAATAAGCTTGTTTACAAAGTGTACTTTTTATATGAGTTTTAAATTTTCTTTCATTTAATTGCAATATATCACAAGGTATTTTGTTGTAACATTTAACACAGTACCCCATAAAAGATGTGTATGTACTTTAGATAATCTGAAACATGGCTGATCTATTTTATCTTTATTTCTAGTATTGAAATTATGTCTATCACTTATTTTTTTGAAAAGATGTAGGGTTTTTCTTACATACATAATATTTTCATAAATGAATTGGCAAGGTACCGTCATAATATTAATCCTTTTAAGGAGTTCCCTAAGAGATTCTTGGCGACGTAGATTATAAATGGCTCTGACAGCTCTCTTTTGCAAAATAAAGATGGATTCAATGTCAGCAGCCCGACCCCACAATAAAATACCGTACGACATAATGCTGTGGAAGTAGCTAAAATAGACCAAACGCGCGGTTTCTACATCTGTTAACTGTCTTATCTTCCTAACAGCATAAGCGGCCGAGCTTAACCGCCCCGCAAGAGATGTTATATGTGGTCCCCATTGTAGTTTCTCGTCTAGAGTGATTCCTAGGAAAACCGTTTGATTAATACATTCCAGTTTTTCTCCATTCAATATGATATCACATTCGCTACTTCTAACATTAGGTAGTTTAAATCTAATGCATTTGGTTTTTTTTTCATTTAAAACCAAATTATTTACCGTAAACCAATATTGGACCTGAAGAATAGAATTATTCACGTCGTCAAGGTTTTGAGACCGTCGGTCTATTTTAAAGATCAATGACGTGTCATCTGCAAATAAAACCATCTTTGGTTGAATTTGAAGTAATTGGGGTAAATCGTTAATGTAAACTAAAAAGAGGAATGGACCCAATATCGAACCTTGAGGAACGCCCATTGCCATTTCAGACCCCAATGAGTTCACGCCGTTTACTTGAACTTTAACCTTTCTATCTTTCAGGTATGATGTAAGTAAATCAAGAGCTGTATTCCTAATCCCATAGTGATCTAGTTTCAGCAGAAGTGTCTCATGGTTAACGCAATCGAAAACTTTAGAGAGGTCACAAAAGATTCCAATGGCATCTTGTGCTTCCTCCCAGGCGTTAAAAATGTTCTTTATTAGGGTGACACCGGCGTCAGTGGTACTCGTACAACGACCTACAGTGAATCCGTACTGTTGTTCATGAAAGATGGAATTTTTATTGAAGTGACGTAACATTTGATTGAGCATCAACTTTTCAAACACCTTACTGAGAACTGGCAGAATTGACACGGGCCTATAATTGTTGGGTTCTTTACTATCTCTGGATTTGAACAAAGGAACTACTTTACTGTGCTTCATGAGATCCGGAAAGAATCCTTGGTCCACACTGGTGTTAAATATGAAAGCTAAATAGGGCGCAATGGTTTCGATGATAGATCTACAAACTTTTACAGACATGCCCCAGAGATCTTCTGTTGATTTAATTTTAAGATCTTTAATAGTTTTTATAACAGCCTGGGGGTTTGTATGCTGAAACCTAAACTCCAAAGGGCATACCTTTACATTCTTTCTAAGTAAGGCAGCAGAAAGCACGGGTGAGGAACTTAAAGTTTCAGTAGTTTTAAGGGGAATATTAGCAAAAAAGTTTTCAAATTCCTGAGCTATTTCTACCTCTGAAGTGATGGGCCCATGTGCAGTCACTAAATTAAATTCAGTATTACGCTGTTTTTTCCTACCTGTTTCATTATTTATTATTTGCCAGGTAGTTTTAACAACCGCCCGTAACCACTTCCTAGTGCTGTAGCTGGGAAGAAGGGGCGCAACAAACTCCCTAACTAAAGAAGAACTTGTTTAAAGTTCAAGGCCTTTTCAATATCTTAATTGCATGTAGGTAGGGGCTTTCTTATGAAGTCTTGAATCACACCTCTGTTATTGAAAAAACAACAAAAAAACGTAATTTTTCAGGAATTACCAACTTATCACAAAAATGGTTCTGAAGGATTAAACAGCCGACGCATCAATTCTAAGATCGATTTTAAGCTTCATATATTTTTTTTCCTTTTTTCATATGAAATTTAATTTCATAAGAACTAACTGTTATTCTGGTATAAATTTTACGTAATAAAATGAATGCAGTAATTCCATACATATTTCAAAATTCTGAGGCCGCTATGAACTAAACCACTATTTAAGAGATATTATTATATATATTTCATTTAGTTTGCATAAGTACAGTAGTTCAATCCATGAGCTCGAAAAAGTGCCGTCGTGCATTTTATGAAAACTTGCTTCGGAATTTTGGTTTTATATAAATAGATAAGAAATAATTGGGAAAAAGGAGACCGCTATAAACTATACTAATGACTGTTCTCCACCACTTAATATGTAAAAGTTGTCGAAGTCTTTCAGTTTCAGAAATATAATAGGCTTCTAAACGCCAGGATCATTTGAACGTTCTATCACACTAATGTTATAAAGGCGAAAGTTTGTGAGGGTGTGTGTGTGTGTGTATGTTTGTTACTTCTTCACGCTCAAACGGCTAGACCAATTTTGATAAAATTTGGTTTGGAGGTAGCTGACACCCTGGATTAAGACATAGGCTACTTTTTATCCCGATATTCCCACGGGATCGAGACTTACGTGGGTGAAACCGCAGGGCGCAGCTAGTGAACAAGTGAAAGTCCAGCTACAGAAGATAACCATCTTTCATTCAAGGACAAAGTCCCAATAAAAGCGATTAGATAAATATTGAACTTCTATATCTGTCAAGTTTGTGCCTATAATTAACAATTATGTACTTTTGTTACAACCTCACAAACTGCTAATATTACCGTTCGTAATTAACTGTAGATGTCGATCAGTATCATATCAGTCACGATTCCTCAAAGCGAGGAAGAATTTATGTGGAGAAGAAAAGGTTAGACCAGTTAAAGGTCTTTGTCATCAAGATAGACTATGGGCTGTCATGGCGGGTGAATTAATATGTTTAGCATACGTTATGCCGAATTTCGTAACTGACTGAATTGAGTAAAGGAAAATAATAATTTGAGAAATGATTATTGAAAATCATGAATTAAAAGCTTATCTGAGTGTCCTTGTATGACGTCAAAATCATAATAGATAGACGTGTCCTATTTTGGTTAAGAAACGCCTCAAAATTCACAAAATGATAAAATTGTTTTGTCAATCACCTGTCTTTTATTAAAATGAGACAGTGATCGAACAAAAACAGAAATAAAGATCAAGTTATAGATATTTACTTTAGAAAAAATTATAATAAATCAGAAATTTAACCTTTAGAAAATTATAAAGTGCATTTGGTGCCATTTCATGTAGTTCTATACTGTACAACTTATTAATGAAGCAAAAATACACATAATCGTAGTAAAGTTTAATTGATTGCACGTACACCGCAATCAATTAAACTACTCGCTAAGGAAAACTGTAGGAATTCGAAAGTACACCTTTGTTTTAAGCCCCAGGCCATAGCAGGCGTGGCGGTTAAAATATAACTCGTGATCCGACATCGTTTGTAATTGATACCCCTTAAGTTTCTAATTGAAATTAAAGCGACAATAATATTACACCATATTGGATAGATTAGTATCCGTCACTTCATAAAAGGTTTAATATAATTCAAACTTGTCATATTTGCGCCAAAAATGGACTTAATTTTATTCATCTTCTCAACAGCTTCATCACATCAGTTGATGAACAAGCCTTTTACAATTGAAAATAGCAATGTAGTGAATACAGATAGATAAATTGGTTTTAACTGCCGATTTCTGCCACTTCGCATGAAGCACTGAATCAAAAAAACAATCTGCCTATAGCCTTTTTCCAACTATGTTGGGGTTGGCTTCCAGTCTAACCGGATGCAGCTGAATACCAGTATTATCATGGAGTAACTTCCTCTCTAACTCCACTACCATACATTACTGGGTTACATGATACCCCCTTGGCAAGACTGGTTGTCAGACTTTTAGGTTTCTGACAACCCGTATCGACCGTGCTTTCTGATGCGCGGTTATGTAACGGATGATCACCCATCGACGAACCGACCGCGGCAGGCGTAGCTTAACCTGCGAACGATGTATGCGGCTATTGTCATTTGGCCGCGACCTACTCAAACATTTATTGTGAAGCAAATGGATTAGAAGTTTCCTTCAAAATCTTTTGGATCGTGATTGAATTTTATATTTAAGCAACTGATAAGGGGTATTACGAATGTGGGTTGATTACATGAGTGTTTTAATACCTAATTATATTATATTATTATGATTTATACCCAGTTGCCTTTATCTACACCCATGATATGAATCCTCTATAATACATTTTTGCAATACTAATATCGAAAAAAAATGGCGGGATACGACGTGGATTCGAATAACCTATAAGTTTTTTTTTTAAAATTAGGGCGCTGTGGTAGTGAAACGCGCGTGCATGACAATGTTCTTTTTAGGGTTCCGTACCCAAAGGGTAAAACGGGAACCCTATTACTAAGGCTCCGCTGTCTGTCTGTCTGTCTGTCCGTCTGTCACCAGGCTGTATCTCATGAACCGTGATAGTTAGACAGTTGAAATTTTCACAGATGATGTATTTCTGATACAACAAATACTAAAAAACAGAATAAAATAAATATTTAAGGGGGCTCCCATACAACAAACGTGATTTTTTTGGTCAATATTGATAACGGCAACAGGTAGACGCTTGAAATATTCACAAAATATTTAGTTATAATTATATTCTCTTTAAAAATAAATAATTAAATTAAAATAAAATAAAATATTTAAGGGGGTTCCCATACAACAAACGTGATTTGTTTGCCATTTTTATAGATAATGGTACGGAACCCTTCGTGCGCTAGTCCGACTCGCACTTCCCCGGTTTTTTGAAGTTCATAAATATAAAACATGAATTGAGTAGTGAGAAAAGGAGTTGCATAATGAAATTTGCGGAGCGTGTATAACCTGTCTACCACTTTTTACTTATATCATGGCATTAAATGATAATATATTTTGATGGGCTAACGTAAGCCAAATATAAACTTTCTCTTAATACATAACCCATAACGCATTGTATAATTCCATCATATTTTTATTATTGCCTGTAAAGCTATTTAAATTACAATTTATGTGTTTTATTCGTATTTTAAGATCAATATCTGATATACTATACCGTGGTATGATCGTTTTTAAATGTCACAAATGTCGTAATATAGATATAGTTAGGTACCACCGTCTTATGTTATGTTTTCTTTTCTAGATAAATAGCAACGTGTTGCCTTCGAAAATTGTTATTTATTACATTTTTATGTTGGTTATAAATCAAGCGGGTTATTTTTTTTTTCAAAGAGAAACGAGTTATAAATTACGTTTGTTTTAGTTTGCGGAAAGCTATAGCTTTTCTCAAGCAATGTAGTCGTGATATTTATTATGTGGATATTGACATAAATGCCGTCTACATACAAGCTTTAAACCTAATGAATACAATACAAATATACAGCGTGTATTAAAAACTTGTGGTCTTATTTAAAGGTGTGATACAGATCATCAAACTGAACCACTTTGTCCATGGAACCACCTACCCAAATGTGCTTTCTTTGGTATTGTTCGTTAATTCGTTGAGGTCCTTAAGTTCTGAGTTGAACTGCACGACTTCCAAATGCGTGCACTAACTGGACAGGTCCACTCAATCTGTCTGATTCTTTCATCAAAATACCATTTCAGGCACCAATCTACATGGTCTTCACATGATATGACCAAGATTATAAAAGAGACTGTAACCTTTGAGTTTCATTCGCCCTTTCTTCTCAGAGTTCCTATATAGTCAGATAGGAAACGCCGACCTCATCTAGTTTAAAAAATATTATGATTGACGTGTAAAAGTGTTTGTACAAACCTACTTGCAGAAATAAAATCATTACCTAACCCGTTTGGTCGGGGTATCCTAGTTTAGTTACTACGACCACCTGTGAGAAAAGGCAAGAAATTTAAAGAGGTTCTTTTAATATAAAAAGTTAGCTCAAAATGTTTTTGGAGTTTCATTAATTTAATTACAAAGTGTAATTCATTAGAGGATCAATAAGTTTTTAGAGGATCAGATTAAATGATTTCCCTATTTTTATTGGTCTCCCTCACTCACTTCAGCCATTAAATATTATATACCTCTCTGGCACTAGTGTAAAAAGTAAATGATTTGATCATCATCATCATCATAATTAAAGCCGAAAGATGTTCACTGCTGGACATTGGCCTCCCCCAAATGGTGGGGAAGTTGCCATTATCGCCATGCTTGGCAGGCGGGTTGACGATCGCAGTATGGTGTTAAAACGCATAGAGAGCGCTGCTGCCCATTCTCTAGTAAGTCCCTTAGTCGCCTTTTACGACACCCACGGGAAGGAATAGGGAGGTGCTATTCTTTACGTCCGGCAGCACACGGAATCATGATGATCAAATGATTTTATCATGTCAGCAGAATATCTTTGATATTTTGGTGGTCGAATTCTATACTAAAAATACATATATAAGAATCGAACATGAAGAATCGACATGGGTCGATTGAAATTGTTTCCTATTAATGATAAAAGACTAGCCTTTAGCAATTGCTAATTTCGCACAATATTAAGTTCTTTAGACCTCACATTATCAATTTGTCTTGTACAACGGCCATTTAAAACCAACATGATAATTAACAAACAGTAATTACAACATTAACATAAGCTAATACCACTTTATCGTTTAACTCGCGTATTCGTTGCAAAAATACCATTTTATAGTAAAATAATGGATAAGGGAATCCTTGGTAATAAACATTACTTTGTAGATATTTTTTTAGACTACCTCGTTGGTCGCAAGCGCTACTGCTGAGCGTGAGGTCCTGAGTTCGATTCCCGGATTGGGAATAGTGTTATTGGGTTTTTTCCATCTGGAATTTCTCAGTAGCAGCTCGGAGTCTAGATTTATGCCCAGTTGATGGCAATAGGCTCGCCCCCTATTACATGGGACTTAAACATAGCTTGTGAAATGTGGAGGTACACCTATGCCTAACCCATTGGGAAATAGTGGCGTAATGTGATGCTATATTTTATTAGATAGTGGCGGTTAAGGGAGTTTGTGATACTCCACGAGTAACGATACTTCAATGCGACTAAAGAACACTCAGGGCACTAGCACTTCTACACCTTGTTCAAGTACCAATCAACCTAGCCTATCGCAGTCAATATTAAAACTTTAAGGGGGATGCGCTAAGGTAGCCCGCGAAATTCAAATTTTATTACGTTTTTTGCAATTTGGAGATAAGTAACAGGTTGTATGTTGATCTAAATATGATTCGCGGCCGTAACAAATATGGCTTTACAGAATTATAATCATTAGAATCGGCAATACAACTAACTCTCTTCGGTAAATCCTATTGAATTACTATTTCTGAAATAATCATTCAGTAGGATTTTATGAACTTAGAGAGTTGTAATGCTGATTCTACCTAATGGGGCCTACCGAAATGTCTTTGCTTTGGTAGTGTTCGTCGGATCATTGCGCTCTTTATGTTCTGAGTTTAGCTGCACGATTACTGACAATTGCGTGGACTGACTGGACAGGTTCGCTCAATCTGTGTGGTTCTTTCATCAAATACCATTTCAGACACCAATCTATATGGTCTTCACATGATCTGACCAAGTTTATGCCCGGAATTTAAAAGAACTGTGACCTCTGAGTTTGTTTCGGCCTTTCTTCTCAGAGTAGTCAGGTAGGGAAGGCCGACCTCATCTAGTTTATAAAATATGATTGACGTGTAAAAGTGTTTGTACAAAGCTTATGCTCATAGAAATAAATCATTTAGTGCACAGCTGGACATAGACCTCTCTCAGGCTGCGCCACAACACCCTGTCCTCCGCCTTCTGCATACAGTCTCTCCCAGCCACCTTGTTAAGGTCGTCGGTCCATCTATCTGGGAGGCATCCCAAACTACGCTTGCCGATACGCGGTCTTCATTCCAAGACTCGTCTGATCCACCGGCCATCGCTCCTTTGACAACCATGGACAGCCCACTGCCACTTGGTTACTCTGCAAGCAATATCGATAACTCCGGTTGTTTTTCGGATAATTACATTTCTGATTGATTCTGACTGATTTCTGCACCTTTTTGCCAGGCTACATTACCATGATAGGTACTATTCTAATATAATGTAGCAATATTTGAATTTAAGTTTGTTTTAATGATCTAAATAATGTGGTCCATGATTTTAGTACATGGTAAACCCCTAAACGAGTTTATGTTTGCACCGACTTTTATTTGTATAAAAGTTATTTATTGTTATTTATTTATTCGTAACACATATATTGCCTGTGTGGTGCCGGACGTAAAGAATAGCACCATCCTATTTCTTCCCGTGGGTGTCGTTGTCGTAAAGGGCGACTAAGGGACTTACTAAAGAATGGGCAGCAGCGTTCTCTATGCATTTTAACACCATACTGCGATCGCCAACCCACCTGCCAAGCGTGGCGATTATGGCAAACCCTCCCTTTTGGGGGAGGCCCATGTTCAACAGTGGACATCTATCGGCTGAAATGACCACATAAATAATTAATATCTAGAAAATTAAAAGAAATGGTTAGTTTACAGACCCGTGTATTAAGTTGTGGGTCTAAAGCTAAACGATCACAATATATGTAGCATGTAGTGGTAATATTTTGACTTTGACAGCGCTTTTATTTCATAGCAGTAAGTGTCATTTTAGTGTACTTATTACCACTCATGAGCGGAACTGTACTTGCCGATAAACTCCTCCATGTGACTCCTTCAATGTCTTTTGTACTAAGTCTATTGCCAAAGTTCCTACTGAAGTTCTAATAAAACGCGACGAAACATCCAGTTGCAAGCTGGTATTAAATAATTGATACTTTATACATTACCTATACAATTGTCTAAAAAATAAGTCATATTCACAATAGCTTCGAGAACGAACAGTAGAACATTACACTTACTATCATATCTTATTCCCAAAGTACTCCAAAAAGAGTTCCCAAACTACTCCACGAAAAATATAATATTTTTAATTAGGTTTCATTCTACTTCATGATAATATTAAAATGTTCTCAAAGTACTCCACTCCAGTTTAATCAAAAAGCTAATTTAAATATGTACCGGATTTCTTTTAAGAATTTTTGTGACTACTGTAATGAAATTATGTATTTTATAGGTAATTATGTAGATTTGCAGTTTGAGAATTGATAACGAATAATCGGTGGAGTACTTTGAGAATAATTCCAGATACGTTTATGGAGCAGAATGGGAACAAAATAATAGTAATAATTCCATGGAGTAACTCGGGATAAAAGATAAGAATCTCATACACTAAGTATGAGATTTTTATCTTTTTAGAACAAAAGAATGGAGTAGTTTGGGAATAACCCCTTTTTTGAAATATATCTTTTCATTTAAATAAACTTAACACCATAAAACAAGCACTAGGCTGAAATAAATAAGCAAAAAATATTCATTTCCTTAATTCATCCTTATCTTACTATTAAAATGCTACATGACCTTATAACTATTTACGTATCTATTATCGTAAATATTTTGCGTACTTCTAATTGTAGAGATAAATATTCTAGGTGGAAATAATAATGAAGGCATTAGCTAAGTTTACTGGCATATAACTTATCTGGATGTGCATAAAAAAAGCATTAGGTGGTCAAATTTAAATAAAATGTTGGTTTGAAATGAAAAGTGTTTTGTAATGAAAAGTTCGTGTTACAAAAATAATTATTATAGTCACCCATTGGGATTAAATACAAAAAATAAACAATTAAGAGTAACTACTAATTAAACGAAGGGAAATTAGCTTAAAATTGCTTGGAAATAACGAAAGGGAGTTCAGTGGGACAACACACGCAGGTTTTTTTTATTGTAACGAAGCTCCAACGCGGTTTGCGGTAGGAGTTGACTGGAAGAAATCGCCACGTAAGGAAAAAGTGGTATGTCCCCTATATGCGACTTTCTCTCTCTCCCTCTCTCTCTCTCTCTCTCTCTCTGTCTCTTTCTATTAAACGAGTGTGTGTGCGTGCAAGTATCGCGTAAGAGAGACGTTTCTTGAAAGATAAAACTTCTTTAGGCGCGTTGAGCGATACATTTTCACTCCTTTCGGCAGTCATTAGGCCTACCTATGTTTTTATTTATTAAATGAAGATCATTAAAAGATCATTATCATTATGTCTTTTGGTATAGGTGATAATAAGCATTTGATGATCTTATAACATATTTTTTTTATGCTCTTTTATAACGTCCTCAAACTGTATTGCTAGCAGCATGCCAGTATATGCCCCGAAGGGTTTTAGGGCTTCGCCATGATATAGGGGCTTAGCCAATGGTCATTCGCCGGGCTGCACCAGTCGTTGGTCATTCCAGGCTCATAATTTCAGCCGAAAGATATCCACTGTTGGAGATAGGCCTCCCTCAAGCATTGCCACTTCAACCGGTTCTATGCTTCTTGCATTCTGCGGATTCCTTCACCACCACCTTGGTCCACTTTGTGAGAGGCCTTCTAACGCTGGCCTTCTGGTACGCTGTCGCCCGGGCTCACTACTTAGCTTTTTGAATGAATGAACCCAATAGCACATTGCCTGACGTGGTGATTTAACCCTGAACTCGGCGCTGAGCCACGCTTGTGACCACTGGACTGTGTTACCAGTGAGACAGTAAGCCCACTTTTACTCTTTAACGAGCGGTATATTGTCAAGGTATATTTTTGCCTGTAGTTGCCTTTAACCTACCTCATGAAAAGAGATGTTAGGTGGTCTAATTTTAATACTTCACTGCAAATAATCATCAGTCACTCAAACTTTATGATGCACTTATCACTATTCGATAGTTATCCTTACATTGATCATTTATTGCCAGCAATAAAAATTTAAGAGACATTTTATAGGTTTTGAACATTTCATTGTAGGATTTCAATGTCCGCGGTTTTATTGTGCTATAATTTTCAAAGAAAGTCGTTTTTAATTTTTATATTATAGCCTATAGCAACCCGTAAATGACGATTATTGATCATGGTTCCTTAAAAGGTCAAAGGGAACATGCCATAATCATTAAGCTTGTAAGTCGTAAGCTTTGGTAACATAACGGGGATGGGCGAGTTCACTTAGTATGATGAAGGGAACTAAAAGAGTGATGAATATAAATTTTTATGGATAAAAAGGGAACGGACGACCGAAGAAAAGATGGATGGATTTTAAGAGGGATGATATGGAAGAAAAAAGTAGTGAATTTGCATAAAATAAATTATTTTGCGTACTATTGTATAGAGGCAAAATTTGTCTAACTAACCGATCAGACAGGTGTGCTACTGGGGAGTTTGTTGCGCCACTTCTTCTTCCCAGCTAAAGCACTAGGAAATGGTGAAGGGTGAGCGTTTTGGGGGACTGTCTTATGTAATTTTGACGTTCTAAAAGTGCTGATTCTCAACCATGAAGGTATAGATAAAAGTGGAGGCAACTCTCTAAATACCTAAGTCAAGACGACTGTGGGCCGACTCTCTCTTTCTGAATACATACATAAGAACGAGACAGTGATATGTGTTTTCTTTATCTTATGTCATATTCAGAAAGTTATAGATATTTATTTATGTTATATTCAGGAAGAGAGAGTCGGCCCATAGTCGTGTTCACTTAGGTATTTAGAGTGTGGCCTCCACTTTTATCTATACCTTCATGTTCTCAACCTAGTTTGAATAAATGACAGTTGATTTTGAATGATAGAGTGACGGCTCAGAGAGAAGACCGGAAGAAAAAACGATTGCGCCGATCCCGGGACACATGGGACTAGGGCAGGAAGATGAAGTTGAAAGAAAGCAAAGACATTCAATTATTTAATGTATCTTAAATCTCTTTGAAAGAAAATAAAATAAAATTATGACAATTGACTAGTGATCAAGACTTTCATCTGCTGTTGACGTAAATAAATGGAAATTATGAACTGTTGCGATTTCCGTCTTCAGCTAGTTAATAACAATGATCATGTTTGTAAGTTAGTTAACATTTAGCGTAGTAGTGTGTTCGGTGCCCACGAAATCCGAGGTGCCTAGTTCTGTCATAATACTTGACCTAAGTTTTAATGGATTTTTCAACAGAATCGACTGACTGGAAACACATAAAGAAAGAAAAAATATTTATTCTGAAAAACAGACACAAAATACAATTTAAAAAAAAATAGGCATAATACACACTCTAATACAAAGTAGCTAAAAATATACGTGTTTAAATACTATCCAGAAATAAAAATAAGAAAAAGAAGCGAAAAGCCTAGAATTCAAACCTTAAAAAGTTAAAAGTTTGACAATGTTGTCATATCGGACAATACATTATACAACTCTATTGGTTACCATGTATGTAACAGACAATTCATGAATACTTGAATTGTCTTTTACATACATGGTAACCAATAGAGTTGCCTAATGAGAATGATGGGGCAATTATGTAGCAATGTATACTATTATTTTAAAGAGCTAAAATTTGTTTGTAAGTTTGTATGTAGGGGTAATCTCTGGAACTAATGATCCAATTCTAAAAAACTATTCACTTGTAGAAAGCTACATTATTCTTGAGTGCTATAGGTTATAAATTATATTTATATCTTGTAAATTAGCAGAGCTATCACATTTTTTGTCTTGCAAGTCAGAAAGAAACACCAGTATGCGTTTAAAACAGCAGTATGCGCTGCCTAAACAGTTGTATATAATTGAAAATAATGTATGGCGACCTGGGGCCCAAGTCTGCTATTTTTATAAATTCAGTCATTCCAACACGATCCCATTGTCATTTTGCTAAAAGTTCGTAATCTGGTAAATTCATAATGGTCGATCATTGGTCGGTCAATGTTCTCGTAATATAATTGTGTTATTATAATGGCATTGTCGTATTGCCATTATTATAAAACCCATTAGTAGAAATGTCATTCATTTTTCATTATGTACGAGATTACCAATATGCATTTTTTTCAATGTACTGTCAGTGGCCGACCATTGGAAAGTCATAATGACGCCATTACAATAGTAGATTACCGAACTTGTCAAAATCAACAATTATGAAATCAATGATCGACCATTCTGACACTATTGTAATAGCAGACTTGAGGCCCTGGTCCGTCTTAAATAATTCTACAAAAAAGGGCCGCGACACCATATTTCTATCTTTTAAATTTATTTTTAAATTATAAAAAACATTTTTTTCGACATACTTACGTTTGGATGTTTATTTAAACAACAAAATATAAATCCTTATCAAAATAAATTATTTTATGGTCACAATGAGATTATAGAGATAAGATTTGCCCTTTGTCAATCCATACTATCTCATACAAATCCATACTAATATCCTTTACGCGGGCGAAGCCGCGGGGTAAAGTTATAATAGATATTTTATTGGTTTATCCCTAACGAGGCGTACATTATTACATTATTATGCCAAGTGCGTAATTTCATAGTACGATAATTATCTCTATTGAGAATAACAACTTTAGTTAGATGAAATTGATTGTATTGGCATAAATGTTTATTTGTTTCTACGACAAAGTGTTACAAATTATTTATTTTCCTGTTTTGGACATACCTATAATTCCTTGACCGAGGTTATTAGTCAGGTAGACATGTTCTTTCTGTATGCAAATGTCGTATCTTTCACAGTTCCCTGTCAAGGGATGATTATCATCATAACATCACGCCTTGTTTCCCCGCAGTGTTGGGCAGAGGCGTACCTATAGTACACCCACATTTCGCCAGTTATGTTTAATTCCCATGTAATAAGGGGCGGGGAGCCTATTGGCATCAACCGGGCACAAATCCAGACTCCGGGCTGCTACTGAGAAATTCCAGACAGGAAAACCCAATATAACTTTGCCCGACCCGGGAATCTAACGCAGGACCTCATGCTCAGCAGTACCGCTTGCGACCACTAGAACAGAATAGAATAGAATAGAATACTACTACCACCACCAACCTACTAGACCAACGATCAAAGCCAAAGATGCAGGTTGATGATCACTTTGGAAAATGTGTTTCTTTAAGAGCTAGACCACTCTCGTGTGATGTACTTTTATAACAAACAAGGTACTTTAGTGAATACCTCCCTATCAAGACAAGAGTTAACGAATCAAACGCCAATCTGTCCTTTTTCATGGCTGATTCTGCTTGGCAAAACGTTACTGCTTGTCAGAGACGTTCACTTGGCTTGACTTATGCATTGACAAGATACACAATGACGACCAATACTTTGCCACAATATTTTGATTAAAAAGAGTGTCCGTGGAGTTTCTTGTTGTTCTTCTCTTGAACCTACACCGCTTTGGAATGGGCAACTAGCTTCACCTCTCTGACTGACCGACCCCTTGACAATTCAAAAGTGCCTGTAATTGGTTTATTTGAAACTAGCTGCGCCCCGCGGTTTCACCCGCGTAAGTCTTGATCCCGTGGGAATATCGGGATAAACCTAGCCTATGTAGCCCATGTCTTATTCCAGGGTGTCAGCTACCTCCATACCATATTTTATCAAAATTGGACCAGTCGTTTGAGCGTGAAGAAGTAACAAACATACACACACACACTCACAAACTTTCGCCTTTATAATATTAGTGTGATAAATGCTTTCAGTTTTCTTTTCTTTTTTTTTTACCTCAAAAATGGAAGTAATGCCCGTAGTAAGCACGCACCGAAGGTTGGTGACCACTGTGCCCCTTGATTAAAACAACACCAAAAATGGAAGTAATGCCCGTAGTAAGCACACACCGAAGGTTGGTGACCACTGTGCCCCTTGATTAAAACAACACCAAAAATAAAAATAAACACCAGCCATGTGCGAGTCTGACTCGCGCACGAAGGGTTCCGTACCATTATCTATAAAAACAGCAAAAAAATCACGTTTGTTGTATCGGAGCCCCCTTAAATATTTATGTTATTCTGGTTTTTAGTATTTGTCGCTATAGCGGCAACAGAAATACATCATCTGTGAAAATTTTAACTGTCTAACTATCACGGTTCATGAGATACAACCTGGTGACAAATGGACAGACAGACAGACGGGGCGGAGCCTTAGTAATAGGGTTTCCCTTTGGGTACAGAATCATAAAAACCAGCCAAGTGCGTGTCGGACCACGCAAAATGAAGGGTTCCGTAGTTGGGATGAATTTATCCTAAAAACAAAATTAACATTGTAGTTGAAAAATAATGTTCTCCCTTATACTCGTATCGATATGTTACGACACGGGCATTTCTCCAACTGCAAAATGACAATGACAGACAGATGAACATGGCAAAACTTTAGGGGTTCCTTGTTGACTGCGGAACCTTAATAACGTATCTTATAATCCTAACTAAAATATGTAAAATAAAAAAGTTAATTTAAAAAAAAACAAAAATCCGACTGCGTAAAAAGTGAACTTAAAAAAGATAAAAAGTAGATTTATGTACACTATAAACAATCTCATGGAGTCGGAGGCATCTTCTTAACAATAATGACCTATTGCCTCCGACTGCATGACTGCATCTTTTTTTAAGTTCACTTTTTACGCAGTTAGGTTTTTTTTATCAAATATTCCTTAAAACTGTGTCTTAATAATAATAATTATCTTCAGTCTTTAAAACCTTGTTTAGTCTAAATCATTATTGGTAATTATGTGGTACCTAAAACAGTTGGTGTCGCTTTTCCGCTCATATCTCTTTAATACTTTTAATTTAAGAGCCTATTCTGCCTACCCCACAAAATTATAATAATTATTTTCACAAGCACACGACAATTAATTCCTTTAACTACTGTTACACGTTTACTCATAAAACTGTGTTCTGTAGTATTTTATATTTTACATTAAAAATTCGTCCCGCGTCGGACACACCTGCGCGGACGCAACAATAAATATCTTGATTATTACCGTTTTTATACCTTTAACTCTTAATATTGCAAAAAAATGTGCGACTTTTTGAGTTATCACCCTTTTGGAAGTAGGAGGTACGACGAGCACGATTGCTGGGGCCAAGTCTGCTAACGCAGTTGTGTCCGAATGGCCGATCATTGGCACCGTAATTGTAGAGTTTAACAGTTTTGCTAATCTCCTTATTGAAAGGCGTCTTTATGATTTTCCAAAGACGTGCCACTGATACACCATTGGAAAAATTGTCTGTATTTGGTAATCTCGTACTGACAAGCTCCTATTATTTTGACTTCCCTATGGACCACTTTCACGCCATTAAGAATTTAGGAGGTTACAAACTATTGGCACAATGGTGGTCTTGTCGTTTAATTGGTATGGTCGTCATAATGACCATTCATTGAAAATAGCAGACTTGGCCCCCAGAACTGACGATCGGACTTCTTGGCGGAAAAGTGAAGCGTCATGTTAGCAGTATTGTTTTATTTTCTAAAATTTGTGTTTAGCCGAATAATGTGTAGGTAATAGTGGTGGATTAATAACCATTAAGTGTTCGTGATCGTGAACCTGCATTAGTGTAGGCAAATGAAACAAAGCAGTGCAACATCACTTTAAGTTCTCTCATGAAGTCCGCGCGAGGTTTCAGTAAAGTGTGAAGCTCAAGGGGAGCGGGGCGGGATATCATCTATCATCTTTATCATGCATTGAATGGAATTTATTTCATAATTATTTTAAACAATTTTGTACTTGTTGCCTAATTTTACATGACACTGGCTAAATGTACAAACCGCGCGAAGACAAAAAAAAAAATAGAACTGACGATCGTGTTTAGTTTTTGAAGCAAAATCGTCTTTAGTCGATTTAGCTCGGGAAAATCTTATAAGGGTTCGCGTCACCGACATGCTAATGTTAACAGTATATCTGTAACGTAATGCGCTTGACCAGCAGTGAAAGCATATACTCACCTATATTTTAATTATTAATTCTAATTTACAAATTATTAAATAAAAATGTTCATATTACTTACAATTAATTTGAAAATTTAAAAAATCCACTGTTATTTGACAGTTTTAAAGTTTTCACTTCTGTCGGCAATTCTGGGGGCCTAAAATGGACGCCTTGGCAGAATCATAATATGATCTGCGTACAATTCATACTTCCCGCAATTCATCTGTTTGACAGTTTTGTATGGAGTTTCGTAAAACGGTCCACAAATTCAATCAGGACTGCTGCAAATAAATAATAATTATATTTAATGTACCTATACAAAATATTATAAAACTTTTTTAAAGAGTAACGGTGGAGTTTCTTTCTCATTCTTTTCCATACGAAGCTACCTTTTGGAAAGGGCGACTAGAATCAATTCTATTTTTTTGTAAATTTTGACGTTCAAAAGTGCCATTTCTGTGCCAATTTGAAATAAATAATTTGACTTTGACTTTGGATGACCACCCATTAAATATCGAGACCCTGCCGTGCCTCGGAAAGCACGTTAAGTCTTTGCTCCCGGCTGCCATTCGCAGATCTTTAACAGACGTTACGGGTACTCAGAAGCCCAGACAATAAGTCTTACCAAGGGGTATCTATCGTGTTTCCCAGTAACTGGATTGTGGAGGTCAGATAGGCAGTCGCTCCATATAAAATACTGGTATTCAGCTGCATTCGGTTAGACTGGAAGCTGACCCCAACATAGTTGGGAAAAGGCTAGGCAGATTGATTGATTCTATTAAGTATGAATACCAGTCATCATCATAATTATGTCTGCCTTTTCCCAACTGTCGACATGGTTGGCGCAGTGGTTAAGCGATTGACTGCTGCGCTGCGTGTCGAGGGTTCGATTCCCGCACGAAACAAATATTTGTATGACCTAGAAGTAGTTGTTCCGGGTCTGGCTGTTTGTGTATGTGAGTTTAAATGTTTGTAAACGCACCCATGATACAGAAGAAATTCCTAGTGTGGGGCAAAGTTTAAAAAAACAAAAATTATGTTGGAGTCAGCTTCTAGTCTAACCAGATGCAGCTGAATACCAGTATTTTACATAGAGCGATTGCTTTTCTGACCTCCACAAGCCAATATATAATAAGTATGAATACCAGTAAAAAGTCATATTGATAAATCGACACTGCAATTGTATGATTGGTCGTCTTTAATATAATTATTGAAGTAATTGCTAACTGGTATATAGTTAGAGTTGGAATGGCACTCATTTGTCTTGGAAATTGGAACACTTTTGTTTTAAGTTACTTGTGACCTTTGTGGCTCAGGTCAGTGACATTGTCGTGAAGTGCAATTACTGAAGAGCCTAGTCATGTACGAGTATTCTATGGGAACGTTTATGTTAGGCTTATTTTTGTGATTAGGAATACGAAACTGATCATCTAAAAACTTATTGACCTTTCAATCTCTCTCGGTCTGTCTCGGTAATTGGGTATGAAGAGATGGTCACCTATCCATTGACCAATCCTGGGAATCAAAGTTTTTGCAGCGAAGCCTTTTTTTTTTTTTTTTGGGTGGGAAATTATCAAATAACTTCTCCCGCTCTGGGCGGAGCGGGAGGGCGTGTCAGACTTTTACTGACTAAAACCCACCCGTGTTCCTTCCGTTGCCTGTGTGCCAGGGCCCCGATATCCCTTTCGGACAAACTCGCAACCCCGGCAAGCATTGGTCCTAACGGACCCCGTCAGTTTGTGCTGGCATCTCTTTGAGGCGCGCGTGGAACACAAGGCGCCGTCGACCCGGGCCTGGTCCTTATCGGACGGCGAGCTACCCATCGCTCACCGTCCGCAGCCCCGCGCCTACGGTGGCCGGAAATCGGCTTGCGACTCCCGACGCCCGGGGCGTCTCCGACTACGACGACTAAGGGCGCGAGGGCGCGAACCTTGTCTCACCCTCACGCGTTCTGCCTCCTCCTTTGCTAGCATAACTGCTTCGCAGAAGGAGGTGACGGCCTCCCATGCACTCTCGCTCCGAACCATGGCCTGAACCAGGGCCGGACGCGAGAGATCGCCGCCACCGATCGCCTCCGTGAGGACACGGCGGTGCTCCGCCCAAGCTGGGCAGACCTCCACCGTATGCTCCACCGTGTCCTCCGGGCGATCCACACAGTGGTGACACCCGGGCGTTTCCTCCCGCTTAATCCTAAACAGGAACCTCCCGAAACATCCATGTCCGGTGAGGACCTGCGTCAGGCGGAAGGTGAGGACGCCGTGGCGCCTCTCCAGCCACTCCTCAAAGAGGGGACTTATCGCCACAATGACCCACATAGTGAGTCCCAGCAGCTAATTACATTGTCCTGGCTTCGTATATAGATGATAACAACATCATAGAATTCAGATCAACCCACGGGTAAAGGCTCGTACAGACTGGCGTGATATCGCGGGCGCGGCGCGACACTACTAGCACAATTTCTTTGTCGGTGCCTAATGCCTGTCGCGCCCGCGATATAGCACCAGTCTGTACGAGCCTTAAGGGGCTGACAACAGGTAAACCGCTGTCACTGGCAGATTGCATACAAAGGAAAGAGATGCGCGATGACACAACGTATGGCGTAAAAATGCAAATAAAATTATATCAAATTTTATATTAACTAATTAATAAAAATGAATCCATCACCGAATGCAGTTTGGCATTTGCAATGTTATGGTATACTTTTAATTATAATAATTATAACTGTTAACGAAGGTGAGGCGTACCCCTTAAAGGAAATCACGTCGGGGTCACCAATGTAGAAATTGGTCGGGTTGACCAATCCTACTCGAACCGGGTATCGAACCCGGTATCTAATTTATATTAGATAGGAGTGAAGCGTAGCGGAAGGATGATATAATGAGTTTAGACGAGAGAAGTAATATATAATTTTAATAATCGCTAATAATAATTCTTCATTTCTTCTCTCGTCTAAACTCATTCTATCATCCTTCCGCTACGCTTCACTCCTATCTAATATAAATTAGATACCGGGTTCGATACCCGGTTCGAGTAGGATTGGTCAACCCGACCAATTTCTACAAAGGTATAAACTGCTTTTAAAAATAATCAAGAGTTGTCTTTGGAGATTTTTTTGATGTATTAAATTATGTTTTGAGTTCCATCACCGTACGCACAAAAGACTTGAAAATATTATTATACTGTTTTTGTTTTGGAAAAAATATTTACGGTTTAATAGATAGGTACACTGCTTTAAAAAAACACCATTTTGACCATTTTCAAGATATCTCCGCCTTAAAGTGTGAGTTGTGAATGAAGAAGTACCTATGCTCTGCGCTCTCATACTTACCTGACATTGGACGTTTAAAAGCAGTAATGCGTTTAATTACTAAGCGAACATTTACTTTTATGAAAGTTAGTCAACTAAGATGAGTAATGTTGCGGGGAAATGCAAGAGTTGGTGTTATTTTGAATTTTCTCGATTATTTATGTCAGTTTTTTTTTAGGTAAATTATTTACCAGGTTATATTATGGCTCACAAACCATAATATTAAAAGTCTACGAATCAAAAGTTTAAAGCCTCAATTTAGAACATAAGTTTTACCAATATAAATTAATGCTGAGACGTTTTGTCTCTCTTTTCAGCAATAATTCCCTAACAATGACATTGAACACATTAAACCACAAAAATACCAATTGTATTACACCTTATTAAGGATAAACAATAGTTCCTTTAATCCTCCCGATACCAAAAAACACCTTTGCACAATAAACAAAATATAATAATATTTTCACGAATGACAGTTCGATAGTTTTACATCAAATTTTAATAACATATTTTTGTTCGACTCCGAAAGTTCACGGACGCTTGGCTTGTCTTTTTATTATGATAAGTGTTAAATAAAAAAGGTCTTGTTCATCAGCTGTTCTTTGACAGGACCCAACTGTGAAGTATGCGCCGTGTTGTGCATAAATAATGGTGTTACTTAGTAAAACTGTCATAGTCTCTAGATTGACCTTAACTTCATATAGGAATATGCGCTTCTAGATATAGTTCCAACAGATGTTGATGTGTATACGTTGTTACAATGTTTCTCTGGAGATGGAAAGATTAGACAAAAAGGTTGGTAGCAACACTGCTTGTCAGTAACTGTCAATGTCACAGTGACAACTGTGAAGCACATAACTTAACATCGGACTTCTTGGCGGGAAAGTGAAGCGTCATGTTAGCAGTTTTGTTTTATTTTCTAAAATTTGTGTTTAGAAGAATATTAATGTTTAATAGTGGTGGATTATTAACCACTAAGTGTTTTTGAACCTGTATTAGTGTAGGCAAATGAAACAAAACAGTGCAACATCACTTTAAGTTCTCTCAAATAGTCCGCGCGAGGTTTCAGTAAGGTGCCACGTCTTTACTGAAACTCATGGGGAGTGGGGCGGGATATCATCAATCATCTTTATCATGCATTGAGTGGAGTTCATTTCATAATTATTTAAATAACTTTGTACTTGTTAGCTAATTTTACATGACACTGGCTAAATGCACAAACCATGCGTAGCCAAAAAGAAAAAAAAAAAAAACATAACATCACGCCTGTATTCCCCGAAAGGTTAGGCAGGTGGTGTACCTATGTTTAAGTTCCATGTATTAGAGGGCGGGCCTATTTAATGTAAAAAAAAACCATTATCTGCAATTTTTTGATACAGGCAATCATTATCTGGTGATTTGAGAAAAATCCCAATTTTACACAAAATCCACACGTTAACTGCTAGCGGAGAAACACAAGCAATTAATAATTCGATATTCCAAGCCAATATGACATTTACATGAGGTATTGCTGATTTATAGTGGGCACGCGCAAAAGAACATAAATTAAAACTAAGTTATGTTGGCAAATGACATATTAGTAGGTATTTTTTATCTACAATTTTACGGTCGATTTTCTTATGAATTGATAGAATGTTATAGCATCTATAATTTGAGTACTAAAATAAGTGATTTAGTAAGACATTAGTCGCATTCAGGGTAGCCCGATCAACTAACCATCTAATAGATTTTTTTTTTTTGTGTAATGGCATTTCGCAGGTCAACCTAGGAGGTTGTCGGCTTCTTAACTGGACTTTACTGTGGGTGCCTCAATAAATGAAGACCTCTAGGCCGGACATAAAACTTTCCTGTAGGTGCCTCAATAAATTAAGACCTCCAGGCAGGGCATAAAACTTTCCTGTGGGTGCCTCAATAAATTAGGACCTTCAGGCAGGGCATAAAACTTTCCTGTGGGTGCCTCAATAAATTAGGACCTTCAGGCAGGGCATAAAACTTTCCTGTGGGTGCCTCAATAAATTAAGGCCTCCAGCCAGGGCATAAACTTTCCTGTGGGTGCCTCAATAAATTAAGACTTCCAGACAGGGCATAAAACTTAAAAACTAAAATGTGGTTAGTCTTTTTATTCTTGCTTGCGTCATGAGTTATTCTTATGCGTATCTCGCTCGTGTGGACTTAAGATGTAACAAGATAGATCCAGAAATAAACAGAACTTAAGAGTAAGGAAAAAGTATGTCATAAAATAAAAATACAATTACCAGAATACATAAATAATAAGCTCTCTTCCTCCTCTCTCCTATTGTGCTGTGCCCGATAGGGTCCAAAATTGTGTCTTTAATGTTAACCCTACCACCTATTTTACCAACATTATGGAATGAAATAAATAATTAATTGTGAATTGTAAGGTTCTTCATCACCCTCCAATGGTCTTCTATACTTCCTCGTGTCACTGGCACGACAGTAGGTATATAAAATGTTGTAAGTCCGAAACTTTGCTTCTACAAAGGTAAGTTGACCTTAAAATATGTTTGAGTAATTTTGTTACAGACGGTTTTGATTCTGATATTTGAATGCTTCTGTTTTGGCTGGCGGTCAAGTATGAAAAAATGCAGATTTCATCTACATCATCTGCCTAGTCTTTTCCCAATTATGTTGGGGTCGGCTTCCAGTCTTACCAGATGCAGCTGGTAAGACTGGAAGTAGTAAGTGGCCTATTTGACCTCCGCTACCCAGTTACTGGGTGATAAAGAAAAGAAAGAAAGAAAAAACATTTATTGGGACTCGCACAGATCACAAATTAAAATAAAACACACCTTGGCTTACCAAGGAGTATCGTATTACCCAGTAACTCCCGAAAGTCTGACAACCAGTCTTGATGACCCGTAATGACTGTCAAAGATCCACGAATGACAGCCGGGACCAACGGTTTAACGTGCTTTCCGACGCACGGAAGGATCTCGGTATGTAAAGATTGTTACCCATCCACGGACCAACCGCGGCAAGCGTATAGCTTAACCTGATAGATCGACTCGATCGGCTGGTAATACTTAGCCACGAGCCTCTCCTTAAAAAAATATAGATTTATATGATAATAAAGTAATGAATAATGACCCAGGTCCAATAATGTTGGAATGGTCATCATTCATCATCATTTCAGCCGAAAGACGTCCACTGCTGGACATAGGCCTCCCAAAGGGGGTGGTTTGCCATAATCACCACGCTTGGCAGGCGGGTTGGCGATCGCAGTATGGAGTTAAAATGCATAGAGAACGCTGCTGACCATTCTCTAGTCAGTCTCTTAGTCGCCTTTTACGATATCCACGGGAAGAAAAAGGATTGAAATGGTATAATTACTAAAAACTTCGTCTTTATCCGTAACATTCTTAAGAGTAAATAAAACAAATATGGTACATTTTGACCTTTTTTCGGGAAGACTACTACAGGTTTACTTCTTTTTATTTTATTCTAAATTATAGGTACTTACATTATTTGTTGTTTTCACAATTTCATCTCGCCAAACTTTCCAGTTAGATGGCGAAAAGAGCTTGTCGTAAAAAAAATATAATCTTGCAAAAACCAACCTTAAAACCACCAACCACTTGATACTATAAGCCATAAGGTGTGAATTTATCTCTCGATAAAGGCAGAATCCTCGTTATCGAGAAATAAACTCCTTAATTTTGGTTTCTGCATACACTATACACACCACACCACAACATATATACCCACATCGTTTTATTAATAATAGGTGTACCCCTAAAGTCACAGTACACTGTTTTGTTATTTTTTATTTTGTACCTCATAGTAAGTATACGGCGATGTTATGGAAGCGCGGAGTCTCCTAATACAGGCACTGTTTTGCTGAAAAGAAGGCTCCAAACACGTTTAAATGTATTGATTATGCTAATTGTGACAATAAACTCACTTAAAACATTCTCTTTTTTACTATGATTTTATACTTATTTTTTTTTGTTTTTTATTATAAAAAAAAAATCCTTTTCTTTCCGTATTTGTAACCAATTTTAGTATTATTCTTGTTAACAACATTGATAATAATGTACCTATGTCATTTAACTAATGACTTGATTTAGGAGTCAACACGTAGCATTATTTTTAAGATCTTTATCGAGGGAGGCAAACTGTCTCTCCTTAATACAGGTTGCTTTGCTACCTAGCTAGGAGAACAGCAGTTCACCCCTACAGATATTTGTTAGTTTAACTACTACGCTTACTTAATTATTAAGTTTTAATATGTACGTACTACAAATACCTTTTATGCGATAAATAAATATTTGATTTGATTTTTGAAACTATTTTGTATTTGTATTTAGGGTTTTGTCTCAACAGATCTATTGAAACTAAATATTTTGCAGTTACCCCATAACATATAAACATTTCTACTGAAGTTGATTCAAACAAAATGGTGAGACTATTACTCTAACACCCCTCATCCCCCTTGCTTAAGTTTAAAAATAATTAAAGCGTACACAAGAAGTCCTGGCAGGTGTTAGCCTTTCTATCTTTAATCCGGCTAATGATAGTTTATTGCGACCTAATACTTCTGATGTGTCGATAATTAACTGTCTATAATTGCGAACATTAGTATGTTGATCGACTAACGGGATGCTTATCAGTGATAAATAACAGTGTTATAATATAATAATGGAAGGGTTAAGCTGCTTTATCAGATCAGCCAATCATTCTTCAAACACTACATCAAGCATGATTTCACGAAAACAAAAAAATTGTGGAATCGACAGTTTTACACTCCCTATTCTGAAGTACAGAGCAAAAACTATAGTCTTGTCGTGTTTGATATTTATGTCCACTATGATAAATATAACTTTTGAGCGATGTACCAACTAGTCAATAAGTCCTGTACCATTAATGAAACTCATGTAAGTGTTTTATTTCTTGTCAATGTCATGTCTGTTCAAATTACTAAGCAAAAAGTACGATTGTTTTGTTACATTGACATTCTCTATTAGTTTTACTGTAATAAATCAAAGAATTGTTAATGTAAGGATATTATAAAACTTTGTCTTAAAAAAAAGATGAATTATAAATTATGTACATCAGCATATCTAAGAACATAGTACTTAATCTCTTCTAGATTGGCTATTTATTTCTTGGGAAATATTTAACTGATCCTAACTAAAAACTTACTGACCTCCTAATAATGTTCACTTTTTTTAATAATTGAGCCTTTTTTTAACCGTCTGGCATTTTCTGAAAATTGGTTGCCCCACCAAATAGGTTAGGTTAGACAAGAAAAAGGTTAGTACTGTTTGAATTTTATTTCTCGTCTATGTCATGTTTTTTTCAAATTACGAGTACTAAGAAAAAATATGACTGTGATTTTTTTTCGTTGACATTCTCAATTAAGTTTATTGTAATTAATTGAAGCATTGTTCATGTAATGATTATCTGTACACTTTATCTTTCAAAAACGTTAAATAATAAATATCTAACATAACATATCATCACGCCTTGCATCCCCGAACGGTTCGGCAGAGGTGTATCTATAATACACCCACATTTCGCCAGTTATGTTTACGTCCCATGTAAGAGGGGGCGAGCCTATTCCCAACAACCGGGCACAAATCCAACCTCCAGGCTGCTACTGTGAAATTCCATATAGAAAAACCCAATATCACATTGTCTGACTTGGGAATCGAAAGCGAAATTTTGGTTTTATCTTTGGCATTAAAATATTATTATTATTATAAATAATTGGTTTTAATTATTTTCTCTATTATTTCAGTCGTATAATTGCAAACCAAGTATTTATTACCAAATTCTTGGTTTAGGCGATGTGTTTTTTAATTTTGTGCTCACGCCATAAATTATTATTATAAATCTATACGTGAGGATTTGTAATTGGCTGGTTTCTTTTTATTGTCAGGTTGTTGTTAGCTGTAAGTCCTCCATGTACTAAAATAAATAAATAAATAATTATGATAAATTGTAAATGGTACCTTCATGGTCATGGAACAGTTCACGCCATGCAGTAAAAGATGGGGAACCAATAAGAACAGCAGCTAGAATGAGGAGAAGAGCAGATTTTGTGATTGGAAACTTGACCAAGCCATAAAGCAACCGCCTGGAGAAGTAATTACTAGAAAAAAAAATAGAACAACATTTCTTCCAACCCTTTTTTCAAGTAAACCACAACGTTATTATAACATTTAAGTATTTTAACTATTTAACAGTCCAAGAGATTTTCACATAAAAATGAAGTAATTCTGAATTATAAACTTTAATAAAACTGCTTAAAGACACCTGGGCCGTTTATTATAACTTTAATAAGGTAATATGTATTCAGCACAACATAGTATGAGAGAATTATTAATAATTAATTATTTAAATGAAATTATAAACAACTAGTTGGTAGTTTTTTATGGTATAATTTTGTAGTAATAATAATTGTAGCTACGAGCACAATGTTTCCTGTGAATTGTTTAGGATTAGGGCCCATACCCTTCGTAGCAAATTGGAATGGAAAAAAATGTTCCATAAACGTCGGCAATTTGTCGTATTTAATTAGGTTGATATTTCTGAATGTTTTATGAATTATTTGCAATATTTAATTTGGGAAGGTGCTCAAACAATTTCAATAAAGTTGTTTCTTGCTAGAAAGACGGTAAGATTAATAATAATAAACAAAAAAAAAGGTTTATTTCATTTCACCCAAACAAATACTGTTATATTGTGTTAGTTTAAATCCTAAAAAGTTCGTTCTCGAACTTTTTCATTACCTATGGAAAAGTTTTTAATTTTTAAGATTTGTATCCTCTTTTTACAGTAATTAAGTGTCAATTTGTAAGTATTAGGTAGGTACTTAAAATATGCATGCTAGATTCAGACACATCTAATAGATGTGAATCAGATATTGTGCTACCTGACCTATTTTATTGAACTTGTGATAGTAAATCAGTTTTGTGAATTAAAAAAAAAACATTGATTACAAAAAAGATATCGATCGGTTATGTACATGATCTGTCATATATAACCGATGGTTAATATACATTACCCATCATCATCATTTCAGCCGAAAGACGTCCACTGCTGGACATAGGCCTCCCCCAAAGGGTGGGGGGGGGGGTGTTGCCATAATCGCCACGCTTGGCAGGCGGGTTGACGATCGCAGTATGGTGTCCATATGCATAAAGAACGCTGCTGCCCATTCTCTAGTAAGTCCCTTAGTCGCCTTTTACGACACCCACGGGACAAAATGGGATGGTGCTATTCTTTACGTCCGGAACCACACAGGACACACATAAAAATTATTATAAATAAAATAAATTATAAAACATTAGATTTTATAAATAGTTGATATTAACTTGAACATGTATTTTTATAGACCATTAAACATAACACCTTACAATAAGAATATTATTTCAATATTTTACTCGCATAATCCTTTTCTATGCTATTAGGTATTTCTACAGTTAACGATGACAGTTCTGATTACTGCCAACCCTTTCTTGTTAAATGGCGTTAAGGTTTATAAAAGAAACCATGTTAACGGAAGATATAAATAAAATGTTTTAATTAAATAACTGATTCTCATGTAACACAATGACAAACGACAATGAATTCAATATAAAGTTAAGTTTTATACCGATCCATTTATTTTTATAAGGACTTTTTAAATATTTATTTTAAATCAATGATCAGTAAGTAATTAGATTTTACACAGTTTTTTATTTTATTGACTTAAGAATCCTAACTAATATTATACATGCGAAATTGAGTTTGTTTGTGACGCTTTCACGGTAAAACGGCTGAACGAATTTGGATGAAATTTGGCACATGGGTAGACAGTGACCTAGTTAACATAATAAGATACTTTTTTTTTCGGTAGTACTTTCCCGTGAGATACATTCTGACCTCCACGCGGGCGAAGTCATGAGCAAAAGCTAGTAATTTATATTTTCTCAAACATGCTTGGAAATTTAAGCATTATTTTGAAAACCTTCTTCGAGATAAATCGAAATTGCCGTACTGGCAAAATACATGCGAACAGCGGCCACCAATAGTTGTATGAAAATCCATATGTGTCGTGGTTTAGCGGCCAAATAAATTACATAGTAAACTCATATGTATCGTGTAATTTAAAAATGGAACGATCTTTTACTCCAAAAAATGGCAACCAAGGAGGTAACTTATCAAAGGTTTAATTGGACGAACTGGCTTGCAAATAGAAAGCTGTTTATTGAAAAAAAACAAATGAAATAAACACATGTTCGTAATTGAATCTGGAATTTATAAATAATTTACTTAGTTTGAATTTCCGCGCATTATTTGAAAATCCACTATAGAAGCCTTGGCCGCAACCATGCATTGATGGACGAACATGTAGTTTACACGTTGTGTGTAGATGTCTCTTTTGCTGGCCGCTGCAGTAATGTACTATTATGTATTTTAATTTATTTATCGCTCCATATAAAATACTGATATTCAGCTGCATCCGCTTAGACTGGAAGCCGATCCCAACATAGTTGGGAAAAGGCTAGGCAGAGAATGATGAAGTAAAATAAACACACAATACAGTTTTGGAGATACCCAGAGTACCTCGGTAGTAAGATTTTTGTGTCAACAGAAAATATTTTTATAATAGACATATTTAGTTAGGGCATAATTATCTATATTTTCTAGCCACAGACAAAAATAATAAGCAGCTAGAATCAAAAAGTATTTTCAAATTAAATATAATAAATTCGAATTACGTTATTCATAATTCCCGAGGCTATTAATTCGAGACCGCAAATTCAAATTCAACGAACATATGGAACGTGAAAATTCCGTCAATAATCGTTCAACTAATTCGATTCGAATTTTAAATTGTTGCCGAATTTGTTCGGTTTTTTCGCTTGCCGTTGGTTCGACGCCGACGCGATCCGAAAACTGTCAATCAAACCGTTGCATATTATTATTTAAGGTATTGTAATTTGAAAATAAAAGAAACTTTGGAATTTCGAACATCGAAACGCTTTTTTTTAGAGTTCTCGATTTCAAATAATGAGCGTCTAGTAGAACCGCATTTGTCTCACTTGTTAGATTTTTTGTCGAAATCAAATCAGGTAGGTATAATTTCTTATCCGCGCTGCAAAAAAAGGCAATTTTGTTGTTGTGTTTGTGGCATAAATCACTTATTAGTTAGGTTTATCATATTCACTTTACCGACGATCTAGCGGTTTTTCGTCTATTTTCGTCTTTTGAAAATATGCCAATAATTGCGTAGGTATTACTCATTTTTCATTTTATAATTTTTATCTTCAACTGAATATAATAAAAAGAATTGGAAAAAAGATAAACAAATAACATTAGGAGTCTTAAGTTCATACTTTGCGTTTTATTTTGAAAAAAAAAAATCCAAGTTCTATGCAAAAATACGGAACCCGAAAAAGCCTGAGGTTCAAATTTAATTTACAGAACTTCCATCGTTCGTACCAGACACACTTGACCGTATTATTTACCGAAAAGCTAATTGTGTTGTGTCTCGCGGCACAATCGTGGACCGATGGAAAAAACTCACTTATTGGCCCCGGAGGTTCTTACAAAAATTGGGCTTATCCCTAATCTTATATTGACACCGTAATGAGACCAAAATATTGTAACGTCCGAGATTAGTCTTGACAGTATTGTGGAGACGACACGCGACTTAAACTTTTTGGACATTGTCTTTTTTTTGTTTCATGAAATGTTCGTGTTTTCGAAGGATTTATTAATACTAAAATCTAGCAAATTTTCGCTATCAATAAATGTTAAATGCAAAACTGCCTTTTTATCCATGTGGTCTATGTTTGTAAATCTTGCAAAGTTTGTTCTTATAACTTGCTACCGTCGTCGAACTTTAGTGTGAAGTACTATTTTGAAATATTTTTCATTTAAAACGACCTGCAGTGCTATTCTGTAAATATCTCACCGTTAAATCTTGCGTGCAGTGAGCACTGAGCTGTCAGTGTCATCTCACTAATGCTAGGGATTGACCAAGCATTACATTTACAATCATAATCGAGATTTTAATCATATTTTTAATGCTAATTCTGTTGATCATTTTATATTATTTCAAAGCTAGTATTTACGTGTCTAAACATTATTAATTAGGAGGTTTCTAAATAAAATAGCAAAGCAGAAATTGAGTCAGAAACTCAATTTTGTTTATTGTCCATTTTTTTCCTTGACTAGTCCTTAAACATTACTATGTTTAGACACTTAAATACTAGCTTTTAAATAATATAAAATAATCAACAGAATTAGCATAAAAAATATTATTAAAATCTCGATTGTTATTGTAAATGTAATACTTGGTCCATCCCTAGCATCAGGTGGGGTGACAATGACAGTTCACTCCACGCTCACTTCACTTAAATTTTCACGATTAGATGGTTACAGAATTGCCATGCAGTATTCTTTCCAATTTTACATAAATATCGTATTGATATTTTCAAACTAGGCCAGCCTTATATCTTAAAAATGATGCCAATTTATGAAACTTATTTTGTTTTTTTAAGTATTTAGTTATTCTAACTACATTCTATTAGTCACCAATCACAATAAATAAAGGCAAAAACAAGCATCGAAAAAAGTATCAAAACCGTCTCCATGGCTCTGTTCCAACACAGCCACCGGCCGGATTTGGTTCCGTGAAACTAATCAGTTTAAATAAGTAAATTGACGATAGACCGCATTCGTCACGCGATGGTCGAATTCGGGTACGGTGTGCCGAGCTGAGGCCGACATTACTTTGTAAGCATTGGATTTGTATTGTCTGAAGTTCTTTAGGAAAAGATAGTGAATATTTCATAAACGGGACTATTTTAACCCTCGTTAAACTTAAAATTCAGGGGGTAACTACTTCGAAGATAAATCCGAAGTATCGGCCAAATTTTCACCCGTTTCCAGACTACTACGGCTGACTATGTCTGACTACAACGAAAGAAAACAAAACGACGGTCAAAGAGATAAGTCAATGTCAAAAACGTGACTTGAAGTCGGGTAAGGATGCAAAGTCAAATAAAGAAATTTTGGAAGTCAAGAAACGGCAGAAAATTTGCCCGAATGATAACAGCCGCACGGGTTGATCGAAAGTTAAGCTACGCTTGCCGTAATCGGTTTGTGGATGGGTAACCATGCAATACATATCGAGACTCTTTCTTGCCTTGGAAACCACGTTCAGCCGTTGGTCCCGGCTGCCATTCGTAGATCTTCGACAGTCGGTACGAGTAGTCTGAAGCCCAAAAGTCTGACAACCAGTCTTAACAAGGGGCATCGTGTTACCCAGTAGCTAGGTTGCGGAGGTCAGATAAGCAATTGCTCCATGTATAGTACTGGTATTCAGCTGCATCCAGTTAGACTCGAAGCTGACCAGTATAGTTGGGAAAAGGCTAGGCAGATCGATTTTTTCTATTAAAAGCGTATACCCATAGGTATATCATTTTTACTGAGGTTTGGGGCAGTTTGACTTGGTTTAGGACGAAGACACGCGACGCGAGTCTTAAAATTAATTATTATTTTCGAATTCTCCGTGTTCGTAGCAAACAGCATCTGTGAATGTTCTGCTATTGATGAACGCTGGCAAAGCAAGCAATATTTAAGAGCGTTTACGACGTACAGCATTTCATTCAAACTTTCAAGCCCTTGTTTTTCGAAATGACTGAACATTTTCGAAAAATAGTGTTACAGCCAAATTAGACCGATTTTAAACTTTCCATAGAAACAGAGATTTCCAGTTATCTGTTTTTAAATAAGACATTTCGAAAATGTTCTTAGCTAACTTTTTAGACCTTTGTATCCTGGTTATGCGTATGAAGTTTCATTAAAATCGGTTCAGTCATTTCGTAAAACAGGGGCTTGAAAGTTTGTATGAAATGCCGTACGTCGTATACGCTCATAAATAACTCTTGAACACGAGGTGATGTATTATCCCGTGTTGTATGTCTTGCTCCTAAGACTGGAACTTAATAACATAACTAGCGTTACTCTTATAGTGTACATAATAAAGAGTATTCTATTCTATTAAACTTCTGCCTACTCCTTCGAGGAACAATGGTGTGCTGTTATTTACGTTGTATACTGAGACATGTAAAAGTGCAAACCTACTTACAGAAATATAAAGAAAATAAAATACGTTTATTTGCGGTAAACATGACGCAAAAAAGAACATAAACACAAAAATAAGAAAAGGTTGTGGGAAACATGCGTCACATCCACGCAAAACGGCTATCACTCAGCATTATGCTGCGACCCTATACAAGACAGAGCCCCAGCGCTGGTTTTCAGCGACAGCCGGCGCCGACGTAATGACGTCGTCCGGCGCAGCAAACAATTATTAGGACGCTGTACCGGTACAGCATACATAAAGAAAAATAATGATAAACTAAACAGGAATATAAAATAGACATACATGAACATTTAATAACCAATATAAGGAGCCTTACAGGTAGTCGCATATCAAATCAAATCACATCATTTATTTCAGATAAATATCCACAGGTAAATTTTTCATGTCATAAAAAATAAAATAAAAACAAAATCGCAAACTTATAGAATTCAAATCAAAATTAAGATCAAAATTAAAAATTAAAAACATAATTATCATAAAAGTTCGTAACAGCAAGCGTTCGCAAGTTCGTGTCAGTTGTGTAACATCTGACATCTCAGCTTGGTTATAAGCAACTGAGCAGCGACAGAAATTAACTATACTTAAGTAAATCAAGAGCTGTATTCCTAATCCTATAGTGCTCTAGTTTCATGGTTTACGCAATCGAACGCCTAGAGAAATCACAAAAGATTCCAATGGCATCTTGTGCTCCCCAGGCGCCAAAAATGTTATTTATTGGGGTAATACGGCGTCAGTGGTATAACGCCCTTTAGTGAAACCGATCCAAGATAAGAATGCTTGAAAACATGATGATCCAGCTCCATAGGACAACGCAGAGTCTAGACAAAATCAAAAAGGTTGCTATTATAGTTGTATAATTTATTATTTTTATGACATTGATTTTACATTCTGTGATTACCTTTACTTGTAAATATATGAGCACTATGTATCTATCACATAATTAAATTATTTGTTAAGATAAGATAAGATAAAAAAAATATTTGCCCAAACATGTGTATACATACAATAATAAAAAGTGCATGCAGGATAACATAATGAAAAATTGGTTCAGACATGTTTGCCATACTACGGCGTGCAAATGTTTAGAATTACATGTGATTTTCTTAATAATTATATCCTTCAGTCCAAAAAAAGGCAATTTTAACAAAAAATATACATTACAAGAATAAAAGAATTAAATAAAACAAAATTTAATCTATGACTGCAAAATTTGCAACTACTCGTAGTAGGTAATAAATGTCAAAAGTAAAGTTGAAATCATAATTAAAAATAAAGAGGAATTAATAATTCATGTCAAAGTATACAGTCATGTCGAAAGTAATGAATAAAATCATAATTGAATCTATAATAATCATAATTTATAAAGTCTTTCAGAGTCAAATTATTCAAAAATTGTTATGATTATTTATATAATAAAACATAGAGAACAATAGATATTATGTAAAATATTATCAAAATTTCTCATCTAAAAACTCATTCAAATTATAATAAGCCTTATCTGCTAGAAAATTATTAACTCTCTTTTTGAACGCTGCATCATTTAACTGTTTCCAGTCTTTTGGAAGTTTATTGTAAATTTTCGGAGCCATGCAAAAGACACTTTTGCGCATAAGTGCCGTTCTATATTGTTGTAGGCAAATTTGGGTACTGTCACGTCTATTACGAGGGAATCGATCTGCCATGCGAGAAAATAGGAGAGGGTTGGATCTTACGAACATCGCATTTTCTAATATGTAAAGTGAAGGTAGGATCAAGATTTTGTATTTTTGAAAATAAGGTTTGCAATTCTGAGTGGTTTCAAGTTGGAACATCGACCTAATACAACGCTTTTGAGTTTTAAATATAAGTTCCCGGTCAGTCGAGTTACCCCAAAAAATTACGCCGTACCTTAGAATGGACTCCACCAAACCGTAGTATGCGGTGAGTAAAGCATCTATACTAATTACCGCTGCCAGTTTGTAAAGAGCATATGCTGAGGTACTTATTTTCTTACTGATAGTCTGTATATGTGCCTTCCAATTTAATTTCTTGTCAATAATAAGTCCTAAAAAATTTGTTGTATCAACTTCGTCAATGTTATTATTATTATAGTTTATATTTAGATTATTAATTAATGTCAAGGAGCGCTGATTAAAGTGCATGATTTTAGTCTTATTTATATTTAGGTATTTTTAAATTATTATTATTTAACCATTCTATAATTGCAATTAGTGAGTTATCAATGTCAGATTTATATGTGTCTCGGTTCTTACACGCGATTGTCACTACACTGTCATCAGCAAAAAGGCTCATAGGTTGTTCTGTGGACTTAGGTATGTTATTGCTTTATTTATAATTCTTTTTACCTATAAATGGTATATTATAGTAATTTTATTCTAGGTTCATCGTCATTTTAAAAGAGTAACGGTGGAGTCACTTGCTTATCCTTTTCCATATGAAACTACTTTTTGGAGGGGGCAACTAGAATCACATGTTAGACACTTCCGTCCCTTTTTACGAAATCAGTCGCACAGAAAGCGAGAGGAAAGATATTACACATCAATAATCGTTTATTTGCTTAGAAAGAAGGTACAGACGCCACAGCACATCAAGCTACTACAATCTGTCAAATTTCTTCAAAAGATTTTCAACTTTATCATTAAAGGATAAGGTTCAAGGTTGATTGGGAAAATTTGACAGTTTCGGGTAGCTTGACCTACTGGCGTCTGTACATTAGATAAAGGTGTTTACAAAATTTGTGATCCCTGTACAATCTACCCTAAATTAAGCATGCAAACATTGAACATTGAAACCTTTTTATTGAAATTCATACCAGACATAATACACACAGCACCTACAATTTTGACTTATTGCCTACCTATGTTATGTTATGTTGTTTCATGATTATTATTGTTACCGCTAAGTATTTGTTTTTTGGGTTCCGTACCAAAATGGTAAAAAGGAACCCTTATGGTGAGACTAAGTCTGTCTGTCTCTCACAGCTGATATCACCAGAACTACTAATGCTATCAACTTGAAATTTGGAATAGTTTTAGATGACGTTTACCCAACTACTTTGCAAACAAGAAATAAATTTAAAAAAATATACCTTTTTTGCAAGGGGGTCTTAAAAATTCGAATGGAGTCTACTAGGGCATGTGGGGTATCATTTATGAAAGAGCGTTGTTTCAACATTCTCAAAAAAAAAAAATTGTAGTCATCACAGTTTTCGACTTTTGATGAAAAATGTAAAAGAAATATCGTCCCCCCCTTATCTCCGAAGTTTGCATAGAGAATAATCTGAAATTATTCTGTGATAGAAGTTTATGTAAAGAATACAGGAAAAATAAAACGATGTCTCTAAATAGCACTGTTTTTCAGAAATCATCAACATCATAATTATATACGTACGGAACCCTCGGTGCGCGAGTCCAACTCGCTCTTGACCGGTATTTTTATCTTATGTTCTTTTATGGATGGAAATAATTACCAATTAATTGTTCTTACTCCATCCTATGTTATATATCTAATGACAGTTATGACTAAGATTAAAAAAAAAAAAAAAAAAAATCTCGGCAATTAAATTAAAATTGGTATAAAAAAGATAGAATTAAATTAAGAAAATATACAATGTCAAATATTAAATCTAAAGTGTAGTAGTAAAAAACATGAATTGAATAATACCTATTAACTTTCAAAGACGAACTTCTTCAATAACTTATACCTACATACCTATACTCCATTTGAAATAAGATTAGAAATTTAAATAAACCTTTTTTACGGTCCGTTCAACCAATTTTGATTTCTATTGCGTTGGTGGCATGACAAATGGCAGCTGTAATAAACAGTTGGTATTGTAAGCACGTTTTTGCTTTTAATGCCATTCTATATGGATGCAGAATCAAAATCGAAGTCAAAATCGGTTGAATGGATTGTAAAAAAGGTTTTTTTTCTAATCTTATTTAAAATGGAGTTTAGTTATATTGCATTTGCTTCACCAGCTGCAATCTGCCAGGCATACTCACTCATAACTACATAGATTCAAAATATTTCATGAAACAGTAAAAATGTTCAAGCACATTAGGTTTATTATACAGGTTGTTTGGTGCATCGTGTGCCAAATTTAAATGGTCAGGGGTCATCTGCTATTCTTTCAGACCCCTAAACACTTCTCATACAAAAGCGACCGGGATCTTCCAACTCCCTCAAAATCTCTCTAGTCTATCCTCTTGCTAGTGATGTGCCACATGCCATAAAAATCTTTTTACAACTTTGTGAATTCGCTAGAATTGTGAATCGAGTCACAACATACTAAACACAACGCATCTAAACACTCCCGTTCCAAAAGTTTATAAACACCAGTATTGATTTTACCTTCACCCCTGAGCTTATGAAAGTTCTGTAGTACACCCCGTAGTAGCGACCCGCTCCTGCACATAGTGCTCAGTTTTACCGAAAGATGGCTCTGCACGTCACGAATAGAACGAGCGAGTCGGCTAGGATGTGTAACATCTGAGATCTCACCTTGGTAATAAGCAACTGAAATTCGACCTCTCTACTTACAATTTATATAGAACTTACTAATTCCATGCTATTAAAAAGTACTTACTAATTCCATGCTCAAGCTGTTTCTTCCTCTTACACACTTCCGTCCCTTTTAACGAAATCACTCCCGCTGAAAGCGAGAGGAAAGACGTTACACGTCAATAATATAATGGCATACACTTACTGTACACCCGGTTACATATCAAGCTATACATTTCCAGTATACGCTGACCTCTCATTGTACGAGCATCCTATACAATGCGAAATCAGCTTATACTGGACTTTACAGCTAGATGTGTAGCCGTGTGTACGAACGGAGCTCAAAACTCAAAGCATTTATTTCAATTAAACCAATTACAAGCACTTTTGAATTGTCAAAGAGTCGGTCAGTTAGTCAGAAAGTTGAAGCAATGAGCTTAAAAGTGTACTACCGCTTCAACGAAGTAGGTATAAGTAAAGAAAGAATACTGGTCGGTTTTTGTTTTCAGGATGAATTATGCCTTGATAACCATTATCAGACTTCAAATTATGTTTGTCATGCGCCATCTTGAATAAATTCCCTTGGTGGCTTTTTGAGTTGACTTTCACAAATAGAGGGTATTCAATTTCAAAAGTTACAAACATACAATAAAATTATGCATGAAATTTTAACCAACAGAAAATTTGAATTTCGCGGACTAACTTAGCGCATCCCCCTTAAGGTATCCTCGACCAATAAAGTGTTCTATGAATACCTACATATTGGATGAGCTGGGCCGAGCTGGGGGCTGTCTGTGTGGTGCCGGACGTAAAGAATAGCACCTACCTATTTCTTCCCGTGGGTGTCGTAAAAGGCGACTAAGGGACTTACTAGAGAATCTGCAGCAGCGTTCTCTATGCATTTTAACACCATACTGCGATCGCCTACCCGCCTGCCAAGCATGGTGATTATGGCAAACCCTCATTTTTGGGGAGGCCTATGTCCAGCAGTGACCGTCTTTCGGCTGAAATAATGATGATGAGATGAGCTGGGACCTAGGCATTGAACGAAAGCCTTCAAAATATTTTTTGTTCTCAACACTGACTTTTGAAAATCGTTATAAAAAGATTTACCTAACCTTTGATTTATGTTAAATCTTTTCTCATAAAATCTCAGACCGAAAGTGTATTTAAGGGGGCTAAAGGTGAACAGCTAGACAGTTGAACAAACTAAAACAAAGTCAACCGTAACATTACACAGAGGTGACATCATGCTAACCAGAAGATATTATTTTTATACGACATTCAAATAATAAAAAAATTATGCGCGCTTTTTATGACCTCACTTGTAACCTAAAATTGTACTATTGGGCTACGGTCCAAGTTTTAACTGGTAGCGTTTTTGTATTTCGTTTTTAGCAAACAATAATTATTAGTCCCTTCTTCTTTTCGTGTCAATAAACAACAATAGTAACTAATTGCGTAACGCACTTTAAATGACAATCCGAAAACATTTGAAGGAAATTGCTAATCCATTGCTTCATAGTTTTCAAAAATGTGTCTGAAAAAAAATACATGATTATTAAGTTAATACCAAAATTAATTTCGTATCGATCGATGTAATCGAGTTACGAGCGCGTGGACGCGCCACGCCACGCCACGCACTCACAGCTGGTCTGACTCTTACAATTTTTAACCTATATATATATTATGCTCTAAGGACTGGGTCTGACCGCATTAGATGTATCACATCAATCAAATCGCGTTGGTTTGCGCCAGTAGTGACAGTGCGAGAGCTTTCTTATGTGATATGAATGTTTTAGCCGATGCAGTGACAGTAATATTCAAATTTATCTTCATCTGCGTAGCATTTTCACAACTATCTTGGGGTTGGTAAATGCCGCATTGACATTTACTACTTTCAAATCTGTATTTCATTGCAAAAGCCTAATTGTATTGCAAAATGTAAGTGAATTGCATAATTTAATGCCTCATTGCAATTGGATAGGCAAAGCAATCAACATGTATATCGTAATTAGTAAACTCCGGTAATTTACGGGGTACTGTCAGAAGTTATTACTCGTTTCCGATTTATTAACATCGTTTTCAAAGGTTCAATAATGGCCAATCGAGCATCAGCAAAATGTGAGAAATAAAATAAATGTTGGGACTGAGAAAACATGAACGTGCAATTATAGACACTAGTTACTTTTAACTTTTTTATTATTTTCCATTTTTCATTGTCATTAATCTACAAATCTTCAACCATTATCCATTTGATCTTTCTTTTAGTGATTTTAAGTCAGATGTAGACTTTTTACGACTGGAAATAACGATAAAATTGAGATTTCTTAGATGGTGCAATGTTTACACATCCTATATATAATAATATAAATATATCGTATGGTACACATATAGTTTATAACCAGGATTAACACATAGCATACTTTTTATTCCGGTAGTTCCCGTGGGATAATTTCCAACCACCACTCTGGCGAAGCCGCGTGCAAAAGCAAGTAGATTATAAAAATACCTCTAAAATCGATGAGCGGATACAGTAACACGCGTAGCATGACCACTTCTATCTCTACTCAACGAAGAATGGACCTATCGTTATCCAGCGTGACATCTTCCCTTCACATTTGACATCGCACCGTAGAAATCTTTCTACAATCTCCCATTTTGTCTTTAATTGCTTCCGTTTCTACGGTGATCATGCTACGCGTACTGGTCCAGAATTATATCTACCAGATAAATTAAAACGTAGCACGGAATATTTGTATGTCTACTAGATAAATCAACTAGAACTCACCAGGAGTTACTCGTAGTGTATTACGGTCTTGAATGTATTTCATAAAAAAACACTATTTCTTTCCAGCCTTTCTCTCCTAACTTAGACCACAACAGACACAGATATTCGTAATGCGTGAGTTTCGGCAGTTCTGCCGTGATTTACCGTCAGCAGTGTCAGAGGGGCGCGGGGCAAAGATGTAAATCATACTGGCTCATATTTAACGATTTGTGGCTCTTTCCTATGGCTTGTTTACTTGATAGGCGTATGTGGTGGCTAGTTGCGTATCATAGACTGAAGACATGCTAGGCATAACATAGGTAACTTATCGTAATGTCACGCCTGTATTCCCCAAAGGTCTAGGCAGAGGTGTACTTATAGTACACCCATATTTCGCCAGTTGTGTTTAAGTGCCATGTAAAACCGGAGCCTACTGCCATCAACCCGGCACAAATCCAGACCCCGGGCTGCTACTGAGAAATTATGGATCGGAAACCCAATAACACATTGCCCGAATCGAACCCAGGACCTCAAGCTCAGTAGTAGCGCTTGCGAACACTGGACCAACGAGGCAGTTATGCTAGGGTTAAACAGGAATATGAGATTTCTTGCTCTAGTCCTGGGTTTCGGGGTTTGTTCAATTGTTGGAAGGCCTATACTGCCCTCACATACAAATTAACACAGTACTTTGGAAATATTGTAAAAGCCAATTATTTTAATAGAGTAACCGTGGAATTTCTTACCGGCTCTTTTCCATAGGAAACGCCCAATTGGAACCGTGCTCCTAGTTTCTGACGTTTCATAAGTGCCCATGTGAGTTTATATGTGAAATAAAATAAAATAGTTTGATTTTGGACTGTGAACCGTTTATAACTGTACTTTGTTTTTAAGCGTTTTGCATCTCAACTTACCAGCGGGGTATTTTTCTGTTATTTTTTAATAGCTGTTTATACAACATTATTTTTAGTATATGCGAAACCTGAATATAATTTGTTCAGAATAAGGAATTGCATCGATTTCAATAATTTTTACACCATGTTATATTTTGTCCCAAAAATATTTTAGTGCGATGGAAAATGTTATCACCATTTAATTACTTACAATACAATCGCTGTACGGTTAGGTACCTACTGCCAAATTATTATCAACACACACACACATGAGCGCAAGACGACCCTGGAGGCGCGGGGGCGCCGGTAGCATGTTTTTGTACGGACAACCCGGTAACATAACAACCTTATAACTTTGTGATTTTTCATGATACAGTTTTGAAATTTTGTACATAGATTCTTTACATAAAAATACTAGACATGTGTTTCGGGTTTCGAATATACTAAAACTAATATTGTATATATATGTGAGTACATAAATGATTAAATAAATAACTAACATTGAAATTTATTGACGTCCATATGTTGTTGAGCAGACGAACTTTTCAAACATATAATGAAGCAATGGATTAGCAATATCCTTCAAACTCTTGGATTATGATTCAAACTGTGTTAGATATTTAGGGTTCTGGAATAGGTAGAAGGGTCTGTCAAACTATTAGTTACTAGATCAAGCCATGGCTAACGTTCTTTTGCCAATGTAAAGCCTAGCAGAAGTTGCTGGCTGAGTTTACCACACATCAGAAGGACCAATGTCAATTCTGTCACTTCCATATCATACATACATATATATAGACTGATTCTATAATGTTCCGAATGCTGGGACAGAGGCCTCCTCTATCTGTGAGAGGGAGTGGGCCATAATACACCACGCGGGCCCAGTGCGGGTTGGTGGATGTCACTTGTCTTCGAGTTTTTAGTTCTAGGACATGCCGATTTCCTCACGATGTTTTCATCGTTTTGAGTGCAGTGGTGATGAACGAATTTACACAAAGTAAAACGCCTGTCTGGTTTCGAACTTACAACCTTACCACTCGTTAGTCGAGGTGGTTACCGCGGGGCCACCACTGCTCTTTATTCTGTCATTGAGTTTAAAATGAAGCTTGACACTTCTTTTTTAAACCTATCACAATCCGTACCTAATGGCTTTTACAGTCTGGTGCGACATCGCGGGCGCGACAGACAGCGCGACCCTTGTCGCGCCCGCAATATCGCCACAGTTTGCACGAGCCTTCAAGATAAGCCTAGTCAAAAACGACTTAAGTATATACAAAACGAATTCAGAACTAAATTTAAGTAAATAATCGCAGATTCACACCTCGATACGATCGAATTATGAAGAGATGTTTTTAGAATTTGCATTAATGATGTAACTAATATTTTGTAACAATATAATTTAAAAGAGTGTCCATCGAGTTTCTTCCCCGTTCTTCTCCATATAGGTACATAATATGCTTTGGAATGGACAACTAGCTTTATATTTCTGAATGACCGACTCTTTGACAATTCAAAAAAGTCCCTGTAAATGGTTTAAATTAAACAAATGCTTTGAGTTCGAATAACTTAATAACTCTAAAACTTCGTATTGTCTCATCATTTTCTCGACATTTTTCTATAAGCAATTATGAAGTTCACAATAATAATTATAACGCCTGGGTTTGCACCTTGGTTCCTTGACATGTACAGGTTGACAAGCAAGGGGGCAGGAACGGTATCATGGCGGCAATATAACGTGTTGTTTTTAACGATCATAATTATAAAGTTATTGTAAGTACACGCCTCATAATAACTGACGTTTGTATGCGGAAAAAAAAGTGTATAAAGAAAAAACAGCTTAAGTATCAAAGCATTTACGCCCTTTTTACCCTGAAGGGTTTGGCAAAGTTGCTTAATACCTACGTTTTGCCAAGTAGGTACTATGTAGCTAGTTTAATATGATAGGAGGTGATCCTATTGTTATTTACTGGGCACAGTTAGAAAATCGGGCTGCAATTAAGAGCGTTTATCCCGCGCGAGCTGGCAACGTCGCATTTCTAGAGGGTTTTCATGATTATTTTCTTAAATTTAAATCAAAATACTATTTTTTTTTCAGTCAATTACTAGGTCACCATTTCATTATCTTAACTTATATTTTACTATGCACGTGTTTCTGTGAGGAGTACATATGCAGGAATCGTAGCAACGCGTTCTTCTGTAGTTTCTACACTTTCTGCCTATCCCTGTGGGCAGAAGGCGTGAGTTTATGACTGTAAGTATGCATACACACTACACACACACACACAGAGACAAAGACAAAACACATCACACCCACACCCCACATGCACCCTGAACTCCACTACACTTCATACAAATTTAAGATATTATTATTATTCTCTTCCAACAGAAGTTTGCCCTAATAACGTAAAATGTAACTTTCGTTATGCATTTGTTAATGTTTTTGATGATATTTTTGCCTCTAAGGGGGAGTCCCTGGTGTCCTGAAATACAAGTCACGGCTTACATCATAATTATTTATTATCATTTTTAAGTTATAGTTAATAAGTGTTATTTGTGGAAGAAAAATAAAGTTTTTTTTTTTTTGTTCCTTAAAAAAAAAATTCTTCTTTCATAGAATTAAATTTTTTGCTGTAATTCTATGTAAACCATCGGGAATATTATTTAGTTATTTCAACCACGTACGAAACTCAATACCTACCACATTTGTAAAGGTCAAACTTTAACATAACTAGCTAATAACAATTTGCCATAATTATCTGAAAGAATACCCATAACTAACCTAGCTACCACATAAAATACCGTCATAGTTTTTACCTTTTTACCAAAGATTTAAATGGCTAGATTTGCCCTCACCGTACTTCGTCACGCGAAAACATGTTTAAACTGAGAAGAGTGAGCTCACACATTAGAGTTTCTATGACTGTCAAATCACTGCGTCATTTTGTGTCAGATGTGTCAAAATTAAACAGAAACGCGTTCTTTTCACGCGGTAGGGCGAATCTAACGATTTAAATCTTTGGTTTTTACCTTTCTACAATGCACAGTAAAATAAAGTTGGCAAATGATTTTTATTATTCAGCCAGTAAGTTTATTGTTTATAGTGCCATAATGTTAACTTTACCGTTTACTGTGTTGTAATTAAATGTGATTTATGAAGGAATTAAGTTTTTCGGTTAGATTTTTGGAAATGAATTCTGTTTCAAAGAATTATTTCTTTGAAACAGAAATGAAATTCGATCAGTAGACGAATTTTAATCTATGTTGAAGAGAACTTCTTGGTTACCTCTTTGGTTCTGAGAAACAAATAAAAAAAATGATAACTAAGTAAATACTTAAGCTGCATCATGATTACTGCATTCAATCAGAAGTGGAATGAAAAATAATTAATTTTTTCATTAATTGTATTTATAATTGTTTAGAATATAATATCGGTTTAGTTTTGCTAATATAATTAAACTACTTTTAGTTTGCCGACACTGTCCCACTGCTGGGCAAAAGCCTCCTGAAACACCTAAAGCAAGAAATATGGACCAATTTTTTTTTCTCTCTGGACCATTAAAAAGACCAAAGCATTTGCAATTATAAAAACTGAATTTAGAACATTACTCATAACATTACTAAAAAATCTGTTTTAAAATAATAATTTTGTGCAGTTTTGCACATGTGGATCCTACAGAATATTATTATGGGCCAAGTTTCTTTTCAAACCAGGTCACGTTAAAAACAGCTGATATTAACATCCTTAGATTTTTCATTCATTTCTTTTAAAGATATTTAAAATAAAATGAATAGCAGGTATCGTTGCACTTTAAACAGATAAAATCAAATATCAGTTACTATCTCTAGCCTGAGTTCAAATTAGTAAAAAAATGTTAATTTAAACATAGGGTCGTCCGCCTGTGTGTATGGACGAGGGGAAAATGCGAAAACTCGCCCTCACCTGGCGGCCATTTTGTGACGTCACCGCTGGCGGCCGCAGGGGACGCATTTAGACGAAGTATTTTTTTATGGAAGAAAAACCAATTTTTTTGGCAAAAATATTATTGTTTCTCTTTGATGACAGAAGTTTGTCAGAAAATAAAATAATGTTTAATCACTGAATGTAAGTGTAGTTTTTAGCGTTGTTAATAAAAATATGAAACAATAAACACCTACCTACCCATAGTATTCTTAAACGAAAGACAGAGATGAAAAAAAAAATTGTCTGAATAAAACCACTTATAAATTTTCTTTTTGAAGTTTCCAACGTTCATAATAATTCGTACAGTACTAATACCAGTCTACTAAAATATAATTTTCCACGAAACTTTAAAACTAATGCACTTAAGAAATGCCAGTTATCCTTTCTCCTGAACGTCGACATTGCAACTGACATTGCAAACAAAACCTATACAATTTAAAACAAAACTATACAAAAAAGGTGCAAAAGAAAAACTCGGGCGCAATTGTTAAGAAAAATAAAAATGTACGCTCAGTACGTCCCCGTGTGCGCTTTGATGATGCCGGGGCGTTTTGATTGGTTGGCGAGATGTGGTGGGCGTGGTTTGTGTGAGCCCCTCCCACCTCCGTTAAGGGTTTTAGATTGTGAGGCTCCAAACGTAATCGGGCGCTTGCCGGCTGCGCCACGCGTACTCACACAACATAGCATAACCTTTTAACACGTGCTCTGTATAAGAAAAATAAAAAAAACCGGTGAATATACCCGTGCAGTGACAATGTGGTGAATTTTAATGTGACTCAAGACAAGCAACAAGCCCAAACTGTGTTATGGGCTAAAAATATGATATAAACAACTGATGTTATGAAAAGTGTGGAAACTAATGTTTTGTGTTTAGTGTTGTGGAATCGATCGGCTGAAAAGTGACCTCTGGCGGTTGAAATTGGCCGAGTTACATAAAACAGTAACAATACTATTTTGTGGAGTGCTATGTTCAGTTGATCGACGAAATTTTTTAGTGGAGCCAAAAATCTTTCAATAAGATTCCATTCTGTTGAAGCTCAATCAATTCTTCCAAAATTTCTTATTCTGCTTCTTGAACTAATTCCATCATAGTTTTGGAATTTCTTTTTACTTTTTCCTTTTAAAAATTCTTGACAGCCGTTTTAGGCTTTATTTGTGCAATATTTAAACAAAGATATCTTAGTGTAAAACGAGTGTAAATTAAAGCTCAGTCTACATCGAATTTAAGATCCGATATAAGTGTAAATAATAGGCTCATTAATAGTGATAAATTAAATCAATTAACTATCGAAGAAGATCGGAATATTGGTGGTGATGACAATTATGAAATTCTAGATAAATTGGAGGTCACACACAAAGAAGATCAAAGAGATATTGAACATCTCAAACATTGAATAGTAGTTACAGACAAAGGAACAATTATAATTTACGTTCGACCTTTACAAAACGGATGAATTAATTGCTATCAAACTGTTAATTTTGCAAGGAACATCTAATTCGAGGTCTTTGTTTACGAGTTTCCAATACAATCAAGATTTTAAGTGCCGACAATTAAAATTGGAGTAAACGGATTAACGAAGAACACATAAATTGTAATCAATGCAAAATTACTGAATTTAACACAATTATAAACAATTTACATATCACTGGAATAGAAAACATCTCAAACTTTATGATTAGAAGCTTCTTTATCGTCGACCGAATCTGACCTTGGTGTGCAAACTGATAGTGAAATCAAGCAAGAATCATCAAGAGATTCCTCACTAACAAAACCACATCCAAATGCTGTTGCGTTAACTTTATCTTCGCCACTATTGACATTACAATCTTCCACATCAACCCTGTGAGCTGCACCACGTTCACCAAGATCACCAGTCAATAATTCAGTGAAAGAGTGCTCTCTGCCACCACAACCAGATGCATCATTGACCATATGTCGTTACCCCGCCGATCACATTAACCTGGGGGTGCACGTATCTGGGGTGGAGCTGCAATCCGTCAAGATAGCCACTGAGTCGAAGCTGCAGCTGTGCGGGGGCTGGAGTGGGCAGGCTAGCTACGCGCTGGATGGATGCGTGGACGCTGGCCTGCTCAGACCACCGCCGCAGCCGCACTCCAGTCAACTTGGTACTGTTTATGCTACGAAAAGGAGACGGAGGAATGGAAAAAGGTAAGTCTTAACATACTATGTAGATAGTTGTTAACACATTTTAATTCGGTGTTGAATTTATGTGTTTTGTTTCATGATTTTGGCCAGGGCGTCGGCGACGGCTTTTTATCAGAAACGCATAGTAATGCTTATGGCTTGTGGCCACAAATATACAGACACAGTATCTACATTATAAGTATAATACATATAGAAGATAAGACTGACAAGTAGATAGGTACAATGCGGCAATATGTAAACTTATCCAGTAAAATTCTAACTTTCTTGTGACAATTGCGATTGTTTTTGCTATTGTATTACATAGATCAGTGTGTGGTTTTTGGAAGTACAAGAAGAGGAAGAAATTCGTTACGTATTTTAAGCAGGAAGTTTTATGTAGGTATATGCTAAAAAGTTTCCACAGAAGAGTAACAAAATTAAATATTATTAGATTCTAATGTGAAGTTATAAATTAGTGTCTCATTAAGCTTTTCTTTTATGCTATCAATTTACTAGTAGTAAATAATGTTGTCATATTAATTTCAAATGTCGCCGCTTCGTGTAAATTGTAGCTGTTATAAAATAGGCTTCTAGTTCTTGAATAAAGATATTGACGTGTTTAGAATTTATAATTGGATTTGAATAATTAAACTCAAACTAATTGAGTTGTGGGCAATATCGTAGTGGTAACTACTTTAAGTAAAAATACACATAAGTTGGATTTTAATTACATTTTAGTTTTATAGTAGTTAGTGACCAAGTTACTCGTTTAATCAATACTTATATTTAAATTGCCACATTTTTCATACATACCAAAATAGTTTTAATATTTTTTTGAAAATCTTGTTTAAATCTTTTAAATTGCGGCTTTTATTAAAATATTATTAACCTATTAGTTCTATATCTTTTTTAAAGAATTTTTAGATGGGGTTTTTTTTAAAATCCTTCAGAAAATAATGTTAGTATCATATCCCAAAATAATTTCAAGAGAATTTTCTATATTTAAACACAATAATTAAAAGCGAGTAACTAACTGAGTTTAACCAAAAGGTGTGAATTATGACAATATCAATCAATACAAGACAAAACGTTAACACTTGTCTAACCAAAGTGCCGGATGTGTGATATATAAAAAAGTTCAATAATCGTAACAAATCGATTTATAACAATTAAGTAATAATTTTGGAAACATCAAAATTCTCAACGCGTTTCGCCTATGCCTCTTGCATTTTGTACGAATTTGTACTTTGTTGCCCTTGAAATAGGTTTAAAATTTGACGGCTATGCTCAACTTGCCATAGAATTTGAATTGCTAAAAGTGTCTAGAATATAACTAACATAAATTTAATTAAAAAAAAAAAAATAATTTAACTAAAATAACATAAATTTATTATTATGGATAAATAAAAAATATTCTTTCAGTAACTTTATTCATGTTTTTTTAAACTGTGCCTTAAGGACTGTTTTTTCCTCCCTAAAGAACAGATTTTATTTTTGCGGCGGCTATTTTCATATTGTTTATTGTTTCATTTACGACGTTTTCAAATAGGATTTTATCAATTAACTGTAAGTTAGTTAACTGCAAGTATCATTGAAAGTCGTGATAGTCGCAAACTTCGCATGGTTGGTGGTGGTTAAAAAATCTATTAATCTCAATAAAATTAAAAACAATAATTACTTTTTGTATATGTTTTGTTCATTTTCTTTTACACAGTACCATAGTAGATTCGCTTTGCCCGTTTTCTTATTATTGCAACGCACTGGTGCACTTCATATAAAAATTATATCTTACCGTTCAAAGTCAGAACAGAAAATGTAAAAGCCGTAAGTCATGGATTTTTATTTAGTTATTTTTAAGTAGGTATGTTAATTAATTTAAACGTCTAGCTGGAATAATGATTTGAAAATGTAAGTTCCCAAATCTCTACCTGATAAAATTAACTCAGCACATTTTGTGTTCATATTAGATGGTAGGTGCGCTCAAATATAAATCAATTTCAAATCAAATAAAGTACTTTTTCTCAGTAGCAGCCCGGAGTCTAGAGTTGTGCCCGGTTGATAAAATAAGGCTTTATTTTTTCAAATAACTTCTCCCGCTCTGGGTGGAGCGGGACTCAGAGCTGGGTGTCAGACTTTTAGTGACTAAAACCCACCCGTGTTCCTTCAGATGCCTGTGTGGCAGGGTCACGATATCCCTTTCGGACAGGCTCCTAACCCTGGCAGGCATTGGCCCTTTCGGACCCCGTCAATTGGTGCTGACGTTTTTTTTGAGGCGCGCGTGGAACAAGGCTTGCATATTACATGGGGACTTAAACAGAACTGGCGAAATGTGAATGTACTATAGGTACACCTTGCCTCTGCCTAACCCTTCGGGGATTACAGGCGTGATGTTATGTGTTATGTTAAAGTACTTTTAGCACGCATGATGTAATTCTAGTTTTGTATAACCTAACCTACTTAATTTTGAATACCGACCAAACTACTTCAAATTAATCAATCTACCAAGCGTTTTCCCAACTATGTTGGGGTCGGTTCCCACTCTAAAAAGAAAAGAAAGAAAATACGTTTATTTGCGGTAAACATAACGCAAAAAAATAAAAACACGAACACGAAAGAACAAGTTGAGAGAAAATATGCGTCACATTGGCCGGACAGCCATGGATGGATGGCATCGGTCGGTCGGGCGTCTAACCAGGGAGTCTACTCCCTAAATCCGTTAACGAAGCAACGGGCCCGTCCGACAGTAGTCCGATACGTCGCAGTGAACACTACTCCCTAATGATTTCGGATTCATCAGTTTCCAACGGAATCATAGACAATCTTCGTGAACGAATGACGCATGACTATAGAGTTGCGCAATTTTACCGGTCGATTACCGGTCTACTTATTTTGTGGTTTTCAGGTTTAAATAATCAAAAATTAATATTTTTCTTGTTAGAAACGACCGCATTTTTTTAACAATATACTTTTTATTATGTCTAAATATAGAATTGAATTATTTTTGCCATTTTGTTCCGAAACTGGCATTATCCTGTTGATACCTTTGCCTGTTTTGTTTTTTTGATGTCGTATCAACTGACATAACGAGCCGTCAAAACAAGTGTCAAGTTGAACTTTTCGGACAGGCAAAAACGCATTGGGAGTAGGGACAACTGTCAAAACGTGTTGTCATTCATTCTTCGTTCGGGCCCGTAACGAATCATCCATCCGAAGGTGATAAGGAGTAGGAAACGCCCGTAACGAAGGCCGACACAACGGACTTCGTGCTTAGGGAGTAGACCCCAGATGCAGCTGAATACCAGTATTTTACATGGAGCGACAGCCTATCAGACCTCCAGAGCCCAGCAGCTTGGTAATACGATACCCCTTGGTATGATTGGTTGTCAGACTTTCGGGCTTCTGACGACTCCTTACGACTGTCAAAGATCCACGAATAACAGCCAGGGTCTTCGGCTTAACGTGCTTTCCGAAGCACGGAGGGTTTTTGGTATGTAAAGGTGGTCACCCATCCATGGACCAACATCAGCAAGCGTAGCTTAACCTGATGTATCGAACCGTGCAACTGTTATTATTTAGCCAGGAGCTCCTTCATAGTACTTCAACTACATCATAATTATTGCAAAAGCATGATGATCACACATTCATTGAACTGATTGCAAAACCCGTTACAATTTTAAAACACCGTTATTTTAGTTATTAACATTAATATTTTTCCAAAACTTTTCTGCTAATAAAATTAAATTCAATCACATCTAGTAGATTTCGACATCTATAAAACCAAGAGCGTTACGAATGATCCGTTCAAAAATCAGTGCTGGCCTATTAGGTTGATTCGATTATTAATTTATGAGGTGAATAATAGCCGTTTATCGATGCAGTTGAATCGATTCTACTCGGTATGACCGTGGCGATAGATTCGGATAACGGATTTCGAATGTGTTCAATTTCAAATTTAGAATTTCGTCGTGTACGGTGATGGAGGGAAATTGGTTTTATGCGAAAGAAACGTACCAGGTAATGTAAAGTTTGGATATATTTTGCAAGTGCCTATAATACAGTCTATACTCAGATTTTTTATTTGCTAGACTAAAAAAACATTTTATGTCGACATAAAAATAACCTAGTAAATAATGTAGTTACCGAGTGACTCTCACCAAGGACCACTGAATCATTCTCTGCAGGAGGACCTTCACTGTTGTCATGTTGTCTCTAAATATTAATTATTTATCGTGTTATTTTTAAAAAAAGGTCGTTCGCACCTATCATTCTGGTCTAGCAAATTAAAAATCAGAGTTTAGTATATTTTGGCGTCAATTGTCTCGTCAGATAGTTTTGGTTTTTCTTCGATGTCAGATATTTTTGCTACTTGTAGGTATATGCCTCTTCCACAGATGACCGATCACTTGTGTTTGCTGTCTTCTTGAAAACAGATATTATATTAATAAAATAATACACACTACCTTAAGAATATGTTTGATTTACAAATTATTTTAGTATTACGTTTGTTTGAACTACGCATGCTACGCCGGCCCCTTCCGAATATTTTATCAAGGAAATAGGCTATATATTTTGAACTAGGCTGAATATTTTGAACAACGTTCATGTAAAAGTGTTCTTACTTCATTCCCATTGTAATTATTCTTTAATCCTTTAACGGTGTTTAGCTACTAACATGAAATACAATATCATGTTAGTAGTAGTTACATCAGCGATAGCCAAATACGGCACGGTTGGCGCAGTGGTTAAGCGATTGCCTGCCGCGCTGCGTGTCGCGGGTTCGGTTCCCGCACGGAACAAATATTTGTATGACCTACAAGTAGTTGTTCCGGGTCTGGCTATTTGTGTATGTGAGTTTAAATGTTTGTAAACACACCCATGATACAGGAGAAATTCCTAGTGTGGGGCAACGTTTTAAAAAAAAAAAAAGAAAAAGAAAAATGGTGTGACCGTCGGACTGCCAAGTCGGTCTCAAGTTCGAATCTAAGCCACTTACCTCTGACTATTCAGATTCATATCCGTATTTTATAATTATCACTTGCTTAAAAAACGGTGTAGGAAAACATCGCGAGGATACCGGCATGCCTGAGGGATATTTCTAGACGGCGCTTGAAGCCAAGTCAGAGGCCAACGGGCGCATAAAATCTCTAACACCAGGTTAGTGACTAACCACACGACGAAAGAATGTTAATATTTTAGTCTGAAGCCAAGTCAACACCGTTTTCATGAATTCATGAACAAGAAAACAGAATTTCACACTAACTTAGGTAACTACAAGGGGTTTAAGAATGACGTCATGTCTCCCCCCGCCTTCAGTTTCAGGGCGTTTTAAATACACATGACACGCCTTGAAGACTTAAGGATACTGTTGTTATTGACCTTGTAATGTGGTTCATATCTTGTGGAAGAAAGAGAACGTTTTATTTTTTCTTGATTGATTTTGTAACGGGAAATACTAAATCTTGTTGATCTCGCAGTACCTGCACTCTAGTTCATAAACAGGCCACTACTAACAAGATTATATATTAATATCTTCTAATAAGTAGATTAAGAGCAGTGGTGACCCAGTGATAACGGCCGCGACTTACGAGTTGTAGGTCGTAGGTTCGAACCCAGACAGGCGTTTTACTTTGCGTTAATTATTTCATCACCACTGCTCTCAAAACGGTAAAGGAAAACATCGTGAGAAAACCGGCATGTCCGAGAACCAAAAATTTCAACACATGTGACATCTACCAACCCGCACTGGGCCTGTGGTGGATGATGGCCCACTGCCTCTCACCGAGAGGAGGCTACTGTCCCAACAGTAAATTTATAATAAAATAAATAAAAACATTTATTTGACACTTAAAATAAATATTACAAATAAGTAGGTCGAAATAATATAGAACACAAATGTATTGCCAAGAATCTGATCCTAACCCCCAAACCAGGCCTGGATCTGTATTTTGGGGACCAGCGTTCAGCCATGGGAACTACAGTGGGAAAGTGATAGGCTGACTATGTATATATTTTATGTAAGTAGATTAGACCGACTTTTGCTGATTTCCTTATTTTATATAATAATTATAAAAAATTTTTTGGTTAATATATTTTTGCTCACCCTTGTCCTACCGATACTGAAACCTAAAAACGAGTTCTTGAACCTATGTCACATGTATATCGTGGGCGCTGGTTTACCGACGCGGTGCGCCATGACTAAACCTAAGGTGCGCAAAGGCAGCCCGCGATATTCAAATTTTCTCCCGTTTTTTTTAAGCCAGTGTCAGGTTGTAACTTGTTATAAATGTGATTCGTGACCATAACAAATATTTATTTACAGAATTATAATCATTAGAATCATTAATACACCTCTCTAAGTTAGTTTTATTTGTCTATTGAATGACTTTTTCATGAAATCATGACATTTCAGACCAATTCTAACTTAGAGAGTAGTTTTAATGATTATAATTATGTAAATACATATTTGTTATGGTCGTGGATCATAATATTTTGATCCAGATATAACCTGATACTGACCTGCAAACTGCAATTTGAATCATAAAGAACAATCTAAAGTAAGTACCAACACGTTCACACCTAGCTTTTTCATTTAGCAGTATATAAGCGTGAAAGTACCCATTATTATGAAATCTACAGTATGCGATATTGTTTTGCTATAAGACTTTAAAATAAAACGTTGTCTAAAAAACCACCTTTAATAAAAAGCTCATCAACCGCCATTTATCCTAACATTAATGTCCATTTTCATTCATCTATTCTTGTTCAAAGAGGCAGAAAACTTCACACTACCCACCGTTTTTGAAACACCATTCGTGACGTAGCCGTGACGTAATGATTACGTAATTATCTTCACTCAAACTATAGTTTATTAGACAACTATTGTGTTTGAAAACCATGGATCCATGGTGGGTAATTTATTCAAGTACAGGCGACGAAAGAGGTTAGTATACAGGCTAACTTGGCTGTACCCTCTACGAGTATGGCAATACTAAAGTAAGTCTTGCACACTCTGCGCACAGAGCTTTGGCTCCCTAAGCAAACGGTGACTGTCTCACAATAACGGCTGTCCAAATACAGATAAATTTTAGACAGCTTCATGTCAAATACTGGTGAAAATTACAGATTTTCATGATGGCCGTTCTAATATGTCGGAACCGGTTTTTTAAGAAACACAAGCTTTAGCCCCGTTACAAACTTGCTGACTGTCTTATATTTACGCCACAGCATGAGCTATTCTTGTATAGTTGGTGCAGTTATTGAGAAAAGAATAATCGGACTCAACCCATATTTTACGTAGGTATGCTGTAATGAAATGTTTACCAGCGTTTATCTAAGTGTCTTTTGTTTAAATCCTAATCACCTGCGTAGACCATGACCTGGGTTACGACATGTAATACTTTTTATCTCGATATTCCCACGGGATTGAGACTTATGCGTGTAAAACCGCGGGGCGCAGTTAGTAATATTAAAAATGTGATAGTTTGTATGCTTTTTACTCAATCACGCAAAAACGGCTAAATGGATTTGGATGAAATTTGGCACACAAATAGCTTATAACCTGAATTATCACATAGGATACTTTTAATTCCGGGCAGAAGCTAATAGATAATAAGCTTACAAAAATAATAATATAGCATAGCTCAACCATATCACATTATACACCAAACTATTTTGGTGACTGTACCTACAGTACCTATTTAATAGCAGATACTATTTAAACTTGAGGGGTGTAACTTCGTAAGATGTTGTTATAATTAAAGTTGACTTTTAATTATCAAATTAATATGTTATTATTAGCGGTCACCGTCAACAGGCGGCGGATTGAAAGAGTGAGTTTTGTAATTACAAGTTATAGTTGGCAACTTGTCTTTATCAGACTTTTATTGTGTTTCTGCAACACCAAGGCTTCTATCATAAAAAGAAGGAACGAGTATTGACGGCCGTGCTCACTCCATCTGCGAAGAATTAAGGGAGATCGCTAAGCTTATTGCCCTATTTCAGAAAATCATGACATTTAAGTCGTGAAGGCCCAGTGGTTAAAACCTCGAATGTCATGCATGAGGTTGTGGGTTACATAACATAATCAGCCTCAGGCCTTCTCTCTGTGAGAGGGAGTGGGCCATAATCCACGAGCCCAGTGCGGGTTGGCTGATGTCACATGTCGTCGAATTTTTGGTTCTAAGACGTGCCGGTTTCCTCACGATGTTTTCCTTCACCGTTTTGAGAGCAGTAGTGATGAAATTATTTACACAAAGTAAAGCGCCTGCCTGGGTTTGAACCTACAACCTACTCGTAGGTAAGTCAGGGCTGTTACGACTGAGCCACCACTGGTCTAATTTAAAAAGTTTGTGGGTTAAAAAGTCTGAAATTGACAACCTGTCTTCAGCAAGCGTGGTGATCAACTCTTGTACCATCTCTGCGTGAGAGTTATATTGGTCATGCAGTGTGACCAAATTAGGCCACTATTTTTATGACACTTGAGGCCAATTATAACTTAGAGAGTTGTATTATTAGTTCTAATGATTATAATTGTGGTGTAATCAATCTGCCTAGTCTATTCCCAACTTTGTTGGGGTCCGTTTCCAGTCTAACCGGATGCAGCTGAATACCAGTATTTATTATAACAGTAATGATTATAATTGTGTGAATACAATCATATTTCTTTCTGTTGCAAATCATATTTTCATCAACATACAACTTGGCACTGACCACCAAATTGCAAAAACCTATAGAAAATTTTAATTTCGCGGGCTGACCTGGCGCTTTGGATTTAAGGGGGGAAGCGCTAAGGTGGCCCATGAAATTCATATTTTCTTAGGTTATATAGAAACTAATACTATGGAAGAAATTAGAACAATAGACAATTTTAATTTCGCGGGCTGGCCTGGCGCTTTCGCCTTGAAAGCATTAGACTCTAAATACTTCCATCTCGATTTCCACCACTGTAAGATAGGTGTTTACACCAATGCTAACATAACATCACGCCTCTTTTCCCCGAAGGGTTAGGCAGAGGTGTACCTATAGTACACCCACATTTCGCTAGTTACGTTTAAGTCCCATTTAATTGGGCCGAAAGGTTCTGGAGTGGCAACTGCGTACCGGAAGACGTAGCGTTGGAAGGTGGACCGATGACCTTGTTAAGGCCGCAGGAATTCGCTAGATGCGGGAAGCATAGAACCGGTCGAAGTGGCGGGGCTTCGGGAAGGCCTATGTACAGCAGTGGACATCTTTCGGCTGAAACTATGAATAGGGGGTGAGCCAGTGATAAGGGCAACGAAAGTTAAAGCAAGTGTGAAGAATAAAATGATCCATGCTTACCCCTTAGATAAGGTTGTAGAATTTGCCAAATGTTGAACAGCAGACCTATTCTGAAAAAAATCTCACCGTGTATACATAGGTGAAGTGAACTTAAAGTGAGTTGTTAATAAAGTCAATCCCTCACTGGCAGTTCACTCCAAGCTCAATTCACCTAAGTTTTCACGGTGAGATGGTTACAGAATAGCACTGCAGTGTCGAACCAGACACGTTGTTTGTGAACCTTGTTAGTTTAACAAGATATTATTAATTGTTTATTGTTTTCTCTTCTACTCTTACACACGGTGTCTACATCTCTTTGTCTTCTTTCCTATTGCAGGTATGCTGGAAGAGATTTCTTTAGAAATAAGCATCATCACCTTTGTACGCTTTTTCTGTTCCTTACTTCTTGTCTGTTTCTATGTGTGTACATAAACTGTTCAATAAATAAATAATTTCAAAACAAATATCTCCATAGCTGGGCAAAGACCTGCCCCAAGTATCACCACATGCGCGACCACTTAACATGACGCCAGGGGCCCAAGTCTGCTATTTTTATAAATTCAGTCATTCCAACACGATCCCATTGTCATGCCATTGTCATTTTGCTAAAAGTTCGTAATCTGGTAAATTCATAATGGTCGATCATTTTCTTTGCAATTTCTTTCAATGTAGTGTCAGTTGCCGACCATTGGAAAGTCATAATGACGCCATTATAATAGTAGATTACCAAACTTGTCAAAATCAACAATTATGAAATCAATGATCGACCATTCTGACACTATTGTAATAGCAGACTTGTGGCCCTGTTTTCCTAGAAGGGTTAGGCAGAGGTGTACCTAAATTTTAAATATCAGTTTTTCTTAGTGAATACAACATTATAAACTGTGAAATTATAACCAGTTGTATATTTTGGCAAGATTAATAGTACACTCGTTGGTTTTTAAATACAAGCATTTTTATTTATATTCTTTTTAGGGTTCCGTACCAAAATGGTAAAAATAAACCCTTATGGTGAGACTAAGTCTGTCTGTCTGTCACAGTTTGATATCTCAAGAACTACCAATGCTATCAACTTGAAATTTGGAATAGTTTTAGATGACGTTTACCCAACTATTTTGCAAACCAGAAAGAAATTTTGAAAAATATATCTTTTTTGCAACATGGCCTGAAAGGGGTTCTTAAACATTTTAATGGAGTCTACTAGGGCATGTGGGTTATCATATGAAAGAGCGCTGTTTGCACATTCTCAAACATTTTTTTTGGGCATCCTAGTTTTCGAATTTGATGAAAAATGTAAGAAGTTTGCATAGAGAAAAATCTGAAATTATTCTATGTGATAGAAGTGTATCTAAAAATTACAGGAAAAATAAAACGATGTCTCTAAATAGCACAGTTTTTCAGAAATCATCAACCTCATAATATTATTATACGTACGGAACCCTCGGTGCGCGAGTCCGACTCGCTCTTGTTTTTTACACAACTTGCTATATGTAGGAGGCATAGCGTATGAGCTCTACGAAAAGTGGGTGGAGTCGAAAAATGGTATCGTAGATCGGGGCCATTTTATTTTTATTTCAACCAGCAGATAACACCAAACTAAACAACAATTTATCAGTAAGATTATTACCACCGGCTGCCTATAAAAAGATTTTTCTTTTACCAACCAACAAAAGAAAAATGTATTAAAATTTCCAGGAAATTCCAGCATCTTTTTACGAAGACACCCACATTGGTATCTTTTGAATAAAACATTACATTTCTAGTGTTCGCTTTATGAGTTTTTACTTAGTTTTGTTTAATAATTATGAGTTATAACAAAAAGTCGCGGTAACATTGACAGCTGATTCAACTAAAAATTGATCACAATTCAACGTTACGCTGTTTATTTTAACGGGATCAGCAGTACAGATGGAGGCATAATATTTGTATTTTTTTGATACAATATAATAATTTAAGAGAAAATAATCAACTTTAAATTTATTAAATTTATACTTATAATATTAGTTCGGTTATTTTGATGGAAGTTTACTTATAAATAATTTAAGTGAAACTAACTTCTAAATGATTGATAATTATTTTATCTGGGTTTTAAATTTGAAAGTCAGAATGTGTGGCGTTTTTATGCACCATGCTGGATGCGTGTCAAAATCGTTTCTTAAGTGGCTGACAACAGGTACACCGGTGTCACTGTCAGATTGCATAAAAAATTGCAAAGAAAGAGATGCGCGATGACACAACGTATAGCGTAAAAATGCAAATAAAATCGATTAAAATTAGATATTAACTAATTAATAAAAATTAATCCATCACCGGATGCAGTTTAGCAATTGCAATTTTATGGTATACTTTTAATTATAATTTTATCTGTTAACGAAGGGATAAACTGCTTTTAAAAATAATTAAGAGTTGTCTTTGAAGATTTTTTTATGTATAAAATTATGTTTAATTATGTTTTGAGTTCCATCACCGTATGCACAAAAGGCTAGAAAATATCATACTGTTTTTGTTTTGGAATATATATATATATAACTTTTTAACCGTTTTCATGAAATCTCCGCCTTGAACCTGTAGAGGCATGAGGAACAGGGTGTAAAGTTCACTCATTCTCCATAGAAAAGGGAGGATCCTCCGACCAGACGGGTGCTGTGTCTGGTGGGCTACTGCCCGGCGATTATAGTCGGGACGTTGTATAAATATATACCAGTCGCGCGGTAAACTCTGTTTGCGCGATGCAGGATTTTGCGTGAAGTCAGTGTGACGTGTATACTTCGCATGTGGCAATGTTGATGCCGCTACAAACCCACAAATGAGACATTTTCAGTGTTGTATGTATGTGCTTTTTAGATCAGTGGTCGCGACCGCAACTTACGAGTTGTAGGTCGTAGGTTCGAACCCGGACAGGCGCTTTACTTTGTGTAAATTATTTCATCACCACTGCTCTCAAACGGTGAAGGAAAACATCGTTGAGGAAACCGTCATGTCCAAGAACCAAAAATTTGAAGACATGTGACATTAACTAACCCGCACTGGGCCCGCGTGGTGGATTACGGCCCACTCCCTCTCACAGAAAGGAGGTCTGTGTCCCAGCAGTGGGAACATTATAGGTTGATTATGTATATTTAAGTGCTTTCTTTGGTAACTCTTGTGATAACTAGCTTGCCTAAATTGGAGAGAACAATCTTGTACAGACGCCAGCACATTAAGCTACTACAATCTGTCAAATTTCTTCAATAGATTTTCAACTTTAATCCTACAGCATAAGGTTCAAGGTTGATTGGGAAAATTTTACAGTTTCGGGTAGCTTGATTTGCTGGCGTCTGTACATGGACCAGTTAACAATTGCTGGCCTGCAGTTATCATGCAGTGAGCAAACGTATTGATCGATGTTCTTTCTTTATTTTGATAGTGATCATATCTTTGACCATAAATTTATAGAGGTTGTTTAAAACCTCCCTATTACATGGGACTTAAACAAAACTGGGGAAATGTTAGTGTACTATAAGTACACCCGTGCCTAACCCTTAGGGGAATACAGGCATGGTATTATGTGTGTGTGTGTGTTTTCTACTTATGTAGATTTGCCTGGTGGCAAGCTACGCATTTCATTTCAATTTACAATTTATCTGCGCCTTTAAAAACAGCCGATAGATGACAAATGGGAACTATACGTAAGTAAATTAATAAACGTATAAAAACCAATTTATTTGCGTAAAATTAAAAAGAAATATGTAAAATTCACCTTTCACCCCTCTTTCACAGAACGCATCTAGATCTTTACGCCATACATTAAAAAACCCACCTAAACATACCATACAATCGTAAATTCAAATAAAACCGTCGAAATTGTAAAAAAAGAGCGAAATATACAAAATTGCGCGCGCGCAGCGTACAGAAACACCTGCTTGCGCAGATGGCCGACTGTCAGTTTGTTAAGGGGGATGCGTTAAGTCCGTGAAATTCAAATTTTCTCACGTTTTTTGCAATTTGCAGATCAGTGTCAGGTCGTATGTTGATCAATATATTATGATTCGCAACCGTAAGAAAAACGTATTTATATAATTATAATGAAAAGAATCATCAATACAATTCTCTTGGTTAAATTTGGCCTCAAATGTCATGATTTCAATAAATTGTCATTCAATACCGTAATTTGGTCTTAGATTGATGATTTTACTAACTATAATTCTGTAAATACATACTTGTTACGTTAGCGAATCATATTTTGTTACAACCTAATAACTACTGAACTACAAAAATAGCAAAAAAAAGTAAGAAAATTAGAATTTCACGGGATACCCTGGCGCTTCCGCCTTAAATAATAACTTTACCATTTGAACCATAAAGCGTGATAAAGTCGGGTGATTTCTTAGTTTCTTAGCATAGCATAGCATTAGATTAAAAGTAAGTTTCGTTTTATTAAGTTCATACATACATACATCCATCCAATAAACTCACGCCTTCTTTCCATGAGGGTAGGCAGAAACTACAGAACGCCACCTGCTAAGATCCTTGGGTAACCCTTGTTTCATCGAAAAGAAATTGACAAATTATCACTGCCCAAACAATTTTCCGCATAATTTTATTTGGCAAATTATTACTTAGCAAAAAATCTCCTCACAAATAATTGTAACGCAAACTAGTTATTGTTTAAACGTCCCAAACATTAGGTTTGGGACGTTTAAACAATAACTTGTTTACCAACTAGTACTTTTACCAATTTTAATGTAGCGAAATATTTAGTATCGTCAGTTTTCAATGTACCATTTCTATTCAGTCAATTGTAGCCTACTAAAGTATTTTTTTTCTATAATATTCTAGTCGTTTCTGGCGTAGGGGGGTCACAGTTTTAACCTAACCTAACCAACCCATTTTTTTTCAAATTAATCTTGTCTATCTAGTTTGCCTACTAAAAATTATGAAAACAATTATTTGACTAAATGTTTATTGTCTAAAGATTGTAAGCTGTAATAAATCATTTGATTAAAGACGAAATGCCTTAATTACATTATCCTTGGTAATATTCTGCCGAGTCATTTGACCAAATGAAAATTTGCGTACTAAAATCATTCCAAATGTTGCGTTGGTATAAAAAAGGTTGCTAAAATTTGTTTGGGTAGTGAAATTTTGTCAAAATCTTTTCGCAAAATGGCAGGATCCCACGATCCTTACATACTCCTTTTGCCTTGTTTACGTTCATACAGCTGGTCATACACGCTCGCCGGTTGTGAGTACTACGCACCTGACCTTTCTGAACAACATCACCAATACGGTCACTGAATCTCCTCCTAGGGCGTCCCCTCCCGTCGTCTTGATAATCTTCTTCACATCAAGTTCACTTACTGTAATGTTTTTTTTTTGGTGCTTGTGACCTGTGAATATCACAATCACCAACGATTATAAATAGCATATCAAGGAAAATCTGGATGTCATCATCTGCCTAGCCTTTTCCCAACTATCTTGGGGTCGGTACCAGTATTTTACATGGAGCGACAGCCTATCTGGCCTCCACAACCCAGTTACTGGGTAACACGATATCCCTTGGTAAGACTGGTTGTCAGACTTTTGGGCTTCTGACTACCCGTAACAACTGTCAAAGATCTACAAATGACAGCCGGGACCAACGGCTTAACGTGCTTTCCGAGGCACGGAGGAATCTTGGTATGAAAAGATGGTCATCTATCCACGGACCAACCGCGGCAAGCGTAGCTTAACCAGATCGATCGACCCGTGCGGCAGTTATTTCTTAGCCACAAGCTCCTCTTATCCAAATCTGGATGTATTGGATGAAATATCATTATAATATTGCTAGGAATATTTAGATGAACACTGAGATTACGGCTAATAGATGATGCATGGATGGATGGAGGATGGTGATTCAATGTTTATCATCATCATATCAGCCGAAAGACGTTCACTGCTGAACATAGGCCTCCCCCAACATTTGGGGGACGTGTTGCCATAATCGCCACGCTTGGCAGACGGGTTGGTGATCGTCGAAGTCAAAGTCAAAGTCAAACCATTTATTTCAAATAGGCACATAAGAGGCACTTTTGAACGTCAAAATTTACAAAAAAAATAGAATTAAATGATAAATGATTTATTTCTGTAAGTAGGTTTGTACAAACACTTTTACACGTCAATCATATTAAAAAAAACTAGATGAGGTCGGCGTTTCGTATCCGACTACTCTGAGAAGAAAGGCCGAAACAAACTCAGAGGTCACAGTCTCTTTTTAAAGTCCAGACATAATCTTGGTCAGATCATGTGAAGACCATGTAGATTGGTGCCTGAAATGATCTTTTGACGAAAGAACCACACAGGTTGAGGGGACCTGTCCAGTCAGTGCACGCATTTGTCAGTAGTCGTGCAGCTCAACTAAGAACTTAAGGTTAATTGATTCTAGTTGCCCCTTCCAAAAGGTACCTAGTTTCGTATGGAGAAGAATGGGCAAGAAACTCCACCGGTACTCTTTTAAAAATGTTTTACAATATTTTGTTTGATTACATTAATTATATTATGATTATATGTGAAGACGACGCAGTATGGTATTAAAATGCATAGAGAACGCTGCTGCCCATTCTCTAGTAAGTCATTCTCGTAAAAGGCGACTAAGGGAGTCGCCTTTTACGACACCCACGGGAAGATATAGGATGGTGCTATTCTTTACGTCCGACACCACACGGAATTTAGTTTTATAAGATAGGTATTTTATAAATGGTGACATTTTATGTGGTCTTACTGAGAACTGATATTGTATTGAATAATTCCACATGTAGATGAAATATATGAAACCATAATAATGGACTTATATGGGCTTGTATAAAAGCGCAAGTCCTGTGACATTTAAACAAAAACGCATCGTATAGTCATTAGGTCCATTAAAATACGCCTCCACGAGTCGTGATGCATAAATGTAGTACGTTCAGCACACCATGGCTGGTCACTGGGCGATCAGCGCAACCACCTATCATTTTTCAGACTGGGCAATACATTTTCCACGACTTTACTTACTTTTTTTTTTACTTACAGCTCTTTTGTCGATTCGAGATATTTTTTATACAAAATTTCCTAATTAAATTGTACAGACGGCTAGACACCAAGCTAAACATTTCCAATATAAGCTGATCTCGCATTATATAGGATTTCCGTACAGTGTGAGTTCAGCGTATACTGGAAATGTATAGCTTGATGTGTAGCCGTGTGTACTACTCGTACATTATACAAGCCCAGTTCAAAATCAAAAGTCATTTATTCAACCTAGGCTGAGAATCAGCACATTCGAACGTCATAAATTACATAAGACAGTCCCCCAAAAACGCCCAGCTTTGACCACTTCCTAGTGCTTTAGCTGCGAACAAGAAGTGGCGCAACAACCACCCCAGCAGCACAGCTGTCCGTTCAGTTAGAAAACAAGTGTGGACAGTGACCCCCAAAGTAGGCCATTACCTGTAGCTTGGGGGTCAGAAAAAGAAGAACCTTTTGCTGGGTACCGGTCTTCTAATGCTGAGTCCATAACTGTCGGTCGTTGAGCATATTTTCAATTGGTTCCAAAATGGGGGCTTGCCCATCTTTTTGTTAACTGCTTGGTAGTACCATTGGATGCTTAACATACTACATAAACTATCCTCATTCATGGAGTTATTGAAGTGAAACTTTAATAGCAATTCGATAGTCGGACGAGAATTGGGAGCGAAATTTCAAGGATGCGTCACGTTTAGACACATTTTGTACCATGAGAGCGAAGAAAGATGTGCTCGTGGCTTAATTATAACAACCGCACGGGTCGATCCATCAGGTTAAGCAACGCTTGCCGGGGTTGGTCCGTAGATGGGTGACCATCTTTACATACCGAGACTCCTCCGTGTCTCGGAAAGCAAGTTAAGCCGTTGGTCCCGGCTGTCATTTGTGGATCTTTGACAGTCGTTACGGGTCTCCAGAAGCCCGAAAGTCTGACAACCAGTCTAGATTACCAAGGGGTATCGTAATACCCATTCACTGGGTTGTGGAGGTCAGATAGGCAGTCGGTATATGTAAAATACTGGTATTCAGCTGCATCTGGTTAGACTGGAAGCCGACCCCAACATAGTTTGGAAAAGGTTAGGCAGATTGATTGAGAGCGATGAAAGATAAAACTCTCTCTCTCTTTCTCTCATACTAAATCTCTCTTTTATTGCTTATTTTTTAAGAAGTTTAAATTTTTAATTTTGTAAATTTTGTAATGAGTTTGTGAAGTAGAAGAAAGATGGTTATCAAAGACTAATATTATCCCTTGTTACTCAATCGTTCAATCACGGCGTGTGACGGAGCGTTTACACTCAAACAATAGCGGACTGCCCACCCGTAATAAAAACAATCGCAAAGAATCGCGATTCTCACAAAAGATCGCGTTTAAATGAGCGCTAACCCTTGATTATCGTTCGATACCGAGGCGAGATCGCTTCGGGCGAAATGCGCCTATAATTTCGCGGACGCGGCAACATGTCGCGTGCCTTTATCGATTGTTTTATTTATCGATAACGTGTTAACGGTAATGTGCGGCTTTTAATTGATTGGGAGTTAGGCGAAGTTAGTTTTTTTTATTAAATGTCTATAACCGCAAAATTATAATAACTATCAGGTAAAAATAATGTTAAACTGATGGTAGAGCTTTGTGAGAGAAACACTTTTTTCAGAGGATATGATCACAATAACATCTTATTTTGCTAATTCCGCACTTAATTATTAGCAAGGTAGCTCTATAGTAGTGGGGCTGATAGCCCCACTACTATAGAGCCTTATGTCTACCCGTGGACAGCGTTGGGAGTTAAATTATTATTAAAATTCTATATGTTAAATTAGTTGTGAGTTCTTATATTATAACTGTTTGTTGTTCCTTTCAATAAAAATAAAAATAAAATATATCATAAGTTTGTTAAAAAGGTATATAATATATTCTATCTTATCTTGAACCTACTCCTAGAGTTCTACAGTGAATTATAGCAGATGTTAGAAAAAAGAACCGTTCTAGATTTTAAGTTAGCATAATCAGTCAGTAATGTTCCCAGTGCTTCCTCTCTGTCAGAGGGAGCGGGCCTAGTGCGGGTTAGTAGATGTCACATGTCTTTGAATTTTTGGTTCTAGGACATGCCGGTTTCTGCACGATGTTTTCCTTCACCGTTTTGAGAGCAGTGGTGATGAAATAATTTACACAAAGTAATGCGCCTGTCAAGTTTCGAACCCACGACCTACAACTCGTAAGTCGCAGCCGTTACCATTGGGCCAACACTTCTAAGGTTTAATTTATGAGCCCATCATAAAAAAATAAAGAGAATAAAAAAATGACCATAAACAATATTAATTTTAAACGAACACAATTTTTTCAATTAAGAAATATGATTTATCTAATATGCATATTTGATTACAGAAACATATAAAACTACTAGACCAATGCTAATAATGTTTGTACGATATATATGTGTAGTCAATCGTATAGTAAATTATCATGAAATGGTCATTTCCTTTACTAGATGGTTACAGAAGAATTCAAAATGGTTTCCTTCATAGTTAGTCTTTTACAAGGAGGCAGTGGGTGGCCTAGTCGGTTAAAAAATACTTTAAATTGTAACCTTTTCATTTAAGGCATGAACGAAGAAAGGTTAATTATTTTTTGTGCAATTTTACCAGCACATCAGCTGGCTTCATTAGCAAAGATTGCTAATAAAGCTAAATTAGCTAAACTACTTACGTGTTAACGATGGTAACCAAAGGAGTTAGCCCTAAAAGATAACGTCATCGGAACTACCGATATAGGGCCTATTCTTCTTCGAGTGGTGCCTGATCTATAGACCGTAAGCTGCATTCATTCTACATTGCCAGAATGAATTGATCATGAATGGATTGATGATGGTAGAATGGTATTTGTTTCTTCAAAGCGTAATGATTTTGAGTATTTTATAATAGACCTTTCCTCTTTCCTCAAAATACCATTTCAGACACCAACCTACATGGTCCGCAAATGATCTGACCAAGATTATGTCTGGATTGTTATATACACATTGACATTGATGATTTTTTATCTACACAATGATCACACGAATATTTACTTTGTAAAGCATTATATTATTTTAATTATTTTAAACGTGAAGACTATGTGGGTCATTGTTAATTTTTTTTTTCTCAGTAAGTTTTTATCATGGTCTGGAAGTTTGAGTAATTTTTGCGGCCTACCCAAATGTCCTTTCTTAGGTATTGTTCGTTGAATCGTTGATCTCCTCAAGTTCTGAGTTGAGCTGCACGACTACTGACAAATGTGTGCACTGACTGCACAGGTCCACTCAATCGTGTGGAGCTTTCACCAAAAGATTTACTTGTTCTGATCAAGATTATGTCTGGACTTTAAAAGGGACTGTGACCTCTGAGTTTGTTTCGGCTTGTCTTCTCAGAGTAGTCACATAGGAAACGCCGATCAAGTCTAGTTTTAAATAAAAACCACGTTTGCACGTTTCTCTAGTGCAAGAGAAACGTTTTATGTCAAAGTTCTGTAGCAGCAGCTTTAGCGTTTACGCTCCCGTTCATGTTGGATCCTACGTTTAGTTTAGACTGTGCTCGCCCCCTATTACATGGGGCTTAAACATAAATGGCGAAATGTGGGTGTACCATACTGTCATGATTTCCAAATATTAATAATATTTGTAGTGATTTTAAATACTAAAAACTGACTGACTGTAAATTGTTTTCGATTTTATCTATTCTATTTTCTCTTCTACTCTTACACACGGTGTCTACATCTCTTTGTCTACTTTCCTATCGCAGGTATGCTGGAAGAGATTTCTTTAGAAATAAGCATCACCTTTGTACGTATTTTTCTGTTCCTTTCTTCTTGTCTGTTTATATATGTGTGTACATAAATGGTTAAATAATAAATATAAAATTGAAAGTATGTGATTTGCCTCAAATGGTTTTTGTATCAGTAGTCATGAAGTTTAAAACAATCTCATTTGACAGTTACGGTAAAAGTTCTAGTTTTTTAACAGAATGGAATGTAAACAATTTCATTTGGAGCGTCACGTAGTTGATAAGTCAATTCTCTTCGAGTCCCGGAACCTAAAGGTGGTCTTCAAGAAGTCTAAAGTCTATACTGATATTATATTGAGTAGGTACTACGTACTTAAATAGTTCCTTAAATATTGCTCTAAACCAACTTTGTATGTGTGCAAGAATATAAATACAGAAATATTGCTACTGATAAGGCATTACATTACAATAGGTGCACGTCTGCCTAACCCTTTGGGGATTACAGGCGTGATGTTATGAGTATACACTACCAAATATTATGAATTTTGAACCTGTTATGATACTGCAAATTCTGCTCAACGGCAAAAACATAAAAATATATACAAGCAGCCGCATACTGGCGATTATCAGGCCACACGTAATTAAACATGGCCCGTTTACATTTTTAACGTATCGCGCCAGTATTAAAGATTTTTAAATGTCCGGTAACAAGCCTGGTTAATTTGAAGCAGATGCGCTTTGGTGGCGCGTTTGAACGCTACAGTGACGGGCGAGTAGTGAGTAGGGGTGAGAGTTGCATTAGGAAGGGGGTAAAATACGTATAGCTACTAATTACGGTAAAATTATTCATCAAATTGATTTCATATTCTTTCATTTAGCTTTTTTTATTTTTATTCGTAAATCCCGAAAGCAATTTGCAGTTTATACTAAAATAAATTTAGTTTGAAATCTTGGTAGGATATAAACTGGACAATATCTTTGAATCATTAGGAAATATTCTTTATCAAGTACTAACGTAACGTATCGTGTTAGTAATTTTCATTAATAGTCAAAGAGGAAAAAGTGTTTAAAAGAAAATACAATTAGAATAGACTTAAAGGTCGTGCAGACTGGCGCGATATTGCGACAGGCAGCGCGACCTTTCCATTAAGTTTTCATAGAAATTGAGCTACTAGGGTCGCGTCGCGCCTGTCTGCGGGAGCCTTCATAAGAGTCAATAAACTGATGACAAGGATGGTGTAATTAATGAATCACACTATCCTTTGAACGTTGTATTATACTATGATCCATTAATTGGATAGTTCGTCTTCTTCTTCCACATTCATAACTTAGTACCCGTTTATTGCAAAGACACATACTTCAAAAGACTACCTTCCAAACTCGCCCACCTAAACGAGGCATCGTTTTTGCTATAAGCGTATGCGCACGTGACGGCCATGTCGATTGTCCTAATTAGATCAAAGGTGACCGACGCAAACCAGTTATGATAAGGTATTTAATTTCACACCAGTTACAGTTGCCCAAGCCTAAAATAGTAAGCTAAATACTAAATGAATATGTTAATTAAAAATTACTGGAATTTTTGTTTTAGCTGTTTAATGATGTAAAGGAGGCATATAAGAAATTTAAGGACCTGCCGTAGTTTGAAAGAAAGAAATACATTTATTTGACCAGGACAGTGCACAATGACCAGCAAAATTGTTACAAAATTTTATTGAATAACCAAGTTTTGTTAATTAGGTATTTTAACCTCTGTATACAACAATAGGGTTCGTTTTGTGAACGGATCAGTACTTCCAAAGATCCCCCTTACAAACAAACAAACAAAAATAGTAGTACAAATATAATATGTATGGGCTTGTACCACTACTGCCCTTAAGAGGGCCCTTCCCGGTCCGTCTATCGTCAACGCGAGTATGGTCGAAAAGCTTGTTGTTTCATACAGCGCAAGTGAGAACTACTAACAAGCGAGTGAGAACGCGATAACATTGAACAAAAATAGTGTGCGGAAATTTCATAAGACATGTTCCAGGAAATACGTGTTTTTGAGCAAGCCTTACAAGGTTCTGAAATAAATGCTTGTCATTTAGAATCTCCATTACATGTGCAAGGTTTTTATGGCATTTTTTTCTTTACATTTACAATTTACGGGTACATTATGAACGGCCAAAGTTCAGATAAAATTTGTGCCAAAAAGTAGATTTTTGCAGGCTTATACTGAATTTCTTTCTTCAAATTTTTATGTTTTGCTTGCCTAGAAACCTAGGTATAGTGCACAAGATATCTATTGGTTCAACAATTTCAAAGAAAGATGTGTTACAACGCCATAATCACGTACGAGTGTTTGTATGAAAAGTATGACGGGTTGGCCGCTCTTAATACAAGTTATTTCATAACTTAGTAAGGGTGCTGGTTGCAAAACCTACCTGTTTTTTAACAATATTAGTTTATTATTCCATTTTCCAGGTTTCCTCACGATATTAATTCCTTCACCGTTTTGAGAACAGTGGTGATGAAATTATTTACACAAAATAAATTCCTACCTGGGTTTGAACCCACGACCTACAACTCGTAAGTCGGGGCCGTCACTAGGCCACCACTGCTCACCATCACCATAACATCAGCTATCTGCCAGTGAAACTCCCGTCAAAATCGGTCCAGCCATTTCGGAGATTATCCGGAACAAACAGACAGACAGACAATTTTTTTTTTCTGATATATGTATCGTATATACTTTAATAGGCATTTAGTAAAAAGCTGTGTTATTTTGACATTAAAAATAGGCACTTCAATTTTATTTATTTGTATCGATGTATAATCATATTTTTGTTTAAATATATATTTGAATGGCCTGGTTGCTGGTACCTTTTAGCCAAGTCTTTATTTAGTTACAAACTTTGTTTAATTATTGATGAAATGAATTATATACAATACATGATAGATGATATCCCCGCCCGCCCGCTCCCCTTGAGTTTCAGTAAAGACAAGACACTTTACTGAGACCTCACGCGGACTTCTTGAGAGAACTTGAAGTGATATGTTGCACTGTTTTGTTTCATTTGCCTACACTAATGCACGTTCACGAACACTTAATGGTTAATAATCCACCATTATTACACATTAATATTTGGCTAAACACAAGTTTTAGAAAATAAAACAAAACTGCTAATCATGACGCTTCACTTTCCGCCAAGAATCCATCATAATTATGGATCCAGAAATTCATAGATAATAATTAGACAATGAAGGTGGCTAATGAAGCAATCAACTTTGAATAAGTTAATACTCTATTCCTCTTAAAATACCAGTTGTGATGAGCCGTGACAATTACGCCATTCAAATGAGGTCGTTTTTTCGTTACGAATATCTCACATTGTTGTCCCTAAAAGTACTAGACTACAAACAGTTGTAGCAAATTAGAACTTAATAAGTAGCTAATTGGACACACGAACGTATTCGCTAATTTTCATAACTAGGGTAGAAAAAACAGCTGAACAATGGTGTATTAACGAGATGCATTTCAACCGTTTTAACACTTGTTTTTTTACTCTGTGGCCTGTATCAATTTAATAGACTTGTCAAATAAGGTGTCGACATGTGTTATTGTTAAATTATTTTTAGGACAATGTTAATGAAGACAAGTTTAATAACGAGTGCATGCAGCGGAGGAGAGAATGTTGAGATGGATTTGTGGAGTGACGAAAATTGATGAAGTCAGAAATGAGTACACAGGGTTACTGGTAACTCGACGTATTCCTTGCATGACGTCATAGTAGTGTAAAATTTCAACAAATTAAGCCACCAAATGTTCTACCGAAATTCAGTATTTTTTTAGTCGTTTTATTAAACAGATTACGATCAATAAATTATTTAATTAGTGATATCTGCCAATCTTCTAGGCATTTTGTAATTTATAATTATTAAAAAAGATCTGCTACGGCATCAGTTATGATAATAACTTAAATTCCCTATTTCCCTTCAGCATAGTCTTGCATTTTAATCGGGTCAAATCAAAACCAAAAGTTATATATTCAAACTAGGCTGAGAATCAGCACTTTTCGAACGTCAAAATTACGTACATAAGACAGTCCCTTAAAACGCCCACCCTTCACCACTTCCTAGTGCTTAAGCTGGGAAGAAGAAGTGGCGCAACAAACTCGACGGGACCAAAATACTTTTTTGGGGGTGTGAGGAACAGGGTTTAAAGTTCACTCATCCACCATAGAAACCTCCGACCAGACGGGTTTTGTGTCTGGTGGGCAACTGCCCAACGGTTGATGTCGGTTGCGCGGTAAACTCTGCTTGCGCGATGCAGGATTTGCGTAACGTCAGTGTGACGCGTAGTTCGCATGTGGCGATGTTGATGCCGCTACACTTTAACTAAACCCAGACAGAGCCGATAGGTACTATACAATTATTTTCAAAAACATATACATATGTTATTTGCAATAATAATTTAAGATATCAATGATTTCCGAATTATGTATTAATATACCAGTTCAAAGAAATGTACAAGCACGTTTCCCGTAACTTCTTATACAAATTCTCACACCGTTTTGTAAATCCATGTTAATCCCTTTTTTACCGTTAAAAGAATCCTGTTTTTACCCGTAAATCCTCATGATCCAGTTCATATAATTTCCCCACATATATCGCAAAGTAGATAAATGTGTAAATTGTTATTTCCTAGGTATCAGAAAAAGCTGCTCATCCGCGTTACTTATGGCACTCATAGCGCGCAGATCCAATAAAAATATCAGCAATTCTTTGATAAAACATACGGGATTTCAGTTTGCTCGTTCCCACTACGTTTTTTTCTAAATAGAGTTGAAATTATCTTTCATGGTTCCGCCACATTGCATGGCAATCACAATGTAAGATAATAACTTTCGTTTAAAATGACTTCAATACTTTTGCCTTTTCATGGGTTAAGACCTTCCTTGATCTTGAGAAAACGTTGCCATTTGACTGCTGACAATGCTTTTATGTCGGGTCACGCATGGATTTTGTATGCTACTGTTTCTCTACTAACAGATACTCAGTATTACCGTCTTGAAACAATTAACGATTCTTATTTACGTACTTACCTAGCCTGCGTTGAAGCCCAAAAGTCTGACAACCAATCTTACCAAGGGGTATCGTGTTAGCCAGTAACTGAGTTCTATTGCTCAGATAGGCAGTCATTCCATGTAAAATACTGGCACTCAGGTGCATCCATCCGGTTAGACTGGTAGCCGAACCCAACATAATTGGGAAAAGGCAAAGCAGATTTATTGATTTACGTGTCGTACGTGATTTAGACTCGTCACAAACCGCGTCACGCCGGCTCCTACCACATCCCCGTACATTCCACCGCGGCTGTATCTAAAGGAAACATCATGCAACAATGGCGGAATGGTATCAGCTCTCATGGTTGTCACCTGTCGTAATTACAATAAAAACTGGTGAATCCCACATGCGATTATACTTGCTACGCGTGGCGTGAAGTTTAGACGTTTTTTGAGAGATAGGGTGAGATCATGACAATGACGAGGTAGCGGGCATAGATCAGCCGACGACAAAACACGTTACATTTGATATTTCACGTCGTGTTACATTTAATATTTAATATGTCACATGTAACTAACATTTTTTTTTTGCATAAATACTTATTTCTGATAAAACTGTTAGATTGAGGTTTTTTATTGCCATATGCCAAATTCTCCCGATCTCTAAATAAATTATGAGCATAAATCACATCATGGACATTCGTCCACATAAATATGCTGTAAGTTCTTACTGCATATTTATTTTGCTTAGCTGTTTTTGTAGGGGCTAGAAATTTCTAGTTATCTACTTAATATCAAATGAAGTTGGTATAAACAATGGTCATATTTAAAATACAAGCGGTACGTCTACTTCAAAATCTTGATAATAGCACTCAACCATGTTTGTTTCATAGAAACTGTTAATGCACCAAAAAAACTGCAACTATACAGAAAATATCACAACATGCTAAATAAAACATACAATGGGAAACCTAATCTTGATATGTCTATGTACAGTTGTATATGTACAGGAAAGAAAGGGAAATTTAAAATGTAATACGTTGCAGACAAGTACGTGTCTGATTATGAGCATAAATAACATCATGGGACGAATTTACCGCATATTTATTTTGCTTAACTGTGGGATCTTTAACACATGTTTTTTTAGGGACCAGAAAAAGAAAGAAGATCTTTCCCTTTCTTTCTTATATTTTTTTCCGCTTCCGCCTAACCCAAAGCCGCAACCTTGTAAACCCACCTTCACACTAACAACAATAATCGTCGTGGCGCTAAATGTTAGTTCAGTATTAAGTGATCCAATGTCATGGCATGAAAATTACCAGCAATTGGGATGACTGGCATTCGTTCCTAGTCTAATCGAAATTGTATGTGACAAAGTATCGGCTGTTCTTGGCTCATTATTGTCTTTGAACATCATATTGTAGGTTTTTATGTTAAACGTTTATCTTTAAATGTTTTGTGTTAAAGAGTTAAGAGGTTAATTCATGGGTTTGATAGAAAATTGTAATCGTTAGTGACATGACTGTCAAACTAGAAAAAATATTCTAGGCTATCAGATTTTTTTTACAATCCACGTATGAAAAACGTGTGATCAAGAAGCTTTATCAAGCTTTAGCACTATCGCACTAAATGATAAAAACGGAAAAAAAAAGATTTCGATTCGTTTTATCAAAATATTGTTTCGTGTGTTTCCTGAAATACTGTCAAACATCCCTATGTTTGGCATAGTTCGTGAAACCCGCCAACTGTGGGATAGGCTACAAACATGATGACGTGTTGCTTGTGACAATTTTCAATTTAAGAATTGGATGGGTTACTTGCATGTTTTATAAAATAACTAGATTATGCCCGCGGCTTCGCCCGCGTGTATGTCGGAAAATATCTCACGGGAACGTACTACCGGGACTAAAAGGAAACGAAGCGATGGCATACCTTATGGCCGAGGAAAATGTCATTGACTCCTAACGCTGCGCCCGCTGCCGTCAACCATAATTATTTTGTTACGCGTAATTTTGAATCTGTGATATCTTTTAAAGTATTGGTTATATATTTAGAATTAAAATAATATGTATATAAATAAAGTATTCATTTAAATAATTTGATGTACACGCTTAATTAGTCTAAATTAAATGCTCAATTAAAATAACATATTTTATTTTATAAAAATACCTGTTAAAAAAACTTCTTAACAATTTTTTTGTGTCATATTCTGAAAGTTAAAATGGTTACTTAGAAGATATACAAATTAATTCTTAGAAGATATACACTATGCTATTGTGGATTTTTTCTTAAAGTTTTTAGTTCTTTTTTCAATCCTGTAGAACATAAATTTTATTTATCTCACACGGTTTACGCAGCGCACGCCAGTAAAGCTCCCAGTCGGTATGACTTTTTCCGACATCATCAACAATAATCGTCATATTTCACCCAATTTACAAAAAATGTAATGAATTATACATTAATTGTATAATTCATTAAATTTTTTGTAAATTGCCTTTCTCATGAATCATTCCCTCTATTGGTGAAAACTGTATGAAAATCTGTTCAGTAGTTTTTGAGTTTATAGCGTTCAGACAGACAGACAGACGTGCCGGGGGGACTTTTGTTTTATAATATGCAAGGATAACTTAGTATACCAACTAATTATTCATATTAAAGCCCTCTTCCCTTGTGGTCACTGTATGGTATATTAAAATAGGAGAGACTCCTATTGTGATGTGCCAATGATCCTGACTTAGTAAAACCTTTACATTATGGAATGAAATAATAATTGAGTATTGAGTATCTTTAGCAATGAACGTTCAGAAAATTACTGTAAACCAGCTACCATACCACCTAGGTATAGCAACAAAACTCACCATAATTAATACGACTCTAACAACCATGGTTACCATGAACGCCCAAATTTCGCACACTACCCGCGTAAAATCGCAGCGATTTTTAAACGCTCGTGTAACGGTCTCGAACGCCTATTAACTATTGATGGCTTCACGCGCAATTTTACTTAGACATTTATTACTGAAGACAATGGAAAACTATCGATGTATGGTAATGGAGGCGTGATACGGGAAAAAAATGTGGTAATTTGAACCGTATTGCGGAGAGACGGGTTCCGTTTATTCTTACGAGCTTACGTTTCCTAAGAAAACGATGATACATACAAAAATATATATACGAGTATATATATATATATATATATATATATATATTTATCTAACTAGTATTTTCTAATTTAAATTGAGTTGCACGTATTTTTATATTTGTACATTGTAATACTTATGTTTCATGCTGGATTATATTCTAACGCAATGTGAATTGATACTGAATAAATAAATTGAATTGAATATAATAACGGCTGTCTAAATACAGAGCGATTTTTGACACCTTAGTGGCATTATTTATTTATTTAGATTTACTAACGTTCGTATACACTACAAAAATTACAGGAAGGAACAGAAAATACAAACAATTATAGGTAAATACAGCATTTTCTTATTATTACCTACTAGGTGAACAATCATACCGTAGATCAGCTAATTATTATTTATATAAAACAAAACAGAGATACAGCCGTCTCATATTATCTTTATACTTAATTAATATAAAAAAGAAAATATAAAATAACGCCATAATATTATTATAACCTGCAAGACAAATGAACAAGGAGTTTAGATTGGAACCGACTAAGTGAGCCCATATTTACATCTACTAGATTACTGCACTCGTTCATGAGCCTATATATTCTTGGCAGTGGGGAATTTGCTCGCAGATAACAATACCCATCACATCTGCGGAGTTTCGCTAGCTCATTTAATTTTACCCTGTACGTCTTTTAGCAGCCAGAAATACTATAGTTTTCCTGCTATAGCTGCACAAGGATCTTTTAGCGTGTGACCAACATCGGAACAAATGCCGCCATCTTGTTTTAACAAAACATTTCGGGCCGCGAATCAGCAAACGTAAGGTAGGACGCCCTCAGGCTAGGTGGAGCGACGATCTTCGCACGGTGACTGGTAGCAGCTGGGTGAGAATTGCCGAGAATAGAGTCGAATGTCGTGCAATAGGAGACGCCATTGTCCAGCAATGGACTGCTGTAGGCTGATGATGGTAATGCTGTGATTGATCGAACAGTAAAAGAGAAAAACTTTATTTCCTCAAACAACTAAGGTTTGACTCAAATCCCACTGAACCCTACCCACGTTGTTCTAAACGTTGTTTCAGATAGATTCTATAACGACTAATAAAGATTATTAACAGCCATTGTAGCCCGATCACACGGCAATATAAAACACGTTTTTGTGCGTATGCGCCGATGTTATAAACCTGGCACGTATTCAATAGTTTGCACTTATAGAGCTATCAATTTTATTTAGCTCGTGTTTGTAGGACATTGTAATGAGGTTTTCTTTGGATATACATATATACATACATAAACTCATGCCTTATTCCCATGGGGATAGGCAGAAACTATAGAACGCCACCTGCTACGCTTCTTTCATACTCCTTTTGCTTCGTTTACGTTCATACATCTGGCCATACACGCACGCCGGTTGCGAGTACTAAGCACCTGACCTTTCTGAAGAACATCATTAATTAGGTGACTATATGTCTTCCTAGGGCGTCCCCTCCTGGCGTTTCCACTCACTTCTGCCGTGTGAGTACCTTTAACAAAAGGACTAACAAGTCGCCCTTCATTCACTCTCTTCGGGTATAGAGCACTGTTTATCTAGTCTCTAGCTTTATCTTTTGACTAGTCTTAGTCACAAGCACAACGGCTGAACGTGGGGTCAAGGGTCTGATTCCTAAGTCAGGCAGTGCTATTGGGTTTTCCGTTAGGAATTTCTTAGTTACAGCCTGGAGTTCCGCCTACTCTCAAACAGCCCGGAGTTTTGAAGTTATGAGAGTGAGGGACGAGTTCACCTGTACCCTGTGTTTAAAATAAGATGTAGTGACCAAAATTGAAAAGAGTATGCTTAGATGGTTTGGTCACATTCAGAGGATGAATGAAAGGGGACTAAGAAAATATATTTACAAAGCAGTTGTGGAACGCCGGAGGGGACGCCATAGGAGGACATTATAGTGACGTAATTGGTGATGTTCTTCGGCTTTTGACGTGCGTGTATGACCAGGGGCCCAAGTCTGCTATTTTTATAAATTCAGTCATTCCAACACGATCCCATTGTCATGCCATTGTCATTTTGCTAAAAGTTCGTAATCTGGTAAATTCATAATGGTCGATCATTTTCTTTGCAATTTCTTTCAATGTAGTGTCAGTTGCCGACCATTGGAAAGTCATAATGACGCCATTATAATAGTAGATTACCAAACTTGTCAAAATCAACAATTATGAAATCAATGATCGACCATTCTGACACTATTGTAATAGCAGACTTGAGGCCCTGATGTATGAACGTAAACGAAGCAAAAGGAGTATGTAGTGAGCGTAGCAGATGGCGTTCTATAGTTTCTGCCTACCCTCATGGGAAGAAGGCGTGACTTTATGTATGAATATGTGTGTATGTCTAAAACCCCTTGGCGTTGCGAAAGAAAACGCTGGATAACATCTATACTTTGTAAGATACCTCATACTTGAGAGTTTTATGTTATAAGTGATTAATATGTTAATTATAGGTATTGATTTATGTTGTCTGTTTGTTTGTTTGAAAGTCAGAAAGCATGATATTCATCCACATCCTGTTTCCAGGGTAGCAGATAGCCGAATGATGCACCGAAAGTGTGATGGCTGATCCCACATTTCACCTTCATCATAAAAAAAATATGTTATCTGTGGTCCAGTCGCTTGCGCGCTCGCTTCACATCTGTCAAATCGTAAAAACTGAAAAAAATGTCAAAGCATAAGAACGGGACTTCACGATGACCGAAACGGGCATCATAATTATAGTCCCAGCATAGTGCCTATAGCACAACATAACTTTTAGAAGGGGTTTAGATAAGGCAATCTAATCACATATAAGTAGGTTGATTATCTGGAAAGGGTTGAGATACAATGGGGACGAGATTACTTTACATAATTAAGGATCGGACGTCACTAGGTAAGTTAGTCCGATCTATATAATTCTTCTTCTTCGTAGCACTCTTGTCACGGCGATTGTGGTATTCATGTAGTTTCTCATCCAGAGGCTGATGTGATTCGCCTCACGATTTCTCGCCATCTACTCCGATTTTTGGTGTTTTTAGTGCACTCATACAAGGGGTCACACAGCGGGTGAGCGTCCGCATGGTCTAGTGCCCTCCACCCTACCCTGCACGATAAGGCGCTTTATAGATTCACTCTATTTCACACTTCACACTAATATTATAAAGGCGACAGTTTGTGAGTGTGTGTTGTGTTTTTCTTCACGCTCAAACGGCTAGACCAATTTTGATAAAATTTTGTATGGAGGTAGCTGACATCCTGGATTAACATATAGGCTATTTTTTCCCGATTTTCCAAAACCACGGGGCGCAGCTAGTAATTCATAAAAGTAAAAAAAAATACCGTAGAAAAGCGGACTTATTGCCTGAGGCATTTTTACCAGTTATCCAACTTTAGGTACACTGGCCCAATGATGCTCAGGAGCTGTGATTGCGGATTACTTTATTTACTCCACACCGGATTGCACACTGAATAATCAGCCCTTATCCCAAATTTATTTGGGGTCGGCGCAACATTTATATTCCTCTCTATTAGTTGTCATCTCGGTATCTCCTTTCTAGCCATATCATCTTTCACATAGACCATCCAACGTTTCTTTGGTTTTCCCCTACTCTTATAGCAACATTAATACTCAGATCAGGCGCCAGAGGTCTATTTATCAAATAGCCAATTTCTCATTCCGACTACTTCTCTATGTGACTACTTCGCTATCGGCCCACTTGGCAAAAAGCCTATTTCGCATTCAGTGTAATTCTGAAACTACCTACTTTGCAAACCACCTACATGTCAAACAACGATTGAAGAGAATACATATGGAGCCAAAAGTTCAGTTTCGCAAAATTTTACTTTACTGACTATTTCATAATTTTATTTTCGTTCGACGTTGTCAATCATTGGTTGCCGAAATTGGGTCGCGCCGTTTATTACGGGAAGTAAAAGTACATTGTAAGCTGCAGGTTCTAATCAAAAGGGTGAAACCGGGTAGGTATGTGCGTTCGAATACCCGAGATATGTCTTGAAACTAATTTCATTGGTCAAGTGTGTGCCTTTCAGTATTGTACGGGCTGGACTGAGAAACAAACTATTTGCTCGTATTTTGTAATTAGATACGAATTTGAAAGAAAAAATAAGCTTATTCACGCAAAAAATATGCCCAATCTGTAACGGGTTGCAAAAATCTATACATTTGTATGTATAGATTTTATAAATAAAATTTTAGTTTCTGTTTGTAAAGTCAAGATAACAGCTGCTAATAATAACAGTTTATACGGAAAGAATATACGGTAGGTACTTATAACAAAAAAAACATTTTTAAATGGTTGGTCTGTCTCTCTGTAAAAAAAAAACACTACACCACAGAAGCGGTGCGACAATGTTTTTAGGGCGGTGGTGCTGTAATAGAACAAATTAAAAAAAATCCCGCATCATTCCCTAAATCCGTCCCAATATAAAGGCACAACGCGCACACCGTGTCGGTCTTTAACAGTTGTATTAAATGAATTAATTTTCTACAATTTTCACCGTTGATATGGACTGGATTCGTTACGGTCGCCGGCGCCGTTAGGATCGGCGCACACTGGGCTTTGAATGTAAATATTGATGTTCAAGATAGTTTCAAGTGGTCGGTATTTGAGTTAGATCCGTATTAGACATTCAATTAGGTTATCTCTATACTGAAGTGACAGAATAGGTATTCTAATCCTTAATGAAAATAAAGTAAAAGTATTTATTGGGAACACAGGAAGATCACAAATTAAACTAAAAACAATCATAGAAAAAAAAAAAAAAAGAACGGAGCTAGCCTCACAGTAGTCGCATATGATATGTAACATCTTACCTTGGTAACAAGTAACTGAGCAGCGACAGAAATAATTAACCTCAAAATGTAAAAAAGCTAAATACGGAAATATTTATTCGATTAATAATATTATTCATTATTCTTGGTCGCCCACTGGTCGAAATTAGACCCTCTTTACGTACCATCTATATGTATAGTACTTACTAAGTCCATGCTATTAAAAAGTACATACTTATTCCATGCTCAAGTTGTCACTTCCTGTTACGAACTGCCGTCCCTTTTCACGAAATCACTCCCACTGAAAGCGAGGGGAAATATGTTACCTACACATCAAAAAGTAAAACGGCATTCAATCCAAAGTACAGACGCCAGCACGTCAAGCTACCTGAAACTTTCAAATTTTTCTCAATCAACTTTGAACCCATTAAAGCTGAAATCATTTAAAGAAATTTTACAGATTGTACTAGCTTGATGTGCTGGCGTCTGTAAGTACCTATAAGTAGATCAATGCTTGAGTGATGTTGTAGGATACGGCTCCTAGGTTTTGGAGTTAGAAAAATGAAGGATTGTTATGAATAATCAATCAGTATTTTCATAGATAAGGTTTTTTTTTAAATGTTACTTGTAAAATGAAAATTCATTAAAAAAGCCGAGAGGGATGATCTTATACATAATATAATAAAGATGAATCTAATGTTTTGATCATAATTATAGACATGATATTTAACGACAATAAATTGAAAACTTTTTTATTATACCAAGGGTTTATCATCATCATCAGCCTACAGTAGTCCACTGCTGGACATCGGCCTCTCCTATTGCCATTCAGCACGATTCTCGGCAACCCTCATCCAGCTCCTACCAGCCACCCTGCGAAGATCGTAGCTAAGGGCGTCCTGCCTTACGTTTGCCGATTCGCGGTTTCCACTCAAGAATACGTCTACTCCAACGGTCATCGGTTCTACGGCTAATATGGCCGGCCCATTGCCACTTCAGCTTGCTTATTCTGTGTGCTACGTTGACAACTTTGACAAGTTCTCTGCTGGATCTCCTCGTTCCGGATCCGATCCCTTAGAGAGTCTCCGAGCATAGCCCGTTCCATAGCTCGCTGAGCGACCTTGAATTTATGGACCAGCCGTACCGTCCACATTAAGGCTCCGTAAGTCATAACATGCAAGATGCACTTTATGATGATTTTCTTAATAACTGCCCCCAACATTAAGGCCCTAGAATTGCTGAATTACCATTACTTCTTGTACTATGATATTCTCACAGCATGTATGTCTATTTTTATATTTCTGTTTAGTTTAATTGTTTGCTGCACCGGACGACGTCAATACGTCGGCGCCGGCTGTCGCTGGAAACCAGCGCTGGGGCTCTGTCTTGTATAGGGTCGCAGTATAATGCTGAGTGATAGCCGTTTTGCGAGGATGTGACGCATGTTTCCCTCGACCTTTTTTTATTTTTGTGTTTAAGTTTTTTTTTGCGTCATGTTTACCGCAAATAAACGTATTTTCTTTCTTTCTTTACTAACATCTCTATATAACCAATCTAAAATAAACTTAAATTATACTTTCTTAGTAATTCACGCAACATACAGAGCCATGTATTATGCTAATATCCGTCCATCCATACATCCATTTACGGATACTAATGGGTTATATGCCCACATTCGTTTCTTTGGTGTATGCATGTAGCTGCAATGTCTGATGAGCATTGTCTAGTGAAGTAGGAATATTCATGAATGAGTTTTGTTATGTTTATTGAGTGTTGTGTAAAAAGAATGTTTGCTTGTTTGTATTCCATAATGCTCTGTGATGTTTTGCAAACTAGGTAGTACCTATATTTATGACTGTATTTTCGCAGTTGTCGTAAAAAGATGAAGATAGGCCTGTTTTTTGAAAGCTTGATGATTACTTAATATAACATCACGCCTGTATTACACGAAGGGTTAGGCAGAGATGTATCTATAATACACATTTCGCCAGTTATGTTTAAGTCCCATGTAACAGGAGGCTCCAGGCTGCTACTGAGGAATTCTAGGTGGAAAACCCAATAACATTTGCCCGACCTGGGAATCGAACCCAGGACCTCATGCTCGCTTGTGACCACTAGATCACAAGGCCGGAAAAATTACATGTAATTGGTATTAACAACATTTAAGACCTGTGTCCCAGCAGTGGGAATATTATAGGCTGATTATGTAACCAATGATTTTATTTAAGGTTTTATATTAAAAAAAAAGGACATGAAAAAAAAACTTTTAACAAAAAAAAACCGACTTCCAAAAAAAACACTACAAAGTGAAAAATAACTTTAATTTCGGAAGTCGGTCTCTTTGGATCTGTATTTTAGTTTTTTTGCCACTGACTTCCGAAATTAAAGTTATTTTTCACTTTGTAGTGTTTTTTTTGGAAGTCGGTTTTTTTTTTGTAAAAAGTTTTTTATTTTTCACTTTTTAGTGGGTCAGTTTGTAATTTATCTAATTTACAATAGCCTAATGTCAAATGCTCATCAACTTTGACAAAATATTGCTTTTCCCGATGCAGGGGCGTTAATTGTTGAGGTAAAAATGCATATGGTGACATCACCATATGCATTATTACGAGCATAAATTGCATAGCAACCATATTAAAGTGCCTAATCGCAACAGTGAAATACTTATTATTAAATAGTTCCGGTGGCCATCTGTGGTCTTCATCGTCAGTTCCACTTCATGAAATGGTGCTTTTACAGTGCAAATGCACGAGTTACTATAAAAATACACCAATCGCTATAGGTATGCCTACAAAATTTGAGGATTTCCCTCGATTTCCATGAGATCCCCTCATCAGATTCTGATTTGGTAGCAATGGGGCCACCTCAGGAGCATACCCTTCCATACAAAAAATAATTTTCAAAATCCGTCCATAATTGACGGAGTAATCGGTGAACATACATAAAAAAAACATACAGCTGAAAATATAACCTCCTCCTTTTTGGAAGTCGGTTAAAAACAGCAAGTCACATAAAATCTTAATTAATCTTAAACCAACGTTTTGTTTTAGTAAATCGTTTTCGCGATATTATACAGCTTTCCTTTTATTACTAAATATAAAATAATATTTAAAAAATGTAAAATAAGTTTGTTTAAGTTTACAGGGCTAAATTAAATTAGCTAGCAAAACTCCGCAGACGTTATGGGCGTCGATACCTAAACATAATAATTAAAACAATAAGAAATTAGTTTGATGAGTTTTTTTTGGTCCTCAGCCGTAGTGTATTTTCCTTGAAATATCTGTTTAAAAATCATTTTTGTTTATAACTTATGATAACTAAACACGATAAAATAAAATAAAACAGATTTTTTCAACTCATACTTCCAGTAATAACATTACCAGATTTCAATGACCCCAAAAAAAAGACAAGTCTTTTTAACCGACTCCCAAAAGGAGGAGGTTATCAATTCGGATGTTTATATTTTTTTAAATGATTTTTTTTTTATGTTCTGGCACAACTCCGTCATATATAGATTTGTAAAACTATTTATTTCCCATCAAAATCGAGGGAATTCTTCAAATTTTATAGGCACACATATAGCGACTTGGGTATTTTTTAAATATTTTTTTTCGTGTTTAGTTGTCGATATCCATCACGTCTGCGGAGTTTCTCTAGCTAATTTAATTTGACCCTGTATGTTTGTAATAGGTAATCTCTGAAAGTACTGATCCAATAACTAAAACTAGTGGTCACTTACTAGTCGAAATTCAACCCCCTCTACTTAAAATCTACAGCGTGGCGCTTTGGTGGCGACATTTAACACACGTATACGGTTTCGCTTTTACGTTTTATGAAGATATTTTAATTTCATTTAACGTTATTATTATTTATTGATTTATTTGCAATTTTGTAAAATAGCATCTTGGAGCAACTGTACTTAATGAACTGCAGCGCAGATGTCATTGGTGGATCCTAACATCGCATCAATGAAATTAAAACGAATAATTTGCAAGGAGTAGGCGAATTGAAAGAAGGAGATCTATTATTGAGAGGACCTTTATTATTTAGTTTCTGTTTTTTTTTATTTTTTATTACTGGTCACTAGCCCTACCCATGTGTTGAATTAATGCAGCCATTGTGTCAGCACGTTGTATATAGTACTTACTAATTCCATGCTATTATAAAGTATTTACTAATTCCATGCTCAAGCTGTCACTTCTGTCACCTATCTATCTTCAAGTCATAGGCCCTGGTACTATGTTTGTGTGTGAAAAACGCATGGTAATGTGTGTGTGATGTTTTTTTTTTTATATTTATTTAATTTATTTCTGACGCATATTATACAAAAATATTATCTTTCTGCACTCCTCCATCATATTATAAACTTTAACTGTGCCAAATTACATACTCCTCCGTTTTTGTAATTTTCTTAGAAACCTACAAAGCTTTCGGTTTACGTATTAATATAATAATTCTTTAATTATTACGAAGGAAGCTACACTTTCGACGAGTGTCATTATCATTAGATATATTTTACGTTAAAACAAGAAATTTTACGTGGACGAGCTCGCGGGCTGAAGCTAGTAGGTACCTACTAAATAATATGCAGCCATTGTTGTAACTTAATATAATTATGATTACCAGCTATTCAGGATCGAAAAACAGGCAGAATTATCACCGCGATGAGAAGTAATTTGAAAGAATTTTTGAAATCATTTATTTTTAAGCACATTGAGCGATTTTTGGTAGGGAAAATCCATGTTAATAATTTTAATTTACAAATTATGAATTTGTATTTTTTGATACTACAATTTATTTGAAAATTCAAAAAAACCTTCACCGTTTGGTTTTCAAAGATGTAAAAACGTTCAGTAGAACACAAAATTGCGAAGGGTAAAACAGTTTTCAACCCGGTAAAGGTGAAAATATGACGATACGGCGGTATTTCCGATTACAAATAGAAAAACCGGCCAAGTGCGAGTCAGGCTCGCGCACGTAGGGTTCCGTACCATTATCTATGAAAACGGCAAAAAAATCACGTTTGTTGTATGGGAGCCCCCTTAAATATTTCTTTTATATTAATTTAATTATTTATTTTTAAAGTGAATATATAACTAAATATTTTGTAAATATCTCAAACGTCTACCTGTAGCCGTTATCAATATCGAGTAAAAACGAGCAAAAAAATCACGTTTGTTGTATGGGAGCCCCCATACATTAAATTAAAAAAATATTTTTAAATATTTAAATTTTTTAACTTAAATATTTTTTTTTCTATTTTTTTGTATTTATTGTTATATCGGCAACAGAAAAACATCATCTGTGAAAATTTCAACTGTCTAACTATCACGGTTCATGAGATACAGCGCCTCAGCGAGCCTTGTGACAGACGGACAGACAGACATACAGACAGACGGCGGAACCTTAGCAATAGGGTTCCCGTTTTACCCTTTGGGTGCGGCACCCTAAAAACTATTCCATTCCATGTTTGTTATTTATTATTTAGCGCAATACTAGACGATTCTATTCACAATCAATTTTTTACACACATAAGCAGTACTATTTTGACATTGACTGATTAATTCGTTGATTTCTACTAACAAAAAAACGAGTTTTACTTGAAACAAATACGTGGACTTTTTATTAACACTGAATCTTATAATGTATCGTCATTATTGCAATCTAATGTTATTTTATCAATTTCTTTCATATACTTTCTAGCTGCCAGCTAATAGTGCCACAAAATCCAATTTGTATCATAACGGCTTGATTATAAAATTGATTATCCCATAGCAGAAAACGTTCACTATAAAATTCAACACAATACCTAGTGTTACTCACATTAATCATTCGAAACCAAATTGTTTTAGATCAGAGCCGATGCGCTTTTCCATTTTCAACCTTATTTTCCTGTCATAAAGCTCAAATTTCTTTGTATTTTCCTGACTACTTAAGGCGAAGCTCTCAGTAAGAGAGAAAGATTGACATTTAAATACTTAAGTGGAAGTGAAAGGCTGAGAAAATGATATTTTTGATTAAAATTGGAAAATAATTGCGTCTCCCACGTAGATGCGATGGTTCACGTAATGGTTAGAGTTTTTTTAGTCGTTTAGTCGACTCCCGGTCGCTACTAAACTGGTTATTTCCGGTTATTTAGTCGTTTTTGGCGGACCATTCTTGGGAAGCTGACTATCAATGATGAAATCTCTGACGGGTTCAAAGATTTTGAGTGATAACATAAACAGTTGGCTTTTGGAAGCTTGTTAACTTGTCTAGCTTCCGGCCCGGATTGAAACTTACTGCTTAGTACGCTTTAGAAAGCAGATTTGTGGGTTGTATTCCATGAAAAAGATGCTGCCTGTCGTTTTACATGATCTCTTAGGGCCGTATATCAGCACCTCACTCAAGACTCAAGTATTAGATACTTAAAACAAGTTTCACCCAATCAAATGGATGTAAGCTAAGTAGTTTGAAGTATTGCTTGAGTCTTAGGTGAGGTTCTTTAATACGGATCTAAGTGTGTCTCCGCACTAACCATTAGGAAAACGGCTACCGGTCAATAGAACTTACTGATATTGTCCGTTGGGGTGGGTCACCCGGATGGACGTGATATTAACGACAGTATCCCGCCGGTCAACTCTTGCTCACCTTTAACGAAGCTTTCAGAAAAAGTGTATCTGATCCACCGACCAGACATACGAAGAGATAGAATTACCGATTTTGGTCTAAGCGGATGTAGCCGAGTGCCAGTATTTTACATAGAGCGAATGCCTATCTGACCTCCACAACCCAATTACTGGGTAACACGATAACGCATGATAAGACTAGTTGTCAGGATTTCGGGCTTCTGACGACCCGTAACGACTGTCAACGATTCAAGAATGATAGTCGGGACTAACGGCTTAACGTGTTTTCCGAGACACGGAGGGGTAAAGTATGTAAAGACGGTCACCCATCCATGGACCGACCGCGGCAAGTGTAGCGTAACCTGATCGATCAATCCGTGCGGCTGTTACTATTCAGCTCCTGAGAGTCAAAGTATAGCAAAATATTATATATATCAAATAATATACTGCTTGTTGCCAAATGTAACGTATGCGTGCAAACAAGCGCCAATACTAGGAATTCTGATCATTCCGTAAACCTAATGGAGTGTGAAGATATAGATAGAACAAATACTGTTACAAGGCTCCAAGTTGCAAACACAGTGCTACTTGAAGTAAACATAAGTGTAGAACAGTTTACTAGAAAATTACTGGATGCTGTTGGTCTAGCGGTTTCACTTCCGTGTCTAGCATTTATAATCTTTCTATGTTTTGAAGACTTCAGATATTTTTGTTACACATGTTAATATAAACGACGGCGACGCTTTATTTTACACATAATAACAAAAAACAGCTCATGGTAGGTACTTTTAAGGTATAAGTGCTAGGAACCGTATCAAAATCTACCTTACTACTTTCGTCATAGAGGTCTCTAAAATGCTATTGACCAACACGATGAGCGATGACTGAGTTCACGTGTGCCAGCTGTTGTGTCTAGCCCACTTCAATAATCTGAATGCCTCTTTTCACTCTCTTTTCTACAATGTTTGCTTTGGTGCTTCTTCTTGAATAGCGTTACTAGCACCAGCCTCATCTAAACATAAACAATTTGATGATTATAATTGTCACACGTAACCAACTTATTGGATAAACATTAACTGTAGCCAATATTGATAAGCGGATGCAGCAAGACCTATAGTTTTAAAGGAGTTATAATTTAGCTTCCAACCACCATTCAACGACTATGGACCATAATCAGCTACACTCATGTCTTCTTCATGAACTAATGAAATAACTTCATCCAGCCAGCTTATGGCTTCAAACCATTCAATTTTAGCTTCGACCCGTACAATATCTGCCCATATCAATTAGCTTTTATCCCATAACAAGACATAATTACCACAATGTATAACAGTAGTTTAAAAATAGCGAGTTTTACCATTTTTTCAAGACCTTCCATCCTTTTCTATATCTTTCTGGCGAGAGGTCTTAGTAGAGTGGTCGTTTGCGCTATGAAATTTAATGAGGCCTGACCATTCCACGGTACAGAGAGGTAAAAAACGCGCAATTTCAATAGATTGAGGTATTATAGTTTATCATCCATATTAGTTATCTACATAGGTATACCCTTACTGTTTCTGTTTAGTAAAAAGTTATTTATTACGCGTCAAAGAACATTATTACATTAGATCCTATTAATTTCTATGACTGCACATAGGCTGTTATCATGATTAATCTTAAGAAATAACTTTTAATCACCGCTCTGGATAATAAGAAGGGTACAATAGCAGTAATAATAATAATTAAGCAGATGGCTCCTCTTTACGAATCGGATGCATCTTATTTAGTTCTTAATTTTATAATTATTCAGTTATCTATCGACATAATTATATGATATAAAAATCCTATATAATCAGACTTCATCATCATGATCTGCAAATTTTTTAACTTTATCGTTTTCTATTGTTGAATAAGTATCACCTTTTTCAATGGTATTTACTTTTGCTGTACGGGAAAGCTTAATATATTTAGTTCGACAATCGATTGACTTCTTTAGCAAATTGCTTCTTTCCTGATTTGAGGATTCATTTAAAAAGAATCACTACGAAGTAAGCGTGAAAGTTTTTTTTCAAGTACTAGAGCTAAGGGTGCTTGGATGCCCTATCTTTGTCTTGTAGAAGTAATCTCTTTGTCTCTTGCATTACCCTCGTATAGATAGTATAGAAAATATCGGTAATTATCATTGTGCTCACCAAAGATATAAATGTCTAGATAGACTCGTCGAAAAACATTGCGTCCAACAGTTGGCCGCAAAATGCACGCACAATAGAATAACACAATGACGTGGCGCGAGTGTAAGACGTAGCTGTCACGCACACCAGCATATCAAACTTAGCCAGTTTGTTTTAGTTCTTTTGCAAAGCGAAACTTTAGCTAGACATATAAATAAGCAAAGGTTATTACTATAAATATGATGGGCTTATAATGCTTGATTGATGATAGACAGAACATAAAAATTATAACAAGGAAGCAAAATATTAATAAAAAAAAAATCGGGAATCATGTTGTAATCTGTTTTTTCTTTCTTTCAAAACCCTTTATAAAAGCACAACACCATCTTTAATTTTTATATTAACCAAACGTATCATAACATTTTAATTCGACACTAAATGATATTTTAATTCATACATACGTACTTACAAGTACAGCTACTAAAATGAGTAAAATGTCTTCAAAGCAGTTTTACTTAACATTTAAAAACAGGCATGTAACATCTGCCGGTAATCGCCTGGATTAAAAATTATTTTTTAAATATGTTACTGTGTGTGGTCTAATAATAATATAATTGTCAGCAATTTATTCGGATAATTAAACGAGTAGCGGAATTACGCAGATATGCGTAAAATGTAGTTCTTTTAATGCAATTTACGCTTATAAATGTCTATGAATTTACGGTGGTACACAGTACAGATTATTGTCAGCTGCTTTTGGGGTTGTCCAAGATTGTTTGGAGTTTACTCGAGTTTCTTTGTTTCAAAATTGAAGTTACATAATAAAGAGTTTGCAATATGGTGGCCGTAATTTTGAAATTCGGATTTCGAATATAAATTCTGTAAACCTTTATAATTCGTATAGGACTAAAATTGTAGTTTCCGATTTGATACAGCAAATATTTCGATTTTGAACATTTTTACTGTTAAAAAGATTAGTGTGTGCTTCTATCTATCCTGTCATGACTTTTATAAGCTTGAATTCTTAATAACCAAAGATTTATTACATAAACTAAAAAAAAACATAAACAAAAAACAATAGAATATATAGCACAAACGTAAGTTTTTTCATAATTGAGCCTTATTATGGAGCATCAAACAAATGCTTTGGAATTTGTTCCACGAAAACTGTTGTACAGTCAGCAGCAAAATTACTGGCGTAATTACGACAATTATTAACCGAAATAGTATTATTATTTTTCGGAAAGAATAATTTAAACGTCTATTATGTTATTTGGTATGTTTAGCATTGATATTATTAATGTAATCAGCTGTTTTGGGATTATAGATAAGTGCGCTTGAATAATAATGTGAGCTTATACTGTGTTTTGTTTTTAATTTGTGCGTGACTTGGAATGGATAATTATAATAGCACTTGCTTGGGAAATAAAAAATCTACTTATTTTCTGTAGAAAAGACATAAACGAAGAATAAAGATGAAAATTCGTCTTCGAAATGTGTAAATCTATTCAACTACTTTTTTTATACGTCTTTCCTTGAGAGGTTAACATTATTATTTTAATAAACTTATCCAAAGCCATTAAAAACAAAAGGATCTCATCACTCTTTTCTTCAAAATCTGAATCTCAGGACATTACTCACAATAGCGTATGCTATTTGTATTTTTATTTTACTTACACTAAAGCAAAAGAAAAATATAAATAGCATACGCTAAACAATAATTTAACATTTTTATTACTTCACCATCAGAACAGCTGGTATTTGAAAAACCAAGAATAAGATTTTCTACGTTTTTCAAATGCCAGCTGTCAAAATTTTCTCACATAAATCATAATATTTTTAGACCAGCTTCTCTGCTGACCGTACATCAATATTAAGTCCACTACACCCGCACCGCGGGGCAACGTTTAAATGACTTATCATTATGTAATTACTATCATTGTCCGCGCACACACTTACACCCCACTCATTCACACACACAGCCCACACAAGTACACCCTACCGACTCACACATGCAAATGACCGCGTAAAGTTCACACATTCATAATTCGAGCATATAGAAATTCGTAAACAATTTAGTTGAATGTGTGTCGGTGATTATTGTTAGGGTGTGTGTGTGTGCGCATTTCGGCAGTTGTGAAGGGGTTGTAAATTATTTTTCTTTGTTTTAGTACTGAGTGAAAAATTGGTTGGTACTTATTTTCAACAAGCGCAGAAGAAATAAGCGTTTTACCTGCTGTAATTTCAAAATGACACATTATTTGATTTCGCCGATAAATAAACAATCTATTGCAATGTTGTAGCCAGTTTTTTTACAATATTTCTCATGTTTCTCTTTGAAATGAATAAAATATAGAAAACCCCTATGTTTAAAACTCTATAGAACCCAACGTTTTCTCGAAACAATAACACACTAAAATTAAAAGATTATTAAAATTAAAGAGTAGGTATAACTCAGTAGAATTACAGCCGGATTTGGTGATTTTTCTGCCTTTAAACCTGAAATACACATGCCATTCAAAAACATGCTTGTTTGCTAGTAACTAGCATATATTATGTATAGCAAGCTCTCCATGTGTGTAAAATGATCATAATATTTTCGTGTAGACACGCTAATTGTGTGCAGGTAGCATCTGCTCGAAGTAAGCATGCTTTTGAACTACTACATAGATTATGTATTCCAGCCGATCTGTTATGTAAAAATCTGCTGTCATCATTGACAGCTCACAAAAAAAATAACATTAAAATGTCGAAACATAATGCTGAGATAAGAGCCTTTTAGAATCCTAAAGGACTTTCTGTTTTTATTTTCATTTTACTTTTGTTTTATATATAAATGTTTATTTTATTTTTATATTTCTTTGAGTGTGTTTAGTTTAATTTGTGATCTTACTGTGCGAGTCCCAATAAATACTTTCTTGCTTTCTCACTTCACCTAAGTATGCACGGTGAGATTTTAACCGAATAGATCGGCAGACTTTAAACATAAAACGTGAATTTTATTGGTAAAACCAGAATCAGCCCAATGACTCAACTAATGAACAAACAAAATAATTTAATTGGAAGGTTGAAAGCTCAAAATTTTCAACTATTCACGACTAACACCCAACTTAAGGCGACAGACATGAATTGTATCGATTAAATTATTATCTGACTAGTTTTAAGACTAGAATTTAGTCTAGATTTTATCGAGTCAATAGACATGTCTATGTCTAACAGCTGGGGTGTTAATAGCTGACCAAAAGGTAACTGGATTATTGTTGTAAATTCACTCAGAAGTCACGTAGACACAGCATGCTCTATTATGCCATGCTACTGGCAATTACAAGAGTTTAAGTTTCTTATTGTTATGATTCTAATACTTCGAATCTTCTACGATTTTAACATCGGTTTTCTATTCTATAGGTACATTCATCTGTCAGAAGGTTTCGACTTCTTATCTCAACACTTTTTACAACTGTTACTAATTGAATAACATGATTAAATTGTAATTGAATAATCATCGACAAAAAAAAAATAAAGAAAAGAAAAAAAGAAAAACTCAAACTCAAAGCATTTATTTAAATTAAACCATTTACAGGCACTTTTGAATTGTCAAGAAGCCGGTCAGTTACAAATATGAAGCTAGTTGCCCATTCCAAATAGTAGGTTTCTATGGAGAAGAACGAGCAAGAAACTCCACGGACACTCTTTTAAAAAAAATATTTGATAAAAATACATAATATATAATGAAAATAAGAAAGAAAAAAAGAGGAGGAGGGGGTGGGGTTAAAGAGTATTTTATTATATTATATTCCATCGACGAAAATTGATTTGATTGACCTAAAAACACTACACCCGCCAAATGAAAAAGATCTTATATTGATATAAAATGAGAATTTGGGGTTGAAGTACTGTAATAACCAAATTAAAGTACTCAATTTGTAAGTAGCACCACAAAATGATATCCACAGGTATTTTATCTGATCCGTAAATTTTATTGTTAAAAATATTCATCATCACCATAATTTCAGCCAAAGACGTCCACTGCTGGACATAAGCCTCCCCCAAAAACGGGCGGGGAGTTGCCATAAACACCACGCTAGGCAGGCGGGTTGGGTTAAAAATATTACGTAGCTGAAATTTATGATACTATACATAGCTACAGTATCATACATTTCAGCTACGTAATATATAGAAACTGATGCCCTATAGGTCCTAAGGTCTGGAGCAATAATTTCTATCTTTCCGGAATGGAAAATCACCTGTCTGGTATTGGGCTACTTCTCAGTAAAACATTAAATAACCTCCAAGAGTATGACATGTAACTACGTACATAAATCTGACGCAACCTGGTCAGTCAGCCCCGCTACCACATTGCTGATTGAGTAATATTTTTTCCACGGCATAAGCTATTCTATGAAGATGTAGGTATAGTCTGTTCCAAATTTATCTGTTGAAAATGTCAACAAACTAGCTTCACCCCCATAAGTCTCGATCCCGTAAACATTTTGAGATAAAAAGTACTTTTTGACCTAACACAGGTCATCTTCTACCCATGCGCCAAATTTTATTAAAATCCATTCAGCCGTTTTAGCGTGAAAGCGGAACAAACATCACACAAAAATACAATAAAATGTGCACAATGTGTTGTTTGTATTACGTAGCTGAAATTTATGATACAATATCTGTGTATACAGTATCATAAATTTCAGCTACGTAATATCTTTAACAATATAATTGACGGTTCCCGAATCAAATCTAACAATCAAGATGACAGACTTTACACAGAAGTCAACATTGTCAACTGATAAATTAAACAGAAGATCAACTCTCAACATACTAATACACACAACTTTACTTTTACAATCTAACATGCGTCACGGTAATAGGTAGCAGTATGATATAATATTAAGTTCACTACCTTTAGAATACCATTATTATCTATTCGATATGACATTATAACATTCGCTTTCAACCATCCATTTCGCTGCTCAATACTCATATAAGCTTAATTTTTCTTAAGCGAGGCAATTCAGCTGCTAGACAACACGGACATAGTGCGTAGGCTAAAGAGAACTAAACCATTTGAGTTAGTGTAGTGTATAAATAGTGAATGAATAATAGTGACAATGCTGTGCTATATGTAACACGTGAACAAAGTGCTTTTATTAATTATCAGACCCTAAGAAAGTGCTACGGAATTGTTTAAAAGTGCAAATTGACATTATTCTTAGTTATAACATTATCTATCACGTAAAATATTAAGTTAGAGTTAAATTGCTTATTAGTGTGTTAGGCTAGATTGTAATAAATTATTAGGAACTTTAGTTTTTATTAATACAAAAATCTTATTATGAGTTTTCTTCCATGAATACCTATCACTTTTATTAACTTTTTAAGAAGATAACACCATTTTTTTTTGCTAACATATAGCCCATTTTGTAATCTACTGCTAAACCATTATGCTTCTCGCCAAGTTAGCCAAGGCAGGCACGGGCGATTTTTTAACGTGACGTTTTATGATCGCGTACTGGATTCTCAACTCTCGCCGAGCTCGATGCCGAGCATAGAAAATCCATTAGACGCATATCAGCGCGTCAAAAAATACACTCTTGGATTTTGAACTCTCGGCGCTAGGCAGTGCGTTGAAAATTCAGTGCGCGATAAAAAATTGCCCGTGGGTACGGAGGGCTTAGACCACAACTCTGACGTTAATTTGTGGAGGCTTGTAAATGGCAACTGTAAGCGCTATTGTCCATAACTTACCTGTACAGATGTTAGACTGTAAGCTTTCCGAAGAATAAATAAATAAATAAATAAGTTAAAGATCGTCCCATAAGCGTTGCAGAATTGGAGATCTGTCATCCTTGTTCGCTGTTGATCTTTTGAACTTATCTATTCCGTGGCATTACTTTGAATTCATACACTCATTGGACAGCTTCCCAGAAAACGAATAAACTTTAATCAAACTCATTACAACTGCTTTGTGACAGTTGGTTAATTATTTGAGTTTTAGGTCGTTGACTGTACTTTGTAATCAGTCATCAAATCTAAATACCATTTCGATTTCACTATCAAATTCTGGATAAACTACAAAAGACTGGGTTGTACAAAAAAAAAAACGATCTATATCGTGCTCTGCTACGGAATTAGGACACTCGTTTTAGCGTTGGATTGTCTTACACAATATCACGCCTGTATTCCCCGAAAGGTAAGGCAGAGGTATACACCTAATAAAAGTACACTTTGTAAACAGGCATATTAAAAATTAGAGGATTATACTCGTATCCAGGATAAGAATGCTTGGAAACATGCTGGTCCAGCTCCATAATCTAGAGTCTAGACAAAATCAAACTGGTTGCTATTGTATAAATTTATTATTTGTATGACAGTGATTTTACATTCTGTGATTACCTTCACTCACAGATAGACTTATTAATTTTTTTTTTTTTTTTAGGAAAACATACTTTTACAATGTTTATAAATATGTGAGCACCATGTATCTATCTCATAAATAAATTATCTGTCATTGCTTTTTTTTTTTACCTTTTGTGGTATAGTAATTTTATTATAGACGCATCGTCCTTACTTATCTTAAACAAAATATTGTAAAAGTTTTACAATATTTTGTTTCATTTTTTTTTATAAAAGAGTAACGGTGGAGTTTCTTCTCCATACGAATCTTTCTTTCTTTCTTTTTTTTAAAAACGTTGCCCCACCCTAGGAATTTCTCCTGTATCGTGGGTGCGTTTACAAACATTTAAACTCACATACACAAACAACCAGACTCGGAACAAATACTTATAGGTCATACAAATATTTCCACCTCCCTTCCTTTCTTTTTTTCTTTCTTTTTTTATCTACCTTTTGAAAGGGGCAACTAGAATCAATTAAATTTTTTTGTAAATTTTTACGTAGAAAAGTGCCTCCTATGTGCCTATTTGAAATAAATAATTTGACTTGGACTTGGTACAGTCACATTCTGCCAGGCGAGCGCGGCGTCGCGGCCGGAGGTGAATCTTTTGCCTGACCTGGGAATCGAACCCAGAACCTCATACTCAGCAATAGCGCTTGCGACCAATCTTTTTTTCTAAAACCCTATAATAAATCTACTACTGAAAAAATACCGCGGTATAAAAGCCTCCTTATTACAGAACATCTAGCATTATTTACCTAGTCCGACATTGAAGTTACCAACAACAAAACAAAATAGCGCTAAAAATATAACTTTATTTCTTTTAAGTGCGAAATCAATAAAACTTTAAGTAGCCGTTTAAATGTCAACTAAAATACCAAGCGAACAGCCATTATAAATAAGGTCTAACTCATTACACCTCTTCCCGCAGTCGGCTAATTTAATTGGATAAGTATTGTACTGTGCTATCTCTGGAAGTCCTCTTATCTTTGGGTTTTAGAACAGGGGTGGGGTGGAGAGGATAAATGTTACAAAGGTATGCTGAACGTTGTGCATGTTTCCTGGGGGCCAAGTCTGCCATTTGCAATGATTGGTCATTATGAAGACCATACCAAGGCAAAGCCATGACGGTTGTGCCAATAGTTTGCAACCTGCTAAATTCATAATGGCGTGACAGTGGTCCATAAGGAAGCCAAAGTAATAGGAGCTTGTCAGTACGAGATTACCAAATACAGACAATTTTTCCAATGGAGTATCAGTGGCACGTCATCGTAAAATCATAAAGACGCCTTTCAATTAGGAGATTAGCAAAACTGTCAAACTGTACAATTACGGTGCCGATGATCGGCCATTCGGACACAACTGCGTTAGCAGACTTGGCCCCCTGTAGTCCAGTTATTGCCTTACTTTGCTCTGTGAACAGAGTAAAACTTGTAACTGTTCTGGAATAAGTAATGTAAAGTCTGGAGTAAGCAAAAGGAACAACAAACAGCTACAATATAAAACATAGAAACAAGAAATACACAAAACTTATAGACAATATTGCAGCCCACAACGCTGTTCACAGATTAACAATAGTATAAATAATAGTCCTCCAGACCGAATTTCAGCCAAGGTGACCTATCTTAGCCGAGACCAGCCTTCGGCGCGGGAGATATTATAGTGCACAAGTGTGTGCGCAGACACAGGTGCACTCTCTCTTCTCTCATTCTCATAGTCCGATGGGACAGCAATCTGACACGACCGGAGAGAGATCAGGCGCAGAACCAACGCAACGGCTTAACGTGTTTCCGAGGCACGGGGGTATTACACTGCCAACTTCCAAAGTTCGAGCTGTTACTATGAAATTCGTAATGGAAAAACCCAATAACACTTTGACCGTTCCCGGAATCGAACCCAGGAACCCACGCTCAGCAGTCGCGATTGCGACTACGAGACCAACGGGGCAGTCTGGAATAGAAAGTACCTTAGATGCATTTTATCAATTTTCTACCAGAAATCATAATTTGGTAGCTTAGCAATGAATTTGTTGCAGACACATAAACAGATTTTTAGTTAGGATCTCCATCGATCAATCTGTCCTTCTGTCGAATACAAGGCTTTTGGCTATTAACTGAATTTTATGTTCACTTTGTAATGTTTATTGTGCATAACAAACAAATTTTCTTCTTTTTTTCCTCTTGTTTTTCGCTGGAGAAAGAAAGATAATTTGTTTATTCTGCACAAAAAAACACAAATGAAAAATAATACAGAAAATACACACATTTGATCATCTTGTCCATTCCTGCATGCCAGGGCCACCAAACCAACAAACTGTCAAGTTTATGTCACATGAAGTTACAAAAAATATCAATAAAATATTTTAAAAAATTACCCACAGCTACAAAACAACCACGTGCTTTATTAAATCACGCAACTAAACAGATGAAAAACCCTCACTAATCAATTTCAACAATACAATACAACTCCACTCCCTCCTCTGTCCTACCGTAGCCAACCAGCGGCAAACAGTTTGACGTACGATGAAGGAATTTTGCGATAAAGCAGCTCTACGTGCTTCGCTGTTCGGCCCCGATTGTCCGGCCGCGAGGGTTCTCGTTAAAATGGCTTTTAAATGAGCAGCTGTTTTTTAGTTTCTGCTGTATTTTATAAAGGGTTATAAGTGAGAGGGGGTTTATAATGGTACTAGGGGTTGGAGCTGGAGAAAATTGAAGGTAAGGTAGAAGAAGAGCAATTGTTTTAGCAAGATTTCTGGCTGCTACTTACTGGTCTGTAAAGAATGAGAGAGAGAACACGAAGTACATGTAGCAAGGGAAAGCAAAATAAACTTATTTTATCCTAAAAGTAAGTGAGAAAAGCTTGTTCAAATCTGATAAAACACCAAAGTAGTATGCGTGTGATTTCCCCTTTTATAGTTTATTGGGAGTCCGTAACAGCGCTAAAAAAATGTACAATTGATCATAAGTCAATTCAATATATACATAACATCACGCCTGTCATCCCCGAAGGGTAAGGCAGAGGTGTACCTATTAGTAAACCCACATTTCACCCACTAATGAACGTTGACTCGGCATCCTTTCCATCCGATATTATAGGGCACCATATTCTCAGAAGCACACGGTCAATGACCCTATAACCTACCGCTCCAATTTCTGCATCAGAAGCAATCGCGTGAATACGACTCTTCGATCACGAAATCACGTCCTTTCGTCTCTTTAAATGCCCTGATACGATTTGACGTACAGATGTTTACTGATTAATGGCATGGAAAACTCTTTGGTTTTGTAACTTTATACCTTTACACCTTCAGTACTTTTTCGCTCCCCCAAAAGCTACCTTAAAAGTAGGATGATAAAATTCCATTTCAACTGTTACAATTTGAAGAGAATTTTCAAAAGAATTTGGACTTTATAGCTGTTGCTGTAAAGTTGGGTTTTTAATCATGTAGGGTATTATTCAAGAAGTGTAAATAAGCTACTGTTTTAGTGTCAGTTTACTTGTACGTTGAGTTTCGATGTCCAAAATTTGATTCTTGGTCAATTAAACATGTTATCATATTCGGTAGACACGGCTGTATCGACTTGATGAGTCTTTTTTTGAGAAGCGGGATCTGTATAAGTTGTTTTTTAAACTGTGTTTTTAATAGAGCTGCACGGTTACTGAAAAATGCGTGCACTGACTGGTCAGGTCCACTCAATCTGTGTGGTTCTTTCCAAAAAAAAAAAACCATTTCAAACACCAATCTCGAACGATAACGATAACCAATACGCCTTCACATGAACTGACCAAGATTATGTCTAGACTTTAAAAGAGCTGTAACCTCTGAGTATGGTTCGGTCTTTATTCTCAGAGTAGTCGTACAGGAAACGGCACTCATCTAGTTTTTAAAATATGACTGACATGTAAAAGTTTTTGTACAAACCTACTTACAGAAACATAAATCATTCATCATTTATGATTTATCAATCCTTGATCCCCAAAAACTTTGGCCTTAGAGAAGTCTTTTTATTAGTTTCTAGTTTGGATTCGCCAAGTGCGTGTCGGACAACGCACAATGAAGGGTTCCGTAGTTGGGATGAATTTATCCCAAGAACAAACATAACATTGTGTTTGAAAAAAATATTTCCCCGTATTCCAACTGCAAATGTAAGTTTGTACGCACAATATTGCGTAATTTACCATGTTATTTTAAGACCAAAGACTTTTTATAAATTTTCCTGTAATATATAATATTTTACATTTTATTGTATAGATTCAAGTTTTATATCTGAAAAGACAGCTGTGCTGCTGGGGAGTTTGTTGCGCCACTTCTTCTTCCCAGCTAAAGCACTAGGAAGTGATAAAGGGTGGGCGTTTTTGGGGGACTGTCTTATATAATTTTTGACGTTCGAAATAGCTGATTCTCAGGCTAGTTTGAATAAATGACTTTTGATTTTGATTTAGATTTTATAAGTATAGAATTATTCTCTGTATTTTTTTTCAACATTTTAGCCTCAGCAGTTTCGGAGATAAGGGGGGAATATTCAATTTTCATATATTTTCTTTAATAACTTTAAAACTAATTATTTTAAATAATATAATTGAAATTCTCATAACAAGTGCTTTCATTTGATATGTCACCCGGTACAGTTTGCAAAACTTTATCCTTATTTTCAAATTCTTACCCCGTAACTATGTGAACGCCATATTCAAAATGCATTATATTAAAAAAAAAAAATTAACACAAAAATTTATTAAACAAAATATATTACGCGTGCTTGGGTCACATAAATTCATATTAATATCTGTGCCAAATTTCAACTCAATCGGTCCAGTGGATTCGGAGCAAATCTGCTGTAATAAATGGACAGACAGCCACACGAGTGATCCTATACGGGTTCCGTTTTTTCCTTCCGAAGTACAGAACTCTAAAGAATCAAGTGTAACACATAATTATGTTTAGGTATTACATATAAAATCACCTAATCACCCAACCACCACCACCACCTAATCACCACCGAGTCACCTAATCACCTATTCTATTCTATTCCAAGTCCAATTCTATAGTTTTTTTTAGTCTTACCATCAGAAATCCGTCTTTTTTTGATACGCAATGAACTGTTCCCTTTTTTATATAGATGTACATAGTATATATTTTAGTGTTAGCTTGTATATCGTATTTAAGGTCATTAAAAATGTTAGAAGTGACCATCAGAATAAAAATGTACATAACACATCACTCATGTGTTAGGCATACGACCCTTGTAACAAAGGCGTTGAGAGAGTCTGTTTAACACAGGTACTGGTGAATAAGGTCCATAATTACAGGGTTAAACAAAGCTGGTAATTTACACAGCATATTTTTCAGACACAGTAATATGAAATGTTAATTTTGCCATTTAATTTGATAGGAAGGCGAAAACCGTTTTCAAAAAATGTTATAATAATCAGACTAATGAGGCTAAAATTCTGCCCATCCCATAAGGACAAACAAGCGAAATAATGCAACGCAATATTGAATACAGTCCCCCACTGCGCCAGCGCATACCAATGCAGTAATTGAGACATATATCAACGCAGTGTGTTTAGCCGGACAGGGCCGCAAGGCAAAACAGTACAAGTGCAGAATACTCTTATTAATTTAAATTTTTTGTCTATAAATTAATGGGAATATCATAAATATTGATAATTAATTGACGCTTCTGGCTGTTTGCGTTGGTCTAGTAATAACATTATCGCAGTTTGATTTTGTATTTCTTTTTATTTTATGTTTGTTTTGAAGCCTGAGGTAGATGGGTTGATAAATTTATTTTTATTTTATTTATTTATTAAGGCACTAAGTCCCAATCACAATACATAAAATTAAAACAAAAATCATTACGCCATTTAAATAAAAAAAGATGAATTATGATGGAGCAGATATATCTCTATAAATATAGGTATCTACTATATTAATTACTCTAGTAAGTTCCTTAGTCGCCTTTTACGACACCGACGGGAAGAACGAGGATGGTGCTATTCTTTACGTCCGGCACCACACGGAACCGTTGTTGGTCAGCAGTGTTCTCTATACATTTTAAGACCTTAGGCTATGGGCTCCTATAAACGCCGTCGGCCGCGTACAGCGTCACGCCGCCGCCGTACGACGCGTCACGATGCTTACTCTTTCACACGCTGACGTTGGCGTGTGGACGCTGTAGGCGGCATTCAAACGCTTTGCGCCGCGTCTCTAGTTATTTCGAAGCATTGCAGCGTGAATGTCGTATTTGGCGTCAGTACAAAATGTCGAAATTTGATAAAGAAAAAGACGAATTATTGATTGAATCAGTCAAATGTTATAAGCCTCTTATTCAAAAAACACAAGCGCCGCCAAAAGCATTGAATTTATATCCATTTTATATCACACGACTACACGCGAGCACTGTTTGTCGACTACTGTTGTGAACGAGACGTTCAGACGCTGACCGCCGCGTTCGTTCGCTGTGAGATGTATTGACCGCTGACGCTGTGCCTGGCGTTCAGACGTCGATCGAAACGTAAACACTGAAGTCGGACGCCGCATATAGCATATAATAGGAGACCGAAGCCATACTGCGATCGCTAACCCGCCTGCCAAGCGTGGCGATTATAGCAAACCTTTCGGGAAGGCCTATGTCCAGCAGTGGACTTCTTTCAGCTGGAATAATGATGATGATTATATTAATTACTTGCAAAGCAACATTTTCTTGATTCGAACTCGAAGAAAATACATACAAGATAATTAAGCAGGCACAGTTAGTTTGGAACAAAGGTCGCTTTTTCGCACCATCGATAAATTTATAACAAGAGAAGATACTTAAGTCTCTTGATTATTAAAGATAACGATCACCAAAAGCAATAATTCATATCGGATTCACACCTTTTCAACATAAACAGAATAAAAAGTTCATTAAATAGTATTTATGGTATAATAATTATTGCATAATTGACCAATTGCGGACCATAATAACAATAAACATAATAACTTATTTTTATTGCAAATAACCGAAAAATTTATTATTTTGACATAAACCACTTTCTCTAAATGGTTAACAATAAAGATGTCTTCGTTATAACTGAAATGAAAGTATGAACAAAGAGAAAAAACAGCAAGACATACATAAGTAATTATTAATTGTGATATTTTTGACTACAATAAATATAAAGTACTTTTAATGGACACCTATTTCTTGCTGTTTTTTTTTTCACAATGAAAGGATCAAGGAGAAATTAATGATGAAACATCGAGTGACTATAAATAATAATAATTATAGCCCCGTTGGTCTAGTGGTTGCAAGCGCGGCTACTGCTGATCACGAGGTCCTGGGTTCGTTTCCCGGGTCAGGCAAAGTGTTATTGGGGTTTTCCAACTGGAATTTCTCAGTAGCAGTCTGGAGTCTGGATTTGTGCCTGGTTGATAGGAATAGACTCGTGCCCTATTACATGGGACTTAAACATAACTGGCGAAATGTGGCTACACCTCTGCCTAACCCTTTGTGGAATATAGGCATGATATTACGTAATATAATTATAATAATAGGAGGAAAAATTTAACTTCTGGCAACAAAATAACTGTTAATCTACGTTTGTTTCTTTATCAGTAAAACCAAAATATCAAAAAATATATTTTATTTTGGTATTTTTATACTTGTGTGTTTTTCTTTCGCGGTGAATGAAAAAAACAAAAATTATGAAACTCGGCATCATTAGAATTTTGATAGTGATTCCATTACAATTTGACTACCTCAAAACAAACAATGATTTATTTTACCAACCAAAATAATAACTAAAACCTTAAAAAAAATATATTAACGGAACCCTAAAATCGATAACCAAATTAGAAAGCATAAGAAATCTTTAATACCCACTACGAACCGTTTATTACATGGTTCCGTACATTTTTTTCGTATCAAAAATTATGGTTCGCAACCAACAATGAGGTATGCAAATCTGCTGGGGAGTCGAACCTGGTACTGGTATTAGCTGCCGTCTTATACATCGAGCATTTGGTATTATTATAGACTTTAAGCGAGTCTCAGAGGTTAATGCCTGATTGATCGGGATTTAGATACATTTGCTTGCAAACCGTCTTGATACGACCGATAAGTTTTGATACTCGTACTTCAAATGTTTTGATTTATTTTTGCATTTCTTTGCTCCTGGCTAAAATATAATAACAGCCGCACGGATCGCTCGAAAGGTTAAGCTACACTTGTCACGGTAAGTTCGTGGATGGGTGACCATCCATCACATAATGGCGACCACTCCGTGCCTCGGAAAGCACGTTAAGCCGATGGCCCCGACTGTTATTCGTAGATCCTTGACAGGTAGTCAGAAGCCCAATAGTGTGACAACTAGTCTTACCAAGGGGTTACCTTCACAACCCAGTTACTGGGTAACACGACCCAGTTACTGGGTTGTGAAGGTCAGATGGGCAGTCGCTGCATGTAAAATACTGGTATTCAGCTACATCCGGTTAGACTGGAAGCTGACCCTAACATACCTAATTGGGAAAGCGCAAGGCAAGTGATGAAACATGATTAGTAACTAGTCAATGATAAACCTTGTAACTTGATGGTTGCTCTAGCTATAAAGCAAGAACATTCGACTAATCACTGACTGAATTGAATTGAATTGAAAATATGTGATAGCGTTATAATAAATGCTCGTTCCAAATTTGTATCATTACCAGTTCGGTGCTTCTCGCATCGAGTTGATGCCTGCGGTCTTCACCAACTCATTGGTCTACCTGGTGGGAGTCCTTCCAACGCTAAGTTTTCCAACACGCGGTCGCCACTCCAGAACCTTTCGGCCCCATTGGCTATCTGTTCTACGAGTAATGTGCCCTGCCCACTGCCACTTAAGTTTGGCATTTCTTCATGCCATATTTGTATGGAATCACGGTATCGCACAACGGTGGGACACTTTCAGGCCGATGCGATGTTCTAACTCTGTATCATCACTCTATCTTGAATTTTCTTATCACAATACGATTGGCTTTTTCAGTAGTTACTTATTGTGTACCTTTTATAATATATTTCCCCTTACATTCCCCATGACACCCCAGAAGACATGTGATACAGATTGAACAGCATTACCTACATAATCCGTTTTTGGTGTAACGTCCATTTTAACTGTGAATAAATTTGTGCCTTCTAGAAGTTTCCGAATCTCCACGGTTTCTTTAATCATTACCCATCCAAAGACTGAAGCAAGAAGACCAGCGGGTAATTTCGCAACGCGGTTACAATGAAATGCCTTTCATTTTGACAGCTGCACAGCATTCATTGCGTTTTGTACGTTGTTGAGCGAACGAATTTTTCAAACACATGAAGCAATTTACTTCAATTTTTTTTCGGATTTTGATTGAAAGTAACATAACATAACATCATGCCTGTAATCCCCGAAGGGTTAGGCAGAAGTGTGCCTACCTATAGTACACCCACATTTCGCCAGTTATGATTAAGTCCCATGTAATAGGCGTGATCAACCGGCCGCAAATCCAAACTCCGGACTGCTACTGAGAAATCCCTGACGGAAATATCCAATAACACTTTGCCTGACCTGGGCATCGAACCCAGGACCTTATACTCAGCAGTAGCGCTTGTGAGCACTAGACCAACGAGCTAGTCATTGATTGAAAATGTGTTTTTCACAATTATGGTGCAGGTAACTTAGAGCAAACCAAATCGGTTTATCAATCTAAGTACCTTCATGTTCTTACAATGCGTGCACGTCTCGCGTGCTGCCTTCACCTTTAACATTGGCACTGCTCAAAATTGCTGATAGCACGAACTCCGTTCACGAGGATACAGTCCATTCAACTTTCTTCTTTTCCAATATCTTCTCAGTTAGCTGTCTCCTTGTTTCACCAGATGCTCTTGGACCATTCAAATGGAAGTTAGGTACGGATACAGTCCACGAAGTAAGTCATCCTTCTCAATTTTTCAAAATCTTCCTGATGTAGGTGGTCTTCCAGTTTTATCAGAGACCGTGGAATCTTTGCCATTTCGATGGAAGCTAGGTGTTGAGAATTTTAATTCGGTCTGTCTGTCTATGAAGCTTGACCTTCATCAAGTCAACTGCCACCTTTGAAGCCTTCTTTAACTGCCCGCCAATTTGACTTTGTCTGCGACCTGTAGTCGTTTACACGGGGTGGAGAAGTTAACCTGACAACCGAGTGTAAATGAGCTATACTACGAGTATCAACTTTTCAACCCAGAAAAGAGGCATGCAACGCGTTGACCCCTGAAATAAACTTTTAAGGCAGATCCCAATTCCTCAGGCTATTTTATCAGCACCGGTTTCGGGAACACCGTTTATTGTAGGACCCTATTGTTAACGAGAAACACGTTTCGTGGATCGATGATATCCGTACCAGGGTTACAGATGGCCTTCCACAAAGCTGCCTCTCGTTTGACACGTAACACGGTCGCCAGTCCTTCACACCCGAGATTACGGGAACGCCACTTAACCTAGAATCCACAAACGTAAACAAACTAGCAATCTCAGTAAGCTTGGGCTCGTCCAAGCTCTCACAATGCGTGCACAACTCGCGTGCTTTCTTCGCGTGTGACGTAACACGTGGTTGGAGCACGCAACCGACGTACAACCGTTGTGATAACGCTATGTCAATGGATAGCGTGCTGATTTTTAATCATGGCTGCCTGGCCAAGAATGGTACGTTTGCGTGACAGTTCGCGCGTTGGGTAAGGTCGATGATGGGTTGATGATTTTTGAGGTGGTTTCGCCTTTTCAATGGTGGTTGTGTAACCTGTACAGTTTGTAGATTGAGCGGTTTGGTAAAACGACGTCAAAACAGCCACTCAGTGTCGTTGAAGTCGACTGACGGATTTACGTAGTAGCGAAATCGTACTCCACCCGATGCCCCATTGACGTAAGTAAGTGTGTCCATTTCTAGCGCAAGCACATTTATCTTATGAATACTATTGATGTGTAACAACACCACTGCTCTTTTTCGATCATCTACAATCAAAAAATCTGAACAATTAATTATTCACAAAAGCAAAGCCAATTTCAGTCCTTCCAGTTTCAGTGCACAAAATGGACCAAATATGTTCATCGCTGGGAACTTTCAAACTGTGTGCAAAATAACAATTTATTTAAAAATAATAAAGTCCCATCACATCATTTATTTAGTAGGAATACGTGTTCCTACTGAGTATTTTATTTGAATTATCATTTATATTTTTATATGCACATGTTTCTGTGACAAATAAATAAAATTTTGTTTCTTTTCTTTCTTTCAAATAAATGATGAGTTGGTGACTTTATTATTTTAAGAAGAACTCATAACGACACAAATACTATCAACCATTTTCATTCTCACTTATAAACATTCTCCATTTTTCTTTTACCCCAGTTCAACGCAAAGGAAATCGTTAATGTGTCTGTATTGTTTTAAAATGGACATAAACAGTGCTTGGCTTATCTGTGCGCGGTTACGGTCAGCCATGCGAGGTAAATGGATATAAAAGAAATTGTTAATAAACTTTCGTCTTCACGTCAGACGGACTTAGAATGTGGGACTGCTAACAATTTGTAAGTAGTAGACGGATTCTGAAATATCTTTTCTTTATCTGATTTGTGAAATTCTGTTACTGGACAGGCGAATTTTTCTTGAGAATCTAAACGGTGGAAATTTACTGGAAATTCAAACTGGATCTTGGAAACTAGGCAAGTAATTGATTTTCATTGGCAGATTTTATTGGTTTTCTTGGTCAGAAAAATAAACTTTTTTTCAATATACACAAGAAGCATGATTTCACCAGTCCATCTACATCAAACATGATGTTTATATCATTTACCCCTTTTGCATTTTGGCGCTTGCATTCATTGAGATAACTATTTTTGCCATGTCAAAGTCCCTAACAGCTCATAATAATGATAGTAGCACACTTTTAGATTTGGATAAAGTATAATTATGTGTTACTATGGGGCGAACCTATTTTGTCCTAACCTGTATCATACGAATATCACTCTTTTTTCGATATAGTTCAAAACACCATTATCAGTGCCATCAAAAAGCAAAATGAAATCCACACAAAAACACAAGGTGCATTCAAAGTGCAAACATAACGTCACGGCTTCTGACTACAGCTGGGTATCCAATAGTCGGGTGCATAGTAGAGTTTATTGCACTTGGCAACGAGGGAGCACCTCCAGTGAAATAAGTTGTCGGATAATAATAAATAAGGAACTTAATGAGCTCACTGCCAACTCTAAATGAATACCGAGCTCTGGAAGTATTAATATTTTTAATTAGTCATAGGTTTCTTGAGTACCTACGTTTTAAATCAGTTTGGAAGGTGTCTTGGGAATTGTTAAATAATTATTTTAATATCTTTATGTGTCCTAACCAAAGTTTTTAAGACCTGATCAAGGCTCTGATAAGTAAATCTGAAAGAAAAATATCTCGTAATTTCTCATGCTTTAATAAAGTAAACCATCCAACTTTGTAGTAGATTCGAAAAAGCATTAAATTTAATAAACTTTACGAAATCAGGAACTAGAACTGCGTAGTTAAGTTTAACATGTTCTGGCACATGGTTCTCGGAAAAAATCCAGCCTCGTATTTCCATAGTTACCATTTTTATCTTAGTTACAATTCCTTAGTCTCCCTTAGCCTGGCCAATAAACGTGATGAGGAATTAATAAACCGGGTTAAATTCGATGTCCTATTATAGTGTTTGTAGATAGTTTATATCTTATTGAACTAAGTTTAGATTGACTTGAGTTACTTCTTTTTCATATAATTAATGTAAGTAGGCTATTATACAACGTGAAATCGACCATACGACAGTAAATAAAAAACTGGCAAGACCCATGCATATGAATAAAAAATATTTTGGAAGTATAAAATAAAACTGAAAATCGAAATTAAAAAAGTGATTTTTTCTAACAAACTTTATGATAGTAGTGATGGGCTGACTAAAAGGTTTTGCCAATTTTTGACTAGCTGTAACGACTAAAATATTGGATATATATTTTGCTTGAATTTTTGTTTGCAGACTGGAAAGGTCATAGTTTAATTTACTATCGTATTGTAGCCTCCACGTTGCATACATAATCAGCTTACAATGTTCCCACTGTTGGGACACAGGCCTCCTCTCGATATGAAGGACTGGGCTGTCATCCACCACGCGGGCCCAGTGCGGGTTGGTAGATGTCGCATTCACGTTATCGAATTTTTGGTTCGAGGATATGCAGGTTTCCTCACGATGTTTGAAATGTTACTATATAATTGGTAAATTTTGCTGTTAGAGTCCGCACCTCCTATTTTCAAACTTCCCTAAGAAACAAAACAAAGATATTCAATTCATCTACTGTCTCTTTCTTTTCTTCCTCATTCCACCTTCTCACAAAAAACATCTATCTATCCGTGTTATACCAAAGAGTTTCTATGTCCGAAGCTAAATGTGTTGCTATCACGGAAGATACGGTACGTTGCGGTCAGCTGTTAGGGGGTTCGATTCCCGGGATAATCATTAGGGTGTTTACCTTTCAGTTTTGATGCTTTTGTTGTGAGTCTGTTTCTTTGCTAGTGATACTACAATTGGATTGGGGTGAGAAAGAAATAATATTGCAGTAAGTTTTTGGACATGAAATGTCTGGGGAAATGTTGATGAAAACTTTATTTCTGATGTTTAAGGGTAGACTGATTTAATGGGGAAATTGTTTTACCTTAGTCTAAGAAACTATTACTTAATTACACCATTGATCCTACTAGCAGTAGGTCATGCCTATCCAATTATTTTACTATTCAAGTGCCTAAATAAAAGATTTCGTTCTGGTTAAAATATTAATTTCATGACTGAAAATTTTACCCCTGCCATTGATTTCAGTCTCTCGAATCTGATTTCAATCAGAATATAAACCTACCTATTTGGTAAAAGTACTTATAGGGAAAGGTCACAGTTGTATTGGTAGATAGGGCGATTAACCTGTCAGTGCTACAAGGCTTATAGTGCAATTTGATAAGCTTTCAACTTTCGATATTTGAAGCAAAATGTTCGTTCGATTGGTTTCACGAGAATAATCAGCCTGTAACTTTTTACTAAAAGGCAAAACAGAGTTTGGAAAATGAATAAATATTCAATATAGTCCCAATATTAATATCAACGACAGGTGTTATCCCAAAACAAATATTCAATAGTTTTATGCACTAAATCTATCCATACACACATACCTAACACTACAAAAAGCTGCCAGAAACACCTGGCACATAGTACGATTTTTTTTACAACTACACTTGGATAATAATTCCACTGCAGTACAGAGCAATTCACCTTGTCAGAATAATAATTAGAATCTCACCATGGTTCATACCTGTGAGATTCTGAAAATACCAGGTACCTGAAAATAACCTGAGAAAATTTAATTGAATAAAAACCAAAATAATAATAACTTTATTTGCATCATAGAAGTACAACCATAGTTAGATAAAGAAGCATATACTTGTACGCTTCTGTACTTCTTCTTTCCGGTTATTCAGTTCAGTTTTTTTTACGGCGTTTCCATACGCCACCAGTATTGGTAGTTCAAACTGCGGTTCTGTATACTCCCCGGTTAATAAGACCGTCTTGTGTATATTCCTGTCCAACAAAAAGATTGGCTTTCGACGATAGTCGAACACCTTGGAATTTTGTCAAGAGGATAGGCAGCACCTTCGTTTTGTGACCAGCATTGCATCTGCTAAGTAAGATATTGACTTGATTTACAAATGATATTGATGTTGATTTTTATTAATTGTTTCACGAGTATTATTCCCAGGCTCTTGTAAGCGTAAAGAAGACATTTACGAGCTTTATATATATATTTATGTTTAATTTAATTAGTGTTTTCGCTTCCCTTCACTACGTGTATGCTTAACCCGTCAACGGCCATGCACAATTTAATATTTAAAATAAACTGGAATATTAACGAATAGTTGGTTCAAAAGTATACACGTAGCCTAACCTTTTATAAATTTATGTTTACGTAAAAATTGATGATATTTTAATTATGTTGTCATTATTTAACAAGAGACATTCTATTACCTACAAATTATCACTATTATAAAGGTTTTATCAACGATGTCAAAATGCCTGAGTTTTATAAATATTACATCAGTTTTTTTTTAAGTCACGTTTTTATTATTAATTTATTTTTGATCCTCCTTTCTAACGAAAACGTTAGTCTTAAAGATGTAGATTTTTCATAATTTCATTGATCTGAATATATTGGAGGTATTGTTATATTCTATTCTATTGCACATTTAGTGTGTCATAGAATAGAAAACATTGGCTGCTGCTTTTGTAAAACCTATTCAAGAAAATTACACAATTCAAATCGAAACAAATTCAAATACAGAACACAAAACGTCTCAAGACTCAACAACAAAATTACCATAAATACAATTTGTAACCGAAAACACTAAAGCACTAAACAATACGTTACATTTCAATAACAATAAACTATTCTAATTTGACACAAAATCGAACTAATCTAAGTCTGACTCACCTAATATTATAATCGCGGTTTGAATCACATTTTGAACGGACACCATTGCGTGACTGGTAATTATTCAGTGTATCGGTGAAACTTTCATTATGTTGGGGTCTTAAAGGCCACACGTCGCACGGACGCACGATGAGGGTTGACTGATGTTGGAAATAAAATTTTCGAAAGTGCACGCCGTTTGAAGGGTTGGGTCGTAATTAGTTATATTTTAAACACAATTATTGTTGCGTTCGATTAGGTGTATTTCCTTGTGAGTTGTGAGAAGGAGGTTACGCCCTTTCTTGTCTTACTGACCGTCGTTGGTTATAACTAAGACTCTTGTCACTTCACCAGTAAGAAAGACTAGCTTCTTGTAGGGTTTTTTTTAATTTTTCGCTAGCATTCGTGGAACGCGTCTAACAAAAGGTATTTATAAAGCAGAGGTGAGTGGAAACGCCGGGAGGGGACGCCTTATGAGGACATATAGTGACCAAATTGGTGATGTTCTTCAGAAAGGTCAGGTGCGTAGTACTCGCAAGAGGCGTGCATGTATGACCAGATGTATGAACGTAGGCGAAGCAAAAGGAGTATGTAAGGAGCGTAGCAGGTGGCGTTCTATAGTTTCTGCCTACCCCCATGGGAAGAAGGCGTGAGTTTATGTATGTATGTATGTATTCAATACTCACAAGTAAAATTGCCTTTAGAATAGAATAGACCTTTAGTATTTAAAACAAAAATTTGCATATTTATAAGACTTTCTAAATTCTGTATACTTTTTACATCATCCGATCGCGCTATTTCTCAACGTAATTACCATTCGAACGGAACGTTTTTGGTTTTGGTTTAGTTTTGGTTTAGCTGATGTAAGAAACGGTATCGCGCTATTTTTTGTGAGAGTATTGTTCGATCGATCGTTCCTCCAACGTAACTTCCAAAGTAAAGCTAAATCGTTTCCATTGAAATGATTAGCGCGATACGAAATGTGTCTAACGTAACGTTTTTGGTTGTGGTATTAACGTTCAAAATTAGCGCGATCAGCCCCGGTGGTTAGGTGTATTCACTACCTATAGAAAAATCACTGCCTCAGTGGAATATAAGTTTCATTCCCAATCGACCCTAACAGTCTACAAAACACAAAATTTACACCAAAACGCACCCCCAAAAACATCAACCCTGTATCACCGATATTTTTTACAAGCCCACCCCAATTTTCGTACCCGAAAACTTCGGACCACGTGCAAGCCAATTACAATCCCCTCGTGCGTTCACCCTACAAAACATAGCAATAAGCATGTACCCCGAGACTACCCTCTTACAGTAAGAAAGGGGGCGTGGTCGGTCTAGGGTGGCATCTTCCATCTCACTCTTACTACGCTCTATTTTATTGAATTTTTTTCAGGACTGCGCATTCGATTTTTTGTGGGTTACAATGCTTACGATTGGGGGGTTAGTGAATTTTGCTACAGTTGAGTCATTGAGTAGGTTTTCAAAGTTATTTTTACGGGAATATCTGAGTGACTAGTTGCATTATTAATGTGTGCCTTATTCTATTACAAGAAGGTTCTAATCGCTTAAAACTTGATTAGTTTGGGGCTAACTTGGGTGCCTAAGTGGCTATTTGGGTAACGAGCAATTCTAGGTTTCCTTTGCTCATCAAACCATAGTAAGCTTTGTGGTTTATTGAATTAGTTACAATTTCCAACTGACTAACTTTTTCAGATTTTAAATGCTTGACATTACTGTCTTATTCAGATGCACAATTTCAAGAAACATCATCGTATGCTTAATCACTTTTTCAATGATTATGACGGCGCAGCAAGTGGCGCCGTCTAGTTTTGTTACGAACTTACTGGAATCACCGAAAAGGTCGGATAAGAGTGACACTGACTGCTGACAGTCACTCTAACAGAGTGCAGAGTACAGCGGCTGTCTTCGGATGATATCAGGGGAGCCACTGTCGTACCACGTCCACGACGAACTTCTATATTCCGGCACAATGATATTGAAGCTGCTGAGCCACTAATACGATGATCACTTCTGGTAAAGGCTATCCTGCGCCGCGTTAAATATATTAAAGATTCCCTAGACTTCTACCTAGTACCTTCTTTTTTAGAATATTTATAGTACAAAGTTTAGTTTTCTGTTTATCCTATCCATGTCAGAATATTAATTTTATTAATTTTATATTACTGTACAGATAAGAACGTTGTAAGTATATAATTTTGACCAACTTTAAAAAAAACTCCGTACACCAACAATATATTAAACAATATTCAATTTTTAACCGACTTCAAAAAAGGAGGAGGTTCATCAACCTGTATGTTTTTTTTAAACATACAGGTTGATGATATTTTCGTCAATTGTGGACCGATTTTTCTTTTATAAAAGTTTTTTTTAATTTGTATTTTAATCAATGCAGTCAAAACAATAAGTGAGCCAGAGAAGCAATATTTAAATCCTTTTAAGAATTTTACCTGTCCTACCAGTAAAAAGGTCTGTAAATCGAATCACTGTAATAATTCAACCATGTTACATACTCCAACCACAGAAAGCCTCAATAAAAAAACGCAACACGCAAAACGAATTTCCTTGGCAATAAAACAAATTAAAAAGCAATCAATTAAAACAACATCTATCATGACAATACGTCGTAACACCGGCCTCATTATCTAAACGGTACCACCCAATAATTATAATGAAATCATAACATTTCTCTTACGTTAGCAGGAATGTGACTTTCCATCGGAGTTTAGAAAAAGCGATCGTGTTATTCACTGAGGATTCCGTACATGGATGTTTGAAATAAATAATTAATAACTTGCCTACAATTAGACTTACACTGGAGCAGTGGTGGCCAAGTGTTAACGGCTTCGACTTACGAGTAGGAGGTCGTGGGTTCGAACCCAGATCGGCGCTTTACTTTGTGTAAATTATTTCATCACCACTGCTCTCAAAACGGTGAAGGAAAACATCGTGAGGAAACCGGCATGTCTTATAACTAAGAACTCGAAGGCATGTGACATATAGCAACTCACACTGGGCCTGCGTGGTGGATTATGGCCTCACAGAAAAAACAATTAATTCAAAAATAAAATTGTATTTGATCTAATTCGCGTTCCAATATTTTGTTTTGACCTGCGTCTTTACCTACTGCTGGGCAAAGGCCTTCACTTTTTCCTTAAAAATTGCTGAACTTATAGCTAGTCCACGAAAGTTGGAAAATCTACCACCCAAATCTAATCCATTTAAAAAAAAAACTTATTCACAAAATAACAATCGAAAAGATCCATAGCATTTCTCTGGGAAGTAAATTCGTTTATTTAGGGCGGGTTCCTTACAAATCAAGAAGATAAGCAGCTGATAGATGGTTTCCTTAACTGATTACCATTTAAAAGACTGTTTAATTCTGGACAGCAAAGTTCATTTTCGTTTTAAATTGCACTACGAAAAGGGATTTAGTTAACAGCCCTGAGTGCGTCATTGGCTTAGTTCACCTAGAATTAATTAAACATTCAAGTTTCTTTTTGTGTTTCATATTCATCCTGCGCTTTTCCCAAATTATTTGAAGTCAGTTGATAGAGATCTATATATAGATCTCTATCAACTGAAATCACAGTATACATCCCCTTTTTAGTTAACCTTTCAAAAACTCCAGCGCAGCATTGCCATTTTTTTTCCTATTGTCTCTGACTTAGTGGATGTATCTATTATTCTTATAAGTGGAGACCTGTAATTGGCTTTCAGACTAATGTACTGTCCTTGATCTGTTTGTTTTAGCTGTAAGTCTCCCATGATATTTAAATAAATAAATTGTATATTGGAGTAGGAGAGTGGAGTGGAAGTTATCAGTAGAACGACTGCGTTCTAACATCCTTATGTTTGAGGAAACCTGGATGTCCAGTTCCTTCTTCATAATCAAAGCCACGAAATCTGTGCTCATATGACAAAGATAATATCTATTGTTATGTAAATTTAACCCAACCAATATCTGTACATAACACCGTGTACAGAGAGCCTTCCACGAGCGATGTACGTCCGGCATTTCTACCCCAGACAATCATTCTACGGCATTGGAATTAGCTATTCTCTTTTAAGATGTACTGACTAAAAAGTTCAGTGCCTGCCGGATTTTTTTAATAATTTTAGTATATCAAAAAAAAAATCGAATTAAAGCCCTCCTCCTCTCTCCTACTTTGCTGTACCTGACAGGTTTCACAATGATAACGTCTCTGTAAAACCTACCACCTTAGTACACATTGTGGAAAGTAATCAATATATTAAGTATTATTTTTTGGAATCGGTCATGCATTATTAAATTAATACCCTCTAAATTAGTTTAAGTAGAACCTCTCATGTCTCTAACCCTAAAAAGCCGGCCAGTAAACGTTCCAATCCCACACTATGATTACAAACAACACTTTTTTACCATTAATTAGTTTATTAATTATTCAAATTTGTATGCGAATTCGCGATGCTTTACGCGATTAGTGGTATCGAGATTTTACGGGCGATAATGTTGGGCTTGAGTCATGAGATGAAGCGATAATTGTGAGGAAGAATGATCGTGTTGTTGTGACAGCGACAAACAGTGAATGGCATGTGTTTTGTTCAAGATAAGTGGGGTCACGTTAGTTTCCTTTTTCTCTTTGATGTTAATATTATGTTATTTTAAAGTTTTATTATTATTGGACAATACTTGTTAAATACAGTTCACAGAACTTTTCGATTTATTTACTTTAAAACCTTGAACAAGAATCTCCCCCTGTCTTTCTCTTTCTTCCTCTCTTCTTTTGGTTCTTCTTCTGTGTTGATTTGTGCCCGGTTGATGGCAATAGGCTCGCCCCCTTTGACATGGTTACGTGGTTTACAACCTTTCGGAGAAACAAGGCTTGATGTTATGTTATTTTAATGCTTGAATATTGCAGTAAAGCATAAGGCAGCTGCTTCAGCCAGATAGTTTACAAAAAAATACGAAATACATACAGATATATATTATGTCATATATTTTTGTGAACTAACTAATTGGCTATTTAATTTAATCCTCCACTGATGTTGCTGCCAACAGGAGCTTATCAAGAAGTACTAACGGTGGCACTGTGGCAGGACGGTGCCACTGCGTCAAAAAAAAAAGAAAAGATTGTGCTGGACGTGCTCACTCTTAGCGTTACATAGATAGAAAGAAAAATCCAAAATGAATTTATTTTACTCAATACACGGTCAAATTAAATTAGCTAGAGAAACTCTGCAGACGTAATGGGTATTCATATCTTATGGGATTAACTTCATTTATTCAGCTCCATTCACATTTCTCTGAACGATTTTGGTCACACTTATACAGTTCCGCTTCTATCAGCCGCGTACAGCATTGCAAAATTGGGAAAAGCCGTCATAGTGTTCAGGGCTGTTCCGCCACGTTCGGCGCTGAACGTGGACAGTTCCGGACTCCTCGTCGACAAGTTGCGACCACGTACAGCCCGGAACGTGCCGGATAGCGCTGAACGTGGCTGAACAGCGCTGAACTCTATCTATAGCATTCGCATGATAAAAACACATTAATTTATCCTCATTGTATACCTGTTTGCCGCGAAAACTGAATAGGCGCGAAAAGCTGAACGGATTCCTACGCATCTCCATACAAAATCGTTGTTTTGTATGGACAAAAGCTGAACAGAGCTGAATAAGTGTGGAGTACCTAAAACGTTAAAATAACAAGAAAAGCGATTAAATGTTACTTTTTTCTGTCAACCTTTTCTGGTAGTTTTGTTACTTAAAATATGTATAAGTTGAGAAATTCTGTTTTCTTTAGTTTTTTCATCAATCACGTCTGTGAGGTTTATGCACAAAAACCTGAACCTTTTTTAAACTATTAATTCAAGCGACTGCACTAAAACTGCGGTTGATGACCCGAGAAAAAAGTAAAAAAAAAATGTTGTTTTGTTTTATCATGTCATTGTTTAGATGTAGATCATCATCATCTGCCTAGCCTTTTCCCAACTATGTTGGACCCCAACAGCTTCCAGTCTAACCGGATGCAGCTGAATACCAGTATTTTACATGGAGCGACTGCCTATCTGACCTCCACAACCCAGTTACTGGGTAACACGATATCCCTTGGTAAGACTGGTTGTCAGACATTTGGGCTTCTGACGACCCGTAACAACTGTCAAAGATCTACAAATGACATCCGGGACCAACGGCTTAGCGTGCTTTCCGAGGCACGGAGGAATCTTGGTATGAACAGATGGTCACCCATCCACGGACCAACCGCGGCAAGCGTAGCTTAACCTGATCGATCGACCCGTGCGGCAGTTATTATTTAGCCACAAGCTCCTGTTTAGATTTAGATAATTTAGCTAATTTAATTTTACCCTGTATACATGACTCTGTTCCCGCTCTCCCGGCCGCTCATAACTCAGACCACTCAAATTAGTGTTTGCCTTAACTAACGCTAGTTATTACTTTATTGTTGGCATACAGTTTGTGTACAATGTCGAAGCTCATTTTGCACAATCACTTTGCTGTTACTGTCGACTTTTCACTTTAGTTACGCGATTTTTTGTTACTTATTGGTGATAAAAACACGTGCCGTTTGAGGGTTAATGCTTTGTCTAGTGATGGGACAGTCTGATACAAGAAGTTGATGACATCGGTTTGGATGACACATGCCACTGGCAGAATAAAATTAATCTAGAGATATAATAAGTTGGAAACTTTTTTTAATGATATCACGTTATGCAGTTGATTGCGGTTCTGAGTCGTGCTACTGGCATTTTTTTTTAATGAATCTATTGTAGGCTATGATAAAATTATAGAAAAAACGATGCCCTTAGATTTAGTTAAGAAAAAAAAAATAGCTACATTGAAATAGGAAAAAGAATTTCAGTGTTAAGTCAGTTCAGTCAGGTCAGTCAGTTTCAGTGGTACAACTCAGTCGTATATTTTTTTCGTGATCTTGATTATGTAATGATTATGATTAAAGATGATATTTTGTATATAAAATACTTTTAAATAAATGACTATTATGTGGTTCCCTTGTGATTATGGCAACCCCTCTTGGGGGAGGCCTATGTCCAGCAGTGGTCGTCTTTCGGCTGAAATCAAAATCTTTTTTTTTATTTCACATAAACCTACATGGGCACTTATGAAACGTCGGAAGCTAGGTGCACGGTTCCAATTGGTCGTTTCCTATGGAGAAGAGCCGGCAAGAAACTCCACGGTTACTCTTTTAAAAAAAGTGGGCTTTAACAATGTTTCCAAGTTGCAGTGTTACTAGGTATGGGAGGACAGTGTAGGCCCGTCAACAAGTACCAAGTACTTAACAAAATAAAAGACAGTTTACAAAGCTACAGTCTATTAAGGCTACAACGTTCTCACATTCACAAATTAAAAAAGAATCTGTATAAAATATTACTAAAATAATAAAAATAAAAACATACATATTTAAACCAAATGACAACATTGTCATTACAAAAAAAATGATGATGTGGTTCCCTGTAACCATAATTTAATGAAATCAGAAATTAAAAAGATAACTTTCCACACACCTATCCACGCTTCCGACTTCAGCGGAAATAATACACATATAATCTTGTCCTAGCCTTGGACCCACAATCCACGCGGGTGGGTCATGGCCCCACCAGCCTTCACCACAACCCCAGTACCAACAGTAAAACAATTCTTACAAAAACCTACAATGTGACAAAAACTACATTTTCACAGCCTCTCGATACTTTAACACAATGTCATTGATTGATAAATAATAATTAATAAATGCCTAATAGCATTGTTCAGATTCTAGGTCGTCTAACTTTTTTTCTGAAAACTAACAACAAAGGTATTATTCAGTTTACTGTGCATCAAGACGATGCAACTGTGTCAGCAATTAAAATGATTAGGTACTGGGGTGTGGTCACTTTGTTGGCGGGGAGGGTAGCTAAGCGGGTAGCGTGTAACGGTGCGGGTTTTGAGATGACATAATTTTGTGAATCCTAAAACAGAATTTATGTGAAAATGAGACGGGCGAGCTTTCAGAGTTTGTACTGCTGGGGAGTTTGTTGCGCCACTTCTTCCCAGCTAAAGCATTAGGACGTGGTGAAGGGCGGGCGTTTTGGGGGACTGTCTTATGTAATTTTGACATCTGAAAAGTGCTGATTCTTAGTCTAAATTGAATAAATGACTTTTGATTTTGATTTTCTAGAGAACGTTTTAAACTTTAAAGACTAGAAAAAAATAAAGGTTGGTTGGCTGCATTTCTATGGAATGTCCTTGGTAGATGTTAGGGAAACTGTTTATTGTTCAAAGGTTGAAAGCTAAAGTGTAGGTCGCTTGAAGGCATAATGTATGGCATATACATTTTCTCAAAAAACTGTCTCTTGTCGACCACTGTCCACGCGCGGACACGGTGCCGCGTGCGACGAGCGCGGGGTGCGAGAGACGCGCGGGACGACGTGGCGGCGAGAACGAACCAGCGCCGACCGGCGCCGGCGTGCCTCCCTTCACTTGACATCTTCCGTTCCAAGCTTCGGAGCGAACGGTCAATAATTCTCGTCCGCTAAATAGTATTTTTCCCTTTTGCGATTATTTTAACCTATATTTAATACAGTCCACTATTGTTTCCTTTTACCTAAGAACACACAAAATATTGGTGTTTCGAGCCGGATCTTGGAACGGAAGTTGTCAAATGAAGGGCTTTTTAAATTCGTCTTGAAATTTCATGTCAAGAGATGAGAATACTAAGAGGGATATGTGGTATGAGTGTGACACGAATGGATAGAATAAGAACTCAGTACAGAAGAGGAAGTCTAAAAATGGCACCGGTGACTGGATAATCGGTTGTCATGTGGTGAGGAGAAATGAGGAAAATGTCATGAGGAAAGTTTTGAGTTTGAATGTCGATGGCTATAAGAGTAGGGTATAATAAACACCTCTTTGTCATAGAAGTCACAGACAGTCTGCTGTGCAGGATTTGCATGGAGGACGATGAGACAGCAGCTCATGTGCTGTTAAATTGCCCGGTGGTCGCCACATACAGGGCAAAGTACTTCGGTAACCCAGGTATCCTACGTGAGATTGTCAGTAACACCAAGGCGTTGCTGGCCTTCCTTGAGGAGCTGGGGTGGATCGAATAATCAATTTTCCCACCCGTACGCAAAATACGCGCATTGACGAGGGGTTGCGGACACCAGGCCGTATTACCTAAGAGTAGGGGCAGACCAAAGAAACGATAGATGATAGGACTAGAAAGGGGGTGACTACCGAGATGACGACTAATAGAGAAGTATGGAAGAAAGGGACATATTGCGTCGACCACTAATAAAGGCTCGTACAGACTCGCGTGATATCGCGGGTGCGTCAAGCAGCGACAAAGAAATTATGCTACAAGTGTCGCGTTGCACCCGCGGTATCAAACCAGTCTGTACGAACCTTAAATTGGGATAAGGGCAGGAGAATGATGATTTTATGTCAAGACCATGCCCTATTTGCTTGAGTATCTTAAATGCCCGTTCACCTACAGCTTGTATGACTTTAAGAACGACACTGGTGACGCAATCAACATGTCCACCACGGGGCTTAAACAATATAAACAAACCGGCCAAGTGCGAGTCGGACTCGCGCACAAAGGGTTCCGTACCATTATCTATAAAAACGGCAAAAAAATCGCGTTTGTTGTATGGGAGCCCCCCTTAAATATTTGTTATATTTTAATTTAATTATTTATTTTTAAAGTGAATATATATTATAAATATTCTGTGAATATTTCAAGCGTCTACCTGTTGCTGTTATCAATATCGAGTAAAAACGAGCAAAAAAATCACGTTTGTTGTATGGGAGTCCCCTTAAATATTTATTTTATTCTGTTTTTTAGTATTTTTTGTTATAGCGGCAACAGAAATACATCATCTGTGAAAACTTTAACTGTCTAACTATCACGGTTCACGAGATATAGCCTGGTGACAGACGGACAGACAGACAGACAGACAGACGGCGGAGCCTTAGTAATAGGGTTCCCGTTTTACCGATACCGACCAATATTTTTGAACGGCCTATTCAACGATATCCCACACCATGGGATTAATGAAAAAAGAAACATCATCCCCACTTTACGTGCAAGTGAGGTACCCTAAGAATATTTTTTTTCAAGGTTTTTTTTTGTTTGCGTGTTTAATACGTATGTTCATGCCAAATTACAGCTTTCTTATACTAAGAGTCTCTGAGGTAAGCCGGGGTCAGATAGACAGACGGACATCGCGAATTTATAAGGGTTCTTTGTTCACTACGGAACCCTAACAACGAAGAAGAGTACCATCGACACGAAACGAAGAAGATGCTGCTGTCGCGTCCTTTTAAATACCTATCCTCTTGTTTCAAACGATACAGATAAGCAGCAATCAACATCAGCAGTTAAAGAATAATTTTCACAATTTGCCTGAAGTAGGTACGTGCGAATAAACATAAACATAACATCACGCCTGTAATCCCCGAAGGGTTAGGCAGAGGTGTACCTAAAATAGTACGCCCACGTTTCGCCAGTTATGTTTTTAAAGTCCCATGTAATAGGGGGCGAGCCTATTGCCATCAACCGGGCACAAATCCAGACTCCGGGCTGCTTCTGAGAAATTCCTAATGGAAAATCCCAATATCACTTTACCCGACCTGGGAATCGAACCCGGGACCTCATGCTCAACAGTCGTGCTTGTGACCACTAGACCGACGCGGCGAATCTTCTAACTTAATCGCTTACTACATAACCACACCCCATCAGTCGGATGATTATGAATTATGTAAATTATAAATGTTAAACAATCCAAGAGATTGTTGATGCGATGCCATGAAAAAATATACCCTCCATGCTTCGGCTAACACTCATTAAAATAATTGCTTTTTGCAACCGTGTTCTCTCCGTCTGTCTGTCTGTGATTGTGTGTGTGTGCAGATGAGTGATGCTTTGTGTGTGTGTGTGTTTGTGCAGAGTGATAAACATGGTTTCATGCTAGAGTTGTGGCTATGGGCTTGTGATAAACTACTTCTTTGGAAATAAAAAACGGTGAATTTAAAAATAAATTTAATGTTCTGATTTATCGGATTGTTCAAGATCAAGGCGCCTTCTTGCATTGAAAATCATGCATTAGTTCTAACCGTCTTACAAAAAAACAATATATAATCAGCCTATAAATGTTCCAACTGCTGGGACACGGGCCTCCTCTTTCTGTGAGAGGGAGTGGGCCGTGAGCCACCACGTGTGTCCCAGTGCGGGTTGGTGGATGTTACTAGACTTCTAGACATGCCGGTTTCCTCACGGATGTTTTCCTTCACCGTTTTGAGAGCAGTGCTGATGAAATAATTTACACAAAGTAAAGCGCATGTCTGGGTTTGAACCCTCAACCTACTACTCGTGTCGAGGCTGTTACCACTGTTCCAACTCTGCTCACTAAAAGAATAATCAAGAGTAATCTAATAGTCGGCTAATTGCTGTTTCCTGTTGTAAAAGAATACAGCTGTAGCTTTCAAAAATTACACTTATATTCAGCTAAATATCAAAGACTGGGCTAGTTGAATAATATCCATTTATTTGAGAAAAGTTTATAACAAAATGCTCGCTTGGTATTGTATAGGCTGACGTAGGCGTAAGGACATACCTACAGAATCTATTACTGACTAGCTTTTAATGGTCAAACTAAAAATGAACCAAACGATTAAGCTTTTAACCCACAAATTTCACACAACAATTATTGTATGTTTTGAAGTGTATAATAGATATTTTTGTTGTAATGTATGTGTACAATAAAGCATTATATTATAAATAACCTAACCCAATAACCTAGCTTCTGACGTTTCATAAGTGCCCATGTAGGTTTATGTGAAATAAAAAAAAATGTTTTTTTTTTTTTTTTGAATAAATAATTTTTCACACAACAATTACATATAAACTTAACCCTATCACCGCAAACCCTTTACAAAAACACACAAAATTAAAATTCCCCACAAATATAACCACAATTAAAATAAATAAATCACACATAAGGAACTAATCCGGTACATTCACCTTAATTCAATCAGCATCGTATACTAATCGAATAAGCCGCTACAACTTTGCAGGGAGAGGGTTAGGGGCGACGCATAGCGTGTGACAGAAACGCTGAGTCATGCTGACTAGCAGAATGGTGGCTTGTAATGCAATGTGTGCTAATTTGGTGATAATAAGCCTTTTTAGGGCATTGTGCAACGTTTGATTGATGTGGCAAGGGTGTTGTTTTTGTGATTTCAATGATCATTTAAATAAAGTGGGTTTTGTGTTGCTTGCTAAAAATAAAAGAAAGAAAGAAAGAAAAACTGTTTATTCTGCACAAACAAGACACACTTTACAAAAATAAAATAAAAATTGACAAAATACACACTCTAAGCCCCCACCAGCCCCAGCAGACAGCAGCCAGCAGTCACAGGGCAGGGCAGTCTCTCTCTCTCTCTTTCACAATGGCATCGCCTTTAAATTTGACAGTTAAAATAATAAAATGAAACGAATAATGAATGATGATAGTTGAATATTTGTATGACCTATAAGTAGTTGTTCCGGGTCTGGCTGTTTGTGTATATGAGTTTAAATGTTTGTAAACGCACCCACGACACAGGAGAAATTCCTAGTGTGGGGCAACGTTTTAAAATAACAAGATAACAAGTTCAACAACATTAATAGACGAATTTTTAAAACACATGACTCAATGGATCAGCAATTTCTTTCATATTCTTTCGGATTGTGATTAAAACTGTGTTATTTAATTAGAATGCTGTTTATCATGGCTTAAGATTAGGCATTTCACTGTTTTTCCAATAAAATACGCCTTTATAAAATACCGAGGTAAATAATAGTGAAGCGATATTTTAGTTTTGTGTTGCATGCAAGTAATTACTGATTATAATATATTATATTTAAAAAATATTAGTTTTTCATAGATTTTAAAATGTCACTCGGCTATAAACAGTTGGTAGAGAATTGTAATGTAACTAACTTTAACTTAGTTTAAGCTACTTTTGCTTCCAATCGCAATAAGAAAACGTGCGTTTACCCACCGGTATTCCACGTTTGTATCCGCTTCATCTGTCCACCACAAAATGCATCGCCGACGCGCCGCCGGCAAATCCAATAGGTTTTCATTTAATAAAACCCTTTTATTGGCTTACCTCAGATTTACCGGCTTTATAGTTCGCTGGCTTAGCATTATGTACTATAGTGTTTATTTTGTATTGTGGCTACGGGACTTTAAGGTCCTCCTGTCATAATATAAAGGGTTAATTTGAAATATTTTAAATTTAGAATGAGAAATGGAAGACAAAACTTGTGTTGTTGGGTTTTCGCTGTACATTTTGGCATTCAGGCATGTTTTTAACTTCGTTTTTCAAAGTAAATGGGAAAAATTACTGTAGGTATTTTAGTGTTTCCTTCGACCAATCAGCCCTACGTATCACTACGGGGAAAGTAAGCGCAAAAATTGATGCAGTGAAAGATTACCCACGTAAAAGTGTGTTAAAATTCTAGTTTCTCTGAAGATTATGAAGGTCAGAAGCTTATTTATAACAAATTGCAGTTTCTAAAGATTGGAAAACCAGTTAAAGTTGTTTCAGCCATCTTTAAGCTGCACTGGTGATACCTATAACTTATCTGCCTATATCTATACCTATTTTTAGTACCTGATGATCAATCTACAAGTAACATTGGCTCTTATCCCAAAATATTAACGGCTATTTTACCATACACTGATTTTTACATACCCTTCCATATGACCACGATTTGCAGATCTTCCATTGCGAACAGGGCGTGGTTGTCGCGTCATAGGTCAAACAGTGCTAGAAAAATAAATACAAAACATAGGGAAAGGTGTAAAAAGTGACGCCTTTTACAAATAATTGTGTGTTCAAATAGGATTAGTGAGATAATCGTGTTAGAGACCACACCTACGCGGGTACAGGGCTAATTCAGATGACACCGTTGCTATGGTAACGAAACGCCCCGAAACTTTACGAGTCTGCGCTGTAGATATTGTATTCCCTCGAATGGCATTCGAGAGAAAAACTGCAAAAATATTGGATCTATTTCGGAAAATGTTTTTTAAATATGAAAATTAAAACGAAAGCTACCATTTTTAATCATATTTTCTCAGAAATCCCAAATGAACTCAAGAAGATAAGCGTTTAAGTTAAGCGGTCTAATCTGCCCTGTGAACATTTTCTTTCCTAGGGTGTAATCGATCCGAGCTAAGCCATTATAGTGACCGCATTTCCACGATCGCACTCGCAGGGTTAGGTCAAATAACACACAATTATGTATCATGCATGGAATTTTATATAGGTAGCTACACATTCTAAATAGGCAGTACTGATATGAATTGAAATTAAAAGACATGATGCAAAGAGATAAAAATATTATACGCTTATAATTAAAAACTGGCCAAGTGCGAGTCGGACTCGCGCACGTACCATTATCAATAAAAATTGAAAAAAAATCATGTTTGTTGTATGGGAGCCCCCCTTAAATATTTGTTTTATTTAAATGTATTTATTTATTTTTAAAGTGAATACATAACTAAATATTCTGTGAATATTTCAAGCGTCTAAGTGTTTCCGTTATCAAGATCGAGCAAAAAAATCACGTTTTATGTATGGGAGCCCCCTTAAATATTTATTTAATTCTGTTTTTTAGTATTTTTTGTTATAGCGGCAACAGAAATACATCATCTGTGAATATTTCAACTGTCTAACTATCACGGTTCATGAGATACAGCCTGGTGACCGACGGACAGACAGACAGACAGACAGATAGACGGACAGACAGACAGACAGCGGAGCCTTAGTATAGGGTTAGGGTTAGGTAGTATAGGGTTACCGTTTTACCCTTTGGGTACGGACCCCTAAAAACTGCCTCGTAGGTCTAGTGGCATGAGGTTTTGGGTTCGATTCCCAGGTCAGGCAAAGTGTTATAGGGTTTTCTATCTGTAATTTCTCAGTAGCAGCCCGGAGTCTGGATTTTATCCCGGTTGATGGCAATAGGCTCCTCCCCTATTACATGGTAATTAAACATAACTGAGGCAATGTGGGCTCTGCCTAACCCTTGGGAAACTGGGCGTGATGTTATGTTTAGTTAAAAACCTTACCTCTCCAATGAGTTGCAGGGCTTACTGACAACTGTTTGGATACATAGAAGATTCTGGCATTAATTACAATCATTGTTGAATTCATAACAACAAACATACTTTCTTATGATGGTTTCCTACGTCTTCGTAAGTCACTGGTAACTTAGACATATTTTACAATTGTTGATCGAAGATTATATACTATTATCTCTCTATTATGTTATTGTTTTACCATTTGTCAGTTGATGTATTGTCTGAAATAAAATCAACCCTGCTGTTCAACTTACGAGTATTACATAGAGAGAACCCGCGAGACCCATACGTCCAACTTAAGAGCAGGCAGTCTAAATCAAATTTCAAACCCATGCTCCGCCCCTCACTCCCCGCCACTCAGTTATGTGCTAAACGCTAATACATCAGTAATAAAGTTGTTTATCGGGTGTGCTCTTTGATCGTGTTCGAGTACGAAACTAAATAGCGTAAGTCTCAATTCTTATTTCGTTTATAACTAAAGTAATAATTGATCTAGAGGAAAAATATCTTGTGTCGGGATAATAAACTATATTTTCTTGTGAATATTTATTTAAGACATAAAAGCTAAACAATCTTGTTTTGTTTTTAGAATTATTCTTAAAAAAGACATGATTATCGAATAAAAAAAATATTGAGAGACAATATTACAATTACGTAACTGTCTTCAACCTGGAAAGAAAAATATCCAATAAATCATATACTAAAGTTTCATCTGGCTGTATGTGTGACTATTTCAGAATATACATGCAAGTTAACATAAAAATAGGAAGCCTCCTCTTAATGAAGCGAAATAAAATAGACCATTAACGTGATATTAGTTCAGTATCGATTCTATCGAAAAAGTGCAGCATTTTATTATGATTTAGAGTGAAATGTTCACTCGAGCAAAATTTATTCTTGGAATGCCAACAATTTTATTGTTAGGGACCGTTCAGAATGCATGGCGTATCGCTGCGTGGCAGTTCCGGAATTTCGAGTACCTTGTGGGTAATAAATAAATATGAAGAATGCGTTGGCTTAGTCCCCTAAAGAAAAATCCAGTTCTAATCATTATTGTGTTTTAAAATAATAGGCCATGATACGCAGATCTCAGTCATCGGTTTACGGCAACTATTAAAACTGCACCAAGGTAAAAAGGAGTAGAAAACCGTGATAAATAATTAAGCACAATGTCCTGTTCAGTGAACACAAAATGAAGCCTTAAATTGTGTCAGATAGAAAGACAAATATATGCTTACAAGTAAGTACGAATTTTACTCGTGAAAATCATAAAAAAAAAACATTATAAAAACAGTTAACACCTTCCATTTACCACAGTCATCTTAGCTCCCACCCAAACGTTTAATTTTAAAATCCAATTTTACCGCGGGCGTGCAGTGTACAATCTCTCCAATACATCTACATATCGAGTTGCTCTGTCCGACTACTGTTTAGCCCCGGCATCGGCATGGCTCGAGCCGGTCTGTCTCGAGCTTTTTTTGCCTGTATCGCAAATCGAGCGTTACGGTATGTCTTCGTTTTGTGGCCGCCATGTTGTTTTTCTTTTGTTTTTAGTATTTCGTATTCGCGCGAAATTGAGGATTAATTAAGCTATAGGATTTTAAATTGTTGGTAGTGATGTAGGATTTCTTGTGGTGTTAATGTTTTTTTATTTTGTTCCGGAAAAGGTAAAACTTTTTTTAGTAGTATTTAATTCTTCGGAGACTACATTTTTTTTTTTGAAATTTTGCCAAAGAATACTATGGATACTATGGATTACTGAAAGTATACAATTCAAATAATATTATCACACAATGGAAACCAAACTATTGCCAAGCTGCATTAATAATTATATCTCCAATACGGTATTATTCTAGGTGTTTCATTTTGAGAGAGAAAAGAACAGCAAAATGCACTCAATAAACAAAAACACACGTTTAAAGTGTAATCAACATGGTCGATAGCATCCATTCATCGAGTCATTAAAATTATGCAAACGGGCCCCCACCTCTTTCGTTTCGATAATTACACAGCACTAATGTATCTTAAAAGATAAGTATAACAATACTAAATTACACAAAAAGATAAGTTTAAAGAAGCACCAAGTTTTATTAGAAACAAATGAATGTAATGAATTTTTAATGTATTTTTTTGTTGGGAAATTAAAGGCTTAATAATAATAATAATATGAAAGTAAGTATTTGAAAAGATAAGTAGAACAACACTAGTGCATCAAATGATAAGAGTGACAGCACTAGTACTCATATCAAATGAGTCTAAATGTCCAATGTTGAACAAAGATGTAATAGACACTAAAATAAACGATCAGGAGATAAAACAATCGGTAATTGAACCAAATGATAAGAAAAGGCACTTACAGCAGCACAGACATTCATGTTTAACATTTAACATTAGCTTGTAGAATGCTACAAGCCAAATAATAATAAGCCAAATAGCCAATAATACGTGTCCTTATCAAAAAAGCATAATATAAGAATTAAGACTACGTTGAAGACAAGGAAGTTTGGCAATAATTCCTTCTGCACATGTGGCTTTCCTGGTACCTCATTAACGGCATAGATATGTAAATGTATATTAACTACTCCCAAATTACGATGTTTACTTTTATTTTATGTATTTACATACTTCCTTGACATAATCTTTTCATTATTTGACATTGTATACCTACAATTTTTATTTCAACTATTTTTGGACAGGATATTTTTTTACAGTTGTAATGGCATCATGTCATTTGGTTTAAATAGGTTTTTATTTTTATTTGTTTAACTATATTTTATCAATCTCTATTTCTATCTTTCATATGTTGTGAACGTGAGAACGTTGTAGGCCTAATAGACTGTAGATTATTTTGTAGACCATTTTCTATTTTGTTAAGTACTTCGTACTTACGAGTATTGACAGGCCTACACTGTCCTCCCATAACTATTAACACTGTAATTTGACAACATTGTAAAAGCCAATTATTTTCAAAGAGTAACCGTGGAGTTTCTTGCCGGCTCTTCTCCATAGAAACTACCAATTAGAACCGTGCACCTAGCTTCTGACGTTTCATAAGTGCCCATGTAAGATTATGTGAAATACAATATTTTGATTTGATTTGAGCCGTCATCTCAGTATTTACCAGTATTAACCCCTTTCTTACCACATCATCTATGACACAGTCCATCTAGTGGACTTCCCCTACTGTTACAGCCTCCACATTCATACATTCCAAAAACTTTCCTTACGTAAAATGTCCCTTATTCCAAGCCAACCCTATAATAATATTCATAATAACAAGCGTGTGACAATATTAATAATTGTTATACAGTTGTCGTGCCCCCATTAATAATTTATTTGTTCATAACACCTTTCTGTATTCGATAATTCCTGTTCAATAATAGCCCCAACAGGGTTTCATTGTTACGAACTTGTTTACTCGTACAACTACTGCCATATTAGGACTTCTCCTCGTATCAAGATAATATTAATTAGAACTCAGTTTTTGCCACTTCACTACGAGTAAAGTATTAGTATAAATTATTGGTCACTGCGATAAAAAATAATGTTTTGTCAAAGGCACATTTTTTGCATTCTTTTCTCTATTTGAATTATTTATAGGCAAATGAATATACAGCATGTATTAAAAATGTGTGGTGAAATTTTAAAGTGTGGTACAGACCATCAAACTGCACACCTCTGTCCAGGAGATCCAACGTCGTAATCGCAAAATATTTATAACTGTCCCATACAAAAATTCAATACCTACTCGACCCAAATGTATGGAATGGCTTAAGGCTCTTACACACTCACGCGATATCGCGGGCGCGACAGGCACCGACAAAGACTATTCCTTTGTCGGTGCATGGTGCATGAGGTTTCTATTTATTTTGGAATAACTAATACTTAAAATTTAATTTAATTAATAATTAATAGTAGGTACTAAAATACCTAATGCTTATGTATGACATGTAGTCACTATGGGTGAAATGAATATACTGTATTGACAATGCGTGAAATAAAATGATTTTATTTTTATTATTTTTTCGTGATTACGATGTTGGTCCCATGAAGAAAGTTGTTCAGTTTGATGGGCTGTACCATACCCTTAAATATGACCATGCCTTCCTGGTACATGCTGTATAGAAAAAATAGCGGTAATTTAGAAAAAAAAGTTTCTACGAAGTAGTTTTACTTTTTTGCGACTTTTTTATTGTTTTTTTTTTTCTTTTTGAATTATTTATTTCTCGCTTTGTTCGTTCTCAAATCTAATATATCAAGTAGTAATGTGCCCTTTAATGAGTAAGTTTATCGTATTAATCTAGTGAAAACCTGTTTAAGACACCTTTTCGTATAAAATTCGTGAGTAATGGCGTATTATTTGCGGTGTAAAGATAAATACCGTTGAATTTACTTTTTTCTTTTCGTCAATTAATCAATTGTTGAATTATTATAACCTTTTGGTCATATTAACTTTATATTGATGCTACTTCACGCGGTTTTAAACGTGAAAACTTAATAACTCTACTTCGAAACCTTGTTTTCAAAGTGGTCGCATCTATTTATAAAAAACATAACATCACGCCTTGTGTCCCCGAAGGGTTAGGCAGAGGTGTAGTGCCTATGCTACACCCACATTTCGCCAGTTATGTTTAAGTCCCATGTAATAGGGGGCGAGCCTATTGCCACCAACCGGGCACAAATCCAGACTGCGGGCTGCTACTGAGAAATTCCTGATAGGAAAGCCCAATAATACTTTGCCCGACCTGGGAATTGAACCCAGGACCTCATGCTCAGTAGATCTTGCGGCCACAAGAACAACGAGGCAGTCAATGTATGAAAACAGAGGTTTTTAAAGTTAAATGACTCGGGATCACATTATATTATTACGATAATTATAATATTTCTTTTGACATTCGTCTTTAACATGACCATTATGCTGATAAAGTGCATCAGTTTGAGTCATCATTACCATAATTTCAGCCGAAAGACGTCCACCGCTGGACATAGGCCTCCCCAAGCACCGTCATTTCGACTGGTTATGTGTTTCCCGTATGCAGCGGATTCCTGCGACCTTCACAAGGTCATCGGTTCACCTTATAGGAGGCCTTCCAATGCTACGTCGTCCGGTGCGCGGTCGCCACTCCAGAACCTTGCGGCCCCATCGGCCATCTGTTCAGCAAGCAATATGCCCTGCCCAGATTGGCAATTCTTCGGGTTATGTCTGTAACCTTGGTTTTCCCGCAGATCTCTTAATTTCTGATTCGATCACGTATGGGAACTGCACGTATCGCCCTCTCCATTGCTGTTTGTATGACTTTAAGCCTTCTAATAAGGCCCATTGTGAGCGACCACGTTTCAGTGCGTTTCAGTGTCATCACTGGCAACACGCACCGGTCAAAGAGTTTCGTCTTAATTATTTATGTAGAAGAAATAAAAGCCGTAACACAACTTTTGCAGAGTAGCTGTTGGCAGCTGGACAGTATTACCCGAGGATTAAGCTAAGTGAGTGCTACAGACCAATGGTGATGACGTATTACTAAACCTTCCAAAAATTTTACAGCAGACCCAAAACTCATCAGTCCCGCAGATATCCTAAAACACAACATACCTACCCAACTCAGCCGCTACCAATCCCATCATCATTTCAGCTGAAAGACGTCCACTGCTGGACATAGGCCTCCCCCGAAGGGGGGGAGGGTTGCCATAATCGAGTGGGTTGGTAATCGCAGTATGATGTTAAAATGCATAGAGAACGCTGCTGCCCATTCTCAAGTAAGTCCCATAGTCGCCTTTTACGAAACCACGGGAAGAAATAGGATGGTGCTATTCTTTACGTCCGGCATCACACGGAACCACTAAACCAATTCCATAACCATTAGCGAAAACCAAAATCGTACCATTACCAGTCTAACCCTCCGAAGCCGGTACTTAAAGGGTATTAGTTCCGCTCGTGTGGTCACACAGACCGTATTGTTCGATCACAATGTCGCTGCGGGGGTTATTTGGCTTACCTGTTAAATGATAGCAGTTAATGGGCTCGCGTTTACTTTCAATTGGGTTTTTAATTTTGTTTGTGTTTGGGTGGTGATTAAAGTCACCAAGATGGGTGATTCTTTGCGCGAATCAAATAGATTGTTGTTAAGAAGTGCGGTAGCAGCATTGTACTGACTGATAACAACAAGAATATCAGATTATTAATATTGGTATGGAAACCCAAGGACCATCTTGAAGGTGGTTCAAACCGAATCTTAAATAAGATGCCTGTGCATCCTTTAATTTTCTTGTTGCGAGAATCTGTAGAACTTTAACAAGCAAGCAGTCTTCTTATCATGAGCTGGCAAGAGATGACCTAAAGCTCTTTGAACTGAAAGCGGCATCAAACTGCTAATAATTACCACTTGCAATATTTTTTTATTACTTAGGACCCAAATCTTAGTGGCAGATATCCAGCATCAAAAATAAACAGCAATACAGTCAATAAGACCAAAATTTTGATATTTTGACATCAGTCTGGTGAATTGCTCCATAGTGGATTTTCTGTTACCAAGTTCCAGCAGGCTTCTGATAAGATCATCTAAATTCTATATTACGACAAGAAACCTTCACAAAAGCACAAGTAATAGATATATTTGTGAGATGGCCGTGATTTGGACAATGTTTGATGACGCGCTATTAGGGATCATAAGCCTGGAGCGCACTTAATATAGTTTTAATAGGCACTGTTAGCCCCTCGAGTGCACAGCTTGAGTAGTATTTTTTTCAAACTCGTTTTGAATGTAAGTCGTTTGGGTAACAAAAAAGCTTTCTTTATTAAATCTAAGTTTTTAATTCGGTATTTTTTTAAGGTATTTGATATGTTTTCCTGGAAATCCTTTCCATGCCAAAAAGAATTAATGAAATATTGTTTTCCATTTATATAGGTTCAGTAGGTTAATCTGTAATATACATTTATTTATTTAAACATCTCGAACACAAAGGCAGACTTAATGCCTTAGGCATTCTCTACCACTCAACTAAGGGTGTTGAAGAGATAAGATGGCAGGTGCTCAGTTTGAGAGGAACATAATAAAAATAACACACACCAAACCATTCATTCGTACCACTATTCTTCCATCCTACATACGGCTTATAATTGCCTAAATCCCAGACAAGAAATGGATACATAACTATGCTTAGTCAGGCATGGAAGGGCCTTGTTACTGATCGAATTTGGACATAACCTTACCCCAGTTTTTGAAAACAATAGGCTTTTAGTTCATGAAAATTAAATCTATTCAATCTGCTTTTCCCAACTATGTTGGGGCCGGCTTCCAGTCTAACCGCATGCAGCTGAATATCAGTTTTAACATAGAGTGATGGCAATCTAACCTCAACAAGCCGCAGTTACTGGGTAACACGATACTCCTTGTTAAACCAGTCAGACTTTGGGGCTTCTGACTACCCTTAAAGACTGCCAAGGATCTATATAATTTTTTTTTTTTTTTTTTGAAATGACAGATTTATAGATCAGAGATTACCAGAGGACCACTCTTCCGGAAAAGCTTCCAACAATTCAACACACAAATCATCAGTCCAGTTATTATTATGAAATGAAAGAGGTATAATTATTTGGTTATTAAAAATAACGAATCACTGTATTCTCAGTTACAGCCTTTATCGTTCATAAAGTTTTACTCATGGTGTGGGTTGAGACGGTAAGCTAAACTCAGTTTTAGTAGCTAATAATTTCTAAGATGATATTATCTTACGTGAAGTGAAATGTTAGCAATATTATATACCCATCGATGTGGCAGATTATGTTCCGCGGATAATAACATTATTAGTAGTTACTGACACGTTTGTAATAAGAAACTGTTTGTCTTTAAGTGAACGGTGATGTTACATCTCAAAAATGAATGGACTGATTTTGGTACTGTTTGCACTGTTGTTATTTTAAGTCTTACGTAGTTTACCCTGGGGTTTTGTATAGTATGTACCATTAAATACTTACAGCTTTATATTTACTTTTCTATTCTAAAGGTTTCAAGGGGAAAAAACCATTGCATTCCATAATAAATGCGTTTATGGCCTGTTTTCATTTTTCTACATTGTTAAATTGTGTTCGGTTTCTAATTATAATCACGGTCACTAATGATGAGGGAAACGCCGTATTTTTTTTTCTTTTCAAAAATTAATAGTTAGAATAATCCTTCCAATACAATAACCATTACCCCATTATAGGTACATAAATAACCAGCAATAATCCGATTTTCACGCCCAACCCTCTAATACCATCAGTTCCTTTTCACCCAACCCTCGTATCATGTCTGGGGACAAAGAGACTGCGCTTTGTATTTTGACAGGAGTTAATGTTGTGGGGTCCTGACATCTCTACCTGACGGGAATGATACAATAGACCCCCTGTGGGGGACGTGTGCCGTATTGTGCGAGTATTTGCCGGGTTAGAGAAATTGAAAGTGCACTTGTTAAATTGGGGATGGTTCGGTTTTTGTTGGTCATTTTGGTACTTTATAAGGAGAAGTTATTGTACTAATAATCCTAATACCTACAGATGTTGACTTCGATAGTCACTTAATATTAAAGTGTTAATTCTTTACCCTTAGCCTGATTATGGACTAACTCAGTAATTTATAATCTTTATTGACATAAGTTAAAGCATACATTTTCATGAACTCCCTAGCTCCTGCGCCAGTATACACTGTATTACAGGAGCTAGTGATAACCCTTAGTTACTATGTTACATGTTATTTATGTCATCCAAAGACCACAAAGAAAATCGAAATAATAAAAACAAAGTAAACCAACAAGCTGGCAACACCAACACGTCACGGAATACGTTTTCTTTATCTTCAGTTATATATTCATTTTAGACGCAGTTTATTTAATTCTATTAGTATACAATAAGCCTGAAACCCAAATAATCAAGCCTAAATAAAAAAAATCAAAATGAATCATAATAAAAACCAAGAATTTTATCAAAAACTGCCGAATCGAAGGTGACATCTGTCATGTCACCTCCGATAAAATCCACCGATTTTAAAATAAAGAAAAGATGTTGACGAGATCAGCTACGAGACGAGCACGCCCACCACCTCCGGACTCTTCGCTCAGCTCCGCCTCGCCGCCGCCGGTATCCAGCCTCACTGTAAGCGCTGTGACGACACTGGCCGTGGTAGTTGCGTCGAGCTCGAGCGACGAGTATTTTTCCCCGCCGACGTCGCCAACACCTGTACGTCGGCAGGGGAGAGGCCGGCCACCGAGGAGCTTGGGACTTAGGGGCCATCCGGCCCCGAGCCGGGTCCCCGCTGCCGGTGGTTGTGTGCAGCGCATGAGATGGACTCAATCTATGAACGAGAACGTCATGCGCGCATATTACGGGTCTACAGAGGGAGGAACTAACCTCACTGCGTACCGTGCTAGGATGCTGTCTCTGTTTCAGGAACTAGAACCAACCATCAACATCTCGGCCCAACGACTATCGGATCAGGTGCGGGTCATCCAACGCGATCATAGGTTGGACGATGTTGCACTTGATAGGCTGCGCTCAGAGGTACTTAGCAACCATATCGTCTCGACTCCGGCACAAACCGCGGTACGAATGTCAATTATTGATGGAATCCCGCCGCGGTCCAATCATGATGTTGAAGAAGAGGATGATAGGGTTGCCACAGTAAGTAGCCAATGCAACGCCCGATTGAGGAGCGCACTGGAGGATGCATTTGGCGAGTATAGGTCCACTCCGACCGAACTTAGACCCCGATTACCACGCCTACCTATGCACAAGAAAAATAGGGCGCTGGTGTGTGCCTTGGACTCGCAGCTTAAGAATTTCTTCCAAAGCAGCGAGGATCTCATTGATACACACTCGATTCTGTATTGCGCGGCTGTTGCGGCATGTCGTTTAGCTAACGTCAAATTTCCAAACTGTGACGGAGCTACTCGACCAAAACCAGCCGTACCAGCCTGGCAGTGCAGGATCGAGCGCCGTATTGATGGGGCCAGGGTACTCATCGGCAAACTATACTGCTTCAGGGAGGGCAATACACGACCACGAGTGATGCGCTTTGTAAGACGGGCTTTCTCGGGGACTGGAATCAGCCCTCGAGAATACATGTCCCGTGTCACAGAGCGCATCGACTTCCTGAAGCAGAAAGTTTGTGCATGGGCGAGCCGTATTCGGCGGTATAAGCGGCGGGTGGATCGATACACGCAGAATCGCATGTTCCAGAGCAATGAAAGGTGGGTATATAGAGCTTGGGAGCGACCTGAACAAAATGTGACAGACGTGTGCCGCCCGGATGATGCAGCCACGAGTGCATTCTGGCGCAGCATCTGGTCGGAGCCCGTCTGTCACGCAGAGGCTGACTGGATGCGGGAAGTTGAGCGAGTGTGTGAAACTATACCAGAAATGGAAGCAGTCATAATCACCCCATTAGACGTAGCCAGAGCAGTCCGTCTGTTACCAAATTGGAAATCACCGGGACCGGACGGACTGCACAACTTCTGGTTGAAATGTTTAATTAGTTCACACACTTGCCTGGCATCTCAGTTCCAGTCATCCTTAGAGTCTGGGTCGCTACCACAGTTTCTAACAACAGGCGTTACCCACCTGCTCCATAAGTCAGGTAGTCCCACGGAACCCAAGAATTATAGACCGATCACATGTTTGTCAACGGTCTATAAACTTCTTACATCCATTTTGAGAGTGAAAATTAATACGCACATTGACAATAACTCCATTATGTCTGCCTCTCAAAATGGATGTAGGAATGGGTCCCGCGGTACTAAGGAGCTACTCCTCATCGACATGGCCATAAGCCAACAGGTTCGTCGATCCCGCAAGGATCTGTCGACATGCTGGATAGACTATAAGAAGGCCTACGACTCGGTGCCACATACATGGCTCATGAGGGTGCTGGAGTTGTACAAGATAGATGCAACTCTGCGCAACTTCCTGATGTCATGTATGGGGCAATGGAGAACGGTCCTTCGCTATCCAGGATGTCGGCAGATCCAGGGGAATGATGAGCCTGTATGGATTAAACGGGGAATATTTCAGGGCGACAGTTTAAGTCCACTTTGGTTCTGCTTAACCCTGAATCCTCTAAGTACACTGTTGGAGGATTCAGGTCTAGGCTATCGGTTGAGGAGAGGAGGTCAGGTCATATCTCACCTCTTCTACATGGATGACTTGAAACTCTTTGCCCCCAACAAATTGCGACTGATCGAGCTACTGAAGGTAACTGAAACATTCAGTAGCGCCATCAGGATGGAATTTGGTGTGGACAAATGTGCAGTCATGCATGTAAAACGAGGAGAGATTATGGAATCCGAAGGAACCCAACTCTCGGATTCCATACACCTTAGATCCCTTTCTTCATCCGAAAGCTATAAGTATTTGGGTATGTCAGAAGCGTTAGGGATCAACGTTGCTGACATGAAGCAATCGTTGAAGGAGCGCTTCTTTGGTCGCCTGAAGAAGGTATTTATTAGTCTTCTTTCAGGCGGAAACAAGGTGCGCGCCTTCAACGGTTGGGTCATGCCGGTTTTGATGTACTCTTTTGGCATACTTAAATGGACTCAGACCGAACTAGACGCCCTGGATAGGAGGGTCCGTACACTGCTGACCGCAAATCGGATGCATCACCCACGATCATCGGTGATGAGACTGTACATCCCGCGGAAGTGCGGGGGTCGAGGCTTTTTAAATGCAAAGACCCTCCATAACCGCGAGGTGTGCAGTCTCAGGGAATATTTTTTACAAGCCGAACTGGGTATGCACCGTGATGTGGTCGCAGTGGACAAGGGACTCACCCCGCTCTCCATGGCTAAAGAGAACTGGCGCAAACCTGTAATACTTACTACCGATGATCGCAAGGAGGTATGGCAAAGCAAGGAGCTTCACGGACGCTTCTATCGGGCTCTTCATGAACCCGGTGTAGATTTCTTAGCGTCCGTATCCTGGCTACGTTTTGGTGACCTTTTCGGGGAAACCGAAGGTTTTGTCTGTGCAATTATGGACGAAGTTATCTTGACGAATAACTACCGGAGACATATTATGAAGGACGGGACGGTTGACGTGTGTCGGGCATGCCACCGTCCGGGTGAGTCCATCAGACATATTATCTCTGGCTGTTCTCGTCTTGCTAATGGCGAGTACTTGCACAGGCATAACCAAGTAGCCAGGATTATTCACCAGCAACTTGCTTTGAAATATAAACTTGTGGATTCTGAGGTACCGTATTACAAGTATGTGCCCGACCCAGTTCTCGAAAATGACCATGTCACGTTGTACTGGGATCGGTCTATCATTACTGACAGGACTATTGTCGCGAATAAGCCCGACATAGTAGTGATAGATCGATTAGCGCGCCGCGCAATGATTATCGATGTTACCATTCCGCATGACGAGAACCTCGTGAAAGCTGAGAAAGAGAAACAAATAAAATATCTTGACTTAGCACACGAGGTTGTTGACATGTGGAATGTGAGCTCGGCTATCATTGTGCCGATTGTCGTATCGGCCAATGGCCTGATGGCCGAAAGTCTCGAGCAACATCTTTCGAGGCTCTCGTTAGGTGGTTGGATCAAGGGCCTGATTCAGAAGGCAGTACTCCTCGATACGGCTCGCATCGTGAGGAGGTTCCTATCTCTGCAGCCCTAGCCACCGGTAGCTTGGACCCTGCTCCCGATACCGGTGGACAACTATTTTTTATATTTTTAAATGTTTTTATATATTTTTTATATTCTGATATTTAAAAATATAATTTGTATGTATTTAAATTAATAAAGGAAATAATAAATAAATAAATAAAACAGTGACTCGTAGTCATCATTCACATAGCTATTTTATAAGGTTTGTTGGTTCCCAGTCTAGCCAGATTAATAACAATACCTTGAGTGTTAAGGTGGCCATACACGTAACTGCAAGCATGACAAGCTTATTATTTTGTGCAAGCGTGCACAACTTCCCTGCTAGGCAATACACTGTGCAAGCAAGCTGGAGCAGCATTAGATTTTGCTAGAACGATGGCTGATGACGACTTGCTTGCTTTAGCAACTATAACAGACAACTATAAAAGAACAAACAACTATTCACAATGATTTTATTTCAGTAAAAAGGTTTGTACAAACACTTTAATAACTAATGGTCTTTCGAGGAAAGAACCTCGAAAGTCTATTAAGTGGACCTGACCTAATCGTGCAGCTCTACTCAGAACTTAAGGACCTCAACAATGCGACGAACAATACCAAAAAAGAACTTTTGGAAGACCATTCTTAACCTGCAAACACACGTTCAATCATACTTGCAAAAGCGTGACTTGTTCAAGCCGCATAATGAAATTCTATCAATCTTCATGCCGCTTGCACAAGCAAGATCCTTGCACAAAATCATCATACAGACGCTCAAGTTCACTTGCACAAAATTATTGTTCATGCAGGCTTGTCATGCTTGCAGTTAAGTGGGTGGCCAGCTTAATGCTATTGACTTTCACATTACCCAATTACTGGGCACTGCCAATTTTCTAAGCTAAGACCAGCTGTCGGTCTTCGAGCTTATTCATCATATCATAATATGTTAGCTTTAAGCTAAATTTCCCAAGTCAGGTCGTGCTAAAAACCAGCCAAGTGCATGTCGGACCACGCACAAGGAAGGTTCCGTAGTTGGCATGAATTTATCCCAAAAACAAACTTAAAATTGTATAATATTTGAAAAACATCTTCTCCGATACATCGACATACGCCACGGCCAATTTTTCAACTACAAATGTAAGTTTGTAATCGCATTTTTTTATGTGGTAAAACTACAAAGTAACGATTTTCGGATTTTTTTGTTTACTTTTGCTGTGAGACCTGGTCAACGGGAAGTACCATTAATAAAGAATACCACACAGGTTTTGGTTTATTTTCCAGTATCAAAATATGTCGCATAAATCGCCTTATTTTTGTATTGCGTTGACTTCGAAGCTTGATTTTTTTAGATCTCCAAGGGACCGTAGATTTACGTATTTGATATGAATTTCAACTTAATACCTCTACGCGTTCCTCAGAACAAGGGTCTTGACAGACTGACGGACTGACAGACAAACAGACAGTCGGACAGATGGACAACGAAGTGGTTCTGTAAGGGTTCCCATTTAACCTTTTGAGCTACGGACCCCTATACAGGATTAGCCAGTAAGCTGGGATGATAACAGCGCTGACTGCCCGAGCTACGCTTCCAAGATCTGTGCAACATCTTGCAGTAGTGTAAGGATTTAAGAGTAGGTAGGTATCTGGCAAAAAAACCGTAGACTTCAAGTCCTTAAGTCCACTTCGATAAAAATTCCCGCTAACCACTTAACAATTTCCCATCAAAGTCAAAGCGAACATCAGTTATCTATTAGCATCAAATGTCAGTAATAACAAATCTGTTTACGTAGTTAGCCTGGAATGGTAGACCACTTCAATTGTCCGGCAAATTGCAATGATTTGCGGTAATCATGGTGGTCTGTTATGTCAACTCATTATGGGGGACGTATGTGGATTTGCGATGGGTGATATAATTTTTATTAAAAAAGAAAAGTTTCTTTATTTGCCGTGCCTTTTGGGGTTTTCCCCCATTTCAAACACATACACAGGGTAATCAATCTGCCTAGCTTTATTCCAACTATGTTTGGGTCGGCTTCCAGTCAAACCAGACGCAGCTGAATAATAGGTTTTTTACATGGAGCGACTGCCTATCTGAAATGAAATGAAATCGTTTATTCTGTAAATAGGATAACTGAATCACTTTTACACGTCATATTAAAAAGTAAAAAAATAAGCTAGATGTAGTCGACATTTCCTATCTGACTACCCCTGAGAAGAAATGGCGAAACAAACTCAGGGGTCAACGTCTCTTTTAAAGTCCAGACATAATCTTGGTCAGATCATGTGAGGACCATGTAGATCTGTGTCTGAAATGGTCTTTTGAGAAAAGAACCACACAAATCACCTGATTGCACCGATTGGACCTGTCCAATCAGTGCAAGCATTTGTCAGTAATCGTGCAGCTCGACTCAAGACTTAAGGAGCTTAACCTCCACAACCCAGCAACTGAGGAATACGATATCCCTTCGTAAAACTGGTTGTCAGACTTTCGGGTTTTTGACGACCAAAATCAAAAGTCATTTATTCAAACTAGGCTGAGACTCTTAACGACTGTCAAAGATCCAAGAATGACAGCTGGAACCAACAGCTTATGTGCTTTCCGAGGCATTGAGGAGTTTCGGTATGTAAAGATGGTCACCCAGTCACGGACCAACCCGGCAAGCACCAAATCTTTGAGTCACACTAAGGGCCGCAGAGCCTTGCTCGAGGCTCGGGCATGGCTTGGGACTAGTTTCAACCAATCATGTCAACAAGCGTTTCTCGCCATCAAACTGGAAAGATTGGCGAGTGAAATTGTATAATCAACAAATAATGTAACTATCTATGTTTGAGGATAATAATAAAAATAAAAGCGTAACTTAATCTGATGGATCGACCCATGCGGCTATATTTACTTAGCCACGAGCTCTTCATAAACAGGGTAATATGACAGTAAAAAGACGCCACTCTACTTAATTTCGCTTATCTTTTTATAAGCACGTGTTTCTGTCACAATAAAACAATTTTTCTTTCTTTCTTTGTATGTGGGATCGTCCACTGCGACCTGTGACTACTACTCACGGTCACGCTACACATGGCTTGGCTGGAAAACAAATAAACCGCGTAGCTAGAGTGACCAACCCCCGTGCAAATCCAAAGTATGGGACGGTCGACCGATGGTATCATTTTTCTCTTTTTAGTAGAGCAAACAATGCATCTAACCTGGCCCTGGTGTCCTGAATGGTTTCTTCGACAACTTAATCAGCCAATAATGTTCCCACTGCTTGGACACAGTGGAACACTCCTCTCTGTGAGAGGCAGTGGGCTGTAACCACCACGCGGGCCCAGTGCGGGTTGGTAGATGTCACATATCTTCGATTGGCTTCGATCTTTGGTTCTAGGACATGCCGGTTGCCTCACGATGTTTTCCTTCACCGTTTTGAGAGCAGTGGCGATGGAATTATACAAAGTAAAGCGGTTGTTTGGGTTAAACCCACGACCTACAACTCTTACAGTCGGGCCCGTTAATACTGGGTCACCACTGCTCTATGTACTCACTATAACGTTACTTAGATATATAATTAAGTATGTAAGTGATGCCGTAACAACATGAAAAATATAACTTACACCCTTACTTAAATCTCTCCCAACGTGGACAGAATTGGTGTCCTGAATGGTTTCTTCGACAATCCTACAATCATTATTCGCACTTTGGTTGATCTTGGTAACCAATTGTTCCAGCACAGTTTTTGTCTTTAAGGCATCAGTTCTTCTGTAATCATTTCAATCAGAGGTATATATGCAGAAATATGTCGTATTTGCACGTGGAAATAGTGATGTAACAAACGAAATCCTTTACACATTCCTGAATGCCAATAATTTGTATAACCTTGTCTCGTCCAACAGCTAAACTTCCCATCCTGGCCTTGACAGAAATAGAAAAACATACCTGAGGTATTACGAGAAAAATCGTAGGAAAACGCTCATTCCGACGAAGGCTGTACGCAATCATGCGCGAACTATGGTATTGGCATACTTAATTTTACTTGGCATACATGCTCATCCGACTTTAACATACAACCTACTGCCAAACAAAATCTGACCCTATCATCTTCAGTTAAAGACTGAAATTCGAATACAGATCCATACGCACTTATGACTCTTCACCAGCAAACTTTTTGGTAGTGCAAAAAGTAGTATACGCAGATATTCAACTCAGCAATTTATAAGTTAATGCTTGAAATTAAAGCTGAATTTCGTTTGTTCCTGTCCAAAGATGAATATTACTGTTTATACGTCCTAAATCTCTTGTCGATTATTCAATTATAAATATGTCCGTTTGCTGTGCGAAAAAATCTTTTTTTACGTTTTCATATAAGTGATTGTTAAGAAAAATAAGCACTAGAGGTAGAAGTAAGATTTTTTATTGATGTGTTTTATAGACGATAATTGATGACAATTATTTCTTATTGTGTAGATAGTAATTATTTTAATGTATAGCTAGCTACCTATTGATAAGTCAGGGTATGATTTATTCTTTAATAGTTGAACCAGTGTAATCTTCTAGTAGTAATCAACGTAAACATTGTAGATAAGAACAAAAGAGATAATCGATTTCACTAGACTGATAAACAAAGTGATTATATTTTCCGATTCTCTATTACATAATTTTTCTCAATCAACTCAGCCTATCGCGGTCCACTGCTGGACATAGGCATCTTCCAGGCTGCGCCACAACACACTGTCCTCCGCCTGCATATCCAGCCTGCTTCAGACACCTTCTTAAGGTCGTCGGTCCATCTAGCTGGGGACGAGTTAGATAGACCTTAGACACACTAGATTAGACCTCATCTAAGCACAGTCCCTGAAGTCTGATCATCACATTTCCTTTATGGATTTAAGGGAAATGTGAACAATATATGGCGGATTATCCCTGGCTGAATATGAATGTCTGCCGATTATGTTCTTGGCTATCTTTGGTGGAATATTTGAAGTGGCTAGTTTGGGGCTAGGCAGCGACTCTTTTCCAATTAGAGGTCTCGGTATCCATAATGGGGTCTTGCGTGAGTATTTGGATGTCATGGAGGAGGATAACGGTTAATACAGGAGAATGTTCAAAAGGTTCATTAGGCGGGTCTGGGTCCGGTGGCTTTTTGGAGTACATTTTGGATAAAACTGGTTAAAAAGCGGGACAATAACAAATAAAACTAACTTAAACAGAGAACACACAACACTAAGATTAGTCTCGATCAAGTTTCACACGAAGATTCACTAGGAATCGAAAGAATTCGTAGCTGCACTGTTTGACCGGACGTGGTGTCCCATCCAGGACTCGTCTACTCCACCAGCCATCGATCCTTCGATGACTGCTACTTCAGTTTGCTTACGCTGCAAGCTATATCGGTAACTCCGATTCATTTCCGGATAAAATTTCTGATTTTATCCTTCAAAGAGACAATTCCTAATGCTTTCTACTAGGGCGAAATACACATGTCTTTACCTGCTTATTTATACTTAAGGCGCTGACAAGAGGCAAATGATCTAAGTAGGCTTGTCTTAAACTAAAAATGGCCATATCTTTATTTCTCAGAACATGGTTGATACCAAAACATGTTTAGATAAAAAAACTAAGGGACGAACTAACGACTAAGGGACTTACTAGAGAATGAATGTTCTTTCAAGACATTAAAACAGTACAATAATCTTAACACTACAACAGCTACATCGAACTTTAAACTCACACTGGCGGACAAAAAAAGTGGTCGTTCTTAAAACAAAGCCACATTCGGCCTTAACCCGTCCAACGACCTTTCTAATATATTTATAATTATAGTCCACAACACTCCACATTTGTAAACATGGATGTGACGTAACAATCTATTATTTTTTATTGTTATTTTTGTCCTAAACTATATGCTTTAGCGCGGCTGCGCTTGGGTAGGTTCGTGTTTTTTTCAAAAATTTGACAGCTGTCAAAATTAAATGAATGACAAATGTAAGTTTTGTTTTCAGCTGCTTGTCAACAGTTGCTAATCACATAATAATATAACAAATAAAGTTTGTTTAGTATTTATCTTTGTTAATTATGGGTTGTTGTAAAAACGGAATAAAAAGAAAAAAAGTCAGAATAGGCCTGTGTGTTTCACCAAAGCCAGCTTGGAATTTAAAGAACCAGAATCTTGAAATAAATAAGGTGAATCTTGTCATTTACCCAAAAAATACTTATGGCTAACATACAGACCAATATTCAAATACCTATTTAATATTGAATAGGTATATTACTTTGGAAAGACAAAAGAGAATTTTTGTGTCCAGTTGACGCATACCATACAAGATTATGGGTGTCCAAATTTGAAAGTATAAAATTAAATTATGGACTATTAAAATTAGATTAATGTACATAAGTACATGATTATTAGGTATGTGAAATGCAAAAGGTCATAAATATAATCATTGTTATCTTTATTCAGAGGAGCTGGTGGCTAAGTAATCACAGCCACGCTGGTCGATCCATCAGGTTAAGCTACGCTTGCCGGGGTTGGTCCGTGGATGGGTAACCATCTTTAGATAGACTCCTCTGTGCCTCGGAAAGCACGTTAAGTCATTGGTCCCGGCTGTCATTGGTGGATCTTTGACAATAGTTACGGGTCGTCCAGATACTGAGTTGTGGAGGTGAGATAGGCAGTCGCTCCATGTAAAATACTGGTATTCAGCTGCATCCGATTAGACTGGAAGCCGATCCCTATATAGTTGGGAAAAGGCTGGGCAGATTTATTGTTATCCTTATTCAATGTATGTGTCTGTCAGCCGCTAGAAAAACTTTTTTTTAGACAAGTGGAGATATTTCCAATGCATACATACCCTCATCATCATCATTTGGCAGCCTTGTTCCACCCACTGCTGAGTATTGAGCCCCCCTCCCTCCCTTTTGTGCCATGCTTCCCCAGTCTGTGTGAGTCTCATCCAGGGGGTCTACTCTGAAGCGCTAAACCGAAGTATCTGCCGAATGTTCGGCCATTTTATAACTACCACAGTTTCCTTTTTTGATTTTGAGTCCTTACCCGACTTCAAGTCACAGTTTTGACTTTGGCTTATCTCTTCGACTGTCTTTTTTTTTTCGCCGTAGTCAGCGATAGTTAGCCGTAGTGAAGAAACGACTGAACATTCGGCCGATAATTTGGATTTATATTCGAGGTAGACCCCTAGGTCTTCCTCGCGATCTGCAAACATACTAATTACGGAAATGCAGTTAAACATAAAGTATTCATAATCAGCCTAAAATTTCCCACTGCTGGGACACTGGCCGCCTCCCTTCGAGCGGGAGTGGGCCGTAATCCACCACGCAGGCCCAGTGTGGGATGATGTATGTCACATGTCTTCGAATTGTTGGTTCTGGGACATGCAAGTTGCCTCACAATGTTTTGGTTCACCGTTTTGAGAGAACTGCAACATAAAGTATCCAATTGGATTCAGGCAGACCACTGCCTGAATCCAATTGGAATAACTGGTATTCGCCTAAATTTACACTAGGAAAGTTGAGTGTTACCTAATGTCTTGGTGTTGCAACTTGCAACAGCTTTAGGAATTGCCTATCTCGTCCAAATTATTGTGATAATATATCACTGGTCCTCACATGATCTGACCAAGATTATGTCTGGACTTTAAAAGAAACTGTGACCTCTGAGTTTGTTTCGGCCTTTCTTCTCAGAGTAGTCGGATATGAAACGCCGACCTCATCTAGTTTTTAAAATATGATTGTTACGAACCGAACTTTTTATAGCATATTTATTATCACCTTTTCGGAACATTGATTGTATTCTAAATTCTAGTTTTAACGGTCAGTTTTTGAAATGATTGAAGACTGTTGTTTTCTACGATTAGTTCAAATAAACTGTGGCCCGTTTTAATTAGTATTTATTTACGATCAGTAATAATGATTGACGTGTAAAAGTGTTTGTACAAACCTTCTTACTGAAATAAAATCATTTATCATTTACTGCCATTAAACGATGGCAGTTAACACGACTAAATTCAATTGGAAACTACTGATACTAACAAAAAAAAAAAAAATTGCATAGCCTTTTCCCCATTATGTTGGGATTTAATTCCAATCTAACCAGATGCAGCTGAATACCAGTATTTTACATGGAGCCACTGTCTATTTTTCCATAACCCAGTGACTGGGTAAATTTTTGGACTTCTCTACCAGTAACGACTTTCAAAGATCTACGAATGACAGCCGGGAACAACAGCTTAGCATGCTCTCCGAGGCACGGAGGTGTCTCGATATGTAATGGATGGTCACCCATCCAAATACCGACCGTAGCAAGCGTAGCTTACCCTTCGACCAACCCCCCAACCACGAGTCCCTACTATTACTAACAATCCATAGCATAAAACGCCTGATATTCTACGCATTATGACCCGACTTAACGCATTAGTAGATAATTACCGTCTTCACAAACTCCTCAAAGACAGCCACATTATGACGTCACACAGTGTCAAATGACGTCAGAACAATTACGCAAGTGTACGGCCAAGAAAACGGTAACTGTAGGGACATCTAGGTGAATGAGTTGTTACGTTACGTGCTGACATGCGAGCGAGTGTCACGCATCAAACGAAAACGATACTCGCGGGTCACGTGAACGAATGCTATTTTTAGAGGTTGTGTATCTTTGTTGTGGGGTCAGCAGGGAAAGTTGTGCGTTTGTGTGTGTTTTTGGGGAATAATGGTATTGTGACTTTTGGTCTGCCCAACTATGATGGGGTCGGATTCCAGTCTAACTAGATGCAGCTGAATGCCATGTTTTACATGGAGCGACTGCCTATCTAATCTCCACAACCCAGTTACTGCGTAACACGGGTATTGTGACTTTTGGTTGGTTTTGTTACCATGTGTAGATGGCTGTAATCGCCTAATAATTGCATTTAAAAAACCCGGCTAAGTGCGAGTCGGACTCGCGCACGAAGGATTCCGTACGATTATCTATAAAAATGGAAAAAAAATGATTATCTATAAAAATGGAAAAAAAATCCCGTGTTGTATGGGAGCCCCCCTTAAATATTTGTTTTATTTTAATTTAACTATTTATTTTTAAAGTGAATATATAACTAAATATTCTGTGAATAGTTCAAGCGTCTACCTGTTGCCGTTATCAATATCGAGCAAAACGAGGAAAAAAAACCGGCCAAGTGCGAGGCGGACACGCGCACGAAGGGTTCCGTACCATTATCTATAAAAACGGCAAAAAAATCACGTTTGTTGTATGGGAGCCCCCCTTTAATATTTGTTTTATTTTAATTTAATTATTGATTTTTAAACTAATTATATAACTGAATATTCTGTGAATATTTCAAGTGTCTACCTGTTACCGTTATCAATATCGAGCAAAAACGATAAAAAAATCACGTTTGTTGTATGGGAGCCCCCTTAAATATTTATGTTATTCTGGTTTTTAGTATTTGTTGCTATAGCGGCAACAGAAATACATCATCTGTGAAAATTTCAACTATCTAACTATCACGGTTCATGAGAGCAGCCTGGTGACAGACGGACAGAGGAGCCTTAGTAATAGGGTTCCCGTTTTACCCTTTGGTTACGGAACCCTAAAAATTGTACATTCAGATTTAATTAAATATCTTTGTCACTCCACATCCCCATTTCATTTTTCATTCTAAAATTCAGTCTTGGAAACGAATTTGATACTTACCTAACGTAAAATCTATGTTACCAAGTAACATATTAATTTGGATTACGAGCATAGATAAAACATAGATTTTACGTTACCAAAATGATCGCGAAATTAAACAATTCTGACAACTGACTGCCATGATTTGGTTTTGCTTCCTATCCTATTCATTTACATATTAGAAGTCAAAGAACTATTCCTAACTTAATTTTGCTTCAAAAATGATGAATATTCTGGAACATCCAACAGCCATTACACCCTTTTCACACATGAGAAGTCAGCAGACAGACACCCAAATCAAAATTACTTCTATCCGACTCCCAAATCATTAAATTGTTATAAACAAAAGTATAAGAAACGATTTCACATGTTTAAGTGTAATTCCCCAGGTTTGAGCTAACGATCGTTTAATAGTGAGCTATTTATATGGAAATTAGTTATCTCACTTGTTAAAAAAACTTTGGAAATGTGTTAGTTTTTGTATAAAATAAGTTTTTCTCTGACCCGAATAAATTATACTACTCTACATTTCTGCCTTTTATTCAGCAAACTGCATGCTACATGCAGCTGTGAATTGTTATATTCTAGAGCAGATATTTTTCACATTTGAAAGAAAGAAAGAAAGCAAAATATATTACTATTATTTTGGAAACGCACAAGAAATACAAAAAACCGGCCAAGTGCGAGTTGGACTCGCGCACGAAGGGTTCCGTACCATTATCTATAAAAATGGCAAAAAAAACACGTTTGTTGTATGGGAGCCCCCCTTAAATATTTATTTTATTTTAATTGAATTATTAACATTAAAGTGAATGTATAACTAAATATTCTGTAAATATTTCAAGCGTCTACTTGTTGCCGTTATCAATATCGAGCAAAAACGGGCAAAAAAAATCACGTTTGTTGTATGGGTGCCCCCTTAAATATTTATTTTATTCCGTTTTTTAGTATTTTTTGTTATAGTGGCAACAGAAATACATCATCTGTGAAAATTTCCACTGTCTAACTATCATGCTTCATGAGATACAGCCTGGTGACAGATGGACAGACAGACAGACAGACAGACAGACGGACAGACAGACAGACAGACAGACGGACAGACAGACAGACAGACGGCGGAGCCTTAGTAATAGGGTTCCCGTGTTACCCTTTGGGTACGGAACCCTAAAAAGCATTTAAAATTAACAATACACAAAAAAAACAATCAAGACATGTGCGATGCCAAAAAGGCTCCTATCTCAGCATAACATTTTCAGACCATTTAACCAGGATTCCAACATCAATTTCTTTTTCACTATAGTGAAAAGAAAGAACCCTTCGATTTGACCACATAAAATCTCATAAAAATATATACCGAAATGGAAATTCATATGGGTACCTTATGGCCGATGTTGAACCCGTAACCGTTGGGTCCATAAACGTCCGAAAAACGACTCCTTGACGAAATCATAATGAAAAGAATAACAAAATAAATGTGAGAAAATTCAACTCCTTATTTACGCAAATTACAAAAATTTCACCAGAAACTAATCGCGAAGCAAATTGACGCTAATTTATAATTAAACGAAAATCACAAACCGTATAAAGTAGACAGAAATATAACGAATAGACAAAAATATCTTTACTTTTTTTTTCTTTTAATACCTTTTTACTTTTAATTGAAAGCGTAAATCCATTGTCTATGCTACGCTCATGATTTCGCAATGAAATTTTTAATTACCTCATGCTGTTTTAGTTTTTGATATAAAAGTTTCTCAATTACATATTCGTTACGATATGTCTAATAAGTGTTTCCTATGATTGTGTGGTTCCCATGGTGCATCAATTTGGAGATAACTGTTGTGTCAAAAAAATCACAGTTTAGTGATGGGTCGTATTGTTCTAAGGCTGAAGAGGTCAACCAGCCATTTAGTGTTCACAACAACAGCGTGAGGTTAAATCAGTACCTACATATTATAAACAGGCTTGAATTTTTAACATAGGTATTGTAAAGCTTTAAGTAGAAGAAGTCTAAGTAAAGTTGATCAAGGCTTGATCCTATTTTTGTTTCCTCTCATAATCAAGTAGCTACCGAACTGTCTTGGCATTACTACTACTCCTGAATAAAAAAATATTGACACTTTTGGTTGAACCACGCATACAGGGTCACATTAAATTAGCTAGCGAAACTCCACAGACGTGATGGGTATCGATACCTAAACATAACAACATTTTTTTTTAATTTAATGTTTCTTTTTTATTTATTTTATTTTATTTATTAGGGACAACAAACAGCAGTATATTAAATATTACACATGATAGGAGTACTAAACTAATAGAATTAACAAATACACTACTCACGACGTTATCCACAGATTACCATATAAAATAATTAGCATAGGTACTGTTAATAATAACAATAAGGGCAAACTTAAAGATACTCATTACAAGGTTATAATTATTACTCGGTTTGTTTTTTAAAACGTATCTCTGAGAGCATAAAATAAAGTGAGAAAAAAGAAAAACTAATAATATCTGCGTCTTAATACTAGAGACAAATGTAAAGGTTTGGAATCAGATAAAATCGGCATGCAAAAAACTAACTTAAAGCTACATAAATACATTGAAACAAAATGAAGTAACATCGAAACTTATGGCTGTTCCTTTAAAGTGGAAATAACTTGATTTTTGAACCTAGTCTTGTTCAGAAATATAATATCAATAGATCTAAACTTTTTATTATAAGTGTCGACCAATCGGTGCAGCGGTGAGCGTGCGCCTGAGTTGGTATGACAGAAGTCAGTGGCAAACAAACACCGTGAACGTACTTTTCTACTCTGTATTGTACGAGGGACCAGGTAGCACAAACTTCTCACAAGATCAGAACAATCAAACTTGTTGCAGCATATACTGAACAGGGTCATCATTTCTAGGAGTATGCGTCTAGATTGTAGGGTCAGGATATTATATTTTTCGAGCAATGCTTGGTAGGAAATCCTTTTACGACAGCATCTATAGTGCACAGAGCGAAGGTATTTACGTTGAACTAACTCCAATATTTCTATATATTTTTTGTAAAAAGGATTCCAAATAGGGACTGCGTACTCTAATTGTGGTCGGATTATCGACTTGTATAAATGCAAATAAGTGGAAGGGCGGAATTCTCTAGATGCGCGCATTACGAAGCCAAACATTTGATAAGCTTTATTGACTATATTATTCACATGCGCATCGAGATGGAGCATGGAGTCTAACTGAACACCAAGATCGCGGAGACAATTAACCTTATTTAGGACAGTATTGCCAAAACAGTAACTAAACTTGTTTACCAATTTCTTTTTGGTAAACGTAATACTATGACATTTAGAGTAACTAAGCTGAAGTTTGTTAGAAGAGCAGTATTCTAAAAAACGATCCTACAACGATTCTACATTCTTTGGGGTCAATGACCCCAAAGAATGTAGTTTTGTTAAACTATGAGTTGAGAAATCTGTTTCTTTTTTTTATCATATTTAGATATAGATATAAGATACTCATCACGTCTGTAAAGTTTACACGCAAAAAAAAAGCTTTTTTAAATAGGTATTTCAACTACGATCGGTTGATGACCACTAAAAAAAAAACATCAAATTTATTTATTTTTTTGGTTTAACATGTTTAGATATCGATACCCATCACGTCTGCGGAGTTTCGTTAGCTAATTTAATTTGACCCTGTATAAATAATGAGAAAATAATGATATTTTAAAATATGATCATTTTCTTAAATTTATTTTAATTGACTCCGGAACACATTCCCCACCCCCCCCTCTCACATGCACCTCGGTATAATAATTTGTCAACACAAAATAATCGAAATGTTACAAAAAGGAAACGATACAAAAATAAATATCCATCGATAATAACGATACCTATCACAATCGCCAATCGATTATAACTTAATCGAGTTACGATTTATAGAAATAATCGGTCTTGATTTATATGGGACTTGCACTTTAAAACTTTAATCAAAAGGCGACCTTACCACCTTAATATAAAATTTAATTTTGAGTAGTAAGTCAGTGGTGTATGAATACAAATTGTATGGTAGTAATATCAAAGGGCTGCGCGTGCGCCGTTTGATACTAACGTTTGAATAAATCAACAAAAACGACGGGCGGCGATGACTAATGTACTATTTATAATTTGTGCTGGACACCGAAAAGGTTGGAATAGATCGAGCTATTTTATTTGATACAGATAAAATAATGGATTGAGGAAGCTGTAAGATATAAAGAGCTGACTAGTTATTGTAAGCAATGATTGGACATGAGAATACCATAATTTATTTATTAAAACCTTGCACAAGTAAAAAAAAATACTGTACAAAGGCGGACTTAAAGCCTGAGGCATTTTCTACCAGTCAACTTGTCCACGCAACCTGTTACCATGGATTCAGTTAATGAATCTGAAAAAAAAAAAATCTGCTGTTCCATAGAAAAGTGCAATACCTACGCGGTCAAAATGTATGGAAAAGCAATTTTTTTGTTTTTTAATAACCTCGTCGGTTATTAAAAAACAAAAAAATTGCTTTTCCATTCGGGGTTCAGAATCATGTACTGAATTCATGGTTACAGTTTGCGCGTCGATGTCTGCCAGCCTATATAAGAAATGGACAGCAAAAATCGTCTTATAGTTTCATACATAAATCTTAGCAAATGATAAATGATTTATTTATGTAATTAGGTTTGTACAAACACTTTTACACGTAAATCATATTTAAAAAAAAAACTAGATGAGGTCGGCGTTTTGTATCAGACTACTCTGAGAAGAAAAGCCGAAACAAGCTCAGTGGTCACAGTCTCTTTTAAAGGCCAGACATAATCTTGGTCAGATGATTTTACAATTAACCCAAATGGGTTTTTTGTTTTGTAATGTACAGAAAATCTTTGAAACAAAATAAGAAAACTTATTATGTCATATATAATTCTAATCGAATCAAAATTGAACAAAACAATGATATCGACGAAAAAAATTTGAAAAGTCGGCTCCGCAGTTTTCTTATTCTACTAATTTAAGTTAACCTAATACGAGCGAGCCTTATAAACAAATTAAAGAAAAACAAACAGAACAACAAAATAACATATTATATAGCATCAACAATGCGGTAATTTAAATAAATTACACCGTAATTAATAATTTAACCATGATCTTCTAAATTAAAACAAATATTATATAATTTATTATATTATCTATGGCACAATTTACTGGTATAGTTTCCATTGACTAAAGTTATAAACTGCCTCGTGGTCGCAAATGCTACTTCTGAGTAAGAGGTCCTGGGTTCGAGTCCCAGGTCGGGCAAAGTGTTATTGGGTTCTTCCAACTGGAATTTCTCAGTAGCACTCCGGAGTCTAGATTGTTTGGCCTGGTTGATGGCAATAGGCCTGCGCCCTATTACATGGGACTTAAACATAACTAGCGAAATGTGGGTGTACTTAAGTACCTCCACTTCTGTCTAATCCTTCGGGGATTACAGGCTTGATGTTATGTTATGTTATAAAACAATATCTACTTGAAAATGTTCAGTATAGCTTTTCAAATGGCCTTTATGAGTAACTTTATTAGGCAATGAGAACCTAGTAGAATACATCGCTGTGTTGAATTAATACTGTATTATTACAAAATTCTACAATTTCTAGTTAATTAGACCATGCATCATTATTTCAGTCGAAAGACGTCCACTGCTGGACATAGGCCTCCCCCAATGGGGAGGGGGTTGCCATAATCGTCACGTTGGGAGGCGGGTTGGCGATCATGACCATGACATAGACCGCATACACCGAATAATCCATATTATATACTCAGTAAAGATCATATTGGTACCACAACTCTTGTAACTGTGGCGCCCGCGAAAAGGCTTTACACCATTGGTGGATTTTGTCTTGAATAGTAAACTTCAATCAGCTCAGCTGAAAAAAATACCCGTTTTGAGTTGCAACAATATTCATACAAAGCTGCGACATGTGTAATTAAGAAGGAGAATACTAATCATCATTCCTCACATTTGGTCCCATATTTATAAATTGTATTAACTTTTCTTGGGTAGTTTTTGAGTTAGCTTCAATATACGTAATTTTCCCACTCAGTCAATGAGTGAGTGATATTAGAATAACTTCCTGACACTGTTATTTACAAATAGCAGGTTGTGGTACCAACCAAAAAGTGGAAAATGTTTTTTTTTAGAACTTAGTGGTTTTTTTTGGTAAAACGGTTTCATTCATCTCTATCCCCTGTCATCTCACAGATTTTTCCTTCCTAGCCTTAATAATTATTATCTTTCACACGATCCATCCATATTTTCATAAACAGAGTCCTTTTTGTCATAAAACCGCAAGCCATAGCAAATACTTCAATTTCAGGTGCCTAATACTTGTATTAAAAAAACATTCATCCCGCGCGAGCTGGCAACGTCGCATTTCTAGGGGGTTTTCGTGATTATTTTATTAATCGAAATCAAAGTACTCCTACTATTTCTTTTCATCCAGGTACTAGATTAGTATTATTTTTTAGATTAGTATTACATTTACTCTAAATAAAGCGTAAATGTTTTAAAAATCAACAGCAACGTCGTGTTTCTAGAGCGATTTCGTGATTATTTTATTATGTTTAAATCAAAATACTAATTTTATTTTCAGTCATATACTAGCTCATTGGTATTTATAAGTATGTTTGCAATTTTTTTTTAAATAATTGACAATTTTGTCAATTATTTTCTATTTGCAGTATTACGATTAAATATTTTTATGTAATAACATAAGAGGTACTAGGTCATTGTATTTTATAATTATTTTTAAAACATTTACTCTATAAAAAGAGTAAATGTATTAAAAATAATTAGATACTAGGTCTTAGAATTAGATACTAGAATATAGGTACGAGTACTAGACCTATTTGTAAAAATATTTAATCGTAATAGATACTGCAAATAGAAAATAATTGACATAATTGTCAATTATTAAAAAAAAATGACATACTTATAAATACCAACGAACTAGTTTAAGACTGAAAAGAAAATTTGTATTTTGATTTAAATATAATAAAATAATCACGAAACCCCTCTTGAAATACGACGTTGCCAGCTCGCGTGGGATGAACGCTCTTAAGGTGATACGTAAAAAATAAATCATAGGGAACTAGGCGGTCATAAGAAAGTGACAGCCAATTACTTCCACATGCGAAAAAAGAGAGCGCGCGCAATAGTGCGCTGGAACCAAAATACAACAACGTTATGGCGCCAAACCAAATAAAAATTGTTTAAAAATAAATTAAGCTGTCTACCAAAAATATTTTCAGCCAGAGTTTTCAGTTACCTAATGCGCACATTTTGAATGCATTTTTGCAATTTACTTAGGATTTTAGAATTACAGGAATAAATATGAAAAAATAGAGGTCTTTTCGGAAATAAATTATATCGAGGAAATTTAACACAATTGAATTTTCCTTCAGTCAGAGTATTAATCAAATAGTCAATAAACATATATCCAAAAATTAAATCCATACATGCTGTAACAGTGAAATAAATGGTTACGAAAAAGACCCCATTTTTTTTTTGGCATCGCCTTAAACTAAAATACTCGTTCTAAGCCATGAATAGCCTCCTTGTTTTTAACCTAAATCAGCTAAGAAAATCTGTATAAAAGAATCCTATATAGCAATACCCTGTAGCCATATCATACCTATTAATTATAATCTTTAATACACCGTACTTTAATGACATAATTAAAGGCATTTCAAAGAATGACTCGTAATAAGCAGTTATGTCAGTAAACGCAGATGATTGGTTGACATCAATATTTCATCTTGAGCCTTTTTCTTTGGCTGGCTTCTAGTTACTTTGTAGTGTTAAGACAAATTATGGTGGATATGCTGTTACCTTCAATATTATGCCTTATGGTAGCCGTTGGTGTTGGTCAGCTCCCCCCTATTATATGGCACCTAAATGTAACTAGCGAAATGTGGGTGTACTATAGGACATCTCTGCCTAACCCTTCGGGGATTACAGGCGTGATTATCATCATCATCATTTCAAAAGACGCCGAAAGACGTCCACTGCTGGACATAGGCCCCCCAATGGGGAGGGGGTGTTGCCATAATCGCCACGCTTGGCAGGCGGGTTGGCGGTCGCAGTATGGTGTTAAAATGCATAGAGAACGCTGCTGCCCATTCTCTAGTAGGTAAGTCACTTACACCCGTATTCATGAACGATACTATGAGGTCTCACAGTGCCCATCAACGCATAGGGCCGGTAAATCCAATTCATAAACAATACTTGAGTGATGTGCAACGCTATGCGTTTACTTAGAAGGACCCTTACGTAAAGTAGCTGGACAGCTATTTTAACCAACGCATAGTGTAGCTTATTGTAAAAAAAAGGTCTGTGTCAAATGATAATGTGGTCCACAGATGTGGTTGTTTCTGTTTATTTTGTATTATTCATTTTAACTTCTTTAATTCAATATTTTTGGCGTGTGTCCGTTTGTCTTCTATGATAGGCCGCTCCCGCATTAATGTTACAAAGAGCTATCGTTCCGATACAGAAAACGGTAGCTTCATAAAACTGAAGCAAAATGAAATTATATTTAATTGTTATTAAATTGATAGAATAGATTTTATATTATTGTAGATAGTAAATTTGTTGTAAGATGTATAAGTACGAATCCAAAAATTTAATTAATTATTATTTAGAAATAATACTATAAAATCATTAATATAAAAAAAAAACAGTAAACACACCATTAATCGACGGCTTTGTTTGTTTTTGGAGAATTAGAAATCGTATGCATATCCTAATAATCCACACATAACTAATCAATTGACGATAACTAAATTATTTTTTGTTTGTCGTCCTTGAAAACAGAGTACTTTTTATTATTACTTATATCACCACACTTGATGGTTTATATTTCACAACTGACAACACGTTTAAAAGTTATATTTATGACATCCACACATCTGTCAAACACTAAAGCGAACTTAGCAACAGAAACGGACCAATCACAGATCTATATTCGACGCTGTGCGTTCGCATAGTAAAGTGTCGCTTGAGTATTGTTTGTGAATTAAATGGCCTGCCATGACAAACACAGTGAGTAATGCCTTACTTAGCATAGTGTCGCTGCCATACTTATGTAAGTATCGTTCTTGAATACGGGGGTAAGTCGCCTTTTACGACACTCACGGGATGAAATAGGATGGTGTTATTCTTTGTCCGGCACCACACGGTACACACAGGCGTGATGTTATGTTATAATTAATTATTGATTTATCATTTTGTAGAATGAAAAACAATGTTAACATGGCCACTCTTTCTTTGTTTCCTATAAAACTCCTTGATTAATACACAAAGTGACAGGCATTTTTATACATTTTGTTCTTACCTTAGGTTATCACTGTATTTGAGAATGTTGGTTCACCTGATATTGGCAACTGTATAAACCCAAGACTATTATCTACATTTATTTGATATTTTATATACAGAAGCTGTTGGTACATATTAATCACAAATGTATTGCGATTACATCGCATCGAAAGTTCAAATTAACTATTCTTGGGTAAAATAGTATTTTACATCTATGAATAAATAAAAATAACATAAATTCTAGTACTCTATAACTGTTACACTTGTTTAATTCAAACTAAAACTGAACATTATAAATTATTGTCACCGGCTGGGCCGTGCTGCTAGAGGCAGCATCGGTAACACTTTCCATATCCAGGGTCAAATTAAATAAGCTAGCAATTCTCCGCAGACGTGATGGGATATCTAAACATGATAATAAAAGGAATTTATTTGATGAGTTTTTTTTTTGGGTCATTAACCGCGAATTTTGATTTTTGTAAATATTATGTGAGCACCATGCATCTATCTCATAATTATGTTATTTTTCATTGCTTAGTTTTAATTTTATTCTAGGTGCATCGTCTTCACATTATAATTAATCTACTGAAAAAAAATATTGTTTTTTTTTTTAAAAGAGTAACGGTGGAGTTTCTTGCCCATTCTTCTCCATACGATACTACCTTTTGGAAGGGGCAACTAGAATTAATTCTATTTTTTTGTATTTTTTTACTATCAAAAAAGCCTTTGACTTTGCCGGGTAGTATAGTCACTTGAAATATCAGTTTAAAAGATCAGTTTTGTTTTCGTGTAAACTTCACATCAATTAATAAACACGATAAAACAAAATAAACAGATTTTGTCAACTCATACTTCCAGTAACAACAGTACAGTAACAGCGGTCGTTGACCCAAAAAAGATTATCAACAAATATTTTTCGTTTTATTTTTTCGTATTTTGATATCGATACCCATCACATCTGCGGAGTTTCGCTAGCTAATTTAATGTACACAAAACATAACAATATATCATCACGCTTGTCATCCCTGAAGGGTAAGGCAGAGGTGTACTTAAACACCCACGTGTCGCCAGTTATGTTTAAGACCCATGTAATAGGGTGCGAGTATTGCCATCAACCGGGCACAAATCCAGATTAAAGGCTGCTACTGAGAAATGCCTAGAGGAAAAACCCAATAACACTTGTGAATCGAACCCCGGACCTCGTGCTCGGCAGTAGCGCTTGCAACCACTAAACCAACAAGGCAGTCTAATTTAATTTGGCCCTGTATAAACCAAGAGAGTCACTGTTTAGTCGCATCCCCCCGACCCTTGCTCGTCAAAGAGCCAGCCCGTGCTGTAGCTGAGCCTGTAGTTTTAAATTCCCCAGATAATATTTATCCAGATATGATCCAGCCTTTTTTTGTTGCCGGGGTGAAAATCCTCATGGATGTCCTCCGCCCTGGGGTGGACGGAGGGGTCTATCAGACTCTTACTGACTAAAAACCACCCCGGTGTTCCCTTCCCACACTTGCACCGGGGATCTTGGGAGCTAGTATTACTTCCGTGATCCCCGGCTAGTGCCGTTGCGCGTTTACACTCGTACATGTCGCATTTGTCATTGCCGCTCGACTCCTATGTCGCTTATAAAATGGTGACACTATCCAGATTCTTATATTCTGTCGTTCTTCGCAACTGAAATAATCATGATTGACACATCAACTGTATGATGTTGGTCCGACGGTTGACATGACGTCATGGACGTATCGACTGGTCCAGAAATGCTCGAATCGACATGCCGAGAATAGCTCAACCTGATTTTTACGAGGGAAAATTATGAATCAAACGACAATCACGAATGCGAGATGCACGAGAATTGCCTTCCAACCCGAGGTTCGTACCCCACAAAGGGGATGCCCTTAGCGTGCAGTCGCTTAGTAGTTTTAGAAATTCACCCCTGGCTGGAGGCTTTGAGTTAACTTAGGTAGCTTAAGACAGCCACAGGATTGACCGGTTACGTAGTCACGGCCTCTCAAGGTTAACTACGAGATGCACTATCTAAAAAAAAGTTTACTCGCACTACGATGCGATGACGTATATAAAGTTAAACTGACGGCTTTGAAGGCGGTCCGTGACAGAAATAGATTAGGGAATAGAATAGAATACTCTTTATTAGGTACACCATAAAAAATACAGATATAAATGTAGAAATTTTACATAGGGTGACACAATGGGCGGTCTTATCGCTAAAAGCGATCTTTTAAAGACAACCTTTGGATGGATTAAGGGCGAAGGACAGACAATACTGCAGTTAGTCTGTGGTGTACCATTAACACATAGGTATATACAATAAATACATACATAGATAACACAATCATATTAAACTGTCTTTAAAAATATATTCGATAATAATCATGAAACAAGTGCCAAGAACAAACTCATAAATTATGTTGAAAAAGATGCTAGAAATTGGTTTTGTGTTTTATGTTGGTGTATTGATGTTGTTAGAAATTGTGTGCTCTACGCTCTTTCGACGCCAGGAATTTTATTGGTACACATCAAGCTATACGGTTCCAGTATAAGCTGTTCTCGTATTGTATAGGATTTCTGTACAATGAGAGGTCAGCTGATACTGGTAATTTATAGCTTGATGTGTAGCCCAGAGGGTCTACTCCGAATCGTTAATCCGAAGTATCGGCCGAATGTTCGGCCGTTTAATAACTTCCATTGATTCCTTGTTGACTTTGAATCCTTACCCGACTTCAAGTCACATTTTTGACTTTGGCTTATCCCTTTGACTGTATTTTTTTTTTCGCCGTAGTCAGCCATAGTTAGCCGTAGTCAAGTCGGATTTGTGTTCGGAGTAGGCCCCTGTGTACGCGTTCTCTCCACGCCATCGGCAAAGCAATTCTGCGCTCTGTGATTGACACCTACACTTGGCTGATGCTAAACTTCGTAGCTGTCATCTTTGCAGACATCTCTCAACAACTTTCAAAGCAATCTTGCACTCTTGCATAGTTATTTATTTAAATGCCTTAAAACTATAATTTCAGGTCTTAACCTAATGCGATGGCCAAGTCAAACACACAAAATTAAATTTAAAGCACAAAATACATCTCAAGATCATAAAGATCATTGTTTAAACAATAGTACTTTTGCGAATTCGCTCCAGTGACATGTATCTAAATATCAATTTCGACCTGAATATAATTGCTCGAGTCAGAGAAGTTTTGGCCAGCAATATAGATGAATCACTATATAGAGATTTGTAGAACAACGTGCGATTTTTTTTAAAGCCTTATTAAAATAAATTGGTCTAGCACAAGTATTATAATAACACAAAAAACTTTTCCAACATTCCTTTGTTCCACAAAAACCTCACAACATCAGCACGATTAAAACAAAACTCGCGCCACATCAAAAAGCCGCCGCTAAAGCTAAACTTAACTAAAAAACTAAGCGCAATTTTGTTAAAAAACTAAGCACAATAATGCACTAAGCTCACCCTCTATCCGTCGGCATAAGTTATGCTAACAAGTTGGTTTGCGTGACCCGAGCCTCGTTAGCCCAGCCAGGCCGAATGCTACCGTTACACCGCTGGGTAATGTGATGTGTCATTTTAAATAGCCTCTTAGAAATGAATGATCCGAAATAAAATGGTCTTATGAGCGAATGTAGGGTGGCTGTGAGTTTTGTGAGACTGTTTTGAGCTTAGTTATTTTTTTGGGCTTAGATTTTTTTAAGCGTATGCATTGTTCTAAAATCCTAATTAATTAATCAATCAATCTATCTAGCTTTTCGGGTCGGCTTGCAGTCTGACTGATGTAGCTGAATACCAGTATTTTACAAGAAGCGACTACCTATCTGACCTCCACAACCCAGTTACTGGGTAACATGATACCCCTTGGTTGCCAGACTTTTAGGCTTCTGACTACCCGTAATGACTGTTAAAGATCTAAGAATGACAGTTTTCCGAGGCACGGACGGGTCTCGACACCTAATGAATGGTCACCCATTGTCGAGAACATCACGACGTGCAGGGCGACCGTGGGCGGGGAGCAGCGGTCGCCAGGGCACGCCACAATTGTGGCAATAAGTCCCCTCTTTGAGGAGTGGCTAGAGAGGCGCCACGGCGTCCTCACCTTCCGCCTGACACAGGTCCTCACCGGACACGGTTGTTTCGGGAGGTTCCTGTTCAGGATAAAGCGGGAGGAAACGCCCGGGTGTCACCACTGTGTGGAGCGCCCGGAGGACACGGTGGAGCATACGGTGGAGGTCTGCCCGGCTTGGGCGGAGCACCGCCGTGTCTTCACGGAGGCGATCGGCGGCGGCGATCTCTCGCATCCGGGCCTGGTTCAGGCCATGGTTCGGAGCGAGAGTGCATTGGAGGCCGTCACCTCCTTCTGCGAAGTAGTAATGCTCGCGAAGGAGGAGGCGGAACGCGTGAGGGTGAGGCAAAATTCGCGCCCTCGCGCCCTTAGTCGCCGAGTTAGTTGCCGCGGACGGTGAGCGATGGGTAGCTCGCCGTCCGATAAGGACCAGGCCCGGGTCGACGGCGCGTTGTGTTCCACGAGCGCCTCAAAGAGATGTCAGCACAAACTGACGGGGTCCAGTAGGACCAATGGCAATCGTGGCCCTGGCACACAGGCAACGGAAGGAACACGGGTGGGTTTTAGTCAGTAAAAGTCTGACACGCCCTCCCGCTCCGCCCATAGCGGGAGAAATTATTTGATAATTTCCCACCCAAAAAAAAAAAATAAAGCGGTCGCGGAGGGGGTGTTCATCCAGCGGGCGCGCACCGGCTGGCCCAGCAGTACGTCAGCGTTCGCCATACTGAGCGTTTTACATTATTAGCCTTTTCTCGCCAGTCAAACCTTGTTAACCGTTTGTAAACCTTGAAATACAGTTCACTACCATCAGTTAACGTGTTTTAGTCCTTGTACCACCTGGAGGATATGCCCACTCCTGTTTACCCATCTACGAACCGACTGCGATAAGTGTAGTTTATCCTCAGTTCGACCCGTTTGGCTGTTTATCCTCAGTTCGACCCGTTTGGCTGTTATTATTTAGCCAAGAGCCCATGATGATTTTAATTAATTAATTTCTTAACATACTAATATAGTATGTCAACTTTGTAAGAGATCTATGCAATTATATTTTAATTTCTCATACTCGGAAAGTAGTGTTTGTTTGATCCGAGTAGCGGGTGGAAGACGCTGGTCCCCACCCTTGGGCGGGAAAGACTCTGTAATTGATTCCCTCTCTAGGACGGGAATGAATTTTAAAAATAGAACCAAATTTTTGGTTACGTAGTCGGCTACGAAAATTTTTACATAATTAAAAAAAATATTGAAAAAAAAACGACCGAGCCTTACAGTAGTAGCATATAAGGTGTAACATCTGACATCTCACCTTGGTAATAAGCAACTGAGCAGCGACAGAAATTATCCTCAAAATTTAAGAAAGCTAAATACTGAAATATTTATTCGAATATTTTATTAATTACTAGTGGTCGCCCACTAGTCGAAATTCGACACCCTCTACCTACAATCTCTATTGAGTACTTACTAATTCCGTGAGTACACTAATTCCATGCTATTATAAAGAACTTACTAATTCCGTTCTATTAAAAAGTACATACTTATTCCATGTGCCACCGGGCACGAATCCAGAATCCGGGCGGCTACTGAGAAATTTCAGGTAGGAAACCTAATAACACTTTGCCCGACCTAGGAATCGATTGGATTTAGTAACCACTAGACCAACGAGGCAGTCAAACGAAGCTTAAGGCGGAGATTCCTTAAAAATTGTCAAAAAGGTGGTTTTTTAAAGCAGTGTATCTCTTAAACCGTAAATATTTTCTAAAACAAAAACAGTGTGATGTTTTCAAGTATTTTGTGCATACGGTGATAGAACTCATAATATAATTAAACATCATTTAATACATCAAAACAACCTTCAAAGACAACTCTTTATTATTATTAAAAGCAGTTTATCCCTTCGTTAACAGTTATAATTATAATTAAATGTATACCATAAAATTGCAAATGCCAAACTGCATCCGGTGATGGATAAATTTTTATTAATTAGTTAATATCTAATTTTATACGATTTTATTTGCATTTTTACGCCGTACGTTGTGTCAACGCGCATCTCTTTCTTTTGTATGCAATCTGACAGTGAGAGCGGTTTACCTGTTGTCAGCCTCTTAAGAGCGGCCAACCCTTCATACTTTTCATACAAACGCTCGTACGTGATTATGGCGTTGTAACACATCTTTCTTTGAAACTTTTGAATCAATAAGTATTTTGTGCACTATATCTAGGTATTTATGCAAGCAAAAAATAATAAATTGCAGAAACAAATTCAGTATAAGCCTGCAAAAATCTGCATTTTTGCACAAATTTTACCTGAACTCTGACCGTTCATAATGTACTCATAAATTGTAAATGTTAAGAAAAAATTACGATAAAAACCTTGCACATATAATGGTGATTCTAAATGACCAAAACTTATTTCACAAACTTGTAAGGCTTACTCAAAAACACGTATTCCCTGGAACAAGGTTTATGAAATTTCCGCACACTATTTTTCGTTCAATGTTATCGCGTTGTCATTCGCTTGTTAGTAGTTCTCACTTGCGCTGGATGAAACAACAAGCTTTTTGACCATGCTCGCGTTGACGATAGATGGACCGGGAAGGGCCCTCTTAATACTTATGAACCCTATGCGTTACCACCGGCCTCAAATACCCAAAGGAATAGATAGCTAGTACCAACTGTAATGTAATGACACTCATAGTATTATGTCCTGCATTATGATATTATGGACAAGCCTATCACATTAACTGGACATAAGTAACTTTTTATTTTCAATTACTTACATGGGTTATTAACCCTAGCTTGTGGTTACTGGTAGGTTCTAATTTAGTAGGTCAACTCTCTTCTCTTCACCGATGTACGAGGTACGAGTAACGCTGATAACAGTTTCATTGGTTAGCAGTAGAGTATTACCTTTGGACGCTACTAACAATAAACTAAACCATAAATAGGATTCCTTGAGACTAAATCACCACACCACGAACTCAGCTCATAATTCAAGATGGAGTCCCAAATATTAACGAGGCATTACTGAAAAAGTACCGTTAAACAAAAAAACCAAAAAATGCTTTGCATGATTATAAAAAAAAATCCTACGAAAAAGCCATTTTTTTGCAGGTTTTATTTGTTTATTCCTACGTCAATATCGTTCAAACCTGTTATTTGAATGGTTACTGAAATGACAATTTAAGCTGTTTTTATTTTCCTGTAGGTGACTGAGCTATTGGTGAGCTTATTAGGTTATAAGTAAATAACTAAATACAGCATTCCGTATGAATATATCGAAATATAGGAAGACACCATTTTATTGTAAATGACTGTAGCAACAACTAGGGCTCAGGGTATTTTGAAACAGCGTACATTGAACTGAACTAATCATTCGATAAACAAAACTAACATTCAACCTTCCTAATCTATTATTGTGTATTCAAACTAACCTTTGCTATTTCGTTTTCAGCATCAAACCCCCATCAAAAGACGGTGTCACCAAAAGCAACCCGAGCAAGCGGCACAGGGAGCGGCTCAACGCTGAGCTGGACACCCTGGCATCCCTCCTGCCTTTCGAACAGAACATCCTCAGTAAGCTGGACAGGCTGTCCATCCTGCGGCTATCTGTCAGCTACCTCCGGACCAAGAGTTACTTCCAAGGTTAGTTGGTGATTAATTTATTTTTTTGAGCAGGAAATACATCAACGTGTGTCATAGTGCGAAGATTATTTTTGTTGCAGTATTTATGTAGGAAAAAAGGATACTTAGGTTAGGTTAGGTTACCTACTACATAATTATGTTTTTTAATTCCAGTGTTGCATGATTACAAAACACAGATTTAATTCACAAAAACATTTATATTACATTATTGTGCATGGTTTTGACGAAAACCATGCACAATAATGTGCGATCGGCCGTTGCAAAAGATTATTTCGAACATTATGATGAATTAAAAATAAAAACATAGTCTTTATTTATTTAATCAAATCAATAAATAATTATATTAAAGTTATTTATTGTTATTAAATTAATCATCTTTATCAAGTAAAATGTGTTAAAAGATTAGTGGGAATTGTCCGTTGTTTCATAAATGTTTACTCACAATAGTCCAAAATGGGGTTGGCTCATATAATTAGGTATAGAGATTGGTTTTGTAATAAGTTGCTCGAGTTTCAGGAAATTGTGCGAAGTTTTATTGCTTTTCGTTAACTTTTGTTACGTAAAACTTGGTCCACACCAAGAAAAGCACAAATCGTGAATCGTGTCGTGGACTACAAATTTTTCGTAAAAAAATTATCTATAGAGGATAATATATTTTAACCGTCTCTGTGGTCTAGTGGTAAGTTCACCTGTCTCAGACCCAGAGGTCCCGGGTTCGATTCCCGGCGGGGGAACATTTTCTGCTCGGTTTCGTTGATGGAAGGGCTTGTTCTAAGTCCGCCTAGATAGCTACCACAACCTACAAGTAACTGTCGCCATAACAACAATGTTAACAACATTGTTGTGTTTCGGCAGTTTGAGGTAAGACAGCCAATTCTTCTGTATGTGAGGATTCCGGGTGAAGCTCGCTTCCATCTTCGGCCTGATCATCACTTACCGTCAGGTGAGATGAATGAAAAACGAAACTTAATGGAGATTATTTTTGAATAAAATTTGGGTGACCTAATTTTGAGTTGGGGTATCTTGAAAGTAAACCCTCTCCAGAGTAAAACATAAGTACCTACTCTTGCTACCACATAAAAGCGATTTTGATATCAAAATGAATGTCAAGGCAGAAGACAGGTATATGAGATTTATTTTATTTTTTTAATCAAACTAAAAAAAAATCGGTTACAAAACTTTGACACCCATTTTTGTTTTTGTCCGCAAATCCCGGTCAGTTTTCCTCACCCGTCAGTTCATGTATTTCGCCAGTTTCCTTGATCAGTCAGTTTCGCTTATTGGTCAGTTTACTGATTATACGTCGTCGTCAGGTGCGTCATCTATACCTTTCACTTACAAGAACGAATGTTGTTTTTTTTTTTTCTTTGCTAGTCTCGTAACAATGGCGCCAGAACAATGAAAAACAAAAGCCTCCGCCTCTATAAACCCACAAACAACGAATCTATTCTCATTTTAAACCCAACACCTGACGCAAAATTTAATAAATCGAATCTTAGAATCGGTTGCATACCGATGTATCGATTACTTATAAATGCCTTTCCCGGCACTTATTTAACGCTGTCAGCCAATTTTATTGCAGACTACAACGTATTAATATATGTGCCGTCTCACCGTGTTCTCGATTCTCTGGAATCGATACCGCATTCGATTTTGATGTAATCGATGTTGTTTAGATGTACTTTCGAGTAATCTAGTACAGGTCGACTTCTGCCGTAATTTTAATAGGAGGTTAAGTTTGAAATTTAATATCTTGTTCCTGCATTTTTAGGGTTCCGTTTTTACCTTTTGAGGTACGGAACCCTATTATAGGATCACTCGAGTGTCTGTATGTCTGTCTGTCTCACAGCCAATTTGCTCAGAATCTACTGGACCAATTAAGTTGAGAGGTATCACATATAAATTTCTGTGACCCAAATAAGGACGTATAACGTTAATAAATAAATTTTGAATATGGTCACTTTTGAAAGGCAAATTAGAAAATTAAAAAAAAAAATTGCAAACAGTACCGTGTCATATCAAATTAAAGTGCTTGTTGCGTGCAAAGATTTCAGATATATATATTTTTTAATCATTTTAAAATAAATACTTTTAAATTATTTAAGAAACCAGATCAAAATTGACCATTTCCAAAATTTTAGGCTCAGTAGTTTCGGAGATATGGGGTTATCTTCGAAACTACTGCGCCTAAATTAAAAAAAAATACAGAAAATTGTTCTTTACGATTATAGATTATAGGGAAACCTAGAAGAAGTCTATGGTCTTAAAATAACATAGTAAATCTCTCAATTATGTGCATACAAACTTACATTTGTAGTTTCAATGTTTGAGGGAACATGTTTTTCAACCACGTTGTTAAGTTTGTTCTTAGGATAAATTCATCCCAACTGCGGAACCCTTCTTGTGCGTGGTCCGACACGCACTTACCCAGTTTTTAGAAATAGTTATGCATATTTTATACAACATGATGCGTTTAATTGGTACTTCTCTTTCATAAAGTTTCGCGGGATTATGAGCAAGTAAAAAAATTGCATGAGCTTGAAAAAGTTTTCAAAGTAGATTTCTTTTCACTCTGACTGCCTCATTGGCCAATGAATGACTTTCCAAAACATCACATCAAAGATCATTATCATTCATTTTGATGATTCAATTAAAAACTAATTAAAATATTACAGTGTTATCTAGAAAACATACACACATACATACATAAACTCACGCAGGCAGAAACTATAGAACGCCACCTGCTACGCTCCTTACATACTCCTTTTGCTTCGCCTACGTTCATACATCTGGTCATACACGCACGCCGATTGCGAGTACTACGCACCTGACCTTTCTGAAGAACATCACCAATTTGGTCACTATATACACTCCTAGGGCGTCCCCTCCCGGCGTTGCAGAAAAGTACATAGTAAATAAATGGTACACCCACACACACGTTTTCTTACATACAGGATGACTGGAAAATAGTGGCGGAGCCGTTAAGGGGAGGTAATCTAGGGTTATTCCGACAGATATCACTATGAGACCTACCGTCCTTACTTAACCCTTTCCAAGATATACCTACTTAAAGAGTGTAACCCAAAAATTCGTACAAAAAATTTTCAAATAGTAATAAATCCTAAAAAAAAAGTGATTTTGGCCTACTTTTTTTTGTTTTGCAACAAAGATATTCTAAATAAGTAATATTAATTGTTAAATTTCCGCAACTGTCATTATTTTATGCAAAAACTGCTAAACAAAAACTAAAAAAAAATACTTTGATGGCTGATAAAACATCAATTTTCTTTAAAAAAAAGGGTTAAGTAAGGACGGTAGGTCTCATAGTGATATCTGTCGGAATAACCCTAGACTACCTCCCCTTAACGGCTCCGCCACTATTTTCCAGTCACCCTGTATACACATACACAATAATATATACATACACACATACACGTGCACACCTAGAGCTGCTAAATTAATGTTTTATTTTTTCTATTATATTTTCTATTTTCTTATTAGCCTCATCATTGTAAAACAGCCACTAAAGGGAAGCGTGAGACAGCTCCGACACAAGTACCTACTTTTGTAGCTTACTGTGGCTGCCTCAATTTATGTATATTGTTCATATTGTTTTTTTTTATACCTAAGGCAGTTAGTGAAATAGTTATTATTTTTAGAGGTTAATTAAAGTACTAGTAGTTTAGTTTTTAGTTTTTACGTTTTTCATAGTTTTAAATTGTAAGTTAATTTTAAGACCGCGCTATCGCATTAGGTATACACCTGTAATGATAGCTGTAAGGGAGATTTAATTAAATAAATAAATAAATGACACAATGTATAAATATTTTTGTATCTACTTATTCTTGTTTTCTTTTCTAGTTTTTCTGTGATATTTTTCTTCTACATGATGGTATTTCAACACGAGCACCTACGTATAAAACGCAGGCCTGTACTACACCCAGTCTTGAACAATGTTTTGAATCTTGTTTGAAAACTGACAGATTTCATACTAATTTCAATTACAGTCGAATATCAGCTGTCGGTTATCAGAATACCAGCGCTGCGGTATTTATTTTTTAAATATCGCCGCATTATGCTGAGATAGGAGCCTTTTTGGCGCCGCACAAGTCTTGATTGTTTTTTGTATTTTGTTCGAACAAATTTGACAATTGTGTTAGTTTTAAATGCTCCTTTTTTTAGTTTTTGTGTTTTTTGTGCGTATCCCAAATAGTTTTATTTTTTTGCTTTCTTGCAATTCAAATCTACTTTTACGTGATTTATACCCAAGTATCGTCGTGGAATATTTGTCTTTGAACTCTGGTATTAAAGTTTCTAAAACGATTTTGAAGCATTGATCTGGAGCCGTGGCGTGTTAAAGCCATCATTCTGTAGTGAAAAAGAGATAGTGATATTCGTCCTGTCTAGCCCCATCTCTCTCTAACACTCAAACAATGATGACTGAACCCAAATCTGACACATTTCAGCAGACCTCAATGATTTACCGCTGTACACTGTAGGCCAAAAACACCAACTAACTTTAAAATCAAAGATAAAAACCCATACAATACCACTTGTTAATTGGACTCGTAAATCTTAACAAAAAGCCTTCCCGCTACCAACATATGCATATATCAGCGAGTAAATTATGAATACTGCATATAATTTTATTCAGTACCGATGAGATATAAAAATCAGTAGGGGGCTGGTGGGTCTGTTTTATTGTAAACTGTCGTATGTTTAAGGGATCGACGACGCGTATACTATGTTGCGAGATTGTACTGGCGGTGACAGAGGTTTTGTGGGTTTTCAATTTTTTTTTTCATTGTATACCGACAGGAGACAATTTTTTTATGGTTTTGATCGTGAATGAATTTGCACGTGGGCTCATTAAGTTGTATTTAGTAGGTACTCAAGAAAGCAAAACATAATTTTGTATGTCTGTCAATCATTTGAAATTTACAGTGACATAATTAAGTTTAATTTATTTATTTATATACAGGGTGGAAGGGACATCGACGCGCATCTTGGTACCATGGATTCAGAATATCATTCTTGACCCCCATGCGTTAAAATTTTTCGTCAGTTATTAAAAAAAAAATTCGCTGTTCCATACATATTGACCGAGTAGATATTGCACTTCTGTAGGAAACAGCTGTTTTTTTTAATTACTTACGAGAAATTTCAAAACACGGGGGTCAAGTATGATGTACTGAATCCATGGTAACAGGTTTCGCTTCGATGTCCCTGCCACCCTGTATAATTTATTGTACACCACAAAAATACATAACAAAAAATAAATCAAACACTACGAAATAAAGAAAGGGCGGCCTTATCGCTTTCTGCGACCTCTTCCAGGCAACCTTGGAATGAACAGTGATTTTCCTGGATATAAAGTGGGGCTGTGGTATTAATTACCTAATAAATATTAATCTGTAATGAAAGCCATTAGACGTTGGTATATTCTCCTTACAATATAGAGTAATGGACCGGTTGCCATAAAATAAAATAGATGACAAAAATTTATGGAGGCGTATGCTTTTGCAGTGGAAAATGCAAAGCTGTCAACATTGTTCCAAGCAGATTATACTACGCATACATGGACTGTCATTTAAGCGTAGTACTCGTATAATCTAGTAACAAATAATAATAAGACTATCCAATTATTGTCCCAGTATTAATCACCACGCTTGTTCAAGACGGGTTGGCAATTCCAGACTTCTATTGTCCAGATTTCAATAATGTCCGACATAAACTCAGAAAGTAAATATTAATTAAAAAAGTCACATTATTACTTGCCCAGATTTTATCCCACAACCTCGTTCATGAGACTCGAGGCCTTAATCACTGGGCCATCACGACCTAGTACACATACGTTTAATTAAAAGAAAAACTATATTATTATCAACACCGCACCATATTCACCCTGTAAAATAATAAATATAATTATTTGCCAAACAAACACTACACATGCAAGCTGTAAGAATCGCTAGGAAATGGTTTACATAATTTTCGTGGAAATGCCTTCAAAGTTCACGTGCTTCATATTATTCTATTACTGTATTTAAGCTTGACACGTTATGACTGTAGGCTTAGTCGGTGCCAAGACAGTTTGGCTCCATTTCCCAAAATTATACAAGTATGCATACACTACATAAGAAATAAATAGGTAGATACCAAGTATATGGTGTGTTGCAACCTCTGTAACTTACTTCTTGTGTCATTTTGTACTTCTGTTCATATAGTTTGTTACCACATAATTTTTATCCATTTTTATACATTTCGTTCTTACCTTAGGTCATCACTGTATTTGAGAATGTTGGTTCACCTGTTATTGCCAACTGTATAAGCCCAAGACTGTCATCTACTTTTATTTGATATTTTGTATACAGAAAAAATCATAAATAAATAAATAAGTATATACAAAATGTCCAGTGTCCAGAGAGGTATGTATGTATGCCGAGATACAGGTTTTTCACCTAGTTCGGCTGCAGATGCTCCCATGTTGTATTATTTAAATTATAGCCTACTTTTATTTTTACGCAGTATGGTTGTTATAATGTTAATATTTTTGCTGTCAATAAATAAATTATTATTATTATATTTTGGTGAAAGAAAACCACTGACTCAATGCAAAAAGGAAAAAGCTAGGGTTTAAAGGAATCAACCGTTTTGATTTGTTTTTCTGCAGAGCTAGGCATTTAATATTTTATCTAAAGTTATAGATAGTTCTACAAAAGCAAATTCGTTGGAAAACATCATAACAAGAAAAAAATAAGTTCACAACACCATTGACCGTAACTGTACTCAAAAAAGTACCGATAATTCTAATTAAATCGATTGTTGAAGCATCGATTACAGCGGTTATTCCGATTCGAAACGATTTCGGCCTACACCGCGGGGTACTTTACCTATAGGACAAAAAAAAACTTCAGCTCAGTACCGGTAGCATGTAAATTATCGATGTATTCTTAGTACCGATCATAACGCTTGATTAATGTTTTTGAAAAGTAAATTTTTCATGTAACTTTATATCAGGACATCCATCTTGCTTTCTCTCGGAATACGAAAGGTAAATGTGAATTTGAGTTATTTAAGGGGTTTTTTTTTATTCAGTTGTTTTTGCGGTTATAAATAGTGACTACCTATATTCTCCCCCTCCCCTCGACCCCACCTGTGCCGCTCCCACCGCTCCCTTGCTGCTGCTGCCTGTCTGCCTTCTCCCCTTTTCTTTCTTCTTTAATTTCTCTTTCTCTCTTCTTCTATTTATGGTGTACATAATAAAGAGTAGGTATTCTATTCTTCAGCGCCACCTCACTCTTTATCTCGCTCAAAAACTACTGCTTGCGGTCACGCAGGCAAGTAAGACAGGGTGGCAGGGAGAAGGCTCCAAGGCGCCGATAGTTTAGGTAATTTCTTATTACGGCAAAAATAAAGGTAATTGAAAAAAAACTGCTTGATATTTAGTTCAGTTACTAAGCAAAGATTCATGACCTAATTTGAAGTATTTTTGGAATACTAGCGGTTTAATGTTCGGTTTGGAGGTATGTTTGTAATTTTCTTCTATCGAGTAATTTTTTATGGACTCGTGTTTGCGTCAAACATGGTACTTAAAATTAATCCACAACTTTATTATATATTTATTTCTAAATGCAAGCTGCAATATTTTCGATATAACGGAGTACCATGCGAAGTAATTTCAGATGTTGTAGACTCTTAGCCTACGTTATTCCTAAGGGAAAGTTGAACTAAAAATGTTCGAGCTTTTTTTTTGTTTAAATTAAGTTAAACGATAAATGATTTTATTTCTGTAAATAGGTCTGTACAAACACTTTTACACGTCAATCAAATTAAATGTTACACTTCAGGCGATAATTGAAAATATTTTATTCAGAAAAAAACCTGTAGTTACATTTTGCGTCTACTGTAAATTCTTGTTAGGTATGACTTGAACATACACATAGTCAGAACAAAAACTCGCACCTGCAACCCCTGTTTAGCAGTGACCCTTCAACCACTGGACCAAAAAAGCAGTCAGTCAATAGGTGGCTTTATTTATAAATGGGTATTTAAGTAGGACTTTTCTGCTTAGTAACTTGCCCTGTAACAAATAGTCACAGTTTCTCTCTTTTTCCACACTTTTTCTAAGTTTCTTATCCAACTCTCCTTTCGCAGGTTTCCTGGAAGAAATTTGTAATGAAATAAGTAGTACAGTCGGTGTCCAGCATTATCTGAGCCCTCTTCCATTATTCTTCTTTGTAAGGGGTCACGAATGCTGGTCACCGACTATTTGTGCTCTTATAATTTTATGTAGGTATTACAGGATAGACCTCGGTTACGTACGACCGGGATCTGTCGGGGTCTGTCTGAAAATCGCAGAAATATGAATGCTTAACGTTTTTAAGCATTCATATTTCTGAGATTTTTACGTCTCCCGCCTTTTTCTGCGATGCTTTTACTGCGGCCAAGTGCGAGTCTGACTCGCGCACAAAGGGTTCCGTACCATTATCTATAAAAACGGCAAAAAAATCACGTTTGTTGTATGGGAGCCCCCTTAAATATATATATATGTTATTTTGGTTTTTAGTATTTGCTGCTATAGCGGCAACAGAAATACACCATCTGTCAAAATTTCAACTGTCTACCTACCACGGTTCATGAGATACAGCCTGGTGACGGACAGACAGACAGACGGCGGAGCCTTAGTAATAGGGTTCCCGTTTTACCCTTTGGGTACCGAACCCTAAAAATCGGGGCCTATCAGACGCCGCGCAACTGATAATGTAAGTATTTTGGTGCGAGTAATTAAAGGTTTAGTGTTTTGTTTGTACCTATCAATAAACCTGCTAGGGGGTTTGTTGCACCACTTCTTCTTCGCAGCTAAAGCACTAGGAAGTGGTGAAGGGCGGGCGTTTTTGGGTGGTCTTATGTAATTTTGACGTTCGAAAAGCGCTGATTCTCAGGCTTGTTTGAATAAATGACTTTTGATTTTGAAATAAATAACACACACACACATAACATCGCGCCTGTAATCCCCGAAGGGTTGGGCAGAGGTGTACCTATAGTACACCCACATTTCGCCAGTTATATTTAAGTCCCATGTAATAGGGGGCGAGCCTATTGCCATCAACCGGGCACAAATCCAGACTCCGGGCTGCTACTGAGAAATTCCTGGTGGAAAAGCCTAATAACACTTTGCCCGACCTGGGAATCGAACCCAGGACCTCATGCTCGGCAGTAGCGCTTGCGACCACTGAACCAACGACGCAGTCAATAAATAAATAAACAAGTAATTCTTTGATCTTCTCAAACGTTTCTCAGCTTCGCCTAAACCAGATAGGTAAATAGCATTGCGTCTTTGAACCCAAACCAACTGCTCATAAACAACGTACGAGTATACTCACAACCAAAACTCACCACAATACATAACCTACAATATATTTAGTCAAAGTAAACATCGGGCCGCACCGTGCCAGCTACGGCCGTATACGGCCCGGAAGAGAATATCGATCCGATGCTAATTTAACACCGTAACGGTAGTTTATTGATGGGAAATCGGTCTTATAGCTTCCATAAAAGCCGCCATTAAATAAAAAAGTCGCTGGATTTTTCGTTTAGGGGAATATTTTGGATTTATACGTTTATGACAGGTAAGTAGGTTTGTGTGTAGCTTAAAAGAGTAGTTTTTTTTAGTATTAAAGGTTTTTTTAATAAAATTAATGTATTTTAAGGTAAGTACCTACTTCTTCAGTTTGCCAGATAAAATATTTATTTCATTAAAGCTCAACGCTTTCGGGCACGGGTCGGGACGGCAGTACAGCGGGCAGAATTCTCTGTATATATATGAATGATACCACACGAAACGCATGGGCGGGTCGGGCGCGCAGCGGGTCGGCGGTGGGAGCCGCGCACGCGTTTGGTGTGTCATTCATATAAATACAGAGAATTCAGCCCGCCGACCCGCGCCCGACCAGCACCTGCTGCCAACCCGACCCGCGCCCGACCAGCACCTGCTGCCTGTGTGTGTTGAGTTTAACTGTCAAAAGTTCGGCAATTGACACTCAAAATTGTAGGCGTAACAATCAAATCACTCAAAAATATATGGGCCAAAGATAAGTGAACAAATCAATAAGCGTGATAATCAACAAAAACAATAAAAAATACCACTTAAAAAAATACTACGTTAACCATTGATGCTTATCTATTATTATGATATCCATTTCTTTGGCTGCTATTACGAGTTCTAACGATCAAACTATTATTATTTTCTGTTCATTAACACCTTCGTCAATTTACATTTAAACCCCTCAACAAGAATTGTGTTGTTTTTATTCTCCAAACTAAATTTCGAAAACACAAAAAAAAAAAATTGTCATTAAGTTTGTCGCCGTATTTTTTCTATAATTAAATTCGTTTGCCATTTCCAAGAATGCTGTAAGTAACATTTTCTAGCCAAGTCCATTAGTTGAGGCAAAAGTGTGGCTCGTTCAAAGGAATTACTGAGCTGGGCAAAAATCCAGGCACGGATTTATCGAGAACTAGGAACGTAAAGTTTTGTCTGAGATTAGGGAATTTAGTTCAGTTCGGATTTCTGGCAAGCTAACGGCATCAAGCTTTTATTTATGGTTATTTTGAACAACGTTCATGTTATTTGTGTTTTGGAAGAAATTAAGCATTTGAACTAAGCCTGCAGGATACCCAGAATGAGGCATGCTGCGGTTCTTATTTTTTTTGCGTACACAGTTTTGCCACGAAAAAAATGCATATTCCTAAAAAGTTTTAAAAACTTCAAGCATTTATTTTCCATTAAAGTATTTACAGGCACTTTTGAACTGCCAAAGAGTCTTAAGAACTTGGCTATAAATTATTTTGTAGGTATATAGAAATACTTTTTAAATTACCCTTTTTGAAACATACATGCTAAAGGTAACTTTTTAGCATAACATTCACACCTAAGGTGAATTTAAATTACAAAACTAGTACTATAAACACGTTCTCGTTATACATAATTATATTATTCAAATCAGAACTCTAAGCAGCCGCTTTTTCCTTTTAAATCCATTTACTTTTCTTTCCTTGCAGGCTTACTTTTTTCCATCAACATTTACCGTCACCACATTAAAATAAAGCCCAAGCAAATAAACCTTTATAAGAAACAAATTAAAATCTAATTTGGCGTGCACCGACTTGAAGGTTGCTCCGTCCTAACGACGTATATAATTGATCTGATAAAAGCAAGCTAAAAACCTTTGGGTTTGTTTAGTCACAATATTTTTGTTCTTTACTTTATTTTACTTTTGAGGTCTGTCAGTGGCTCACCGGGGATAATGGACTCTCATAGGTAGGGGAGTTAAATTAGGATCTGATACCATCATATTGGCATCAGGCCATGATTTTCCTAACTCTTATGGTACGGCTACATTATATCATAAATCATGATGATGGCGGTAGGTACTTAGGTTAAATCAACGACAATGTTATGTTGTTAATTCACACAAAAAAAAACTACTTTTATCACAGGTTTTATGCTATAAAAGATAGCCTAGTGGTGCGATAGTTAGACTGCCAAGTCATAGGTCTCCAGTTCGAACCCAAGGCACGCACCTCTGACTTTTCAGATTCATGTAGTACGTATTGTATAATTATCACTTGCTTAAAAAACGGTGAAGAAAAACATCGTGAGGAAACATGCCTGAGAGATATTTCTAGACGGCATGTGAAGCCAAGTCAGAGGCCCATGGGTGGCATAAAAACTCTGACGGGGTAGTCACTAACCACACGAAAAAAGGGGAAGAATTCAGTGTACAACAGAATATGTTTACCTCACAAGTCATGGTGTATTTCTGTTCAGATTAAAAGCCAGATAGCCCATTAAATTTGAATTGGGGTATTTTGAAAATGTAGAAAATTTTATTAAAAAAGGTAACGAAACTAGATCACTATCATTACTTTTACAAAGTTAATTAACTATTTTTCAAACATCAGCCTTTAGTTGAAACAACACTGTTTTTTCAGCCAATTATGTCTGAGCAAGCAAAGACCAACCATCCAGACGGCCATGATGTCATTCTATGAAAACTTTGTAACGTCATGGTAAAGTAAACTGATGGGGATAGTAATCAGACTAACAACCTAGGTAATTGAAGAATTTACTTTGTCTTTTTAAAATTTTCTTTCACCTTGAAGTTTTTTGGGGGTTTTGCAACGGTATGTATAGTATTGTTTCATCTTTCATGACAGAAATTCTGTTAGGGATTTAAATTTCCAGTACATTTATACGAGTACTTCAAGTTCTAAATTTACACAGTACACTTCGTGGAGTCTGTTTTTCACAACTTACGATTTACGGTCTTACGGTTTTTTATGGTCTATCATGTTTTTACTTTGATTCAAAGTAAGATTAATATTAGCTTTTACAGAGTTTTAGCCACTTGGACGGCTTTCTTTTTTTTTTTTTTGGGTGGGAAATTATCAAATAACTTCTCCCGCTCTGGGCGGAGCGGGAGGGCGTGTCAGACTTTTACTGATTAAACCCACCCGTATTCCTTCCGTTGCCTGTGTGCCAGGGCCACGATATCCCTTTCGGACAATCTCGCAACCCCGGCAGGCATTGGTCCTAACGGACCCCGTCAGTTTGTGCTGACATCTCTTTGAGGCGCGCGTGGAACACAACGCGCCGTCGACCCGGGCCTGGTCCTTATCGGACGGCGAGCTACCCATCGCTCACCGTCCGCAGGCCCGCACCTACGGTGGCCGGAAATCGGCTTGCGACTCCCGACGCCCGGGGCGTCTCCTGCGGCGACTAAGGGCGCGAGGGCGCGAACCTTGTCTCACCCTCACGCGTTCCGCCTCCTCCTTCGCTAGCATAACTGCTTCACAGAAGGAGGTGACGGCCTCCCATGCACTCTCGCTCCGAACCATGGCCTGAACCAGGCCCGGACGCGAGAGATCGCCGCCGCCGATCGCCTCCGTGAGGACACGGCGGTGCTCCACCCAAGCTGGGCAGACCTCCACCGTATGCTCCACCGTGTCCTCCGAGCCACTTGGACGGCTGGAAGGTGCATTCCGGTCGGATATGTGAGTCAAATCGACGCGCAAGGAATAAGAAGTTAAAACAGTTATTAATAAGAAATTCCTATTAAAGTATAAACGAATATTTAAATGACAAAAAATAAGTGATAACCTAATAAGTATTAGTACAGTAGATTATAAATGTAAAAGAAAAAAACTTAATATTAGATTTAGAACACAAATGATTCATATTGTTGTTAGTAACACTTATAAAACTATGTTAGTAACATTTCTCCTTAAAACAAAAATAAAACTAATTCAAATACCCATAAATATGTCCGTTCCCTGCTGCATCAGACCCGCAACTGTGCATACAGGTCCAGTGCCCCAGGAACGGGCAATCAGGCTTGTTAACATTTACCTTTAAAATGCTGTTCGTGCTCCCCTGAATCCTTCGCATCAGGGATGCTGTTTTTTTTAGCATAATAGCCTGAAAGCTATCTGTATGTGCTTCAGCAAACATGCCCAATGCGCTAAAGAACCGCGGGAGCCCCAACAGCACCCTAAAAGCGTTATTGTACTGTACTCGAAGAACGTTGTAGGCCCTCTGCGTATGTCTAACCCACAGGCTGCACGTGTAGAAGGACTGACACAATGCCTAGAACAGCGTGAGTTTCACTTCTCTAGTACATCGTGCAAACCTACGGGCCAGCATATTACATCGGACCGACAACGCTCTTCGCTCCCTTTCTATGAGCATTATTGAGCTTCTATATATTATTATAATTATTATCTCAGACTAAGCCTCCAATAACCCGATCACAACGGTTTGGCGTTTGCATTTACTTGTTCATAGCAAGTTCTAATCCCTTTTGCAATGTGAAGGTTTGGAGTGGTCCGCCTGTTCTTTATTTAACATGAAAGCTCATTAAGTTGTATTTATATTGTGAAGGTAATAGCACCACATACTCCACCATAATTACCCTAGCCGTCTTAAAGAAATCAGAGCCACACTATTTATAAAGTTCCGGCACAAATTAATTTCTTATCAAGATTTTTATATTTTCGAAATCAATTACGGTACGATAAGCATGCTTTCGATTTGACAAATTAGCCTTTTTCCTATGGAGTAGAGTGTTTTATGAAAAACAATGATCTCTGATAAGGTAGCTAATCAATCATGCGCTATAAAAGTAATGTTAGGAAAATGTGCTTCCACCTTAATATGATGTTGATGGTGCATTTTTTTCTGATCAACGTTTTTTATTGGAAGCAAGATTCGTTTTTGTTATTAGAAAATAATGATGGTTAGAAATCATAGAATATTTTTTTACGACGTTGAGTGTATTGCAGAAGATTTTTCTACTTCACTTGGTAAGGTTTCTGTTTCACATAATATCACATTTGTTTTATCATTCATTCCGAAATCTAAAATGGCCGTTTTGCTGCCTTAAAAGCAAAAAACACTCAATAAAATTTCGTTAAAAAATCAGGCTCCAAATTAGGTAATATTTCTTTTGTTAAAAATAACACAAAAGTCGTTCAAATATATATCAAAGTTATTTTAACATTAATCTTCAGATTTAATCTTAAAATAAGTGCTAAGCACTCAAAGTTTTCACAAAGTAAAGCTAGTTTAATGTTTTATAGTAATTACGAGTACATTTACTTCTTGTAATCTTTAACTGAAATCTCCTGAAATAGCTCCGCGTTTTTAAGGCTAACAACTTAATGCGTCAAGCTGTTTCTCAGAAAATGGTTCATAATGGGCAAAGACAACAAAGTGATTCGATTAGGAGATTATATTTTCATTGTGACTTACAGAACCCTTCAAAACGTAGAAAAGCTATAGCAATCTTTTCAGAACACCGTATGATAATGGTTCTAAAAAATGGGTGAATGTACCCAGTTAACGGGAAATCCATATTCGACACTGCACTTGAAGCATCAATCAATCAATCAACTCAGCCTATAGCAGTCCACTGCTGGACATAGGCCTCTCCCAGGCTGCACCAAAACACCCTGTCCTCCGCTTTCCGCATTCAATCTGTCCCAGCCACCTTTTTAAGGTCGTCGGTCCATCTAGCTCGGGGGCGCCCCACACTACGCTTGCCAATACGCGGTCTGCACTCCAAGACTCGTCTGCTCCACCGGCCATCGGTCCTTCGACAAACATGGCCAGCCTACTGCCACTTCAGCTTGCTTACTCTGCAGGCTATGTCGGTAACTCCGGTTCTCTTCCGGATAACTTCATTCCTGATCTTATCCTTCAAAGAAACTCCGAGCATAGCCCGCTCCATAGCACGCTGAGTGACCTTGAATTTGTGGACCAGCCCGACTGTTAGTGTCCACGTTTCGGCACCGTATGTCATAACGGGCAGGAAGCATTGGTTGAAGTCTAGTCTTCAAACACTGCGGGATTGACGACGAGAAGACTTGACGAAGTTTGCCAAACGCTGCCCGACCCAACTGGATATTTCTGTCGGCTTCCTTCTCAAAGTTGTGCCTACCAAGCTGGAAAACTTGCCCTAGGTAGACATACTCCTTCACAACTTCGAGAAGCATACGTCTTTACAATCGAAGTTAGATAATTTCCAGTGAAATTAATAACATTGAAACCGTCAACCTGAAAATAATGACTTACTCGTATCAACTACTTACAACCCTAATGCGAGGCATAGTTGTAGTTCCTTCTACTGAGCGAACGTTTTCAGGGAACTTTACTATAAATTAATAATTATTTCTAACTCTAAACCGTTCCAAGAGCTTTAAACACCAAATCAAATTATTACTATTACCTATAAACGAGAAAAGGTCCTAAAAAGGCTTTTATACTCAACTTGTACATAATAATGAAATTAAAAGGCACTTTGTATGAAACCCAGTAAACAGTTAACGAGTTGGAATAACTCGTAAAACGTTGCTATGGCGAGCACGCACACAAGTGTACAGTCGGGGATTGTAAACACTACGCTGGATACAGGGTGTTGGTGAAACGATCGTAGGAAAGAAAGAAAAAACTACTTATTTGAGGTAACTGAGCATCGTAAGATGTACTCTTAAACGTGTTCAGAAAAGAAATAACACTCAAGTAACGTTTTGTTTATGTTTACTCACATAAATTAAATTGTACTTCTTTACTTAATTTAGTTATAATATGATGGTAACCAAACTCAAACTCAAAGCATTTATTTCAATTAAATCATTTACAGGCACTTTTGAATTGTCAAAGAGTCGGTCAGTTAGTCAGAAAGTTGAAGCTATTTTAAGCAAAGATTCCAATACACACCGTATTGCAATCTTTCGTTATAGTCCGCACGCAATTGCTAGTCACCGCCTGAGGTATGTGAGATGGGGGCGGTTGACAATGGTGAAGCTAACTCAGTCTACAAAACACAGAAAACCTTATAATACACATTTCGAAGAAACGTGCACAGCTCTAAGATACTTCTAATGCCTTCTATTGATGATGGAAACTTCGGGAAACGTCAATGGTGACCATTTAGGTAGGTCTCATAGTGATATCTGTCGGAATAACCCTAGACTGCCTCCCCTTAACGGCTCCGCCACTATTTTCCAGTCACCCTGTATAGCTACGATACGCGTTTTGTAGTTTATTTTCTCTGCATAATTATATTTATTGATTACGAGCTGCACCCCGCGGTGTCACCCGCATAAGTCTCGATCCCGTGAGAATATCGGGATAAAAAGTATCTTATGTCTTAATCCGGGTCTGCCCATGTGCCAAATTTCATCCAAATCCGTTCAGCTGTTTTAGCGTGAAAGCGTAACAAACAAACTCACTCTCGCATTTATAATATTAGTTAGGATTTATTGATTTATTTCAATTACAGGAATTTCATAAATATTAACTGAGAAACTAAAGCTCAATTGTTAGAACACGTCACTAGTCCAACAATATTTTGAGTACATACTATTTCAGTAAAGCAGGCTGCTGTGGAGGGAGGAACGGGGGCCGAGAAAGAGCCTGAGAGCCACCCTGCGAAGGCTGCCAACAGCATCCGGGTTGAGTGTCGTTGAACGGCCAAAAATTAGGTCGACATCACCGTCTCAGACACGCCTCCAAGACGCCCGAGAATCTTTGAATCTTTGGCTTGTTCAACATGTTTATTGGCTTTTTATTGGTTTATAAATATTTTGTTGGCTTAGCTCTATGCGTTGTGCTTGGTTTTGATTTGTGGAGAATTAATATTTCATTTATCCTTAACAACAAGTAACAATACACAACAATAAAACTCTAAATCACCAAAAGCAACACCCTATATGCAGTAGGGCGGCGACGGGCCCGCCCGCCCTGCTCTTCGCACTTATAAAATATAAATAAGCCTACATTGTACACAATCTATGCATCAATGCTCGCTCACCGCGCCAAAGGAAATTGTTGCCTTGAAGGGCGGCTATAAGTACATATAGCCTGTGTTATAAGTACCTGTAGACTGGCTACATGTAGCACCTTTAGGACTGATGGAAAACCTTCGATGTTGAATTGGAAGTTTTATAATAGGTCGGTGTTTTTACTGAAGAAATAGAATGAAAATTGGTTTTATGAAAAAATCATCAATGTAAACATTTTTTGGTGAATTAAGACCTACTAAGGCACAGGAGACCAGTGGTGGCTCAGTGATAACAGCTTCGACATACGAGTTATGGTCGAGGGTTCGAACCTAAGCAGGCACTTTACTTTGTGTAAATTATTTCACCACCACTGCTCTCAAAACGGTGAAGCAAAACATCGTGAGGAAACCGGCATGTCCTAGATCCAAAAATTCGAAGACATGTGACATCCACCAACCTGCACTGGGCCCGCGTGGTGGATTACGGCCCACTGCCTCTCACATAAAGAGGAGGCCTGTTTCCCAGCTGTGGAAACATTATTGGCTGATTATGTATGGCACAAGAGCGTGGGGATTGGCACAAGGAAGGAGAGGCCTATGCTCAGATGTGGGTTAAGTCGGGCTCTGGCTGTATAACAAGACAACGTCACAACAACTTCACGCTTTGTTTCCCAAATGGGTTTGGCAGAGGTGTACCTACTGTGCACCCACATTGCGCCAGTTATGATTAAGTCCCATGTAATATGGGGCGAGTCTATTGCCATCAACTGGGCACAAATCCAGACTTCGGGCTGCTACTGAGAAATTCCTGGTGGAAAAACCTAATAACACATTGACCGACCTGGGAATCGAACCCCAGTCCTTGTGCTCAGCAGTAGTGCTGTAAGAGCTACGCTATTCATCAAGTGGTCTTAAATATAGAAAAGAAGCAAGAATCTTTATAGTTTTATGTGTTGAGTGTGAATTAACTAATTAGACTTGATGATTTTTGTCGCACTCCTTTGTCGACTGTCGACTTGAGTTTAAAGCTAAAATATCTAACAGAGGTGTTTGAAGAGTTCGTTTTAGAAATGTCATTAATTCAAAGACCTTGAGTAATTAGAGGGCCTAAAATACGTCATCATCTGCCTAGCGTTTTTCCAACTATGTTGAGGTCGGCTTCCGGTCTAACCGGACGCAGCTGAATACCAGTATTTTACATGGAGCGACTGCCTATCTGACCTCCACAACCCAGTTACTGGGTAATACGATACCCCTTGGTAAGACTGGTTGTCAGACTTTCTGGCTTCTCACGACATGTAACGACTGTCAAAGATCTACAAATAACATCCAGGACCAACGGCTTAACGTGCTTGTACGGAGAGGTCTTGGGGTGTACAGATGGTCACCCATCCACGGACCAACCGCGACAAGCGTAGCTTAACCTGATCGATCGATCCGTGCGGACGTTATTACCTAGCCATAAGCCCTACAAGCCTAAAATACGTATGAAGTTAAAAAGAAGTCTGAAAATGAACTAAACTTAATTTAATTTTACCACTTTGCGAGTGAAACAGTCTGACCTACGATGAACTTGCACATTTTGATTCATTCTACTTTTACCGTAGTCCTTAAAAATACAATCATTGAAATATCTCTATAATGCACCCCTTTAATTCTTATAAAAGTAATAAACGTGGCTTGAGGTGGGTTCAATGTACATTTATCTTAAATCTTATCAAAGACCACTAGTGAAAACCAAAAAATAATCCATTTTAAAGTAGTTCTTTGAATAAAAATACAAAACTGAATCTTCTATCTAAGTACGTACGGCCACCCCCAAAAAAGCCATCATTAAAAATCACGACAGTAAAAACTGCATACCATAAAAAATCCTTATGGAATCCCCGACCAATGGGGGTCGCATAAAAAGCAGCCCCTTACGGGGGCGCCCTTATATAGCTACGAAATTACGGCGGGTAGTTTGTAAAATTTGCCGACTGCTCGAGGGGTAAGGGGGGGAGCGACGAGGGGTGGAAACAACCCTTAATGGCGGAATTGCGTGACAGAATTTCGGCAGTGACCCGAGTTGGCCTGTAAAAGTGAAAATATGTATTTAGAGTTGATAATACTCGTACCAGGTAGTTTTTAAATCAAATTAGCATTTCGGTTTTTTTTCGGTGTGTAATTATGGTTTTTAATGGCTTCATCGGAAATGGTTCATTACTATGCAAATCAGATGTTGGTAAATGCAAAACACGCCCATCCTTACTCTTATGGATTCGATGAACGCAAAGAAAAAAAATACGCGTCGTACTTTCTGATAAACAATAACTATTTTTTATTCTTGGAAAATAAATACCTAATCGAAAATCATACCTCATAGGAACACCGCACTTATAGTACCAGTAATAATCAATTTATCGTATTTTATTTAATACCTCATCATTTTGCCACCCATCATTAATAGTTAATTTTCACTTGAGAACTGTTTTATCTTTTTACTGTCAATTTTTAATTACACTTCTCATTGAATAAACAATCTTGGTAATTATTATTTACGGGAACCATCAATGGAAGACCGCTGGAAAGATTCCAATGAAACAATTAAAAATTAATAGACCATCGCTCTGTTTTATGACAGTAATTTACATAACCTTTTCATAACAAATTAGTTTTACATTAGACTAGAATAATTTATTTGTTCGAAAATATACTTTTAAATATAAGGTGATACACTATAATAAACTTTATTCAATGATCAGATATCGAACATTTGTGTCTGAACTAGAGATAATATAAAATACCTATAGGTATTTCAGACATCAGCGCTCTTCCCCTGTTGTAGGCGACATTTAGAAATAACCTTGTTTTACCTCTATACACATGTATAACACATTCAATAACAGATATATAATAAAACAATATTAAAATAAAATAAAAAGAAGTGACAAATGTAGGAGAACAATCTTAAAATTATATTCCGTTGGTTTAGGTAGTTAAATAAAGGTAAACAAAAAAACCCACGTGACGAGAGAGCTGTCAAGTAACCGACTAAACGTAATACCTGGCACTTCAGTTGGCATGCTACGTCACAGTTGTACTCTTCGATTTAGCAACCTTTTATTTAGCTGACGTTTAGAGAACATGTCTTTTTGGGCTCTTTACAATAGACAGATTAGAAAATAATATACTAATATGTAAATCTAACTAAATAATTGTGCTCAAGCAATTACATCTACGAAGTAACTCTACTAATAACATACAGTAATAAAAGAGGAAACTATCGTAATAATAATAAAAATAAATAAGATTATACGTATTTTTAAACAAGAAAGTGTCATCTTTATAAACCCTTTTTATGATTTGTTTACTTTTATTTAACTACCTAAACCTATGGAGTATAGTTGTGTAGTACTTGTGTTGCATGTAGATAACTTTTAGCAAATACGTTTGACCAAATAAGTATGTAAGTACAGACCTTTTTATTAATGTAGAAGCTTGTAATTCATCATCCTGCAACCCGTTACCCTATTTATATCATCTTTCACGAACTCCATCCATTGTTCCCTTGGTCTCTCTCTATTCTTAAAGATAAAACCATACACATTTATAATTTAACTTTGCCCGAAATCATGAGCAGGTTTGAAAAAATTACATCGTGGTTGGAAGGTGCTTATACCAGCAATATTATATATGAAACTTCAAGCGTTACGAGACTTTTTATAAAAGAAGTCAAAAAAAATTAACGATGAGGAAAAGTTTAACAATATCTGATGCGGTGTCCACAGCTCTATACACACCCCCAACAATTCAGCGCGCCGCGCGCCGTGGTAAATTTTATTATAACCAAATTGTGAACAATATTTTCGTAAATATTTTGGAACGAGACCAGTTTGTGTACGGTATACAAACCAACGTAAATACTTAATTTATGGATAGATAAGTTGTAACGTTAATTTATGAGATCATTTGCGAATAAACGAAACTTACTTTTTGTTTGCCTTAATTTTTTTATAATTTATTGTGCCTAAATGGGTCGTCAGGAGCCCGAAAGTATCGTATTACCCAGTAACTGGGTTGTGGAGGTCAGATAGGCAGTCGCTCCATTTAAAACACTGGTATTCACCTGCATCCGGTTAGACTGGAAGCTGACCCCAACATAGTTGGGAAAAGACTAGGCAGATGATGATGATGTGCCTAAATCTTTACTTAGGTAGGTACTTATTTAGAAACTCATTTACAAAACGCAGTAGGTACTTTTAGGGTTCCGTATCCGAAGGGTGCCAAACAGAACCCTCTCACTAAGCCTCCGCTGTCCATCCTTCCGTGTGTCTGTCAGTGGGCTGTATCTCATGAACCTTTATAGGTAGACAGTTGAAATAAAATAAAGTTAAAAATACAAGAAACGTGTTTTTATGTGACGTATTTTGCAAAATATTGTACGGTAGTACGGAACTCTTCGTGTGCATGTCCTACTCGCACTTGGCGGGTTTTATAATTTCTCACTCATAAATCTTAGAAAACGTAGAACTTCCCAACCTATGTGTATGCAAAAATCCTTATTCCTCAACTTAATTATTGTTCCAATAATGGATTTCTAAAGCTACGGAATGCAAATATATATACATACCTACTATGTACAAATGTACATGTATATAATTTTTTTAAAGCAACTATTAATCATAATTTTAAATAGCTGGTAGCTAATTAGTGCCGAAAACGTAGTTTCGATAAGTGCAGTCGATACTGCAATGAAATGTTTAATTCTTTATTAATCAACGTGTTTTCATGTAAGTACGTTGTTAGTTACCACAATTCCGGAATCGAACCCACATTTTCTACGTACTCTTAACCACGCAACTGTCACCAATTAATCTTTAACAGAAAACTCCCGGAAACGTAGAAAACTAAATACAGCGTTATTAAAACATCATTGATTCGAATCAGTCGATTTTGTACGTAAATATGTAAATTCGGTCGGAATGTGAATATTTTGTTGGCGAAGCTATAAATCATTGTACATCGTTCGCTAATTTATGAACGTCGTTTGCATAATTATGGCATTTATTTTTGTATGTTTGGATTTATTGTTGGGTGTCTAAGTGTGAATGGGAATTGTAGATTAGGCGTAAGGATAAATACATAGACTGAAGCGGTTAAGCAACGCAGCGTGGTCTGAAGCGGACAGCAGTACATCAAACAAAACAAACATTCGTTGCAACGCTCTAATGCTTACTGCACTGCGTTCTACGGTCTATAGAGCCGAGTATCATTTTGTCCTGACGTTGCGACGCCGACGCCTTAACTTTGGTACGCCAGTTTAAAATGTCGGGACGTAACTTATGCCAATGCATAAGTGCAACGTGTACAACAGCGGCGAGGTGTCCGTTTTTATATGAGAGAAGCCGAAGCGAAGCCGGTTTAAATTACTTACCTACTTATCAATAAAGTAAAAATTAATTAAATAACTTATAAATAAGTCTTTCCTTTACTGAATCTTTACACTATATATGGTGCTAACAAATTAGGTACCCCAATACTTTTAGAGGTGATAGTACTCGTCTCTAGGAGTAGACTTAAGTATGAAACATTGAAAAAGAGGGTCGCCATTTTCAACAACTCTTGTAATGTAAATAAATGTTTAGGTTTACTAAAACGGAGTTTTATTACTAATTACTACAGTCTTAACCTTTCAATTTGCTAGTACATAATGAAAATTATCAAAGGCTAATTTATTACTAACAGTTTTCCCGCCAATCATTGACGTTAGTCACAAACGACGATGTTCACTTGACAGAAAGTGTGTCTTGTCAGTAAATAAAGCACAGGATGATTATGTTTGGGCGAAATTTTAATTTATTTATTTAGTTCCGTAAATTAAAACAAAAATATCATATAAAAAGTTTTCTTAAGTTCTATTTAAAGTTAATTGTTTTGATGTAATTTAACACCTCTTAAAATATTGGTACTTAATTTGTTAGCACCTTATATAAATTGTCAAGTAGCAGAACCAATAAGACGTATCACTACACAAACAAAACTTTTTTGTTTGTTATTTCAATTCAAAGCTTATAAAAATAGGCATTTTTGTTGTTTGAATGTTATAGTGATTTAAATACCCGTAGTGTAACCATATTTTTTGGCAATAGTAGCCATTATTGATTGTGCCATTTTTCAATAGCGATAGAGTTGTTGATGCAAACCTCCGAAGGGAAGCCGGTAGGAATCGTGTTATATGGTCCTTTCGGATTGTTTTCGTTCCATCCTCATGGTGAAGACATGGTATGTTTAACCGCATCTATGGTCTAGTGGTCAGACCACCTGTCTCAGACCCAGAGGTCCCGGGTTCGATTACTAGCAGTGGCAACATTTTCTGCTCAGTTTGGTTGGTGGTAGGGTACTACCATCTTATCAAAGTCTGTCGCCATAAAAACAATGTACCTAACTTCATTGTTGTGTTTCGGCTGTTAAAGGTAAGATAGCCAGTTCCTCTGTAGTTGAGAATTCCGGGTGTGGCTCACTTCCACATTCGGCCTGATCATCACTTATCGTCACGTGAGATGAAGAACAAGAGCTACTCCGTTGTAGATTAAAAATAAATATGACAGCAATTAAAACTACAAAGCATTTAGTTACATCAGATCAAGATTCATGTCCGGAGATCGCGGAAGTCGCACATGATCCCATGATCTCCGGGGCAAGTGTGGGACTGGAACACCGAGGTGGTTTTTAGTCAGTAAGAGTCTGACAGACCCCTCCACCTGCCCCATGGCGGAGGACATCCATGAGAATTTTCCACCCCGGGATAAACAAAAAAAAGATCTATATTCATGTGGATATTGTGGATCCAGAGCAGTGGTGGCCCAGTGGTAACGTCCCTGACTTACGAGTTGTATGTAGGTCGTGGGTTCGAACCCAGGCAGGCGCTTTACTTTGTGTAAATAATTTCATCACCACTGCTCTCAAAACGGTGAAGGAAAACATCGTGAAGAAACCGGCATGTCCTAGAACCAAAAATTCAAAGACATGTGACATCTACCAACCCGCACTGGGCCCACGTGGTAGATTTACAGCCCACTCCCTCTCAAAGAGAGGGGGCCTGTGTCCCAGCAGTGGGTATATTATAGGCTGGTTATGTATTCTGGATCCATAAACGGAAAGAACACCACAGTTATCAGAAAGTTGAGCTTGCGTAACCCGTACCATAGGACCACTCGATCAATATTATTCTAAACGAGTTGTCCACCTAACTAAATTAACATTTTTCATACCCGTAGCGCCCCAAAACTACGCAATAAAAAACTTTAATCCAAAACATAATGATTACCTACAAAACAAACTGGCACATAAAAAACACTCCCTAGAGGGCGCTGGCCGCGGTTTTATTACAATTATAACATATTTTATGTAATTTATTACATTCTGCCCCTAATGACTTTATGCTAATCGTAACTGACACCATGTTTGTTGATAATAAATTAATTGTCTTATGGCGCAGCCCTGAAAATGTAAAAATATTTTTCTGAAATTTTCAACCCTGTTTCAAGTAGGTAGGCAATTTCATCACTATTTTTCATAAAGGTTATATTAAAGTTTGGATATCAGAATGATAATTACGCTTTTTTTTTATTAACGGTAGCGTAAGTCAGATTTTTCTTAAATTGTTGAATAGACAACTGGAATAGGTTTTAAAAATGTTAGCAGAGAACCAGAGGTAAATATTCCCATGAGGATAAGTCTGCCTATTGCTGATTTGAATTTAATATTTGAAGATCTAGAAACAAAACTGACTCCGAAAAATTGGTCCTTTTAGAAAATATTACAGTACTGATCCTTCGAGACATGACTTACCGATCTTGCCTTTTCTGCAGTCACAGTTCTCACGAACTATCATGTCCAACCAATTAATTTAAAAAAAGTTATCCACCACAATCTTTATCTCTTCTCTCAAACATAAACAGAAGCAACAGTAGCTGTATTTAAATTCGTCACCAATAACTCTCATATATTTACGAGCGACGCCACAGTACAAGCACATATAACATATATATAGTAATAAATAACCCACTACCGGCGCTCGCCGATGTGTGATAAATGTGCTCTTAGCTTTAAATAATTAACTCGAGGTTAAATGCGGTCAGGACGAGGGAAAAAAGGCTTTTTGTATGTGTTTGACTTTGTGGCGGTTCCTTTGTAGGGTAGATAGGGTTAACTGTTTAAAAAACTGGTTCAATTGTAACTGTTATTCGTCTATGATAGCGTCAAGGTGTATTTTCTAGAAATGAAGAGGGTTCACCCTTTATTAGTGTGTTGAACTGAGGCTTATCCTCCACGGTGGACGATTTGAAATATAATTATATATCTTTTATATTATATATATATTTATAATATAATATCTGTTATATATGTCGCAGGCAATTTTTATGATTCCGCTTTTTACAAACAGCGCGTCGTCGGTTTAAAAACGCTCGCAGTTATGAAATATACCGAAGGCAAAATTTGAATTGCCCACTATTTAATATGCCACAACATTTGGTAGACAATTCAAACGCCGCTTACAAAATACCGCGGCAAATTGAAGTATTGAGTTCTATTTGCTCGCCGGCCGTTGCCGCGGCAGCACTCGCTTCGCTCGCTCGGCTCGCGCGCTATTGGTCACAGTTCTAACCTAACCCACTTGGTCGGGGTGCCCTAGCTTAATTACTGCAACCAATTCGGCTCGCGCGTAGTTGGTAACAGTTTTAACCGAACCCACAACAGCAACCAATGTCGAAATTATAACAATTGAACGAGTTGCCAATTTACCTTCGGCATATTTCATAACTGCGAGCGTTTGTAAACGGACGGCGCCGTATGTATAATGACGAATTATCCTGCGACACATAGCTACATAATATATTTTTGTGTTAAACGCGAACATTACAGTCTTCTCTCTTAATTAAAAACCTTTTTTAACAATTCTACTGGAACGAAAATCTTGTACCTACAACGTGCTGACGTTAGCTGTTGACGCCGGTAGCACATCTCCGCCACGAAACCATAGCAGCGAAACCGCGGTAGTTCAATTCAATTAGTTCGCGTCATGTTCCGCTAGTCGCATCCGATTCGAGTAGCGAAACATGACGCGAACCAGTTGAATTGAACTACTGCGGTTTCGCTGTGATGGTTTCGCGGCGGAGGTGTGCTAATGGCGTGAATTATTAATTCAGTCCGCGACTTTACTCTGTGATCAGTAATTTGACCCTCGTTTGAAACTAAAACTTGTAAGAATAAAACCTTAATTACCTTAAAAATTTACTTAAAATTCACTTAGCTGTATAAATATCAACAACCTAACCTTTTAGAACGAAGTGGTCGGCTCTAAGTCTTACCATGTCGACATTTTACATGTTACTAACGACTGTCACCTGACCTTTGCTACCCAATTCCTGCGCAAAATTTCAAAAGTCAGTTATCAGACCTCGAGCCTTTGACTAGACTGGCTGACCAGCACTCTAATTTTTTTTTTTTCTCTAATCTGAATGGTTTTGAAGTATATTGCTAATCCATTGCATCATATGTACGACAAATTTGTATGCTCAATAACGTAAATAACGCACTGAATGTTGTTAAACTGTCAAAATTAAACCCAATACTACTGATAGGGCGTTACATAATTACCCCGCAGGGTGTGACGTCATTTTGAGGAGGGTGTTTTCATCATCATCATCCTAAGGACATAGGCCTCCAAAAGGGAGGGTTGCCATAATCGCCACGCTTGGCAGGCGGGTTGCCGATCGCAGTATGGTGTTTAAATGCATAGAGAACGCTGCTGCCCATTCTCTAGTAAGTCCCTTAGTCGCCTTTTACGACACCCACGGGAAGAAATAGGGTGGTGCTATTCTTTACGTCCGGCACATACGGAACGAACTCCTTATGAAAGACAAATCGAATCAGCCTAACTAAGAAATCAGTGTTGATCATATTATGGCTAAATAAGTACTAGAATTACGTCCCATCGTAGTCAAATACAAAGTACAGTCTTCTAGCTATACTTTACCCCACAATACTTTACACCGCAATTATTTAATGCTTGCTGTGTCAAGGCGACTACTAATAGTAACAATTTTACGCAGGCCGGCCACGTTAACCCGGTATCGCCGACTAACCCACTACCACACATAGATCTGGTATCTTTACGCTCTTTTTCCGTTATAAGATAGGCAGGAACTGGGTGAATACTAGAAGTATCAACACATAGTTCAAGTTTAGCGATAAATAGAACAGGGGCCGTATTATGAAGTATACATGTCATTATGATTCCAGACCGAAAAAGGGACGGAGCTAGCGGTCATGTATAGATCCATCTCTCTCTTGCACTGGAATCATGATGGCATTAAAACGTCATAATACGGCACCTGGACATCTCAAGTCAACTTCTTGTTTCGATAGTAATTTATTATTAAATCTGAACGAACCAAATTAGAGAACGACCCAAGGCACCCTCTGACTTTTCGGATTAATGTGAGTATTGTATAATTATCACTTGCTTAAAGAAACGGTGAAGGAAAACATAGTGAGGAAACCAGCATGCCTTTTTTTTTTTTTTGGGTGGGAAATTATCAAATAACTTCTCTCGCTCTCCGTTTCAGACTTTTACTAACTAAAACCCACCTGTGTTCCTTCATTTGCCTGTGTGCCAGGGCCACGATATCCGTTTCGGACAAACTCGCAAACCTGGCAGGCATTGGCCCTGATGGACCCCGTCAATTCGTGCTGACATCTCTTTGAGGCGCGCGTGGAACACAACGCGCCATCAAACCGGCATGCTTGAGAGATATTTTTCGACGACATGAAGCCAAGTCAGGGCCCATGGTTGGTATAAAAACCCTGATACTAGTTTAGTCACTAACCACACGAAAAAGATAGAATGATCATCAAAATGCCAGGTCATTTCGTCATCATTTCGTAAACTAATGGCGTTTATAATAACAGTACGCTGCTGGACCCATATCCCATGGACCCGTAGAGGCCAATGGAAAATCCCTTTATCCTTACTGCATTTATGAATGAGTAAGTAGTCATCATTTATTTTCGTTACTTATACAGTTAGTATATATTATATAGCATGTATCTGTTATAGTTTATTGCACTTATACACCGTGGCATTTTAAGCGTCTTACAACGGCTGCCCACTTCATGTATCCAATGACTACTAATCATTCGTGAAAGTAAAAAAAATATTTATTAACATTTGATTTTATTTTTTTAATATTATTTATTATGACATGACGCATGATGTAGTTTTAAACACCCTGTTATGAGTACGGTGCGAGCCTTTCGCTCCATTCCGTGCCGCCTTTGGAACGCAAGGCTCGCACCGCACTCGTGACAGGGTGTTTCAAACTACGTCATGCGTCATAATGTTTTTTGTTTTAGTTTTTCTTTATTATCCAAATATTTTTTTTTTTTAAATACTTTCATGAATGATTAGTAGTCATTGGATACATGAAGTGGGCTGCCATTGTAAGACGATTAAAATGCCACGGTGTATAATTTTTATTTGCACCAACTAAAACTAAGACAACTCCATTTTGTGACCAGAAAATCACTGTCCATTCCAAGGTTGCCTGGAAGAGATCGCAGTTAGAGATAAGGCCGCTCATTATATATTTTGTAGTATACAATATTAGTTTTAGTATATGCAAAACCCGAAATACGTGTCTAGTATTTTTATGTAAAGAATATATGTACAAAATTTCAAAACTGTATCATGAAAAATCACAAAGTTATAAGGTTGTTATGTTACCGGGTTGTCCGTACAAAAACATGCTAACGGCGCCCCCACACCTCCAGGGTCGTCTTGCGCTCATTGATAATAATTTGGCAGTAGGTACCTAACCGTACGGCGATTGTATTGTAAGTAATTAAATGGTGATAACATTTTCCATCACACTTAAATATTTTTGGGGCAAATAATATAACATGGTGTAAAAATTATTGAAATCGATTCAGTTCCTTATTCTGAACAAACTATATTCAGGTTTCGCATATACTAAAAATAATGTTGTATATATATTTTTATTTTTGTAATGGTAATCTGGTGTACAATAAAGTATTTATATAAATAAATAAATAACCCCAATCTGTTGTTATAAGCAGACGGAATGACGCTGCTGCAACATTCCTAATTCTGTGAGTATTGAGCTCTGTCATTATTTGCCAGGATCTTTTTTTGTCTGTTTCATCTCTAACTTCCTATTATTCGATTGTAACATCTATATCAGCTCATCTTTTTATATCCCCTTCAGTTACATTACTTTATTCAATGCTATGAACATCATAACTTACAAATCCAATCACTAACAAAGAATATTTTTGCAAAAAAAAAAACAATTGCAAGTTAATTTCATAATTGTCGCAGCATCTGCAAAACGTAGTGTTTTCTCTTACAGCGCAGTTTTATGCTTTCTAACATAACGTAATTATTGTACGCAAAGTAATGGACAATAGCGCTGCAGCGGCTGGAAAATGAAAGTCGTTGAAAAACAAAGAAATGCCTGCTGTAATGAGATCGATTTCAGTAATTAGATGGAAATGATTGATGTGCGCTTGAGTGGCTGAAGTTCTTTGTAGAAAGCGGTTTCTGGCTAATTGGTTGATGGACGGAAAAAGTGGGTGATGCTTATCGCTTGGATTCAATTTTTCTGATGACGCTTTATGCACTAATCGCTCGGATTTCATTTTTCTGAAGACTCTTTATCTACATTGACATACAAAACACACTACTGGTACAACGCTTTATTATAAAGATGAGTATTGGTCCTCTTTGTTACGTTAAAACAACTACGGAGTAATTTTATTATGTAACACACATAAAATGATAATAGGGAATAGCATGTAATTTTTTTTTCATCTAAATCAATAAATAGGCAGTAATATAAACCCAAGAAAAGTGTTGAAAGTTAAATTGAACTACTGCTTGTTGCTCAAAAAAATTATGAAACTCCAACAATTTTCTACTACAGTTCAAACATCAGTTTCTGTCGCGGTCATGATGTGACGCCATTTTCCACGAAACTGCTTTGTTTACATACTCGTAGCCCCAAATCATATACAATAAATTAATGTTTATGCTATATTCAAGCAGAAATTGTACTTACTTAATTACCTTAGTGAGATATCAAGCACTTAGCAAAGTATAGATTTTATTCACGTCGTATTTTTCGCCACTTCCGGAGGACGCGTTGTGAGTTTGCGTTCCGTTCCACCAAAAAAAACGCAACATAAATTAAATAATTGTGAAATAAGTAATGCATTTTATTTTTAAATTTGTTTCTTGACTCCTACACAATGTATATTAAAATAATGGATAAGTTTTGAATTACGTTCATAATTGGTCGCATTTTCTTTAATTTTGACAGTTCAATTACGTTCATTGCTGTACTTGTTGAGCAGATACGTTGTTGAGCAGACGAATTTATAACCTAAGAAGCAATGGGTTAGAAAATATCCTTCAAAACTCACGGATTGTGATTAAAACGGTGATACGACGCAATTAGAGTGCTGGTATTTTTTTAGATAAATTTACTCATGCAACTGTTATTAGACAGAAGATCGTATAGCAATTTTCAAAACTACTACTTACCGAATCTCCATCTTTTTAAAGCTGGATTTTTCAAGGTCCCAGTAATTATTATCATTTAATTTCTCAATACGAGTCACCATAATTTTATTGAGGTGTGAGTCTTAAACCTGTAAGACACGACACTACTTAAAACCAAAACTTTCCTGATTAGTCCAAAGACATAACATTACTCCTAATAACAACAAACAATTTAAATAATTATCAAAATAAACACTCAATGTATTTCTCTCAATATTTACCGTCCGTACGTATGGGGCGTGAGCTATAAATTGGTGCGCCGGCGCAGCCGTCGATCACAATCGGTCGCATTCAAATGAGCTGCCGGTCGAATTTATGACTTCGACACCCGATGAGTAAGACATTCTGTTGCAGAGTGAGCAGGTGGGCAGAGGGGTTAGTGAAGGAGGCTGCAAAATCAAGTCCATTTTAAAAATATCGTTTTAAGACTGATATTTAAACAAAAGAGCTGCATTGATTGGTTTTGAAAAAAAACCGCATTCAATTCACCATTCACGAAAAGAAAAATTGCAAATCCTCTCCTATTTTAGCGAGATAATGAAATAGTACTAGGCAATAGTGGGATAGTTAAGGCGGAGATTTCTTGAAAATGGTCAAAAAGGTGTTTATTTACGTAAATATTTTTTCCAAAAAAAAAACAGTATGATATTTTCAAGTCTTTTGTGCATACAGTGATGGAACTCAAAATATAATTAAACATCATTTATTACATCAAAAAATCTTCAAAGACAACTCTTAATTAATTATTTTTAAAAGCAGTTTATCCCTTCGTTAACAGTTATAATTATTATAATTAAAAGTATACCATAAAATTGCAAATGCCAAACTGCATCCGGTGATGGACTAATTTTTAATAATTAGTTAATATCTAATTTTATACGATTTTATTTGCATTTTTACGCCATATATTGTGTCACCGCGCATCTCTTTCTTTTGTATGCAATCTGACAGTGACAGCGGTTTAAATGTTCTCAGCCCCTTAATGCAATCTTCTACCGGCACATTTGTCCGATTTATCTCTGGTTTTGATAATCTGGCAGATAGGTATTGTATTTAAGTTATTGGGTGGCATACAAGCCCGGGCAACCTGCACTAGAAAATGAAAATCTTTCATCTCTGGGTATTAACCTAAATTAGTTCCAAATTGTTCTAAATTCCAAAGGTAATTTTGTTTTGTTAATTAAAAATGTTTTCATTCCCCTCTGAACGATTCCTAACTCTGCGCGCACTCGAAGTTGAACTGAATCCCATATTTAACAGGTAGCCGGGTGGACATTGTAGCCGATAACTGGAATTAAACACAGCCACACCACTGTGCACTGTGTCGAAATAAAACTAACTGCGAGTTAATGTTGTATGAAGTTGACGTAGTGGTGTGTGTTGATGGAAAACGGGTAACTACGCGCTAGTGTTTTCATAGATCAAAATAATATTAATAACATTTTCTTTCACACAAAATGTGTCTTTGAGCGTAAGCAGTTAGATAAGTTTCCAATTTATTTCACTTTAACCGACAAAAGTATTTACTTATTCTTTCTTATCATCGAAACCCAGTAGAAAAAACAAAATTAAATAGCCATCCACCCATAATCAGCCTATAATGTTCCCACTGCTGGGAAAGAGGCCTCCTCTTTCTGTGAGAGGTGGGCCGTAATCCCCCACGCGGACCCAGCTTGGGTTGGTGGATGTCACATGTCTTCGAATTTTTAGTTCTAGGACATGCCGGTTTCCTCACGATGTATTTCTTTAGCGTTTTGAGAACAGTGGTGATGACATTATTTACACAAAGTAAAGCGCCTGTCTGGGTTCAAATCAACGACCTGTAACTCGTAATAGTCGAGGCCGTTAACATTGGGCCACCACTGCTCGACCATCCACCCACTGTTGCCTAATTCCCTAAATACGATTTTCCGGCAAGTAGAAGACTATTTGTCCCCTGGGACAGGTAAAATGGAATGCCACAATCTTATAATAGAAGTTCGGTAAAAACTAAGGTTTTTTAAAGATCCAATAGTCGCAAAGAGGACAAAATACCTATCCCATTTGGTTCTGGGTTTGATGTTCACGTCAATAAATGAGTCAGTATTTTTCTGCTTAGAATACTCATACGAGTATATACAATCTACATAATTGATATAGGATATAGAGAAAACTTTTCGATTCTATTGTTTTGTTTAAATAAACTCTTTCAGCTTAACAGCCTAAAGTTATTTCATCAATGTAACCAAATCTTGTAAGTACTGGTTCTTCCACGAAGAACGAGAACATGTATTTAGTAAAGTTATGTAGTTATTGTACTGATGTATCGAGTTAGTAAAATTAAGCTTGGTGTTATTTTGTATATTGAACAGTATTTGATCAAAGAAGGCGCCTCAATTTTGCCACAATGCTCGAGTAGTATTTGGTCCTTTGATGCACACTCTAGAAATCGGTAAATAAAATGAGGTCACAAACTTTCTTAGATAAAAACTGAAGTTAGATATTTTAATAATAATAAAATGAGAATTCTAAACGTTTATGAACCCCTTAAAGAAACTTATACGTAGAGTATTTCAGAAATAATACAAACCAGTACAAAAAGACATATCTAACATGCAAACCATTCACACTTTCACGCTTCTGCACCAAATCTGCCAGCGCATTTTATAACTAAAGCCTTCTCAGACCTTAATGGATCATTAAGGCGAACACCGATAACCGGCACAATCCCGTGTTTCACACCGAGCAAAACAAAGGGACAGCACGACTCACGAAGTCGTTGTATTAGTGACAAAATGTTTTTACGCCCGCCTTTTTGTGTTCCACCGCTTTCTGTTCCAACCTCTGTTCTGTTCCAACCCGTTTTTCTTTTATTGAGATTTAATTAAGTCTTAATTTTATCTCGCAGCTCCCGTTGTTTTAATTGAGTATTTTTTGGGTGTGATACGGTGTTGAAAGAATTATGGGTATGTGTAATATTTTTAATTGTTGAACAAGCGAACGGGTTGAATGTCGATCTTGACTAATGTTTTAAGATTGTTCCGCGATAAATTTCGGTTGAGAATTTCGTATAGGATACCTTGTTTTGTTTGTATTCATGAATGAAATCATCTGTGGACGATCATGATCAATATTGTCCTCCTACAAGGATTTTACTGCTAAAAACGGTGGTCGAATTTCGTCATTATTACGATTGACAATCTTTGGACTTGATGTAATAATACTATTATTAATAGTCAGGTCAGGGTCAGGACTGCCTCGTTGGTCTAGTGTTTCGATTCCCAGGTCAGGCAAAGTGTTATTACTTTTTCAGTAGCAGCTCGGAGTCTGGTTTTGTGCCCTCGCTCTTAATTAAGTGCATGGGACTCAAAATTAACTGGTGAAATATGAGTGTACTACAGGTAGTGTATCTGTAGTACACTCACATTTAACTAACCCTTCGGGAACACAGGCGTGATGTTGTGTTATATTTGTAATATTATTATACTTAGAATCAGGATCAGAAAATTATTTGCTATGAATGTAGATACAGGTATAAGATATTGTATATAAATTAATGAGATCGGCCACAGTCTACCTTACGGCGTGCAAATTGTTACATAAATTAAAATATTAATACAAACGTAACAATGGCAACAAAACAAAACAGAAACTAAAGGCTCGTATAAACTGGTGCGATATCGCGGGCGCGACGCGTCACTAGTAGCACAGTTTTTTTGCCGGTGCCTGTCGCGCCCGCATTATCGCGTGAGTCTGTAACAGCCTTAAAGTGAACTCAAATAATAATATTTGAATCGATTATATTAGGTAATTCACATAGTTGAGTTAGGTAAGGTAGACTTATGACACTTAACTAACCAACTTAAGGGGGATGCGCTAAGGTAGCCCGCGAAATTAGAATTTTCTTAAGTTTTTTTGCAATAAAATATGATTCGTGGCCGTAACAAAAATATCTTTTCAGAATGATAATCATTAGAATCAGCAATACAACTAACTCTCTTCGAAGAATCCTATTGGATGACTATTTCATGAAATGTACTATCCGGTTGCGAATCATATTTAGATCAACATACAAGCTGTCACTGTGCTGCAAATTGAAAAAATTGTTCCGTGTGGTGTCGGACGTAAAAAATAGCACCACCCCATTTCTTCCCGTGGGTGTCGTAAAAGGCGGCTAAGGGACTTACTAGAGAATTGGCAGCAGCGTTCTCTATGCATTTTAACACCATACTGCGAACGCCAACACGCCTGCTAAGCGTGGCGATTATGGCAAACCCCCCCTTTTGGGGGAGGCCTGAGTCCAGCAGTGGACGTCTTTCGGATGAAATGATGATGATGATGATGACGAAATTGCAAAAAAAAAGTAAGAAAATTTGAATTTCGCGGGCTACCCTGACGCTTACGCCTTAAGATAAGAAGATATAGAAGCTAGTTCTTACCCTCGATCACACCATTTCCTTAATGGGTACCGCCCGTTTCTATTAGGCTTATGTAATTCAAAGCTACTTAGAGTAAATATTATAATTATTTTTTATTAAAAGTTTGTTATTTACTGGTGTCATAACAACCCACTTCGTAAATTACCTTATTAGAGCAAATTGTAAAAGTTTTTTTTTTATTGGTAAAGTGTTAAAGTAATCTGTATTTTTCTTTTCTAATGTTAGGCCAGACGAATGTAGAGCTAAAGTGAAAAAAATATATATATATGATATATATTTATTTATATTTTAGTGTAAGCTTGTGTATTTTAATTAAGATTTTTATATTAGACTATTATCTAATAACTGTGCCCCGCGGTTTCACCTGCGTAAGTCTCGATCTCGTGGGAATATTGGGATAAAAAGTAGCCTATATGTTAATCCAGGGTGTCAGCTACCTCCATACACAATTTTATCAAAATTGGTCCAGCCGCTTGAGCGTGAAGAAGTAACAAACACACACTCACAAACTTTCGCCTTTATATAGTAGTGTGATACTTTTGAAGCCTCTCAAATGAAACTGATAATATAACCTAGCTATGACATTACGTTATAACGACAATATGGGTTATTCCACTAATCCCTATAGACATTCCCCATCAATGGGGATTCGTGAACTTTTCTTCCTCAAATCCCCATTGATGTCCCACAGTATTACCTATCACTTAGAATAAATATCGAAAAATATCTCTTCGATAATCGTAAAAGAAATTGAATTAAAGACTTTATTACCACAAATAGTTTTCAAAATACTTAAATAAAAGAAACTCGACTGCCTAGTTGGTCCAGTGGTCGCATGCGCTACTGTTGAGCATGAGGTCCTGGGTTCGATTCCCGGGTCGGGCAAAGAGTTATTTAGTTTTTCCATTTGGAATTTTTCAGTAGCAGCCCGGAGTCTGGATTTGTGCCCGGTAAATGGCAATAATTATGGGAATTGAACATAAGAAGCGAAATGTGGGGTTTACTTACCTATAGGTACACCGCTGCTTACCCGTTCGGGGGATATACAGCCGTCATGTTATGTATGTAAAAGAAACTTCAAAGAGATGAGATTAGAAAAAGCGCTTTTCCAAGTAAGTAAGTAGGTACTACATACTTAGTATAATAATTGATCGCTACAGAGCGTTACGCTTCAAATTACAGTTATTAGAGCTAAATAGTGACGCGCATTGCATAAAGCACTTTAATTGTATCGATAATTAACTATTCGTATCAATTACAAATTTTTGTCCGAAAGACAATTTTCACTTACGAATATTCGCATTTAAAATACGTAGTAATGATAAATACTGGTATAATGAGCGCTGTTACGCCCAGGCTGATTGATGAAAAGTGAAATCGGTTTGATTGCAAACGTTTTTCTTTTCTCTCTACATTACAATAGATAACTTCGGACTTCAGAACGTATTTTCTCTCCGAATGGCATGAATGCTTTATTAAGAACACCTTGTATAGAGTTCACGAATTATCTCTGTGTTGGTAGTCATGTTTTGCCCGAGGATAACTTGAAAGCATAAACCATCGTTGTTTATAAAACAAGGCAACACTTAAAACAAAACCAGCGAGTTATATTCTGAAATGAAATACAATAAAAATGGTCTGATAACAAACTATTCATTTCGAAAGTCAATAAACAGAAGCATATTTCTTTCATAATTCTTTTAAAACAAAAGTTACGTGCCAGCCATAAAAGTAGGAGTCAGACAGTATATCTAATAAATGCAAATACTTACAATAGTTTTTAATTACAAACGTGAAATGTAAATTAACTTCGCATATTTCTTCATATAAGGATGACATATCGTTTCTGGCTGCCATAACTAAGACCCAACGCTATCTATGTGTTCGTGAAATAAATACAAAACAAATACTCGTCGTAAAGACTGGTGTCGACAATCGATAATCGACATTGTATGCAAATATGACACGACAACACTACGAAAAACTACTAAGCGTAAGCGATAATGCTTTATAGGAATCGAATAAACGATGATACCTATAGAACAATAATTATACGATAATGATCACTTTTTTTAATTTAAATAATCGAATAAGGGACACGTCTAGCTGTTGAATTCGATCATTAATTTGAAGTTCGAACGCGAAGTATGAAATGAAGAAATTGTTTAAAATAGAAATGAGTATTTTTAATTATTGTTTTTGTGTAGGACAACACTATAAAATTTTCATTATGACTATTTAGAAGTTATCAAACCTTTAAATGGTAACAAAGAGCAACTTTGTGTTTGATTAATCTTTTGAACGGTATTTTTTCATCTGCAGAAGCGTTAATAATAGCTGACAATAATGATACTACTGTATTATAATAATATTGCTTCATCAACTTTAGAAGTATATAGTTTAGATCCTGCAAAACCAAGTGATTAATCGTTTATTCTTGCATTATGGTGGGCGGGCATTCAATTAGTGCATCGTGCATAGCAAAATGACTTATAAAAAATCTTTCGAATTAACTTTGTAGCTAATCCTAATAATTATGTAGTACCTTTAATATGATTCTAAATCTTTACTAGCTAAATATATGAAAAACAATGGGGAAGGCAACTGTCAAATGTCGCTGCCCTAGCTAGTAATGCAATAAAATAAAAAACCGGATAAGTGCGAGTCGGACTCGCGCACGTAGGGTTTCGTACCATTATCTATAAAAATGGCAAAAAAATCGCGTTTGTTGTATGGGACCCCCTAAAATATTTGTTTTATTTTAATTAAATTATTGATTTTTCAAGTAAATATATAACTAAATATTCTGTGAATATTTCAAGCGTCTACCTACCTGTTGCCGATATCAATATCGAAGAAAAAAAAACGAGCAAAAAAATCACGTTTGTTGTATGGGAGCCCCCTTAAATATTTATTTTATGCTGTTTTTTAGTATTTGCTGTTATAGCGGCAACAGAAATACATCATCTGTGAAAATTTCAACTGTCTAACTATCACGGTTCATGAGATACAGCCTGGTGACAGACGGACAGACAGACAGACAGACAGACGGCGGAGCCTTAGTAATAGGGTTCCCGTTTTACCCTTTGGGTACGGAACCCTAAAAACAAGCTAATAATGCAAGGCAACAGGCGGCTAAAAATACTAGTTGTTGTAAATTGGATTCTATCATTCTCCGAAAGACCCTAGTTGTTCCAGGTCTGGCTGTTTGTGTATGTGAGTTTAAATGTTTGTAAACGCACCCACGATACAGGAGAAAGTCCTAGTGTGGGGCAACGTTTTAAAAAAAAAAATAGAGAATAATATTAATTAAACAGAATTCGAGATTATGTCGGAAGCATTTTGAAGAAAGTGATTACGAGGAAATAAGCAATACTTATGGTTTTCAATTCTGACACTTTCCATGTCGACTAAATATTGATTTAAAATATTGAAATCACCGAAAATAACGAAATAGTGGAATAAGAACAAACTCATGAATGAACACGAAATGGAATGAATGAAAGAAATGTCAAATTTATTGTAGGGTGAAGGGACCCTTCAAAAGTGACAGCTGTCAACATTAGTTACCATAACTACTTGAAAACTTATACTTAAAAGCGAAAAAACTGGTGAAAGACCCAATTATGCTTACAAGTGCGAGTTCAAAAATAAAAGAAATGCTTATCTTAAGGGACGGAGTAATTATAAGCGATTGTAATTAGCAATAAGGATTTGCACACACCGGGCTTCGAGCCTGTTGAGACAGTGTTGATAGTTGTTAGAATGTTGTTGCTGTAGGTACAGCTGGAGTTTTTAATTCTAGTTTGTTGGGAGAATTATATTTTATTCGGTTTTCATTTATTTAGGTAGACAGACGAAGGTTTTTGGCCTGTATTAATAGCACGGGCGGACTTCTTGGCGGGAAAGTGAAGCGTCATGTTAGCAGTTTTGTTTTATTTTCTAAAATTTGTGTTTAGCCGAATATTAATGTGTAATAGGGGTGGATTTTTAACCATTAAGTGTTCGTGAACCTGCATTAATGTAGGCAAATGAAACAAAACAGTGCAACATCACTTTAAGTTATCTCAAGAAGTCCGCGCGAGGTTTCAGTAAAGTGCCGCGTTTTTACTTAAACTCAAGGGGAGCGGGGCTATCATCAATCATCTTTATCATGCATTGAGTGGAGTTCATTTCATAATTATTATAACTTTGTACTTGTTACCTAATTTTACATGACACTGGCTAAATGCACAAACCATGCGAAGCCAAAAAGAAAAAAAAAAAAAAAAAAAATAGCACGGGCGACTAGGCAAATTGTTTTATGATTTCACAATTAGGTGATGTTTTATGTTAAAACAAGCAATTTCACGCGGGCCAAGTTGACAGCAGAAAATTATAAAAAAAAACTTGCAAGTTTTTTTTTTTTGGACAATGTTTAGTTCTTAAATATTTATTGTAGGCATTTAAATCTATACTAATAATAAAGATTTTGTACGTAAGGGATACTCTTCGGAGTTACTGATATACGTAACTGATCCGATTCCGAAAATTATTTCACTAATGAGAAACGGCTAATAATTTTCGAGGCGACTTACAACTTAAAGGGCGACTAATTATTTGCTGCAAAAAAAATAACATGGCAGCGATTAAATATTATTTCTTAATCGCTGCAAAGTCATCTACTGTTATTGAATCATTTGGGTTAGGTCAGGTTAGAACAGTAACCATTAACAAGCGAAGGCGAGCGAGCGAAGCGAGCGTGCCGCGGGAGCGGCCGCCGAGCGCCAGATCCCCTCTATTGTTGGTAAATTCAGTTACCAAAACAAAAATTCGATGCCAGTTTAAATTAAAATAAAGCTAAAAACTGATTATTGAGCTGCTACTTTCTACTTAAAATAATACTTCGCTGTAGCTGCTAACCTACTATTTTTGCTACCGGCTTTCATTATTTTTTAATCCCAAATTCCGATTAATTTGTCGCTGCGTTAAATACATGCCATGAGAAACTAGAGTATTGTCGAGTGGCATACAATATATTTTATGTTTTTTTTTTCTTTATTAGGTAAAGGGGGTTTTTATCCGGATTCGGATATGCCAACCTCATTGTACCTTACCAACTAATTAACTTTCATTTAAGTAACTACAACTATAACGATATACAACGTGGAGACGACAATATGACAATAAATTCAACTGCGTATATCTAATGACGTTCGCAGTCTGCACACGAAAATTCAATCAAATATATCGAATAGTTTAGAGTCGCTATATCTAGTCAAAGATTGGCAAAACCCATAGTCGGCACACCACTTCTATTTTGTTTGAAAAAATCACTTTTTTTAATTTCGATGCTAGAATTTATTTGATCGTTCCAAAATACTCTTAAGCAAAAGTATTGCCAGTGTTTTCATTTATTGTCTCCACGATGTATTCCTACTATAACTGAAGTTGAATCACTGACTAGGCATCATCTGCACCAGGCCACACAACCTCTTTGCAATCGCCGATTTAGGGTTTGTTAAAATGTTTTGAACTAGCCCAACGTCCAAAGTGTTCAATTTAAATTCTCTGATCATTGATTCCCTTTAAATTCTTGTTCTTAACACACTCCATCAACAAATGTTGCACATCTTCAATTTTGTTGAGGAGGTTGGGAGGGGTTGGGTTTTGTTTGTTTTGTTGGTTTTGTTTCAATTCAGGATTGTTTGGGGACTGATTTGAGGAGCTCGTGGCTATGTAATAAACAGCCGCATGGATCGATCCATCAGGATAAGCTACGCTAGCCGCGGTTGGTCCGTGGATGGGTGATCATCTTTACATACCGAGACTTCTCCGAGCCTCGGAAAGCACGTTAAGCCGTTGGTCCCGGCTGTTATTCGTGGATCTTTGACAGTCGTTACAGGTCGTCAGAAGCTCGAATGTTTGACAACCAGTCTTACCAAGGGGTATCGTATTGACCCAGTTACTAGGTTGTGGAGGTCAGATAGGGAGTCGCTCCATGTAAAATACTGGTATTCAGCTGCATCCGGTTAGCTGGTAGCTGGCAACATAGTTGGGAAAAGGCTAGCCAGATTGATTTTTGATTTCACAATTAGGTGATGTTTTATGTTAAAACAAGCAATTTCACGCGGGCCAAGCACCAAAACAACTAAAGTATTATTTTGTTTTACCTAAAATCACTTTGAATAAAATTGTTAAATCAAAGCACTGCATTTTTAAAATAACACTTTTAAACAAACTTTAAACACATGCAGCAAATCTTATTACTATTCTAAATGGTGATTAAAGTATTAATTACAAAGGTGCTAATGAAGTCACAAACAAATACTTTTCTCACGGCAAAAGCGCATGTCATACACTCATCTGCAAAAAGTAGTGACAACAAAAAAAAACTGTTAAATGTTTTCTGGCAAATAAATGCATTTTAATTTTTTAACGCCAATTTACACAGTAGGCTTAAAGGAAAGAGAAAGTAACACAAAGAAGAAGGTGGTTATGTCATATTGTATTATTCGTTATTGTATTTTAAATTGAGTAAATATGTAGATCTGTAGGTGCATTTTTTGCGACGAAAACCTTGACTTTTTTTGCGTGCTACCAATTAAAAAATACACAGAAAGTCACCAAAGTGTCACTTTATGGATTTCGTTTTAACTTTTTATGAACCATACCCACCTTTATGGAGATTACAATGATTATTTAGTCATTGTTGTTTATTTATTTTATTTATTTTTTCTAACCTACATCTATCATTACAGGGGTAATCGTATTGCGATAGTGTACTTATCTAGTCTTATCCTAACTAATTATTAAAGTTATTGTTATGATACGTTTAGAGAATATTGGCTACATAGGTACCGAGGGAGGAGTAGTGAAAGGGAGACCTGGTGTCCTGAAATACAGGCCTTAACGAAAGAAAGAAAATAAAGAAAAATAAGTTTATTTGTCACAGAAACTGACTTTGACGTGCATACAAAAAGATAACGAACGCGAGTAACATTAATAAAACAATATAGATCTTTATAGAACTTATAATCATGAGCACAAAACACAAAAAGTCGGCAGCTGCTCGCATGTCACATGACTGTGACAAGAAGGCTTCCACTCAGCATGATGCTGTGCTATGACCCACAGCACAGCGCTGATTTACACTTAGCTCTAAGCACGTCTCCTACAGTATAATTAAAACTATTATGTATTGTTCTTGATACCTTGAAAAATGTAATTATAATAATGTGGTGAGAAATAAATCTTTAACTTATCTCCATGAAATTGGTCCAGAAAATGACTCAATCGTCCTTCGCGCGCTCCAATCTCATTTCGCAATTTATCGATAATGAGTAAGCAACCACGTGCACATACTGCCCATCAGAAACATAAACAAACACGTACAATCAGGCACAAATGATTTAAGCGTCGCGAGTACCCGTGAGCGCACACGATTTATGCTTTCTCGCGAGCATTCAATGAGCCAGGTACTTTGACGTTTCATTAAACCACTCGACATCTTCATATCTTGCGCGCAGTTATTTATGTGCCCGACTGTACCTTTAGGCTCTTTACACAATATCGCCTTCTTTGCTGAACTATTTCATGCAATTTTAGTCTTTATTTTTGTATAAGTTAAGAAATAAAATTGCATGTTAAACTTTTTGAGTGAAATGAGACATAAATTGAGGATTGCACGGTTAATTTTCTCAAGTATCTATGAAATTGTGATCGTAATTTTTGTTCAGACATTATAATGTAATATTAAATTTTAATAATATTTAAAATGTGCTAGCCATTATCGCGTTGCTAAACCTTTACGACGTGTTAGTATGGAAATCGTTTACCTATATTTCATGTGGACTTATGGGATCGTTTAGGCATAGTAAAAGTTGAAAGACAAACGAGTTATTTAAACTTTAATTAATTTAAATCCTTAGTTAGCTCAGTTTTTAAGATAGAAGTATATCTTATTTATTAAACTAAATGAGTGCCAATGATAACAAAATGCAAGAATTACACAATCATGTCCATTATAATTTCTCCTTCCTGTTAAATATTAATCAATTCTGAATATATCATATCTCTCCTATTCCTTCCTATATTCCCTTAAAAATATTCATTGGACGGGACAGTTTTTCCTTTATAATCGACCTTTTTAAAATTCTGCATTATGTTTGACATGTATCGCGTAAATAGTGTTGGGCTTTTTATTCGAACTCGCTGCGATAATATCGATACCTAATTAGTATAGATGAATTTTAAAATCGATGCCTATCAGTATCGATAAAGGCTTACATGATAGATAGTTTATTATTAATATTATAATGGGATGTATGTAATTAGATTCAGGATTAAAGCGATTAAAAAATGTAAACATTATTTAAATAATAAATGGTTTTATTATGGTAGTTGCGAAGGCATTACTTTTACACTTAATTTGTGTTACAAGAATAATCATTTTATGTCAGTGGTGTTTAAGAATAGAAACACAAAGCTGTAGATATTTAAAAACTTGTGTTTTTAATAAATATGACAGCGCAGCAAGTGGCGCCATCTAGGTTTGTTACGAAGTTACTGGAATCACCGAAAAGGTGAGATAGGGGTGACACTGGCAGTCACTGGCTGGTGACTGCCACTACGATGGATGCGTCATTGCGTGGTGGCTGTCTTCTGATGACAGATGAGGTCAGGGAGTCGGTTTTGTACCACGTCCACCACGAACTGCTTAAATCCTGATAATATTCAAGCTGCTGAACCACTCAGAAAAGGTCGCCGTTTAGTAAATATACTTGATTTAAGACAAAATGGGATGATTACTAGAAATAATTTTCTACTGGCTTGCAATTAAAATCATGACAGCAGCTCTCAATTAAATTATTACTTGGTTTTTTTTTTTAATATTACGGTTCGGACTGCACGATTTTAACAGTTAAAAGACAACGATTTGAAGACAGTCAGACAGAATATTGCCATCAAATTATACCATCTGCATTTTCTTAGTCTGCCCTTTCATGATTCATACAATATTAACTCAAAGTAGTGCATAAAAAATAACCTGCCAAGTTTTAACAAACCAATTACAACAGTTAATTTAACAAAACGCAAAGTTTAACCTAAAAAAAATCGTATTTTTTTTTTCACCAAGTCTTCGGTATAAATAAAATTTACAGCTGCGGTGTCTCGCGTCATTACCGATTACAATCGATTAAAACGATATCGATCATAATTGATCGGCGCACGGGCGCTCGATTCTCACAAAATACCGTAACCGGCGTAATGGCCAGTGTTGCCATATCATTGAGAAATTATTTTTGTTGGCAACTAATCTGGGGGAATGCGTAATGAGTGTATGCTCTGGTTTGTTGAATAAACGGCTCCTGGGTATAAGCTAATGGAAACACGTTTAAGTTGGAGAAAAGAATAAATACAGCCAAATTCTGTAAAAACTGCATCGTGGAAACAGGTGATGTGAGCTGTCAATAGTTTATTTTTATTTTTTGTATAATAGGTATTTTAATGTCCTGGTTGCTGGGACCTTTTAGCCAAGTTTTTATTTAGTTACAAACTTTGTTTAAATAATGATGAAATGAATTATATACAATGCATGATAGATGATATCCCCGCCCGCCCGCTCCCCTTGAGTTTCAGTAAAGATGCGGCACTTTACTGACGAAGTCACGCGGACGTCTTAAGAGAACTTGAGGTGATGTTGCACTGTTTTGTTTCATTTGCCTAATAATCCACCATTATTACACATTAGTGCTAAACATGACGCTTCACTTTCCCGCCAAGAACTCATGTCAATAGTTTCATCAAGATTGTCAAACTTTTATTGTTTGAATACGAGGCTTTTGCCTACTTTGTATGTGTGTATTTTATGTTTTCTTTTTTTGTTTGTAATGTGCGTTTTGTTTGTGCAGAATAAACAATTTTTCTTTCTTTATTTCATCAGATGGAGTGACACTTCAAGCTCACTTCACCTAAGTTTTTTACAGACCGGCTGAAGTCGAGATAGTAGAAGTAGCGTAATAATCATAAAAATGGATGCTGATTTTTAGCAGTTCACAGAAAGATATCAGATCATAGACTAAAACCTAGATTTCGTACAAACGCACGCTTGATTTTTCATACATACGACAATAAATAAATTCATGACAGTGATGAAAAAAGTCTTCTTACTCTATTTGCGCTCATTATTGATAATGGCCTGTGTACCAAGTTAAATTATAATTGTCATGAAGTAAGAAGCTAGATGTAGCTGAATATTAAAATTGTCGTCTGTTCAAATTCTGTACAAAAAAATGGGTGTGCTTTTGACCACACGATAGAGGTGAAAACCTACAACTGGAGCTGAATATTCGCGATCCAGCATCACCGACCGACTAGAGCCGAGTATGCCCGATTCAGCGTCCGACCTCAGCGTGATGGTTCCGTTCGACCACTGTTCAGAAAGCGCACTTAAGAATTTGTCGCTTCAAAACAGTTTGCCAATCAGTCTTAATCGTATTGCTAAACTTCACCGATTTCACACACACCATTTCACCAAAAAACTGCACGTAATCCAACACCAATCAAAATCATAAATCATACCAAATCTTTCACATTCTCCACAATATATCGAGACAATCAAAATATCGATGCTAATGGCCGAAAGTCGATTATAATCGCGACCGTATCGATAAAAAATCGGTAAAGCGAGCGTTACTCTCCGGTACACATAACTGGTGTTTTATGATCTAGTATTTAGAGCGAGGTATATAAAAAGAGCTCTTTTATCTGGCCGCCTTCACTTTCGACCATTTTCCTCTTGATTGTCCTGGTGGGAGAGATCCGGGAAATAATGTGAAGTCTAGATGCATATTATGATTTTAATGCTGTAGTGGCAGACACATCTTTTGAATTATTGATGTAAATGGATTGCTCATAATAATAATACAGCCCGTTAATAACACTGATCGTGAACCTATCAATGAAGTTACCATAATGTTTTTGTCGTAGTTAACTATGACGGATCTAATAGGGAGGGATCCTCGCAATATTTTCATCTACATCAGATAGAAAGATGGTGCTTCTGTTCCTATAAAAAAAAAAAGTTTATTTCGACCAACAAGGATCATAGACACAGTGTTTTACCAAATTTAAAATTTAAAATAAAATAAAAACACATAAAAAACCACACAATTAAAAATACCACATACATACATTACCGACCTCGATTGCTCAGTATGTGACCCTGCGCACCAGGGAAAAAGTGATAATATACTCCCCTCCTCCCCTTAGTATTCTATACTATGGAAATAGTCTGTCATTCTGTTAGTAGTCCATTATCATCAAATCATTTGTAGTCGAGTCATTTCCTTCTCTTAATATCTTTAAAAGTAAGAGCTTATCAAGATCAGTGAGAAAATACAAGAATATTATTTATGATACCACATTGCTCAGTCTATAAAGGGGGAGTCTATAAGGATAATCTAAAGAACTTTCATACTGTCAACCCATCGATTAATAGAAAACAAGAAAACAATATTCAAATGAAAACCAATAATTTCAACGAATGGACTGTTGAAAACGTTTAAAAATACCTACATATTATACAGTATTGCCAAATCCGTTGAGCGATCAGTAGCATATTCAGCGTATAATTTTCGCACTGGTGGGACAAAGGCCTCCTCTCTTGAGAGAGAGTGGGCTGTAATCTACCATGCTCGCCCAGTGCGGGTTGGTAGATGTCACATGTCTTCGAATTGTTAGTTCTAGGACATGCCGGGTTCCTCACTATGTTTTCCTTCAAGCGATCAATACCTACTCTGAATGATAGTCTGTTAAATCGGTTTTCATTATACAGGGTTACAACAAAGGTTAGCTTAGGGTTCATACTGTATCTAGTTCGAAATAAATTGTTTATGGATGTCATTGAATATATAATTGAATTGGCTAGGGTCTTCAACCAATGCGTCCTGCCCGTTATGACATACGGTGCCGAAACGCGGACACTGACAGTCGGACTGGTCCACAAATTCAAGGTCACTCAGCGTGCTATGGAGCGGGATATGCTCAGAGTTTCTTTGAAGGATAAGATCAGGAATGAAGTTATCCGGAAGAGAACCTGAGTTACTGACATAGCCTGCAGAGTAAGCAAGCTGAAGTGGCAGTGGGATGGCCATGTTTGTCAAGAACCGATGGCCGGTGGAGCAGACGAGTCCTGAAGTGGAGACCGCGTATGGGCAAGCATAGTGCGGGGCGCCCCCCAGCTAGATGGACCGACGACCTTAAAAAGGCGGCAGGGACAGACATTGGACAGGATGCGGAAGGCGGAAGACAGGGTGTTGTGGCGCAGCCAGGGAGAGACCTATGTCCAGCAGTGGACTGCTATAGGCTGAGTTGATTTGATTGATTGAATATGGGAAGACCCAAGAAACTATGGATGGTCTGTGTGAAGGATCATATTACTTTAAAAGGAATGACTACCGAGATGGCTACTAATAGAGACGTATGGAAGAAAAAGACATGACCCGAAATTAATCTTGATAAGGACATAGAATATGAGGAAGAGCGTGTAAAGTTTACTCATCCTCCATAGAAAAGGGAGAATCCTCCGACCAGATGGGTGTTGTGTCCGGTGGGCTACTGCTCGATGATTGATGTGTTAGTCGCGCGGTATACTCTGCTTGCGCGATGCAGGATTTTGTGATAAGGTGGTGATGTAGATGCCGCCACAAGGGCAGGACATTGATGATGTTATTGAATATGTGTTGTCACTTTCTCTATATTTTTTCTCGAAAGGACCAATCATAAGTTGTTAGTATAATATCAATAACAGAGTTCTTTGAGACTTTTAATCAATGCGAGAAGGTTTCATTAAAATTTTTAAAAGAGTAACGGTGGAGTTTCTTGCCCATTCTTATCCATACGAAACTACCTTTTGGAAGGGGCAACTAGAATCAATTCTATTTTTTTGTAAATTTTGACATTCAAAAGTGCCTCTTATGTGCCTATTTGAAATAAATTGTTTGACTTTGACTTTGACAATTTAAATAGCACAAATTATTCGTCCTATTTTAAAGTTTTCAAATCATAAATCTTCTCACACTATATACCTGGTTACTCTCAAGAATCTCATGTGTACTTTTTTCACCCTGTATAACACATATCTGTGGCGAAATAAATGGCACCGAGCACTGACTACATCAGATAGTAAGCTTTTAATTGAGCAACACTGGTCTTTCTGATTTATGAGAGGACCACGCCAAAACTTATTCCCATTTTGCCGGTTGTTGTGGTCCTATACAGACGGATTAGTTGGCTAGACTTTTTTGGTTATGAGGAAAAGTTGCTGTGACACTTGAATTGTTCATTAACAGCTTTAATAAACTTTTACGTAAAAATATTTCTTTTCTTGACCAATTTTTTGATAAATGGTCTCGCGGTGACAAGGACCAGATTTAGACTAACATAAATTTACCGTCAAAATAAAAATTTAACGATTATTGCTTACCCCCTAAACATAAAATATATCATATGATACTTAGCAATACTGTAGCTTCCCATTAGTGAAAGAATTTTCGAAATCGGATCAGTAGTTCCCTACATACAAACTCACAAATTGAACCTCTTTATAATATTAAGTACTAGCTGCGCCCCACGGTTTCACCCGCGTATCTCTCGATCCCGTGGGAATATCGAGATATAAAGTAGCCTATGTCTTAATCCAGGGTATCAGCTACCTCCATACAAAATTGTATCAAAGTGGTCTAGCCGTTTGAGCGTGAAGAAGTAACAAACACACACACACACTCGCAAACTTTCGCCTTTATAATAATTATTAGTGTGATGTGATTATAATATTAAGTACTAGCTGCACCCCGCGGTTTCACCCGCGTAAGTCTCGATCCCGTGGGAATATCGGGATAAAAAGTAGCCTATGTCTTAATCCAGGGTATCAGCTACCTCCATACAAAATTGTATCAAAGTGGTCTAGCCGTTTGAGCGTGAAGAAGTAACAAACACACACACACACTCGCAAACTTTCGCCTTTATAATAATTATTAGTGTGATGTGATTATAATATTAAGTACTAGCTGCACCCTGCGGTTTCACCCGCGTAAGTCTCGATCCCGTGGGAAAATCGGGATAAAAAGTAGCCTATGTCTTAATATAGGGTGTCAGCTATATCCATACAAAATTTTATCAAAATTGGTTTAGCCGTTTGAGCGTGAAGAAGTAACAAACACACACACACACTCACAAACTTTCGCCTTTATAATATTAAATGTGATGATAGATTTAAATAAAACAGTTCAATATCAGCTCGTTTACTTATTTACCCGTGTGTCCAACTATAGATCTTCACATCGATACAGTCCGGTTACTACCACCCTTACAGTCAGTTTTATCCTTCATTTTAACGTCCAAATAAAATATTATTTCCATCTCGATTGAATGTTCATCACCTTGTAGATCAGTCGTGATGTTATTATATCTTGATGACAGATTATAAATATCCTGCGATGAATATAGATTGTAAATTAAACTATTAAATGGGTATTCAGTGTTCGGCGAGGGATAAAGTACAGTCATTTGTTATTGAGTGGACTGAGGCTGTTGGCTGGGGATTGTGCCCATTGCTGTTTAAGATGATGTTTTAAAGAATCTCGTTTATACTAGTGTAGCGATGGAGTATGTAACTGATAGACCATGTTGGGAATTGTAATTGTTGGTGTGAACTTGAGACCTGCTGGAGGCTTTAGAGATATATGTGTTTGCTCAAACATGCTTATAAGAATAAAATGCATGTAGGATAGCATTAAAAAAAAAACAAAACAAACACGCTTTAATAGCAACCTGAAGTAAACACTAGAAAATAATTTTTAAATATGAAAAGTTTATTCTATAGCGATATAAAGTCCACTGGTTCAATATAATTTTAAAAAATCTAATAAGTTTAAAATAATAATTAAGTTATAAACTAAATATTTAATTTGATTGAAAAAAAGCGTGGGTTATGAAATTATTGTATTGTCATCGATCCTTGACCGTGTGTGAAAATTTTCAAGTTATATTCGGATGTCTTGAAGTTAGTGATAATTACATTGAAATATTCAGTTACATAGATAAATAGATAGATGCAGATCAAGTTAATATAGGCGTTAAAAATAAATGTTTACCACATACTATGGAGTGAAAATATTATGAATATTTTCAAACCCTTTCCCTAAATACCAAAATCTTTCTACAAGAATGATTTTCACCACATTACTGTTAAGCGGTCCGAGGAGTAGATTTCATATCCTGAGAGGCCTACTTAAGGGTCGGATAATCGCCGTTGACCTTGGCCATAAATGCGCGTCGCGCTCAAGCTGCGCCTTTCGATTTCATACAGAATATTTATTTTTAGTAACGAAAATATGAATATAAAAAAAAAATCATACATACAATATTATATATATTGAGTAGCTCGTGGCTAAGTAATAACAGCCGCACGGGTCGATCCATCAGGTTAAGCTAAGCTTGCCGGGGTTGGTCCGTGGATGGGTGACCATCTTTACATACCGAGACTCCTCCGTGCATCGGAAAGCACGTTAAGCCGTTGGTCCCGGCTGTCATTCGTGGATCTTTGACTGGTTGTCAGAAACCTGAAAGTCTGACAACCAGTCTTACCAAGGGGTATCGTATTACCCAGTTACTGGGTTGTGGCGGTCAGATAGGCAGTCGCTCCATGTAAAATACCGGTATTCAGCTGCATCCGGTTGGACTGCAAGCCGACCCCAACATAGTTGGGAAAAGGCTGGGCAGATAGATATATAGAATATTATATATATATTAAATAGTCTGTTCAAACATAAAAAAACACATGAAAACATTATAGGTAGTTTGAAAGTAATATCGTTTTTTATGCTTCGGGTCTATAACTCATTCCTGAATTTATTTCATAAAGTAATTTTACTACAATACTTAAATATTACAGGTATTTCCGATTTATGTTATAATGCTCCATCAATTAAAATGGAAACCCATCAACGTATAAATTAAGTGTGTCATCCATTTATCAGGATTTGAAGCATGAAGATTATATTAATGCAATTTGTAGCTAAAAACATTTCCATACCTTTATAGGCGCAAAGACTACTTTTGCCTATTTTATAGAGGACAAAACTCCTTGGATAAAAACTTGCAGTCCATAAATGTTCCATAATTCTTATCCATCCTTGTCTTATACTAAACATTGGAACGAGATAGCAATAGGTTGTTTTAGAAAGAAGTCGTATTTATAAAAGAGGTAGATGTGTACGTTTTAATAGCACTAACATATTTTCTTGCTTTTATTTCTCATGTTTATTCCTTATTATACTTAATTGAGTTTTTCTTTGATATTGCATCATAAGCAGTAATTTAGTAAACATTAATTTTATTGTGCTTCATATTGAGTCCATATATTATATGTCCAAGGATAAACATGAGTTTCTCTTTAGTAGTATCTACTCTTTGAACAATATAGTCGAATTGAAAAAACCATTTAACTTTTATTTTATTTAAGTACCACACTATTGTTTAAAGGTTCATCATTAAAATTAGAATAATATAATGATAATTATAAACTCATAGGTTAGCAGGTTAGCGTTTTATCATTTTATTCAACAAATTGAAGCTAGCAAGAATAAGTGTAGTGTGAAAACTTCATTATTTTGTCTATCTTCCACAATATTTGCGCTAAAAATATGTAAAAAAATATATCATTAAATGCAATAATTAATAATAATTGAGGCAATTACAATTTACAAAGCCACAATTTTCTCTCGTGGAAATACTTATAATTACTAATCTTTTAATGAAACCCTGAGGTTTATTTAACTACTAGCTGCGCCACGCGATTTCACCCGCATAAGTCTTGATCTCGTGGGCATATTGGTATAAAATGTATCCTCGATTCTAACCCAGGTCATGGGCTACCCATGTGCTAAATTTGATTTAAATCCGTTTAGCCGTTTTATCGTGAAAGCGTAACAAACAAACATACAAAAAATAAAATCTCTTCTCTATAAAATAAAAAAGCCCACATTGTGTTAGTGTCTAAATTATATTATAAACTATATTAGTATATACTTAGAACACAAAAAGGTGATAATATATCGACCACAGATAGTTTCACCAAGCCCCACGTAATACATGAAGCTTGATAAACCTACCCATGGTAGGCCCATCCAGCCTCTCAGCAAACACCCTCAAGATACTGTTGGTGCTTCCACTCTGCGTGTCACCGACGCCACTATCTTAGGCATTATTGCAAAATAATTGTCAATGTGTGCATCGGCGAACATAGCTGACGCTCTACAATAGGGTGGAAGCACCCTAAAGGTATCATTATATTGTATTCACAGGGCATTGTTTGGTTTTTTGGGTATATGATTACCCCAAAGGCTGCTGGTGTAAAATGTTTGGCAGTAAGCCTTAAGGGGGATGCGCTAAGGTAGCCCGCGATTAGAATCGGCAACACAACTAACTCTTTCGAAAAATCGTATTGAATGACTTGAAATAATCATTCAGTAGGATTTTTTGAACTTAGAGAGTTGTAATGCTGATTCTAATGATTATAATTCTGTAAAGCCATATTTGTTATGGCCGCGAATTATATTTAGATCAACATACAACCTGTTACTGACCTGCAAATTGCAAAAAACGTAAGAAAATTTGTATTTCGCGGGCTACCTTAGTGCATCTCCCTTGAATAGTGTAATTTTTACTGGTACTGAGCAACCAGCAAACCTTCGAGTCATACAATCACCATGTTTCCCCTCACAGCCAATGCCCCGCGCTCCCTTTCCATATCTGTGTCGTATTTCAGGTCTTCGGTAACAATGTGGCCCAGATATTTTAACTGGATCACTCAATAATACCTATTAGTTTAAATTTAAAAAACCCAGCATATTTTTGCATAGATACAAATGTCTTACTCAAAGCTAATGTAACAGTAATTAAAGAACACATCACCTGCAAACAATATACAGCTACAGTTAGTTATAAACTAATTATGGAGAACTAATTATAATTTCTAATAAATTGAAGCGCATTATATCATCAATTCATAAAGCATGATATATTATACTTATTTTTCTAGTCCATCATTTTATAGATAAAATAAAGTAATTTATGTATACTTTAAATGCGTTAATGCAACCTTTAAAAGAGATATATCATTCTTAAGCTGCCTCTGCATGTTGGATGGCAAACGCCGATGAGTTATGTCCATTTAATTAAGAACCACTATTTCAATGTAGTACTGAGGGGCTCGTGGTTAAATGTAGTACTTGAGGGGCTCATGGCTATATAATATCAGCCGCAGGGGTTGATCGAAGTTTAAGCTACGCTTGCCGGTTCGTGGATGGGTGACCATCCATTACATATCAAGACCTCTCCATGCCTCGGAAAGCACGTTAAACTGTTGATTCCGGCTGTCACTCGTAGATCTTTGACAGCCGTTACGAGTAGTCAGAAGCCCAAAAGTCTGACAACCAGTCTTACCTAGGGGTATCATGTTACCCAGTAAATGGGTTGTGGAGGTCAGATAGGCAGTCGCTTCATGTAAATTACTGGTACTCAGCTGTATCCGGTTGGACTGGAAGCCGACCACAACATAGTTGGGAAAAGACTAGGCAGGTTGATTGACTTGATGTCCTTTAAAGGCTTCCGCAGACAGTCGCGATGCGATACTAGTAGCACATTTTCTAAGAAAACTTAAGTGAAAGTGTCGCACTGCCTATCGTGCCCGCGATATCACGCTGGTCTGCACGAGCCTTAACTTTCTTCTATCTTTTAAATGTACATTCTTTGGAAAAAAAAAGCTATCGACGTTCTTTCGCAGACGAATGTTGAATGGGAGCTACTCATCATGATTTAAAAAACTGGTCCTTATCTAAACCACTACCCACTAAAATGTTCTTCTTTTCTTCGATGTCCTTCTTTGGCTTCGATTTTCTGTGATAAAGTGACTCAACTCAAAATTATATTATGATAAACAAATCAAATCAAACAGCACCAAAGTGTCAAAGAAGCCATTACATTAACGTCCCATAACAGGACATATAAACTAAAAAAAACACACTACTACAAATCCTACCCACCCTTTCCCATTAAAACACCGTAATCCCACATTTAAACGAATCAAAAGCATATTAAATAAGCAATAATACAAACGCGTTTTATAAATGTGGACGCACAAAGCCGTGGACATACCGAGATGTGATAATATGGTCCTTTTTTTGGTCCTTCGAGCATCGTGACCGGTAGGCTCCCATGCACGCGACTGGCTCACATGCCTGCGATTATAAAGATATTTTTATTTTTTACTTGCTGCGGCCCGCGGTTTTACCCACATAAGTCTCGACCCTCTGAGAATATTGGGATAAAAAGTATCAAAGGTCCTAATCCGGGTCATAGCCTACCCATGTGCCAAATTGCATTTAAATCCATTCAGCCGTTTTAGCGTGAAAGCGTAACAAACTAACTCCTTTTTGCATAATGATAGTTTGGTACTTACTAGAGAATGGGCAGCAACATTCTCTATGCATTTTAACACTATACTGCGGTCGCCAACCCGCCTGCCAAGCGTGGCGATTATGGCAACCCCCGCCCCCTCCCTTTGGGGGAGGCCTATCTCCAGCAGTGGACGTCTTTCGGCTGTAATGATGATGATTATGAATGATAGTTAAGATTATTATGAACTAGCTGCGCCCCGCGGTTTCACCCGCGTAAGTCTCGATCCCGTGGGCATATCGGGATAAAAACTGCCGAGAATACTTTGATTTTGGTTCGGCGGGCTGCAACATAAGGGAAATTAATTATATTCCATTTTATACTTAAAATCAAAATAAAATAAAAATCAACAATCATTGCAGATATTTATTACTAGCTGCGCCCCGCGGTTTCACCCGCGTAAGTCTCGATCCCGTGGGAATATTGGGATAAAAGTAACTTATGTCTTAATCCAGGGTGTCAGCTAGCTCTATACAAAATTTTATCAAAATTGGTCAAGCCGTTTGAGCGTGAAGAAGTAACAAACATGTAACACACACACACACTCACAAACTTTCGCCTTTATTATATTAGTGTGATTATATTATTATATGATGGTGATGATTATTATAGGTGGTGTGATTATATTATATAACTTTATAGAAGAATTAAGTTTGAGACAATTTAATTACCAAAAGCGGTCTTTTCTTGTAAGGATTTTGTCATAATCATACTGTTATTGCCTTATAAATGATAATTCTAACCCATTGGGCCATGAGTTATGAAAGATCGATGAAAAAGTATGTTGTTACCAAACATAAAGATACTGCTGCTCATACAGTACAAAACCTCAGACAAATCTTACCAAAACACACCACTATTTTCAACAAAACAATTGACAAATAAACCTCACCATGTAAACTTGCGACATACGAGTGTGAAATCAGTTTATTGATAAGCTAACGACCGACCGGACCGGGATTCTTGGCCGGCTGTATCAATTAAATGGACGTAGCAATCTCAACACTTTTAAATTTAAACCAGAGCGAAATTGGTTCACTTCGCTCCCGTAGCGGGTAGTTTAATTAATTAGGTTGTGATCGATGGGACGGACATAGATGTCCAAGACGGACTTTGGTGATGCTGTGTTATTGATACTATGTGGTCTGTTTGTAAATTTTTTGCCAACTCTCAATATAGGAGTATTAGGTTAAATTGCAATTAGATAGATACAACATTATTATAAAATATGATTTAATTTAAATAAATGTTTTGAGTTTGAGATTGAGCTTTGTTCTCCAAACTTGAGTGCATTTGTACGCATTTTGATTTTTTTGCGATTGTTGTTCATTGGTCTTAATCGTGAGGTAAGTTTATTTCAGTCGCGTCGCGCCCGCGATATCGCACTAGTCTGTACGAGCCTTAATGCGTAAATGTGGGATACTTATTTATGATTATTAATTTAATTTTACCGCTTGCATTTTTTTTTACAGTATAACCGCTCTATCCTTTTGTAGTAATATCTAACTTATCTTCTACGACATCAAAGACAAATTATTTATTTCAAATAGGCACTTAAAAGCCACAAATCAAATGTCTATCTTCCAAAAATGAACACCACACAATAAATACAATGAAAACATAAAAAAACGCACTGCCAATTTCAATATCACATTCCTCCCCTAGCATTAACCCATTCAACGCCACACGTCTACTCAGCGTGACACTCACATATCAAATGAGCCAATCTCGCGATTACCGTGCCCGTGACGTTTCGTTTCACACAACTGTTGCGGGACAGTTGGCCGCATAGATAATGTGCCAACGGTTTTAATTGGTGTTATGTACTTATGAATATTGATTTTGTGTAATGGAATGATTATTATCATTTTATTGCGGTATCATTTTGTTTGATAATGTTGTAATGGAGTTTGTTAGTAATAAATTGTAATAGCCTGTGTAGTTGAATAATTTAGGTACTGTACATCGTTTATCGAACGTGGTTGTGTTTGATATTGACCGATACTAATATTCACTTTCCGATTTTTATATTGACTTAAAAACGTAAATTTCTCAAACACTTTGAAGACTGCACAACTATCTCACATTATAGTATTAAATCTAAATGCAGTTTAACAATACACTTAAGATCCCTTTGCTTCCCCTAAAAGACCATTAACCTTTAACCAAAAGTATCGATATTTAGGCCACCTTTTTTTTTCTTCCACCCAAGAGACCAATAACGAGTACACAAGATTTAAAATATTCGAAACATTTACAAAATTGTAATTTTAAATTTAGAATAAAGGGTCTTATAACTCTTCTGGATTCCCACAGGGAGCGTCGACGGCAAATGATTTAAAACCATTTGCTCCTTAATTAATAAGAAATGTGGTATTGCCGGTTGTCTCTCTCCTTCGTTCTGATTTTCGAAGGGTTGGTATCTCCGTCTCTTTTCTGCTAACAGTGAAATTACTTTGTAGTATATTGAGACATCTTGGTTTGTCGTGATTTATTGTTAGTCGGCAAGAAATTTTATCAATATGTTTACTTTAAGAATTAGTGGTACCTACGTCACGTTTGGCGATTTATGTTACTATGGTAATTCGGTATTGATATCACACTTTATGTTTATAGTTTTAAAAGCTTTAGGAAACCTTTTTTTGGACTACTTTCTATTGTATTTGTAATAGCCGTGTAATTTTAAAGCCGGCTTGTTCGTTTGATTTTGTATGTTGGTCTGGTTGTTTGTTTTATGTCTGCGTCTAATAAGTTATCATAATTGAGATTTTCGATTTGCGATCAAAGACGCCAAAATATCTGATTAATTTAAAAAATTATTAGTGGAGCTATTTATTAAAGAGAATACGCAATAACTACTACAATATGAAGCTATAAAAGCCTCGCCAGATAAAAAGCGAGCCAAACTCAATAAGCAAATACACTCGGCTGAAGTACAGTTTAATATTGGCGTGACATTATTATAATAAGGAGCGTGTCACGCGAGCGGGCGCGTGATGGCGTCCGGCATTGAAGTGTTAAGATTTCCAAACGATTCTCAGTTTATTTGCATGTTTCTGTTTGTTTTGATGGTTGTACACGATGTCTGAACTAGTCTAGACACTATTTATTGTTATTAACCGACTCCACAAAAAGGAGGAGGTTCTCAAGTCGGCTGGATATTTTTTAATGTTTTTTAGCTCAGCATTCCGTCGTTTATAAATCAATTTGGATTTTTATTTATTTGAAATTATATACTTCTAGATTGGTCCTATTTTATCAAAATCCAGTTCTGATGATGAGATCCATGAGGAATTGGGGGAACTACTCATATATTATAGGCATACACGTATAGCGATTTTTGTATTTTCATCAAAAAGTCAATCATTTTGGACATTACAATTTTAAACTGAGGATTTCTTTTGTCAGGAAATTATTTGATTGAAATTATTTTTAGTGTCTGAATTTAATGAAAGCCAGCTTAAAAAAAAAAAAAAACGAGATTTATAGTAGTCGCATTTATGATGTGTAACATCTGACATCTCACCTTGATAATAAGCAACTGAGCAGCGAGAGAAATGACCCCATATACTTACAATCTATACAGGATGTTAAAGAAATTGCGTGCCATAGCTTAGGGGTAGGTGCAGTATCGATGAAAGAACCCAGAAAAAAAAAAAGAAAACTTAAAAAAAAATATTGCAAGATCAACCTAATTTAGTACTACCTATTACCAAAGCGTTCGATAGTAGGTAAGTATTTAAGTAATTAAAGCATTTAAACAAATAAAATAATTTTAATTCTAAACGATTGTTATTTTAAGTTAGTAGGTATTAAATTAGGTTGATCTTGCAATTTTTTTTTTATTTATTTTTTTTTCCTACCCCTAACCTACCCCTAAGCTATGGCACGCAATTTCTTTAACACCCTGTATGGTACTTACTACGTAGGAGTATACTAATTCCATGCTATTAAAAAGTGCTTACTTATTTCGTGCTCAAGCTGACACTTCCGTCCCATTTGACGAAATCACTCCCACAAAAAGCGACAGGAAAGATGTCACACATAAAAAAATTGGCAGTCATGGAGACTGTTGACAGAAATGACAACTTAACACTTTGGAATGCCAAACGATACGCATACGTAAATACGTATACCAAATGATATTACGGCCTGTGTACATGTATATGTATGCCTTTAGAAATGTTCTCTTAAAAGTTAGATCGATGAGCTGAACTATGTGATATTATAGCACATGTGTGAGTACTATGTACTTACTATAAAGCTACCATTTACTGGGTACGTCTTTCATTGACTTGAATGTGCCCTGGCGGCTGAGAGTATGTCATGCTCACTGTAATGTCTCGCTGATGGTGGCGGGTGTGTTGGATCATTTAGCTCCCTTCAAAATGCTTGAGCTGAATGGTGCTAATCCATGCGTCAGGTTCGTGAACGGGCGCCATCAGTAGGGACTGGTCATCTCTTAGCGGGGGGCTTATTTTAATTTTAGTTTTTTTTTTTTTCTTCTTTTTATTACGGACGCTTTTGACGTTTTGCATCGTTCTCACATGTATAATTTCAACACAAATGATGTAACCAATATTTTGTAACCATATGTCAATTTAAAATAGTGTCCGTGGAGTTTCTTGCCCGTTCTTCTCCATAGGTACCTACCTACTAAGCTTTGGAATGGGTAACTAGCTTCATCTTTATGACTGACCGACCCCTTGACAATTCAAAAGTGCCTGTAATTGGTTTATTTGAAATAAATGCTTTGAGTTTGAGTTTATGTATTTATTTATTATAACTTCACCAAAAGCTTCTATAAGCAATATATAATAAGTCGGTATAGGTAACATTATCCTTGGACTTACATAGTCACCAATATCAGGTTAACCAACAGTCTCAAAACTAAGTGTTAAAACAGAAAAATAAGCTGCGAAAAAGGCTTTTCAAAATAGGTCCACAATTGACAGAGAAATCGGTGAACATGCATAAAAAAAAACATACAGACGAACATAATAAACTCCTTCTTTTTGGAAGTTTGTTGAAAACTAGTTGCTGAGTTGTTTAAAATGTATTAGAAAACGCTTGTTGAAAATCAATATATTCAATCGACTCCTTATAGTTTTCTACCTAACCAACCATTTTTTTTTTTGCTATGGGTTTGCTCTTGGCCTTAGTCTAGGTCAGAGGTGGCAGAGACAAAGTCGACGATGGAGTGAGCTTACCCAGAACAAGCCTGTTAACTCTCACTTTGAAGAGATTAGGGTTATTGCGTTCGGAAACACAGACGCAGGCAGAGAGTTCCAATCGTAGCATCAGGTTGTATTCAATTCCTCATCATCATCATCATTATCCTACCCTTATAGAATAGAATAGAACCTTTATTCCCAGTTGTTCCATGTAGCTAGTTCCACATGGAACTATTACAACCTAAAAAAAATATATTTTGTACCATTACTTCCATGTAATTTTAAACTAGTTTTACAGACGACATTTTTTTTTTTTTTTTTTTAAAACGTTGCCCCACACTAGGAATTTCTCCTGTATTGTGGGTGCGTTTACAAATATTTAAAGTCACATACACAAACAGCCAGATCCGGAACAACTACTTATAGGTCATACAAATATTTGTTCCGTGCGGGAATCGAACCCGCGACACGCAGCGCAGCAGTCAATCGCTTAACCACTGCGTCAACCGTGCCGTTTCTTATGATACTCTCACCCCTCTGGACTCCCCCCTCCCCCCTCTGGGTCTCTGGACTTATCTCCAATAGTTGGGGTCGGAGCAACATGTCTTTTTCGTCCATACTTCTCTATTCGTTGTCATATCGTTAGTTACTCCCTTTCTAACCATATCATCTTTCACACACTCCATGCATTGTTTCTCTGTTCTTCCTCTACTCTGTTCTTCCTCTACTCTGTTCTTCCTCTACTCTGTTCTTCCTCTACTCTGTTCTTCCTCTACTCTTATAGCCATTCCCATTCATACTCAAAACTATCTTAGCAATATTTCTCTCATTCCTCCGCATCACATGCCCATACCATGACAACCTATTTCCTCACAACTATTTAGTCAGTGTTTTATTTCATGGTCATAAAATAATTAATACAATGATAGTTGCTCTTTAGAGTTGGTATCACTTATATTTCTGGTGTCTTCTGGTCTTTTGGTCCACGTACCGAAGGACTAAGCTTCCTTTCTCTTTTAAAAATGATCAAAAAAATACCGCCACGCTAATCATAAGGACCAGTATTTTTTACCTCCCAACATATCTCACCCATACGGTATTCTCCACATGTCCAGTCATTAAGAGGTCACGGTGCGCTACCCCTGTGTGGGGTTCGACCACGTGCCATATTGTGAAACGGTTGCAACAGATGTGCGGCCTAAATTATACGTTTTTAATTGTTTTCCGTGAATTATGATGTGTTGTGTTTTTTTTTTAATTCATTGATAGGTATGAGGTTTGAATGCGTATTGGAATGGTTCACATCTTACTTTGTCAAAAATTATCCCTTTCTACTTACTTACGAGTCGATGAATGAGCCGATATCGGTATATCTGACCTCCACAACCCAGTAACTGGGTTGTAGAGGTCAGATAGGCAGTCGATCCATGTAAAATACTGGTATTCAGCTGCATCCGGTTACACTGGAAGCCGACCACAACATAGTTCGGAAAAGGCTAAACAGATTGATTGACTTGAAGCCTGACAGGCTCGACGCGATACTAGTAGCACTTTTTCTATCAAAACTTCATGGAAAGAGTCGCGCTGCCTGTCGCGCCCGCGATATCACGCCAGTCTACACGAGCCTGCACAGCTGCATCCGGTTAGACTGGAAGCCGACCCCAATATAGTTTGGGAAAAGGCCAGGCATATGATGATGATGGTAAATAAATGAGTTGGGCCCAGTAGTGTAGCTCTGTGGACACTCCAACATTAAATTTTAAGACATAGTTTAGTCAGGAGCACTGAATCCGCATTGCAATCGGTAAACTGTGAGTGTGACAAAAGAAGTCGTAACCTGGTCTGGTCTAACTAATATTGTTATGTTACGACTTAGAAGCAAAAAAGATTCCATCAAATTGTTATCAAGCTAGATTTTTTTAGTGTTGGAGACAAAGATCAATATCTTCTTCAGAACAGACCGCAAAAACTGGTTTATAGACCGCGCGCGACTGCAAGTCACTGCACGACACTGCACTGCGGTGAGACGGGGCCCCATTGACAAGATTGGCAGACTGAGTTAGCTTTACCGCTGTATACCTCCACCGTCTCACCGCTCAGATGCCTCTTTGATACATTTTTAATGACACACATGACACTTTTAACCTTAGTCTTTATGATAGTGCTCTAAATAATCTATCTTACTTCGTCGTTTATATTACTATGCTTCCTAGTTTAAACGTTTATTTTTCTATGTATTTGAAACACTAAATCAAAAATTTAGCGCTAGCCACACAAAAATATTGTAAACCTAAGTTCTAAAATCACGTACAAGGCTATTATGTAACGCAAACCGCTCTTGATCCGGTTAACTTTAACTCAAGTTTATGGTGGTTTAACACGCACCGCTTGTTATGGTCACTGTAACCCAAGCATTGTTAGTTCAAAATTAACATACGTTTTACTTTGACAAAATATTCGTTGTTTAGTTTAAAGTAAACTGAATTTAGAATCCTAAAGTTTAGTATTTTTTTTAATTTTTTAAACTAAATGGCAGTCTTTTTCGCTTATTAATAATGGGAAGTGACTGAAATATCCATTTGGTGACTTGACAGGCAACTTTAATTCTGATGACTATGAAGCAAAACAAAAGCATAATCCAGCTACCTACTTAAATGTTCATGGACAGCTGTCAGAAGTCCACTGCTGGCAGCATTAAGCTCGATTCTCGGCAACTCTCATCCAGCAGCTACTAACCACCCTGTGCAGATAGTCACTCCACCTAGCCTGAAGACACCCTACCTTACGTTTGCCGATTCGCGGTCTCCACTCAAGATCACGTCTACCCCAACGGTCATCGGTTCTACGGCTAATATGGCCGGCCCATTGCCACTTCAGCTATTTTCACATAAACGTTATTTGTAAAAAGAAATCCTGGTCAAAGAGCAAATAATTTCGGATAGATTGGATAAGGAAGAAGTGCTATATTTTCTTCCGGAAAGAACCGCTTGAGATCTTCTTTTAAGGGCGAATTTGACCATGAATCTGAACGCAATCAGAAAAGTCAAAGTCACTTTTGAACGTAAAAATCAACAAAAAAATAGAATTGATTCTAGTTGTTCCAAAAGGTAGTTTCGTATGAAGAATAATGGGCAAGAAACTCCACCGTTACTCTTTTAAAAATGTTTTTACAATATTTTGGTTAAGTACACTAACTGTATAATGCATCTAGAATAAAATAACTATACCACAATAGTTAAAAGCACATCTAAACTGCGTTCAAGAGCTGTCAGTTCCATCATTATATTGGAATATTGACGGCTGCTCATGAAAGTGGATATGCTGAATAATATAATTAATGATATTCGCCCTTAATCAACTTAACATTAAGAAATTCATAACTATAAAATTGCTGTCGATAAAATTATATGAGATTCATGTATGTGAGGTACTCCAGGGGCCCAAGTCTGCTAATTTTATAAGTTTAGTCATTCCAACACGATCCCATTGTCATGCCATTGTCATTTTGCTAAAAGTTCGTAATCTGGTAAATTCATAATGGTCGATCATTGGTCGGTCAATGTTCTCGTAATATAATTGTGTTATTATAATGGCATTGTCGTATCGCCATTATTATAAAACCCATTAGTAGAAATGTCATTCATTTGTCATTATGTACGAGATTACCAATTTATGCAATTTCTTTCAATGTAGTGTCAGTGGCCGACCATTGGAAAGTCATAATGACGCCATTATAATAGTAGATTACCAAACTTGTCAAAATCAACAATTATGAAATCCATGATCGACCATTCTGACACTATTGTAATAGCAGAGGCCCTGGTTTACCGCATACCTGCTTCTTGAAACATGCGTATCCTAAGCAGCTGACATCTTATTTACCTACTCTCTGTACATAACTTAACATGATACAACAAGTACATGCCTAAAATCGCAATAATACAGACGGCATACGCAATTACAATAACATAACGCTATCTCCCTTATGGTAATCAGCTGTGAACACATTTGCCTTGCACCTTTGCGTTCTAATGAATATTCATACTTATGGTAAAAATACTTGGATGCATAGTATTTGCTTGAAGACTTAATTAAGAATTTTTTGTAGTAGATATTATTATAATAAATATTTTAGTGGAAAAACATGAGGTCGTGTCAAACGTTTAAAAAGAAAACTGTTTGTTAATAATAATGAAAAACTGATTTCATTTGTCGTCTCCACATTGTATGTGTTTAACGGTTGGACATTTGGTATTCCTTCGTACATTTATCTTTATAAAGAAAAAAGAGAAAACTCAATGTTCAAGCGTTTACATAATCCATGCCTTCTTACGACTATTATATAATTATGGTTGTCGCTTTTTAGCATGGCAATAGCGGTCATCAACCTTTACCTAATATATCTCCGTAAGAACTCAAACAATAAACTATGTATGGGTTTTCAAAATGTTTTGTAAAATGTACGGGGTCAATCATCGCTATTGCCACGCTAAAACGCTACAGCTATAGGGATTGTTGGTTTTATACAAATAATCTTCATTGTTAAACTAGTAACGCCATCTATTGTTATATTCTAGTTTACTTGTGACATTGACTGTATCTTTTTATGTCTATGAAAAAAAGTTCAGTTGTGTTCAAACCACGAACAACGCGTTTTTATTATAGGGATTTGGCTTTGGCGTTTGCAATTTATAATTCCTTACATTAAGGCCCATTTCCAACACAAATCGCTAAATTAAAGCATTTAACGCTTAACGACTTTAAAACATCGTTCTCTTTCTGTCAATCGTTTAAAGATTTTAAGTAATGTTGTGTAAGTTGTGTAAGATTTTAAGTAATGTGTGCTAAACGCATTTAGGTTTTTTTTATTACACGTTTCATAATATCACATCTCACATCTGCCATTGGTAGAAATGTCAACATCGGCACGATTGCCATAAATAAAAATAGAATAGAATAGAAACGCATTTAATGATTTGTGGTGTCTTAGAAACTAAGAATAATCCAATAAAAAAAAACCGGCCAAATGCGAGTCGGACTCGCGCACGAAGGGTTCCGTACCATTAGCTATAAAAATGGCAAAAAAAACACGTTTGTTGTATGGGAGCCCCCTTAAATATTTGTTTTATATTAATTTAATTATTTATTTTTAAAGTGAATATATTAATAATATTTTGTAAATATCTCAAACGTCTACCTGTAGCCGTTATCAATATCGAGTAAAAACGAGAAAAAAAATCACGTTTGTTGTATGGGAGCCCCCTTAAATATTTATTTTATTCTGTTTTTTAGTATTTTTTGTTATAGCGGCAACAGAAATACATCATCTGTGAAATTTTAACTGTCTAGCTATCACGGTTCATGAGATACAGCCTGGTGACAGACAGACAGACAGACGGCGGAGCCTTAGTAATAGGGTTCCCGTTGTAACCTTTGGGTACGGAACCCTAAAAAACAGCTAATAATTAACTAAACATTGATGTCCATATACCGTAAATCAATGCAAAATAATGCGACTAATGAAAACGTATGACAAATTGTGCGCACGCAACATTTTTTAATAATCCCAACATTTTTTAATAAGACCATTGCGTTTCCGTACATTATTAGTTTTTCTAATAATCGGTCTACAGTGAAATAGATAATCGTTTATTCCTATTCCGGGGTAAGCAGACTTAGAGGGATGATTTAAGATGTATTATAGTTTTTGTTTCGTTTTTTGACTGCGTCGTTAGTCTAATGGTCTCAAGCGGTACTGCTGAGCATGCGGTCCTGGGTTAGATTCCCGGGTCGGGCAAAGTGATATTGGGTTTATCTATTTGGAATTTCTCAGTAGCAGCCCGGAGTCTGGATTTGTGCCCGGTTGATGGCAATAGGCTCGCCCCCTATTACATGGGACTTAAACATAACTGGCGAAATGTGGGTGAACTACCTCTGCCCAACCCTACCCTTCGGGGAAACAAGGCGCGGTGTTTCGTAAAGATTTTGTAAAAGTTTTATCGGCATCATGTTATATTATTTAGCTTACATTAAGGCCGTCGAGAGAATGCGTTTCTGATACCAGTTGGACAATTTCTAGTTGTAATAAGGATCAAATTCGCAAAACACTTACCTCCTTATTTATAAACGTTATTTAAAGTTAAGTTATGATTAGCGGCTGTTTATCCATACATTTTTTCGTGTTTAAACCTCTCTTAACTTCAAGCAACCTTTTTTAAATAAGAGGGATAGTGTTAAGAACACATTCTCTCAACGGTCGGACTGTAATAACTAAAATTGAACACCCTACATACAAAGAAATACACAGTTACTATTATTATCCATCCTATCTATAACGTGCTAAAATATAAAATTAACGAGTTCGCAAAAGCAACAGCTACTGTCATCAATTTTCGTTTTCAATTTATAACAAAAACAAAAAAAAGAAACCCCCGATAGTGTAATGACGATTATAGAGGGTGATAAACCACCGCGCATTCGATTAGTGACGTACCCACAGACATTATCGATAAATCGGTAAATCCATTCGATTGCCGGCCAGTGCTATCTTGATCTGTGAGCCGCAAAACAATAACTTTGCCTTTTTTTTTTATTAAAAAGTTAAAATGTTGTGCAAAGAAAAGTAATGAAGGCTGTTGTGTGAAATAATTGCGATTGTTTTTATAAAGTGTGTGCGGTTTAATGTTGCGGTGTTTAAATAATTATGTGGGGTATTGAAATATTGTTATATTTATTTAAATAAGTCGTATAATATAATATTGCTATTAATAAGTTGATTAAATTCCTGACTTAATAATAAAAGTTTTGTTAAACCTTTTTTATTGTTTGTCTGTTGTGGTCAAGTCATCAGTTATTATATTGGTAAACGTTGTTGTTAGTATTGTTTCAATTTTCTAAATTTGCCCAGCTATCTTCTTATTGATCTGGCTATTATAGATATAAAACCCTTATAAATGGGTAAATAAACTGCCTATAATATGCTGACCTTGTAGTTTTATAGATAAAATAACAAAATTTAATATCCAGTGACTATCAGTGGAAACACAAAGAGAAATACTTTACCTGTCATTTCGCTTTTCAAATGTATAGTTTGTTAGTCAGCAGAACACTGCTACTTAATATACCCACGGGTGGAGAAAAAATTACAAAGTGCAGTTTTCATTTTAGTTACAGCATTATAACATTATTTTCTTTACCACTATATCTTTAAATAATCATACAGATTCACAAAATTTCATTGAAATGGTTTAAGTGGTATCGGAGATTAGCATATACGAGCATAGGGACACGTGATTTTTATATATAAGATTAAATAAAATAAAAAGTCAGCGGTGCATCCGATACATAAATCCGGAGATAAAGACCGCGTTACCAACTATAGGCCCATTTCTATTTCGCCCTCTATCTCCAAGCTCCAGGAACGCATCCTCAATAAATTACTCACAAGCTACCTAGAAACTAATCATATTTCTAACAATCAATTTGGTTTCCGAGCTGGCAAGTCGACAAGTGATGCAGCCCATTAGCTTTTGGATTATGTGGGGGAAAATTTAAATTCGTGCAAAAGGCTATGGGCATATTCTTAGATTAAGCCAAAGCCTTCGACACAGTCTCTGTGCCATTGCTTTTACAAATACTAACTAACGAATAGGCGTTAGAGGAGGCCAACTCAAAATATTGAAAGACCTTTGTGATCACGCACAATGTCTGAAAATTAATGGTTCCGCAGTGACTTACCTATCTCCTTCGGTGTCCCTCAGGTTAGTATTTTGGGTCCAAGTCTATTTGTCGTCTATTCAAATGACTTTTGTGTTCTTACTGGAGATAAAATAATATCGTACGTGGACAATACGATGCTTCTGTTTTCTGCTAATACTTGGGAGAATGTGAATAAGAATGCACAGCATGTTTTCTATGCATAACTGTACTCCCCTTCCCTCAAATCTCTTCATAATAGCAAACAATTGCTGTAATAATGTAAGCTGTTCTTGCTCTGCCCAAATTAAAGCGGACAAAGTAAAACATTTGGGAATAATTATTGACAATAATCTACCTTTTTGACCTCATATAGACATGGTTACTTTTAGGGTAAGAAAACTTATGCGTTTTCAAAAATTTAATAAATGCAGCTGAAGCTAACTTAAGTAAGTAAGTATACCTAGCACTTGGCCAATCAGTACCGCAGTATTGTATTTCTGTATGGGGCGGCACGTCAAAAACTATACTCAAACCTTTAGAAGTTGCACAAAAAGCAGCACTTTCCAGCCCTATATGTTCCCAACATACTTTTTGTACCAGTCTTGTAGAGTCCTCACAGTCAGTCAGTCAGCTCTTTGTCCTGCACACAGTCTTGGGAAAGCACGCTAATGCAAAATATGACTAGTATTCTTACTTATCTATCTTTAAACACCCATACATTTGCAAGTACTTCTGTTTCCTAGGTTCTTTTCTATATGAACAATTTAATAAGCTTGTAGATACCCCATAATGCAAAAAAATGTTTAGCAGCAAATTTCTTTGAAGCTTAAATTCTTTAGACCTTGTGTTGAATTTTTAAAATCTTGGTTCCCATGGGAAATAACCTGTCGCAATCGTATTATTTTTTACATATTTTGTTGAAGTGATGATCTACCAAATGCAAATTTAATTTTTATTAATATTTATTTTGTTCTTTTTTTTGGCAATATTTGGCAGTGTGTATATTTTGTTCCACAGTACTTTTATACCAGACAAGTTCTAGACGTGAACACCTGTAATTGGCTGTCCGATTATCGTACTATTATTTATCACCGATGTATTTAGCTGTAAGTCTTCCAAAGTCTTTATATAAATAAATCGGAACAAATGTAAACTTACGGTAGTAGCAAGCTGAATTACGATAAGACCGAAAACCTGTTGTCTATAGTTAAGTAGCTTATAATAATACTCACCCTCCTACACATATCCAATCATTTACACTCTACTCACCGGAGTCCATCGCTATACGACTAATTTAAGACGGTTCTCTTACATTTGTCACTTCCTTTTTTCTAATATTATTTTATTATATCTCTGTGATCGAATGAGTAATATAGATGTCTATAAAGGTCAAACAAAGTTAATTTCTAAGTATTGCCTACAACAGGGGAAGAGCGCTCATGTCTGAAATACAGATATTTTATATCTAGTTCAGATACAGCTGTTCATAGAGCAAAGTGTAATAAAGTGTATCACCATATTATTATTTTAATTTCAGTATATTTTTGAACAAATACATTATTTTTATTCTTCTGAAATATTGTAAGTACCTACTTGTAAAACAAAACAAAACCCAAACACGACCAATTATAACTTCCATCCAATTGAAACGGACGTCGATAAACTATGATCTATCGACATAAATCTATCGATAGTATCACATCACTGTCGTCCACATGGTGTCTCCCAGGCAGTAATTGGCCAGGCTGGTCGTAAAGTGTACCGTACTGTTTGTCAGTGACAACGCCATTGTCGTGAGAATTATTATTTATTTTATATTAGGTGTATTTTGAGTTTTGTGGTGTACGTATAGTAGTGTTTAACAATGTTTTGTAATGCAAGCAACATGTTTATCATTCTCCAAAAAGATTAAGGGCGCTTGAATTTAAAAGCTTCTTAAGTCATTTATGATTTTCACTGAGATAATAAGTACTTTTTATTACCATACACATACAGGTAGATGAACAAACTTTTCCATGTCTAATATACCTACGTCATCAAAATCATCCATCCATAATCACATTTTTAGGGTTCCGTACCAAAATGGTAAAAAGGAATCCTTATGGTGAGACTAAGTATGTCTGTCTGTCTGTCTGTCACAGCTGGATATCTCAAGAACTACTAATGCTATCAACTTGAAATTTGGAACAGTTTTAGATGACGATTATCCAACTATTTTGCAAACACGAAAGATTTTTTTTTTTTTTAATATCTTTCTGCCATCAGGGCCTGAAAGGAGGTCTTAACAATTCGAATGGAGTCTACTAGGGCATGTGGGGTATCATATGAAAGAGCGCTGTTTGCACATTCTCAAACATATATTTTTTTAGGCATCATAGTTTTCGACTTTTGGTGAAAAATGTAAAAAAAAATATCCCCCCCCCCTTACCTCCGAAGTTTGCATAGAGAAAAATCTTAAATTATTCTGTGATAGAAGTTTATGTAAAGAATACAGGAAAAATAAAAAGATAAGCAAAATAGCACAGTTTTTCATAAATCATCAACATCATATATATGTACGGAAACCTCGGTGCGTGAGTCCATTGCCTTGAGAATTAAGAATGTTTTTTTTGTATTCATCGTTACAATTAGATTGTGATAGAGAAGTTATTATATTTGTCAATTCAGTTCGTTTTCATTTTAACAGTTCAACAACATTCATTGCGTTATTTACGTTGCTGAGCAGACAGATTTTTCGAACATATGAAACAATGGATTAGCAATATACTTCAAAATCATTAAAATTGTGTTTGATAGCATATTACGCAATATAACGGTGCTGTATCCATATAGAGTAATGATATTCTAAGACTCAACTCTCTCCTAATAAACATTATGGCCTTAGCCGTAAGTACGGTCAATAATATAGAGTACCTACCATACTATAGTCCATCACAACCGATACATACCCAGAACTTCTCACTAACTATCTATGAAACCATATCATTAACGATTCGATCAAATGTTAACTGTAATTAGAAAAGGTTGACCTTTTGCAATGAACTGTTTAAGAATGGTACTCAAAGTTTTTTTGGCGTTGCGACCCCGTCTAGGTTTCATGTAGAAGAAGAAAAATATATGTTTTAGGTCAATTGACAAATAAATCAAAATTAATTGATTTAAAATATTTTTTTTTTAAGTTAAATAACGTTCATAATGTATCTTGACTAACCATAATTTTGCCAGAGCAGGTATATGAATAGAATAGAATGCATTTATTTGTCACAGTATTGTACAAAGTTGTTGTGTGCATTATGTACTACGATCATAATATTGTGCCATTTTTGGCGTACAAACATGGTTTGTAATTATTATGGGTCATTTTTACATTAAAATTAAAATGATTAATCATTACAATTAGAATTACAAATAAATTAAACAATAGTTGTAAAAGAGATTAATTTTATGAGTCAAAATTCAATAAGTGACCTTATTGAATTTTGACTCATAATATATAGGAGATAAAATATGATAAGCATGAATAAGCATCACCTTTGTACGTATTTTTCTGTTCCTTTCTTCTTGTCTGTTTATATGTGTATACATAAACTGTTAAATAAATAAATAATGTCAAATATTTAAGTACATTTTTCATTCTTAAACATAACACCATAATATGACACCGTAACATCGATTTTAATTAAAACACAGTTTAAAAAATTCGTTAAAATATACGTCATGTAATGGAAACTGAACAAAAACAGAAAAACTATCAAAAAACTGCGTGCTGCGAGTCAACCAATCCAAAATAAAATAACATTTTGTTATATATTATTATAGTTCGTAGAACGTACACAAAAAAACATAAAGTTAAGGCCTCTTCTGTCATCCATGGTTATAATTATCTATGGTTAGGTGACTGTTAATGAGAAATCCCATGAGACAGAAAATTATTAGATTGATTATTCCTAACTAACGGCTATAACAAAAAAAATGTAACAGTAGATATTTACTATCTACTGTTACATTTTTTTTGTTATAGCCGTTAGGAATAATCTGTAAGAAAGCATAAGTTAGTTTATCAGTGTTGTGCCATTAATTAGTATATGCAGGAACGCAAGCGTTCATTAATTCACTAAAAACGAAAAACTTCGCAAGCAATGGGAAATTGCTACTGAAGGCTGCGGGTGTCCACCTCAGGTCGAGCTGCTTCTCACACGGAACACTTTACGTCGCCGTCGCTTGCTCCCGCGTCACCAGTCCTGACTATTTTGGCTGCCGAGACCAAAACTACAAACGTAGTATTCAGGGAAGTTTTATTAAAACGTAGCTATTATATTGTGGTGTCTTACGACTTCCACGCGAACGAAGTCGCGAGCAGAAGCTAGTGTGAAATAAAATGAATACTAAAGTTATGAAACTCTTTGTGAAATGGAGTTGCATAGTTAGGGACATTTCTTACCTATTCCACCTTCTAAAAACATGCCAGGCCCAAGAAAAAAGTTTGAGAAACTGTGCATATTATTAGTTCTTTCTCAAAAAATGCACTAGTACGAAACCTATTATTTTTAGTACTCCTTGATACTTATAAAGTTCTTATCACGTATTTTTTAATTCAACAATATTGTTTCACTGCAACTAATAATATTTAAAAATTAAATTTTTTAGTCCCTATAAAATGAGTAAGAATGTTGTAGAATACGTTTTAAAATAAATGTTCTACAGCCTTCAATGTTTAAATTGTCTCGTACAGTTAGCGACATAAGTCGATTAAAGTCCCCCGCAGACAGGCGCGACGGGACGGTACGACGCAATTCTGGTGGAATAACTTCCATGAAGTTTTAATAGAAACTGTTCTACTAGAGTCGAGGCGCGCCAGTTTATGGGAGCATTAAGACATCGGATTTTCAATCTTAATTGTTGAGCTAAATATTTAATTAAAATCGATAAAGAAGTAAAATTAAAATACTCCTTAACTATTATAATGAAATACTGTATTGTATCGAATAATTTTGTGCTACACATCAAGCTATAAATTTTCCAGTATAAGCTGATCTCGCATTATATAGGATTACCGTACAATGAGAGGTCAGCGTATACTGGTACTGTATAGCTTGATGTGTAGCCGTGTGTAAAAGTAGCAATATTAATCGACTTTTGTCGCTGACCGTACCTACCTATTTTAATTGAGGATGCCATTTTTTGAAGTAGGTACTAAATGTAAATATTTAAGTTTATAGAACTTGTACGTATTGGCAAGATTTGATCTCTCGTTAACAAGTGACTTCTGTTAGTAAAATGAAAATATCTACCTCGAATAAAAGAGTACTTACATAAGAACAAGTTACTAATGCAATACCAGTTAAAAAAAGAGATAGCTGCTTGTATACTTACGTATTTCGTCGACCTGTTGTTATTTCATAGGTTACTGAGTCATGTAGCATCAGACAGAAAATCAATTATTTCATGATTTGATTCCCGCTTAAATATCGATTTGAAATGGAATCGTTTATTCTGTAAATAGGATATCGGAATCACTTTTATACGTCATATTAAAAAATAAGCTAGATGTAGTCGACATTTCCTATCTGACTCAGAAGAACTGGCGAAACAAACTCAGGGATCAAAGTCTCTTTTAAAGTTCAGACATAATCTTGGTCAGATCATGTGAGGACCATGTAGAGCCGTGTCTGAAATTGTCTTTTGAGGAAAGAACCACACAAATTTGAGTGGACCTGTCTAATCAGTGCAAGCATTTGTCAGTAATCGTGCAGCTCGACTCAATACTTAAGGAGCTCAACGACTCGACGAACAATACCAAATAAAGGACATTTGGGTAGGCCGCATAAAGTGCTCAAAATGCCAGACCACCATTAAAACTGAGAAAAAGAAAAAAAAATTGGAAAATATTTAAAGAAAAAAAAATACAAAATGACCCACATAGTGCTCACATGTTCTATGTTCTATGTTAGAGGGTTTGGTTTCCGCACTTAGTCCTTCATGTGGACCATTGTGCGTGGGCCATGGCGGCCGTCATTGGTTTATTCCAACCAGCCCACCTCCCTCCAGAAGCTTATTAGATCTTCTGGTCTGCGTAGAATATCTGTGAAAGATCTGGGTGACCCGAGGGTTTCTGTTCTTATCTGGCTGACGCCTGTGCAGTCAAAGAGCACATGTGCAACGGTTTCATCAGCCTCCATGCAAGCCCTGCACAGAGGGCTGTCCGTTATGCCTATATTGTGGAAGTGTTTGTTTAGTGAGCAGTGTCCCGTGATGGTCCCCGTCACCAAGCGCAGGCCGTTCCTGTCCAGGCGTAGCAAACGCCTGGTTAGTCTGCCATCTAAGGATGGCATGGCTTCCCTGGACTGCCTGCAGCCCGGTGTCGAGGTCCACCAGTTCTCCGCTTGTGTGTGGGTGAACTCCTGTAGCCACCTGCGTATTTGGTTAAAGGGGATGGGTACAATAGGCTCGGGCCCACAGACTGACGCGCTGGATGCTCTCCTAGCTAGTTCGTCAGCTGCGTCGTTACCCAGAGATCCGCTGTGTCCTTTTATCCATTGCAGTGTCACTGCGTTACGGTGGCACACTGTCACCCGCTCCAGTGCATTGTGACATTCTAGTGTTAGTCTGGATGTAATATATTTTTTCTCTAGGGATTGCAGAACTGAGGCACTGTCGGACAGTATACGTATACGGGTGTCCGTAACTTTCCTGGCTTCTATGGCGTAAGCCGCTTGTATAATGCCCACGCATTCCGCCTGGTAGACGGTGTTGAACATTCCAAGCGGGCTGGATATATTTATGTTAAAATCGTGTGAAAAGACTCCGACTCCGGTTCCGGAGTTGGTCTTTGATCCGTCGGTGTATACTCTCATCTCTCTTGGGCCTGAGTGGTCACACCGTTCTTCCGTGAGTGTAACGCTGTAATGCTTCTGAAAGAAGTGTAGTTTCGGGGCTTTGTCGCAGGGTGATGCCATCATCGGTTGTCGTTTGATTGCATCTTCCCTTATGCGTGTGTGTTTGACCCTAGAGTCTTTGCTCAGGGTTCCCGATAGGTGGAGCCTGAAGGCGGCCAAGGCTGCCTCCTCCCGCACGATGAGGTGTAGGGGTGGCAGTCCTAGCATTACCTGTAAAGCGGCAGTTGGTGCAGTCCTCATACTGCCAGTTATTGCTACACAAGCAAACCGCTGCAGTTTTTCGAGGTCTTTTTGGGCTGTGCTCAGGTCCGTCCTGGGCCACCAGACCAGTGAGCCATATGTGATAATTGGTCGGATGACTGTGGTGTATAGCCAGTGGGTGACCTTGGGGCTGATGCCCCAATTCCTTCCGAGCAGTCGTTTGCACTGCCACAAGGATACACTGGCTTTTGTGGTAATGTAGTTGGTATGTTTTGCCCAGTTCAGCTGTTTGTCCAAATAGATGCCCAGGTATTTGGTTTCGGTTGATAGGCTTAGGGTAGTTCCAAAGAGTCGTGGCAGTTGTAGTGTCGCCAGCTTCCTCTTTTTTGTGAAGAGAATCAGTTCGGTTTTTGTCGGATTTACTGACAATTGGTGTTTGTTGCACCAGTCTTCTACTATTTTCAAAGCCTGGCGCATTAGGTTACATAAGGTGTTTTCGTGGGTGCCATTTATTATTATGGTTATGTCGTCGGCGTAGCCTACGGTGAAATAACCTTTGTCATTGAGTGTTTTAATGAGGCTGTCTACAACCAGGTTCCATAGAAGTGGCGAGAGGACGCCCCCTTGCGGGCAGCCCTTCGCCACGATGGCCCTTGTGGTGTCATTTATCGTGACCTGTACAGCTCTCATTTTGAGCATATTGGTGATCCAGCCGCTCAGGGTCGAGTCTATGTTGTGTCTGTCTAGGGCCATGTTAATGCTGTTAAACATGGTTTTGTCAAAGGCGCCCTCGATATCAATGAAGGCAGCCAGTGATGAACATTTGTGGTCCACTGCGCATTCAATCTTAGAAACCACGCTGTGTAGCGCGGATTCTGTTGATTTGCCTGTGGAGTACGCATGCTGTTGTTTATGGAGTGGTTTTCTCCGAAGAGGTCCGTCTCGAATGTGTCTATCACAGAGTCTCTCCAGGGTTTTCAGTAGGAAGGATGTAAGGCTAATAGGCCTATAAGCCTTGGGTTGTGTGTAGTCGATTTTGCCAGGTTTGGGTATGAAGATGACTTTCACTTCGCGCCATGCTAGTGGTATGTGTCTAAGTGCTATGCACGCTCGATAGATCTCCACCAGCCACGGTGTCAGGTGATCTATCCCCCATTGTAGCAGGGCTGGAAAGATGCCATCCAGTCCTGCTGACTTAAAAGGCTGAAACGTGTTGATAGCCCACTTTATACGGTCTTCTGTTGCTATATTATGGGCTCTTGACCAGTCTCGATCCGTTGGGGTCCATTCTGGCACAACCTCCCACGTCCTGTCTTCCAGGAGTTTGCAGTCCGGGAAGTGAGTCTCAAGAAGGACCTTGCTGGTTTCATGGTCAGTTGTTGTATATGAGTTGTCGGGTTTTTTCAGCGCGCCAAGAGTTCGGTCCTGGTCGGTTGATAGGATCTTCCTAACCCTTGCGGCTTCATTATTTGTCTCTATGGATTCACAGAACTTCCGCCAAGCTGTTCGCCTGGCAGTCCTGATCTGTTTTCTGTACAGATATTGAGTTTCTTTGTATAGCTCCCAGTCGTCCGGAAGTCTGGTGTTCTTAGCTCTGTTGAATTGCTTACGAAGTGCATCTCTGAGTTTACTAAGTTCGGCGTTCCACCAGGGGTTTCTCTCAGCCTTGGTTTGTGGCACCCTTAGTCTGCAGCATGCATGGTAGGCTTCGGTTATGTATTCTGATAACTTTGTGACAGTGTATTCTAGTTGTGTAGGGTCTGTTAAGTTTGTCAGTGTTAAGTGCCTAGCTAATAGCGAAGCTAGGAGACGCTTATATCCTGGCACATTGGTGCGCCGAGGATTTCGTCCCGGTATGGGCTTTCTGATGTTGGTTGTTAGTGTGAATCGGATTCTTCTATGGTCTGAGCATGAAGGCTCGTCCGACACGTGCCAGTTTGTGATACTGTTTGTCGCGTTTTCTGTAGCAAGCGTTAGGTCTATGATCGTTTGTCCCCGGACTGTGACCCAAGTGGGTTCCGAGCCGCGGTTTACGATGTAAAGGTTGTGTAGTGCTCACATTCACAAATAATAAAGCAGTAAATATAATACTTTTCAATGTAAATATTCATGTAATATTGTATATAATACAGTTATATATGCTGCAATATAGTTATATAGTACCCAATTTACAATAGAATAAAATTTGAATCCAATCCAGGGCTTCGCTGGGAGAGGACAGCAAGGGGTAGGCCCTTGCTGTCCTCTTCCAGCGACGCCCTAAGCCGAGGTCCATACCCCACAGGGGGTGCCCTGAGCGTGTCGTTGCTTAGTTTATAAGTTTAAGCCCTGGCTGGAGGCCTTAATTTATTGAAGCACCCACAGGAAAGTCCGGTTAAACAGACCACAACCTCCTAGGTTGACCTGCGAGATGCCATACATACAAAAAGAATTTAATAAAAATTCAATAACAAAGAATAAAATAATCCATTTATTTCAGGCGACGCAAGCCCATAGATAAATACGTTAACCCAGGCATCTGAAGGAACACGAGTGGGTTTTAGTCAATAAAAGTCTGACACGCCCTCCCCCACTCTTTTATTTGAGTACAAAAAGAAAATATAAGTTAATAAAATAAAGAAACAAAATTAGAAAAAGAAAAAAAATTGCCTCTCTCCAGTGTGAATTTGGGTGTGTAAGTGTCGCGTGTGGTGTATGTAGATTACAAAATGGCTCGATTTTTCAGGTTAGTTTTACCCAAAAGATGAAATAAACACATCTACCGTTCATTCAAAATATTAGGTAGAACAACAAAGCTTACTTTCCTATAAAAAAAAAACACATAAAACATCCCTCGCCCAGCATCCCCTGTATGTAGGGTACAATCTTTCTGATTTGTCGCGCAGTCCACGCCCCCTCGTTTGCTCGCGCAAATAGCTACGTAGGTATAGATATTAAAATAAGTGATAAACACATTATATTTGATCCGATTTTGTCCCGCTCGACGCTCTTGCAAATCGTAACGGGCTGATTTTCTAGGGGACACTTTAAGCTGGTGTTATTATTGGTTATTGATATTCTGGCTTCCGACAGTTCTTATGATTGTGGTAAGAATGTCCAATGACAAGTTCGATGACTGTAATGAGTCGTCCTCATTACTACAGGAATAATGAGAACTACTCATTTCAGTTCAAGACTGATTGCACTACAGTTGGGCACAAAATATCCTGAACCTCCGACAGGTATCTACAATGTTTTCAAATATTAGCAGGCGCATTTATTAAACATGTTTAATTCTTCTACTTTTCTGATTCCTACCGCATTATTACATCTTCACTCAAAACCACAAGATACCTCTTGTATGTCGGACATAAGCATAAAAAAAAAACCTTAAAAATTGATAAAAAAGAGGGGTTAAATAAACCTGAATAATAAATCATCAACTCAGTCATAGGCCTCTCCCAGGCTGCGCCACAACGCCCTGTCCTCCGCCTTCCGCATCCAGTCTGTTCCAGCCACCTTTTTAAGGTAGTCGGACCAACTAGCTGGGGGACGCCCCCCAGCTAGTTGGTCCGACTACCTTAAAAAGCCCACACTACGCTTACCGATACGCGGTCTCTACTTCAGGACTCGTCTGCTCCACCGACCATCGGTCCTTCGACAAACGTGGCCAGCCCACTGCCACTTCAGCTTGCTAACTCTGCAGGCTATGTAGGTAACTCCGGTTCTCTTCCAGACAACTTCATTTCTGATCTTATCCTTCGAAGAAACTCTGAGTATAGCCCGTTCCATAGCGCGCTGAGCGACCTTGAATTTGTGGACCAGACCGACCGTCAGTGTCCACGTTTCGGCACCGTATGTCATAACGGGCAGGACGCATTGGTTGAAGACCCTAGTCTTCAACTACTGCGGGACTGGCGACGAGATGATTTGACGAAGTTTTCCAATAATAAATATCAATTTATTATTTATATGTTCTGTTACGAATGAATGCATGAATGACTCCTGAGCATGAAGTCCTGGGTTCAATCCCGAGGTCAGCCAAAATTTTATTGGGTTCTCCCTTAAAGAATTTCTCTGTAGATGTCTGTATGTAACCCCTGTATTAAATGCGACTTAATCCTAATGGTGTAATGAAGGTATTAAGAAAGTACTTAGATACGAGTAATACTCTCATTTCGCAGGTAGACAGAGTAAGTACCCTGCCTACATTTTTGGGGAATACAGGCGTAATGTTATCATCATCATGATTTCAGCCAAAAGACGACCACTGCTGGACATAGGCCTCCCCCAACATTTGGGGGGGGATCATATGCGGGCTGCCATAATCGCTACGTTTGGCAGGCGGGTTGGCGATCGCTGCAGTACGGTGTTAAAATGCATAGAGAACGCTGCTGCCCATTCTCTAGTAAGTCCCTTAGTCGCCTTTTACGACACCCACGGGAAGAAATAGGATGGTGCTATTCTTTACGTCCGGTACCACACGGAACAGGCGTAATGTATTGTATGTTTATCAAGTGTTTAAATCTATTTCTCTGTATTGTTCCAGTGGTCATGCACAAAGAAAAAGAAGACATCCACGGACACAGAAGAGAACACTCGCCGTACGACCACGCCATGCCGGACGGAGAGATGTTCTTACAAGTAAGTTTATATTCTTCTGTTCATACCTAACAATAAAAATACGAAAGTGTCTATTTGTAACTTTTTAGCACATAGCGTGTAGATTAGGGGTCATCAAACTTTTTGAATTCATGTGCCGAGAATACTTTGATTTTGGTTCGGCGGGCTGCAACATAAGGGAAATTAATTACATTCCATTTTAAACTTATATAAAAACAACAATCATTGCAGTTATTTATTATACAATATTACAAGACATTTTTTTTTTGGGTTGGAAATTATCAAATAACTTCTCCCGTTCTGGGCGGAGCGGGGCGTGTCAGACTTTTACCGACTAAACCACACATGCTCCTTCAGTTGCCTGTGTGCCAGGGCCTCCCTTTCAGACAAACCCGCAACCCTGGCAGGATGTTACAAGGCTAGAAACAGGAAATCATAATAATATAACTCAATCAATGAGATGTTTGACATTGTTTGCTCTTAACTAATTTATCAACATCTGCCCCAATTAAGGCCCCAATAGTGGTTGTTGCAATTCTCAGACTGTTTTTGCGTGTTTATTGTAAGTACTTGTCAATTTTTTTTTAATTTCGAGACATGCATAGTAATAAATAAATTTAATTTAGCCAAGTTCTCTCCAAGCTCTAAGGAAGCCACCACGGGCCGCAGATAGCCCGGGGGCCGCGGGTTAAAGACTTTTGGTGTAGAACATGACCTGGATCAGGATATAGGATACTTACTTTTTATCCCACGGGAAAATTGCAGACAAAAGCTAGAATAATTTTCAGGTTCGTGACTGATAGACAACGCTCTGCCTAATACAGGGTGGAAGGGATATCGACGCGCATCCTGTTACCATGGATTCAGTTAATCATTCTTGAAGCCCCTGCGTTAAAAAGTTTCGGCGGTTATTAAAAAAAAATCGCTGTTCCACACATTTTGACCTAGTAGGTATTGCACTTCTGTAGGGACCATCTTTCTTTTTTTTAAATTACAGACGAGACATTTCAACGTACGGGGGTCAAATATGATGTACTGAATCCATGGTAACAGGTTTCGCGTCGATGTCCCTGCCACCCTGTATATGATATATTCCGTGTTGAGGAAAGCAATTGTCTTGCCTTAAATTTACGTTCCGGTATTCAACGGTTTTATCATTGAATTGTTCGAGCAGTGGTGGCTCCGTGGTAACAGCCGCGAGTTAGAGGGAGGAAACCGGCATGTCCTAGAACCAAAAATTCGTAGACATGCGACATTCACCAACCCGCACTGGGCCCGCGTGGTGGATTACGGCCCACTCCCTCTCACTGAGAGGAGGCCTGTGTCCCAGCAGTGAGAACATTTCTTCTGATCTATAGCTCTATCATCGGAATTGTTGTTTAGAACTACAGGATCTAGATTGTTGTTATGCTGATAGCTAACGAGCTATTCGCAAACCCCAGCAACATGAATCGTTAAGTTTTTGCAACAACACAACAAATGACTGCTGTTGTAATAAGAAAGCTCTCTTAACAAAAAATAAACCTAAAAAAGCTTGAATAAAGCAAATTATAAAAAAAAACTAAAATGCCGACTGATTTGCTTTATTTCAAGCGTTTTAATTTCATTAATATATATATTTGGAATTGACTCAGTACTAGCTTTTATTTGATACCAATATTGTTGTAATTTATTTTAAGAAAAACCTCCTCTCCCTTTTCATCATAAATATTATAGGTACAGCCTGTATCACTCCCACAATTAAGACGAATCTAACGAAACGTCATAACTATGTTAAATGTTAAAATCCATCAAGCCGTTTAGGCTACAGAGCGTGCCAAAGAAATAGACATCATAGACATACTCTTGAAAAACAATACCCTCCTTCTGGGGCAGTCGGATAAAAACAGCCCGGTACTGTAATAACTTTTGATTAGATTCGTATCTAATTATACACCGGAAAGTAGTTTAAAAAACATAATAATCAGATAGATCATTCAATTTGATATCTATGATAAAAATAAATATTGACTCCAGGGTTGCCACTAACACTAAACTATTTTCCATTATCATAACATTATAGAATTAACTCATAACCTTCGACATCAAGGTTACAGAATAACAGTACCTTGAACAGAGCATAAGTTTTTCAATTTTATTAACTTTTTCGATTTATGCTATGCAATATTGTTTATGGAAGAAAATTGGTTACTCGTACTGTGTAACATTCTTTGTTGACTTTTATATCGGAAAACATAATAATATTTCATAAGAAAATTTTAATTTGCAAGTCAGGATCAGGTTGTGGGTGTATGGAAGACACATATTGCTTGCTACGTATACATCAATACACAGATGACACCCAACCACAATGACAGCGTGGGGCACACTGACTGAATTAATTAGTAAGGCACAGTGAAGCGCGGGAAGCGGGAAACATGCGAACTTTGTTTTTTCTAGGAATCCTAATTTTGCCGTGGTAATTTTTACGATAGTTTAATTATCTGGGGTTAAACAGTTACAGTCAGTATATTAATTAAATTTAAGAGATAGAATTTCCTCTTAAGAGGGCCCTTCCCGGGCCGTATATCGTCAACGCGAGCATGGTCGAAAAGTTTGTTGTTTCATCCAGCGCAAGTGAAAACTATTAACAAACTAGTGAGAACGCGATAACATTGAACGAACAATAATGTGCGGTATTTTCATAAAACTGGTTCCAGGAAATACGTGTTTTTGAGTAAGCCTTACCAGTTTGTGAAATAAATGTTGGTTATTTAGAATCTCCATTACATTTGCAAGGTCTCTATCGTAATGCTTTCTTAACATTTACAATTTATGAGTAGGTACATTATGTATGGCCAAAGTTCAAGTAAAATTTGTGCAAAAAAACAGATTTTTGCAGGCTTAAACTGTTTTTTTTTTTACAAAAATTTTATTTTTTGCTTGCATAGAAACCTAGATATAGTGCACAAGATACCTACTGGTTCAAAAATTTCAAAAAAGGATGTGTTACAACGCCACAATCACGTACGAGCGTTTGTATAAAAAGTATGTCGGATTGGCCGCTCTTAAGAATCAGAATTACCTACCCTTTTTACTCAAAAGTTCCATTCATAAATCCTACGCAAAAGTAAAGCCTTAAGAACTTTGTTTTTAAATTCTGCAGTCCCTGCAGTAACAAGACCAATAGAGACGACATGACACAGTTATAAATTATGAATAGTTAGTCTGTAACGAAATAAATCAATAGGAAGTATCGATGCTATAAATAATCAGTACTATGTGCTTATTTTACGGTCTCTTGTTAGCTGTTCGCTGTGAGTTTCCATTGTCATGCGATACGATGTTTTATGACCATACAGAAAAAAACTTCAAGTTCATTTTTAGGGTTCCGTACCCAAAGGGTAAAACGGGAACCCTATTACTAAGGCTTCGCCGTCTGTCTGTCCGTCTGTCACCAGGCTGTATCTCATGAACCGTGATAGTTAGACAGTTGAAATTTTCAAAGATGATGTATTTCTGTTGCCGCTATAACAAAAAATACTAAAAAACAGAATAAAATAAATATTTAAGGGGGCTCCCATACAACAAATGTGATTTTTGTGCCATTTTTATTGATAATGGTACGGAACCCTTCGTGCGCGAGTCCGACTCGCACTTGGGTGGTTTTTACTATTCCTTTTTGACTTTCCGTTGACTTTTATACTTTACATTAGTTTTAAATAAAATATACAACATAACACACTGAAATATATATAATTATATGATGTACAAATACATAAAGAAAAATATGTTTGAGCCGTTAGGGGTTGAAACACTAGGGCCATGGAGTCCAGTGCTCATCGAGTATTTCAAGATATCGCCAAGCGGTTGATCGACTCTTCACGTGATCCAAGGGCTGGCCTATTTTTACCGCAAAGAATTAACATTGCCATCCAACGTAAACGGTAATGCTGCCAGCCTTTTGGGCACTTTTCTCACTGACAGCGATGCAGACGAATTTTTCGATGCCCAATGAGCTCTTCCCTTTTTTTTTCTTTAATTTTGAGTTATAGTAGTTTATAGTCATTTCGATCCCGTTTGCCACCTATAGCATAATCAGCCTACAATGTTCCCACTGCTGGGGCACAGGCCTCCTCTCTTCGAGAGGGGTGGGCTGTAATCCACTACGCGGGCCCAGTGCGGGTTGGTAGAAAATTCGAAGGCATGTGACATGCCTTCGAATTTTTGGTTTCGGGTGTAGGTTTTGGCAGCACCGTTTTAGGAGCAGTGGTGGTGAAATAATTTACTCAAAGTAAACTGCCTGCCTGTGTTCGAGCCCACGACCTACAACACGTAAGGCAGGGCCGTTAACACTGGGCCACCACTGCTAACGTTTTTTGTTTGTTACTTTCTAATGGTAATAACTACTCGTAACAGCATCAGATCTTGAATAAAAAATCTCTTAAGTATAATTATTATATTATATTCTAGCCACCACTCAACCCTATAAAATTATGTCCATCTGTTCTTCAAAGATGTCCTTTAAACCCTTCTACAATATTGCTTTGACCTGATCAGTCCACTCCATCTAGTTATTTAAAAATATAATTTACGAACTCCATCAACCCTAGGAAACTCAATGGAAACGCGCCCCCACATTTCTCCGTCCAACTTGGCTCGTAACTCAGCCTTGTGTCTGGCCAAGGAAATAGCTACGAAACCCGACGAAAAACTTGGCAAAAGTCTTTATTGTCAACGACAGAATAATTTCGGTCCCCCGTGTCAGGCCCGGTTTTCGACCGAAAAAGTTTAGCTCTTTGTTTTTTGTTTGGAATCGTGGATCAGGTTCGTGAAAATTCGGTTTATTTTATTCAGTTTTTATGGGGTGGATGAAGTTCTTGTGTATGGGTTTTGTAAGAATTATTGAATAATTTGGCATTGCTATGTTGTTGTTATATGCAAAGTGGTGTAGCGCTGTAGCGGTGGGTGGAATGGATCGCTTTATTTTTTACATGGAATTTGTTTCAATGCTTGACGGGAAAACTATCCACGATTGTAGGCAATACTTAGGCCTCCTAAATTATCCAAAGTTTAAGATAAGTGCTAAAAGTGTTTAGCCATAGTTGCATTTTGCATCAATCATAATCCTACCCATTCAAATTTAGTTGGGGTTTTCTTTGACCTCAGTTCAGACATCGCAAAATTTGATTTGCAGTATCTAGGATAAGTCTAGGTCAATTGGCTTTGAGATTGGCTCAAAGAAGCAGATCACATAGAGACACAGATTACAGATTGATACAGTTCGCATTCCTTATTGTATTTCTAAGTATAATTTTTAAAATTTGCAGATATTTTCCTGTAACATAACTTGAAATTGTCTTGGTTCTGATTATGATGTATATTTCTATTCCAGGCACTCAATGGTTTCCTGATGATACTGACGTGTGAGGGAGAGGTCTTCTTCGCCACACACAGCATCGAAAGTTACTTAGGATTCCACCAGGTATGTTCAACTTATTTCTTACCAAATCTTAGCATTCAATAGAGTAGCTAATGTAAGCTAAGTTATTATTTCACTTAGATAACCAATCACTATTAAACCCTTAATTTAGAAAATATATATTTTCAATAAGGAACTACTTCATAAAATAATAATGAAAGTACCTATTAGTTAGTAGGTACTGAGTTAGAAATGAGGACAATGTCTTGAGGAAAGTTTTGAGAATGAATGTGGCCATAGAAGTAGGGGAAGACCAAAGAAACGATGGATGGACTGTGTGAAAGATGATATGGTTAGAAATGGCGTGGGGAAGACTACTGGGATGACGACTAGAACGATGAATAACAAGAAGATAGTATGGAAGAAGAATACATAAAAAAAAAAACAATTTATTGACACACACAAGTTAGGAAACAAACAAACAGGAACAATGTTAGTTGAAAGAGTGCGGTAGAAGTAGCCATGGGCCCCAAATTAGGCACAGCCTGTATCTTGGTGGCCCAATATAGACAGAAAAGGCAGATTGAATTATTGACTATGTACAGCGTGACACAGCACAACAAGACACAACATGCTGCGCTGACCCCAAATAAATTGAGATAAGGGTATAGATAGAAGCATGAGGAACAGGGTGTAAAGTTCACTCCATTCTCCATAGAAAAGGGAGGATCCTCCGACCAGACGGGTGTTGTGTCTGGTGGGCAACTGCCCCACGGTTGATGTCGGGATGTTGTATATATGACAGTCGCGCGGTAAATTCTGCTTGCGCGATGCAGGATTTGTGTGACGTCAGATCTTTGATGCGTAGGTCGCATGTGGCGTTGTAGATGCCGCTACTAGGGCAAGAGAATGATGTTAGTATATTATACTATACAGAGCAATGGTCCTGCATATTATAAGACTTAATACAACAGTTAATTATAGAAAATCATATAGTTGACACTAATGAATGATTGGTTTATTTGTTTGACGTTCTAAAGTTTTCAGCATTTAATAGCGTTAGCATAACACGCGAAAAACAAAATTCTCCTCGTTCAATACCACGACAATTTTTTACCCACAAATTCACTTTAATTAATTACATTATTTCCATATAAAAATTACCCTATTTACCTTATGAAAGGCCGCATTAACCTTATTAATCACTTAGCCAGAATAAGATAAGGCTTGGACCAAAATTTAATTATTCATATAAAAGTGTACTATAAAAATATTAATTAACCCGCGATAAGTAAGCTTAGTGCCGTTAGTGCCACCGTAGTGTTATCAGTGGCACTTTTTATCGGAGTTTCAACGAATGGCTTTGTAATCTCTGGGGAATTTACATATTTTCACGTTTTAATACTTTTTGGGGGACTAGGTAGATTCAGTGTGAGTTATTTAGGCGCCTGCCCTTGAGAACACTGGTTTAATATGTTGCTATGTGAGAATCTACTGCACGTAGGTATTTAAATAACACACCTTTCAAAAAGGGGGTGAGCCATAAACCGGGCACAATCCCAGACTCCTATTGTCGAAGGTATACTCTGCTTATTTTGGAGCATTTAAAAGACTTTTAAAATCAAAGCAGACAAAATGCGTCATTCTACACAAGCACATCCTCCGGTAACAAGAAAATTATGTCTCAGAAGTCAAATATATATAGGAAGCAATATTTAATTTATTATAACTCTATGTGCATGTGAGGACCCCTTCACGATGATGTAGTAATGTAAATCATAGTTTTATTATATTTACCGTATCTTAGTAGGAACACTATGTAGATGTACATAGGTACACCGTCCTCTGCCTAACCCTTTGGGGAGTGCAAGCGTGATATTATGTTATTTTAGTAGGTATCTCAACGGATAGTTCGAAACCCCACATCTATAAAATAACTGTCACAACGTTCCAAAAGCTATGTATTATATAATGTAATAGCTTTCTCCCCATTCTAAGTTTTCCTCAAACAATAACTCATCCTACATCCACACACAAAAATAAATCATTTTCATATTCCAATACTTTTCAAACCACAAAAAAAAATTAACATAACCAAGGAATCCAAAAAATACGTTTTTAGAAACAAAAAAACTGCGTCGCATATTAAAATTGCTCGTTAACAAATGCCCTCCGCATTACAGCTAATAAAGTCCCCGATGAAATATTGCTATTAGAATGTAAAAACCCCGGTTTTCGACCCCCTATCGACCCCCGCTATAAAACTTTCAGTTGGCGGTGATCGTATGCGTATAAATTTTACGTCCAACCCCCCCATTCTCCTCTTTGTTTTGTTTATGCTCAAAGCGAGCGAGTAATTCGGTTACCTGAGTTACTTAAGTGGGACAAAGATTATTGGGCAGAGTGGATTAGGTGACTAGGAAGGATTGTATTGTGAATGTTATGCCTACTTATGGACTCAAGTAGGCATTGGTGGTCATTAAAATTAAACATAGTGCTTTTAGAGGAACTTAAGATCTTCTAGAAAGAAAGAAAGAAAAGAAAAGAAAAATAATTTTATTTGTCACAGAAACACGTGCAAAACATATGAAAACTCGAGTAGGTAAAAACAAATAGTCGGCAGCTACACGTCATGACTGTGACAAGAAGGCTTGCACTCAGCATGATGCTGTGCTATGGGGGACCCACAGCACAGCGCTGATTTTCAGTGGTCACCCGAAAAGTACGTACGGAACCCAAATCAGGTTTAATGAGTTGTACATAATAGCTTACAAAATAATATAAAACAAACAGTACTTAGAATATAATGCCTATACAACCAAAATTATAAGAATAAATATGACTAAAAAACATACAAATTAATCCGCTGGCATCACATACATAAATAAAGTAAGTATACTTTATATACGAGGAAGCCTCCGAGGAGACCTTCTGTCTTGTATGGATCAGAATGTTGGGCCACAAAAGGGATAAATGAAAGGCAATTGCATGTAGCTGAGATGAGAATGCTAAGAGGAATGTGTGGTGTGACACGAATGGATAGAATAAGAAATGAGTACATAAGAGGAAGTCTGAAAGTGGCACCGGTGACTTAAAAGTTGTGAGGAAATCGGTTGTCATGATATGGGCATGTGATGCGGAGGAATGAGGAAAATGTCGTGAGGAAAGTTTTGAGTATGCATGTCGATGGCTATAAGAGTAGGGGGAGACCAGAGAAACGATGGATGGACTGTGTGAAATATGATATGGCTAGAAAAGGAGTGACTACTGAGATGACAACAAATAGAGAAGTATGGAAGAAAGGGACATGTTGCGCCGACCCCAAATCAATTGGGATAAGGGCAGGAGAATTATGATATACGAGAAAACCTCCTAATGATGGTACTGTTACTAAATTGCTTCTGCTGTGTTATGTTTGTTGTGAATATGAACATATCAATTATTTTAGTTTGTACTACTGGGACACAGGCCTCCTCTCTGTGATAGGGAGTTGGCCATAACTCACCACTCGGGCCCAGCGCGGGTTTGTAGATGTCATATGTCTTAGAATTTTTGATTTTGATTTTGATAGGATATGCCGGTTTCCTCACGATGTTTTCCTTCACCGTTTTGAGAACAGTAGTGATGAAATAATTTACACAAAGTAAAGCGCCTGCCTGGGTTCGAACCTATGACCTACAACTCGTAAGTCGGCCGTTACCACTGCACACTGGGCCAATAAAACTTGTTGTATGAAGCAGTAATTAAAGTATAATAATTAAAAATCTTTTTCTTAATTAGCACACAAGAAATGCAAAAGCCGGCCAAATCACAAGTTCAAACAAATTCTCAGTTTTCTACCTAATTCCACATCTACCGACCTAATCCATGCCTATCAAAGTGCGTAGGGTGAGTCGCGATTAAAACAAATCGATTTATAAATCATTAAATCGGTCCGGGTACTTGCCACTTCCTGACAGGGTGGCACGTGGCAAAGTAAGCCACGCTTAAATGAGGGCGATTATACACAGTAAAGATTGCCAGTGTAAATATAACTGTGGACATTAAATCCGATTATTAGCATACAATTTTAGGTGAAAATTCGGCAGTGGATAAGGTTGAGGTTGTTAAAAATTAAGTGGGAACAATTTTTGTGGGTAGTAATAAAGAAATTCGTATTAATCGTGAACTGAGAATATTTACTTACTTAATCAGCCTATAATTCCACTGCTGGGACACAGGCTTCCTCTCTGTGAGAGAGAGTGGGCTGTAATCCACCACGCGGGTCCATTACGGGTTGGTGGATCTCACATATCTTCGAACTTTTGGTTCTAGGACATGCCGGTTTCCTCTCGATGTTTTCCTTCATCGTTTTGAGAGCATATTTGAATGAGGCGAAAAGCATAAGAATACCTGCGCAGAACAATGTAAATTTGTGTTTGTTGCCAAGAGAGAACTGCGTAGGATACAAATATCAGCTACTAGCTGCGCCTCGCGGTTTCACCCACATATGTCTGGATTCCGTGTGATATCGGAATAAAAGTATCCTATGTCCTAACCAAGGTCATGGTTTCAGCGTGAAAGCGTAAAACAAACTCACTTTCTCATTTATAATCTTTGTATTCCCAGTTGCATAGATTGCTTTATAAGGTCTGCTTGAAACCTATAGAAGCTCCTAATTTATGAAAACCACTTCGTAAAACTATAGCGTATTTGCTTCATTATGTACAAAGATACAGGATCGGCCAATAGTTACCTATTTTGTCGTCCCAGACCCACATTCAGCCCAAAGCTGCTAACCCAATAAATCCAGAGTATACTTCCACATTAAACATTTCGAAAAACAAACTTAAAATCCAAATGCATCTTTATTCAGAGGGGTGTTCTGAATAGCAACATTAACTTCAATCCGCGCCAGGTGGGTGCCGGGTAGTATCGATCGCTAATGGTCTGAGCTTCATCGTAAATGGCCCCGGCTGCCACCAAGATCATTTTTATTCCACGTTTTAATTTCTGCTGTTTAAGTTTTTTGTTTTCGTTTTGTTTTAGATTGAGTCAGTTTTATTTTTATTTTTTGGGACTGACTGTCTTTTGTTTTAAGTTAGATATAATTTTGTGAATGTCTTGAATTTACAGGGTCAAACACTTTGCTTAATTATGATTTCAACAGTAGGTGGTTAAGTTTTGAAGCCGTTTAAAAATTGTAAATGTAGGTAATTGCTTAAGTACGGTTGAAATTTTTAAACCATTCGCTTTGTTATGGTTATGACTAACCATCATATACAGCATATATATTGGTTTAAACATTTCATAAACAATAATTATGATTCAATCAAAATAAGGTTATGATAAAAATGGGACCCTAAAGTTAAGTCACAGTTAATAAAAACTTTCTGTCTCTCCCTTTTAAAAACTAGAGACAAATTACAGCTATATTTTCCAAAACGTACCATAAAAATGATATCATCTATCAATACAAAACCACGACGAAAAATTGCCAAAACAAAGGTCTATCAACAAAACATGATTCCGTACCATAGCAACCCCCCAATCCAATGAGAACAAAAAGCAATTACCCAACAAATCATCTTTTGACGTTTAATGCCAACGCAATATGTTGTTACTCATACCGGCCCTATACATATTTTACAAATTCATTTATATGTTTAGAGGGGGCCGAAGTTCGTGCCTTGGGTAACCCCATTGATTATCAATTAGTTTTGTACTAGCATCATATGCTGTTGCATTATGTACACTATTTATACGGTCCTTTGTTATATGACGTGTGGTAAAACAAAATTGAAAAGCATTTAAATAATTTTAGAACGTATTTTTAGGTGGTTAAGGTAGTCATTAGCTTGTCATAGGTCCGGAATTAACACGTCCATCTTCGTTACAGATGATTCTTTAATGATTGAGCTTCGAATCGATTTCTAGGGCTCGCTCGCTGTGGTTTATTGATTTACGGTTTGATTGTGACTTGCTCTTTTTGCTATTGTTGAGCGTGTATTTGTTAACTAATTATGTTGTTATCTTTCGGTTTATTGAATCTTATTAGCGGCACATTAGAAGTATTGAGTTTTTTTTTTTTTCTTCTATGTCATTACATATGTGTTTAGGCTACAATAGATTATTTTTATGGATTAACAGCTAGTATTAACAGATTTTTATAGTGAACGTATCAATTTAAAATTAAAGCTGATTTACACGGTGCGATTTAATTGCCTGTGGCATACCACCAATTGATGGAACAATAAAAGTTGCACCGTCTGAACAGTGTTCAGAAAATGCAAGTCAATTTTTGTTAAAATTTTTATTGAAATCCACGAGCAAGAAACTTGCATTGTGTCAATGGGAATTTACTCTCAGTAATAAATAAAATAAATTTCCAAGTGTGTTTCTTGTTTATTAGTTAAAGATGGGTATAAATATACTTTTATGTTAATTTTCTTCTAATAACCATCAAGTTGTACCAGTCTTACCAAGGGGTATCGTATTACCCAGTAACTGGGTTGTGGAGGTCATGTAAAATACTGGTATTCAGCTGCATTAAGTTAGACTGGAAGCTGACCCCAACACAGTTGGGAAAAGACTAGGCAGATGATGATGAACGGTCAAGTTGCGATGACGCTGCAATTATGAAACGACTGAACTTAACTTTAACCCCAACAACAAAATTCTAATTTTCTTTTTCTAGTCGGACATAGTCCACCAGTCAGTTTACGAGCTTGTCCATTCCGAAGACCGCGAAGAATTGCAGCGTCAGATCCTGTGGAACTCCTTCCTGCCCCCAGAAGTCAGTAACCTGACGCTGCAGGACGTCCTAAGGCCGGAGAGAGCGCATCTATTAGAACGGAGCTTCACTGTCAGATTTAGATGTTTGCTCGACAATACTTCTGGGTTCTTGGTGAGTGTTGTGTTGTTCTTATTAAAATGTGTTAGTTTGAAATCCTTTTTTCTATTTTGATGTCGATTATACATATAACTTTCTACACATTTTCTTTGTTTGGCGACGAACACCACGGAAATAACTAGTGCTTTGAGAAAATTTATTTTAATTATATTTAAACAACTGTTAAATGAACTAGTTTTTCGCTCTCACTACATATATTCTAAGGTTGACTGGTAGAAAATGCCTCAGGCATTAAGTCCGCCTTTGTACAGTGTAGTTTTTACTTGTGCATAAAGTTTTAATAAATAATTAAATAAATATATTGTTAATAGACATTACAATTTATTTTCGGCTATTCATATAAAACAAACGACATTGTTGTGACTTTCATACAAGAGAAGCCATCGCGTGACTTAATTATTTGTCTCATTGTTAACTTTATACTGTGCATGAAAACAGTGCATGAATCAGCAGTGTAAACAAACTGAATCAATCATACTAATTTCTTACTTTTTACATCCACAGAGGCTTGACATTCGAGGCCGCATCAAAGTCCTCCACGGGCAGAACAAGAAAACAGAAGAGCCACCTCTAGCACTATTTGCAATTTGTGCGCCCTTCGGACCTCCCAGCCTTCTAGAGATCCCTCAGAAGGAAGTCATGTTCAAGAGTAAACACAAGCTCGACCTGTCTCTAGTCTCTATGGATCAACGGTAAGGAACACTAAGAAACATAAATATTAAAACTAGAAACAAACTTATGGCTTTCAGTTAGAACTGTTCATAGATACCTCTGACGTTGGTTGACGTTGACGACGGTTGGTGCTTTGGTTAGTGAACAACTATGATGAAGTTAACATTTAAAATCGCAATATTTCGTGAATGTGACCTATTTTATTCGAGACTGTTAGTGACGACTTAGTTTGTTTCTAGCTGACGCATATGTTACACTTTGATAAAAATACTCAAAAGATAAAATGCACAGCTATGATGACTAAGAAGATGGTGCAGTCCACTGACTGGCCTTTATACTCATCGCAGACACAGCTGTATCAAGCCCAGTGCCCAAGACTTATGAATATGGGCAAACACTTTCTCCATTTTCCAAAAAACCCTTACTATATAGTAGCTAAAAATAGTAATGTCAACATTGTTAGGATAACAAACCATAAAGAGAAAGAAATTGTCACAAGACTGTAGTAATTTCACATTTTGTATATCAATATTCACATTAATCTATAATTAAAAGCAAATAGGCATTTAGGCTTAAATTAATTTAAAGACACAATACCTCGTTCGATATAATTATTATAATAGTTAAAACTAAAAGCTACCACGAGGTCTTGTGAAACGATAGTTTTAGCAAAAACAGTAACAATAAAGGATCATCAGTGATCAGAAGTATTTTATTAACCATAATAAATTGGTAATTGACAATGGAATACTGCTTGAACAATGGTTGGCTTAATTAATGGGAATTCCTCAAGGTTATAACAAAAAAAAAGATTTTTAGACAATGGCTTTACATCTAAGGTTAAGGACATCGTGAGTTCAAATATTCTTCTATGTTAAAGCATAATATTAAATGGATTGATCATTGCACTAGAAACATCTCATAAGATCGACAGGTTTAACTACAAAACATTTTAGAAAACACCAAATATTACTGGATTTTTAGAGACTATTGGTTTGATATTCATTCATTTAATTCTAGTTTTCGAAATTCTAACGTTAAAAAAAAACCGGCCAAGTGCTAGTCGGACTCGCGCACGAAGGGTTCCGTACCATTATCTATAAAAATGGCAACAAAATCACGTTTGTTGTATGGGAGCCCCCCTTAAATATTTATTTTATTCAGTTTTTTAGTATTTTTAGTATAGCGACCACAGAAATACATCATCTGTGAAAATTTCAACTGTCTAGCTATCACGGTTCATGAGATACAGCCTGGTGACAGACGGACAGACAGACAGACAGACGGCGGAGCCTTAGTAATAGGGTTCCCGTCTTACCCTTTGGGTACGGAACCCTAAAAATACAAAATGTATGGACCTTTTTGCTTATCAAAGAAATAGCGTACTTCAAACCATCGTTTCTAAATGTCATATTGGGCAAAACTATGTTTTAAATAACACCTTACTTATGTCCTCCTGACCCTTGTGTAACCGATGCAAATGTACGATGTAGCCTGATGAATGCTCAGGTATTTGTAAACACAATGAATATTATAATATAGATCAACGGTTTCCTTGTTACAGGGGTAAAATGCTGCTAGGTTACACAGATGCTGAGCTAGCGAATATGGGTGGCTATGATCTTGTACATTACGATGATCTAGCGTATGTCGCCAGCGCACATCAAGAATGTAAGTATCTAACTCGTATAGGTTGAGGAAAAAGTATTTTCGCATTATAGTATGTATGAACTTGTAATAAAATCTCTTTGGCTATACTATTTGTATCTGGCTGGTTTTGGTATCATTAAAAGTTTAAATTTTAAAGAACATAATTCCAAATTCAAATTAGGAAATTGTGTGATTTTCATTTGTTTTTCGTACTGTCAAGATGAGTGAATCTAATGAAGAAATTCGATACATTTTAAAATTTTACTACAAAAAAGGTAAAAATGCAACGCAAGCCGCGAAAAAAAATGCGATGTTTATGGACTTAGTGCAGTGTCTGTGAGAGTAGCATAAATTTGGTTTAAGCGTTTTCAATCCGGAAATTTTGATGTCAAAGATACACGTCACTCTGGTATTACGGATAAAAAGGATGCCATTTTTGAAGAAGTGGAGCATATCAGTAGTTACGACGTAGCTGAAGAACTGGGAATTGACCACAAAACAGTTTTGGCACATTTGAAAAAAACTGGGTACACAAAAAAGCTCGATATTTGGGTACCTCACGACCTCACTGAAAGAAACCTAATGAACCGTGTACTCATTTGTGATTCTTTTACGACGTAATAAAACCGAACCATTTTTGAAGAAGCTGATAACTGGTAATGAAAAGTGGATCACGTACGACAAGAACGTGCGAAAAAGGTCGTGGTCAAAGGCCGGTCAGGCTTCACAGAATGTGGCGAAACCCGGGTTAACTCGCAACAAGGTGATGCTGTGTGTGTGGTGGGATTGGAAGGGCATTATTCATTATGAGCTGTTACCACCAGGCAGTACCATCGATTCTGAACTCTACTGCGAACAACTGATGAGATTAGACCAAAAAGTTGAGAGAAAGCGGCCGGAATTAATCAACAGAAGGGGTGTGGTTTTTCATCATGATAACGCTAGACCTCACACATCTTTAGCCACTCAGCAAAAATTAAGAGAGTTGGCTGGGAGGTGTTAATGCATCCGCCGTATAGTTCTGACCTTGCACCTTCAGATTTCCACCTGTTTCGGTCTCTTCAGAATTCTTTAAGCAGTGTCAGGTTAATATCACGAGAGGACTGCCAAAACCACTTGTCGCGGTATTTTGATCAGAAGTCCCAAAATTTCTATAGCAATGGGATCATGTCCCTACCTAAAAGATGGCAAAAAGTTATCGAACAAAATGGTACCTACATACTTTAGTTAAATGTAAATAAACGATATTAATTTTTTTTTTTTGAATTTTCTTAAAAAATGCGAAGAAACTTTTTCCCCAACCTATTATTTACACAGTTCTGAAGACTCGTGATTACCTACTGTTACTGTCCTTGGAAATATGTCGTTGGTTTGCCTTGCTCATAAATCAATAAATAATACTTTCAAATATCCTTAAACAAAGATAAAGGTCGGTCTTCTACCTTGCTGACATAATTCAAAACTACATTACTTTCCACAATAGGGAATATGCATGTATTTTTTTTTTTCACTAAATCAATAATAGACTACTAATTGATGCTCAAAAAAATTATGAAACTCCAACAATTCTCTACTACAGTTCAAACGTTTGTTTCTGTCGCGGTCATGATGTGACGTCATTGTTCACGAAACTGCTTTGTTCACACTGTTTTTTAGCCCCAAATCTTATATATTATATTATTGTTTATGCTTTAAGGCTCTTACAAACACACGCGATATCGCGGGCGCGACATGCACCGACAAAGGAATTGTCTTTGTTGGTGCCTGTCGCGCCCGCGATATCGCGTGAGTGTGTAAGAGCCTTTATTCAAGTAGAAATTGCACTTACATATTTACCTTAGTGAGATTTCAAGTATTTAGCAAACAATAGATTTTATTCACATGTATTGTTTCGTCACTTCCGGCATTTTCGAAGCGGACGCGTTTTCAGATTGCGTTCCGTTTGACCAAAAAAACGCAACATAAATTAATTAATTGTAAAATAAGTAATGCATTAAAAAATGTAAAAAATATTGTAATTTGTTTCTTGACTCCTACACAATGTATATTAAAATTATGGATACGTTTTGAATTACGTGTATATTCCCTATTATTGCAAAATAATGATTCTTAATAACTTTTTATCAAGATAGAAAATCCTCGTTACTTATGCAAACCTAGTAAACAATACCAACTTACCTTAACGTTCATTGCAAATAATAATGTATTTCAGTGTTACGTCCTAATTAAACTATTATTGTTTCAGTATTGAAAACAGGTGCTTCCGGAATGATCGCTTACCGCTTCCAAACAAAGGATGGCCAGTGGCAGTGGCTGCAGACCTCTTCCAGACTAGTCTACAAGAATTCTAAGCCTGATTTTGTGATCAGCACGCATCGGCCGCTCATGTAAGTTTATCATCTCCATACATACATAATCTGCCTCTAATGTTCCCACAGCTGCGTCACAGGCCTCCTCTTTCTGTGAGAGGGAGTGGGCCGTAATCCACCACGCGGGCCTAGTGCGGGTAGGTGGATGTCACATGTCTTCGAATTTTTAGTTCTAGGACAATGCCGGTTTCCTCACGATGTTTTCCTTCACCGTTTTGAGAGCAGTGGTGATGAAATAATTTACACAAAGTAAAGCGCCTGTCTGGGTTCGAACCTACGACCTACTACTCGTAAGTCGAGGCCGTTAACCACTGGGTCACCACTGCTCATCTCCATATAAGATCAAAAATTCTTGCTGGACACTTTTTTACATACAGTAAGTTTTCTCACTAAGCAGAAGTATTCGTGTCGTAATTTTTACTAAAGTAACATAATATATTTAACGTTGTTTTTATCAATTTCAGGGAAGAAGAAGGCAGAGATCTACTCGGGAAAAGAACGATGGACTTCAAAGTGAGCTATCTCGACACCGGTCTAACAAGCCTCTATTTCTCTGAGTCGGAACAGCTCTCTGGCTGCGAGACCAACGTCACAACCCCTCCAAGAACGGCCAGGAGATACAAAACACAACTGCGGGACTTCCTATCAACTTGCAGGAACAAGAGAAGAGTCCCCACCACTCCTGCGCCACCTCCCGTGGATTACTTAGCAGCGGACGCAGTAGCGGCAGCGTACACGAATTTAAATGGCGCTTACACAGCTCCTTACGGAGAGTACCCTCCAGCCCCAACCTTACACTACGCCCCGCCACCTCTAGACGACAGATTTATAACAGCAGATAATCTCTTCCATCAATATAAACCTCTATCTTATCATTACACTCCTTACGCGCCGAATGGCTTCCTTGAACCAGCGCCTCCACCTGGGTACGAAGTGACGCCAACGTATCACCGACCACCTTCGAGAGAGTATGCCTATGTGGACAGTACTGGGAGGTATATGAGTCCAGTGACTGGACAGGAAAGGAGGTCGCCTTCCGTGGTGCCGGGACCAAGTCCTGCTGGGTCCAGCAACTCGGAGCAGGAGCGGATGCAGCAGCCGCAAGCCACCGAGATGCCGCGCCAGACGGTGCTCATGTGGGGCGCTGGAGGGGCGGCTCAAGAGGTCCCGGTCGAGTACTCCCCTCCACAGGTTTGGCGTTACCATCCATCACATTACCATACCGCTGAAGCCACTCAGTGAACTTAACTTTATATTTTTTTGACTTCCCAAACTTAATCATTGAAAATGATAAATTTTTAGACCGGATTATGTTGATATGTTGTCAAAATTCTTACGTAGATGATCGTAAATACTTAGCAAAATACTGCAATCTTTGTTACCAAGACTTGATTTTCTTATACCTCGCTCAGTGATGAGACCGAATCGGTCTTTAGGTCTTCTATTAGACTTAAACAGGGTCCTTCCAGAATCTTCTTGTAGATACGTCTTGATGTATATTTATAATTCGAGAATTTTATCCAAATATATTAAAAAAATAGTCGTTTTGTAGTATAAATGGTACGAATCACGCGATAACGTTACATGAGGTTTAGCGATTACTTTGTAAATATTTTTTTATTTTTATATTAAAAAGCTAGCTTTGAATGAAGGTTTCTCTTCGAAGCAAATTATCTACACTTTTGTAAAAAATGATTTTGTATTTGAATATTCTGACGATACTTTTGAATTCAATGCCTTGTTTATATGAGGTTACTAGATGAAAACTTATAACAGTCCTTTTCTATATTTTGATTGAACTTGAAAATAGTCTTGATTAGGTGTTGTTATTTTTTTTCCTAAATGCCTTCTGCTTTAATTCTTGCAATTAAAATCAATGTCTTCATTATTTACTGCTTCCTTTGATTTCATTTTCATGATAGGAATTCTCATCAACTGATGTAAAATCTGAAATCACATTGAATATTACATGTTAATTACTATAACTTGTGTTACTATTATTGCAGGCACTTCACAGTACTTTAAGTTACGCGGCAAGCCTCGTATAAACAAGGTACATAATATTATTTTTTATTTCAATTTTGCTCAGTTTCAAATCAAAGCGAAGTGTTTATGCAATACATATCATTATAAATATTAAGCACGCAATATTATGATCACATATCACTCAGTGATGCAGTCGACCCAATATTTTTTAAGCCTAAATACATACTAAACTCAATTTTATGAAATTGAATGAATGCCAAATTGATTGCTTTAGTTATTTATTCCAAATTCTAATTGAAAAATGTATCCATCTTCTGCTATTTTCACTTAACTAAATCTTACAAGTTAGATTATAATATTTCGTTGCAAAATTATTTTTGTGAGCATCTGATAAAGTGAAATCTTATAAGAAAAGTTTTACAACTACACTTATATTGCAAGTTTATTGTCTTAAGTGGCTTCCGAACACATTTTAGCTAATGATGGACACAAATTCATCTCCATTACCTCATCATTCTCCTTTCCCTATCCCAATCTACTTGGGGTCGGTGCAGTGTCTCTTTTTCTTCCATTAACTTCTATGAGCTATCAGTGTTCATTTTCTTCTAACCATATTATCTACCACCTTTAATCCTACTTCTTCAAAAACTTCGTTAGCAAAATTATCTGTATTGATATCTGAAATGTGCCCATCATTAGCCCTTTACTCTTGCTTATGCACTATGTCGTCAAGCATAGGGTCGACTGCCAGCACCGCCGAACCAACGCCACGTAGCATTGTAAATACATTTGTCGTGCCTTTCACTATTGTTTTTTACTCTATACCCTGAAATTTTGGCGGTTTCTGAACCTTGTTCTTTACAAGGATTATTATCAATTGGTAAACGAGGATATGAAGTCAAACGAACATTGGACTGCATCGATACAAACTTGAAGAACCGATATTATGTTTCTCCCTAGCCACTAAATTGTAAATTCCTACTCTCCCGTCCATTAGTAGTATCGGCCAGGAAAATTCCTTTTTAAAAATAAAAACTTAGACTTTGTCCACTGTTGGAAGATCAATTTTCTCTAACAAAACGTTGATGAAGTATTTATTTATGAAATAATTCAATACGTTTTTTCAGGCACTTATTGCATTGTATATATTCTTTTGTTCTGTCACCACTTGAAATAAAGCTTCCTGTTCTTGTTTATAGTCACACAATGTTCTAGTTCTATTTGCTTCTAGATTATACAACTTGTACAGAGTAAGTACAGTTATTTCTGAAACCACTAAGAATATCAGCCAGTATTTATTTAATATTTCATTGTGCTACAGTGACCGACGTTGGTACGGCATCGGTGACCTTGCGTTCAAATGACTCTTCCGCCGTCGACTTAGAATTTAAGATAGCTTAAATTTTGATGGTATGTTGTGGAAAACACTGGATTTTACGACTAAAATAGAACTATGGACAAACGTTAAACGAAAGACTTTTGAATAGGTAAAACTTCTTTATATTTTATTCTCTATTTAGAAATGATTTGATTCTCTGAAGGCATTAGAAAATCTCGTTCATGACTTTTAGTGAATTTTAATTTTTATAGGATATAAACACTGAATATCAAACTTTGAGTTAGGTAAGCAAAGTAACACTGGTGTTCAAGTCTATAAATATTTTAGTGTGTATAGGTACTATGTAAAACATTGGATATGAGTTGTATTTCCTGGTAGTACCTAATTAAATGACCTATTTTTGTAATTTTCTGCCTAAAGCTCAGTGTTATTTACAACAGAACCAATATCAAAAATATTTCGTCTTCTTATTGTATTATAAAAATAGTTTTGTCGATACGGGTCGTTCGACTATAGGTTTTGTATTGTATCGAGTCATCGATTTAATCTTCCATTGTGTGACTTTCATTTCCAATATTTATTAAGATTAAAAAAAAATATTGTAAATTCACTTTTTAAGGGCAAATAACAATTACATATCAAAGTTTTGAACCACTTAATTTTTTTCTTTGTTTATGGTCGATTTAAAATTATAATTAATAATTTGTCACAGAATTATAATTATTTTGAATCGACTTTATTCAGGGGGTCTAATAAGAAGCGTTAATCCGAAGTATCGGCCGAATGTTCGCCCGTTTTATAACTTCCATAGTTTCCTTTTTTGACTTTGAATTCTTAACCGACTTAAAGTCACATTTTTGAGTTTGGCTTATCTCTTTAATTGTCGTTTTTTTTTTCGTCGTAGTCAGCCATAGTTAGCCGTCGTCAAGCAACGGCCGAACATTCGGCCGATACTTCGGATTTATGTTCGGAGTAGACCGCCTGACTTATTTTGGCGTACCGTCAATTGAATATTAATAATCTGATTAGGAAATTACTATCAAAATCGAGTCACATTTAAAGAGACAAAATATATGACGTGTTTCCTAGAGAACTGTCATAAACAATATGTCACTTATTTGCTCATTATTATATCTATAAAACACGAAAATAATACATAAACTTTTTTGAACCCACACATGGGTTACTGGACATTTTATGTAGCCATTTAGGTACTATAAAGTTCTATATAAATGGTCAAATTCCTACCTAACAAAATTTAAAACTTCAATTAGAATTTATATTTTGCATAGATTTGAATAAAAACAACTGGTGTCTTAATGTTAATGTCCAATTCGGACAAAAAACTGTCAAAACAGACGGCAATACTTAAATGAAACGTGTTCAGCCAACATTTTTCCTAAAAATCACCATAATTTTACTCTAATTTATTAATTAAATTGTAAATAAATAACTAGGTTTAGAAGCTTAACCGTGTATTATTGAATTAATTATAATTATTCATAATTATTTAAATGGACATAATTATAAATAAGATAAAGTTATCCGAACAATTTCTGTATTTATTTTAGCATATCGTAATACATAATGTAATTAAAAGAAAATCAAATAAATTTTTCATGCCACTGATTTGATTTTTTATTTATAATTATTATACTTACATACATGTCACTTCCCCGCCCTTTCCTTCATTCTGTGGGTTGATGATACTGAATGATACTGAGCTTATTTTCCCAGACAAACCTTCAAATAATAACATCATCACTAAAAAAATTGCAAATGAAACCACCGCTGCACAGAGTTAATATTATTATTACCTAATATATACATAATTATGAACCGATAATAATCTTGAAGATAAATTTTGAAAACGTAGATAAAATCAATTATCAAAACTTTAAATTCTCCGTGAGGAGGCAATATAGTACACCATTCAAAATTATATTTTATACCCATTAGCGCCACCTAGGACCAACTTACCGAACTACTGACGTAGTGAGGTTCCACAGAAAATTCTTAGTTCTAAATGTTTTACATAGATGGAGACGTAGTCAAATTGAGAAAATGCCCTAAATTGGATATTATTAAACATATTATTATGTTTAATAATATCCAATTTAGGGCATTTCATTTCATTCATGGTCATCCTTATATTTGTGACACTATGTTATTTAGCAAAAAATAATCCTTATGAGCCTTTCGATCGGTATTCAATGATAAAGCTACAGGATAATTATTTTTCTCGTGTAACGGGTTCGATTTCCGGTTCAACCATGTAATTATTTTAAATATCTATGGATGCAGTTTAAATTGTTTTTGTTCCATCTACAATATTCAAGGTACTTTCCCTCCATGTGGCATATCCGTGGAACGTCCTGCATAATGCTTGTTTTTATATTTTCAGTTATGTGTTTTTTTAATCTTGAAATTTAGAGAAGAGTCGTCCATTTAAGATATGATCAATGTGTTGATCATATCTTAAATGGACGACTCTTCTCATGTAGGTTATAATTAATAAGCGATAAAGGATGAAATATACATTCACCATCAAAAGTACCTCCCGCCGACGTGATTTTTGTAATAGAGATTGAAATTTTCTGTGGGTACAATTTATTTCATGAAAACAGCAATAAAACAATTTCCTAATTTATTTTTTTATCTAAACATAGCTACAACACCAGACAGCATCGTTGGTCTAGTGGTTGCAAGCACTACTGCAGAGCATGAGGTCCTGGGTTCGATTCCCAAGTCGGACAATGTGTTTTTGGGTTTTGCTAATTGGAACTTCTCAGTAGCAGCGCAGAGTCTGGGTTTGTGCCCGGTTTTTTGCAATAGGCTCGCATATAACATGGGACTTAAACTTAATGGCTAAATGTAGGTGTAGCCTACTATAGGTACACATCTGCCTAACACTTCTGGGAAATGAGCGTGATGTTATATTATACTAGCTGCGCCCCGCGGTTTCACCCGCGTAAGTCTCGATCCCGTGGGAATATTGGGATAAAGAGTAGTCGTAATCCAGGGTGTCAGCTACCTCCATACAAAATTTTATCAAAATTGGTCTAGCCGTTTATGCGTGAAGAAGTAACAAACATAGACACACACTCACAAACTTTCGCCTTTATAATATTAGTGTGATGTGATTACAACACCAAAATAAAATCTATAGAAAATCTTTGTTGGCCATGAATATGTCAATAATAATAATAATCAGCCTGTATTGTGCCAGTGCCGGGCAAAGCCCCAAAAATGTGATTATTAATATATTTATTTATTTAACCATTTATGTACACACATTTATTATAATTATATAAACATACAAGAAGAAAGGAACATAAAAATACTCACAAAGGTGATGCTTATTTCTAAAGAAATCTGTTCCAGCATGCCTGCGATAGGAAAGTAGATAAAGAGATGGTAAGAGTATAAATAATTATAATTAAATTAAAATAATAAAAACATACGCATGACGAAGTGGAGATCTTTATAGCACTGTGTGACCTAAACCCGCACTTAGGTCACGGTTCTCCGTGACTTAAGTAGTCCATTTTTACACCGTGCGAAAATGAATCTACCTACTTATTTCACAGATGCTTAATAGCCAAGAGCAGATACTTTTTTTCTTTGACACTTAAAAATTCACATCACACAAATATCAAAAGTTTCATTTCATATCAAAAGTTTCGCAATACCAAACGAAACCAGTTTGATACTATGTAGTTCACAATTCGTCGGTTTTCCATGGTTTAACTATATACTATCGAAAAAGAATGCGTTCAATTTGCAAATGGTTAGTTGCAGTTCACAATTTTCCGACAGTTTATAATCTAACGGAAATAATACCGATAGATTATAAACTAACGAAGTTCATAACTGTACGGTGACATTTCACACATTTAATAAAATAATGGCGTAAAGAGAATAAGTCAAATTATTTTTGCGATGATGTGTTACTGGCGTACTTTGGTCAAGTCTCAAAAGAGTACGCCCCATCGAGTTTTTAGGCTACCAACTCATTGTTCAAATGTATAATCAATACTTCTGGCCATACTTTTATAATTAAATCTTTTCAATAAATTAAAAAGATGGCGGGTTTAAGTCACTCGAGTTATAAAATAGAATACGATACTCGTTACTTAAGTTAGACTAATAATGTATGGCGTTTAGCACCCTCGCTAGGCACTAACTTCACGCCGTGCAATAATACACTACTTAAGTCACACGTATCGTAATGTACTATTCTTTACGAGAAAGGTTCTTCAGGTAGATAGCGATTAATCTAAAAATGCTTATAGATTTTTTTTTTCTCTATAAAAATATTGAAAATCTGGAACAATGCACCCCTATCATAATAAGTCACTACCTAGGTACCACAACAGTCTCAGATCCTATTTGAACCGTTGCATTCAAAGACATTGTTTATAAAGATAATAAATAAACAAAGTCGATGTGAGAGTTGCGCGTGCGTTTATTTCATGAGGAATGTTATAGAGTTGTTGAATGATCAAACAATTGTATTCGTATCAATAATTCATTTTATATATACATACAAACATAAACTCACGCCTTTTTCCTATGGGGGAAGGCAGAAATCTTTCAGATATTTTTTATAGGAAAGAATTCGGTCACCCCTTCTACAAGTAAGAAAAACAAAAAAAAATTGAAAGAAGAAGAGCGTATATCTGCATGCTAATAAATCGTCGGTAGCAAAGTACAAAGAGACGACTGCACTTTTTACGAATTTAACTTTTTTCATACTTAATTCAACTCAGAATTATACAATTTTGTTCTGTTTAAGAGGCTTATTGCATTTTGTCAGTAATGTTTGTGTTAAATGGCTAACTTTGGCGTTATTATTCTGAGAAACTGAGTCTTCGATAACCTTTACTTATTAAGTGGTGAAGAATAATTATTCAGTCTCCCTTTTCCCAATTTTTTCTTATCTATATAAATAGATACAGCCAAAATTCCGAAGCAAGTTTTCATAAAATGCGCGACGGCACTTTTTCGAGCTCGTGGATTGAACTACTGTATATAAACAAATGAAATGCAAGCAAACCAGAACAGGGTTTACTTACACTTTGATCAGATGCTCTTGGAATATATCATACTAGGTGGTATTGTCTAGGATGACCTATTATGATAATGATCTCAGCTTTAACCTGTATCCACCCAATACCGAGTGTAGGTTTCCTTTATTGCACGCCATTTTCACCGGCAAGGGTTAGCATGACCTACATAAAAGCTGCATAAAACTGTTGCTTATCACACACACAGGTCTCCTCTCGGTGAGAAGGGGTGGGCTTTAATCCACCACACGGGCCCAATCCGGGTTGGTAGATGTCACAATGACATGTCTTCAAATTTTAGTTCTAGGACATGCCGGTTTCCTCACGTTGTTGTCCGTCACCGGTTTGAGAGCAGTGGTGATGAAATAATTTATACAAAGTAAAGCGCCTGTCTGGTCTCGAACCTACAATCTACAACTCGTAACTCACGGCAGTTAACACTGGGCCACCACCCTGGGCCACCACTACTCCCCAAAGCATGGTTAGCAAAAATGACTTGATTGCTGGACGCAGTGCTCTTTTCTGTGAGCAGGAAAAATAAGCACTAATTAAACAGTTACCGTTGGACCAAACACACTCCTTCTTAATTTAATCAACCTATGAACTATCACAGGTTAATTGAATTAAGAGGAACTATGTAACAATAGTACATTATGTTTTGTATATGGTTAGATAGTTCTAACCCTATACAAAGCATATACTATTGTCAATAAAGAAACATGAGATCACTCTAATATAAAACAAAAGAGGTAAAAAAAAACAAATGCGGTTTTATCATCTCTATGGAATTCGTCACAGTTGGATACTCGACAGTAATCCGACGTCGTTCTGGCACTCTTTGACGGGCTTTCGACTCAGACGCATGCAGTGTTCGTATTAGTACTGTCGCAGCGAAAAGTATCAGTGTTGTGAAAATGCAGTTAGCTGAAGTTTTGTGTTATATAGTTTTGACGGTGAGTGTACCAACTTTATTTATTTTTGTGTTCTTATTTATAAAAAATACCAACACTGTACCATTATTATGTTAAAAAAATATATACAAAATTAGGCCTCTTATAAATATGTAAGAGGCCTAATTTTATTTGCGTTTGTTTTAACGTAAAATTCATGGATACTTCAGATTTCTTTTATTACGATACTTTTGGAAACAAATTAGCCAATGCTAGTGAGTTTTTGTTTTATTGAAGTCCGATCATTATTTTCTCTAAGAAAAAAAGCTTGTTTTAGTTCGATCAGAAATGTAACTGTATACGCCGTTAGATCATCAAGTAAATACCTTAGTAGCGCTAAATATCCTAGTCAGTTTACAAATATTCTAGTCAGTTTGCATGCTAGTTTTAGCGTATTGTTTTAGAAACTTAATTAAAAAGCCCGAGCATCTGTAATGTACTACAATTCTTGCAAATAAATTTCATTTAATTTCATATTCATATTCATTTATTCACATTTAAATAGAGTAAGTACAATTGGTGGTTTCACATGTTACATTATCCAAAACCTGGACCTTGTTTCAAAACCTATGTCCATGACTTTATTTATTAATCGCAAGGCATAGTAATAATAATTTTGAACACACTACGAAAAACTAATTCTACGGAGACTAGAGCACGTCAGTCAATATGGTTTAACCAATAACCTGAACAGTGAAAAAATAATTTTCAAAATTGACGGAACATACATTTTCTTTTTAAACACAGCCGAAGATAGGTATATCGTCCTCTTTCTTGGAAGTCGGTTAAAAAGTTAAGTAGATAGTATTTATTCAAGCTCTTTAGAGTTTTCTTATAAAATTGCAAATATACTGCGATACTATAACATTATGAAGAGGTTTTTTAAGTTTATATGTAGGGGGTACTCTTCGGAACTACTGATTCGATACCGAAAATTCTTTCAGTAATACTACAGCTACAGTATTTCCGATTGTCATAAGATATATTTTATGATAAAACAACAAATGTTACACGGACGAAATAGCGGGCAGAAGCTAGTCTCACGTTTATTAAGAAACATGGTGGAATCACAGGAAAGAAAAAAACCGGCCACCGAGTCGGACTCGCGCACGAAGGATTCCGTACCATTATCTACAAAAACGGCAAAAAAATCACGTTTGTTGTATGGGAGCCCCCTTAAATATTTATTTTACTTTGTTTTTTAGTATTTTTTATTATAGCGGCAATAAAAATACATCATCTGTGAAAATTTCAACTGTCTAACTATCACGGTTTATGAGATACAGCCTGGTGACAGACAGACAGACGGTGGAGCCTTAGTAATAGGGTTCCCGTTTTACCCTTTGGGTACGGAACCCTAAAAAAAGAGGAAAGAAAAAGTATTCAATCATGTAATTCCGTGGTACGTTTAACCAACAAGACAATACATAGTAAAAACTTTTCTTTTTTTTGGCGATTTACATTTTATTCTACAATTATTGATTATCTACAAAACTAAGACACACGTTAAAATATTACAAAATAAACAGGAAATAAAATTCTCAGTAGCCAGGAGTCTGGATATGGGCTCGCATCATGAGACTTAAACAACCTTTAAGACCATGTTATCACATCACATCACGCTAATATTATAAAGGCCAATAAATAATAAATAAAGAAATAATAATAATAATATTAAAAGGGGGTTTGTGACTGTGTGTGTATGTTTGTTACTTCTTCACGCTCTAATGGCTGGACAAAACTTTGATAAAATTTTGTATGGAGGTAGCTGACACCCTGGATAGAGACATAGGCTACTTTTATCCCGATATTCCCACGGGATCGAGACTTACGCGGGTAAAAACGCGGGGCGCAGCTATTATCACCAATAATCGCATTCATAAAAACTTTGACTTTGAAAACATAACTGACGAAATCTGAGTGTACTGTAGATATATTACACTTCTGCTAAATTTTTCATGGATAAATAAAATAATCTAACTAACCAATTTGAATTTATTTTTTATTATATTTAATTTCACTTATATTCAAAGTGGTTAATTAGATTATTTTCTCCTTTAACTATTTGATCTAACTACAAAATAACATCATGTTGTCTATAATCCACGAAAGGTTAGTCAGAAATGTAATACCTCTATATAGTACACTCACATTTCGTCAGTTATGTTGTCAAAGTCAAAGTTTTTATTAATGCGATTATTGGTGACAAAAAATGGTCTTAAAATTTGTTTAAGTCTCATGTAATGCGAGCCCAAATCCAGACTCCTGGCTACTGAGAATTTTATTTCCTGTTTATTTTGTAATATTTTTTTTTTACTTTAGATGTTAAACCCCATCTCAATAACGCATGTGACGGACGGACCCTTCTCTGAGTGAATTCACAAGGAATGCAGTATTGTTTGTAATCATCTAGAATTCTAGGTGTTAGTATCGATTAAGTTAGAATAGGCGCATTCATCGTATTACGTTAAATGTAATGTAGGCAATTATTAGTGTGAGAATGGACAGTATATTATTAAATTATTAAAAGAAAGGTGCTTTTTAAAATGGTAGTAATTTTGTTCTTCCTCTCTTAGCTCGTAAAACAAAAGATACAAGCAAAATCATAAAAATCAATAGACAAAATAATATCAAAAACATAGACAAAACTCAAGAAGGTGCGTTATGCCCAGTAATGGTACATGTAAATAAAATCTATTTAGCTTGAATCATTTCAATCGCCATATTTGTGTAGGTACTCGTAGATGCGATGAATGAAGATTTTTTTCTTTATTTCTGTCTTTTTATATGAATAGACTATCATCTGCATCATCTGCCTAGCCTTTTCCCATCTATGTTGGGGTCGGCTTGCAGTCTAACCGGATGCAGCTGAATACTAGTATTGTACATGTAGTGACTGCCTATCTGACCTCCACAACCCAGTTACTGGGTAACACGATATCCCTTGGTAAGACTGGTTGTCAGACTTTTGGGTTTCTGACGACCCGTAACAACTGTCAAAGATCTACAAATGACAGCCGGGACCAACGGCTTAACGTGCTTTCCAGGTCGGAGGAATCTTGGTATGAAAAGATGGTCACCCATCCACGGACTAACCGCGGCAAGCGTAGCTTAACCTGATCGATCGACCCGTGCGGCAGTTATTACTTAGCCACAAGCTCCTCTGAATAAACTATAATGTTATAAAGAATACAAACAAACAAATATATTTTCCGTGACAACAATAATTTCTATTCATGAATAAAAGAACAATGCCAACTGCCCATACATTTGAAAACCTGATAATGAAAGTGTATGTAAAGTTGGAAGGTATAATAGAAAGACTACATGTAAGTTTAGATAATAATGTATTATACTCATTTTTACGATTTAAACGCTACGAAGTCCAAAAAATATTAATATTACTTTTTAGGTTAGGAATTGCCGATTCCAAATACGAGTATAAAGAAATAAATGTGCTAGAACTAATTATTAACGCTTGTAGTTAAATTGGAATACTTGGTCAGTGGGTCGTCTTAGAGGTACCTACTTACCTAGCTATGGTTTAAAACGTCTTTTTTACTTTGTGAATTCCTTGAAACCAACTGCCCTCGTCACTGCTTAGACTCTCGATGATTGGCAATATAAATTGAGTGTCGAGCATTAACTCTTGTTTCTACAGCTCACTTATGTACTTACTAACTACATTTTTAGCATAATAAACGATAGTTAGATAGTTTATATACCTCTAAAATGTCTAACTTAGTTCTTGTATTGTCAAAAGTGATCACTTATCATTTTATTGGCCTACGGTACATACATATCTGATGAACAAAACGGTAAAAACAAATAAAACACTATGTTTAAGTGGAGTGTTTTATTAATTATCGTCATTTTCCTCTAAATCTCTTACAACTACGTCATCCAGAAATGCTGCTGGAACAGATATATTTTCTTGATTGATACCTATTAGTACCAAGGAAATAGCCCATAAGCCCATCCAAGGTACCACACTAATGTCATAACGTGAGCGCACCATCCAATGGTTCGATATCAAGGTCCAGGGGTGGTAAATAGGGTCGTAAAAAGAAGTAACGAACACAAAATGGCACAGTTTACAACAAGACGCAAACGCAACTATGAAAGACTTAGGGGCGAGGCGTATTTATCGTAACAGATAGAAATAACCGATATTTAAAAATAACAAATAACAATTGTTCCTACCAATATAAATTATCTGTTACTTAATATAACAGTCCGTGAGGGTCTGTTATTTACTGTTACTCACATACACACTTACACAAAAAAGAAATATAGCAAATAAAATATCGCCTAATATACCGTTGGTGGTCTTACAAGAACAAACATTTTTGAAAAACGGACTCCTCGATTAGGTCATGTTATCTATTACTGTGAACGTATTTATCGTCCGTAAATAAATAACAGGCTGTTATTTAATAACAGATATTTGGATATGTTATTTTTTTGCAACAGTAACAGTGATAACAGATATCGTGTTTAACCTGTTACACAAAATCCATCTCTCAGTACTGCGCCAATGCCAATCGCAAAACTGTCAAAAAATCCGTTTCAGTCGTGCGAACTCAATAACATAGGTGCATGATTAATTTATTTAATTATAATGTTATTTTTATTTAATCTGTAGGTAAAGAATAATAAAAAAATACTAACTGATTAAATAAAACGTAAAATAATGTATAAAACTCAGAAACGAGAGTTGAATAAAGTCAAGTAGCAGTGTCTAAAATGGAACGTCGTAAAAACGAGTAGTTGAGATGCGTTCAAAACGGTTCCCTATCCATTTGCATAAAATTTTAAGACCTAATATAACTTAGCATAATTTTGTTTGGCATAATTATATTTTCGCATAATATAAATACGCATAACAGCTTACGCATAATTTTTTTAAGCATAATTTCTCTAACCATAATAATGATTAAGCATAATATTCTAAAGCATAAATTTATTAAGCATAAAGTTCTAAAGCATAACTTTTTTAAGCATAATATCCTAAAGCATAAATTTATTTACGCATAATGATATTATAACATATTTTTTTCGACGATTCGAACCAATTTATTTCGACGATTGGAAAAAAGTCATATCTCCTGAATCAGGTAATATATAACATATTAATATAATAAACGTATTGAACAATTTTGTGGGTTTTTTTTTTCGCTGTAGGAAGCATGAAGCAAGCAAGCATACAGCATGCAAGCAAGCATGCAGCAAACAAGCAAGCATGCAAGCAAGCATGCAGCAGGCAGGGTTTCCGTCACGGCTCAGCGCTGCGGGCCTCCGGCGGCCCCACGCGCCTACGCGATTTTAAATTACACTCTAGGGGTAGGACAAACAAGACTACGTGGAGTCAGTTTTGCAGCAATTCGGTTCTGTCACTAACTTTTGTTGCACTAAATATTATTATGCTAATAGTCATTAGGCCTACTAACGTTATGCGAATCAAATTTATGCCAAAACAAATTAGTCTTTAAGATGATTATGCCAACATAAAATGTATGTCTAAAAAATTATGCCGAAGTATTATTATGCCAAAACAAATTGTGCCAAAATCGTTATGCCGAAGTATATTAGGACAATGAACATTATGCGAAAAGAAGGGATCCCGTTCAAAACATGGTAATTTTATAAGTTTACCCGTAGAATGAATAAAGAAATATTAAAAAAATACATTTTTCCTGCGTTAACATTGTGATAAGCGTAATTAATATACAATTCAATTAGCTGAATTTTAAGATTTATTTCATGTGTAAACATAGTCAGGTGAAAACTGAACATTCTTCTTTCAATAATTAAGTGTCATCGAACTGGAATTGTTTCCCAAAGATCATCTATACATCTTTATCACAAAAAAATCAATCAATCTGCCCAGCCTTTTCCCAATTATGTTGGCGTTGGCTTCCAGTCTAACCAGATGCAGCTGAATACCAGTATTTTACATATAGTGACTGCCTAGCTGACCTCCACAACCCAGTAACTGGGTAATACGATACCTCTTTGGTAAGACTGGTTGTCAGACTCTCGGACAGAAACCCGACGCATAACGACTGTCAAAGAACCACGAATGACAGCTGGGATCAACGGCTTAACGCGTTTTCCGAGGCACGGAGGAGTCACGGTATGTAAAGATGGTCATCCATCCACGGATCAACCCCGGCAAGCGTAGCTAGCCACGAGCTCCTCAAATAGCATAACATAACATCACGCCTGTACCTATAGTACACCCACATTTCGCCAGTCATGTTTAAGTCCCATGTAGGGGGCGAGCCTATTGCCATCAACCGGGCACAAATCCAGACTCCGGGCTGCTTCTGAGAAATTCCTAATGGAAAATCCCAATAACACTTTGCCCGACCTGGGAATCGAACCCGGGACCTCATGCTCAGCAGTCGTGCTTGCAACCACTAGACCAACGAGGCAGTCAACGAGCTCCTCAAATATCTATAAATAATAATAAAAAAATAACGTAGTCAAAACTGTACAATGATAATAACAAAAAGTAACGAGGAAAAGGAACGTAGTGTGGGAACGAGTCTGATGCCCAAAATATAGTTTTTTGATTGTCCGTTTGTCTGGATGATATTAACAAGGATATTTTTATCCCGGTGGTATGTTCCCGTGTGTCAGACCGACGCAACCCGGAGACGGTGTTCAATATACTTACAACAAATTATTTGAAAGACTCGTAAATTACAAGATTGTTAAGTGAAAAAACGTTGTAAAAAGTTAAGATGCGTCTTGGGTTGTGATAGAAAACATCTAACGCGATGATACGAAGCAACCAGTGTACGTTGGAACACAGCGAAATGAGGAACTTTTTTCAATGTATAGTGTGTTTCTTCTTACTTGGCCGTTTTGGTAAACAAACCCGGTAAGAAAATCACGAGTTTTTGTATGAATCACACGCTTTGGGTTAGGTTAGGTGGGATCCCAGACTTGAGATGGCCCGCAGAGGCGGGCCGGGGATCGCGGAAGTCGCACCAGATCCTATACAAAGATCCCCGGTGCAAGTGTGGGAAGGGACACTGGGGTGGTTTTTAGTCAGTAAGAGTCTGACAGACCGCTCCGCCCAGGGCGGAGGAAATCCATGAGGATTTTCCACCCCGTGAAAAAAAAAAAGGTTAATAAAAACATACGGTATGAATAACATCAAAAACTGCTTCGATTTAACCATTGACCTAAACCCAAGCAAATATTTTTTAAACACAGTACACCATAATATTCGTTTACCAAACAAGATAAGTAAAGAAAAAGACACTTTAATAGAATTGTCCCATGATTGCTTATCCTTTGACAAGTAGCGTCACTTAAAGGCGTCAATCTAAAGTGGTCGTCGTATTTGTCGTGTTAGCACGATGCGTTTGAACGATTGATATTATGTGCATCAATAATCGGTATAATTTGATTCTTATATCGATTCGTATCGGTAAATCGGCTATGTTTGAAGTGGCGAAATCTGGTGATGTATTAGGAGTTCCAATGGATTCTCTATGGGTTTTAATAACACATTGTTTTTGGAAACTGTCTATAACTCGCAGACTGTTGAACTTTGTAGGCGATGATAAGAAATCCACGCGGACGTAGTCGCGGGCAAAGTGCTAGTAAAAATATATATAAATACTAGGAGCAAACACAACAAAAGTCCCTACAACCAGGCTCACGAAAATAGGTGGCACATTTAGATGCCAATGTTACATACGTTTTTATAATAGACTAGGAAGTCTATTATAAAAACGTATGTAACATTAATTAACATTAATTGAATAAGGCTTATTTCTTGAATGTGGCTAGGAAGCCACATTCAAGAAATAAGCCTTATTCAATTTAAATCTTTTATAAAGCGGAATATAAACCAGAAAGCCTTGTGGACTGTTAAAGACTGTATTGAGTACAAAAAGGCTTGGGATTGAGCTGCTCCAATTTTATCTAGTCGATCTTGATTATTTTTGCTTCTATATTCCATTTTACTTATACAAAAACATGAATAATTACTGTTTAAAGTATTTTAATTATCGTGAATGTGAGGACTACGCTGGTATTTTTTTTTCTACTCTCAATTAGTTTTAATGATGATCTGGCAGTTTGAGTACTTCATCCGGCCTACCCAATTGTCCTTTCTTTGGTATTGTTCGTCGAATCGTTAAGCTCGTTAATTTCTGAGTTGAGCTGCACGATAATTGAGAAATGCGTGCACTGACTGGACAGTTTCACTCAATCTATGTGGTTCTTTCCTCATAAGACATTTTCAGACACCGATCTACATGGTCTTCACATGATCTGACCAAGATTATGTCTGGACTTTCAGCATTCTCAGAGTCAGATAGGAATCGCTGACCTCATCTAGTTATTTTTTTATATGATTGACTATTTAGTATTTAGTAAAAGTGTTTCTACTGCAAACGTACTAACAGAAATAAAATCATTTATCATTCATCAACGTGTGTAAATATTTTCTCAGACCGACCGAAATAATGTAGTCCGCAATAGTTATAAATTCATAAAAACCAAGCCACTATTAGAATTCTACACAGTTACCACGTTTGAAACCGGTTTCAAGAATTTTGAAAGTTTTTGTTTGTAAAAAGACGCGTTTTATTCTGAGATAATTGTTTTAGAAACGTAGATATACCTAACATAAAATAGCTTAAGACAAACATAAGTCTATTGGAATGCTGTAATACTAGATCCACAATTTTATGAACTCTAGAATTATACCCTAATTGAAGCTGTGTTACTTTGTTAACCAGCGAAAGTAGGTATACGCGGAGTAAAATATTAAACCTGCTTATTGTACCTGTACCTATTTCTACGTTTTCTACAAACACAAAAAGTTTAATTGTTCAAAACATCACGCCTGTATACCCTGAAGGGTTGGACAGAGGCGTATTAGTATACCGTTATAGGGAGCAAGCCATAATCCGGTCACAAATCCTGACTCCGCGTCTGCTACAGAGAAATTCTTAATGGCAACACCCAATACCACTTTGCCTGACCTGGGAATCGAACCCAGGAGCACAGGCTCAGCATTCGCGATTACGATAACTAGACCAATGACTTCTTGGCGGGAAAGTGAAGCGTCATGTTAGCAGTTTTGTTTTATTTTCTAAAATTTGTGTTTAGCCGAATATTAATGTGTAATAGGGGTGGATTATTAACCATTAAGTGTTCGTGAAGCTGCACTAGTGTAGACAAATGAAACAAAACAGTGCAACATCACTTTAAGTTCTCTCAAGAAGTCCGCGCGAGGTTTCAGTAAAGTGCCGCGTCTTTACTGAAACTCAAGGGGAGCGGGGCGGGATATCATCTATCATCTTTATCATGCATCATTGAATGGAGTTCATTTCATAATTATACATTATTAATATTAGTTACAGCTTTGTACTAGTTACCTAATTTAACATGACACTGGCTAAATGCACAAACCGTGCGAAGCCAAAAAGAAAAAAAAAAAAAAAAAAAACTAGACCAACGAGGCAGTTAGTTTAACGCTGTGGATTTTTTTTGAAATAGTTCAAACCATCAACAATATGAACTTTTAAGAATGACAAAAACGTCCCGAACGATACTAATATCATTTAATTAAACACATAACTTGTTCAGTGACGGACTTCATTTTCTGACAGAGGTATTCAAAATCAAAATATTTTATTCCACATAAACCTACATGGGCACTTATGAAACGTCAGAAGCTAGGTGCACGGTTCCAATTGGTCGTTTCCTATGGAGAAGAGCCGGCAAGAAACTCCACGGTTACTCTTTAAAAAAAAGTGGGCTTTTACAATGTTTTCAAGTAACAGTGTTAATAGGTATGGGAGGACAGTGTAGGCCCGTCAACAAGTACCAAGTATAACAAAATAGAAGATGGTTTACAAAGCTACAGTCTATTAAGCCTACAACGTTCTCACATTCACAAATTAAAAAAGAAGCTATATAAAATATTACTAAAATAATAAAAATAAAAACCTACAAATTTAAACCAAATGACAACATTGCCATTACAACTGTAACAAATCTGAATTAATATTCTGTCCACAAGTCACTAATAAATATTTTAAATTAAAATTGTAGGTTATGTCAAAGTATGTAAAAAAAAAGAAATAAACATCGTATCGACATTTACATAGTTATGCCGTTAATGAGGTACCAGGGAAGTCACATGTGCAGAAGGAATTATTGCCAAACTTGTCTTCAACATAGTCTTTTTTGATTAGGACACGTACTTATGATGTGGGTTTTGAACTTTCCATCACTAAGTTCTATAACCGACTTTGGCAACTTCTACAGATCGACCCTAATTTAGGGTCATATCTATTAGGTAACATAATACAAGCTACACCAAATGGGCAGGCAAACCTTTTTCACTGTATTTTCCCTATTCAAGATCGGAGGACAATGTTCGTCTCATTGTTAGATAAATGATGATGTGTTACATAAGAATGCTCATCAATCATCGGTCAATCATTTGTTATTATTTACTCAGTATTGTGGTCATTAGAGACATCGTCATTATCAACACAAATGCTATCTTAACTTTGAAGAAAAACATTGATAATGCGGTTTTCTCTTTTTATTGTAAGCTGACGAGGCCAGATTAGAAATCAGCTTGTTCAATAATATTATTTCTTAGGCACCTAATTAATACCTTAGAGACCTAGACTTGACTTCATGGAGAATACTATCGAAATCAATACGTATTGCAAGTGATCTTCAGCAGTGACAAAACTCTAATTTTACTGCAGAAAGAGAAGCGAACTCAATATTGAGTTCAAAGATATAAGCTGATAATTAGTGCTGATCCATGCGTCATTTTCGTGAACGGGCGCTATCAGTTGGGACTGGACATCTCTTAGCTGCCACGGCTCATTTTTAATTAATTTTAGTTTTGAATTGTTTTTTTTTTTTTATCACGGACGCTTCTGACGTTTTGCATCGTTCTCACGTGTATATTTTCAATAAGAATGATGTAACCAATACTTTGTATCAAATATTTTATTTTAAAACAGTGTCCGTGGAGTTTCTTGCCCGTTCTTCTCCATAGGAACCTACTATTTGGAATGGGCAACTAGCTTCATATTTGTAACTGACCGACTTCTTGACAATTCAAAAGTGCCTGTAAATGGTTTAATTGAAATAAATGCTTTGAGTTTCAGTTTGAACAGTGAACCTGCTCACTTGGTTCGTGGGTGCCGCGGTTAAAATTAATATCAGTATTAACCATCACCACCCTAAAATTGACGTCCTGTTACGCCAATTGTCCACTTAGGCCATTTGCAAACTGTAGCAGTTCGCATGCCCTAAGTTGTTTTTTATTTACTAGAAGATGTAGGAGTAAACGTTTCCCTTAGTCAACTTTTACGACCAGCGCGGGATGATAAGCAGCCCATTCATTCTATGATTTTCGACGTTATCATAACAAAACTATCTCGGCTACATAGTAAGAATCTAGGCTAAGTCATCCGATATTCTATCACTTGTGTTAATTTTCACCTTCGGAACTTGATACTTCTTGAACTAAGAGAAAATTATTAGTACACCGATCCATTTTCATGGTCTTGGTGTTGTCACGAGAACTGGGTCAACCGGATTATAACTAGTTAATAGATATTAGGATAGATAATGATGGTGATGATGAAATTTTTATAAGCTGGGATGGTGATAATAATGATATAATAAATACTGACTGCCCCGTTGGTCTCGTAAACGTAGCGCAAGTGCTACCGCTAAACATGAGGTTCTGGGTTCAATTCCCATGTTGGGCAAAGTATTATTGGGTTGTTCCATCAGGAATTTCTCATAAACAGCCCGGAGCCTGGATGTGTGTCCGGTTGATGGCAATAGGCTTACTATTACGAGGGACTTAAACATAATAGGCGAAATGTAGGTTTAAAGATATTTTATTCTCAAAAAAGACACTTACATGAGATCAATGCTTAGCATAAATTATAAATATAAAGTTCGCCACAGACGTCACGGTAGCAAAATGATACACCCATCCAATGCATTCAGCTTTTAGGAAGGGTGTTATTTGTGATTAAATATTCAAATAATTGAGTTTTGAATGCATTGAACGAGCGTAACCTTCTTATACATGCGGGTATATTGTTGTATAATTGTGCTCCTTCAAAAGTTAACATTTTTTTGCCAAACTTAGTTCTCATCTTCGGTAAAATCAGAAAACAAAGAGAGCTCGGCGAGTGCTACGTTGGGTTACTTTTTTTACTTTAGTAAACGATAAATTAGTCTGTATACTTTTGTTGAGTGCCTTACGAATGAAAATACATGTATTGTAAATATATAACTGACTAATGTTCATTATTTTGGTTTCTTCATGCATGTTGATGATAAATATGGATAGTTAAAAATCATTTTTATTACTTTGTTTTGGGCAACTTGGAGACTTGCTAGCTTCGTCGTTAGATGGTGTGACGCAGTCTATGTGGAATACATCGAACTATGTTAAATGTTCTGTTTGCTGAATGTGGATGTACTTTATGTGCACCTCTGCCTAACCCTTCGGGGAATACAGGCGTGATGTTATGTTATGTAATAAATACTGATGGGGAATCATCACCAATTTCAGTAGGCTGCTAGTTATCATTGCTCTAAGTGACAATAATGTTCTCTTGAAATAATGATTTTGCTAGCAATACCATAACACAGTGAGAGAAGAAACCGGTAGAATTGGATGATAAAGACATTGCCTGGTAGTTTTTAGTACATGAGTTTGAATATTTAACTGGAAGCGACTAGCATCTAACCCCCACAACCAAATTACCGGGGCTTCTTGATTTGTATATTTTTATCAATTATTACTTTCGGTCTTCTGAATACTCATAAAGAATATCATGTTTATGCTTACGTGCTTTAAAAGGCACTTAGAATAACGGAGGCACAAGATTCTACTAAAAATATATCTATGTGCTTCTACAATTTTTAGGGTTCCGTACCCATAGGGTAAAATGGGAACCGTATTACTAAGGCTCCGCCGTCTGTCTGTCTATCTGTACGTCTGTCACCAGGCTGTATCTCATGAACCGTGATAGTTAGACAATTGAAATTTTCACAGATGATGTATTTCTGTTGCCGCTATAGCAACAAATACTAAAAAACAGAATAAAATAAATATTTAAGGGGGTTTCCATACAACAAACATGATTTTTTTGGTCGATATTGATAACGGCAACAGGTTGACGCTTGAAATATTCACAGAATATTTAGTTATATATTTACTTTAAAAATAAATTATTTAATTAAAATAAAACAAATATTTAAGGGGGGCCCCCATACAACAAACGTGATTTTTTTGCCATTTTTATAGATAATGGTACGGAACCCTTCGTGCGTGAGTCCGACTCGTTATATTGTCTGCCACTGTTAGCCACCAGTAGCACAGAAACTTATATGCTTAAGACTTTATGGTCGTACAAACGCCAGCAGCAGCAGGTCTAGCTACCCGAAAATGTAAAATTTTCCCAATCAACCTTGAACATTATGCTTCAATGATAAAATTGAAAATCTTTTGAAGAAATTTGACAGATTGTAGCAGCTTGATGTGCTGGCGTCTGTACAACGTACTTACATACAACAAAGAAAATGGCACATAATGATATCAAATCACCCCACCATTATTTCGAAACACTTTTCTATCAGCATAGCGTCACCGCAGACACTTTCGCTACCAACACCGCACGCGCTGCTAACTATATTGTTTTCATTGTCATTCCTTCCATGGCGTTAATTATATAATTCAATCCGATTAGTGTGTGGAACATTAGGTATAATCTTTGTGTGAAATAGGTTATGAGTATATCGTATTAATTGTAGCTCATCTATCTACTTAAACTTGCTTAGATCTTACAATTTTTAATCCGACTGGGGCACATTACAAAAATTTCGTCTAAGTGGGGGCTTGCGCCGCTGAGACTTTTCGTCTATTGGCAGTCAACATTACCGCACTTAAATATATCCTAGTTCCCAGAACTTGGGTAGCAGGCTCCAATTTACAAGGACCTATGAGGCAGTCCCTACCCGAGGCTGCAATTAATTAATGTACGGCTATCCGCCCTTACTTCCACTTTCGATTAGTGAAATCGATAGCATTTCACGCTGTTGGATCTAGTAACACATGGTTAGCCTTCGGTTAATTAGTCTGGCTAATGGGACCACCAACCATTGACCATGTCGTGGTTACCTTGTATGGTGGAAAAGGCACTTATCAATCAGTAGCCTTGATTGTCTGGTAGAGAATGCCTAAGGCTAAGTAGAATTGTCTTAAACAAACAAAATGACTAAATCTATATATAGTTTGTGGTAGCGGAAAAAATATATGTTATTCTTGAACATATTTCTCAGAACTTGGTTGATATCAAAGCACGTTTAGAAAAAAAATCTCTATACAAATTAACGGTAAACTAACCCTTTACTTTGAGTTTCAATCCAAAATATCTGAATTTTAATATCAATGTGCGGTTCGTATTTAATTAATAACAAGAACGTCTTATTTGTATGCAGAACTTAGTTGTTTTTAGGGTTCCATACCTCAAAAGGAATAAACAGAACCCTTATAGGATCACTTCGTTGTCCGTCTGTCTGTCAGTCTGTCAAGACCATTTTTCTCAGGAACGCGTAGAGGTATCAAGTTGAAATTAATATCTAATACGTAAGTCTATGGTCCCTTGAAGCTCTAAAAAAATCAAGCTTCCAAGTCAACGCAATAAAAAAATACGGCGATATAAGCGACATTATTGCGACATATTTCGATACTCGCAAATAAATCAAAACCTATAGGATACTTCCCGTTGACCTAGAATCATGAAATTTGGCAAGCAGCAAGGTCTTACAGCAAAAGCATAGGAAAAAGTCCTAAAATTGTAAATTTGTAGTATTATCGCATTAAAAAAAATTGCGAATATCTCGCACATAAATCAAAACCTATAGGGTATTTCCCGTTGACCTAGAATCATGAAATTTGGACAGAAGCAAGGTCTCACAGCACAAGTAAATGAAAAAGTCCGAAAATTGTTAATTTGTAGTTTTAACACATAAAAAAAAAACATTTTTTACAATTACAAACTTCAATTTTCAGTTTGAAAATTGACCGTGGCGTATGTCGATTTATGGGAGAACATGTTTTTCAACTACAATGTTAAGTTTGTTTTAGGGATAAATTCACCCTTACTACGGAACCCTTCATTGTGCGTGGTCCGACACGCACTTGGCCGGTTTTTTTTTATTTTCGATTAGGTACTCAACTAATTTTTGAGTAAATAGATAATTGCTTCATATTTTGCAATAAATTAAAAGCGTTGTGTCATCGTGCTTCTCTTTCTTTTGTATGCAGTTTGTTGTCAGTGACCACGGCTTATCTGGTGTCAGCGTCTTAAGTGCGTCTTTGTACCTTATTGTGTGCGTGAAGTTTAAATAACTAAATAAAGGGCCATGGTCTCCGTGGATGTCGTCGAAGGGTTACATCAAAAGAATGCCTATCCTCTACATGCTATTTTTATCTAGGATCTCAAAAACCATTCTGTGACCGTCGTCAGTCAAGAATTGTGATGATACACTGTTACGTCCATGCTTGTTTAACTTGCGTAGATACTAGATTTGGGCTAGTACTACCCCGATAAGTTTCAAACAGAAACAAACTTACCGAGCTCTTATTCTTCGATGATGAGGGCACTATGAACTTCATACTGCCATACTTGCCGTTCATGCTGTGAATAATGATAGACAGGAAAATTCTTTTAAAAGTGATATATGATCCCCTAATATCGGAGTTTTATGAGTAAGTTAAAGTTAATAAAGTTTTGGGATAACTGTAAAGTTTTACTCCACGTTCACTGTCCACTGGTGTGGTAATAAATAATAAGATTTATTAAAATCTTTTCATTAATAAACTGCTTCAGGTTCGTGATACAACTCATGTATGCGCTATGTAAACGCGATTCGTTCGGCTCATCTCGTTTACTTTCGATTTTCGTTTGCGTGATTGCATTGAACTGTTTGATTTTAGCAGTAGGTATTGTTAGATAACTTTGAAAGATATTTTAGAATACAAATAATTTTGTAATCATTGTAGGTTTCTGAAACAGAGATAAGTAATATTACTGTAGTATGTAATGGTGACGCAGGACGCTTATTGAACACATTTTACTATAATTATGACAGAAAAAAATACATAATGTTGAACCCAATTGAATTATTTCCAGATCCAATGGACTAGGTAAAAATTATCTCTTTGTATTCAAACTGCTGATTGACTTCTTGGCGGGAAAGTGAAGCGTCATGTTAGCAGTTTTGTTTTATTTTCTAAAATTTGTGTTTAGCCGAATATTAATGTGTAATAGTGGTGGATTATTAACCATTAAGTGTTCGTGAACCTGCATTAATGTAGGCAAATGAAACAAAACAGTGCAACACCACTTTAAGTTCTCTCAAGAAGTCCGCGCGAGGTTTCAGTAAAGTGCCGCGTCTTTACTTAAACTCAAGGGGAGCGGGGCGGGATATCATCAATCATCTTTATCATGCATTGAGTGGAGTTCATTTCATAATTATTTAAATAACTTTGTACTTGTTACCTAATTTTACATGACACTGGCTAAATGCACAAACCGTGCGAAGCCAAAAAGAAAAAGAAAAAGAAAAAAAAAAAAAAAAAACTGCTGATTGCATAAAATCTCAGAGCTACAGGCTTCGATGAGGACTTATGGTTACACTCTGGTGACAAGTGATGTCATATATCATGAGAATTGTCCAAACATATATATAATCTATACAAACATATTGAACTTCTTTCTCCTTTGCTTATAGTTCAGAGACGTTTAAACCTCAACAAATCTATGGTCAAGCAGTGACTTATCATTACTGAACTTGAAGCATTAAGGGTCTAACTACCTCAGCGCCACTTCACTCTTTATCTCGCTCGCGCACTATTCCCGCGGTCACGCGAGCAAGCGAGACAGGGTGGCAGGGAGAAGACTCCAAGGGACCGATATTTTAGTTTATTTCTTTTTACGGTGAAAATAATGGTAATTAAAAAAAAATAACATAAGAACTGCTTTAAAGTTAGTTCAGTTAATATGCAAAGTTTCATTATCTAATTTGAAGTATTTTTTTTAATACCAGCGATTTATTGTTCGTTTTAGAGGTAACTTTGGAATTTTTGTCTAACAAGAAAATTTAATAAAATCGTGTTTTCGTCAAACATAGTACTTAACACTAATCCTCAACTTTACGATATATTTATTTCAAAATGAATGCTGCAGTATTTTCGACATAACGGAGGATCATGCTAAGCCATTTGAGGTAGTATAGACTCTTAACGTTCATTTAATAAATTCTTAATATAATTTGAAAGCTACAGTAACAATCAATCTGCCTAGCCTTTTCCCAACTACGTTGAGGTCAGCTTCCAGTCTAACTGGATGCAGCTGCTACCAGTACTTTACATGGAGCGACTGCCTATCTGATCTCCACAACCCAGTAACTGGATAATACGATACCCCTTGGTAAGTCTGGTTGTCAGACTTCCGAGCGTCTGACGACCCGTAGCGACTGTCAAAGATCCACAAATGACAGCCGGAACCAACGGCTTAACGTATTTCCGAGGTACGGAGTAGTCTCGGTATGTAAAGATGGTCACCCATCCACGGACCAGCCCCGCCATACATAACTTAACCAGATGGATCGACCTGTGCAGCTGTTATTATTTAGCCACGAGCGATAATTATTCTATTCTATTGATTAGAAATATGTTTTTTTTTTTTTGTCAAAATGACACATGATATATAATGTATTGTGTTAAGCTTATTGGTAATATACACATTGGTAGCTATGTAGTACCTACTGATCCCCGTTGCCCTGCATAATCACGGTGGATCATCATAATCACGGTGGATGATCATAATCACGGTGGATCATCATACTCGTAAGACCTCTCTTCGAGACGGAGTGGGCTGTAATCTACCACGCGGGCGTAATTTATTAATTATGTTTTGTTTTGATGTGCCCTTCAGGGTGCATGTTTGAAACTTATAATCTTATTCCAACGTCTGTTCAACATGTTTGCAATAAACTAGTAGCTTTTCGTGTCATTCTGTGTGACCGCGTTGTACTTTTAAACTACGAAACGGATTTTAATGTGGTTTTCACCATCACTAAGAAAAAATATTTGTGAAGATTTATGTAAGTACGTAGGTTCGAACCGAGACAGGCGCTTTACTTTGTGTAAATTATTTCATCACCACAGCTCTCAAAACGGTGAAGGAAAATATCGTGAGGAAACCTAAAACCAAAAATTCAAAGACATTTGTGACATCTACCAACCCGCACTGGCCCTGCGTGGTGGATTACGGCCCTCTCCCTCTCACCGAGAAGAGGCCTGTGTCCCAGGAGTGCAAAGCAGGGGCGGTCGCTAGTATAAAATTAAAACAGCCAAATTACGAAATATACAGCTTACATAAATAACAAAGATAGTTAATGCTTTTCTAATAATGATCGTCAGTCGGAAGTTACTCATTTTAACAATAGATGTCTTCCGGTAGTTGATATTTTTAGGAATGATTCATTATTACGATTACATTATGACATTTTAGGTAATGGTCTGTTTAACTATGTCAATGCACGTGAATCTAGAGAACACGCTGTAATGTAGAAGATCTGGTAATAACGATGATCGTAATGATAATTATTAAGTCATGGTACAACAAAAGGAACAAAGACTTAGTGAGACTTAAAACTGTCTATTACAAAAACAACCAACTTCCAAAAACAACACTACAATGTGTATAATAACTTTAATTTCGGCAGTCGATGTCTTTGGATCTGTATTTTAGTTTTTTGCTACCGACTTCGGAAATTAAAGGTTTTTTCACTTTGTAGTTTTTTTTTTGGAAGTAGATTGTTTTTTTTTTGTGAAACTTTTTTATTTTTAACTTTTTAGTGGGTCAGTTTGTAATTTATCTAAGTTATAATAGCATGTCAACTGCTCATCACCTTTTACAAAATATTGCTTTTCCCGATGCATTAGCAACCATATTAAAGTGCCTAATCGAATCACAACCCGTGAAATAATAATTATTAAGTAGTTCCGGTGGCCATCTGTGGTCTTCATCATCAGTTCCACTTCACCAAAACGTGCTTTCCAAGTGAAAATGCTTGAGTTACTATAATAAATCTCTCGATTTCCATGGGATACCCCCATCAGATTCTGCCTTGGTGACAATGGGATCACCTCGAAAGTATAACCTTTGACACAAAAAAATAATTTTCAAAATCGGTCTACAATTGACGGAGAAATCGGGGAACATACAAAAAAAAAAAAACATTCAAACCACAATAATAACCTCCTCCTTTTTGGAAGTCGTTTAAAAAGAGTTCTAACTTTGGTCCAAGCTTTACCTCTCACCCTGTTTTTATATTTTAGACCTTATTCCGACTGACGTAAAGTTCTATAGACAAAGTTGATAACTTGGACTCGGGTTTGAAAATATTTGTATTTAGAACTTTAACGTTGTCGGAATAAAGTTCATTATTCAAAAATAGATCGATGGATTAAAAACCAGGGCATAAAAATAAATGTTATTTTGTAATAAGACAGTTAATATTTACGGAAGCCTACTCTGGCGTTGAATATTAAGCAATTAATTCCCTAAATTAAAACAAGCTTAGGGTAAATTCCGCCACTGAAACTGAAAGCGCCCAGCACAACTGAACCGCTTTCAAGAGTATGTCTGTCAGTGTGTTTTTGTTTTTTTTGTTTGTTTCTATTTGCTGTACTATGGACGCGTTTTCTTTTTTTCATCGTCCTCACATTTAGTTATAAATTCAACATTAAAGATGTAATAATAATTTATTATCATTACGTAACAACATGCCCAGACTCAAACTCAAACTCAAAGCATTTATTTCAATTAAACCATTTACAGGCACTTTTGAATTGTCAACAAGTCGGTCAGTTAGAAATATGAAGCTAGTTGCCCATTCCAAATAGTAGGTTCCTATGGAGAAGAACGGGCAAGAAACTCCACAGACACTCTCTCTCACAGAGAATTAACGCACAACCTCTTAAGGGGTCATTGTACCTACTTATCATTATGAACAACTTTTACTATAGTAAGTGTAGGGAACAGTAGATTTTTTTTTCGCGATTTCAGGTTTTGTCCCATAGTAAAAATTGATGATAATGATGAGTACCATGACCCCTCAAGTGGTTGTGCGTTAATTATAGGACATGTTGTACGCGTACATTCAATTTAAAAGATTGTCCATGGAGTTTCTTGCCCGTTCTTCTCCTACCTACTACGCTTTGGAAATTGACAATTCAAAAGTGACTGTAAATAGTTTAATTGAAATAAATGCTTTGAGATTGAGTTTTGTAGTATTCCACAAGAACGATGACACTGACAGCTCTTGAACGCGGTCTATTATGTGCTGATCGCATTCAGTTTCATTGAGGAATTTCACCCGAACTATAAATTGGTTTGGTTTTATCTACTTCTATTTCACGTAAAACATTCAGCGTACGGGTTTAGTTACGTTTTTTCTGTTGCTGTATGTGGCCAAACTTAAAAAAAAGAGTCGAGTTCCTCCTGCCATCTCTTCCAGGGCCTGCCGCATAGCCATTAGCTGCTGTTTGGGACACACTGCGAGGTAATTTTAGCCCATAGCTCCCCCAGCATGCGACTAATGTAGTCAGCCCAGTTCCATTTAAGCTTAGTAGCAAAGATATAAATACGTCTAGATATACAGTCAAAGCTGTGAACTGGTCGAAAAAAGTTGCGTCCAACTGTTGGCCACAAAAAGCACGTACACTATAGAATAACCCTAATGATGTGGCGCGAGATAACAAAGTTGGTTTGTTTTAGTTCTTTTGCAGCGCGACAGTATCTAATCTGTATAAATAATCAAAGCTTGGTAGCTATGTGGCCTGAGCCATCTACAAATTACTAGTTTCTCTCCAATAATGATCAAAATCAACAATTAACGCGAACAAAAAGCAACTGACAACTTAATGCGCCATTTTTCATCCGATCGTCCAAATATTTAACGAGAAGCAACTTAGTATTTATTAATTAATTAAAATTCTTTGTTACATTTTTATTAGATAAAATACAGTGATATTATATTCGTTAAGAAATAAAGTTGTTACTATAATTCTAGTTAGTGATATTAAGTTACTTTCACCTTGAAAGAAAAATAACTTTAAGAAAAAGTAAAAAATTGGTCTCAAGTTCTAACCAACGTCCGGCGCTCCGTGGGCATTCAACCACTCTACCAACCAGCAGTTAATTAGCTTCTCCTGTTATGTGGGTCATTGTTTTTTTTTTGTCAGTTTGGTTTAATCATGGTCTGGCAGTTTGAGTAATTTATGCGGCCCACCCAAATGTCCTTTCTTTGGCATTGTTCGTCGCATCGTTGAGCTCCTTAAGTTCTGAGTTGAGCTACACGATTACTGACAAATGCGTGCACTGACTGGTCAGGTCCACTCAATCTGTGTGGTTCTTTCCTCAAAAGACCATTTCAGACACCGATCTACATGGCCTTCACGTGATCTGACCAAGATTATGTCTGGACTTTAAAAGAGTCTGTGAAATTTGAGTATGTTTCGGCCTCTCTCCTCACAGTGGTCAGATAGGAAACGCCGACCTCATCTAGTTTTTAAAATATGATTGACGTCTACGTGTTTGTACAAACCTACTTGCAGAAATAAAAAATCATTTATCATAATAAGCAGAGTCTTCTTCATTTGCCTTTATTTCATCCACTACCTTTTTTGATCCTGCCGCCATACCCCACGCTTCAGATCATGTTTGATCAAATTACTTATTACTTGTAGATGTTTTTCGTTTTATTTTTAACCGACTTCCAAAAAGGAGGAGGTTATATGTTCGGCTGTATGTTTGTTTTTTTTTTTTATGTATGTTCACCGATTACTCCGTCAATTGTAGACGGATTTTGAAAATTCTTTTTTTGTATGACAGAGTATGCTCCCGAAGTAGTCCCATTGCCACCAAATCAGAATCTGATGAGGGGATCCCATGGAAATCGAGGGAAATCCTCAAATTTTATAGGCATACCTATAGCGATTTGAGTATTTTTTATAGTAACTGGTGCATTTTCACTCGAAAAGCACCATTCGGTGAAGTGAAACTGATGATGAAGACCACAGATGGCCACCGGAACTTCTTAATAATAAGTATTTCACCGTTGCGATTCGATTAGGTACTTTAATATGGTTGCTAATCAATTTATGCTCGTCAAAATGCATATGGTGAAGTCACCATCAGTTCTCCTGGTTCTTACCAGGTCAAAATGCATATGTTGAAGTCACCATCAGTTCTCCTGGTTCTTACCCGGAGAACTCCTCAACATTTAACGCCCCTGCATCGGGAAAAGCAATATTTTGTAAAAGGTGATGAGCATTTGACATTAGGCTATTGTAAATTAGATAAATTACAAACTGACCCACTAAAAAGTGAAAAATAAAAAACTTTTTACAAAAAAAAAAACAACTGACTTCCAAAAAAAACACTACAAAGTGAAAAATAACTTCAATTTCGGAAGTCGGTGTCTTTGGATCTGTATTTTAGTTTATTGATTTTTTTGGAAGTCGGTTCTTTTTTTTGTAAAAAGTTTTTTTCTGTTAATGTTACTCAAGTTAATTTTGTCTTTTTATCCGACTACGGCGAAGCAAAAAGGAGGGTTATGATTTTGACCGGTATGTAAGTATGTATGTATGTTCATCTGTTCCCTCATTACTTCTAAACCGCTTGTCATAATTTGACAAATAAGGTATTGTTGGAAGCTTCTTGATCGTCCGCTGATTATAGGCTAAGTGAGGTCACATTAAATTCAATATGGCGCCCTCTAGCGGACATAAAGTTAAAGCCTAAACACAAAAAATGGTTTATTCATACTGTGTTGGGTATCAAATGAAAGGCCTTAATTAGCACATTTCAAAAATATATATATTGTCAGCTGTTTCTCATGGCTTTGGTTGCATGCACCCAATAACTAGGTATAATTTCTATAAAATCATAAGCAACAACAAACATATTTTCTCTCCAAACCTACACAAAATACTATAATAAATACGTATCTGACCAGAAATTTAATATGGCCTGCTCTTCGTCGTGACCAGCTGGAGCATGGAGAACAGCCAAGTGCAGTTCTCATACAATTCGATGATTGCACTATAAATGCAGATGAAGATGGGCTTGTTAGAGTTGAACCCTCACGATCTCTTCAGGAATTAGAAAGGTTAAGAAGTCTTTCAAATTTGGAAACATAAACCTATGGTATATGTTTGGTATATAACACAGGTACATATAAAACATTAAACCTAATGAATGAATGAATGAGGTGCACTCGAATGAACTAACCAAAAAAAAATTTTAAACCGCCTCTGCAAATACTTTTATCACGAAATTATAACCCCAAAATAATTTAAATAAAAAATAAGTTCAAAAACTAAAACCCGACTACTGAAAAATCACTCTCTAAAAAGTATGAAACAAGAAAATATTCTCATCTGAAATTATTATGTACAAACTATTCAATATTTATCGTCTATTAACTAAACAACTTACATGTAATATATTCTAATGTATTTAATACATATTCATAGTGATGTTCAGAAGACAGCCGTGGTCGTATGCCACCTAACCTATCAAAACAAGACATTCTAACAGTAGTAAGCGACCATAATCTTAGAGCAAAGTAAAGAGCTTATCAATCAAAATCAAAATATTTTATTTCACATAAACCTACATGGGCACTTATGAAACGTCAGAAGCTAGGTGCACGGTTCCAATTGGTCATTTCCTATGGAAAAGAGCCGGCAAGAAACTCCTCGGTGTCAAGTTAATTGGAATGCAGTAGTTACGCACAAGTGCCTAAGTATGAAGACAAGTAGGAACGCCTTACAGCTTGACAAACCCGTTACCCTCTGTTTACGTTTAAAACAAGAAAATATCAACTTTTTCCGTCATTAATTGAATAGGAATGAAGGAAAAACATGTCAATTTTCTTTTGCTGTATCAAATTAACGATAAATCAATCAACTTAGACCACCGCAGTCCCCCTGCTGGTCAGTCGCCTTCCGTTTGATTTTCCGCTCATAAATATTAAAATATGTTTTTAGATATATTATTAAAGTCAAAGTCAAATTATTTATTTCAAATAGGCACTGAGGCACTTTTGAACTTCGAAATTATATTTAATAGTAAAAAGTAGTAAATATTTATTTATTTATTTATTAGGGACAAAACACAGTTACATGCTAAAAATACAAAGAAATACCTAAACTAAGATTTAACAAACATGTAACCCACATCATTGTCCACGATTTAACTAAAGGTTAAATGTGCTAAACACAAGTGATAAAAAAGAGAAATAAAACAATTTAGTCGCTTCCACAATATTACTTAACTTAGCTTAATTTAACTAAAATACTCGCTAAACTAAATATCCAGAGCCATTTTCTTAAATACAAAGACATTTGAGAGTTGGATACAATTATCCAACTCTCTATTAGTTTAAAAGTTGGGTTGAATGTGTCCTGAACATAACTCAATTGAGTTCACCGCTACAAGAGGCATACGAATAAATATTGCACATGGGCATAAAACCCAACTTTTACTCTATTTTACAATACAAATCACTTAGACTATAAACACAAAGATATATATTATAAACTCTATTAAACAATATAAAAAAACTAAATGATTGCTTGGATAGACAAAATATATTCAGTTCAATAGAATGCGTGTTGTAAGAATAGACAAGGTGTCGAAGAGGTGCACATTCCCCGGCGTTAGTCCTGGATATGTCTGTATGGAACAGTTGAGGGACGCGCACCCTACCTTACGTAAAAAGCTAAAGGCCTGTTTCACAGTGTCCAGATAGGTAATATTACGTCATGTGTAACGAAAATAATACAAATGAGAACAAGTTTATGAAACTACTAGTTGCGCCTCGTGGCTTTACCCGCATAAGTCTCGATCCCGTTGGAATATCGGGATACAAATTATTCTATGTCCTAACTCAGGCCATGGTCTACCAATGTGCCAAATTTCATCCAAATCCGTTTAGCCGTTTTAGCGTGAAAGCCTAACAATTTTTCCGACTTACTTTATATTATACTTACCGTTATATTATTGCCAAATCACACATAATCTTTATAAATTGTAGCCTATGTATTATTCTGATGTTTAAACTATATTAATGTAAAGTTTAATCAAAATCAGTTCAGTCATTTTTGCGTGAAAGAAGAACAAACATCCATCCATCCTCACAAACTTTCGCATTTCTAATATTAGAGGATATAGTTTCTGCCCGCGACTTTGTCCGCGTCATTATCATCATCATTCCAGCCGAAAGACATCCACTGCTGGACATAGGCCTCCCCTAAAGGCCCCGGGTTTGCCATAATCGCCACGCTTGGCAGGCGGGTTGGCGATCGCAGTATGGTGTTAAAATCCAAAGAGAACGCTCCTGCCCATTCTGTAGCAAGTCTCTTAGTCGCCTTTTACGACTCCCATGGGAAGTAATAGGATGGTGCTATTCTTTACGTCCGGCACCATACGGATAACGTTTGTCCGCGTGGAAGACAATTATACCATAAAACGTATCCTATGGAAATCGACAATAGGGTAGCTTTCTTTCAGTAAAATATTTTTAATGATCGGATCAGTGCTTCCAGAGATTATAATCCGCGCAGCTGGCTACACCAGCCCGAACTGCTGGGGGAGCTGGGGCTGTGCGAGCCGCCCGGATGTGGGGCGCGTGTTGCCCCACGCCTACGCTACTGGAGCCATGTTCTAGGACAAACATGAAAAAGTTTGGCCCTTGTCACGAACCATAAATGTTGATTAAATATTATTTCTATGGAGGTAGCTACTCGTATATTTCAGTGCAGCCTGAACAGGTTCACAGAAGTAGCACTGAAGTGCATTAAAAACTTTTAGAGGCCAATTTAAAGTTATTTTTGTTATGTTGGGAATCAAACCCAACACACCACTTGCACGCAGTCTGCATGCGCAGGCGACGTGATCAACGCGTCATCGGTACGCTGAGGTGCGGCGCGGTGGCGACACGGCTCGGCCCGACAAGCACTCGCTTCCACGGACTCCACCGCGACGGACGATACTCCTCCATTTAAATCATTGATTGATTTCCACGAACCTTTATAATTTGTAATGAGCACGGCATTAAACCATTGCCTTTTAAATACTGTCCACTCATTTATTGCTCCACGCGCTAACATTGATCAATGATTTAAATGGAGGAGTATCGTCCGTCGCGGTGGAGTCCGTGGAAGCGAGTGCTTGTCGGGTCGAGCCGTGTCGCCACCGCGCCGCACCTCAGCGTACCGAAGACGCGTTGATCACGTCGCCTGCGCGAGCAGACTGCGTGCAAGTGGTGCGTTGGGTTTGATTCCCAACAGTTAAGTTAATATAAACATGATGTATGTTTTACGAGTATTGCATCTTTTGTAGTAGTAAAATCGCATTGGCGCATTATAGCTGTTAGGGTGTTATTTACGAAATTTTTAAATAAATAATAAATTACATACAAAAAATATTATCTCTTTATATTATTATTTTAGATTAGGTATTTGATAATTTAGCAGAAGTCGCGAGCTGGCAGCTTCTACTTTGCTGCCTGGTTAATATTTTCACTGCGCTACACTCGCATATTGCGTGTCGCCACGAGAAAATACTTGTTTACGTAAAAACACAGATAGCCTTGGGATTAATCTGCGATTTAATATTCTCACAAATAACTTGCGGTTTTATACAATGTCAGTGAACTTGAGGGAACGTTAATTTCCGTCTCGTCGTGAACGGAAACTTACCTCGTCTTTAGGAAGAACGCACAATGCGTTCGAAACGATTCATATAAAAATTACCAATATTGAAATCAATTCTTATTTTAGAGCTTTATGTAAATAATCCATCTGGAATTAAATTAAACTGTTTATTCTATAAATAGTATATTGAAATTATTTTACACATCATAAAAAAAAAACTAGTGAGCCTTACAATAGTCGCATATCCTGTCTAACATCTGACATCTCACCATGATATAGTACTTACTAATTCCACTCCATATTATAAAGTAAGTACTAACTAATTCCATGCAATTAAAAAGTACTTACTCCATTCCATGCTCAAACTGTCACTTCCTGCTACACACTTCCGTCTCTTTTCACGAAAAGAGACGGATTTCTTTTCAGAAAGAAAGAGGAAAAATGTGACACATCGATCATTAGATATTATTTGACACACAAATGAATTTTATCTTCCAACATTCGTGTGTAATGTGTTGGGTATAAAACATAAATTCTGCCCGCGACTTCGTTCGCTTGAAAATCTTGTTTTATCATATAGCATCGCATCGCCCGCCCTCGCTATTAATTCACTTAAGCGTTCTTTCTGACTTTTTCTTTTTGCTCGACTCCTGAGGGTGGTAGCGTGGTCAAATAGCCTATAACCATCCTCATGAATTGGACTATAACATTTTTCGAATCGGACTGGTAGTTCGAACCGTCGTCGCTCGAGCCCAGTCTCCTGTCCATCGCACATTCTTTGCGCTCAACGCTCTCTTGGACTCTAAGCCTCACTGTGATGTGTTCGCGGATGAATGGAAGAAGATCTTGGCAACATGTCTGGAGTATTGTGAGATGAGCATAAGACTGTCGAGTAGTTGTATACTTTTGTTTTTGTACTTAAATAATGTGTTTGTGTCTTTAACTTATGTAATTGGCCTTTGCCGTTTTATGTTAAGGGTGCTATCACAAAAAAAAACGTTTTTCGTCAATTTCTTATTTAATTGTGAGAAAGCTTGAAATAATTGAAATATTAAGTCTGTATAACTAAGTACAGTTTTCGTGGTGATAAACCATTCGTGTCAGTCTCAGCACCTGTTAATAGTTTCATCACTTTTGCGCTCTCGAAAATATAGCTTATTTCGCCGTTCATTTACTTAATGAAGATATTGTATAATCATAAAATAAAATTTTGATTTTATCACACGGATAGCTGAAGCCCAGTGTGTGATATTTAAATTTCTTGATATGGTTTGTTAAATAATAGGAGAAAAACATTACCCACAGTGATTTAAAAAAAGAAAATGTTTTTTCAACATTATTTTCTGAGACTATTTTAACATTTTAAGACTTATTTTTGCTACCTTTTTGAGTTGAACATGTCTGCTCACATAAAATATTTTTAATAACTAAATTTATGTTATTATATTGAAGAAAAATGTTCCTAAACTCAACACGATATCGTCAATTTTGTGCGAAGAGGCAACGGATATTATTTTTTACAATATTATAAACCAAGATTTTCGAATAAATAATTGCCACCAATGGACATGAAGGAGTAATCTATATTATATGTGGCAATTATTAGTTACATTTGGTTTAGTTAAATTTTGCCGCAAAATGTTTTGTCAGATTTTGTGATAGCGTCCTTAAAGTAAAAATAAATAACCAGAGATTAGAGCGTTCAATCAAACAAATCCTTCAGCTTTAATATATATCAGTATATGTAACTTGGGTGTATTATAGGTACACCTCTGCTATACCCTCCGGGGACTACAAGCGTGATGCTATGTTAAGTGTTGTTTATTTTTCGTTTGTTTGCATGTTTATTATCCGGTACCATATCCCATAGCACATTGTCAAGGGCAACCGCCAAGCGTCATTCATAAAATACTTATGAATCGTCGTCACATTGTTGATTTTTATTTGTTAATGTTTTTACGGAAGTGGGTAAACATGATTGTTAAATATTTTTACATTCATTACCTGTTGATGTAGGTAGGTAATTAAATAACAAGAATGTTACTGAGTTGTTATGTTTTCTCATGAAATACCATTTTAATTCATTTAAAATGCTAGTCAGTATGTCGGAAGAATATTTTTTTTGAAGTATGTTTTATTTATATTATTGTCATTTTTGTATGATATACGAGTATAATGAATTCCTCGACTGCCTCGTCAGTTTAGTGGTCGCAAGCGCTACTGCTAAGCATGAGGTCCTGGGTTCGATTCCCAGGTCAGGCAAAATGTTATTGAGATTTTCCATTAGGAATTTCTCAGTAGCAGCCCGAGTGTGGATTTGTGCCCGGTTGATGGCAATAGGCTCGCGACCTATTACATGGAACTTAAACATAAATGGCGAAATGTGGGTGTACTATAGCTGTACGCCTAGTCAGGTCCACTCAATCTGTGTGGTTCTTTCCTCAAACAGGTCTTTCCTACAGGGCCTTCACATGATCGGACCAAGATTATGTCTGGACTTTAAAAGAGACTGTGACCTCTGAGTTTGTTTCGGCCTATCTTCTCAGAGTAGCCAGATAGGAAACGCCGACCTCATCTAGTTTTAAAAATATGATTGACGTGTAAAAGTATTTGTACAAACCTACTTACAGAAATAAAAATCATTTATCATTTATTTACCTCCGCCTAACCCTGAGAGGATTACAGGCGTGATGAATAATGAATTACGATTACTAAATCAAACTTCTAAAATAAATATATTATGTAGGTACCTATCCAACAACATTACGCCACTATTCCTCGAAGAGGAAGATAGAGAAGCATGTTGTACGAGCTGGGTACTCACTTAGCAGTGTTGCATGTACTGCGTGTGTGTTGTAGATACTGTATCAACCTGCAAGTGGGTACACGGCTCGTCCACGGTCCACCGCGTATCAAGCTACGAGCCGCCTTTGTGTTCGCAGTGATACCACTCGGCGGGTCACTGCGAGCTTACAGCGGTCCACGCGCGAGCGGCTCGCAGCGGGCTCATGCCTACCAGTGGCGAAAGGACCATATAACACGATTCCTACCGGCTTCCCTTCGGAGGTTTGCATCAACAACTCTACCGCTATTGAAAAATGACACAGTCAATAATGTCTACTATTGCCAAAAAATATAGGTACATTACGGGTATTTAGTTCACTATAACATTCAAACAACAAAAATGCCTATTTTTATATATTATATATTTTTAATAATTGCAATGCTTTTCATTTTGACAGTTCGACAACATTCATTGCGTTATTTACGTTGTTGAGCAGACGAATTCTTCAAACATATGAAGCAATGGTTTAGGAATTTCTTTCAAGTTCCTTCGGGTTTCTTTAGAAAGTGTGTCACGCAATTGGGATGCAGTTCCATGTATGAGGGGTCAATCCAGGTTCCAAAAAAAAACCAGCAAAGTGCGTGTCGGGTCACGTACAATGAAGGGTTCCGTATTTGGGATGAATTTATCTCAAGAACAAACTTAACATTGTAGTTGAAAAAATGTTCCCCCGTACATATCAACTGCTAATGTAAGTTTGTATGCACAATATTGAGTGATTTAACATCTTATTTTAAGACCATCATGGTCTTCATAAAGGTTTTCCTGTAACCTATAAGTATAGAACTATTCTCTGAAAAATTATCAAAATTTTAGGCTCATTAGTTTCGGAGATAAGGTGGGAATGGTCAATTTTTATCTAATTTCTTAAAATAACTTTAAAACTAATTATTTTAACATTATAAAAATAAATATTTGAAATTCCCATAACAAGTCTTTTCATTTGATATGTCACACGCTACAGTTTACAAAACTTACTTTATTTATTTTCTAATCCCCCCCCCCTAAAGTGAACCCCTATTAAAAATTCATTTATTTACGTTACATGTTCAAGTTTGGGACACAGAAATTCAAATGTATCAAATTCGGTCTTAATAGGTCCAATAGATTCGGAGCAAATTGCCTGTGGCAGTCGGACATACGAGTGATCCATTATGGGTTCCGTTTTTGCCTTTTAAGGTACGAAACCCTAAAAAAGTACTTCTTTATTCTTATTCCTATTTATTATGACTTACGATGTTCAGTATACGTCACAGCTTAAATCCGGCAAAAAAAGATTTGAATGAATTATAAAAAAACTTGTTTGTACCGTAAATAACATAATTATTTTAATCGTACAGTTTCGTTTTCACTCTTTAATTTGAAGGTCGTTCGTACACTTTCTTCACGTGGTTTTGCTGTGGAATTCTTTAGCGGTGACTGATTTAATCACTGGGGGTTGAAGATACTTTATTTTTTTGAATAAGAAATAGGTATTTTATAAAAATAGGTACTTAATTATCTCGCACCTTCATCATCATCTACTAGTCTTTTCACAACTATGTTGGGGTCGGCTTCCAGTCTAACCGGATGCAGCTGAATACCAGTATTTCACGTGGAGCGACTATCTGACCTCTTCAACCCAGTAACTGGGTAATACGATACCCCTTGGTAAGACTGGTTGTCAGACTTTCGGGCTTCTGACGACCCGTAGCGACTGTCAAAGATCCACCAGTTATCTAGCACCCTATTACTTTGAATTTAAAAACATAATTAGCGAAATGTGGTCAGGTAATTTTTTTTTCTTTTTCTTTAAAAAACGTTGGCCCATACTAGGAATTTCTCCTGTATCGTGGGTGCGTTTACAAACATTTAAACTCACATACACAAACAGCCAGACCCGGAACAACTACTCGAAGGTCATACAAATATTTGTTCCGTGCGGGAATCGAAACCGAAATTAATTGTTTAGCATAAATTGTTTTGTTTAAAATGTCCGTTTATTCAAATCACAAATGTTTCCCTGACAGTTGTATGAAATGGCTGGAAAATTAAAATTAGAAAATTTACGTCAAATAAGCTGACAATTTGCTTAAAATACATACATAATATCACGCCTATAATCCCCGAAGGGTTAGGCAAAGGTGTACCTATAGTACTTCCACAGTTTGCCAGTTATGTTTAAGTTCCATGTATTATGCGGTAAGCCTGTTGCCATAGACCGGGCACAAAATAATCCAAAATAATCCAGTCTCCGGGCTGCTACTGAGAAATTCCTGAAAAATCCAATAACATTATGTTCCAGCTGGGAATTAACCCAGGCCCTCATGCTCATATGTATGCAGCAGCGCTTGCGATAGACCAAAGAGGCAAATCCAAGCGAGAAATTACCATACAACTACTGCCTACCTCTTTGGGCGGAAACAAACACGATGTTATGTTAAATATTAGCTAGAAATGAAAACTGACAGTTTAAGTTGACCTCACGTTACATTGTTGTATCTGGAAAGTAGACAGTTAATTCTTATATTATTTCTGACCTACATTACTATTTGAAACATTATTTATTTATGAGTCGACCAAATGTATGTAACCGCGAGTAGTTAAAATGCCGCGTCATTGTGTAGGTAAAAGCCATCGTCGCGTGCGTAATATTTCATATTTTTGAGGTCCTTGTGGCCAAACTGGTCGATCGATCAGGGTGGATCGATGGGTGACCATCTTTACACACTGACACCCATCCGTGCCTCCTCGGAAAGCACGTTATGCCGTTGGTCCCGGCTGTCATTCGTGGATCTTTGGCAGTCGTTACAAGTATCCAGAAGCCCGCAAGTCTGATAACCAGTCTTACCTAGGGGTATCGTATTACTCAGTAACTGGGTTGTGGAGGTCAGATAGGCAGTCGCTTCATGTAAAATACTGGTATTCAGCTGCATCTGGTTAGACTGGAAGCTGACCCCAACATAGTTGGGAAAAGGCTATAGTCGGCGCGGCCACGCGTTCAGATTCTCCTTCCCTTTTTAATTAGGACACGGGGTATGACGATTTCCTCTTGCTGTAATATGTATATTGTAATCGAGTTTTTACAGACTGTTCAGTATCAACGCATTTCCTCAAGGGGGATGCGCTAAGGTAGCCCGCAAAATTCAATTTGCAGGTCATGTGCAGGTTATCAGTTGATTAAAATATGATTTGCAACCGTAAAAAGTATATGAAAGTATATATAATATATAAAAAAAAAAAAAAAAGTATGGCTTTACAGATTATAGTCATTAGAATCAGCAATACAACTCCATAAGGCGCATACAAGAGGCAAATGATAAAGTAGGCTTGTCTTAAATCAAAATAAAAATGCCAAATCTATATAGTTTGTGGTAGCGGAAAAAATATATGTTATTCTTGAACATATTTCTCAGAACTTGGTTGTTACCAAAACAAGTTTAGAAAAAAAATATCGATACAAATTAACGGTAAACTAACCCATTACTTTGAGTTTCAATCCAAAATATCTGTATTAAATATCAACGTACGGTTGGTATTTAATTAATAACAAGAACGTCTTATTTGTATGCAGAACTTGGTTGTTTTTTTCTTTTCGATTACTTAACTCATTTTGGAGTACATAGATAATTGTTTCGTATTTTGAAATAAATTACAAGCGTTGTCTCATCGCGCTTCTCTTTCTTTTGTATGCAGTCTGACAGTGACCGCGGTTTAGCAGCTGACAGCGTCGTAAGATAAAATAGGCCTCAAATGTCATGATTTCGTGAAAAAGTCATTCAATAGGGTAACATGAGACAGTTCTATAATTGATGATTTTTATGATTATAATTCTATAAATAAATATTTAATATGGCCGCGAATTATATTTAGATCAACATAAAACCTGATACTGACCTGCAAATAGCAAAAAACTTTGAATTTCGCGGGCTTCCCTGACGCTTTCGCCATAATCAATTATGTCATCCTAACTATTTTGACAATTTTAGTTAACTTCTACTTAGAAGAGGGCGAGCAGCCGGTCAATTCTGTAAGAATCTCACCGTGAAATCTTAGGTGGAGTGAGATTTAAGTGAGCCGTCATTCCACCTGATGCTACGAAACGCCAGGGATTGACACTATTGATAGCTCATTTCAAGCTCACTTCACCTAGGATTTCATGGTGAGGTTTTACAGAATAGCACTACTGGTTACCGTAAATCAGCCGGCCTATGCCGTAAAAATCTCACTGTGTAAACTTAGTGAGCTGTGATTCCTCCTGAAGATAGGGTTTGACATTGTTGACAGCTTACTTAACCTAAATTTTCATGGTGACAGAATAGGCATAAAACCAGACTCCGAGCTAAGCTACATAAGAATTTACTTAGATATGGAAAAGAGTGAAAAACCCTCAAGACTGTCCGTGACTTTGTCCGCGTTAAATTTATTGTTTTAAGAAAAAAAATATTCTAACACTCGGCAATACTATAGCTTCTTACAAACTTTCCTGCTAATTTCATACATCACACTCTTGATTCTAAACTGTCTAAATCATGTCGAAAATAAAGATACTTATTCAAGACACAAATTGATATTCACCTTAAGAGTGTATAGAAGACTGAAGACCTATAAACGAGTCTTAAGAGACCGGTGATGGATGCGTAGTTCATATAAACGTAATACCAAAATAATTTGTAAAACAAACGTATTCTTAAGGTAGTGTGTCTTTATTCCGATTGGAATACAGAATATCTAGGTTCCCACATATATATTTTGAATGGACACTGATTTAAACAAGAGTTATGAGAAAAATAAGTTTTCAATAGTTTTAAATTCCTCATATCTCGTCTCTATATCATTGTAATTTTTTTGTTATTTGGGAACATACTCGTAGATATTCTGTAATCCAATCGAAATAAATACACACTACTTGATTTAAAAATTACTTTGGTATTACGTTTGTATGAACTGCGCATGCTACGCCGACCCCTTACACGGTGGGGAGCATCAATTCTCATGAGACGCAAGTGATGACAAGCATTTAAACCATTTTACTTTTCCTCCCAACTGTTAAAACGTTTACAGCAAAAAAGAACTATCTGCCCACATTCTATCTCCATTAACAAACGGCGCAGGAGTAGATTTATCGGCACATTACCTGAGCACGCACTAGAAAGTGACGCGGGCGCATCTGTTCTTCATACTTTCATGAATATTTGTATGCGGTAGTATTCGACCTTAGGGATCAAGATTAGCATAGAAAGAACTGCCTACTGACATTATGTGACTGACAATAAGATGGGACATCGTTTGTATGGTAATTTTCATGTAATACGTGGTTTAGTTTTGAATTGTGGGAAAGGCTTAGAATATATTGTCCGGTGCAAAAGTGGTTATATGTAGCGAAGGGTAAGAAGACTTAATTCAAAACAAAGTCAAGGTCAAATTATTTATTTCAAATAAGCACATAAAAGGCACTTTTGAATATTTGCAATATTTTGTATATATATATTTATATATATATTTTTCCCCCCTTTTGTTATATACTTACTTGTACATATTAATATTTTTATTTTAAGTCTGTTGAGTTTTAAATTATGTAAATACTTTCAAAATGGTTAATCTAAATAAAAGTTCTTTATTTTTTAAGTTAAAATATTTTGTATACATTAATTATAAAATTATATGGGAAGACGATGCACCTAGTTTATAATTACCTACTACATCACAATAGGTAAAAAGTATAAAAAAACCGGCCAAGTGCAAGTCGGACTCGCGCACGAAGGGTTTCGTACCATTATCTATGAAAATGGCAAAAAAAATCAAGTTTGTTGTATGGGAGCCCTTAAATATTTTTTTTTATTTAAATTGAATTATTTATTTTTAAAGAGAATATAGAGCTAAATATTTTGTGAATATTTCAAGCGTCTACCGGTTGCCGTTATCAATATCGAGCAAAAACGAGCAAAAAAAATCACGTTTGTTGTATGGGAGCCCCCTTAAATATTTATTTTATTCTGTTTTTTAGTATCTGTTGTTATAGCGGCAACAGAAATACATAATTTGTGAAAATTTCAACTATCTAACTATAACGATTCATGAGATACAGCCTGGTGACAGACGGACACAGAGGCAGACACGGCGGAGCTATAGTAATAGGGTTCCCGTTTTACCCTTAGGGTACGGAACCCTAAAAATGAAGCAATGACAGATAAATTAATTATGTGATCACCTACATGGTGCTAACTTATTTACTAACATTGTAAAAGTGGACGACGCGGACGGAACGATGTAATATTTATGACCACTAATGGTTGTTGTGAAGAATAGCTTATAACAAAAATATGTTTTGGAGTTTGTACAAAACCACATTTTAGCAGATTTGGCATCATAATTTTCTGGTTTTCTGGCAGTCGCTCCATGTAAAATACTGGTATTCAGCTGCATCCGGTTAGACTGGAAGCCGACCCCAACATAGTTGGGAAAAGGCTAGGCAGATGATGATGATGATGAATTTTCTGGTTTTAATAGAGTGATGGAGTGAAGTGTTAAGTAAGCTTCTCATTTTAAAATTTGACATAAAAGCTGTGAAAACTTCAACGGGCTAGTTTTTCAAAAAGATAGACCGAAGTGACTATGTTTTTGTATTTTGGTAAGTTCCAGTGGGCACCCTTTGAGTACGGAACCCCTCAAAAGTATCCATAATTGATAAACAGAGTGACTAATGTCAAACTTGATCAGTTAATCCTATCGTCTGTAACGAGAGATCAACATGTAGCACTAACCAATGCAAACGCATACTTTCTTAAATAATTACCGTCACGTGAAAACTAGCATTTTAACACCATATTGGGGCTGGTTGCAATAATGTAGCAAAAACTAAGATAAAAACATTGATATACGACTGCATAGTAGACGTTTTAAAATGTCTGCCTGTCTTAATAGAAGATGCCAAAAAAATATTATTGCGCTTAGGTATTGTGATATTGTATGTGTTGCCGGTGGCAGATCGGCTTTCGCTCTGAGGTTAGATTCGTGCACGGAACAATTGTTTAGCCTAAAAATATTAAAAGTTGTTCCAGGAGAAGAAATATAATATGTGAATGCACGGCACCCATTAGGACCCGATCATAACGATAACGCGTAATAATATCATAATTATATAATTTATATAATTTTACAGTTTTATTACATTATATAATTTAATAATAACCGCTAATTTCTGCATAATTATGACGGTCAAAATTCTAACCGTGTGGGCGATACCAACCACATCAAGGCCATGTTGCCACCAGCCACATTGCAACCAGCAGCGACAGAGTGCACGAGCGGCCGGCTTCATAGCAAATACAAAAATCTGTCTGTCTGCACACACTAGCCACAACGTAACCACAACGCAACTGCAAGAAGTTGCTGTGACACTATTCACTCTTAACCACTGCTTGTCCACATTTTGTCGCAGTGATGTGGTACGTCTGAACAGGCCCTTTAGAATTAAGTAATACGACACCTTTATTCAATACTCAAATCCACGTTATTTCAATTTCAGATAACAGTCACAGCATCATGCGCCAGAGCAGAAGAACAATACAAAGAAATAGAAGAATCACAAGATGGCAGAAGAATAAGGAAAAGAGAAGCAACTCTGATAATGGACTTTCATGGTAACCAGATGGATAAAATATTCCAAAAACCTAAAGTTATCTACAGGAGAATATCGATGTCAAGATATGGAACCCCAAAAACAAAATATGGATCGGTACAGTCAGAATATGGACCACCAAGGCCAAAAAGCAGGCCACATAAAGGGGCCAGGAAACCTGGAAAGAAGGGCCGCCGCACCGGGAAGCCGAAAACGACATCTCCAAAATATGGACCACCGGAGCCTAAACATAAACATACCACTTATTCAAACAAAAAGCGAGTAGCAAAACATAAACCGAAATACGGTGTTCCTAAGTATCGGCCTCACGGCAGACCAGGTTTTGGACATATTGTAAAAATGCCTCATTACTCCTTTTTTGCACCTGATAAATCAGGCTTTGGTGAGCCACCGGCACATATGTTTGAACACCAGACCCGACCAGAAGGTTATGGCGAGCCACCCGTTGACTCTTACGGTGCACCTCTGAAACCTAGCATCAAAGACGTTTATCCAACACCGCATAGTTTCCAAGATTCGTCACCACATGACGACATCCTTGACTACAAGAAACACGAACATCAATGGATCAATAAGTATGCCAGCCCTGATACCAGTTACGCTTTCACAAAGGAAGAACCATCATACACGAATTTCGTGACACCAACATCTGCAGATAGCCACATAGACTCTTTGGACCCAGTTGCAATAGACGAACAGAAGTTGCAGGACAACAAATTTTTCTTCCGGAAAAAGAGGCCGTTTTATTTCGCGGATTCTAAAGTAGTAAACAGGCCGTGGAAACCAAATAAACAGAATGAGTTTGATGACGAGATAATCGTGGGTGGACAATATGCTGAGCCTCCAGCGAGATACGTGCCGAAGATTCGTCAAAATTCGCCGATGTATGAGGATGATGAAGACGAGGATACATTCCCTGCCATCCAAGGCTACGTAGATACTGATAACGCGCTATCAGCGAATAACTCACCTTACTTGAATTACAAACACAGTAATATGGCTTTTAGTCCACAGAACCTAAACGATGCATTTAGTATAATAGACAAATAGTATTAAGACAAGCGTTCTGTTTTTTTACTTAGGCATAGACAAAGTAGAATGGTCGTATTTGCGATATGTAGGAACAGAAAAGTACGTGTGATATTTTTACGAGTGAAAATTCAAAATATGACTGTTGACGGATTGATAACGGAAATTAATTATTTATCTAAAATAATCCGTCAACAATCGTTTGCTTTTCGGATGACCACGACATAAGTATTAAGATCTATATTACGACCGCGACCGATAGACGACAGGAAGGAAGACTGTTAAGTCAGGAAACTTGATTGTCGAGCAGCTTGAGACACTTTGTCATTCTGTCGAGTTATAGCCATTTTATAATACGACTTACAAAGAATGATAGAATCGATTTGATTTTACGGTCAAGTTTATAATGATAGCTTTTCTTAACAATCAAGTTCCTTGACTTTACATTATGGATCAATTGATTCAGTAATTTTTGGTCACTCTCCTTCAGCAAACGTTAGTGACCATAATTTTATTTAGTAGTAGGGTCTTGCATATTATTTTAACAGGTGGCCGTTTTGACGAATGTACACTTATAGAAATAATTTTAATAAATAATAAATAAATTAGAAGATAATGGTTGTTAGTTCACTGACGTTCATAGTTGTCAATGAGTGTAGGGGTTCAACTGTATACCAAAAAAACATTTCCAACGCCAGATATCTTTATCCGAGGAATAATTTGAATTTTAGACATTTTTATCATACAAAACTTTCAGATGACAATTTTATTCTACGGAGATACTTAATAATGAGGAATAAACATGACTGTCTGACAGCTTTAGAAACGATATTTTGTTTTGAAAAATTGACATAATAAACACAACGAATAATTAGGTACATGAACACAACGAATAATTAGGTACATGGAAAACTGTCGAACTTAAAATATTCCATTCTTAAAAGATATCTGACGATGAAAAACAGCCCAAGGGGCCTAATTTTCAATCGTCAAATAACTTATCTGCTGCATAATAATTTAAAATCATAAAAAATAGGTCCAACGGTAATTTTTTTAAATAAAACTTATCTTACGATTGCAAAATGTGTTAGAGATCTCGTGCACTACGCGGGCAAGGCCACGAGCACAACTTATCGCACGACAGGCCGCAATCTTGGCCGCAGAATATAACATGAAAAAGTCTTTATTGATACAAAACCGTTTTATATTGCTTAACGCGAATGCACCAGGGTAGCCCATGAAATTACAATTTTCTTAAGTTTTCTCGTTAGTCTCTATCAGGGGGCCAAGTCTGCTAACGCAGTTGTGTCAGAATGGCTGATCATTGGCACCATAACTCTAGAGTTTGACAGTTTTGCTAATCTCCTAATTGAAAGGCGTCTCTATGATTTTCCGATGACGTGCCACTGACACTCCATTGGAAAAATTGTGTGTATTTGGGTAGTATATATGTCAATGGTATTTGGTAATCTCGTACTGACAAGCTCCTATTATTTTGACTTCCCTATGGATCACTGTCACGCCATTATGAATTTAGGAGGTTACAAACTATTGGCGCAATAGTCATGGCGTTGCTTTGGAATGGTCGTCATAATGACCAATCATTGAAAATAGCAGACTTGGCCCCCAGGTTGTCTGTCAGTTGAGCTAAATATGATTGGCGACCGTGTTAACTACGTATTGATAGAATTAAGTATAATCATTACTTATCAATACAACTCTCTAAGTTCATATATATTTACCCTATTGAATGACTTTTTCGTAAAATCATGACATTTCAGGCCAAGGCAATGCAATTCTAACATAAGGTTGTATTGCCGATTCTTATAATTTGGCATAATTCTGTCGATCATCATTTTCCTGCCCTTATCCCAATTAGTTTGGGGTCGGCGCAACATGTCCCTTTCTTCCATACTTCTCTATTAGTCGTCATCTCGGTAGTCAATCCGTTTCTAGCCATATCATCTTTCACACAGTCCATCCATCGTTTCTTTGATCTTCCCCTACTCTTATAGCCATCGACATGCATACTCAAAACTTTCCTCACGACATTTTCCTCATTCCTCCGCATCACATGCCCATACCATGACAACCGATTTCCGCACAACTTTTCAGTCACCGGTGCCATTTTCAGACTTCCTCTTATGTATTCATTTCTTATTCTATCCATTCATGTCACCACACATTCCTCTTGGCATTCTCATCTCAGCTACATGCAATTGCCTTTCATTCATCCATTTTGTGGCCCAACATTCTGATCCATACAAGACAGCAGGTGTAACCATTGTTTTATATAATTTCCCCTTATGTTTAAGAGGAATGCGGGAGTCGCAGATTGTTCCCGTGACCTGCCGCCATTTCATCCATCCAGTGTTAATTCGTAGGCAAATTTTAAATTAGGCATAATTCTGTAAATTTGTAATTAATTTGTTTCGATCGTGAATCATATTATTTTGATTAACATACAACTGACATGACACGACCTGCAAATTGCATAAAACGTAAAAATTTAAATTTCGCGGGCTGCCGTACCGCATCCCCTTAAGACGGCGTACTATGGTCCACTAGCGCTAATCCTTTAAAAAAGTATTATCTCGTGACTGAGAATGAATTTATGAGTAACGCTCAATGGACCCTCGGTAAGTGTGTCTAGAATTTTCTAATACCTTTTATAAAGTTTCATATTGAGACACGAAGCAACAAAATACGATATAGGATCGTATTTTGTTGCTTCGTGTCTCAATATGAAACTTATTGAGCGTTATTCATAATTCATTCTCAGTCACGAGATAATACTTTTTTAAAGGAGTGGCGATAGTGTACCATTGTACGCCCTCTTAAGACTAGGATACATGAATGAATTAAAGGTAACAAGCTTCCAAGAAACTTTGATCGCACGACCGGTCATCCGACAAACTTTGTTCGAGCCTGCGGTCGGTCGTGCGACAAGTCGTGGTCATAGCCGCGTAGTACGCAAGGTCATTTAGAATTAAAAAGTCACGCGGCCGCGTCTATCTGTGTATTCGGACGAGGCTTCGAATCCACTGGATATGATTTTACTGCAATTTTATACATTAAAAAGAAAAAAATCGATGAAACTTTTGAACTTTTCAATAAATAAAATGATATTATTTAAACCGAACGAAGCCTGGTCGCTGGAAGACTACAATGAAATCATTGACGTAATAAAAAATATATAAAAGACATATCCAAACAATTTGGTCTTAGACTGAAATCCATAGAGCGAACTTTGAGTTTACTTGAGCTGGTAAGCAGGTGAACTAGAAAATATATTATTAAGTACTTTAGTAATCTTCGAGTTTCTGAGTTAACACGAACGACGATGCACCACAAGGTAACCCACCAGACACAAAGCTTCTATTTTTTGTACTGCATGCTTTTTGCAACTATCATTGCGCGTTTGTCTGAATTCATCAATCTCAATTTAGTCTTGGTTTTTTGAAATTGCTTATAGTTGTCAATCTATAATTTATTAGATCTTTTCATCGTGCGTTCGTATTTCTGGAGATAGACGATAATTACCGAAGCGCAAACTTTGGCTTATTCCGTTTATCCACCCTAAAATAGCTACCCTAAGGTGGATACTCGGAAACGCGTGTCCATCTATCCACCCTGATCGGGGTGGATAATCCGAATTCACTTCTGATTGTTCTTCCGGCTTTTAACCCTAAGTACAGTCGCAAGTGGAATAAACTTATCTATTAAAATAAAAACTTGCATACAGTATTTCTAAAAATCACATATTCATTAAACAAAAAAAAAAATACTTATTCATATTTACATTAATTAATAATTTTATTTTATTTTATTCAGGGACAATAAACAGCTACAGTATGTGTTGGAACATAGAAAAGATAATACAAAATTTAACAATATTGCAGCCCACTACGTTATCCGCATAGTAACAAAATATGACAATGAGTGCCACTAGATAGGCAATAAATAATTACAGCACAATAATAATAATAATTAATAAAATCATGCAAAATATAATTTCCAATTGATTGATTGCTTGGCAACAGAGTAATAATTAACACAAAAAAATAATTATATAACTAGCTAACATTCCTAATAACATTATTGGTTTATAATAATTTTCATAAAATTACATTTAAATTTGGATTTAGAGCATACAAAAATATCAATATTAACAAAATAACAAATATAAGATTCAACCATTCGACGGATAGGGCAGCGCAAACCAGCCGATCTATTCTGAAAAAATCTCACCGTGTAAACGTAGGTGAAGTGAGCTTAAAGTGAGTTGTTAATAGTGTCAATCCCTCACTGACAGTTCACTGCACGCTCACTTCATAGACTAATATATAAATGAGAGCTCATTTCACTTAAGTTTTCACGGTGAGATGGTTACAGAATAGGACTGCAGAATTAGTTCAACAGGTATTGACAGCAAATAGGTTACCTGCCATGTAAACGTAGGTGAAGTGAGCTTAAAGTGAGTTGTTAATAGTGTAAATCCCTCACTGACAGTTCACTCCACGCTCACTTCACTTAAGTTTTCACGGTGAGATGGTTACAGAATAGCACTGCTGCACGGATACTACGTATATTCACAGTGCGTGACAATAATATTAGGTAATTAGTTATATATTCATTATTTTATTACTTATTTATATTAATCTTTACTTATAATTAATCATTATCTACCAACTAAAATTTAATATTAAAACTACACCAAAGCAAGTAAACAAAACTATTTTCAGCTTTGACTTTTCGAACAAGAATTATGTATTTCAAGTATTTTAATGTTCACTAAGTATCTTGGGCCAGTTTCTGTCATGTTTCTCTAAGTGACTGTACACAGCCGAGGGGGAAAATTTTAAGAAAAATAATATATGAATTCTGATTATCCACCCCGTCTGGGGTTGACACATGAACTTGCGTTTCCGAATATCCACCCTAGGGTGACTGTTTTAGGGTGGATAAACGGAATAAGCCCATACTTTTCTTGGGATGTCTTTACAGTAGCGTTTTCTACCAAAATTTACTTTATCTGTAAAAACTTAAATTATCATTATCTATATAAGGTAGTTCGTATTTGTATGACACGCTTAGGAATATGCATATTAATTTCGTACGAATAAGGTTCATTTTAATGAAACGCTACTGTACTTAGCTCGAGTAAAGTCTTTTCTCTGTAGATCCCTTAAGCCTTAGTAGCCCAGAATTATCGCACCTAGATAGATTATAACTTACATTCCACCGTATTACAAAGTTCAGTCTTCTAGTTACGATAAGTTTTGTTGATAAGAGAGATGATTGGGAGAAGAGTAGGAATTGGGAGAATAGTTATTTAAGTGGCAATTTCTGTTACGATATAAATTATATTTAAATAAATTATAATGTAAAATTTAACAGAGCGTTTTAATTAACACTGTCAACGTGTCAACATATTTGTGCTCGTACAAATAGCGCTGAGCGCAAATTCGGCTGTTGCAGACTTTGCATGATTTGTCATAACAAATCTGTCAATGCCTATGATGTGACTGGTCGTCAGTTCCTATGAGTACGGTGACGTCAACTGACACGCTGGTTTATATGGAAGAGTGTTGATACCGTATCTATAGTCCTTTCACAGTTATTTTATCTATGATAGCAGCAACCCAACAGCCACCAAATTGTTACGATAATAAAGAGCATTGTGAATTAGACAAACTTGTCAGTAGCAGCAATCCAACAGCCACCAAATCGTTACGATAATAAATAACATTGTGAATTAGACAAACTTGTCAGTAGCAGCAATCCAACAGCCACCAAATTGTTACGATAATAAAGATCACTATGAATTGGCAAACTTGCCAGTAGCAGCAACGCAACAGCCACCAAATTGTTACGATAATAAAGAGCATTGTGAATTAGACAAACTTGTCAGTAGCAGCAATCCAACAGCCACCAAATCGTTACGATAATAAATAACATTGTGAATTAGACAAACTTGTCAGTAGCAGCAATCCAACAGCCACCAAATCGTTACGATAATAAAGATCACTATGAATTGGCAAATTTGCCAGTAGCAGCAACGCAACAGCCACCAAATTGTTATGATAATATAGATCATTGTGAATTAGACAAACTTGTCAGTAGCAACTTAACAGTAAAGTTGTAACAATAAACCACGTATTACCCAAAACGTATAACCCCCACCCCCGACATCAGAAAAGGACGCGCGTGGGACACTACATGCCGCCACCTTGGGTCCAGTATTTTGGGGGGCGGCGGCCCCGGCCATTCAGGGAAGCCGGAAGAGAACAATGTCTGCCCTCTGCCGACGCCCGGTGCGCCTGCTGCGAGCCCGGTGACCGGAAGAGATCTCCGGCTCCCTTTCCGCAGCTTCCTTCTGCGACACGACTGTTTCGCAGAAGGATACCACCAAAAGGTAGGTTTAGGTTAAATACCTTATCTAATTAGTTCGCTAAAAATAATGAAATTATTAGACTAAATGTTTATTGTCTAAAGATTGCTGTAATCAATCATTTGTCATTTACCTGCTTACATGTTCTCCTGACCTTTTGAGAATCTGTCATTTTGCGAATCTGCCCTTAAGAGAATCAAGCGTGGTAAAGCCTGTAATGAAAGAGTGGCTAGCAAGGTGATCCACGGAAATAACGATGTCTGTGAAGCAAAAAAGGTTTTACTTAACAATTGCTGCCTCAAATAAAACAAAACTTTCTTTATACGTACTATATTTAACAGAAGCTTATACGAAATCATTTATATCAAAAGTCAAACGTCTTAAACACATATTATTATAAAACTAAGGTATATAGCTACTAATCAAAATTATCATAAATTCATCGCAATTCACACATTCTCGAAAGTAAACGGCTAAGAGTATATTTACATTCCTATAAAAATTTAATACAAAAGCTATGATTGTTATTCATTTCGTATTCTGTAATAGATTTGGCAAAATTTGAATTCAGGATTATTAGAGATAACAATTAAAACAACTTACTTATGTACATGGACAATGAACACAAATAGGTATCTAATAAGACAATTTGATTATGAGTAAACTATTCTTTTGAGCATGAAAATTTTAAATTAGCCACGATCTTTTGAAAAAAAAAAAACAGCTATCAAGAATCGTGTAAATAAGGAAGAAGCTCTATTAAGGGCTGCGTTACCTAAAATTGTCATCTAAAGAAAAATTATCAAAAACAAGTTATTTTTCATAAAAGCTCAAAGAAAGTGACAGGTTTCTGAGACACTAACAACACAGTTGGTAAATTGCTTTATCAGGCAGCTAGTACATTAAGACGAGTTTCTTAAGATATCAATGATGAACCTAGTATCAATCTACTTTTCCATTCCAGCTTCAGCGGCGGATGAAGATCTGGTATTTCTGGTAGTTGTCGGAAACTCCTTATTAGTATAGAAAAAACAGTTAATATATGGAGTTTCATATTCAAAACACTTTTCCATTGAATTGTTCGCATTCGTTTAGAAATTACATTTTCAACACTATGAAGTCTTTCGTAGGTAGGCGTCACAAAGTTTATCCAAGCACTCTTGTTTTCTCTTTACTCCGCCACAATATCAGAATTCCCGACTCCTAGCTCATGTTTCAATCACTTAATCATACGTTCCTTACTTACTCGATCATCGCCCTCTTTTGCTGTCTTTCGACGCTCCAGCAATCTGGTTCAAGACATGTTTCTTTCTCCTTGCATTGCCGCAAGCCGCCCGCGCTGCCTCGCATGCGCAGTGTGCAGCTTGCTTAGTCGCCGCACACTCAGCGCAGGCGCACTGCAGCTTATGTTGCAAATGTGCTAGTCTTGCTCTTGCTTCTGATAGGTTATGGCATTTCTCTTGTAATCCAAATTTAGTCTTCTCTAAAACGCAATGCGCTGACTTTTCAAGTTGTCCTGCCAGTTGAGCCGCTTGTACCATAAGTTTATGCTGTGAAATTTTAGAGCAAGAAAAGTTTCTTAAGGTACTATTTCTGAAGCAACTTTTAGGGCGAACTACAAGATTGCACGTATCAGATTAATATTCGCGATATGTGAGACCAACATTACAAAGAAATACGCAATGATTTCATGTTTTTGCAATATTAGGAGGCAAAAATACGAACTAATGAAGCTAAAAATAAAGAAAACCACAATATCAAAGTCAATATTAATTATGTCAGTATGTTTATTTCCACATATTTGTTTATAGTTATGCACAGGTAGTCAGTATATTGCCAGAAAATTTTATTTTATTAACCACGTTTATCCACCATTCTGATGACCTATTTTTATTTTTTTTTATCGGCGCCACCTGCGCACAGACAACTAAATATTTTTCCTGAATATGCTCTAAAACAGACTGGGACACAAGACAATGCTGTCGCTGTAATGATGAATGTGCACAATGACATGCATAGCATCATGATGTATGCTGTATTTGCTTCAAATATGTAGATATATTCTTGAGAATGGTGTTATGGAATTTCTTGAAGTCGTCTGGCATCCGTTTAGACCTTGTGGAAAAGAAAAAGCAAAGTTTTACGAAGTATTCAAGCAGCTAATCAGGCACTTCAACAATTACTACCAAATATCATTGGAATTTAAAACAATCATTGGATTACGGTAGGTAGTAACCATTTTGAATTCGCCATTAAATATTGAATACTTCGTTGAACTTTGAATTCCTTTTCGTCTGGTTGGGTAGAAATTGTTGAAGATACACAGCACGGGCCAAAATGTATTTATGAGATTAGATGAGAATTTGGCTTAATATTTTATGATTAATTTATGTTTCTTTAAGTTTAATGGAAGTTGGAAGGATGCAAGTTGAAGGAATCTCAAAGATAGATAAAACGGAATAAAAATCGTAGTAGCTCACCTGAGCTGTGGCTTGCTGTGCCGCTTGCACAGCAGCGTTAACTGTCCCTTGTTGTTGATGAACTGCTGCAGTGTTCTCAGCGACAACTGCCTCAGCTTCCTTCACTTCTTGTTGGAGTTGTTCCACAACAGCTTGCTTGCCAGCGAGTGCAGCTTCAGCCGCCTTAGCCGCTTGTAGTGCCTTTTCCGCTAGTTGAGTTTTTACCTAGAGAAATACAATATAGATAATTATTTTCACATTTCATTTGACAGGTAGGTAATTTGAGTAATATGGAAGAAAAATACATGTTGCGCCAACACCAAACAAATTGGGAGGGGCAGGAGAAAAAAAAATTACAGGTAGTAGGACAAAACTTTAACCGCCCTATTACAAAACAAGATTTATATTTTGACATGGCTTAAACCATGCAGCCAGTTTTTGTAATAAGAACGGTATACCGTTCTATATACAAAACTGAAAACTTAGTTCGGTACTAAGTTGTCAGTTTTGTGTTTAGGAACTTTACCATAGTCGGAATAAAGTTCGAAATTCCATAATGGCTCCATGTTTTGAGCCTGGGTCTGAAGATAAATCTTGTTTTGTAATAAGGGGGTAAATGTTCAGGATTGACAGATGTCACTCAATTTTGCTGATGCAGTCAGCCAAGGAAAAGGAATCATTTGTAAGCAGTAGTGTAGGTCTAGCACCAATGTCTTCTACGAACAGCAGATATTCTCATTAAGAGATACAAAACAAAAACTAACCATATGAGCTGCCTGAGCTCCTGCAGCGTTCTGTGCTGCCTGAGCTGCTTTTGCTTCAGCTGCTGCCTTCTGCGCTATACTCGAGGCGCACTTCCCCTTGCAGTCTCGCGTGGCTTCTCTCACTCTGTTCTCCTTCTTGACCTGTGAAGCTAGCTGTTGAGCTAGCTGTGGCAAGCCCTTATCCGCCGGCCGACCCTCTGGGAACCCCAACACTGACACGCAAGTCAGCAACAAATACACAAACAGTCTCATTTAAACACTATTTATTATCCTACGAGTATATTTCGGCAATATTAGATTGCCAACGCGAACCTTATTACTTGCATAGGTTTTTTTTTCCTTTCATAGAATGGTGGATAATAATTTTTCTTCAAAGATTGTGACACAAACAAAACACGATCCGAGTTGCATGGCTGTTTGACATTTTTTATTCTAAATTTTAATTTCTTTCATAAAGTCTTTCATAGAAACTTTTTAACTAGCAATTCTTCATAAAGGATGATACTTAATACTTTTTGGCTTTGAACACAATGTATTTTACTTTCATGAGATCCTGCCGCGGTTGCTACGCTTGTGAGAAATTCTCATGAGTGATGATTCTTTATAGTTTAGAACGGCATGTATTTAACGCAGCGACAAATTAATCGGAATTTGGGATTAAAAAATAATGAAAGCCGGTAGCAAAAATAGTAGGTTAGCAGCTACAGCGAAGTATTATTTTAAGTAGAAAGTAGCAGCTCAATAATCAGTTTTTAGCTTTATTTTAATTTAAACTGGCATCGAATTTTTGTTTTGGTAACTGAATTTACCAACAATAGAGGGGATCTGGCGCTCGGCGGCCGCTGCCGCGGCACGCTCGGTTCGCTCGCTCGCCTTCGCTTGTTAATGGTTACTGTTCTAACCTAACCTAACCCAAATGATTCAATAACAGTAGATGACTTTGCAGCGATTAAGAAATAATATTTAATCGCTGCCATGAAATTTTTTTTTGCAGCAAATAATTAGTCGCCCTTTAAGTTGTAAGTCGCCTCGAAAATTATTAGCCGTTTAGAACATCCAAGATAGTAAGTAAGGACTTTCGCTCACGGAGCTTTTTTGCTTTCTGCACAACTTTCTGGATGTGGTGAACTTCTTAGTCGCCACAAACAGACTCGAGTCTATGCTTATCAGTGGTTTGAAGTTGTCATAATGTCTGTACATAGAGCCAACCTTGAGGCAACATTTGGTTGTATTTCGTCTACATATTTCGCTATTGATACTTCATAACAATTTATTCAACTTTGTACAGACATTATGACAACTTGACAACTTCAAATCACTGAAAAGTATAGACTCTTAACGAGTCTGTAGTGGCGACTAAAAAGTTCACCACATTCTCCCCCATTGCATTCTAGCTAGAGGTATAGTAGTTTTGCCTTTGAGTATAAGAATCCTGCAGATAGGCAGCTAGCGCTGGGCACGCCACAATTGTGGTGATAATTCCCTTCTTTGAGGAGTGGCTAGAGAGGCGCCACGGCGTCCTCATCTTCCACCTGACTCAGGTCCTCACCGACCATGGTTGCTTTGGGAGGTTCCTGTTCAGGATAAAGCGGGAGGAAACGCCCGGGTGTCACCACTGTGTCGATCGCCCGGAGGACACGGTGGAGCATGCGGTGTCCTCACGGAGGCGATCGACGGCGGCGATCTCTCGTGTCTGGCCCTTATTAAGGCCATGGTTCGGAGCGAGAGTACATGGGAGGCCGTCACCTCCTTCTGCGAAGCAGTAATGCTCGTGAAGGAGGAGGCGGAACGCATGAGCGAGAGGCAGGGTTCGCGCCACCGCAGGAGACGCCCTGGGCGTCGGGAGTTGCAAGCCGATTTCCGGCCACGTAGGCACAGGCCTGTGGATGGTGAGCGATGGGTAGCTCGCCGTCCGATAAGGACCAGGCCCGGGTCGACGGCGCGTTGTGTTCCACGCGCGCCTCAAAGAGATGTCAGCACGAATTGACGGGGTCCATTAGGGCCAATGCCTGCTAGGGTTGCGAGTTTGTCCAAAAGGGATAATGATGGAACACGGGTGGGTTTTAGTCAGTAAAAGTCTGACATGCGCTCCCGCTCCGCCCAGAGCGGGAGAGTTTATTTGATAATTTCCCAACCAAAAAAAAAGGCAGGTGGTCTTTTATTCCTCGTAGTCCGAATTGGAGGAGTATCTGGCGCATCACTCTCTGTAGAGACAAATGAGGAGTCGCTTTCCGTTTCACTGGATGCTCACAAAGCTTCGGTTAGTGTATATCTACTGCATTGCCTTGGTGTATTGTGGAAATCCTTCAGGTCTTTATAGCTTGCCATTGCATCAGATATCGCCCAGACATTCACAGCTGGGCCCCAATTCTGTATCGTAACAAATATTCCCCGCTTATATCTTACCACGTTCAAACCACATCAATATCGTGGCTTATAGAAACCCATGTAATGGCAAGAATAGAAATATCATATTCTGTATGCTCCAAGATAAATTGTCTATAAACTTCAAAACGTACGCGTGATTTCATAATGTGCCAACATTATGCAATCACGCGTACGTTTTGAAGTTTTATTCGACAGTATTTGATCCTTAAACTTGCTTAAACATTGCAAATACTCCATTTTGCAACATCAATAATTCCTAAAGTATCGTTTTTATCTTATTTTATTATTATTTCTGTCATTAAAAACTATATGGTAATTTTGTATTAAAAAAAAAATACATGACAATGTTTTAACAGCAGTGTTAAAGTTTATTGAGATTAATGCTTTTGAACGTAAGTGCTTACTTACCTGTTTTCAAAAGCTGTCCGAGTGAGTTTACATATGTCCGTTGATTTGTTTTAAGGGTTCTTGTAGATTTTGAAATAATATAATATTACAAACAATAACTGATTAGACCATTGTGATTGGGGAATAAATACATACATACATAAACTCTCGCCTTCTTCCCATGGGGGTAGGCAGAAACTATAGAACGCCACCTGCTACGCTCCTTACATACTCCTTTTGCTTCGCCTACGTTCATACATCTGGTCATACACGCACGCCGATTGCGAGTACAGGAGTGAAGGGAATAATCGTAAGTATTATCATTTCCCACCTACACTATTTTTAAAGGTAGGTACTGATTTTTAGTAGTTGTAGTTTCATAACCCGTATTGATTTATTTGTACACATTTATTTCAGTACGAAAAATGTATGTTGGGTGCTCCAGCTCAACTTTTCGCTGAAGGCCGTTGCCACGTCCTGAAGCACACTCCGGGTTGAGCGTCAGAAAATCAATTAATAGATGATTCAGCTGCGCTGAAGTAGCTTTCGCTCTTTGTTTAAGCATATTTTCTATAAAATATGAAAAATGTTTAGCAAAGTGAATACAACTTTTATATCGTTCCTTTATTAGTGTGGTCACTTATATTATCATAAAGCATTTTTGACAATACAAGCATGACCTTACAATGTCCTTTGTGTGTGTTTTTTACGAAAACAATTGTTTCTTACCTTCTTCAATATAAGTTTTGCTGAAGTTCAAACCACGCCAGCTTCGCGTTCATTTCGCGCGGTCTCGTTCATTGTGTCATAGAAAATACGTTCATAACAGATGTCGTGATTAGCTAAGGAATTGACGTGATTTCGAAGTAAGGAATAGTTACATAGGTCATAGTGAATTAGGGTCCTGTTTAGATTTCTATAAATCGGTGAACTAGCACCCAGAAGTATTCTGCACAAGGGTGGGTATAGTGGTGTGATACGATTTCACGGATATCGGGCTGTGGCACGAAACTTTAAGAGACTGTGTTTGGGCAGTCAATTTTAATTCTAAGCAACTTATAGAGAAACAAGGCATCAATAAATTCTCTTCGAGTTGATAACGAGTGCATTTTGAAATATTTGAGATGAGTCCTATAAGAGAACAGCTGTTTACTTTTTCTTTTACAAAATGCGAGGTGCCACAGAAACCGTTTTTGAACTCCATCCAAATAAAAGTAACTTATGTGTGGCGTAGTGTGGTCTCCATATAACAATGAAATACTCCAGGACGCTTCGTAAAAGGCTATAAGTACAGCAGTTTAGTACCAACCTGTTTAAAGCTCTGAGTTCCTTAGCACAAACCCTAACATTTGGATGCTTTCTTAATAATATTCTCGATATGGGAAAAGTTATTTTTAAGGTTCCGTACCTCAAAATGAAAACGGAACCCATAAAGGATCACTCGTGTGACTGTCTGTCTGTCTGTCCGTCTGTAACAGCCGATTTGCTCCGAATCTACAGGATTAAGTTGAAATTTGGAACAAATAATAATATGAATTTCTGTGACCCAAATACGAACGTGTCGGAATATGTAGGATAAAATAAAGTTAGCCTTTGATTTCTTTTCTAAATTGCATGGAATAAGTATGTAATATATTCTTGTTAGACTGTCAGAGTATTTCTAGACGAATAAATCAATTCCGAACGAAACCGGTGATCTGTGAGTTGGTCCAAATAAATATAAAAACTTATTGTACTTTGACGTATGTATTAAAAATATTTTCTTAATTTTATGTGCTATGTTTGATGTACTAGTGGTTATAAATAATAAATGTAATAAACTCAGTGGATGTTATGTTTAAGGGACTTCATTGAATTATAGTCAGATCAATTGTCATTAAAATACATTAAATATCTTATAATTTTTTTAAACAGTTCTGCCAAATTAGATTTACTTCAGATTGTGATTATTAAAAGTTACATAACATAACATAACATCACGCCTGTAATCCCCGAAGGGTTAGGCAGAGGTATACCTATAGTAGGTATACCCACGTTTCGCCAGTTATGTTGAAGTCCCATGTAATAGGGGGCGAGCCTATTGCCATCATCCGGGCACAAATCCAGACTCCGGGCTGCTACTGAGAAATTCCTGGTGGAAAATCCCAATAACACTTTGCCCGACCTGGGAATCGAACCCAGGAGCTCATGCTCAGCAGTAGCGCTTGCAACCACTAGACCAACGAGGCAGTTATTAAAAGTTATTCGGTCAATAAGTATAATTGGTTTAAAAGGGCGGCATAATGTGAGCCCGCTAGGGATGGGATAAAGAAAACGATGGACATGAGGCAGGGGAGCGCGTTCTTTCTGGTGGCGAACTGGTTTGGAGAAGGATCTATTCTATTGAAATAGTACAACTTGATCTGGGATATACTGGAAGGTGTCACATGCGTTAAGTACTATGTCTGTTTGCATTAGTCTGAATTATCTAAAAATTGTGTCTAATTATAGTACATTACTGCCGCGGTCTATAATGACTACTTTGCTGGTCGCGCTGATGATGGCCGACAGCGCATCGTAGCGCAGCTCCAGGCCGACACAGCGCGGTCAGCGTGCAACACTTGATGGACGAGCTGAGATAAAGGCCGAGGCCGTAGGTCGAGGCCTTTACAGCGAGGACAGCAAGGGCTGCAATGATGGCCAAGCTGGAAGGCCTAGAGCGTAGCTAGGCTAGCTCGAGGCAATCATAGCGTGACCAGCGAGCAGTCATGGTGGGCCAAGGCTTGTATAGTGCTTTACTCAAAAATGCAAGTACCTAATCTAAATAAAACCAGCAAGTAATTTCAATAAAATATATATTAATTAACTAGAAATTTAATTAAAATGACAATTATGAAAAGTACAGTTACTAAAATTCAACACCAACTTTCCCGGTTTGATATTACTAATAGTTTGCGGTAATTTTAATGCGGTGTTTGACTGCTGTATTATTTCTTCATTTATTTCATCATTTTTTTCTTCATGTTCTTGAGCAGATGTTGAAGCTTCCTGGAACTCGTAAGACGTTGTTCGTTTTAAGTTTATACTTTGACCGATTTTTTGTGTAATTCTGTCTTTATTCTCCACCGATTCTTCTATATAGCTCTCAGCAACTCGATCGGATTTCCATCCTCCATGCCTTTTTAGTGTAATAAGATTGGCCCCAGTACCGGCAAGAATAGTGGCCGATGAACGCCGGAAACAATGACCTGTAAATTGTTCTGGATGGGGCAGTTCTAAGTATGTAGCAATTATATTGGGCATTTGAGCAATTTTATGCCTCCCTATCACTTGTTTGATGCATTTGCAGTTTTTATAATTTAAAAAAAATCGGTCCGTTTTTACGTCAACTGGACGTAGTGCGTAATATTTTTGCACCACTGCAAATGAGGCGTCACGAGCAACGAAAGTACGACCAATCTTCGTTTTTGTATCTCGCAACGTAATTATCATTACGTTAATGTGAGTTTCAATGTCATTAACGGTGATATTGGTAATTTCGATGCATCGACATGCACCGTAAATGCCAAAAATAAGAACCACCTGTAACAATAACAAGTACGAGTATTAATTATGAGCACGTGTACAGTACAAATTTGGGTTTTTAGATATAAATACTTACTTTCACCGCTAAGTACTCAGAGTCGAGGGCTTCAATTATAAACTTTTCTACATTTTGTGATGTCAACACTTTTGATTATTTACATTTATATCCGTCTGACTGTCGTTTTAGCATACTCGTTAAATTGTGGTAATATTTAATGTTCAAATTGTGCTTTATCAGAACCATGCATTTTAACATTGAATAGGTATTCCAGAGAGACGAAGGCTTCATTTTGTTGGAAATATCATTGAAATACGTAAGAAAAACATTTTCGGATAAAGATTTAGATTTCCTACTGATTTTCCACTGCACAAACTTTTCATATGCAAGCTTATATTTTTCCTTTGAGTTTCGCGGTATTAAATTTCAACCACTAATTTAGCTTCATCTTTAATGTCTGGCGGTGTTAAACACATTGAATCGGAAGAATTTTCGCTTTGAGAGCTCATTTTTAGCAAAAAAGTCACTAAATAAAAATAAAATTTTCGCTGAACCGCGCTTTTGTTACTTCGTTGTTTTTTTTTTTAACAATGGTAGTTGGAACTATACAGCCAAATATGGAATAAAATCTTTTTGTACCTATCTGTATAAATACAAACAGCTGTGTTTTAAATAAAATCTTTTTGCATTTGATTTTTTAAAACGTTGAAACGTCAAAAGACCAGCAAAACTTTGCCGGCCGCTCCTTGAAACAGAACGGCAAGGTCGACTTTGCTCAAACAAGGTTGTCAAAATAATGACCACATTACATGCATTTTTGAGTAAACTATAATTATGTATCTGGTGGGTTACTGACATAACTACTGTTATTATGATTATTTTTTATAAATGTTATAGTGTTAATTTAGAATACCATTTTGTTAGATCCATGTCGTTGTGTAATAACCATTAAATATCCGATTGGATCCTGTAATGATAAATCTATGATCACAATAATAAACTGGGGAGTTTCTTGCTCGTTCTTCTCCCGCGGAAGCTTTGGAATGAGCGAGTAGTCTTTTCTAATTATTTTCCAATCTTTAGATATCAAATTATTGAAATAAAATATCTAAGAGAGATCTAAAATATATAAGATTTGACATTAATATTACATTGCACAATTTAACTTATAATGATAATCTTTTCCATTTAATTGATACTAACAATTATGTTAGTAATAATTTGTATTTGACAAAAGATAGATATAATATTGTTATGTGCTATCTTTCTAACTACCACAAAAGACAGATAGCTGTGTCGCTATCATTTTTTTTTACTATTTCAGTCAAAAATTTGGCTAAACAAATTGCTTCTTTTGAGCAATGCAGTGTAATTTTAAACTATTCTGTCAATAATTTGGTAACAATTGATGACATTGATTATCATTTAAATTAGAAATTAGGACAATGGAGGAAAACTCTTGCAAAAATGTTACGAAAGCAAATAATAAATCAAATGAAAGTGTAAAAAAAACAAATAGTATCAACTTGGTGCATCAAAACATTCAAGGGTTTTTGAACAAAGATTTAGAAGTAGAATTATTCCTGAATTGTAACAATATAGATATTCTTTGTATGACAGAACATTGGCTTAAAAGCCACCAGTTCATGTTCAATTTTAGTAATCACCAGGTTGGTAGTTCGTTCAGCAGAGTAAATGCTATACATGGTGGCTTATTAATTTTAGTGAATAACCAGCTTAGATTTAAAGACCGCAAGGACATTGTGAGCCTCTCTGTTGAGCGGACAATTGAAATAGCCTGTATAGAATTGGAGCAGTTCATTATATTAAGTGTGTACAGACCTCCCTCAGGATTTTATGATTGTTTTGAAAAGGTTATGGATTGCACAAAATCTGTAATTCAAATAAGTCTATCATCACTTGTGGTGATTTTAATGTTAATTTATTAGAAAATTCCGGGTTAAGTACTAAAATTATAAGTTTGTTTCAGTCATACAATCTTGCTTACCAATTTTTGGAGCCCACTAGAATATCTCCCACTAGTGCCACATGCCTAGATACCATTTATACAGATGTTATACCAACCCACAAAGAAATTATTAATGGAGTAGACTCAGTAGACTCAGATCATTGCGGACAATTAATCACTATTCCAAATCCGAACAAAAAAGTTATTAAAAAAGATATCACTGTCAACCCAAAAACTACTAAGCGCTTGGAAACATTTAAAACTAAACTTTTGAATAAATTACCAGTTTTGTCAACTAATGTCGCCCCTAATCAACAATACTCGTATAATGATTTCTTTTGTATGTATTGCACACAATTTGCCAACACTTTCATTCCAAAAACATTCTTGGTTAATAGTAATGCTTCTTTCAGTGACTGGGCCACCGTTGGTATACATAAAAGTAGAAAACGACTATATGAGTTGTATGATGAACGGACTATTATAAACACTGCTGAATTTAATTTATATGTTAAGAATTATTCAAAATTATTTAAAAATGTTTGTTGTATGGCCAAGTCACGTTACTTAAGTTCAAAAATCAAAAATAGTAGTAATGTAATTAAAATGACATGGAATATCATTAATAGTGAAACGGGAAGGTCATGCAACCGAAGTAGTGACTACAGCCTTGCTATTGATGACAGTATAATTTAATCAGATTCTCAAGTCACCGCGGCCTTTGAAAATTTATTTGCAGAGATTCCTGTATTGACTACTAAATCTCTAAACTCATCAACCACTGCTGCAGAGTCTTTACTTAAGGAAAACGTTCCAGTTTGTGATTCTGAATTTCATTTCGAATATTTCACCTGTAAAGATGTAATTAAAATCTTTCACACATTAAATGTTAAAAAGACCTCAGATCTATGGGGTAATTCTGTGGACGTTGCTAAGTCGATTATAAACATTGTAGCACCTACTTTAGCTGTTATTTTTAATAATTGTATTGACCTTGGTGAGTTTCTGATCTTATGAAAAACAGTAAAATAATACCGTTGTTCAATCATCAGACCCTACTAATTACAGACCTATTTCAGTGCTACCTACCTTTAGTAAAATTTTTGAAAAACTTATTTTTGATCAAATGCAAAGATTTTTTAATAAACATAAGCTATTGCATAACAAACAGTTCGGTTTTACAAAGGGTCGTTCGACTACTGATGACCGGTGTTGAACTTTTAGGACATGTTTATAATGCATGGGAGGATAAATGCGATGCTTTGGGCATCTTTTGCGATTTGTCCAAGGCATTCGATTGCGTTCTTCATAAAACACTAATCAGGAAACTGCACCACTACGGAATCCGAAATGCCTCTCTGGATCTTCTTACTTCATATTTAAGTGATAGGATTCAGAGAGTTGATGTTAACGGAAAAAGATCTCCCGGATCTGTAGTAAGAATGGGGGTACCCCAGGGCTCAATTCTTGGCCCATTTTTGTTTCTTATTTATATAAATGACTTGCCTTACCTCATAAAGGATAAACATGATATAGTGTTGTTTGCAGACGACACTTCACTTTTATTTAAACTCAAACGTCAGCAGTTGGTTACTGATAATGTAAATAGTGCCCTCGAAAAAGTAGTTAACTGGTTTAATGTTAATAACCTACTTCTTAACGAGAAAAAAACTAAATGTTTTAAGTTTACAATACCTCATGTTAGACAAGTAAAAACTAGTGTGCTCATAAAGGGTGAAGAGTTGAAACCCGAAGATTCTACAGTGTTCTTAGGCATAACTTTGGATGCCAAGCTTCAATGGGGCCCCTATATAGATACATTGTCGAAAAAGCTTAGCTCTGCAGCATACGCCGTTAGAAAAATTCGTGATTTAACTGATTTAGAGACAGCCCGCTTAGTATACTTTAGTTATTTTCATAGTGTAATGTCGTACGGTATTCTGTTGTGGGGAAATGCCGCCGACATTCAAACAATTTTTGTTTTACAAAAAAGAGCAATTCGTGCAATTTATAAATTAAGTCCCGGACACTCCTTCAGAGACAAATTTAAAGAGATTAATATACTGACTGTAGCTTCTCAGTATATTTATGAAAATCTATTGTATGCACATAAAAATATTAATCTGTTTAAAAAATACAGTGATATCCATAATGTAAATACTAGGAACAAGCACAAATTTGTTGTTCCTAAAACCAGGCTTAAAAAATAGGTGGCTCGTTTAGATGCCAGTGGATACGTTTTTATAATAAACTTCTTAGCCATATTCAAGAATTAAGCCTTAATAAATTCAAATGTTTTACAAAACGGAAACTGTGCCAGAAAGCATTTTATACTGTTAAAGACTTTATTGAGGACAAAAAGGCTTGGGATTGAGCTGCTCCAATTTACAGTGAATCTTGATTTGATTTTTTTGCCAACTATTTATATTATTTTTTTATTGAAATTTTTAAATACCTAAACTATGACATGAATATTTACTTTGTAAAGTATTATATTATTTTAATTATTACGAATGTGAGGACTATGTGAATTGTTTTTTTATTTTTATTCTCAATCAAAAAAAAATTGAATGCAGGTCTGGCAGTTTGAGTACTTTATGCGGCCTAACCAATTGTCCTTTCTTTGGTATTGTTCGTCGAATCGCTGAGCTCCTTAAGTTTTGAGTTGAGCTGCACGATAACTGACAAATGCGTGCACTGACTGGACAGGTCCACTCAAATCTGTGTGGTTCTTTCGTCAAAAGACCATGTCAGACACCAATCTACATGGTTCTCAAATGATCTGACCAAGATTATATCCGTATTTTATATACACATTGACATTGATTAATTTTATATATACAATGACATGAATATGTACTTTGTTAAGTATTACATTGTTTTAAGTATTGTAAATGTGAAGACTATGTGGGTTATTGTTCATTTTTCTTTTTTTTCTCAGTTAGTTTTTATCATAGTCTGGCAGTTTAAGTGATTTTATGCGGCCTACACAAATGTCCTTTCTTTGGTATTGTTCGTTGAATCGTTGAGCTCCTTAAGTTCTTAGTTGAGCTGCACGACTACTGACAAATGCGTGCACTAACTGGACAGGTCCCCTCAACCTGTGTGGTTCTTTCGTCAAAAGATCATTTCAGGCACCAATCTACATGGTCTTCACATGATCTGACCAAGATTATGTCTGGACTTTAAAAAGAGACTGTGACCTCTGAGTTTGTTTCGGCCTTTCTTCTCAGAGTAGTCGGATACGAAACGCCGACCTCACCTAGTTTTTTTTAAATATGATTGACGTGTAGAAGTGTTTGTACAAACCTACTTACAGAAATAAACCATTTATCATTTATTTAGTCTTGCCTATTCTGTTGTTTTCATAGTTTAATCCCTTTTAGTCAGGTACACACAACCCACACATTCAATCAACCTTGATAAATAATATTTTCTCACAATAATTTATCTCAACCTAAATAGTCAATGGTTCTCACAAACGCGTAATGTAAATAAATGAATTTTGAATACGGTGTACAATATTGGAGAAAAATTAGAAAATTTAAAAAAAACGGTTTGCAATTTGTACCGTGTATATCCATGAAAGGGCTTGTTATGAGGATTTCATTTTTTTTTATAAATTTTAAAATAAATAGTTTTAAAGTTTATAGAAAATAGATGAAAATTTACCATTCCGCCCCTTATCTCCAAAACTGCTGAGCATAAAATTTTGAAATAAATAGAGATAATAGTACTATACTAATTATAGATTCCAGGAAAACCAAAGAAGTCAGAAGTAAGTAAGGAGTAAGAAGGTCTTAAAATAACATGGTAAATCACTCAATATTGTGCGTACAAAATTACATTTGTTGTTAGAATGTGTGGGGAACATGTTTTTCAAGTACAATGTTAACTACAAGAACTGATCATTACGATATCTTGGCATACAAATAGACGCATGGTTACGATGGTATGTAGCTCGCCGTCCGATAAGGACCAGGCCCGGGTTGACGGCGCGTTGTGTTCCACGCGCGCCTCAAAGAGATGTCAGCACGAATTGATGGGATCCGTTAGGGCCAATGCCTGCCAGGGTTGCGAGTTTGTCCAAAAGGGATATCGGGGCCCTGGCAACTGAAGGAACACTGGTGGGTTTTAGTCAGTTAAAGTCTGACACGTTCCGCCCAGAGCGGGAGAAGTTATTTGATAATTTCCCACCCAAAAAAAAGGGACCTTGGGCTCCCCGACCTTTGGAAGGCGTATGAGGAGCCAAAGCCAACTCGCAGAGGCCCATTAGTCATTTTGAACGAAATGAGGCACTAACAGACGATTATCCCTGCACGCGCTATACAAGTGCGTCCAAGGGCAACCCCCGGTTGATAACAATTATTTGAGTCAATAGATACTATTAGGGACTCCGAGAAAGACGGTAAGTTTGTGGTAGTAGACCTTGAGCCAACAAAGCCAAGTTGGTGACCGATAGTGCTGTAAGTAATTGCTTACCGACTCCATGGACAGCAGATTGTTTAATTAAAGAAGGTTCTACGAGTTTTACTTAGTTGGGAAAAGGCTAGGCAGATGAGGTGCCATATGTTTTACTGGCAGTAAAACACTACAGTGATAATAGAATAGAACATTCAAATATTGTCGTCGCTGCGTACTGTCAATCAACAAATTGTCATGGCTTAAATTTTGTGTGAAAATCGGTTTTTATAAAAGACCCACGATGAAATTATGTGTGTAATCATTAGTTTAGATAGCCACATCACAGTGGCCAGATTCGCCTCCAAATTAGTTTTTAAGCGCACATAGTCACCAGATTCTTGGGATATTGTGTTTCAGTGGTCAGTACGTTTTTTTTTGCTTTCTTTCTCTTGTCAATTTAAAATGTTATGGAGCCTGAAATCTAAAAATCTTTGCCTTTCCTGATCCCAGCATCCTAATGTGAAGTGTCATCTAAGCTTAATCATAATCATCATATATTTCATCCATTTAGTTTCCAAGTTGTTACAAGTTTATAGGTTTCATACAATTACCCTGCTAGGGCACAGAAATATAAATAGTATAATGTGCTACAGTGTCGCAATATTAAAACCACTTTGCTTGAACAAAAATACAAATTTTAACATGTTTAGGCATTTACCTTTAGTCATTATTGTGAAGGTTGACTTGTTTTAGCACTTTTTTTTTTGCATTTGGCTGTTGACTATGATAAAATGTAACTATGGTTAGGGTCAAAGAATGACTACAATAATTGCGTCTCAAAAGTTACTTTGAGATTCCAAAGTAGAGATATGTTATATTAAGCCAGAGACAGCTAAGTACAAGAGCGATTGGGCGCAGACATTTTCTAATTATAAAAGCATGACACCTTAGCTAAAACGATTCTTCTATCAGCACATTACATTTCTATTAATCCATCCGCTTCCCTAGCTCAATGAATTTTAGAGTTAACAAATAACTGCAGTAACTGGTCTTCCTGCATCATTCTACAGCTGTGCAAAGACCGCCCTCCAGACTTCCAGCTGTTTTGGTCTAGTGCTAGTGTGAACCAGTGGCACTATACTGATGTAACTAATTAGTTTTATTTCCAATTTCAGTAAAACGTGGAGGACCGTGTATCACAGGTGTACTAAGCTACGTCTCTGGTCAACTTCTCCACTCTTTTACCAACCGGAACGAGCCTCAGCCCCACTGTTCAAATCTATAAACATCAAAAACGAGGTCCTGCAAAAGTCAGGACTTGTAGAAAATGATTTGCCTTTCTTTGTACGCCTTGATTGCCTCTGCCACAATCCTTGCGTGCGTTCCAGTCTGCTATCGACAGTTTGAAATGCACAAGTTCGTCAAGTGTCTCCGGAAATAAGTAGTTAATTATGATAATTTGCATGAGTTGCATGACAGCGGTCGTTGCGATTAGTTTGATTGCTTGTGGTCCTATAGTATTGGACACTTACTGGCCGAAATGTCCGGCCAAGAATAAACAAAATAAAGAGAAGGACGACGAAGAGAACGCACCACAGCTGCCATGCAAGAGCCCATGCTGTCCCAAACGATCTCACCATAGCTGAGAAATTAATTTGTAGATTGTATGCTTACTTAAGTTGTATTAAATATTTGTATCATTTGTTTTTGTTTTTGTGGCTGACTCCCTAGGTTCATATCCAAATTCCTCTCAAACATACATAAACTCGAGAAACAGCCTACACCTATTTATTTTCCTTCGTTCGTGTTAGGGCAGATTCTGGTTAGGGCAGATTCTGTTTAAGGCAGATTATTGTTAGGGCAGATTCTTGTTGCGGCAGATATCAGACAGTCTTGCACAAAAGCCAGTGTAGTGTAATAAATAAATTGAAATGCGTGTGTTTATGGGTCGGTTGTGAAAGTAAATCGCTTTTTTTTTAAAGCTGCAAAACAGCAGAAGGCTATAAAACTACTCGTCAATACATCATGCTCCCACTATTGCAACCGAATATGATACCTGAGGGTTATTTAGCAATTCGAGAGGAAGCTACTGATTGCAAGGCGTTTTCTGACTTTGACCATTATTTTTCAAAGCAGTGGTTAAACAAAATAAGTAGTGAGACGTTCAGCTGCCATCGCGAAAACATTCGGACAACCAACGCCATCGAAGGTTGGCATCGGCGAATGAATGCTCGATTCCCCAGGAATCCAAATATTTTTTATTTTATTCAATTTCCGAAAAAAGAAGCCATGTTTCAAGATAGGAAAATAGAGCAAACAAAGTCTTTACCAAAATCTATCTACTATAGCGACAAAAGAAGCTTATTGAATAAAAATTACGAATAAATGAAATTTTAACTAGCCTCGAAGAAAACGAAATTACAGTCAAAGATTGTCTGGATAATTTAGTTTAGATATTTTTTTTTTATAAGCTGATAAAAAAAATAATAAGTGATAATTTACTAACATATCGTAAGTATATGAACGCAATAACTTCCTGTAACGAAAAAAGTTAAAAAGTTATTTAAAATAAATAGGTACATTATATTGAGATTTCTTTTATTTTTTTGTTTTACGGAATGACTGTACTTCTGTCGTAACAAGAATCTGCCCTAACAATAATCTGCCTTAAACAGAATCTGCCCTAACCAGAATCTGCCCTAACACGAACGAAGGCTTATTTTTACTCCAATGTGAGTGTGCAGTTACATTGATAAGGTTAGGCGAGCTGCACACTACATTCACTCAAACATAAACTCCTTAACTCCTCATCTTCCCAGTGCTTCTTTCTGAAGTCTCGATGAAACGACAAAATAAACTTTGTGACCCCCCCACCCCCCTCTTAGAAAAGTGGATTCTAATCCGGTGTCAGGTTAGATTAAACTCAATCCTAAATTATCTTATACTCTTATAATTTATGGTAGCTATAACTTCTTCCTACCCTCATGGGAAAAAGGCGTGAGTTAATGTATTTATAGCACTTTGTGACCTAAACCCGCACTTAAGTCACGCTTTCCCGTGACTTAAGTAGTACATTTTATACCGTACAAAAATGATTTTTTTACACCGTGCAAAAATTAATTATCATTTTTTCCCGCATCAAGTTTGCTTGAATTATCGCGACGTAACTAGGTACGAAGTTTTTTAGCAATGTGGCCAATATAGTTTGTCGTAGATCGAACATGTAGTTTTATTGCGAATAAGCGACACGAATCTTTGCGCGACAATGTGGCCGTAGCATCATTGTATCTTGACAGAACCTAATGGCAGCCTTAGTTCCGATTTTGGTCACGCGCCTAAATAACTTTGTAGCGTTGACCCTTGTCAAAATATTGTTGGCTGTACAGTTCGCGTCACGAATTTTGTGTGTTTGGGAGTGAAATCGTAAGTTGCGTCCTAAACTGGATAGCTTGATATATATAAAAACACAAAAAGGGGATACCACTTTTTTCAGTTATAATCATATTATATCTCAAAAATTTAGGCGTCCTAGGTCAAAAATAATTAAATTCTCATCCCCCTCTTGTGTGACACCCCTCGGGATTCTTGTGTGACACCCCTCGGGATTCTTGAGTACAGATTAAGGATGACCTCTAATAATTAACCCTGACCGTGACCTTTTTCAAAATATTTTCGAGTATTTGACCTGTGGCGTGTATTGAGATTGTAATTGTGTGTGATTGCGTTATATTAATGTGACTTTTAACACCTAAAAGTCACTGTCAGTGTCCTTCAGGGGCTCTCCTCCCCGAATCCCCTAGCCCAGGTTTAAATAGTATACGTGTTGACCGCGTGCTTATCACGGGGTTTGAAATGGTCTACTTCCCTCCAGTTCCTTATACTATTTGAATTAAATATTTTCAATAAATTAAAAATATGGTAATACGAGTATGGTAAGTGTAATTTTTGCGTAATTTGTTACTACTAACATAGTTTTTAAGTTACTTGTAAACTAACACGCTATGGGCCTACGATGCCTGCTAATAAAAGATTTTTATTTTTATTTTTTTTATTATTGTTAATAAAAATATAATGCATGATAAAAAGCACATTTCGTGCCTGGGATTTAACCTCCAATCTTATGCACGGTAAGCGGTCTTAAACCCTCCAGTCTATTTGGACGCTGAATATCTTTTCGTAGTTGTTAAGCATATTATTGCTTGTCGCTGTACGCAATAATAAAAGTTTACCCAACCGGTGTGTTTTATTCAAAATAAACTAACAATAACTTATAATAAAATATTTTTGCAAAACACAAAAAACAACTTGGGTCTATCTCGGATTTGAATGCACATGTCTTTTGTGCGGGTAAGCACTTAATGGAGCTGTATGTACCAGGGTAGCCACATGTGCAAAAGGAATTATTGCCAAACTTCCTTGTCTTCAACGTAGTCTTTAATCTTATATGCTTTTTTGATAAGGACACGTTTGATGTGGGTTTTGAACTTCCCATCACTAAGTTCTGCAACCACCGATCCCCACAGCAAAACGCCATAAGACATAATAGGTACTGTGGAAATAAGCAAAGTATACTCACCTAGCTGTGGCTATATCAGTCAACTGCCTTATCCTAGTTTCTTGCCATCAAGTTTTAAATTTAGTTCCACCTGGGGTACAATTGATAATGAGAACTTAAGACAGTAAGAGAATATTAGCTGCGAATCATTTCGAAAGAATAGCCAGACTATCGATGACAATATGTAAGACATCTATTATTTATATTCTTTAATCAATGTTGTTTTATGTTGTCAATCCGTATCTTTTCTATCTATTTTAAAAATAAGAGAAGTGTCATCAGGCAATAGAATTAGGCAAATCCATGGACCTAGGTCCATGGGTAAATCCGATAAGTTAGCCATCATTTAAGGAAGATCATTAACATAAAATAGAAATAGGAAAGAGCCAATAATTGAACCTTGAGGCATGGCCATCTTTACTACAGACCCCGAGGACGTCGCCCTGTTAACGTTTACTTCTTGCTATCTGTTTGATAGATAGGAAAGAATAAGATCAGCAGCTTGTCTACGAATTCCGTAGTGAAATAATAGTTAAAATGCAGTTTAAATGTAGGTACATATTCGTTGGACTGAACTGTCTGCATCACCTCCGGCACCGGATGGGCATCACCTCGCTTCATCGGCTTGGCGTCAACCAGGCGTCTACAAACAGGTCATCACTCATTATAACAGCACCGCTCCGACACAGCAAATAACTTGTCATTCAAGTTTGGATTTTAAATCTATTTTACATTTGCTGTACAGAATACTGGACAGCTCGCGGGCAGTGCACTGCCGGCGAACCGTCAGCCTTCGTGCTGACCGCGGGCTTCATGTGAGCAGCCTGCTCCCGGGCTAAGAAACGCCTGCAAGTGGTATGCATGCCAGCGCCTCGCCGTCCGTGCGGGGGCACCTCGCCACCCGCGCTCGGTCGTATATCTAATGTAAATATTTATTTGTTCTTCTTCGAGTGCAATAGCTATGATTGCCAGTTCGCATAAAGTAAACTGAGACATAACGTAGACTACGTGCTTGTCTAGCAAGATCACTCACTAATGTTCGCAAACCGGTTTGTAAGCTGTACCCAACCAAGCTGTAGTCAACTAGTAAGGGTGAACAACAAGCTGTCACCTCACCGCTGCACCGGTGGCGTGCCAGCATCGAGCGGTAGTCTTGCTGAATTGCGCGTTGGTGACAAGCGGGTGGATTTTTTCTAGGCGGTGCCAGACTGTTATGCGTTGGAGCGGTGCGGTTATAGTGAATGATGACCTGTAGGCCGGCAAACATTACCAGAGCGGGTTTGCAGCTCCGAGCTGTGACGCCGCAGGTACATCACTTGGAGCTACTATATATTAAAACGAAACGTTATAATTACCAAAGCGGCACAGGTTTGCACAGAACACTATCATAAAAAAATGCAAAAGCTGTAAACAACCACAGAGGTTTACTTAAATAAGAACACCGCTATAGGTACAACCTCTCTAAGCTCTTCTACTCTATGACATTGACAGAATTTTATGTAGAAATTTTAAATTTAGAAAATATGGTGACTTTTCCTTTGGTGTCGTAATTCAAGCAAAATTTTGCATGTAATAAAATATTTGTGCAAGCAATATGCGTGTTAAATTGTTGTGGAATGTTGCTAGGATAATCTTGGTATCGGGATTATCTTTCGGCGTCTGATTGAAACAAATGATAGCAAATTCTCGTACCTCGTCAAATAGTAACAGACTGACCTTCGCATGTGAGTACTACAAGACACTTCTCTCTGATTATGTTACAAAGGTTAACACAGTAACCCTTTCCACGCTGAGGCCTAAATGTGCTAATTTACAAAGTTGCAATAGTTTCGCCATTGTGAGTTGTTGACAGATTTAGGTACAGCAAATCTGTCAAAAATTAACGATGGGAGAGACCATTGCAACGTTTGTAAATGAGTACAATTGGCCCCCTGGTCGCTGGCCACTCTGGTCGCTGTGACCATAGTCATGGTCGTAGTCTAAAACTTTGTCAAGAAACATTCGTATAACCATTCGAAAAACATCGTGTTCAAATGCCAGTAACTGGATGGTATAAACTGAACATTATAATAACATTGTTTTGTCATCTAAGTTCAGTGCATTTAATCCTGTAGTGACTTCAAACTTCAGAAGAAAAGTACCGAGATCCAAGATAAGCATTATTTTTTTTGTTTGTAAAATCCTGTCATTTTCCAAAATTACTTAAATTTTTGTTTCAGATTCTAGTTTTTGGTCCCGTTGGTGCCCTCGTCACCAGCGCCCGTGCTTTTCGTATGTTTCAATATCACAAGAAAATACCTATACACGCTTATTAGTCAAAGAAAAACCTGCACCAACTGTGGTATGCCCAGATAACTTGAAAATACCTTACTAGAAATCATATTCCTAGAATTAGTGCTGAGCCACCAGGATGATGTGTATCTCCTGTAGTACTTTCCTCGGTCTACTGGGACTACTTGTGCTTGGACCTCTTATATGCGAAAGACTGTTATGTTGTATTACCAAGAAGCGGGCGAAGAAATACTGTTAACCACCGCAGAACTCATTTATTATTACAAATACTCTGGCTTATTTTGAAAATGTCTATTGTACCCACCATGTAATTTAATTTAAAATTACAATTTGTATTATATTGTACAAACACCTATTCTGTCTTTGTTTTATTTTAGATTTTAATATTTAGAAGGAGCTAAAAACATCTTGCTTGTCTATTTGAACTTTTCTTAACCCGGATTTTTGTGTTTTAAAAACGAAGTTTCGCCCCGCATAACGCTTACGTTAAGTTCGTCAAGGTTATTCAATTATTTGTCATTTGCTTTGCCTTTGTGTTGTCTCTCCCTAAATGTACATCTCTATTGTTTCAGAGCCAATGCTTTGCGTTACTTTCCTGACCTTGATCAGTGCTGCTATTTTCCTGAGATTCTTGAGGATCCATTACATCTGGGAAAGCAGATGCTTGTGTGATACAAAAGTAGTTGGTAAAGAGATAATCGAGGACAATAAATTAATATCTTCTACTTCTGAGCTCTCTCCTGGAAATTAGACTGTGCATGGAATAACTTGTTCTTGAGTGCGTTCTTAAAAACTTTTATAATGATTTGTATGAGTTGTGCCACAGCACTTGTGGCAGCCACCTGCATAGCATGTGGACCTCTACTTTGTGATAAGATTTTAAAATGTTTCATTAAAAGTAAACGATGATTTCCAAAGTCATACAACTGTGTCCATGATTTTGTATAGTAATAAACTGTTGTCATTGTAAATGGTTCGTTTTGGTTTATTTTAGAACCCAAAACATTTGCTCTTAAAGCCGTGCTCAGGTTTGTGCACGATCTAACAAAAAAAAAAAACGAAAACTAAGGAATGTAAGTTGAAGTTTCGCAGAAGTTTGATCGTCAGTTTTAACCTATTCAACTACCTTATTTTACCCCTTTCACCACAACCTCGACGGATGTATATTTGTTCAATATTTAAAAAAAACTAATGCAACGCGACATGACCTTGGTAAAGTTTAAAAACCACAATAAATTCTGTTTTAATTTAAAACTATGACGCAAGTATCGTTCGTATTTTTAACTAATCTCCTATTAATGCCGTTTCTGATGGGATTTATGTTTTTGACTACTTATTCACCTTTTCTTGTTTCAGAAAACAAACTGCGTTCTTCGGATGCATGATTTGCATATCGTTGCTGAGTATTGTCGGTGCTGCAACTCTCATCGCCTGCCTACCGTACTGGACACGAATCTATTTTGGTAGTAAATGCTACTGTCCATCATCACCTATTTGCCCTGACTGTGGCATGCAGTTCTGATCGCTCGAAGAACTTACTTACTCCATGCTTTCGGAATAGTTGAGCAAAATGATTTGTATGAGTTGTGGCACCGCCATAGTGGCAGTAATCGTAATGGTCGCTGGGCCAATATTTTGCGATAAATTCTTAAAGTGCCTTGTAAAAGCGAAGAGATAGACTTAATTTTAAAATGCTGCTTTTAAACTGTAAAAATCTACTACCATTGTGATTACTATTTTATGTACCAACTTAACTATAACAAAGTGACCGCTGATTATATTCATACTGAAACATTTGTTTTATTTCTCCTAGTTAAATCTCAACGAATTACGGCCTTGCATGTAAGTCCATTAATTTAATTCCCCCATTAAAAGTAATGCTGTCACTTTCTGATACTTTCCGTTAGAGAAAGACATGTAATGCTGTCTTTCTCTAACGGAAAGTGTCATACTTATGTGCAACTAGCGGTTAGCTTTTTTATGGTTCTTCATTTCTGATCTTGTTGGCCCAAAACTTCGCCAGTTCCACGGCGTCTTCGGTGGCATCGCGGAGGTCACTTTGAATGCATGTTTTGGGAAATAAAAGGAAGGATATAAGGTTTTTAAAGTTGTCAGCAGGGTTCACTTCCTTTGCTAAGATATTTAATAATGGTAAGTAGAAACTACAGTGCGTCACGTTTCATATCTGCTGTTTTCTATATATACCTAATCAATAATTTATTTCCTGTCCAATCTTGATCGATATTGGTATCTTACGACTTCCACGAATAAAGTCGCGGGGAGAAGCTAGTGGTTTATTCGCACTTCGTCCCATTCGCACTTCGTACCGCGTTTGCAGTTGGTACCATTCGCAGTTGGTCCCATTCGCAGTTGGTCCCATTAGCAGTTAGTCCCATTCGCACTTGGTCCCATTCGCAGTTGGTCCCATTCGCACTTGGTCTTATTCGCACGTATGTAATATAATATAACGTAGATGTCAAAAATTTAAATTATAATAATAAATACTACACTGTATATTTATTATAATATTATATTGTTGACTATACTGCATTTCGTTTATTTTCAGATTATTTAGTGCTCATCTACGTTATATTATATCCAAATCCACCATAATATCCAAATAACAGCCACATTTTTATAAAAAAAACTGCCTCATTGGACTTTTGGTCGCAAGCGCTACTGTTGAGCATGAGGTCCTGGGTTCGATTCCCGGGTCAGGCAAAGTGTTATTGGGTTTTCCATCTGGAATTTCTCGGTTACAGCCCGAAGTCTTAACTGGCGAAATTTAATGTGGGTGTATAAAGGAATATGTGGAATTACGGATACTATTATTATGTAGGCACACCTCTGCCTAATCCTGCGGGGAATACAGACGTGACGCTATGTTATTTTTGAAAAACATAAATACATACATAAACTCATGCCTTCTTCCCATGGGGGTAGGCAGAATTTATAGAGCGCTACCTGCTACGCCACTTGCATACTCCTTTTGCTTCGTTTACGTTCACACATCTGGTCGCACGCACGAGTGACACACCACACACACCTGACCTTTCTGAAGAACATCACCAATTAGGTCACTATAATTATGTCCTCCTAGGGCTTCCCCTCCCGGCGTTCCTACACATCTGACAAATACCTTCTGTCAGTCGCCTTTCATACATCTTCTTAACATGACCAAACCATCTAAGCCCAAACTTTTAAAATTTTGCATATTCTTTTAAACCACACCGTTGCCTCATCACATAATGTTTCAGTCTATCATTCATAGCCACATATGGCTCACGTGGCACGGCATGGCGTCACGCCACACATGCTTAGCAAGGAACACATTTTCACAGCAATGATTCTACTTTCATGCTTCTTTTGCCACACCCAACATTCGCTTCCATAGATAAGCGAGGATACCAGCAGACCATTGTGAACAGCTGGTAGAGCCTATTTCGGCATCGACTGGTTGGTCACAATCGCATGTATAGCACAATTCATTTTTTTTTTTCCCCTACTGTAATACAGTATCAACTAGTACGGGGGGTATTGTGACTTTTACTGGCGGCCTTACATATTGTAATGTCAACAGCGTAAACTTAGGTAATAAATTGTGCACAATTAAATAAATAAATAAATTTCCCGTATTTAAATTTTATAAAACTTCCCTAAAAACTACGTTTGTAATTATGGTCTCAGCAGCCAAAATATACATAGACTCAGGACTGGAGTCGCGGGAGCAAGCGACGCGACATACAGTTGTCCGTGTGAGAAGCAGTTAGTCCTGAGGTCGAGTCTACAGTCTTCAGTAGTAATTTCCCATTGGTTGCGATGTTTTTCGTTTTTAGTGAATTAATGAACGCCTGCGTTCCTTCATATACTACCTAATGTCATAAAACTGATATACCTACTGATGCGTTCTTACAGATTATTCCTGACGAACGACTATTACTAAAATAATATAACAGTAGATTATACAGAACAGATGGCCGATGGGGCCGAAAGGTTCTGAAGTGCGACCGAGTACCGAAATACGTGGCGTTGGAAGGCCTCCCACAAGGTTGACCGATGACTTTGTGACACTGGTAGCACACCTCCGCCACGAAACCATAGCAGCGAAACCGCAGTAGTTCAATTCAACTAGCTCGGGTCAACATCCGATTCGAGTAGCGGATGACGCGAGCCATTTGAATTGAACTACTGCGGTTTCGCTGCTATTGTTTCGTGGCGGAGATAAGCTACCAGCGAAGCGGCTATGCTGGGGGAAGGCCTATGTCCAACAGTGGATGGTACTGACAAATTTATAGGGTCCATCTATAAATTTACGAGTGTATGTCGCATAAATAGCCATACTTTTTTATTACGTTGACTTAGAAGTTTGATTTTTTTGAGCTCCACGGGACCGTAGACCTACGTATTTAATATTAATTTCAACTTTTTACCTCCACGTGTTCCTGAGAAAAAGGGGGTTGGCTGACGGACAAACAGACGGACGGACAACTATGTGATCCTATAAGGGTTTTTTCCTTCTATGGTACGGAACCCTTAAAAGTAAGTTGGAGTCTCATTTCCCACGAAATGTATGGGAAAAAGTTTCAAACAGACAAAAAATCAAAAAAAAATATTTTCGGAATTTGAATCGATCCAACCAGACCTTGTACCAATTATTTATTCTCAAAAATATTCAATGTACAATTTTGCCTTTGCATCGATTTTATTATAATATGTATAGATTTTATTATGAAGTGGAAGGAAAGTGTGAAGGAAGGAAGTAAGGAAGTCTGAACGTGGCACCGGTGACTGAAAAGTTGTGCTGAAATCGGTTGTCATGGTATGGGCATGTGATGCGGAGGAATGAGGAAAATATCGTGGGAAAAGTTTTGAGTATGCATATCGATGGCAATAAGAGTAGGCGAAGACCAAAGAAACGATGGATGGACTGTGTGAAAGGTGATATGGCTAGAAAGGGAGTGACTACCGAGATGACGACTAATAGAGAAGTATGGAAGAAAGGCACATGTTGCGCCGACCCCAAATCAATTGGGATAAGGGCAGGAGAATGAAGATGATGTATTATAGATTTTATTATATGTATAGATAAATTCCTGTAAAAAAATTCATGCTTCGAAGTTACACCCACCGGTTTGGGCTGTGCGTTGTCAGTCAGTCAGGATTTGATAAAGTTATCTCTGTAAATAAACAACTCAAAATAAAACACACAAAGAAATTAGGAAAATTTACTAAATAACTAACATACACCGTAATATCACTTGACTCCATTCAACTAGACTATGAAAGTACAAAAATTGAGCAAATACATGTCCACACGTATCGGCGAAATAAATAACTTACTTATGACACTTAACAATTGACTAATTTCGGACTACGTTTTTGGACTATGTTTTTGAGGCGTTACTATTGCTATTGCCTGTTTTTTCGTTCTTATTTTACCTAAAACAGCTTCATCTAATTTTGCTATAGTTATGCTCGGCATGGGATAATATCCCACGAATCTTGATTGAGATGTGGGACGCACAATCTGTACTTTTTCATTATTTACTAAAGCCATTTCTTTATCTTCATATTTCTCTGCACTTGATCTATAGAACCGTCTTATTGGTGCTGAATTCCATGTGTTTGGATTTACATCTTCAATTTGGTCTGTTAGTTTCTCTTGCCTTTGAATATTTTCTATTGGCTCTATATCTAGTTTAATTATTTCTATGCTGGATGTAGTCACTTCAGGTTTTTGTGTTGTAGTTGTAGTGGGTTTCTGTGTTGTAGTTACTGTGCTAGTACTCTTCAAAGCCATTCGTCTTCTATGCTTTCTTTCTCTTGAATCATTTTCTGTTACGTTCCCTTGGGCTATGTTGATATCTGCATTAACAGTTATAAGTTTAAAATCGGAGGTATTTTCTACGGAAGTTGAATTTCTTTTGAAGCTTCTTGTAGCGTTTAGGTTTCTAGTGCCTCTGTATACAGGAGTGAGTTCAGTGGTTGTTTTACGGTTCCTTTCATCAATCATTATAGGGGTGGGAGTGACAAATTGTACATGGTTTGATGAACTAGCCGTATTTTGTACGCTAGCAACATTAGATACACTTGCTGTATTAGACACGCTAGCTGTATTAGGGAAGCTAACAGTATCTGTGTTAGGTGGAGCTGCAGGTACATTTGGACGAGGAGGATCCTGATTTTGATTTTGAAGTATAGATATAGCTTCTTTAATATTATCCGCGTCTTCAGGGGTATGCTTTTGACCTGAAAACACAAAATATTTAATCATAGTAATTAAGTTATAATGCTTCATGAAGTACCTATTTGGTTATTCTCGCTGCGTCTCGCGAATTCACCCAAGTGGGATTCTCACTGAAGCCTTATATGTTACTGGGATAATAGTTTCCTCTGTGGCTCATGTCCTGCCTGTCTTTTTACAATTAAATTTAGCCTTTGTCACCCGGTTATAGTGTTGTGTCTATTAGTGAAAGGTTTTTTTTAATTGGACAGCATTTTGAAGAGCCCAAATATGCAATAAGTACAGATGAAACGATCGTAGAATTTAGGTAAAATTACTAGAATTTGCAACATAAGTCAAATGACTCCAAGAATTATAATAAATTTTGGCATTTTCCATCCCAACAAAACAACCTTTTAAAAAAAACTGTTTTCTTACCATTCTCCTGCATCTCCTTCTTGTAAGATGAGAAGAAAGTAAGTGCTTTCATCAACTGGTAGCTCTTGGATACCGGTATGTTGGTATCGTACAGCTTCTTAGTATTCTTGCAGTCCACATAGAACCACCAGTTGCACTTAAGGATGGTTTGGTCGAAGAGCGTGGACTCAGGACAGAGGAAGGATTTCATGACGAGGCCATCGTCTGTTAGGGCACAGACGTGGAACACCTGGAAATTTAAATGGAGTTGAGATTTTGTGTTTATCTTACGAAGTGCTATGTTTCTGTTTAGAGAGTTCATTTCAATTTGTCTACTCAGGGAATAGCACAAATTCTATTATAGATCAAATCAAATCAAATGTTTATTGCTGAACACAGTATATTGCAAGATGTTAAGTGGATGCGCAGTTCACTATTTTCTACCAATTAAAGCAATAGATAAAAAGGTAACAAAAAATCTACATCTTTTGCTGTGAGAAAATGTATAGTATAATCAGCCTATAATGTTCCCACAGCTGGGACACAGGTCTCCTCTCTTCGAGAGGGAGTGGGCTGTAATCGACCACGCAGGCCCAGTGCGGGTTTGTAGATGTCACATAATTATGTCTTCGAATTTTTCGTTCTAGGACATGTCCTTCACCGCTTTGAGAGCAGTGGTGATGAATGATTTACACAAAGTAAAGCGCCTGATTCGGTTCGAACCCATGACCAATAACTCGATACTCAATACTTTATTGCATTCCATAATGTGTACATAATATAAGAGTTGGTATGTTAAAACATCGAAGCTGCTGGAGTCGAAGCTGTTACCACTGGGCCACCACTACTCTACAGGACAAAAAGTATAACAAACTCTTATTGCAGCCAAAGTTTGTTATTTAGCTTTGCTGCTCACTCCAAATGTAAACTGAAGTATAATTGGCAAGGCATTTCTACACTTATATCTGAAGTTCTTATGATGTACATAATAAATAGTACTTTATCTATCTATCTTGCAAAACACTTTATAGAAACCAGGATATTTGTAATGATACGCCACAATTCACTAACAAAAAGACGGTATAGTTAAACGCCAATATTCACTTACCATACACCCAAGACTCTCATCACCGTACAATCCAGGGAAGTACTTCTGATCACCGCAGTGGAAACTGGTCTCCGGAAGGTCGACCTTGGACTGGAAGTGGTCGTCGAAGTTCTTCTCATAGCCGACGGGGTAGTACTCGCGGGGAGCATTCATTACCTTGCCGGATATTGGGATTCTGGAAACCATTATTTAGAAAAGTTACAATTTGAAGAATGCTAAATCCTTTCAGATTCAGCCTTCGATCTCATGTAAAGATGGAGAAGACAAACGGTTAGTCGCATTTCTTTGCATCTTTTTTGGAGTTTGAAAACGTAAAGCAAATTATTTTGATGTTTAGTTTATAACGTAAACCGGGAATCCGGATGCTAAACGTATCAGCACGAAATTCAGGTGCAACTGTAATGCAACGCAGATCATAATTTGCAAATTGGTCATCAGCACCTAAATATACATGTATTGCACGCACACCATATTTATGTGATTTTATGCGCGTTGCTGTGCCCCTTAGTACCTAATATTCTCGCACACCAGGCAAATCTAATAAGCAATATTTTATTTGGTGCTCAAAGCCAATGTCGCTCACAGCCAATAGTTTGTTTGTACCTTATCTTCTCGGTCCTCCAGTGAAACTAGATGCAACAAATAAGGATTAACAAAATCATGACAATGGATTCACAAGATTTGTCAAGACTAAAATGTTGTGCCTATGAAATTAGTTTTCATACAAACCTCTTCGGCGGCTTCTGAGGTAACGCGGCAGTTAATATTTCAGGTTCAGGCTCCTGTTGGAACACGAACGGTTGTTCAGTCGTCGTCGTTGTTGTTGACGACGTTGTCGTAGGCGCTGGCACGGGAATATTTGCGTATTTACTCAACAACTGTTGCTGCCGCAACGCGATCGCCGCTTCAACAGCCTCCATAGAAATGTTTCCAGCTTTAGCAATCTCTGCTATCTTCGAATTGATATCTTCTTTATTAAACTTCAACACAGTGTCGTCTCCATAACCAGTTATAGAATTGTAATCGTCGACTTTCTTCGTATTATATACAACGTTGTTCGCAATATCGTGGACTTGATGAGGAACAGGGTCTACAAAGTTATAAAGAGGATGCTTTTGGATGATAGAGTTAGGTGAGTAAGAAGGTGGCATGTGTATTTCTTTGAATACTGGAGCAGGTATAAGAGAGATAGCTTGAGAAGGTGGCATAGGTACGAATGGATTAACAGTAGTCATGGAGTAAAATTTTGGATGTTCTACAATGACGGGACTTTGTGTGAATTTGATTGGGGAGAATTGCTGTGCTGTCATTTGTGATACCATTTTTGATATTTGGTTGTGTGATGGGTATATCTCACTTTGATATGCGAGTCCTGGGCCCTTGGACTGTGGGACTTGCAGTGGCGAGTAGGTCTTCCGTGTTGGTGCTATAGGTATTACGGCTAGGGTTTCTTCTTTCGGCGGTAGGGGTCTGAAGGCTGGTATTCCCATTGGCATAGGTTTGGCCATGGTGACGGTGGGGATGGGCTTGGCGATGGGGTGTTCTACGGGGGCCTGGACCACGATGGGCTGCATGGTGCTGGAAACTCTTCGGTGCAGGCTGGTCAACTTATCCATGGCTGATTGGTTGGGACGGTTACCAGGAGGCATCGGACGCATGATCCTGTTCTGTTTACCACGCTTCTGGAAAAAGAAAATTAAAAAAATTAAGATATATTTTGTAGCATCTGGGTTGACAGAACGACAAAGGTTGCCGTATTATAAAAACTGGTCTTATGGTCAAGTTGCTAATAAAAACAAAATGAAAAGATATCCATTGAAATCTAATTGAAACAAAACACATTGAAACAAAATTATCATCGCAACCAACCTACTGAAATAACGATTACACGATTACAACATAACAAAAATTGCTGCACATTTTTAAGCCATTTGAACCAAATATGGTGAGATTTCCTCTAATGCTAGACATAATGGTCCAATCAGTTGTCGGTTTTCATATATAAAGTTGCATTACATCTCTGCAAGTCTGTAATAACAGTTATTTTTAACATGATTGTCTTATAAATTGCTCCTCTTGGCTACTAAGTTCGGTTGTTGCAATCATAATCGGTAAGATTGGGCTCCTGTCTTTTTTTTGCATAGAATGAGACAATATTATTAAGCTTGCTTTTATTATATTGATGGCTAACCACTTTTTATTTACAAACCTAGATAGGAAGTTTTTCTTTTTGGAAAATTGTTATAGAAAGCCCGTTGTTTATGGATGGTAGTTACTGCCACCTTTTTTTTTTGGGTGGGAAATTATCAAATAACTTCTCCCGCTCTGGGCGGATCGGGAGGGCCGTGTCAGACTTTTACTGACTAAAACCCACCAAAAAAAAGGCCCGTGCCTACGGTGGCCGGAAATCGGCTTGCGACTCCCGACACCCAGGGCGTCTCCTGCGGCGACTAGGGGCGTGAGGGCGCGAACCCTGCCTCCCCCTCACGCGTTCCGCCTCCTCCTTCGCGAGCATTACTGCTTCGCAGAAGGAGGTGACGGCCTCCCATGCACTCTCGCTCTGAACCATGGCCTGAACCAGGGCCGGACGCGAGTGATCACCTCCGTGAGGACACGGCGGTGCTCCGCCCAAGCCGGGCAGACTTCCACCGTATGCTCCACCGTGTCCTCCAGGCGATCCACACAGTGGTGACACCCGGGCGTTTCCTCCGGCTTTATCCTGAACAGGAACCTCCCGAAACATCCGTGTCCGGGGGGGAACCTGCGTCAGGCGGAAGGTGAGGACGCCGTGGCGCCTCTCTAGCCACTCCTCAAAGTAATGCGCCTGTGTAATTGAGAGATGAAATATCATCTGCCTGCAATTTCACAGGCACTTAAAGTTCAAGTACCTTTGAACCATTAACTCAAGTGCTCTCTGATAATGACCGCGAAAATCGACTGCTGGATATCTTCAAAGTAAGATTTACTGAATGAGTCAAATATTGGAAAAAATCAACCCTGTATTCTGAACATGTATTTAATTTTGGTCCTAGTGAAAGGCAGTACAAATTTCACCACCTATTATTGTTTTTCTTAAGTTTTAGTTTCTCACCTCCTGCTTAACATTAGTTCTGGATGGGTCAGCGAGGATGTTGGCTGGAGGTCCATTCTTGACACTGACTGACCGCCGTCGACTTGGGTCCAAGTTTGTAAGAGACTGCTCGAAACCCAGCTCGTCACCCAGACTGAAACCTGGAATTGTTAAAGTATTGAATTAGGTTACATGCTCCTTGTAAATAAACAATGTTATCGGTCGTATTACTTTAAAATGGTTCGTAAACAGATTAAGAAATTATATTTTTTCATATATAGTCATCGTAAGTCCTTCCTTAACTGCTAACAATTTCCACCTTTTTAAATTCGTAATTTTTGTGCTTTTGATTCCCACCTTGTCCTAGCCATCCTTAAAGTTAAAGTTATCTGACTATCGGGCTGCGAACTATTTATTTATTAAAACATGAAAGACTTACAGCTTAAAAACTTAATAAAAAGGAAACCATAGTCAACAGGAAGCCAATTACAAGTCTTCGCGTGTAGAATTAGACTGTTGAAATTTATATGTGAGCATACAACAGCAATACGTAATACATTGTGGTGAAAATACTTAAAGGGTTAAAAAAAAAAAAAAAAAATATTTCACATAAACCTACATGGGCACTTATGAAACGTCAGAAGCTAGGTGCACGTTTCCAATGGGTCGTTTCCTATGGAGAAGAGCCGGCAAGAAACTCCACGGTTACTCTTTTAAAAAAAGTGGGCTTTAACAATGTTATAAGTTACAGTGTTAATAGGTATGGGAGGAAAGTGTAGGTCCGTAAACAAGTACCAAGTACTTAACAAAATAAAAGATAGTTTACAACGTTCTCACATTCACAAATTAAAAAAGAATCTATATAAAATATTACTAAAATAATAAAAATAAAAACCTACATATTTAAACCAAATGACAACATTGTCATTACAACTGTAAAAAAAAACTGAATAAATATTCTGTCCACAAGTCACTAATAAATATTTTAAATTAAAATTGTAGGTTATGTCAAAGTATGTAAAAAAAAGAAATAAAGTTAAGAGGTTACATATTTGTGTAAAATTATTTGGTAATTCTCGCTTCAATCTCCGATAAAGCCGCTGCATAGGTAGATCTCATATTCTGTTCTACTGTTTCTTTCGAGGATGATTGGTGATTTTCTACCTAGCCACTCTAGTAGCAAAATCAGCCTATAATATTCCCACTGCTGGGATACAGGCTTCCTCTCTGTGAAGGGAGCGAGTCGTAATTCTCCCCACGGGCCCAGTGCGGGTTGGTGGATGTCACATGTTTTCGATTTTTTTGTTAAGACATGCCGGTTTCCTCACCATGTTTTGCTTCACCGTTTCGAGAGCAGTGGTGATGAAATAATTTACACAAAGTAAAGTGCCTGCCTGGGTTCGAACCTACGACCTACAACTCGTAAGTCACGGCCGTTTCCATTGGGCCACCACTGCTCTCTAGTAAAATCTAGTAATCACTATCAATTGCTTGACTTTCACTTAGCAGAGATGCTTTGACCATGAGTACTGACTATTAAACCATTGTTTCACCTTCAGTGTCTGTGAATTTGGCAATGTATGTAGACATAGGTGTCTAAGAAATTATATATAGAGATCGTACAATAACATTGTGTTTTTACATAAAATAATAAAGTAGTGCCTCATTTTATCTGAGCGAAGGAGCTATTTGCTAGATTAGAAAGACTGTGGCATCAAACATTTGCTGAGTCTTCAGAACTCCAGTAGGTGCCATTCTAAGACTTTACCGCAGGTACTGGTTAATAATAGGTAGATTACTACAAACATGGTACATCTACACTCCATTATTTTGCTTCCTGATTGAATTCATCACAACCTATAGACAATAGAACAAGTAGAACATTCTGACTTCTTGTGCCCTGGCAAGGGAACCCCTCCATTTATTTGGGGTTTCAAACATATATCTTTATGTTTCTTGATATGTGCATTTTGTATTATTCATCTTCAAAGTCAAAATCAAATCATTTATTTCAAATAAGCACCTGTATTGTGCATTTGAACGAAAATTTACAAAACAAAATTATTGATTCTGGTTGCCACATAGGTCACATAGACTAAAATTGCTATACCACAACAAGTAAAAAAAATAATTACTAATAAGTACTAGTAATTAGGTACGTGATATGATGGTGCTCATACATTTATAAACATTGTAAAAGTAGACGATTATACAAAAAATTAACATGTATTAGTCAGAATGTGAGTTTCATCTGACTAGCCCTGCCATATCATTACGATGCAAAATACCTCTAAAGAAAATGTAACCGGTTCAACCATTCATCACAATTTCTTTGATTGGAGAAACACGTTTGATTTGTATATAAATGTGTTTTCCATTCATACAACTTGTCAAGTGTCGAGTATTTCCACTCACGCATCGATTACTAACGGTTTTCTTCATTTGAATATCTATTGGTTTGCGTTATTATATAGAGCTAGTTTGTTTATGTTAGTGGGAATGAAAGCCCATAATGCCCCAAAGTTGATAAAATCACACTGAACAATGTACACAGGCTTATCTTATTTTTTAAGGGTCGAAGGGACCCGGGAGCCTCTATCTATTTTATGAAATAAATGTCAGTAATCGTCTGTGACGAGCTCGTGGCAAAGTAATAACAGCCTGGGGGGTCGATCCATCAGGTTAAACTACGCTTGCCGGGGTTGGTCTGTGATGGGTGACCATCTTTACGTACCAAGACTCCTCCGTGCCTCGGAAAGCAAGTTATCCGGTGGTCCCGGCTGTCATTTGTGGATCTTTGACAGTCATTACGGGTCGTCAGAAGTCCGAAAGTCTGACAAACCAGTCTTGCCAAGTGGAATCATATTACCCAGTTACTGGGTTGTGGACGTCAGATAGGCAGTCGCTCCATGTAAAATACTGGTATTCAGCTGCATCCGATTAGACTGGAAGCCGATCTCAACATAGTTGGGAAAAGGCTAGGCAGATTCAATGTCAATAATCATCTTTTCGTTTCATATCAGCCTAAAACTACAGAAAATCGACATCTCAATAACTGCTACAATAAAAACCCTATTACACATAATATCGCACTACACTTTGGGGAATACGCCTCTGCTCCACCCTTTGAGGAATACACGCTTGATGATTTATGAAAGCCCCATTCACCACCATGTTCTGCAGCTATCCTATAGCAACGTTGAAAATGAAGACACTATGTATAAGGACAACTGCCTACATACATAAGGTTTGTAGTTTGTAGGATCGTAAAAAAAAATGAACTTACCTATACTGGCATGCGCCTTGACTCCTCCCAGATTCCGTACCCTGAACAGACCTGACTTCTTGAAAGCGCAGTTTATCTTGAAGCCGAAATCTGAATCTAGCACACATGTTGGTTGCACGATTTCTGAAAATGAAGAAAAAAGTCAGCATTAATATATCATTCCAGCCGAAAGACGTCCACTGCTGGACGGGGGGGGGGGGGGGGGGGGTTGCCATAATCTCCATGCTTGGCAGCCGGGTTGGCGATCGCAGTTAGGTGTTAAAACGACCTTTTACGACACCGACGCGACGGGAAGAAATAGGATGGTGCTATTCATTACATCCGGCACCACACGGAACAAAAATAATATAATTTATTCTCAATTTGGAGGGTCAGCCACTATGAAGCTGATATAATTTTTTTTTTTTACAATCACTGAATCAAGAATATAGGTAAGTAAACAAAGTAGGCGTGAAATTGGCCCGATAATCATAGCTTGATGTAATTACATATTTAAGCTTCAAGGTCCTTAGATTTCCATTCTTTTATGAAGTTTAATCATATAATCTAGTTTCGTTTAGGCCCCGTTTACATAGGTCGAGTGAGAATCGCGGAGTAATGAAACTAATTCCACCCACTCTGGCGCAAAACCTTAAAAACCTATAACTTCATAGTTAGGTACGTCGTAAAGGCTAAATCTTCCATTTGCTATTAACTTCACTATTCGCCTTTACGACTCGATACTTCGTTTAGAGATTTCCTGAATAGTAATTACCAGTCACTGCATCTGGTCAAGACTGGTCAAGCTCACTAATGATTGGTTCTGATTCACTGCAGGCAAGTCCGGTGGCACTTGGTGTGTATGTTTGATTCGGACTTAATTTTATCGATGTTCGTATGAAGGAATGACGTAAAAAAAAATCCGAGAGACATAATGTACCTAGAACCCAATGTTCTAGGTACATCGTGATAGAAGTAAACCAATGGATTCGTCTTTTCGTGAGAAGTTGTGCGCAGTCAATAGGCACTTAGTAATGAATCACAAATGTTGCGATTTATAATTTTTAGGGTTCCGTACCCAAAGGGTAATACGAGAACCCTATTACTAAGGCTCTGCCGTCTGTCTGTCTCCAGTCTGTATCTCATGAACCGTGATAGTTAGACAGTTCAAATTTTCACAGATGATGTATTTCTATTGCCGCTATAACAACAAATACTACAAAACAGAATAAAATAAATATTTAAGGGGGCTCCCATACAACAAACGTGATTTTTTTTGTTCGCTTTTGCTCGATATTGTAAACGGCAACAGGTAGACGCTTGAAATATTCACAGAATATTTAGTTTATATTCACTTTAAAAATAAATAATTAAATTAAAATAAAACAATTATTTAAGGGGGCCTCCCAAACAACAAACGGGTTTTTTTTTTTGCCACTTTTATAGATAATGGTACGGAACCCTTCGTGCACGAGTCCGACTCGCAGTTGGCCGGTTTTTATGAAACTAATTACGAAAAAGTTAAATAATGGTAGGTATTATTAAAATAAAGCCTAACATTTTCAAGATTGCATAATTCTAAATTAACAACATTTTCCTCCAATCAACTCAATAATGTAGTCCAAACACGCGAGGACGCGTCCATGATTACATCTTCTCATGTATAAGAAACACATCGACATGCGTTCGCGCATCCTATTGCTAAATATTTAGCACAAGTGGTAATTACAGACGGAACATTTTTCCGGCGATACGTAACGTAATTCCAGGATATTGGGTGCCCTAGATTTCTCTTTGTCCTATAGTTTAGTTTGTGTTGAGTCACTATGAAGATGAGTTTGAGAAGTTACACAGTCGCCTCTTTTGATCATGATTACATACATAAACTCACGCCTTCTTCCCATGGGGGCAGGCGGAAACTATAAAACGCTACCTACGCTCCTCTCCTTTTGCTTCGTTTACGTTCATACATCAGGGGGCCGATCGCGCTATTTCTCAACGTAATTACCGTTCGAACGGAACGTTTTTGGTTTTGGTTTAGTTTTGGTTTAGCTGATGTAAGAAACGGTATCGCGCTATTTTTTCTGAGCGCCAAAATCGTTGACGTTACCCAATACTGAAAGTTCGGTCGAACGTTCCTCCAACGTAACTTCCAAAGTAAAGCTAAATCGTTTCCATTGAAATGATTAGCACGATACAAAATGTGTCTTACGTAACGTTTATGGTTGTGGTTTAGCTTTGGTATTAACGTTCAAAATTAGCGCGATCGGCCCCCTGGTCATACACGCACGCTGGTTGCGAGTACTACGCATCTGACCTTTCTGAAGAACATCACCAATTAGGTCACTATATGTCCTCCTAGGGCGTCCCCACTCGGCGTTTTCACTCACATATGCTTTGTAAATACCTTTTGTTAGTCGCCTTTCATTCATCCTCTCAACATGACCAAACCACCTAAGCATAGTCTTTAAAAAAATTGTCAATAGATCTTCTTTTAAACCACACCGTTACCTTATCACATCATGTTTCAGTGATCATGATTATTTCGGTAGATTTTTAACATCAAGGTTTGGGTTAAATCCAGAAGACTAAGGAGTTAGAGATCAAATGGGAAGCGGAACAGAACAGAAAAAAATAGGAACTAGTGTTTTCTATTATGCATTCGAGTAGGTACTCCTTTTATGGAGTCTTGAGAATAATATCATGCTATAGGTATGTTAATAATGACCTCGACTTAAGATACAATTAATGCAAAATCATGATTGGATCAATTACCTCAGTACTTAAGGTTCCCATGTCACCATTCAAGACGCAGGAATTGCTAATAATTCAAATAACAATCATGTCAAAAATAACCACCTCTATTTGTTTACATGTACAGCTATATCCTTAACACATCAGGTTTTATTGCGCACCTAAAGTCCGTTCATTATTTTTTTTTCTTCGATTCCCTGCCCTAAGACCTTCACTTCCGCGGTCTATACCTTGAGGGGTCGTTGACCTGGGCTGGTGACTTGCTACCTACCCGAGATATGAGAAAGTTATGTAATTGAGTTTTCTGAGAATTGAGGTTAAACACGGATGTAGTGAGTAAGTGGTTTTATTTGGGGGACATAGGTACTTACATGGAAAGGGTATTTTATTGTGTGATTTATGAGTTTTGAGAAAAATCAAGCCTTTTTCTTTTTTTCTTTGCTTAAAATAGGCCGTCGGCGTCGTCTGGTTTTCTATGGATCTGAATGGTAGGTGAAAAGTGCAGCAATCAACCATCTCACAACGTAATAGGTATTTCTCCCATCTTTAACATAACCTGTTTTTAAGATTCATTTAAATGCGACTTGAAGAATCAACAAACAAACAAGACTAAACTAGTCGTTTTAGTAAACTCTGAAATAGCTTTTAAGAATACAATCATAATTCTACAGGGTATTTACGTAAAAGTAGACAATTGATACAAAGGCCAGAATATCGAAAATATTTAAATTTTCTTACAGACTGGAGCTACTGTATTTCACCTACATCGTCCAACCTAATAAAGTCGCTTCTAAAGGTCTTTATAGGCTCGGCTCACGATTGCACACTGTTCACGAGTATTTACTTCTGACTAGGTATAATAATAGAATATATAGTACTAATCCAACTTGATGCAGGCTGTTCATCTTACTTTAGAAAATATGAGTTTAGCATATGCATGGCATAATCAGCATATAACGTTCCCATTGCTAGGACACAGGCCTCCTCTCGGTGAGAGGGAGAGTGCCGTAATCCACCACGCGGGCCCAGTGCGGGTTGGTAGATGTCACAGGTCTTCGATTCTTGGGTTCTAGGACAGCCGGTTTCCTCATGATGTTTTCCTTCACCGTTTTGAGAGCAGTGGTAATGAAATAATTTATTAAAAGTAAAGAGCCTGTCTGGGTTTTAATCTACGACCTACAACAACTCGTCAGTCGCGGCCATTACCTCTGGGCCACCACTGCTCAAATTATGGGTTTAGTTTAAAGTAATACATTAAATCCTATGTCTTCCCGTGGGTGTCGTAAAAGGCGACTAAGGGACTTACTAGAGAATGGGCATCAGCGTTCACTATGCATTTTAACACCTAACTGCGATCGCCAACCCGCCTGCCAAGCGTGGCGTTTATGGCAAATCACCTTGGGGAGGCCTATGTCCAGCAGTGGCCGTGTTTCGGCTGAAATTATGAATTAATGATGAATTCATAATAATACTTAGGTGTGTACTGCTGCTATAAATTCGAAGTACATTCTTGAGCCCTTGAGCCAATTTATTTAGGATCGGCGCATGACTTCTTCTTCCATACGAAAGTATTGACATAAAGTTCATATTTAGTTTATGTCACACCACGACAAATAATAATTCAAAATAAATAACGGTCATACATATAAAATATTTAAACTAGTCACGATTATATTTTATCAAATACATTCGTGACTGGTTCTAAATAATAATATTCTTATCTGCTATAATTATATTAAAGTTTGATTTTCTCTACACAAGTCGTAAACTTAATAACTTTGACAGAAAAGTTGTCAAAAAATAATAGGCCCGTTTTGACATTTAACTTGAATCGATTTATCGTGAGTAGATATTGAGTACCGAGCCGTATGGTTACTTCACTAGTTACGTCGCGATGGTCCATCGCGAAAATGTCAAAACGGGCCTATTATTTTTTGACAATTAAAGTGCTATTATTGACTTGTACATTTATAATAATTGGTTTAACTTACGGGTTTATTTTTCTCTAGTTTATGTCATTACAGTTGCCCATAGATTTTTTAACTTGGAAGTCGGACCCTGTATCCTAACCAAAAGCTACTGGTGCAGGCATACGCCATTACACCTTCGTATACCTCTTTTTTTTTTAGGGTGGGAAATTATCAAATAACTTCTCCCGCTCTGGGTGGAGCGGGAGGGAGTGTCAGACTTTTACTGACTAAAACCCACCGTGTTCCTTCAGATGCCTGTGTGCCAGGGCCACGATATCCCTTTCGGACAGGCTCGTAACCCTGGCAGGACCTTCGTATACCTAAATTGACATCCATAGACGCGAGTTGATTGATCGCGCGAGTATGTCATTCGTATAAAAGAGCGCGCACTCGCGCGACGATCAGCTAGGACGCGACTCGAGGATTTCAAAATTCTTTATGATTCTCGACCGTGAAGATTATTATTTAAACTAAATGATAAGTATATTATATTTATTGCAATGTTATTCATAGTTATTGCAGTGTTGACATAAGTTTATAATAATACTTTCGATTAGAAGTACGTCCTGCAAGGTCGCTTGCTTAACATCTATGCAATAATAATACAATCCCCGAGACATTTGAATGAAAAACATTCACCTTTGAGTCTTCATAATTATCACACTAATATTATACAGGCAAAAGTTTGTGAGTGTGTGTGTTTTTTACTTCTTCACGCTCAAACGGCTGGACCAAATTTGATTAAATTTTGTATGAAGGTAGCTGACTCTTTGGATTAATATATAGGCTACTTTTTATCCCGATAGTTCTAGGGGATCGAGACTTATGCGGGTGAATCCACGGGGCGCAGCTAGTGTTCTAATAAAGCTATTAATTATTTTTTTTTCTAGATTAGAATAGTAGCTGTGAACTTGTTTTTATTAGAATTCCGCTTAGCTAATGGCCAAACGGAACAACAGTTTCGTCATAATTCGTGATTCGTGACTTGGTGACTATTTTCAAGCAACTTCGAAAAAGGAGGAGGTTATATGTTCGGCTGTATGTTTGTTTTTTTTTTTTTTTTATGTTTGTTCACCGATTACTGCGTCAATTGTTGACGGATTTTGAAAATTCTTTTTTTGTTTGGAAGGGTATGCTCCCGAGGTGGTCCCATTGGTACCAAATCAGAATCTGATGAGGAGATCTCATGGAAATCGAGGGAAATCCTCAAATTTTATAGGCATACCTATAGCGATTTGAGTATTTTTTATAGTAACTCGTGCATTTGCTGTCGGAAAGCACCATTTAGTGAAGTGGAACTGATGATGAAGACCACAGATGGCCACCGGAACTACTTAATAATAAGTATTTCACCGTTGCGATTCGATTAGGCACTTTCAAATTCAAATTCAAATAATTTATTACCCCCTACCCCACCCCGCCCCCCTTACCTTTTTTTACTTTAATATGGTTGCTATGCAATTCATGCTCGACAAAATGCATGTGGTGAAGAAGGACAACTCCTCAACAATTAACGCCCCTGCATCGGGAAAAGCAATATTTTGTAAAAGTTGATGAGCATTTGACATAAGGCTGTAAATTAGATAAATTACTAACAGACAAAAAAAACAACCGACTTCCAAAAAAAACACTACAAAGTGAAAAATAACTTCGGAAGTCGGTGGCAAAAAACTAAAAAATACAGATCCAAAGACACCGACTTCCGAAGATAAAGTTATTTTTCACTTTGTAGTGTTTTTTTGGAATCGGTTGTTTTTTTTGTAAAAAGTTTTTTTGAGTGTATATTTTTAAACCGTCTGGGCGCATAGTCAATAAAACCTTTTCCCATGTATAACTGTTTCCTAATAATAAAAACGCAAAAAAATAAAAAACAAACAAATTTTGACGGCACGGTTGGCGCAGTGGTTAAGCGATTGACTGCCACGCTGCGTGTCGCAGGTTCGATTCCCGCACGGAACAAATACTTGTATGACCAACAAGTAGTTGTTCCGGGTCTGGCTGTTTGTGTATGTGAGTTTAAATGTTTGTAAACGCACCCACGATACAGGAGAAATTCCTAGTGGGGAAACGTTTAAAAAAAAACAGATAAGAGAAGAGAGTGATGTGAAAGAGATAAGATGTGTTTTTTTGTGGTTATATAGTCTTTGGTTTCTTTAGATAATAAGCATCACCTTTGTACGTATTTTTCTGTTCCTTTCTTCTTGTCTGTTTATATGTGTGGACATACACTGTTTTTTTGTTGTTGTTGGTTTTAAATGCTATTTTTGTATTTCTTGTGCGTGTCCCAAATAAATATTTTTCTTTCTTTTTCTTTTTCTTTTCTTTATCAAATAGCTACAGAAACTGATTGACCGAATGACCCAGACCTGTACCCCAAGTGTAAGTTTGCAAGAGAGTAAACGTAACTAGCGCGTTTGCGTTAAGATTTTTATTCTCACCCTTATAGTCTTAGCATTATGATCTATCGGTCAAATTTTAACGCAAACGAAATAGTTACGTTTACTCTCTTGCAAACTTACACTTGGGGTACTGAACTTAACACTCACTATTAACTATCTTTGGAACATAACCTGCGAAACGTGGCTGTAGGTAATATAGGAACACCGCTGCCGAACCCTTAGAGGAATACAAGCGTGATGTTATGTAACGTTAAATTAAGACTAGTAGGTACACACGGCTACATATCAAGCTATACAGTATCAGTATAAGCTGATCTCGCATTGTACGGAAATCCTTTACAATGGGAGATCAGCTTATACTGGAAATGTATAAGTCATAAGTCATTTATTCATTTGTTTAACATAGGTAATAATAATAGTACAAAAAGATAACAAAAAAAAAAATGCGCTATGTTGTTATGCCAGAGGGCGTACAAACATTAAGGTAATAAAAAATAAAAAATTACAAATAATGACACATTTCATAATACAAATTAGTTAATAATAAATAGCAATATAAATCTATGTCAATAAAAAAAGAGAAAGAAAAAAAAAAAAACAAATATAAATAAAATGTCAATACACTGTCACAGACTGAAATAAATACCATGTCAATAACCAAACCCAGTAATGTCAATATACAAGTCAAGGAAAAAATACATATTTTATTAACATGTCAACATTCCGTTACTAGATTTCTGTCCGTTATAGCCTGATATGTAGCCGTTTCTACCTGCATAATCTAGTCTTAGTCCATTTACTTTCTTCGATTCTTCGAAGATTCTACAACTCAATCTATTTGTTAGTACCTACTACAAAACCACAAGAGTATAACCAACACGCACTTATGGGTTCTTGAGAAAACTGTGTGTTGAATAACGAAAGTTTTCACAAACAATAAAAACTGACTTTATATGGTTTTTTATGATATACTTATTGTAATTTTTAAAAACACTTTCACTATCAAAATAGACTACAAAACTAGAGAAAATCAGGTCATTGGAAAAACTTGTCCAAGTTAGAAAAACATTGACATAAATTATGTAAATACCCTTAAGAAGAGTTCATTCGAAAGCGCTTTTATTGTTATAATAACTATTGACAAACACTACAGCCGGCATTAGGTTGACGTGGATTTCGTATTTTCCGCTACAAATTCCATCCCTTGCGAAGGTAGTATTCGAAAATTAATAATTACGATCTCAACTATGTATTTATTTAGTTAAGTATTCGGGCAAAGTTTCAAGTTTATAGACTATCAAAGTTTTTTATTTTCTGCTTTTATAATTATATAAGGTGCTAACAAAGCTGATAGTACTCTTCTCTAAGAGTAGACTTAAGTATGAAACATTGAAAAGTTTATGTTAATTTTTGGAGATAATTAGGGAAACAACGTTACTGCGTAAAAACATCCTGTTAATAGATAGTCAACAATCATTGACGTTAGTCACAAACGACGATGTTCACATGTCAGAAAGTGTGTCTTGTCAGTTAAAAGCACAGGATGATTATGTTTGGGCGAAATTTTAATTTATTTATTTTGTTCCGTAAATTAAAACAAAAATATCATATAAAAAGTTTTCTTAATTTCTATTTAAAGTTAATTGTTTTGATGTAATGTAACATCTCTTAAAATATTGGTACTTAATTTGTTAGCACCTTATATATAGCATGTCCCAGAATTAACGCGCAACCTCTTAAGGGGTCATTGTACTCATTCATTATGAACAACTTTTACTATGGGACTAAAACTGATATCGCGAAAAAAAATCAGATTGAGAATCAGAACCAGATTGAAATTGATTGATTTGAGATTGATTGAATCAGATTTTTTTTCGCGATTTCAGGTTTGGTCCCATAGTAAAAGTTGTTCATAATGATGAGTACAATTACCCCTTAAGAGGTTGTGCGATAATTCTGGGGCATGTTGTGTAGATAAATTAAATTAAAACGAAGATTATTTATTGGTCAACATATTTTACCTACCCGATGGAAAAAACAAATAAACACGGCATCACATTAGCCCGTAAGCTTCCACTGGGCACACATGACAAGGGACCTTAGCTATACTTAATCACTACGCTTAAGGGTCAGGTAATCGCCGTTGACCTTGCCCATACAAATGCGCGTCGCGCTCATTCCACGCCACCGCGCACCGTTCGGTTTCATAGGAAATATTTGTTTTTAGTAACACAAATATGATATTTGAAAAAATCACAAATATAATTTTATTATATCTATATAATAAAATATTCCGTTCATACAAAAAAAGACATGAAAATATCTTAAGTAGTTTGAAAGTAATATCGTTTTTATGCATTACCTGTATTTATTTCATAAAGTATTTTACTACAATACTTTATGAAACAAATAGATACAAATATGCACATAAAGAATTGATGTATAATTATCCGTTCTAGTTTAACATACATTTTTCGCGTAACTTACTTGCATTATATGAAGGCATAATAATAGATTTTAAAGCCACTAAAATCACATATCTGCGCCTAAATAAGTCAGACCAAACTGCGGCCAAGAAACTTGGCATCCTAAATAGGGTGAAGCGATTATTTACGCCTGGACAGCTTTTGACTCTATACAAAGCGCAGGTCCGATCCTGCATGGAGTATTGTAGCCACCTTTGGGATGGCTCAGATAAATACCAACGTGCCGCGCTTGACTCGGTGGAACGCAAAGCTAAGAGGCTCATTGCCGAAGTAAAACTGGTGGATGCCAAGCTTCATAGCTTGGCCCATGGCCGCAAGGTTGCCTGCTTGTCGGTCTTCTACATATTGTACTCCGGTGAGTGTGCCCAAGAACTTCACGACCTCATTCCTCCAGCCCCCTTCTATTATCGGACATCTCTAGACGCACTGCAGGTCACCATCCCTTCCTGGTTGCTATTCCAACAATTCGCACTAAGCGTTTCCAAATGTCTTTTATAATGCGCACAGCAAAAGAGTGGAACTCTCTGCCTGCGTCTGTGTTTCCGAACGCATACAACCTTAATCTCTTCAAAGTGAGAGTGAACAGGCTTCTTCTGGGTAAGCTCAGTCTATCGTCGACTTTGTCTGTGTCACCTCTGACCTAGACTAAGGTCAAGAGCAAACCCATCCCAAATAAAAAAAAAGACCTAAGATGAGTAGGGTGAGGTTAAAGGGTAGATTGGTTATAACATATTATGCAGGTTTGTTAGGAAATACCTGATCTGGCGAGCTTTACAAGATTGGCTCAAAACAGGGAAGAAAGGCATAATTTAGCGAACCGTGACTAAAATGATGAGTAAATAAATCTTTTTAATTACCTAACGTAAAAGAATTACATCTCTAATAACTTTCAGCGCCATTTCGTAACTCTTATTTCAATTACAACGTGTCGGTGCGATAAGCATAATTATGATGATGCGGTGAGCGCACCAGGCAACGACTGCGACAGTAATCTTGTCATTTAATTACATCCAGTTATAATTCAGTTTAGTACCCACAATAATAATAGTTTCATTATTTTTGTCATTTCGTCCAGCACACCGTCCAAAACACCTGCAAGCATCTTTTTTTTCTTTTTTTTTTTTCTTTTTGGCTTCGCACGGTTTGTGCATTTAGCCAGTGTCATGTAAAATTAGGTAACAAGTACAAAGTTATAATAATTATGAAATGAACTCCACTTAATGCATGATAAAGATGATTGATGATATCCCGCCCTGCTCCCCTTGAGTTTAAGTAAAGACGCGGCACTTTACTGAAACCTCGCGCGGACTTCTTGAGAGAACTTAAAGTGATGTTGCACTGTTTTGTCTCATTTGCCTACATTAATGCAGGTTCACGAACACTTAATGGTTAATAATCCACCACTATTACACATTAATATTCGGCTAAACACAAATTTTAGAAAATAAAACAAAACTGCTAACATGACGCTTCACTTTCCCGCCAAGAAGTCCCTGCAAGCATCTTAATAGAGGCTTAAAAGTGATCTCTATTATACAGGGTGTTTAGAAGCTGGGTGCAAAGCCATAAGAGGATGATAGTTGGTTGGTAATAGTTGGTTGGGCGATTTAGAGAATTTTGAGCCATACAATAACATTTCTTAGACAAAGTACATATTTATATTTTTGTACATATATATTTATATGCAATTTTTTTGAAATTTCTATTAGTGCCGCAGTTAAAGCTAGTATATTTTTTCCGTTTTTGTGGTTTATCTTATAAGCATCTAATCTAATATATAGTGTAAATAAATAGTGTTATTGAAAAAAAATACCAGACACTACTGAAGTCGTAGAATACTTTTTTTTTTCGCTTCAATCGTTCAAACCTTTTTAAAATCATGCTGCAAATGCTCCAAATGGGGTCAACTATCACCCCCTTAAGGCTTGACACCTAGCTTTCAAACACCCTGTATATTGATTACATCCATAGGCAGCGGTTCCCAGTTAACATCAGTTGGTCAATAACGATACCTAAATATATGCGCTTTAACTTTATTTGAAAATCTTCCTAGGTCAGTGTCGTTAACAGGCCAGAAATAATAAACATTCTCCTTACAAAGGCTATACCTATAGTACCTAGTTCTGAATAGCGAGGAAAAGAAAGCAACTTGCCACTTTCATCAAGTTACGCCTACATGACCTACTTGACAAAACTTTATAGGCCACAGGGGGTCTACTCCGAAGCGCTAAACCGAAGTATCGGCCGAATGTTCGGCCGTTTCTTAACTTCCATAGTTTCCTTTTTGACTTTGAGTCCTTACCCGGCTTCAAGTCACAGTTTTGACTTTGGCTTATCTCTTCGACTGCCATTTATTTATTTTCGTCGTAGTTAGCGATAGTTAGCCGTAGTAAAGGAGCGACCGAACATTCGGCCGATACTTCGGTTTAGCGCTTCGGAGTAGACCCCCAGGACCCTTACAAAATAGTAGTTGTTTATAACTTACACCAAGCTTGTAGCCTACTGATAAGGCCATCAAACGTCATCGTCAAAGAAAGCAGGATGGCACTTTATGTAGGTTGAGTAGGTAATCCTCCCACCCTATCATTGTGATCTTTATTGTGAGTACGTTGATCTTTCCTTAGAGGCCTGTGAAAAATTGTTTATTTTTCACAAATAAGACGCAAAGAAGAATTGCCAAACTTAAGTGGTCACATTTCTCGCAGAACTGATGGCCGATGGGGCCGAAAGGTTCTGGAGTGGCGACCGCGTACCGGAAGATGTAGCGTTGGAAGGCCGCCTACAAGGTGGACCGATGACCTTGTGAAGGCCTAACCTAACCTATACTCACACACTGACTTATTTTTTTAGAAAAACATACTTGTATGATGTTTGTAAATATGTGAACACCACGTATCTATCTAATACTTAATTAAGTTATTTTTCATTGCTTAGTTTTTAATTCGTTTTACCTATTATGGTATAGTAATTTTATTCTAGGTGCATCGTCTTCACATATAATCATATAATTAATGTAATCAAACAAAATATTGTAAAACATTTTTAAAAGAGTACCGGTGGAGTTTCTTGCCCATTCTTCTCCATACGAAACTACCTTTTGGAAGGGGCAACTAGAATCAATTCTATTTTTTTTGTAAATTTTGACGTTCAAAAGTGCCTCTTATGTGCCTATTTGAAATAAATGGTTTGACTTTGACTTTGAAAGGCCGCTGGTATCCGCTGGATACGAGAAGCACAGAACCGGTCGAAATGGCGGTGCTTGGGTGAGGCCTATGTCCAGCAGTGGACGTCTTTTGGCTGAAATGACGATGATGAAGACGCACATTATAAAATTTATAAAACTCACAAAACTTTATAAACTTTTCTCAATCTTTAACATTCTGCAAGTCTACATCTGATTTCTGTAATCCCTATCAAGTCTTTGATCACAATTTGCTGCAAAATCTTATGTTAGTTAACTGTTTTGATTGGTTGACCAAAATAACAACCACCTACCGTTCTACTTGAGATTTGACAACACATAATATTGAACAGGATTTCAGAAACATCTTCTACTAAAATTTTCTGGTTATTGACTCAAATGAAACACGCAACAATGCGAACTTAACAATGTCAATACGTGTGAATCATCTGTCCGGCTTTACGTCCGGTCAGACGGACGAATGTATCGGAGAAATACGACATTGACTGTTTCAATCGTTCAAATGGGCCAAGTTTTGCACACCAATAATTATGCACGCTTACCGTTGGGTAATCGCTACTCAGATTGGTTTGTATTTATAAATACAATCATAATTATTTATAATTATTCATCACAACCCCAATCATATTGCGGTTATCTGCAAATTAACCAGATCCGGCGGAACATAAATCTTTTATGACAACTAAGCGACTGCCATCTGTGCTTCTCTACTCAATAGTTGGATACCGACACCAATCCTAAGAATTATAAGATGGACCTTCCTGACTTGTAATGTAACTGACTATCAATATTTTTAGGGTTCCGTAGTAAACAAGGAACCCTTATAGTTTCGCCATGTCCGTCTGTCTGTCTGTCTGTCTGTCCGTTCGTGCGTCTGTCCCCGGCTTAGCTCGGAGACGCTTAGTCCTAGAAAGCTGTAATTTGGCAAGGGTGTACATATTCATCACGCCGAAAAAGTCATAAAATAAAACCATGAAAAACATTTTTTTTTAGGGTACCTTCCTTGCACGTAAGACGGGGATGATATTTTTTTTCTCATCTAATACATAGTGTGGGGTATCGTTGGATAGGCCGTTTAAAATGTGCCGTTAAAATTTATGTGAAAAAATTCATGGCAGTAGTACGAGATATATATAACGAAATTAAAAGGAAAACTATCACAGCTAAAGTAGGGTTTACTAGTTAACGAGTAATAGTCCACCAACTTAAATTTGCAGTTGAAGAATTGACCGTAACGTATATCGATGTATGGGAGAGCATGTTTTTCAACTTCAATGTTAAGTTTTTTTTTGGGATAAATTCATCCTAACTACGGAACCCTTTATTGTGCATGGTCCGAGATGCACTTGGCCGGTTTTTATATTACTAGTGACCCATTCCTGCTAGCACGGGACGACGATGGCAACTGTCACATCATCAAGATAAAATTATAAATATTAATGTACTATACATAAACACGTTCGGGTGGTGCCTGACGTAAAAAATAGCACCATCCTACGAGATTTATTCTCGTGGATGTCGTAAAAGGCGACTAAGGGACTTACTAGAGAATAGGCAGCAGCTTTCTCTATACATTTTAACACCATACTGCGATCTCCAACTGCTGCGATTATGGCGGTGCTTGGGGGAGGTCTATGTCCAGCAGTCGACGTCTTTCGGCTGAAATTATGAATGATGATACATAAAATATACCTTCCAGAATAAATGCTCTAGAATTAGATGACAGTGAAAACGACATTAGAATCCATTATGTGGATAGTTTAGAAGATCTAAGCAGTCACACAGACAGACACGAGATTGACAATATGTACAGATAGATTAGAGAGAAGCCAGAACGTTGAGAGACAATAAGTTCTTACGATGTGAAAGAACGACCACCTGATGTATCACCAGGTCATCGATGATAAGCCACGGTAACCTCAACAAATGAATTAACCATCACCAATTCACACTTCCTCGTCAAAGAAGTCAAATGTAAACCAATTATCGCCAAGATAGTCATTGATCCATAGCCATACGTAACATAATGGTCACGCTATATACGTAATAATGTCAAAAACAATCAGCTGTCGGGCCAATGTGTGGTCTGCCGGATGCTAGGAGAAAGGCGGCTTACTTACTGGTAGTGTTGGCAAATACATATGTTTGTTTGAGGGACTTGGATTTTTGTGGAGCTTAATTTTTAAGCCTCTTCTGTAAAAGGGAACACGATGTGCCGAGAATATGTATAACCGGAACCAGTTTTGTGTAGGCAGGGGTTTTGCCACAAAATTAAAGTAATAAGCGAATATATGAGGAATACTAGCGCTACTGCTGAGCATGAGGTCCTGGGTTCGATTCCCAGGTCGGGCAAAGTTTTTCCATTAGGAAATTCTCAGGTTGATGGCAATAGGCTCGCCCCCTATTACATGGGACTTACACATAACTGGTGAAATGTGGGTGATTATAAGTACACCTCTGCCTAACCCTTCGGAGAATACAGGCGTGATGTTATGTTGTATTATGAGGAATGGATTTAAAATGTTAGAAACCGCGCATGGGGAATCATGTTTTTTAGGGTTCCGTACCCAAAGGGTAAAACGGGAACCCTATTACTTAGGCTCCGCCGTCTGTCTGTCGGTCTGTCTGTCTGTCTGTCTGTCCGTCTGTCACCAGGCTGTATCTCATGAACCGTGATAGCTAGACAGTTTAATTTTTTACAGATGATGTATTTCTGTTGCCGCAATAACAAAAAATACTAAAAAACAGAATAAAATAAATTAAGGGGGCTCCTATACAACAAACGTGATTTTTTTGCTCGTTTTTGCTCGATATTGATAACGGCAACAGATAGACACTGAATAGAAAGACACTGAAGAAATATTCACAGAATATTTAGTTATATATTCACTTTAAAAATAAATAATTAAATTAAAATAAAATAAATATTTAAGGGGGGCTCCCATACAACAAACGTTTTTTTTTTTCCATTTTTATAGATAATGGTACGGAACCCTTCGTGCGCGAGCTCGACTCGCACTTGGCCGGTTTATTTAATCAAATAACCAAGTTGTATCAAAAATAAGTATTCACCCTTATGTATCCCCAACAGTTAGGGTTACAAAAAGAATTGGGTTGAGGTCATGACGTCAAGTCAAAGTTACTTCTAAAAACTTTTATTATTGAAGATTTTTCTGCTGTCTCTACCTCAGAGGTTATGTGCGTTCATTATATTGTTCAACTGACCAATGAAACAAAACAGACAATAACAAGTTTATTGAAAATAGATAGCAAACGTTTTGATGACCCTATTTAAATTTTGAATACCTATTTGACCAATTACTATTACTAATGAATTTCCGGACATTAATAGATGTTTTTTTCTGATTTTTTGATTCGTTTATATCCTATCTAATATTCAATCAATATTTAGAAGAATAAAAATATATTATAATAATTAACGCCGAAGAATCGGAAGTAAATTAAAAACTACAGAGTTATTTCTATTATGAATTGTAACTATTATATGGTGATAAAACTGAGAGGTAAAAGCCGAATTCACAATCTTGTCTTGGGAGAATAGTGGCACAACAGAACGATAAATTTGTTTCATGTTTGTATTATGTCATGGTGGCTTCACAAAAAACACTGTGACACTAATGATGTGACACTCCCACAATATGTAAATATAGGAAAATATAAGTTTTCGAAACACACCGCCCTTAATACCCACTTTTGGTAAGCTGTCACAAAATTTCTACATTGTAGAAACTAGTTGGACAACCATAGTGTTCAAAAGAGACAATAAATTAGGTTTATTGAGGAAAAAGTGAAAAGAGCCGTGAACGACGCGCTCGACGGACCGTAAACGATTTGACGGACGTCTGTGAAATATGAGCAGGTACGTGAGATACTCCTATGGCTCTGGATTTGGTTAGATATAGATATAATTAGTAAAACGATTACGACTTATAACTCTCTGGAAGATAATAGAGTATCTATGTTTAGGGTCCGTACCAAAAATTTTTTTTTCAAACTGTACCGTGTGATATATCAAAGAAAAGGACTCGTTATGAGCGTATCAAATATTTTATAATTTTTAAATAAATACTTTTAAAATTATTTAAGAAAATATATGAAAATTGACCATTTCTCCCTTACCTCCGAAACTACTGACCCTAAAATTTTGAAAAAAATACAGAAAATACTTCTTTACTTATAGATTACAGGAAAACCTATAAGAAGTCTATGGTGTTAAAATAACTTGGTAAATCTCTTAATATTCTGCGTACAAACTTACATTTTCGGTTGCATTGGATTGGGGAACACGCTTTCAAACTACAATGTTGAGTTTGTTCTTGGATGGGGTTCATGGGATTTATAAACTCAATTTTGTTACGTTACATAAAAGTATATGTGCAAAATTTATATTATTCAAGAATGTAGGCTTAGCGATTAAGAAAAAAACAGAAGTTTAATCAGGTTTGTTTAGGTTAAACCATGCATACTCATAGAAAATTTCTTCACGAGAAATTTTAAATCGAGTAGTATTTAAATCGTGCGCCTCGGAAGACACGTGACAGGATTAGACAGGTGTTAGACAAAGTACTAGAAGAAAATCATAGAAAGGCTATCTTCTAAATAAGTAAGATGCAGAAAACTGGCTTAAAGGAGGAGAAAAAATCCAATAAAGAAAGAAACACAATCAGAACTATTATAATTATAACTAGACTGCAACAAAACTTCAACTGAAGCTGACGAAATCCTAGCATCAATAGCCCACAAAATCCATGGTATAGCCACGCTAACCACAATAATGATGACGATTGCAATCATCGCGTTCAAATCGCCGTATAATGCCATCAATTTGTGTGACGGTCGCGTAACGATTGCAACCAGCATTCCATTGATATAGCCATGATTTTGATGGCAAGTAAATTGATTGTGACAAATGATACCGCAAGACAATAGGTGATTTAATTTCACTGGTTTGTCTTCGAATAACTGGGTTTGATTTGGTGAAAACAGAAAATTATAGAGGCTAAGATACCGAATTACTATTTATTGGGTATTATTAAATAGGGACAGTTTTTTTTATACATTTTCCACTGACTATATGGTTGGATACGGTTGGTTTACTGTCCCGCAGTGGCCTGTCATTGGCTGAGTCGACTGCCTCGTTGGTCTAGTGGACGCAAACGCTACTGCTGATCATGTGGTCCTGGGTTCGATTCCCAGGTAGGGCAAAGTGTTATTGGGTTTTTCTATCTGAAATTTCTCAGTAGCAGCCCGGTGTCTGGAATAGTGCCCGGTTGATGCCAATAGGCTCGCCCCCTATTACATGGGACTTAAACATAACTGGCGAAATGTGGGTGTACCTCTGCTCAACCTTCGGGGAAACGAGGCGTGATGTTATGTTATGTTCTAGAAGCAATGCTTTGTGGCTTTAAATTACTTAGCAATAAACTATACTACAAAATTATTTTTAATAAGATATTTCTTCGGCTGGTTTTCGGCTGTTGCTGAAAACCAGCAACAGCCGAAAACCAGCGCTGGGGCTCTGTCTCGCATAGGATCGCAGCACTATATACGTATGCTGAGCGATGGTCGTTTTGCATGTTTTTGTGTTTGTTTTCCTTTGCGTTATGTTTACCACAAATAAACGTATTCTCCTTTATTTTTTCTTGACCTCAATTGAGGACCTTCTCAGAATTTTATATCATATACGATGGTCGTTTATGATATTTATAAAATCCATGGGTATTATTTTCTATTAAATTAAAATTGTGTTTATTTATCTCCACAAATTACATCATAAACTAGTTATACATATTAAGTTGACAGGTATTTTGAGAATATTTTGTGATCTGGAGTCTAAACTAAGCCTAGGCCTGTATTTTAGAACTCCAGGCCGCCGTATAAACCTACCACACCTCTTCTTTGTTTTCTTCATCACCCAGCTCTATTCAACCATAATAATAACTTTCAAATGTCTACCTTTTCAAATGTCACCATTCACTAATGCTGATAAATTTGTAAAGCACACTGCGCCTACAAGTTTAGGGGTCAGATTTTACCGTTTACGTAAACAATAACACGTATGTCATTTGACATCAGCGCAACGGTGTCAAATTCTTATTTTTTTTCAACACTATTTATTGATTGGCTTAGGAAGTTGCAATATTTAATAGGTATTTGTTTTAGGTAGAACTGACAGGTTGGCGGCCCGTCCCTGGACGTATAAGCTGGCATTTCTTTAGAGGCATAAATTACATTACTCATAACTTCTCAAGAGAAAACAAAAAAGGTAGTAGTCCCCATTCTGATTAGACGCCAAATTTAGCAGTTGTTTGATGTCTATTATTTAGTTAAAATGTGGCAACTTCGTTATGGACAGTCTATAAGATATAAGACCACGACCACCCCAATACTTTCAGTAATTTAATCCTGAACTTCTAGAACGAATTTAAAAACGAACCGATTTTAATAACAAGAGTACTATTTTGATCACTGAAGATTATTAATAATTAATTTCGAGACACGTCCTGACATTTTTTCTATGGAGTTATCTAAAGGAATGTGTCGTGGTCAATCTTGAATACGAAAAGCAGAATATTTGGGACTATACCTAACAAAATATGCGAAAATTTAATGAAAATCACGATGACAAGCGATCGCATTTTTAAGCATAAAAAATGGGGAGACTAGGCAGATCTCATTTACCGTATAAAATTGCCAATTCTGAATAATTATAGAAAAACTTACAGCTGCCCGCGGATTGAAGAGAGAATTGGTCAGCCTGTATAAGATCTCGGGATAGGAAAATAAGAGATCGGTTTAGCTTCCGATTGCTCGGCTGACGGTTGGTGGTGATAAATGATAAATAAAAAAAAAAGAAAGAAGGAAAGAAAAATTGTTTTTCTTTTACAAAAAAATACATTACTTACTAAACATTACAAAATATATATATATATATGAATGACTTTATTTCTGTAAGAAGGTTTGTACAAACACTAAACTCATATTTTAATAAATAGATGAGGTGATGAGGAGCAGGATGGGTTAATACATATAATTAAATAAGTAGAAGTAGCACGGATAGGTCGCAGGTAAAGGTTACAATTAAAGGGTTCAAGTTTTCTAACGTTTTTTGCAATTTGCAGGTCAGAGTCAGGTTGTATCTTGATCTAAATATGATTCGCGACTATAACAGTTTATAGACTAATAATTCAAGCTACAAGATACTAAAATTTGAATTTCGCCGGCTGCAGCTGGGGATTCACCAAAACTCGCATTTATGAACCCACCTTTTATTATATACAGATTTATTCAATAAAAAAAATTCTGTTCCATACATTTTGACCGCGTAGGTATTGCACATTTTTAGGAAACTGCAATTTAAAAAAAAAATAACCGACGAAAAATTTCAACCCCGGGGGGACCAGAATCATGTACGGAATGCATGGGAATAGGTTGCGCGTCGATGTCCCTGCCATCCTGTATAATATATTAGATGGTACCCAGAATATTTCCAATGACTGCACACCAGCTTTCTCTGGATGTTGGATGACCGTTAAATATAATGTTCACACCGCAGGGTCACTTTCCATTTCGATGGGAAAGCCATCGTGAAGAATGTCAGCAGTCATGGCAAAATTACAATCATAATGGTAGTAATTATTACGGTTTAAATGGTTTAAGATTAGCTGTGATTATGGCGTTTTGTAATGTAAGCGTTCGTGATTGTAATGCGGACGTGAGGTAAGTTTTGTTTTATAGTTTGGACAAGCTGCTGCCCACGGCTTCGCCCGGTTTTTATAAAATAGAAGTAGCCTTAGTTACTCCTTAGAACATCAGCTATCTGCCAGTGAAAGTCACGTCAAAATCAGTCCAGCTGTTTGGAGATTAACTGGAACAAACCGACAGACAGACAGATAATAATTTATGTACATGTAGTCAATGGCTTAGAGAATGTTTAGCTGTAGTATTTTGTTTTCTTAGAAACTGTTTAAAGGCTGATTTTATTACAAAAATACATGTTTCACCGTATCCTTTCTCAGCAAATAAAAATAAAGAAGCCACTTATATTGGTCAAAGATATTGTGTTGGCCAAATTAGGACAAGCTAATTCTTATAAGTATGTATAATACTGCCTACAGACTGTAGGTAACCTAATAGATAACTGTAGTTATACAAGTTATGCCATTTGGCACACATTACTCAATTGTCTTCGCAAATAAACTGGCGTAGTTCCAATCTATTAATAAAGCTTTGTAGGCAATTTTTATCATCATCTAAACTCAATGGCCATATAAAAGCAGACGTAGTCCTTACTCACTTCAAGTTTTCAACTGTTGGTCTTGCATCAGCATTGTAGTGTTTGGGTCAACTATGTCTCAGTTGTCAATTTTAAGGGGTTGAAAGATTATTTCATAAGAAGGGGGCCATTTTCTTGGAACTCACTGATCTTCATTGTCTTATCACTTTTTTGATTGGTCGCTAGGATACTGTAGATGCTGTCTTATAGGAGATGAACTGGTTGGGAATAAGTAGACTTTTTCCAGTAAAAAGAAGAGTAATTTGACCTTTAAAAAAATCCAAGGCCCTTTGAACGCGGCACGGCCCGTAGAAAAAACTTGTATATCAACAAGTTTTCATAGTGATTCATATAACACTGACGACCATGCCTACACGCGGCGAATAAACCTTAGTTTTTCACGACAAGAAAAACGTATGTGTACAAAGGGCCTTAATATAGTCAGTTCAGAGTACAGCAGTCGGTACATGACTGTGTAGCAAGTATGTAGCTTAATCTGTATACAGCGTATTACGGAAAGGGTATATTCATACAAACAGGGTGAAGAGTACATCTGGTTCAGAATCTCTGTACAAAATTTCAGCTTAAAAAGAATAATTTTGAAAATGTTTGATATTTCTTTCTATTAGATTTAAATCATAACAAACGTGTCACCGCACTACGACGGTCATAATCCATTATCTGTGTCTGTGCGCCTAGTACAGATGTTCTATGTCACGAAGTCCGTTTGGCTATGAATGTTGTCAAGCGTGCACATGCACATTGTTTTTGTGTGCGTAACCTCGAGAGCGCTCAGTGTCGATCGGGACACGGTCCGGATCAGTAGTGGTTTTTAGTTCGCGCCAAATTGTTTCACGGAGTAAGGTCAGCATGGCAACAAAACGAAGAAGAGTTGTCCATAGTGTAGTAATATTTATTTATACGTTTTCAATTAAAATGTTATACAAAGATACTTAATATAGCAATAGAAGTATTTATAAAATGAATGTTTTTTTGTGTTATAAAATGTTTATATTACTTAATTATTTTGATTACATTTTGTTTTAGGGTCGAAACATGATAGCTAGTGTTTATCATTTTCTGCGAGAAGAATATGAATTTACAAAATCATTAATGGAACTCAACTGTGATTTGTCTCATTTACGAGACATTACACGCCGTACAGCTGAAGCTACGGGTGTGAGCCAAAAAACAGTTCAAAGAATATTAAAAGAAGAGAAGGAATTCCCATCCACTTCATCAAAATTCACTTCACCTATGAAGAAAAGGAGAAAGCGAGATAATAAAGTGGATATAGATAATTTTACAGCCGATGAGGTTCGCAGTACTGTACAAGATTTCCATATTGTCCATAAAGAAATTCCAACATTAGCTAAGTTAAGAACAGCATTGAATGAAAAAATCGGATTCGAAGGTTGTTTAGAAACTGTTCGCAAGTTACTGTTGAAATTAGGTTACAAGTGGCGCAAAACAGAGAACAACCGAAAAGTCTTGACGGAGCGTCATGATATACAAATGTGGCGTTTAAAATATTTAAAAAAAATAACAGAGTACCGCTCTCAAAGTCGGCCCATTGTCTACACCGATGAGAGCTACGTCCTTTCGACACACGTGCGAAACAACACCTGGGCAAAAAAAAAGGAAAGAACTCCATTTTTAAAAAAAATTTGCACAGGCACTCGCTTTATTTTAGTGCACGCGGGAACCAAGGATGGTTTTATTGAAAATGCTTCCTTGGTTTATAAGGCCAACTCAACAGCTGGTGATTATCATTCAAATATGAGCTATGATAACTATGTAAAATGGCTAAATGAAAAGTTGCTACCCAATTTACTTCCGCGCTCTGTCATTGTCTTCGACAATGCATCTTATCACAACACACGGGCTGAACGACTACCGACGCAATCTACAAAGAAAGCCGATATGCAGCAATGGCTCAGGGATAAGGGTATATTATATTATATTTGATGAATCTCTTCTTAAATTGGAATTGTACGATACAATAAAGAAGTACAAAGCCCAACACGTAATCTACAAGATTGACGATTTTATAAAAAGCAAGGGTTTTGATGTCTTACGCCTTCCCCCTTATCACCCAGAATTAAATGCGATTGAAACTATTTGGGGGATCGTTAAAAATTATGTCGCATCTAAAAATATCGAGCAAAACATGACGAATACGGAAAGACTGATCAATGAAAGTTTGGGCCAAGTTAGCAGTGAAACGTGGCAAAAAACTTGTGCTCATGTTGAAAAAATTGAAAAAGACTACGTGAAATATTTTGATCTCGATTTTGAATTTATAATCAATGTACAAGATGATTCTGACGACAGCAAAATGGAATCGGAAATCGAAAATTTATCTGATAGTGATTGAAAATACTGAATAGTCCTACTTGTTTCGTTTCCATTCTGTAACACCAATGCTTAATTAAATGCCTACATATTCTTAATATTTTTGTATTTATTGCAACGTAATCTAATTTATTTACAAAATGTATATACTTTTAAAACCAAAATTTTATTTAGATTATTAAATCTCGACTTGAATATATATCAGATTTTTTTGCTAACGTTACCTACTTTTACACACACAAGCGCGCTTGTCGGGATACGTCACTACTACAATCAAAGCCGAACGGACTTCGTGAAATAGAATATCTGTACACACACACCTGCCACAGCTCTGCGACACGGCGCCGCACCGACACGCGGTGGCGCGGGCGGCACGAGTTGCGGCGGGATCAAACGAATGGATTAAAACGTGTACCGATCAGCTGACTTGGTCTAGTGATGTGTAGAATTCAGTTGGAAACATTTGATTTTTATTAGTTAAATGTTTCTTCATAATTATGTAGATATTATTAAAAAATGTTGCCATATAAGTATTTTGTTATCACCAATATAGAATCCGTGCCTTTGTTATGTATATACCCTTTCCGTAACACGCTGTTGATAAGTTACTCTGCTATTACGGTCATTAGATCACCGGGTGAACACTCGGTAATGGCGACTAATGACACTGCATGAAGAACGTTGCGTAAGCGCAGCAAAGATAGGTCATGTTTGTTTTGTCGCTACACACGCGTTTATAGGTACTTAATTGAGATTTTTTAGTACGAGTACTAGCTGTATCCCCCTGCTGCCGTCGAATGGAGTTTTACTAACTTAAACGTACTCTGAAAACATTTTATATTAATGAAAGTAACCAAAATCAGGTGAATCTTCGACTTATGACCACTAATATAAAGACGTACCGATAGTGAAACTGACGCTGTGTTTAAGTAATATGGATTACGAGATTTATATAAAAATCTATTTGTATGTTGACACGTGGACATGAATGGAATGGAGAGGGCTATGCTTGGAGGTTTCCTATGTGATCGAATCAGAAATGAAGAGATCCGTAGGAGATCCGAGGTAACGGACATAGCCCGAAAAAAATTCAAACTTAAGTGTCAGTAATGGCATATTTCTCGTAGAACAGATGCCTGATGGGGCCAAAAGGTTCTGGAGTGGCGACCGCAAACCGGAAGACGTAGTGTTGGAACTCCCCCAAGGTGGCTGATGACCTAGTGAAGGCCACCGGGATCCGCTGGAGGCGAGAAGCACAGATCTGGTCGAAGTGGCAATGCTTGGGGGAGGCCTATGTCCAGCAGTGGACGTCTTTCGGCTAACATGATGATGATTATGTTGACATTTGTAATGTAACATACAATTCCAAGGTAAAATCTATTCCTAATTCTCATTTCCTGTAAGATTTTCGTTTTCACAGTATCATTATTTCCATGGCAACAAAGCCCTACAAACAAAAGCCAGTCGTCACCTAACAAAAGTATGGTCATCATATTCTTCGAAGTCACTTAAATGCATAATTTTTGCGCCTACACACGAAACAATGCATCGTAAAATTTGTCAAGTGCCTCTCTCCGTTTAACGACATTTTCTACGAGACTTTGAAGAAAATTACTAATTATTATTATTGCCTGAGTATAGTTACAAAACTTGGGAGTTGTACAAACGCAATTTTATTGTTATTTCCGTAATGTTGTAAAAGCAAGTTACATTGAACTCAAAGTATATTATGGTACCTTTGTTCACTGCACTAACATTTAGACCCGGAGGAACTATAGCCTTATTATTGACCCTACTACACTGACTATCAAAACTCAGTACCCAGAGCAATTTTTTCATACAAACGAGGTAATTTCGAAGCCTCGTTTCCCCCGATTTGGATGAGATCTGATAGCAGCTTTCCAGAGTACGGGTGGAAGAGGTCTAGCACCTATGGCGCCCAAGTGATCCGACAAGCCATTTACACCAGAGCGTGTGTAGAGTTCAGAGTGTTCAGTTTTCTATACATTTTGATGCCATTTTTGAGGTTTTTCGTTTCATGAACAACTCCGGTATGAAATGTCGGTTTGATGATGAGCCTTAAGCGCTCTAGACATCCATGCATACTCTGGAAAACTGTTATCAAGATCTCATCCGAATTGTTACACCTACAATTCGCCAGATATGTTTAAGTTACGTTTGTATTCCCTGGAGGGTTAGCCCTGGTGTATTCAGAATCATAAATGCGGCCTTTGACGCTGCAAGTCGATTGAGCTGCTACTGCAGCGATAGAGTTCAATGGGAATATAGTATGAGCAGCTGTACACAAGTCCATCCACCCAAGATAGGTGAAAACAAGGCTATGAAAACCTTCAGTCGTATTTTAATTAAACTTAGCTTACTTAAACCCTTGTTACTTAACCAACTAATAAATCGGCGACTTATAACGTGAACACCTAAGTTACCTAACTTAAGTGTTACTCAAGCAGTACACAGGTTAGAGGTAACAGACCAGGCTTGGTTACTTACTTTGTGTTAGTCGCAAGCATGTGACATTACGACCTTTTGCTTAGTTTCAAAGACTTAGATTAAAAGGATTTTGTTAAAAATATGTGATGATCAAGGAAGTAATTTCATTAATACTATACGTCTATTGAGAGGGTTTTAAAACTTTATGTAGTTATATTTTCGCTTTTATTCTGGAGTTTTTAATATAATGAGTTAATGACATAAGGCTAAGTATACTATCGCTTCTTCACTAGGTTTACCGGGTTTAATACCGGGTCACCGTAGGAACCGCAAAAATAAATCAAAAACGGGATCGGGTTCAACTTATTTAGCTCATACACTTACATACCTTAAGGCTCCTGCGGGAAGCCGCGACGCGATGCCGCAACGACGCGGACGGTGTGACGCGATTCCGATAGAACAATTTTCATGTAGTTTTCATAGACATTGTTCTACTAGAGTCGCGTCACGCTTTTTTTTTGGTACGGACCTATCGCAGATAGCTCCTGAGTGCCTTTTCTGCTTAGCCGAGCATTGGCGGGGCCAGAGGGGCCTCTTGCCGGGTTAAAACAAATAATTTAAGTAACACAGCTAAGGGGACTCGAACCTAGGCTTAGGGCGTTACTGACTGCGTGAGGGAGAGGCAGGGTTCGCGCCCTCACGCCCCTAGTCGCCGCAGGAGACGCCCTGGGCGTCGGGAGTCGCAAGCCGATTTCCGGCCACTGTAGGCGCGGGCCTGCGGAAGGTGAGCGATGGGTAGCTCGCTGTCCGATAAGGACCAGGCCCGGGTCAACGGCGCGTTGTGTTCCACGCGCGCCTCAAAGAGACGTCAGCACGAATTGACGGGGTCCATTAGGGCCAAGGCGCCAGGGTTACGAGTTTGTCCGAAATTGATATCACAGGCAAATGAAGGAACACGGGTGGGTTTTAGTCAGTAAAAGTCTGACAAGAGATCTGATCCCTCCCGCTCCGCCCAGAGCGGGGGAAGTTATTTGATAATTTCCCACCCAAAAAAAAAAAGAAAGGGCGTTACTGACTACTGTACAAGAGGGGGCTTGTTGAATCTGTTTATTATTATTAGGGACATTTATTAAAGCTACTTGCTCCACGCGGGCGGGCGGGTGCAAGGGACGGGGGGGGCGTCGTACTACTCTAGTTCGCGGTGGTGCTCGCAGTCGAGTACGGAATGAGTGGTGAGACATTTACGAGCTAACTTAACGTCGTCTTTATCTGATAAGACATGTTTGGGATGTCGGATGCGTGATATGTGTGAGGGTGTTTATCGGGCGGCTGCTGCCACTAGTGGGTTAGTGTGTGTGGCTGTGTCCGGGAGCCTTTATACTACATCGTAATTGCGTCAATAAAAACACACATCTACTGCTATTCAAAGTATAGCACAGATAAAATAGAATAGAATAGAATACTCTTTATTATGTACACCATAAAACTTACAGATATAAATGTTGTAGTTTTACATAGGGTGACACAATGGGCGGTCTTATCGCTAAAAGTGATATTTTACAGACAACCCTTGGATGGATTAAAGAGAGAAGGAGAGACAATACTGCAGGTAGTCAGTGGTGTACCATTTACAAACAAAAAATAATAATTTATTTTCCATTTACAATACTAATCAAGTTTTCAGTTTCACATCAAGCTTACGATTAGGAAATATTAATTTAGGGAAACTCCGATCAATCATGTACCGATGACCTACTTGATTGACTTCATACAATAGTATTTCACTTATCATCAATGTTAATCTTTTAAAGAATTACAAAAGCACGTTACATCTGACTGTCGTAATAAAAAACCTGACAATGTAATATCGACATTTTGTACATGGGCAATAGAGCATTGGTATTTGTACATCAAAATTATTGCAGTTGGTACAAGTACGGACGATGCAACGATAAAAATAAATGGGGGAACAATGTGAATTCTATGATAATGATATAATGTTCAAGTGCTGAGTACCATATTTTTGAAATGAAAACTTTTTTAGGAGCGTTGAGCGATTTTAAGTATGGGGAAATATTATAAGTTCGCATCACCGACATACTAATATGACGTGTTTCGCCAGCACTGTAGGTATACGCTTAAGAGTCTATACTACCTCAGCGCCACTCACTCTTTATCTTTATCTCGCTCGCTCACTACTGCCCACGGTCACGAGAGCAAGCGAGACAGGGTGGCAGGGAGAAGACTTCAACGCACCGATAATTTATTTCTTTTTACGGTGAAAATAATGGTAATTAAAATAAAAAACATAATACCTGCTTTATAGTTCAGTTAATATGCAAAGTTTCAGTATCTAATTTGAAGTATTTTTTGAATACCAGCGGTTTATTGTTCGGTTTGAAGGTAACTTTGGAATCTTTTTCTATCAAGAAAATTTTATGGATTAATATTTTCGTCGAATATAACATTAATCCTCAAATTTACCATATATTTATTTCAAAATTAATGCTGCAGTGTTTTCGACATAACGGAGGATCATGCTAAGCCATTTGAGGTAGTATAGACTCTTAAATAATGTTATTAAAGTTTAGTTTTCACTTCTGTCGGCATGACTAGCAATTTTTTTTAACCTTTACCTATGTTGTACTTATTATCATAACGGTGCAAGACGAAGAACCCCAAACCAAGTCTAAAATAATAAATCGACTCTTTTAAACTAACACCAGTTATTACGAGTACATACATATACACTGTTCGTTAAATCGATAACATTAATACTTAATTCTAATGTTAGATATAATATACATTAGAAATAATTTATTCATTTAAGCGGAATTGTTAGCGGAAATAAGTTAAGTTAGGTATGTCAAGATTTCCACACAGATAGCGCTCATGGGCAATACCTGCCATGTAATGTACAGTCAGCAAAGTATATTGGTATGGTGGCATGGAACTTGGAACATTAATTTTACGTTGCTGACATTTAAATATTATTTTCTTTTTACTGACAGACTGACCGCCGCGCCGTGGTAAAGATCTGAATAAACAGTAGAATTTGACAGACTTTACGCCTACGTCATCATTTGTCTAGCGTTTTCCCAACTATGTTGGGGTCGGCTTCCAGTCTAACCGGATGCAGCTGAATACCAGTATTTTACATGGAGCGACTGCCTATCTGACCTCTAGTTACTGGGTAACACGATACAGAGACTGTCAGACTCTACGGCTACTTACGACCCGTAACGACTGTTAAAGATCTACAAATGACAGCTGGGACCAACGGCTTAACGTGCTTTCCGAGGTATGGATTGGTTTTGGTATGTAAAGATGGTCACCTATCCACGGATCAACCGCGGCAAGCGTAGGTTAACCTGATCACTCGACCCGTGCGGCTCTTATTACTTAGCCACAAGCTCCTCCACAGACTACGTCTACCCAGGGGTGGAAAAAATCCATGATGAATGCCACACAATATAAAAATTACAAACTTTTGAACACCCACTCAACTACTGCCTATGGAATTCACTCCTAACATTTGGTTGGGTGAGTCGCAGTTAGCTGCCTGCATACAAATCACTTTCGTCTACTGTACCTACTCGTACTTGCGATACCAATCTGCGGCCATTGCTAAAACTATGACCTTGGTATTAATGACCTCACAGACCTCACGTGCTATTAAAAACTTCATATAATTTGCGCTAATGGTGTCAAAGTTATGGGAACTGTAAAGTATCTGCAATTGATGATCATTGTGCAAGTTTCGCAAACATTTTAAATCGTTTGGTCAATTATACAAAAAATTGCATGGTCTTATAATAAAGAAAATATGACATGTTGTGCATTTACCCAGTTCCTTAATATGTATTTAATTAAGGACCTTCTAAAAACGTTATATTGTTATAAGTGATTGAAAAACCGGCCAAGTGCGAGTCGGACTCGCGCACGAAGGGTTCCGTACCATTATATATAAAAATGCCAAAAAAATCACGTTTTAAATAAATTTAAATATTTGTTTTATTTTAATTTAATTATTTATTTTTAAAGTGAATATATAACTAAATATTCTGTGAATATTTCAAGCGTCCTACCTGTTGCCGTTATCAATATCGAGCAAAAACGAGCAAAAAAAAATCACGTTTGTTGTATGGGAGCCCCCTTAAATATTTATTTTATTCTGTTTTTTAGTATTTGTTGTTATAGCGGCAACAGAAATACATCATCTGTGAAAATTTCAACTGTCTAACTATCACGGTTCATGAGATACAGCCTGGTGACAGACGGATAGACAGACAGATGGCGGAGCCTTAGTAATAAGGGTTCCTGTTTTACCCTTTGGGTACGGAACCCTAAAAATCATTGCCGATATTCGCCTGCATCACAAACACACAATGGCATAGATAGCTTTATTCGATTTTGATAACATTCACGAGGGGAATAACATATTTAACATAACATGACGCCTGTATTCCCCAAAGGGTCAGACAGAGGTGTACCTATACACCCACATTTCCCCAGTTAAGTTTAAGTCCTATGTAATGGGGCCTTAAACCGGGCACAAATCCAGACGACGGACTGCTACTGAGAAATTTCTAATGGAAAATCCCATTAACACCTGATTCGGGAATCGAACAGACAGTCAGACAGCCAGATAACAACGAGGTAGTCTGGCACAAATGGAGTGTGATTATATGGGGAACGACAAAAACAACCTACTTAGAACAGATTTGCAAATAAATTATCCAACTACTTAAATTAAATTGGCTACACGAAAAGCCCACTGGCAAAATTAAATCACTGCGAATAGAATATTTTATCGAACGCTGTTCTATTTATATCAATAGTCGATCAAATATTCGGTTTTAGCGAAAATGTAGCCTTAGGCGTTAACGGAACACCTGTTAACGAAAACTTCAAGCAAAAAAAATTATGATTAGTTTGCAGCTGATCCATTTGATGTAAGTACGGTCAGGGAAATTAGTTGTTTATCAAATTGACAGTTGTATGAAATGGCTATAACATGACAAGTTGCCATACAATTTGCCGTGTTATAGCCATTTCATAGACTTACGTACAACTGACGGAAAGACAGACAGATGTGGTTTGAATACAGGGACAATTTAAGTTGGTAGTAAATTTATTATACAATTAAGTTCCTTGACTCTGACTGGAGAGGTACACTTAGGATTTCTAACAATGCAATACATATTTCCTGCAACGTCATCTTCCAAGTTTATGAGAGTTAATTTCTTTCTAAAATGCTGCGAAGAAGCTAATAGTATAAATTTTCTACGAATTCGTATAATCATACATGTGGTTTCACCTTAACACGTTAACTGGCTGACGTACTTAACAAGGCCGATAGACTTTCGAAATGATCGAGATCGTTTGTTTATAACTTCATTTTAGGGTTATTCAAGAACGATTACTGATTATACCAATAAATAATACAGGATTAGGATGTTGGTAATCTTCTTTATAGAGGTCCTTCATAAAGTTCTTAACATAATTATAACTACTGCTTTGGAATTTAAATAATTAACTGCTATTTTACATTTAAACGTATCTTAACTATGCAATGTTTATAAATAAACCCCCTAGTATTTAACTGTTTCATGTCCAAAATTAAGTCAAAGATTTTAGGGACAAACAAACCTTCATTTAGATTGCTCTTACTTTATAAATGATTAATGCCAAAATTAGGAGATACCTATTCATTTTGTTCATTAGCTTATTTATTATTAATCGTACTACATCAATGTCTTGATTACATTTAATTACTCTTGTGGTTGACAGCCTGCTACTGGTTATTCCCGATTCAATGCCGCAAAACATTCAATACCCAGCCCAATGCCATAAATAAGTATGTAAAGAGTTAATAAACAGTTGAAACCACAACTTGATACTTTCGGAAAAGTACAGCCAGACTACTGAGCTAATAGCACTACATTATCACTTTACCAGCATACTTACCTATACTGTTACTTTTGGGGATTGAATTTACAAGCTAAAATTCCAACTTAGGCTAACCTATACACCTAATCAACCTACCTATAAATGTTTCCATTGCTGGGACACACGCCTCCTCTCTATGAGAGGGAGTGGGTCGTACCCAGTATAATAGTGATTGGCTGAAATTATGAAAATACCAAGTGACGACTGCATCATTAAAATGCTTAAAAAAAGATTCTTAACATCTGTCAAAGTGACAGCGCAGAGGTCAATCAACTTCGCCACTTCGAAGTTTTAGGCAAATTAAATTCAATAACTGTCGTGCCGATGACATGAAGAAAAAAACCGGCCAAGTGCGTGTCGGACCACGCACAATGAAGGGTTCCGTAGTTAGGATGAATTTATGCCTAAAACAAACTTAACATTGTGACAGACGGACAACGAAGTGATCCTATAAGGGTTCCGTTTTTTCCTTTTGAGGTACGGAACCCTAAAAGTACATCAGATGGCATATATTGATCAAACGCAAGGCTATCCAATGCAGAAATTAAGTGAGGAAAACAGCATTCAAAATTCAGCGTAGTCTGTCACTTAATAATTTTATTTAAATCTAGTAGCATCAATTAGCTGCTTTAAATGTTGCATACATAATGCATTTGATTACTTACTCCAACAGTGATTGAAAATTCAAACATTTTAATTAAATATTTCACAATTTTATTTCGAGATCCGGTTGGAATTTTTCCAAGTTAAAAGTTTGACATTTTTATTCATGATTTTTACAAAAAAAAAAACATAAGCGTGTAAGTGCAATCTAAATTGTGTCAGCCCAAAACTTACTGAACTTAGCTATGGGCATTATCAGCTTAATAAACTAATGACGATCGCAATTTGTTGTAATTAGCTGCAGACAGGTGAAAGCTGCTAAACAGCCTTATGATTTTGTCGGTATTCCATAGTAGCCTACTTCTTCAATTGGTACTCTAGGGCGTTTATGAGCCTGTTATAATTCCAGTTCTCCCACTTTATGCGTTGCTAAAACTCATGTACAGATATATTGCACAAAGCAGAAATGTCAAATATTTACACTTATCACGCTTGGCTGAGCAGAAAAGTATTAGCCAAGATGCTTACCAATTTTGTACAAAAACTGTTGGAGTAAACATGTTGGACTCACTAACAAAGTGGCTTGAATTTAGGCTATTGTAGTAACAATACCAGCTCGGGGCAGTATTGAATTGGAAACTTTGTCAGTTTATAGTCTACGAGTATGTGCATTATTGATATTCTATTTGAACCTATTCCCTATATATCACCATGTCCTGTACCCATATTTACAAACTAAAATATCTTTATCTTTAGAAGGTATTTTACTAGCCTGTACGATCCCACTTTTGGGCAATGGCTTACCCCATTCCTTTCTTAGTAAATGAATGCCTTCCTCAAGAATGGCCATAGATGATTTAATCAAGAATTGGTGATGAAGGTGATGACATTAAAATGAATACTGTTACCGTATCTACGAACAATCTCTTGTTTTAATAACATTACTCATCTGGCAGGGTCAAACATGAGACTGGAACTGCATAGAAACTCGAACTTACCTGTAAAAAACAGAAAGAAAACAGAATTAGCAAAGAAAACATATTTTTTTCATTATTGAAACAAAAAACAATTTTAGACTGAATCTGAGTGAAGAGCCTGACTTAACACACTGACATTCAATTCAACACTTCAATAAGAAACGTAACATCATAAGTCCGGCCGATGTTGATAACCGACTCTTGATCTATCTTTTTTGTACCAACACATTGCTCCAGTGACTCCAATGTTCTCGCAATGTCTTATTAATTGTTTTTGTTGTAAGAAACGAGTCCATTGGCCTATGATGAGCAAGCTTTAATACATGAACGTCGGGTCTTCAGATCCATCTAACGGACTTGCTAAGTGCAGTATAATTGTTATGTAGGTTTGGTAGTATTTTCTCTTAATGGTTAGATATTGTTAGTAGATATTTCTATGATTCAGATGATCTTTGTAGTATTATTAGTATTAGGCCTGGTTCGTATGTGCATTATGGCGTTGGTCCTTTTCTGGCTGGAAATTTCACCGCGAGAGAGCGTTGAGTGTTTGTGACTTGTTTAAGTCATCCTGAATTAAAAGGGACCAATCGGCGACAATACAAAATACTAAGAGCCATCTCAGGAACAAATTTTTAAGCAAAGATCTCTATTAGTAGTGACTGAATGTAACACACACTTAGCGCCATCTAGGCGGAACTAATTTGACAGTTTCCCTCTCCATTGGTAAATAAAAGATAGCACGTGTTTTGGCCAATGGCAAAGCGAGCCTAGTCTATACCTATTAAGAAAGTCTCAACTCTGTTTTCTAACTTTTTATGACGCAATAATTTTGATAAAGGTGCCTAATAGTACAAAGCTAGTCAGGCAAACACTTATGTACGTTAGTAAATCACATAATTATATTCACAAACATGAATAGCAATTAGAAAAGTTAACATAATAGGAAAAAGCTTTTGCTGTTTATCTTTAAACAAACATCCATCAAAGGCAAAATCTGCAAATAAAACTTGACACGGCACGGTCAAGGATCTACTTTCTCATGACGTAGTTACTAGATATATGAACATTAATCGAGGACTGGACCAACAAACTCGAATTAGGGTATTCACAACATTGCGGAATGCAATAAATATAAATTTTTACATCGTTTTCACTTAAAATTATAAATTAAAAAAAAATATATAAATTTAAAAAAAATGATTTAATTTAATTTTGATTTATATTTAATTTAATTTTGTTTTGATTGTAATTTTATTTATTTTTTGTTTTAATTCTAATGTAATATTGACTTTAATTTTGATTCGGATTTTGAGTTTAATTGTGATTTTGTTTTTATTGTATTTTAAATTTGGTTTTGGAATTTGATTTTATTTTTGATTTACATTTTTGAATTTTGTTTTGATTGGAATAATAATTGTTTTTTGATTTCAATGCTACTAAGATATTTTTCTAAGTTCTGATACCAATACAATATGGATGTTTTCCGAAATGAAAATTTGAATTTGAATTATTTGTATTTTTGGCAAATAAAGATATTTATTTATTGTAACAACATAATTTAAAAGAGTGTCCAATATGGAGTCCCTTGCCCTTCTTCTCCATAGGTACCTACTAAGCTTTGGAATAGGCAACTAGCTTCATATTTCTGACTGACCGACGCGACGCCTTGACAATTCAAAAGTGCCTGTAAGTGGTTTAATTTAAATAAATGCTTTGAGTTTGAGTTATTGAGTATTGAGATCTACCGGACAAGACACCAAACAGACAAGTTGTAATCCTTGAGAATAAGGCCCGTCCGGAAAAGTACAACAGCCGTACCTATTTTATAGGCGGCCTTAATTTAATGTATCATATATAAGGGTGACGTGAGCGATTTGCAGCAACTTACATAAAAAAATCCTCAGAACCATTTGATTACCACCATCCAAACCAACCAACCAAACCAACTGTAGCGGCATCAACATCGCCACATGCGAACTAAGCGTCACACTGACGTCACGCAAATCCTGCATCGCGCAAGCAGAGTTTACCGCGCAACTAGCATAAATATACAACGTCTCGACATCAACCGTCGGGCAGTTGCCCACCAGACACAACACCCGTCTGGTCGGAGGATCCTCCCTTTTCTATGGTGGATGAGTGAACTTTACACCCTGTTCCTTATACCCCCAAACAACCATGGAACCATTGGAACCATTCTATGACATGTGAGTTAAATGTATGTAAACGCACCCACGATACAGGAGAAATTTCAAGTGTGGGGCAACGTTTTTTAAAAAAGAAGAAGAAGAGCATTGATGATGATGATAAAGCCGGCCCGATAAATATCAGGCTAGATCAATTTCATTTCAGCTTTAAATTACAGTTTTTCACGAGACCGATAAGTCTAACAACCCTATAAACCACGAACATACGAATTTCACCGTCTCACGACGCGACGTCTACCCAAATATATGCACAGTTCGATTTGTATGCAGATTCGTTAGCCGAACAGAATTCGGACGTCCGTCGGTGGCATGCGCCCGCGCCACATCTCGGTGAAAGTGAACGTGGACGAATGAAGTGTGGATGCGCTATTTATTACGTTTTTGTTGATATTTCAGAGAACCATTGTATTACTGCTTCTGTAAAGTATAAATAATATTATCTATCTTGATTATCGGGGTCTTGAGCTCTGCAAAAATTGGCTGTACTTATTTAACTAAGTTTGATGTCTTGAATACGGTTTATTGTTTAATGATTATGAAATTAAATGAAAATGTATGATAGTGTGACGGGCAGAATAGAGCCTACCCCAAGTAACGTGGTACAGACGGCTACACATCAAGCTATACATTGGTCTGGCAGTTTGAGTCGTTTATGCGGCCTACCCAAATGTCCTTTCTTTGGTATCGATCGTCGCATCGTTGAGCTCCTTAAGTTCTGAGTAGAGCTGCACGATTATACTGACAAATGCGTGCACTGACTGGTCAGGTCCACTCAATCTGTGTGGTCTTTTCCTTAAAAGACCATTTCAGACACCAATCTACATGGCCTTCACATGATCTGACCAAGATTATGTCTGGATTTTAAAAGAGACTGACCTCTGAGTTTGTTTCGGCCTTTCTTCTCAGAGTAGTCAGATAGGAAACGCCGACCTCATCTAGTTTTAAAAATATGATTGACGTGTAAAAATGTTTGTACAAACCTACTTACAGAAATAAAAATCATTTATCATCATTTATCATTTCCAGTTTACGCTGATCTCGTACTGTACGGAAATCCTATACAATGTGAGATCAGCTAGATATGAAATGTATAGCTTGATGTGTAGCCGTGTGTACAAGGGCAGAAAAATGATGATGAGATATTAATTATGAAACTGAACTCTAATTGCAATTTTGAATAAGTAGTTTTATTATATCTACTTGAAGAAAGTGACTAGCAACTTCAGTGAGCTGATTATTCTACGAATCTAGTATACTAGATTATCTATCTCTCTACCTATAAATCTCTACGATTTGGCAAAAAATATGCCCATTGTTTCTCAACACATAATGACCATAGTAACATTTAGGTAGAACCAAGTACTGTTCTAATAGCCTGATATGTTAATTGCTCAACGTTTAGCAGGGCTCATCCAAAACTCATTAGCTTTCACAACTTCATGTCAATGACGATATTGACCGACCTGGTCAAGGCTACTACTTACACAGCTATGAAAACAGTAATAACCTCATGTGTGTTTGGTCAAATTCACTAGACTTTGGAACCAATATTTCATTTTTTCCTTTGCTTTTTTGTAATTTTTATGACAAAAAACACTGAAGCAGTACAAATAAATCTATTTCGGTTACATTTTTGGCAACTTTTACCAACATTCTATTCAAATTACAAAATTTCTCGTTTATAGTTTAAATACCTACATTACGAGTATGCATTCATCTTGTCGACACCAAATACCTAAAGAAATCTTACCTACGCGCCTATATTTACAGATTCTCTATGGTTATCACACTAGTATTATAAAGGCGAAAGTTTGTGAGTGTGTGTGTGTGTGTGTATGTTTGTTACTTCTTCACGCTCTAATGGCTGGACCAATTTTGTATGGAGGTAGCTGACACCCTGGATTGAGACATAGGCTACTTTTTATCCCGATATTCCCACGGGATCGAGACTTACGCGGGTGAAATCGCGGGGCGCAGCTAGTTCATAATAATAATGAGACTAGAACCTATCATTCCTACTGCATTAGTTCAGCCTTAAATCCATCTATCAAACGTCAAAGTTTCATCATTAACTAATATTGTGCAAACTAATAGCATAATTATGTGTTTACCCTTCACTCAATCGAAACTGATTTTAGTTATTTTCAAGAGATTTGGCACGGATTACTGACCTTAAGACGCTGACAACAGCTAAACCGCGGTCACTGTCAGACTGCATACAAATGAAAGAGAAGCGCGATGACACAACGCTTGTAATTTATTGCAAAATATGAAGCAATTTATCTGTTTACTCAAAAATTAGTAGAGTAATCTGAAATAAAAAACAACCAGTTTCTGCATACAAATAGAATGTTTTTGTTATTAATTAATTACCAACCGTATTTAATACAAATATTTTAGATTGAAACTCAAAGTAGTTTACCGTTAATTTGTATCGACATTTTTTTGTCTAGACGTGATTTGGTAACAAGCAAGTTGTGAGAAATATGTTCAAGAATAACCTATATTTTTCCAGTACCACAAACTTTATAGATTTGGCAATTTTTTTGTTTAAGACAAGTCTACTTTTATCATTTGCCTCTTGTCAGCGCCTTAAGCAGCGCCTTAAGTGGGAGAAGAACGCGCGCGTCGATTGCTTCAATTATTAGGACGTCACGCGACTATTCACGCTAGTTTGAATACATCCATACAAGTTAGTTGCCACAATCAGCGGTAGTAAAGTCTCGCATCCCACGCGAGATTCGCTTCAGTGGCCAGAGCTTTACGTTGCCACAATTAAGCTAATTAAGCTTAGGTAAATCACTTATTAGATACTTAATGAGCCCCGTAACTTTAAGGCTTAAGTTAATCGAAGGTCATCTTTGTAAAGGTATTTGTAAAGTAAACGTCTTAAAAACATAGAACGGTGTCATTTCGTAATTAAAATTGTGTTATTGGTCTTATCACAAGCACGACTTTTCTGCAATATGCCTCGTCCTAAGCAACAGCAATCGTTGCGAGAATACGCGATAGTCGCGTTCATGTGTCACATTTTGAACATTTATGAACGCGACGATCGCGTATTCCCGCGACAATCGCCTTGGTTATGACGCGGGGTTAGATCTAGGTGGGTGTTATAATAAGATCAGGTAAAGTATTATTGTGTTTATAAATTACGATTTTTTGAAGTAAAACTTCTTTACGCACGCTTGACTTGGGGAGTAAGCAGGTGAATGCGTGTCGATAGCGTTACGGAAGCGTGCGAAAGGAAGTTGAGTGGGAGATATAAGTTAGTGAAGATAGAAAGAGAGAGACTTAGGTTTCGTATATTACTGTAGGGGCAAGAGAGAGAGGTGCGAGCACACATTTTCTTTCTCTCTTTCTCTCATAGCCAGTTGCGTTTCGTATATTATCTAAGACACAGTGCAGGCGTATTGTTGTAAGTAAGTATATTAGTATTGCTATTTGTGAGTTTTACTTCAGTCGTGTGGTCTAAAGCACACTCGTCTTTTTTATCTACATGGAACTTTAACATAAATAACGAAATATATGTCTAATATACACTTCTGGTTACCCATTTGGGAAATTCAAGCGAGATGTTATGTTTTAAATACTGTAATATTTTTTTGTCAATTGCAGTTTCTGTCCTTTGATAAATCTATTGCATAACGCGCAGATGATCTGAGGAAAATGATTACAAACTTTTTACATATGCATGGGCTAACGGCCTGTCATTTATTATAGTTACTATCAATCAATCCACGACAATATTAGTCAACTGACCGTAAGGTGCTATGGCGTTGCACCTTATGTGGCCATCTCTAGGATGAAATATTGGTCATTGCACATTGGTGTGATTGACACTAGTATTATAACAGCGTGCATCAGAAATATGTAGTCATATTTAAGGGTATGGTACAGACCATCAAACCCAACAACTTTCTCCATGGGACCAACATCGTTATCGCGAAAATTGAGCCATCCCATACATTTTGTTGAGTAGGTATTCAAGTTTTGTATGAGACCGTTGATAATTCCATATCATGCTGTAAAATCAAAGGTGAGCTGTCTGTCTGTTTCTGGCTATTTAGCAAACAAGGACACATGAATCCTTTACGTAGATTATAATGTATTCGTAAAACTATTTCCGAATAGACATGATCAAAAAGCAGACAACAGAGAAAAATATTACAACACACCGGAATATTATATACCTATCAGTTTCATTTGAAACCTCACGGTTTGAATCTTTCACGGTTTCAATTAAGTAATAACTAAATTAAAACTGTAATAATAAACTAAAATATGGCGTTGAAAGATTCCTCCTCATCACTGTCGACTGGTAATATACCCAAGAGACTGGCAGCATTGCCACGTTGTATGGCAATGCTTAGCCTCTGGCCAAGGTAAAAGCCAGCCCTTGGGTCTCCGGAAGTGTCAACCAGCCGTTTGTAAATTAAGAGTACTTATGTAATAAGTTGTCAAATCTCCTGTTAATTATAACTGATTGCTTGTTTGTGTGTTGGCAGTGGAAATATTGATTTTATAAAACAAAACAGAAAAAAACTAGCAAAGAATGGTACTCATTATTCATTTCTTGGCGTATTTTGATAAATTTTATGTATCTGGAAAATTAAAAGTACTTGCACGATTGTTACATAGTTGTATGTCTCTGCAATTTTTGGAAACATTGGCTTCTAAGACCAGCCTCTAGTCTGCTATTACAATAGTGTCAGAATGGTCGATCATTGATTTCATAATTGTTGATTTTGACAAGTTTGGTAATCTACTATTATAATGGCGTCATTATGACTTTCCAATGGTCGGCCACTAACACTACATTGAAAGAAATTGCATATATTGATAATCTCGTACATAATGACAAATTAATGACATTTCTACTAATGGGTTTTATAATAATGGCAATACGACAATGCCCTTATAATAACACAATTATATTACGAGAACATTGAGCGACCAATGATCGACCATTATGAATTTACCAGATTACGAACTTTTAGCAAAATGACAATGGCATGACAATGGGATCGTGTTGGAATGACTGAATTTATAAAAATAGCAGACTTGGGCCCCTGCTTCTTGCCTAGTTTAGAAGCCAAACGTTCGAGTTTAAACTATGTCACTGTTGTATAGCTTACTCTTAAGACACTACATTGTACTATTTGGTTTTTGTGTACTAAATAAAAATGTATTTATTTATTTCATCATCATCATCAGGTCATGTTGAGAGGATGAATGTAAGGCTACTATCAAAAGGTATTTACAAGGCAGAAGTGAGTGATAACGCCGGGGGGACGCCCTAGAAGGACATAAATAGTGACCTTATTAGTGATGTTCTCCAGAAAAATCAGGTGCGTAATACTCGCAACCGGCCTGCGTGTATGACTAGATGTATGAACGTAGGCGAAGCAAAAGTAGTATGTAAGGAGCGTAGCAGGTGGCGTTCTATAGTTTCTGCCTACCCCCATGGGAAGAAGGCGTGAGTTAAAGAATGTATGTTATTTTATTTCCGATGTCTGAGTTAGTGCCGACATAGATCTACAGATGCAATGAAATGTGAAACTGGCGAACTTTCGTAAATATCGTTTAAACAAACGTGCTTTTGACCCAGATGCAGAAATGAGTCTCAATGGCACATATGCCACTTGACCAACCAAGCGGATACGTAGAAACGGACGCTTTATGCTAATGTATGAAAGTGTCATCAATAAGTACCAGAGTCCAAGTCGAGAGATTGAAGGAAATGTCTAGAAGACGTCTGCTAAAAACATTTGATACCAATGGTGCTCTTTAGTTAGTTATTAGTTGTTACAGCTCATAGACTCAGATCTGGACACATTCCATAAGTTTACGTTCGTGATGAAAAGAACGAACTCGTCAAATTGTGGACTGGTTTTGAGGTGAACCGACTTGATTTAGGGACATTTAATAAAATTCTGTCTGAACCAAATGGAGATGATGCCAAGAGTCTGTTCAGGTTCATGGCAGAACTGTAATCCATAGCTGCATGTATTTTAATTAGGGTATGATGGGACTTTTTTTTTTGGGTGGGAAATTATCAAATAACTTCTCCCGCTCTGGGCGGGATTATGCGCTTAATTTCAATCTCCGCGGCACAATTTGTAGGACATTTATTTAAACGAGAGTGGGACACAAAAGGGGGTCTGCGCCCACCCTTCGATACTAACATTTGATATACCGTTGGATAGTGCTTTTAAGCAAAACATTAGTTACTAACAAAACTATGGTAAAATTTTAGTACTTTCGGTACGGAGCCCTAAAAGCTATTGCAAAAACTAAGAATGCGGTGACAAAAAAATTCTCGCCAGTCAAAGTCATTGTCACTGTGCTATTGTTGGATTAAAATGTAGGACGAAAGTCAATTCATTGATCGATCGATTTTATCGGGTACTTTTTTAGGTTGATCAAATTATACGAACTGTAAAGGCTTGTACAGACTCGCGCAATATTGCGGGCGCAATAGACAACGACAAAGACTTTGTGCTACTAGAGTTGCGTCGCGCCTGCGCTAGTCTGTACGAGCCTTTATTCTAACTTACCTACATTCTTCTCAAATACGACGCAATTGATATTATGCAACTAATTTAATCCATAAGGATGATCCAATACTTTAGAGTTGTAACCTTGTGATTGGCAAAATTAAATGTAAATAACCAATCATGTTAGGAAAAGATCTCATTAAAATCGAATACGACTTTGTTGATTTACTGAATGCCGTGTAACATCGACCAGTGATCGATACTTGATTAAGTACTTATTAACTACTAAGCACAAGTAGTTATTGCAATCGTACACCATATAGTATACAAACATGTCGTTGAGAGCAGTCTTAAGAGCCTATACTACCTCAAATGGCTTAGCATGATCCTCCGTTATGTCGAAAATACTGCAGCATTAATTTTGAAATAAATATATGGTAAAATTGAGGATTAATGTCAAGTACTATGTTTGACGAAAACACGATTCCATAAAATTTTCTTGTCAGAAAAAAAATCCAAAGTTACCTGCAAACCGAACAATAAACCACTGGTATTCAAAAAATACTTCAAATTAGATCGTGAAACTTTGCATATTAACTGAACTAACTATAAAGCAGGTCTTATGTTATTTTTTTTTTTTAATTACCATTATTTTCACCGTAAAAAGAAATAAACTAAAATATCGGTGCTTTGGACTCTTTTCCCTGCCACCCTGTCTCGCTTGCTCGCGTGACCGCGAAGAGTGAGGTGGCGCTGAGGTAGTATAGACCCTTAATAAATATTGATTAACACGCGCAAGAGCACCCGTATTCTACGGGATGAGTACCCTTTGAAAAGTGCGGGCCATAGTAGGGACAATATAATAATTGCTACTTTGCATGAATCTACTCTTGAATACAAGAGTAGCAATGCAAAACCTTAGCCCACGTTAACTGATTCATTAAGATCAGGCTCCATTCGCTCTCAATGAGAGTCACCTGTCATGAATCGCGCCCTCCCGAACCCGAACCAGTTTACACAAAGACCCGTAATGGTCTTCTTTTGTTTCTATGGTCCTTGTGTAAACTGATTCGGGTTCGGGGGGGCACAGATTCATGACAGGCGTCTCCCACCGAAAGCCATTGGGGCCAGACAGGTGAAATAGCACAGTTCCTACTGACTTTCCCTAACACTATTGACGCCTAATTATTATTGCACTGTTGTAATTCATATGAGCAGTGGTGGCCCAGTGGTAATGGCTGCAACTTACAAGTTGTAAGGTCATAGGTTCGAAGCGAGACAGTCGCTTTACTTTGTGTAAATTATTTCATCACCGCTGCTTTCAAAACGGTGAAGGAAAACACCGTGAGGAAACCGGCATGTCCTAGAATCAGAAATTGGAACATACATACATAACATACATAATCAGCCTATAATATTCCCACTGCTGGGACATAGGCCTCCTTTCTTTGAGAGGGAGTGGGCTGTAATCTACCACGCGAGCCCAATGCGGGTTGGTAGATGTCACATATCTTCGAATGTTTGGTTCTAGGACATGCCGGTTTCCTCACAATGTTTTCCTTGACCGTTTTGAGAGCAGCTGTATTTTCAACTCTTGGCGCTGAGATGGAAGTAGAAAATCTAAAAATGCGCTTTTGTTTAGGTATTCATTGGGAGATGATTGAAACGGACGAAATAACAATAAATAAATAGATTTTTTTTATAGGATAGCCGAGACACAAAGATAGATACCTATATTTACGCTGGTAGCACATCTCCGCCGCGATACCATAGCAGCGAAACCGCAGTAGTTAAACTGTACTGGTTCGCGTCATGTTTCGCTACTCGCATCCGATTCGAGTAGCGGAACATGACGCGAACCAGTACAATTTAACTACTGCGGTTTCGCTGTGATGGTTTCGCGGCGGAGGTGTGCTACTGGCGTTATACAATATGTCCCAGAATTCAAGGCTCTTACAAACTCACGCGATATCGTGTGAGTCTGTAAGAGCCTTAACGCACAACCTCTTAAGGGGTCATTTTACTCATCATTATGAACAACTTTTACTATGGGACCAAACCTGAAATCGCGAAAAAATAATCTGCTGTTCCCTACATTTTGACAAGTTATTCGAACACTGCTGATTTTTTTTTTGCTATTTCAGGTTGAACAGCAGTAAATTTCCTTGCTAATGAGATGCTTCTATCTAATTAGACATTCAAATCATTCAGCCGTTAGCTATCATCAGGTTAATTTAGCAAACTATTGCATGAGATAGACCTTGAAGCAATTAGCTTCATTTATTTAAGGCCTCTAAAGCTTAGAGGCTTTAAATAAATGAAATCATCTCACAGTTTAGTCTAAAGTAATAAAAAAATGAGATTGCAAATATAACCGATTATGTGTTGCAATTTCGTCATTATTGAACTATTGGACTGTGATTATAATGAAACTAGCTGCGCCCCGCGGTTTCACCCGCGTAAGTCTCGATCTCGTGGGAATATCGGGATAAAAAGAAGCCTATATGTTAAGCCTCAAAGAGATGTCAGCACAAACTGACGGGGTCCGTTAGGACCAATGCCGGCCGGGGTTGCGAGTTTGTCCGAAAGGGATATCGTGGCCCTGGCATACAGGCAACGGAAGGAACACGGGTGGGTTTTAGTCAGTAAAAGTCTGACACGCCCTTCCGCTTCGCCCAGAGCGGGAGAAGTTATTTGATAATTTCCCACCCAAAAAAAAAAAAAAAAAGGTGTCAGTTACCTCCATTCAACATTTATCAAAATTGGTCCAGCCGTTTGAGTGTGAAGAAGTAACAAACACACACACTCACTAACTTTCGCCTTCATAATATTAGTGTGATCGTGTGATTGCAATAATCTAACCACAGTTACGGATGTTCAATAATTTTAACGAGCGAAAATAATACGAGTATTATTTTCGTACCATATTTTTGCTAATGCAATACGGTGAGCAAAAAAACCTTCATCAATGTATGAAACAAATTGAAAACAGTAAGTAAGCTTTTTTCTCAAATAAATTAATTGTGATAATTAATATTGGTTGCCAGTTGCCAATTAAATTAAATAAAACAGTTACGTGAGAAAATTGATGTTGAGCGTAGGTATATAATGTGTTAAATAAATCATTACTTACACATAAAAAGTTTTGAACAATGCTGAAAACCTTAGCCTCTACAGAAATCTCAGACTTCTAGGCAAGGCTATATAAGTTATTAATTATATTATAAGTTATTATTATTTAAAATGGCTTCTCCTAACTTATTTTGCACGTGAACAGTATTATTATTATTGTAGAATTTATTGAGTTTTGTTCTAAATAGATTATTTTTTAATTTGGGAATGTGAGAACGTTGAAAATTTGTAGACTATTTTCTATTTTCTTAAGTAGGTACCTAATACTTGTTGACGGGCCTACACTCTCCTCTTATACCTATTAACACCGTAATTTAAAAACATTGTACAACCCAATTATTTTTAAAAGAGTAACCGTGTAGTTTTTTGCTGGATCTTCTCCATAGGAAACGACCAATTGGAACCGTTAATCTAGCTTCTGACGTTTCACAAGTGGCCCATGTAGGTTTATGTGACTACCGCATTGGGACACTGTAATGGTAGCGTATGTATGTAAATAAATAAATAAATAAATAATAATAATAAATAAATAATGAATAAAATATTTTTATTTGATTTATACAAAAACTAGGTACAAGCCACTGGGCCAGTACCCACTCAACCTATCCGACCATGAGTTTCTCCTACAGGCATACCTAAACACAGGCAATATCCTCAGAGACTACTGAATACTTTCGCTCGTCATACAGTACACGCTCTCTAACCGTAAATATTGACTATTGTTAATAGTGAAAATGGTGAAAACAGTTTGTACATTCACGCGGTACGGGAAACAATGGATTTCATGAGAGAAATGGCGCATGAATGCTAATTATATGCTAGGTATTAAGTAGCGCTTTTTATTTGAAATTTCGCTATCACAGATTGTGTTTGATGTCTCTTTTATTATGCTGCTGATCTTGTTATAGTTAACTTACGATTATACAGGGGAGTCTTTCAGAACGTAGAGGAAACATCCTAAGACATTAACAATCTTAAGACAAAATTGTGACATTTCTACTTCTTCCCACACCAATGATTTTACGGGAACATAACATACTATCACGCCTTCTTTCCACGAAGGGTTAGGCAGAGGTGTACCTATAGTACCATCTACAACCACATTCCGCTAGTTCTGTTTAAGTCCCATGATATTGGGGGGACCGACCTTCGGAACGCTACTGAGAACTTACAGATGGAAAAACCCACAATCAGTTTCTTTGCCTCATGCTCAGCAGAACCGCTTGCGACTGTAGCGGCATCAACATCGCCACATACGAACTACGCGTCACACTGACATCACGCAAATCCTGCATCGCGCAAGCATAGTTTACCGCGCAACTAGCATATATACAACGTCCCGACATCAACCGTCGGGCAGTTGCCTACCAGACACAACACCCGTCTGGTCGGAGGATCCTCCCTTTTCTATGGTGGATGAGTGAACTTTACACCCTGTTCCTCATACCCCCAAACGACCACTAGGCCAACGATACAGAATTTACGGGAACATTTACTGTTAAAATAATAATTGAAACGATAAATTACGAACTTTCTATTTGTTGCCAAATACACATCTAGACACGGACTTCTATTTTACTTCATTTGTCTTTGTAATTAATGACCCAGTCTTAACAACATACAAGCATTTAAATGAACTATAACCTAACCTACACCAGACAAATGCAACACAATGGCGCGATAACCGTCTAACACGGCGCGCGCACCTAATGATAAATAATGACTGCGCGCACGCATCTAATTTGACGACACAACCGCATATTTTGTGCGATTAGTCGCATATTATGTTCGTTAAGGCATATTTATGAGAATTAGGGATATTATAAGAAATGATTTTTGAGGAAGTTGGGGCCTTTGTGGCTAAATATATTAACCACGTCGACTTGCAACTTTAAGAATAAGCGCCGCTCGCCGTGGTTAGATTATGGAGGGGTGATCCAATTGAGAGTTGAGTTGAGAGCCCACATGGTAACTGTGGGTCTTGATTGTTTTATAAACGCCTATGAAACCAGACCGTACAGATTAGGATAGGTCAGTCATTTTGCATCGAAGGACATAGCTGAAAAATTTAGTGTGAAGTATGCCAACTCTAAATTAGTAAGAAAAAGGCACTGGATACAGAATGGTTTTCATGATGAGTGAAAGAATGTAGATCGTAACAACAGATGAACGTATAATCATGAGAGCAATGAAAGTAAAGGAAGGAGAAATGTAAAGAGATTACAAACGCACGCGATTTTTTTGTGAACATACCAACACGCTAAGATCTTTAACAAAGTAACAACAATAAGTAATAAATCATTCGTTTTGATTGAAGACGGAGAAATGGGTATTGTTCCACTTCTTGGCATTGCGTCTCAGCAAGAGAGTCAGAAAGACAAAGTTGGTGATGGTTATTATAAAAAAAAACATTTGTTTGTAACAATAAATCAAATAATGGAAGAGTTAAGCAAGGTCAACAAGATGGTACGTGTTGAGGGAGTGTAACGGTAGACTGCTAAGCTGAGTTGATTGATGAAGAAAGATCAACGTTACTATTTTTGAAAGAGTTAACTAAGGACTAATCGGTACATCGTATCAAACTTTTGAATAAGAACGTCATAGTACCAAAGACACTATAGGCAGGCTGACGAACCGTTTTAAGATATAGAAAGCTGGGTACTTACTTAGCAGTGTGTGTTGCATGTAACGTATCAGATACTGTATCAACCTGTAAGTGGGTACGGCTCGTCCACGGTCCACCGCGTATCAAGCTACGAGCCGCGTTTGTGTTCGCAGTGATATCGCCACTCGGCGGGTCACTGCGAGCTTACAGCGCTCCACGCGCGAGCGGCTCTCAGCGGGCTCGTGCCTACGTACTCACTTGATACCGTATCTGATACATTACATGCTACACTGCTAAGTGAGTACCCAGGTTAAGTAAGAGACATAACAAAACATTGTAACAGTCACAAAAGTCACTTGACTACGTAAAATTAATTACAGTCTTGCCATAAGCCGTGGGGGGTGCGCGCACGACCAGTATTTGCAGTATCTTCTAGTCGTACGAACGCAGGCTTGCGAGCACCCCTACGTCGTCTTACTGGTCAATTTAATAATCTCTTCCAGACTATTGATATCTTCGCTTTTCCAGCTGATAAATTTAGATGCCTTGTTCGTGGAACTGTTATGGATATTGCTCCGTAATATTTTTAGTTCTTAGTCTATATTTTTGTAATGTCTTGTTTTTCTTTTTTATTTTACATGCCTTTTTAGTGTTTAGTTTGAACAATAACATAATAGTTTAATTGAACTTACCTTATTGTAAGCGACCATCGCATTAGTTTATAAGTTGTTTTTATATTATGTGGAAAATGTCGTGGGTTATACATTTACTCTCTCTACAGCTCAAATTTTATGTATTATTGTAATGTGTAACTGTTTATTTTCCCAAATAAATAAAATAAAATAAATAAATATCAGTATTCGTCATCTTAAAAACGTAAATCTTGACCTAACTGTAACGTAATACGATTCTAATTCCGGCTAGGCGTGTGCCAAGTGTTTGGTAAATTTAATATTATCAATTCTAGCAATCTACTGGAAATACCTATGTCTCAGTGTCGAACATGACGCACAGGCACAAGTTAGAACTGCATGCAATATTGCAACAGCGGCAATGGCTACGGTATATTTGTGGTTAGTTGATCCGCCTACAGAATATATAGATTTGGGAGATATGATTGTCAGCCCGTGTTGTCAGTTGGCTGAATATGGCGATTTGGTTAATATCGTCTTAGAACTTCTTATTGCAGATTGACAGGAGGCCGATGTTTAATGGTAGATGGTAAGTTGCTCAAAGGATGGTAATTCTATATAATAATGGTATCATTCGTTTCAGTTCCTGATTTCTACAGATTTTAGATAGACTAACTCGAAATTTAAACTCAAACCGCCTTATTACAAAACATGATTTATATTTGGACATGGCTTAAACCATGCAGCCAGTTTTTGTAATTAGAACGTAACAGTGATTGAAATACCGTTCTTTATACAAAACTGAAAACTTCGTTCGGTACTAAGTTGTCAGTTTTGTGTTTAGGAACTTTACCATAGTCGGAATAAACTTCGAAATTCCATAATGGCTCCATGTTTTAAACCTGGGTCTGAAGATAAATCTTGTTTTGTAATAAGGGGGAAAGCATTTATTTCAATGAAACCAGTTACAATTACTTTTGAATTGTCAAGGAGTTGGTTAGTTAGTCAGAAAGATAAAACTAGATGATCCTAGGTTCATTTCTTAGCCATCTGCAGGATTTTTTAATTCCATTTAAATATAGATAGCTTGATAGCTTATATTTCCAGGTGTTACAAAAACAATAATGTGATGAAACCTTTTATGCAAGAACTAACAAACTAGTTAGAGCACTTATTATGAAATAACACGAGAAAACTCAAAATAAAGTGAATAACGGTACTATTACCGCCATCTAAATCGTCATACGAGTCCAACCGGTACTTGGCTGGTCAGTTACAAAACATTATACGTGTGTATGCAAAACTTACGTACACTTTCTACTTCTGTTGTCTTATTTTTAGTCATTGATGTAATATAAAGTCCCAGTAATGGCTGATTTCCTATCAACAAATCGACGAACTTTCAAACAAACTGTCATCCCCTATTTAACCCCTTTAGGGGATGTATTTATAAAAACCCTTTCTTAGTGCTCACCTTCGCTTCTAGACCCAATGGTTTAAGCTTTGCATTCTCTAACAGTGAATGAATATAAGACTTTTATTAAGGAGATTAATTTAGTTTAGTTTAAGATGGGATCGTGGCTAAATGATAAAAGCTGCAAGGGTCGTAAGAAGATTAAGCTACGCTTGCCGCGGTCATTTCCTGGATGGGTGACCATCTATTCATATCGCGACCCCTCCGTGCCTCGGAAAACACGTTAAGCTGTTGGTTCCAGCTGTTATTCGTAGATTTTTGACAGTCGTTGCGGTTACCAAAAGAAAAAGGGTCATAGGCCCAAAACTCTGACAACTAGTCTTAGGAACGGGTATCGTACATATATACATACATAAACTCACGCCTTCTTCCCATGGGGGTAGGCAGAAACTATAGAACGCCACCTGCTACGCTCCTTACATACTCCTTTTGCTTCGTTTACGTTCATACATCTGGTCATATTCGCACGCCCATTGCGAATACTACGCACCTGACCTTTCTGAAGAACATCACCAATTTGGTCACTATATGTCCTCCTAGGGCGTCTGCTTTATAATTACCTTTTGTTAGTCGCGTTGCACTCATCCTCTCAACATGACCAAACCATCTCAGCATACTCTTTTCAATTTTTGTTACTACATCTTCTTTTAAACTGCACCGTTGCCTTATCACCTCATTTTTCAGCCTATCATTCATAGTCACGCTTTTCCACTGCATTTATTCTACTTTCATGCTTCTTTTGCCACACCCAACATTCACTTCCATACATAAGCGTAGGCACCAGCACACCATTGTGAACAGCCAGTCGAGCCTTTTTGGGCATTGACTGATTGGTCACAATCGCATGTATAGCACCATTCACTTTATTTCCCGCATTTACTCTCCTTTCCACATCTTCATCAATCTTTCCATCCCTTGTAAACTGACTCCCCAAATATATAAACTCACTTACTTGCTCCACACTCTTATCATTTATTTTCACATTACACACCGATACATCCTCTTCTCTTTCAATCACCATGACCTTCGTCTTATTCTTGGTATCGTGTTACCCAGTAATTAGGTAGTGGAGGTCAGATAGGCAGTCGCTCCATGTAAAACACTGGTATTCAGCTGCATCCGGTTAGACAGGAACCCCACCACAACATAGTTGGAAAAAGGCTAGGCAGATTGTTTGATTACAGAGATTATAGTCTATCGATTTTTTTCTCTTAAGTGCTAATAAATGCACGATGGTTTTAATCAACTAATAGTAGATCTATAAAAGACTATAAAAACTGAGGCTCATTCGTTAGTCAGACTTGGGCAACAAAGCAAGCGGACGTAAGCTTATATTGCAAACTTTCCAACATTACTCATCTTGAAACGGAAATAGTGGTGAAATTCTATGAAGCATATAAAATACACAAACTTTGATACATTGACGTATTAGAGGGAGAACGATCGGAATTAAGAAGCGAGATGGCTTTAGAAGTAATAGTCCTCAAACCAAAAGTGTTAACTACCCTAAAACTATTCGGAAGACAATACCGATGACAAGGATGACTCATCAATTATGTATGATAATAATGTTTTTATTGAAGAACAAGAACAACTAGAATTAATCAATATGGACATTGCGGTGTAAATACCTCTTCAAGTAATGATTCGCGTGACAATATGGCGGTTGTCGATGAAGAATTTGAAAGAATTGTCGCAGTGAAAGATATAGTGTTTTAAATCGCGTTTTCAGCTAATATGATGAGGCAAAAAGTGTTGGAATTAAATTTATACTGGCATAAGAAGTTGATTAGTAAGCATTTCCTAGAGCAATGTCATTGTATTTGCTATTAATTATGTATGTAAATCCTAATATAGACATCCATTTTCGTTTCAAGTTTGCTTGAAAATTAGCCGTACCAGTTCTTTCATCCATCTATTCCATATTTTTTTTAGGGGGCCTGATATTAAGCTTTAGATAGGACCAGACCTAAGAAATGCAGGTCCGTACCTAATAATATGATGGTCTTGATACTTTATTAAGTCATAGGTAGTTTTCGAGAGGAATGTTTCATTTTATTACCGTAATACCTACTAGGTGCATTTATGTAATTTCCACTTATGTGCACTGACCTATACGAATATCGCAACAGAACACATCTTTCATTACACACAAATCTTTTGCGCAAACTTCAGTAGCTCTCAAAAATAGTTTTAATGAAGCAAGACGTACATATGTGTTTTGTTACATACAATACGTAAACACATTTGCACGAAATGGAAACATCTTTTAGTACAGTGCTTCTACTCGTATTCTCTTAATGTCTCTCGACAGTCATCAAGTTTCGGACTTTAGCAGCGCTCCTCCCATTTTGAAAATAAATTACATAATAAGTAAAAAATGTAGTAACAACCAAGTGGATTGAGAGCGTCCGGCCTGCATCAAGTGCAAAGGGCAACTGGTAGAAATCAAGAAGACAACAGAGACATTAACAAAATAGAAGCACTGTAAGTTACAATTACTAAAATCGTTGACATTTTCCGAGATAAAGAAATCGTTGTGGGTAGGTTGTCCTGGATCAATTAGGTCGGCTAGTTATAATGATTAACCGAATGACAGAAACTTATTTTACGAGAGAGAACAATTTTATAACAAGAAGTAAATAAAATAAAAACATAATTATCACCTGTAGAATGCCTCTGGAATGGGAGCAAAGATCCTGACATGGTATATGAATTCGTCGCTGAGGTATGGTTATGAAACGCTGACGCTGATGAATATGTCTAGAAATTAAAAAAATATGGCTATAAGTGCATGAATGAAAGACAAAAAAGGTAACCCTAGCAATTTCTCGCCTTAATCTAGTATCTAATTCAAAATTTCTCATCTCATAAACAATTTTCCAAGATTACCAAGAATATTTACGACTCCAACATTTATATCTACATTTAGCACTAGCGCTGCATTCTATCTTGCATCAGCAGGCAAGTCCAGTGGCCTATAAAGTTTGAACATACCTTTCACCGACCTGCCTCGTGAAAGTCACGCTATCCGAAATTCATCCTCTTCTCTTTGGGGTATAAATAACATTAAGATATATTATTGTGTAGCAATCGTGACCTTGATCTTTTAATGTAATAGCCTGAGTTATGGCCAGCCAGTTGGTTTTGTTTTATTTTGTTGCTTCTTAGAGGTTTTCGGTTGTTGTAATTTGCTCTTTGAATAATTTAATCATCAGTTTGCTCGTTCTTTCTCTGTAGTAGAAAACATTATGGTTTTGTAGTAAAACAATTACAGATGAAGTACCAATTTAAAGTTAGCCGTATACATTCAGCCTAAATGGTCGAATAGAAGAACCCAATTCATGAATGGTATCCCAAACATTGAAAAATTGTTTACCATAGCTATCAGGCTCCACAATATTATGAAATTTTTCCCTACCAACTTTCACAACAATGGACGTAGGTCGACTAATAGCTTACTTAAATAAATACAAGCACCCAACATTACATAACTAATGAATTACCTCTTTTTATTTCCCTTATAAATACGTTTACGATGCTTAATTTCATCATACTTTTGCCATAACGTTAAGGTCATCATGACCATACAAATATACCTAATTATATATCTTTTTTAGGATTCCGTACCTCAAAAGGAAAAACGAAACCCTTATAGGATCACTTCGTTTTCCGTCTGTCTGTCTGTCTGTCAGTATGTCAAGACTTTTTTTCTCAGGAACGCGTGGAGATATCAAGTTGAAATTAATATCAAATACGTAAGTCTACGGTCCCTTGAAGCTCTAAAAAAATCAAGCTTCCAAGTCAATGCAATAAAAAAATATGGTGATTTATGCGACATATTTTGATACTCGCAAACAAATCAAAACCTATACCGCCTTATTACAAAACAAGATTTATATTTTGACATGGCTTAAACCATGCAGCCAGTTTTTGTAATAAGAACGTAACAGTGATTGAAATACCGTTCTTTATACAAAACTGAAAACTTAGTTCGGTACTAAGTTGTCAGTTTTGTGTTTAGGAACTTTACCATAGTCGGAACAAAGTTCGAAATTCCATAATGGCTCCATGTTTTAAACCTGGGTCTGAAGATAAACCTCGTTTTGTAATAAGGGGGTTTGGGTACTTCCCGTTGATCTAGAATCATGAAATTTGGTAAGAAGCGAGGTCTCACAGCACAAGTAAAGGAAAAAGTCTGAAAATCTATAATTTGTAGTTTTATCATGTAATAAACATTTTTTTTGCAATTACAGACTTACATTTCCAGTTGGAAAATTGACCGTGGCGTATATCGATGTATGGGAGAGCATGTTTTTCAACTAGTATGTTATGTTTATTTTTGTGATAAATTCATCCCAACTACGGAACCCTTCATTGTGCCTAGTCCGACACGCACTTGGCCGGTTTTTGTTATGAAGAAAGTTATACAAGTTAGCTACTCCCACGTGGGAGTGCTGGTCTAGTGAAATATTGCTCTAGGCTCTTCGATAAATTGCGCCGTGTGGTGCATTGGCAATAACCAAGCGAATCTGAGTGCCAGATAAGCAATTTATAATTTAAGTTATAGATTAGCTTTAGTATGTTCTATATGCTAAGCAAGGTCTATTACTTACCTATATCTACATTTAAATAGGTACCTAGCTACATGTAATAAATTAGTAACGAAGCCAAGACAGTACATGAAATATTTTTGAAATATAAGTAATTGCTACAAGGTGTGGGAACGAATCTGATGCCGAAAATATCGTTTTTAGAATGTTTGTCCGTTTGTCTGTTTCCCTGTTTATCTGAATGTATGTTCCGGATTGGCGCAAAAAAGGCTGTACGGATTTGGATGGCATTTGGCACACAGATAGTTTATAACCTGGATTAACACACAGGCCACTTTAATCCCGGTAGTACGTTCCCGTTGGATATTTCCGACATCCACGAGGGCGAAGCGGCCAAAAGCTAGTAGAAAATATTCTGGAACCTATTTAATTTTAATTGTTGTCCAACTCATGTCAGCGACCAACAGCTAGCATAACATTATTGCGCGTAACATGACCACCGTATCCGAAAGAAATGAGAGACAAAGGTGATTATCGCACCGTACCGCGTACCGTCGCGTAACGCGGGCGCGCGCTTTATACATTTTAACCAAATTTTATCAGTTAACCACATGCAGCAACAAATAAACGAAATTCCATTGCAGTCTAGTATACTCATTTTGTACACTGCACTGCGCTGCTCCGGCTGTCGCTGAAAACCAGCGCTGGGGCTCTGTCTCGCATAGGATCGCAGCATTATGCTGAGCGATGGCCGTTTTGCGTGAATGTGACGCATATTTTCCCTCAACTTGTTCTTTCGTGTTTGTGTTTTTATTACTTTGCGTTATATTTACCGCAAATAAACGTATTTTCTTTCTTTTCTTTTTTTTTTCACTGAATCGATTGCGTACCCAAGTAGGTCGCTGCAAACATATTCAGGCAAAATGGGGCATTATAGCCCAGTTTTGGGTTATTATTATTATTTTAGCTAGAGAAGTGAAGTGCAACTAACATAGTCTTAAGCCAGGGTTACGAGTTTGTCCGAAAGGGATATCGTGGCCCTGGCACACAGGCATCTGAAGGAACACGGGTGGGTTTTAGTAATTAAATTCTGACACGAAGAGTGGGAGAAGTTATTTGATAATTTCCCACCCAAAAAAAAAGAAAAAAAAGCTATATTTATTAACAGAAGTTTTTGTTCTATACTTTATATAAGTTAGTTTGTAAGGTATATGTCTATGGGCCATTGTAGCCTGAAATAAATGTTTTATTATTATTATTTATTTATTTATTATTTATTTATTTTATTATTTAAGTACACACAGTAAAATACAGAGAGATACAACATAATTATAATACTAGTACAAAGGTGCTGCTTGGTATTTATTATTATCTTTCCACCCAACATCCGGTGCGAGTGGGGTGCTCCTGAACAGACTATGCCCCATCTGCTAGAGTGTCCCAATTGTCCGTTTCCTGTACCCTTGATGCCTCTGATGCCGTATTTAATGTGGCCCGCTAATGAGCCTAAACAGTATAATTAAGCAACATACTATATGTATAAATAGAAGTGACAACAATTTAGTGTACCTGTAGAGGTCTTAAGGTTACACTAAAGTATATAAATTAATAGTGACATATCAATTAGTATCAATTATTGTACACGACCCTCTATTTATGCTAATTCCTCATATCTTATTCATGGTCAGTACTAAGTTCTCACGGGTGCGCAGGAGTTTGAACACGTTCAATGGCGAAATGTTCGTACGTTGTAATTTCCTTATAAGTGTTACAAGTGCGAAAAAATTCATAAATGTTCTCATCGCCGTGGTATGGCAGACATGATACGAAAATGTTAGTGGAGTTGTACTCAACAGAGAGTGGAGTAACGTTGATATAACTATTAGGAACATTAACTCTTATATGGATGTAGAAATAATCGCTGAAACTGAAAACTGTCAAGTAGATGAATCAACAGAAACAGCAAAAGACAAACATACTAAACGTGAAATCCTAATTAGCACACAACTTACCAGTTACAAACACAACCCGACCATTGCAATGGTGAAAATGATATGAATAAAGAAGACGACGTATTTTACGTTTGCTGATATAACTATCAGCAGCATCAGGCCATTAAAATTCGCAACATGAAAAAAAAAACTAAAATTCGGTCAAAGTCCTTTGTGGTCAAACAACTCCAAACCAAGGCTACGTAATGACGTGCCTTTTAAGAAGAATGTACTTTTACAACACTGAACCCAAATATAACTCATAATAGTGGGTGTATCAAGGATGGTAATCGCATAAACAATGCAAAATGGTCACCGCACCTACTTGAGATGAAAGGTTAATTCCATGTTTTGGGCACACGGCAGAAAGCGGAGACCTAATCTTTGTATCTTTGGAATGCTAATGAAGAGTTTACTTCAATATGGTTTGGTCCAAATATCTAGTGTACGACTGCATAAAAGCATGTATGTATATTATATATTAGATATATATTTTTTATGTTATTGGAAAATGAAAGGAATTTTTTAAGAGAGTGAATTTTTTGGTACATGATTTAAAACTAGACTAATAGTAGACTGCCTCATTGGTCGGGTGGTCGCAAGCTTTACTGCTGAGCATGAGGTCCTGGGTTCGATTCCCAGGCCGGGCAAAGTCTTATTGAGTTTTTCCATCAGGATTTCCTCAGTAATAGCCTGGAGTCTGGATTTGTGTCCAGTTGATGTCAATAGGCTCGCCCCCTATTACATGGGACTTCATCATAACTCGCGTAATGTGCCTAAACCCTTCGGGGATTACAGGCGTGATATAATGTTATGCCCGCTGGGTGTGGGCAGCACAGAACTAGTCGAAGTGGCGGTGCTTGGGGGAGGCCTATGTCCAGCAGTGGACGTCTTTCGGCTGAAATGTTGATGATAATGTTATGTTATGAAGTAAAAGCCGGCCAAGTGCAACTCGGACTCGCGCACGAAGGGTTCCGTACCATTATCTATAAAAACGGCAAATAAATCACGTTTGTTGTATGGGAGCCCCTTAAATATTTGTTTTATTTCAATTTAATTATTTATTTTTAAAGTGAATAGATAACTTAATATTATGTGAATATTTCAAGCGTCTACCTGATGCCGTTATCAATATCGAGCAAAAAAGTCGACGAGCAAAAAAATCACGTATGTTGTATGGGAGCTCCCTTAAATATTTATTTTATTCAGTTTTTTAGTATTTTTTGTTATAGCGGCAACAGAAATACATCATCTGTGAAAATTTCAACTGTCTAACTATCACGGTTCATGAGATACAGCCTGGTGACCGACGGACAGACAGGCAGACAGACGGCGCACACTGGTCCCGAATGATAAAAAAGTGGACATTAAGAAATTTTTGACAGAAGGTCAACGGATTCGGCTGATTTTTTTTTTGTAGACAGCTGATGCAATTACAAATCACTTTTATAGATTGAGTTTTTGCCAAATAAGCCGTATTTTCAGAGAAAAAAAATATTGAAATATTTTTTGTATGAAAGAAATCCTAATTTTGTCTTTATCTTCCAAGATTCAAACGTATTCAAAATAAAACTTAGCGCAGCTTGTAGAGGTGCTAATTGCTCACCACTTTGTCATAGACACTCTTCTGCGATTTTGTGCTCCTTTTGAGTTACAGGCACTTTAAATATTTTTTGTATAACAAAATTCTAATTTTGTCTTTATCTTCCAAGATTCAAACGTATTCAAAATAAAACTTAGCGCAGCTTGTAGAGGTGCTAATTGCTCACCACTTTGTCATAGACACTCTTCTGCGATTTTGTGCTCCTTTTGAGTTACAGGCACTTTAAATATTTTTTGTATAAAAAAATTCTAATTTTGTCTTTATCTTCCAAGATTCAAACGTATTCAAAATAAAACTTAGCGCAGCTTGTAGAGGGGTTAATTGTTCATCACTTTGCCATAGACACTCAATTGCGATTTTGTGCTCCTTTTCAGTTACAGGCACTTTAAATTTTTCGTTGTCGGATGAGCTTTACTAGTTTTTTGTAGACAGCTGATACAATTACAAGTAACTTTTAAAGATGTATTTTTTGTTAAATAAGCCGTATTTTCAGAGTTAAAAAATTAATTCAGGCGGATTAGAAATAATCTTGTTAAAGATAGACTAAGATGTAATAACATTTTCTTCATTAATAAGTAACTCTTATAAATGTCTTTCTATTAAAAAAAGTCTTATTTTAAATATATCAAATAAACAACTTGGATATCTCAAAACGTGTACAGACATGTTCAGGTACAGGTAATTTATTGTGTGACTCATATTCAGATTATAAGCATTTTTTGGTAATGAGTCATTGCTTAATTAGCCGATTAGCTATTATACCCTGATATTTTATTGTGACAATGACTTGACATTGAATCTTGATCGCACGAACATTGCTCTGTGAATTAACCTGTGAAAATAATTGTAAAAGCGTGTGTTTTGTTGTGGAACTATAATTAAAAGACTGTTAATAGTGCAAGTGCCGTTTATTATTGAAGAAAGTGACCAAAACAGATAAGCACGCCAAGATCCCTGCCCTAAATCAAATACATATTAAGTGATAAAGTATAAAATAAATAAATAAACAAAACATGCATGTAAAGATAAATTAAGCGGTAGGGTTACAGGTAGTTCAAATTTTTTAAGTACGCCTTAATACAATACCTATATTATTATATAGGTTTGTATTTTGACGGTCCTAAGCCCGTTAAAGTACGAAGGAAAAGTTTTAATTGCAATTTATACCTTTTTATCATTCAGCGTTTCCGACGCATTCACTAGCGTTAGATGACCAAATATAGCCCAAATTGTAAGTAATCGGCTAATTAAGCAATGACTCATTACCAAAAAATGCTTATAATCTGAATATGAGTCACACAATAAATTACCTGTACCTGAACATGTCTGTACACGTTTTGAGATATCCAAGTTGTTTATTTGATATATTTAAAATAAGACTTTTTTTAATAGAAAGACATTTATAAGAGTTACTTATTAATGAAGAAAATGTTATTACATCTTAGTCTATCTTTAACAAGATTATTTCTAATCCGCCTGAATTAATTTTTTAACTCTGAAAATACGGCTTATTTAACAAAAAATACATCTTTAAAAGTTACTTGTAATTGTATCAGCTGTCTACAAAAAACTAGTAAAGCTCATCCGACAACGATAAATTTAAAGTGCCTGTAACTGAAAAGGAGCACAAAATCGCAATTGAGTGTCTATGGCAAAGTGATGAACAATTAACCCCTCTACAAGCTGCGCTAAGTTTTACGTAAGAATACGTTTGAATCTTGGAAGATAAAGACAAAATTAGGATTTTTTCATACAAAAAATATTTAAAGTGCATGTAACTCAAAAGGAGCACAAAATCGCAGAAGAGTGTCTATGACAAAGTGGTGAGCAATTAGCCCTTCTACAAGCTGCGCTAAGTTTTATTTTGAATACGTTTGAATCTTGGAAGATAAAGACAAAATTAGATTTTTTTTATACAAAAAATATTTAAAGTGCCTGTAACTCAAAAGGAGCACAAAATCGCAGAAGAGTGTCTATGACAAAGTGGTGAGCAATTAGCACCTCTACAAGCTGCGCTAAGTTTTATTTTGAATACGTTTGAATCTTGGAAGATAAAGACAAAATTAGAATTTTTTTATACAAAAAATATTTAAAGTGCCTGTAACTCAAAAGGAGCACAAAATCGCAGAAGAGTGTCTATGACAAAGTGGTGAGCAATTAGCACCTCTACAAGCTGCGCTAAGTTTTATTTTGAATACGTTTGAATCTTGGAAGATAAAGACAAAATTAGGATTTCTTTCATACAAAAAATATTTCAATATTTTTTTTCTCTGAAAATACGGCTTATTTGGCAAAAACTCAATCTATAAAAGTGATTTGTAATTGCATCAGCTGTCTACAAAAAAAAAATCAGCCGAATCCGTTGACCTTCTGTCAAAAATTTCTTAATGTCCACTTTTTTATCATTCGGGACCAGTGTGCGGCGGAGCCTTAGTAATAGGGTTCCCGTTTTATCCTTTGGGTACGGAACCCTAAAACCAAGAAAGTAGGTAAGTAGGTGCCTACTTTAAAAGTCTTGTCTCTAAAAGACTAACCCCCGGGTTATGAAAGCTACTGTACCACAGTCGAAAATCATGATAGCAGCTTGATTGACTGAAATAACAACAGAAAGAGCTTTAAAATCAGATTTAATTGAATGGGCCTTCACATCGAAGATAATAATAATAAGTTTAATAGAGAAATCTAGAAGTCGTTTAAGGAAATAGTAGAAAGCGGATATTGACCTACATTATCTGAACCCTTATGTGCCTTCTTTGGTTTCAAATAAGGATAATTTAGATGTGTTTTCACACAGAACGGATTTCAATTAGCCTGTTCTAAATATAAAATTGTAAAATCAAGTAGGCCATGGCATGGGCATGGTCTACCTTATATGGAATATGTGATCAAATTACTTGTAAACCAAATGGTAATGAAGAGAGGATGACTTGCTCAATATAATATTAGAAGAAGGCTTTATTAATACACCTTTGGGAGTCCATTAAAAGCGAGAAATTACCAAAATGGCAAGCTCATAAAACTAAGGCTATTTGTAAAAGGTTACTATAATTTATTATTCATTCATTACGATAGTCAAAACAGTAAGCATACAGAATGTGGTCTGAGCATGAAGTAATGTCATGAATTAAATATTTGATTTATTCGAATTAACATAGTTAAACTGTCAACAAGATTATGCCTTTCAAATTACAATGAGTTTCATCTTGAAAACTTACATGTCTTGATCAACTTCGTTTACATAGTATGAATTTTAACTTTAGATTGTTTTATTCTATCTTCATTTTTATCTTCACCGTGAATTATATTCATGTCATTTAAGGTTCGATGTTATCATTAGCAGGTCTTAAAACCGATAAATTTTTATTTCCGATGGTACAATTTATTTTTAAAACACTTGATTTGATTCATCACATTAAGTTCAGCATTTATTTTGAAACAAAATATTAAGGAATTAACGAAATATGTACGAAAACCTTTATAATAACGGTTAAGGTTACATAGAAAATTAACCGGTTTCCGAGCCCTGATCATTAGACAGCATTTTATCATTACAAAGCATTGTCTCAGTAAATTTGTATCATTACTGTGATAACTTCATTAAAAGTTTGACATTAACCATGCCTTAATAACGTGGCACCTGTGACTCTAAAATTCTAAAGAGAGGAGCATAGGTGTCTATTAGGTACAGTACTACCATCCACATATTGCCAGAATCCCCAGCCTAATTATCTCATTATCCACCTTTTCAATCCTAACTACTTAAGCATGTGTCATCTTAACTCATATCCTAGTAGTGTCAAACTCGTGATAGGGGGAGCGTTTCACTTTTGTTGATTTCGCGAACCTTGCCTTATGGGTATGTAACTGTATAACTTCGAATGCCCTGCCATGCATCGTCGTGTGCATGCCTTTAATTTGACAGTGCTAACAATTATATAACTAAGAAACCCTTTGGTATATACCAAAGCACTGTTACCACTGTTAGCACTGTTTGTATGCAAAAAAAAGTGCGGAACGGTTGTCTTTCAACGAATCTCCCTGCATTGAATGATTGCATGTCGAAAAATATTCTCGGCTTCAATAGTTTATTATAAAAATAAAACATTATCTTGACAGTTTAAAATATAAGAACAGAAACTTAATTCAGCACATTTTTCTCCCTTAAGAATTGCCAGAAAGACCAGTCCTGCGCTATTCGTATCTATCAGATTCTTAAGACTTGCACCAAGCAAAGGAAGGCTAGTTTAACACATTAATTTCATATTTTTTAAAGTTCTATCAAAAAGTAGTACCTATATAAGAAAAGTTCTCCTAATTTAACTTATAATATATCAACACAAATTTGAAGCAAAAGTAAAATATTAAAGATGCCACCTCATCTTCTATTATAAATCTAAATGTCAATCAGCCACAATCACCTAACAGCGCTAACAATAAAGTTTCGGAGAAAGAAGCACGCACGAATTAACTAGTGACAAATGACCCATGACAACCTAATACCCGGCTTCCCTTACCGCTATATTAAACCGTTAACCACAACAATAGGCGTTAACAAACATCATCAGTTAACTATGAATTTGATACGACTGTTAAGCCGACCGTCCACTGCTGCCATAGGATGTGCACGAAGAGGTTTGGCACGTTAGCTTCGCGCGGATCATTCGTTTACCATGAACCGTGGCCGTGGGCCGCAGTGAACGATTCCGCCTTTATTTTCATAAAATCTCAAAATCAAAAGTTGTTTATTCTACTACTAGGCTGAGAATCAGCACTTTTCAAACGTCAAAATTACATAAGACAGTACCCCAAAAACGACCACCCTACACCACTTCCTAGTGCTTTAGCTGAGAAGAAGAAGTGGCGCAACAAACTCTCCAGCAGCACAGCTGTCTGTTCAGTTAGAAAAACTTGATTCTTACAATAGTAATTATGTAAAATAATTTACATTACGCAACACAAAACATTAAATTAAATTATTTGCCATTTATGTTAGCTAGAACAATCCACTATACCAAAAAAAAAAACGTCGAAAACTATACTTAAGCAGAAATAAAAAATTAAAACTAAGAACGTAAACAGAACGTACCTAATTAAAAGCATAATGAAACCCACTTACATAAAGCTGCAACTCGAAGTCAGAAATGCAAAGCACGCATACAAAGTGAAGGGAAACCAGCGGCACTGTATGATAGCTGACCTGTGACAGCTAACAAATTACAGAAAAAGGAGCTTATCGCTTCGATAAATTATAGTTCCAGCGATACGACTTTATTGCGGCCCGTACCACAATATAATATGGCATACTCGTATCTTTCCTCGCATTTAGCACTCAAAAACATGGACGGACAAGGGTCACAAGCCATTATATATAGTGCTGCCATTGTAAGTACACGTGCGTAGCTTGACTGGAGGATGCTCTATGGAGCGGCGCCTTTAAAAGATCATTCATTCGGTTAGCAGACATGTGGGAACAGACACACAAGACATTAATTTGCATTCTCAATGTTTTGTTCGTGAAATAGGTGAAAGTAGACGGAATGAAAAGAATCTCACATTAATAATAATAGATTGATGAATAATTCATTATAGTGATGTGGTATTTATGTTTAAGAGGAACGATGATTCTTTATTATTAGGTTTCCTGATTCAGATATGAAACTGTATTTGAAACATCTTTTTTTATTATTAAACAAAACCATAAAAGATCTTTCAAATTGATTGTTATTACAGTTATTTCTAAGTGGAATAAAATCAATATCTCGTTGCATATGTTAACAGTCTGGTCCATCCGCCCTCCACATACTGAACTATAGGTAATATTTTGTACCACGGAGGGCGGCCCCGGGCGTGATCATTTACCTCGTTCTTGTCGATACGAGAGTAGAATAATATAAGGAATATTTTATTTTCATAGTATACACGTATTAGCTCACAAACTATGCCTAGGTCGTGGCTCTACACAAAAAGTAAAACAATCTACGTATTCATGCTGCAATCATTACTGACAATGCACAATATTACAAAACGTATCGCACCAAAAACGCCAACATAAATTCATAAAAAAAAAAACAATAACCCTGACAGTAGTCACGGGTAATGATCGACAAAAATATCGCGTCGATATCGATAAAGAGGTAATTTCACAGACAATTTCACTCGCCCGCTCTAGTTGCCGCCATGTGACAACTGACAACATTTCTCTGTAATAACTGGCTTCTTGTTCAAGGAAAAAACTTGAGGTTTTACTTCTGGTAGGTTTCTTACAGCTGGGGCGTGCTTTGATGGTTCTTAGTTCCTTGATTGATATGATATAACATGATTGATTGATATTTTAAGATGGGGGATAAGCCGACCAATATCTACATGACAAGAAGCGAAAAACATGATCAAATATAATATAAAATGACAACTTCAACCTTCTACCTTTTTTAACTTGTAGTAGGCCAAAGTTTCGCCAGTTATATTTTAAGTCCCATGAAATAGGGGGCGGGCCTGTTGCCATCCATCGGGCATAAATCCAGACTCCGGGCTGCAACTGAGAAATTCCTGATAGAAAAACCCAACAAATATTTGCCCGACCTGGGAATCGAACCCACGATCTAATGCTCAGTAGTAGCGCTTGCGACGCATGGGTACATGACCAAACAATCTTTACCTATATCTATACATACCTAAAATAAAATAGTAACGAAGTAGAATAAAAACCGGCCAAGTGCGAGTCGGACTCGTGCACGAAGGGTTCCGCACCATTGTCTATAAAAAACGGCAAAAAAATCACGTTTTTTGTATGGGAGCCCCCCTTAAATATTTGTTTTGTTTTAATTTAATTATTTATTTTTAAAGTGAATATATAACTAAATGTTCTGTGAATATTTGAAGCATCTACCTGTTGCCGTTATCAATATCGAGCAAAAAAATCACGTTTGTTGTATGGGAGCCCCCTTAAATATTTATTTTATTCTGTTTTTTAGTATTTGTTGTTATAGCAGCAATTGAAATACATTATGTGTGAAAATTTCAACTGTCTAACTATCACGGTCTTTTTTTGAACAAAAAGTGATTGCTTTGTCCGTTTGTTTTCAATTCGCAACATACATCCAGACAAACATTCTGGATGTATGTTGCGAATCGGCGCAAAAACGGCTGAACGGATTTGAATTAAATTTGGCACTCAGATAGTTTACAACCTGGATTTAACACAGGGTACTTTAGGGTACTTTTAATACCGGCAGTACGCCCCCTGGGATATTTTCTGACGTCGTATGCCTAGGTGCTCGATACTTCATTCTGTAAAAACCCAACTATTTTCTGTAGACAATTATCCTCCGTTTTTATTTTGTTGTTATATATAGCCTTTACCTTTGTAATTGAGAAAAGTTGCAAAACATGTAGTACCTACTCCGGAAACTGATTTATGATCTACATAGTAGAGGACACCGAGATATAAATATTTTCGTCAATTGAAGGTTATTGACTGAAACGACTTTGACTAAAAATACATGTCAGATAACCCTGATTTTAGTCAAAAATAAAACAATTTGATGCTGGTTAAAAATAACTGGTCAAAAACATCAACAGGTAACATACATTATCGATCGGCTTATCGATTATTTGTAAAAACCGTTCGAATTAATCTTCTACGTATCATATTGTGATAAGTTGTTGGTAAGACTGGTTTGAACTTGATCATGCTTTACATGAGAATTGTCACCTGATTTACTGATCAGGAGACTTGATCAATTCTGCAAAAATCTCACCGTGAAAACTTAAGTAAAGTGAGATTGAGTTATGAAAGAAAGAACGAAAAATATTTTATTAGGGACACGCACAAGAAATACAAAAAGTGAAAAACGGAGCGTTTAAAACTTACAAAATTGATATGTAAATTGTTCGAAAAAAAAAATTTAATAATCAAGACTGTGCGACGCAAAAAAGGCCAGCATAATGCTGCGATATATAAAAAAAAAAAGCTGCGCTGATACAGGGCCCGTATGCTTTATAATTATAGTGTCCATCCCTAGCATTAGCAGTGATATTCGTTAAACGTTGACAGCTCATTTCACCTAACTTTTCACGGCGATAGTTTTACAGAATTTGCTGATTGGCTTTACAGATTGGCTGGTGGAATGACAAGTCACTTCCCACTGCTATAGACAACCTTCTAATCTCTCCTACTCAATAGTCAAACACAAACATCTTATCTCCATACATACTGTTGATTTGATACTCCACAAACACACATCTCACACACGTCATGATGGTTATGTAGAAAATAGTTCCTTTTGTCTTCTTCTTCACGTTTCTTTTTAGGGTTCCGTACCCAAAGGGTAAAACGGGAACCCTATTACTAAGGCTCCGCCGTCTGTCTGTCCGTCTGTCACCAGGCTGTATCTCATGAACCGTGATAGTTAGACAGTTGAAATTTTCATAGATGATGTATTTCTGTAGCCGCGTAAAATAAATATTTAAGGAGGCTCCCATACAAAAAACGTGATTTTTTTTCTCGTTTTTGCTTGATATTGATAACGGCAACAGGTAGACGCTTGAAATATTCACAGAATATTTAGTTATATATTCACTTTAAAAATAAATAATTAAATTAAAATGAAACATTATTTAAGGGGGCTCCCATATTTTTGCCATTTTTATAGATAATGGTACGAAACCCTTCGTGCACGAGTTCGACTCGCACTTGGCCGGTTTTTTTAATAACCAACGACATACGAAATGATTTTTATAATGGGGGAAAGACAAGTCTCAGCTCTTAAACCTAGTTTGGGAGCCAGGTGACCTTTGTTTAAGACACTACTTCGGTATGTTGTATAATTATGTGAATGTAATGTCTGTAAAATGTTGTTTTTTTTTTTTATAAAGAATTGTTACATATTCCTTCATCTATGTTTTCATGGTGAGATGTAGAGAGAATAGACCAGTAGGCTTACAGAAACTGGCTTAAGTTCTAATTACCGTATTATTGTTGTGATTTTTCATAAACCGATCCATACCTGTAACAAAATAACGAAAAATTTAGTGACATGAAAGCTATATAAATAAAAAAAAGAATTGTTATTCGTTGGTATGCGCATCAATTGAGAAGGTCAGGACCGATTTGACTATTTTTTATATTATTTTTTTTCTAATATTCCGAATTAGGAATTAATTTTATGGAAATAAAAATTGGAAAAGAATCTCGAAAAATTTTCAAATTCGGATAAAATTGAACTTCCATGGGAAGATTTTTAAGAGAATTTCGATGGGATTTTTGTACGCACTATTCTTTGGACTGGAAACCATTTGTCCGGTCAGCTAGTTACTAAAAATAATTAATTATAAGAACATTTGAACTAAGACAAATGCACAATTTGTTTTTGTGTAATAATAATAGTACTTTGTGAATGACCATTGTTATACAAGGTTATTTTTAAGTCGTCAATAACCTCTTAAGGGGGCATTGTACTCATCATTATGAACAACTTTTACTATGGGACCAAACCTGAAATCGCGAAAAAAAAATCAGCTGTTCCCTACATTTTAACAAATTATTCGAACATAAATGTAGGGAACAGCTGGTTTTTTTTCGCGATTGTGAAGTTCGCGAACTGTCATAACCAGCGTAGAATGTTCCCTCTGCTGGGACACAGGCCTCTCTGTCAGAGGGAGTGGGCCGCGCGCCCAGTGCGGGTTGGTAGATGTCACATGTTTTCGATTTTTTGGTTCTAGGACATGCCGGTTTCCTCACAAGTTTTCCTTCACCGTTTTGAGAGCGGTGGTAATGACTAATTTACCCAAAGTAAAGCGCTTGACTGGTTTCGAACCTACGACCTACAACTCGTAACTCGCGGTTGTTACTACTGGGCCACTACCGCATATTTCTAAACTGTACGCAACGTGTTTTCGTAGTTATTTGATCATTTTATCGCACTTGAATGTAAAACCAGCAACGATTTAGTACAGTCTGTAACAAAAGTGTCTAAACCATCATTGCACGTTGTCAACCTTTGATCAATTCGCACTTACATGCTTTTTAAGAATGCTATTCATTTGGTAATTTTATCACACCTAACATACAATCAGGTACTAAATGTTTAAACTCTTTAAGTAAAGTTAACAACAAAAGTGTCAAAATTCACCATAGCACTTTCGCACTTCGTTAACCTGGATTCAATTCGCATCTTAAATTCTTACCATTTTAAAAACTTTCACAATCACTTAATATAGGTTGTCCAAACATGACGACAAGCAAAATGTTCTATGTATGTGAATATGTTTGACATTGACTTTCCAATGTTGACCATACGTGTTAGTGATGTGCAACAGAAATTAGCATTCCGTAAATATGAAAATTTGATTTCTCTAGGTTTATTCATGACATTTTTTTTTTGTTTTCATGAGCGTTGTCTGGTTTTCTATTCGTTACAAATACATTAAAATCATTACATTAAATCATTAAAATTAGATTATTTAGCCTATCAGTTGGATTGGGCTAAGAGGAAAGTCATTTAGCCAAATGTCAAGTGCATCATTTCTAAAGGGGACGACGGTTAAAGATAATAGTCACTTTTTATTTAACAGTAACATTACCTCTCTTAATAGCAGTCTTGTCTGTACCAATCAATTCCAGAATCCAATCCGTATCCATACTAATCTATTCAAGCCCGTATTCCCGTAGGTATTTTTTTTTTCTTAGCCTACTCTGTCCCACATATTTTGCCGTTGAGTTTTTCAGTAATTTTTATGATTTAAACTAATAATTTCGGTACCGAAATTTCTTAACCTTCTGGGAAGACCAAAAAGAGTGTCACTGATATTCAAAAAAAGTTTCCAATAGCTGCAAGTGTCCGTCGTCATAATCACCTGACGCCGGTAGCACACCTCCGCCGCGAAACCATAGCAGCGAAACCGCGGTAGTTCAATTCAACTGGTTCGCGTCATGTTCCGCTAGTCGCATCCGATTCGAGTAGCGAAACATGACGCGAGCCAGTTGAATTAAACTACTTCGGTTTCGCTGTGATGGTTTCGCGGCGAAGGTGTGCTACTGGCGTGAAGGCAGCAGTTTGATGTCTCGACGACTCAGTACGAAAACGTCTGATGGTGAAAGATGAGGACACCTCACCACAAAATTAAATGGGGTAAGACAAGGTAGAGAGACAGAGATGGCGATCTAACAGTCTGCACGTAAGGACCTTCGAGATATACGGTAGCACACATGTCTCTCAAAACCAATGATTACACAGAACCCTTCACAAAATTCCATTCACTTTTCACTGAGCGTGAACTTGTGTTTATAATGATTATAAATAGTATGCGTTGCAAAATGATGCTCGTAATTTGATTATTTGATACTAATGTGTGGTCTAGAACGTCTAAATTAACCTATTAAGAAGACTATTAAATAAATTACATTATTGGCTTTAATATTGTGTAAATCTTGGTTTATTTCAGAATAAATATAAATTTCAATCCTCTTTCATTTCATAACCCTAAGTTAATATAATATTATAAATGCGAAAATGAGTTTGTTTGTTTGTTACGCTTTCACGCTTAAACGGCTGAACGGGTTTCCATGAAATTTAGCACATGGGTAGGCCATAACCGACATAGAATACTTTTTATCCCGATAATTTCTGAGCTCCACGCAATCGAAGCCGCGGGCAGAAGCTAGTTGGATATAAATTGTAATGTCATTAATCCATAATTATCTTATTTTTATTTCTTTCGAGACATTCACATACGTAGTTACAGTAGACCGCACGTCAGCGGTAACAAAACCGGTATAAGCAGTAAAGCAGGCTTCTAGTTTGTTGCGTCACTTCTTCTTCCCAGCTAAAGCACTAGGAAGTAGTGAAGGGTGGGCGTTTTTGGAAAGTGCTTATTCTCAACCTATATACCTAGTTTGAATAAATGCCTTTTGATTTTGATTTGGATTTCTTATTGTATTGAAAATCTTTACTACACTAGGTCAGGTCAAGGTCAAGGTCTTACCACAGACGCGACGACAACGTGTGGTCGACTGTACTATAAAGGTCATCACTCCTTATAACCGCACCGCTCCAGCACAGTACCGGCCCCGGCATTGGCACCGCAGCGAAAATATCCAGCCATTTGTCACCAAGGCGTCGTTAGCAAGACGAGTGCTCGCTGCTGGCATGCCACTGGTGAGGTGACAGCTTGCTGTTCACACGCCGCTTACTAGTTGTTTAGTTGGTACTAGGAGTCACTGCACGGATGGTGAGGCGTCGGCGCATGCATACCGTTTGCGGCGTTTGTTTTGTGGCTTCACCAAGGAGCGGGCTGCTCGTTTGAAGCGCTCGATCCTCACGACTTGTGACGGTTCGAGCTGTCCACTCTTCTGTATACTCATCGTAAAATGAACTTTAACGCATTTGATTTCAAATCCAAACTTGAATGACAAGTTATTTGCTGTGTCGGAGCGGTGCGGTTTTAGTGAGTATCTTTAGGTTGTCCCAACTTGTTTTCGACTCGATCAAGGACTTTAAATTATAGTCCTTAGGTAAGCACAGATACATACACTTAATTCAGCTTAACATACTCAAAATGTTGTTAATCGTAAGCAGTAGGTACATAATATTTACTTCGTTTTTTTAACATTTTGGGACACAGTGTATCTTATAAGATAAGAAAATATCAAAAAACTCGTGTACCGTTACTTTTAAAAAGTGTCAGTTCTGATTAATTACATTAAAACAGTAGGTAGTTGTAAAGATTAATTTTAAAAGCATTTAAAAGATAAGTCCGTAGATAGTTTCTTTTGAAAGTATACTTTACTTTTCACTTTAAAAAAGCGTTGTGTAATCAGCTGCTATATAAGAATTATTTGGCTAAGTTATAAACGTAAAAAGTTTCTTCTTTTACTTTTAAAACTGTCATCAGTTTTTAGAGCTACGAGGAAAAATAGCACAGGTTTGCTACGGTGCTACGAGATTAGCTACGAGATTGAAATAGGTCAGTGCTACGAAATGATGTAGCAAAATAATGAGGTTACGGAGTGAAGCTACATTATACCAAATCAAAATCAGCCTATAGTGTTCCCACTGCTGGGACACAGGCCTCCTCTCTCCGAGAGGGAGTGGGCCGTAATCCACCACGCAGACCCAGTGCGGGTTGGTAGATGTCACAGTCTTCGAATTTTTGGTTCTAAGACATGTCGGTTTCCTCACTATGTTTTCTTTCACGGTTTCGAGAGCCGTGGTGACGAAATTATACAAAAAGTAAAGCGTTTGCTTGGGTTCGAACCCACGACGTTACCACTGGGCCACCACTGCTCTCATAAGCTTGGCAAAGCAGAGAGTTGAAACTGCCAGAAGCCCAAATTCAATGGAACTTTGTTTCTTATCTTATGTCTCACTTCCAATATCTATGTTCTTCACACGCTAAGAACCTGCGTTCTTCCAACAATCTTCTTCTACCCTGACCTTATCATACTTCTGACTTCGTTCATTCTTCCTTTCATATTCAGTCAATTCTTCTCTGGAATGCGCTTCCTCTCTATATCAGGACGGCCACCAGTCGGTTTGCATTTAAGCGAAAATTGCAGAGTTATTTGTCAAAAAAAATAGTGTAGTCATCTCAATTTAATGTCTTTTCATTGAATTTGTATGTATATATATATAATTTAGGGATATATTATAGTAAATATATGTGTATTATAACTAAGTTTATAACTTATTTATGTAATTGTGTACCTATTATATTTATATTTAATTATGTTATATTTTAATATTTTATAATATTATTATTTTCTCTCAATCAGAGCACCCGCCATCTTATCTCTTCACCACCTTTGGTTGACTGGTAGAGAATGCCTAAAGCATTAAGTCCGCCTTTGTACATTATTGTGTGTGAAAAGTTTAAATAAATAAATAAATAAACTTTGATGCAAGATATGCAGGGTTGCTTGTTGTCAACAATTTGTTGTTCTTAACGAACCGTCACTAAGCAAGTATTATTAACAAAATGTATGAGTGTTACAAACAAAGTAACAATGACACTAATAACACATTGTATTTAAAACATTACAGTAGTGCACAAGTAGGTCATTGGTCCATAGTATGACGGTACTGTGAGACAGCTCATTTCCTTATTATTTTAATTTATGTTCCTTATGATTGTGACTGCACAATGTAACCAAACTAAGCTCACTGAAGTATTTTGTTTTCTCTGGTATATTTTTGCTCCGTGTGGTGCCGGACGTAAAGAATAGCACCACCCCATTTCGTCCCGTGGGTGTCGTAAAAGGCGACTAAGGGACTTACTAGAGAATGGCTAGCAGCGTTCTCTATGCATTTTAACACCATACTGCGATCGCAAACCCGCCTGCCAAGCGTGGCGAGTATGGCAAACACCCCCCTTAGGGGGAGGCCTATGTCCAGCAGTGGACGTCTTTTGGCTGAAATGATGATGATGACGATGATGGTATATTTTTTAAATCTATATCTACACATATAATAAAATAGTAGTTATAGCAATAGTAGTTTGCCTGGATGTATGTTCCGGATTGACGCAAAAATGGCTAAACGGATTTGGATGAAATTTGGCATTTAGTTAGTTTATAAACTGCATAGCTAGTTTTACAAACATTCGATACGCTTCCGTTCTGAATCGAAAATCTATCGACGTTATTGAAAGAGCCCTCTAAGCGCTGTTAACAAATCTGAAACTCGAAAATTTTGATAGTTTAAACCAAAAAGACGACCACTATTTTTCTGACGGCTATTTGCTGTCGGGGAAGCAAATCAGGTAACAAACCAAAAATGTGTCATTTTCGATCTGGGAGCCTTTCGAACAGTTGTGGATAGCTATGCTGGATTAACACATAGGTTTCATTAATCCCGGTAGAACGTTCCTGTGGAATATTTTGCTACATCCGCGTGGGCCAAGACACAAAAAGCTAGTTAGCCTGTGTCGCAACACGGAGTAATAGGGAATATGCATATATAATATAATTTAAATGTATTTTTTTTTTCACTAAATTAATAATACACAGTAATATAAACTTAAGAAAAGTATTGAAAGTTAAATTGAACTACTGATTGATGCTCAAAAAAATTATGAAACTCCAACAATTTTCTACTACACTTCAAAAGTCCGTTTCTGTCGCGGTCATGATGTGACGTCATTGTTCACGAAACTGCTTTGTTTACACCTGTTTTGTAGCCCTAAATCTTATATATTAAATTATTGTTTATGCTTTATTCAAGTAGAAATCGAGCAAAGAATAGATTTTATTCACGTGTTTTGTTCCATCACTTCCGGCATTTTCGAAGAGGACGTGTTTTGAGTTTGCGTTCCGTTCCACCAAAAAAACGCAAAATAAATTAATTAATTGTAAAATAAGTAATGCATTAAAAAATGTAAAAAATATTGGAATTTGTTTCTTGACTCCTACACAATGTATATTAAAATAATGAATACGTTCTGAATTACGTGCATATTCCCTATTACGCAATGTAAATTATCTTTAGCCTTAACATCAAGCAATGGATAAGATTGTCAAACTTTTATTGTTCCAATACGAGGCTTTTTGGCTACTTTGAATGTGCGTATTTTATGTATTTTTTTTTAGTAATGTGCGTTTTGTTTGTTTAGAATAAACAATTTTTCTTTCTTTCTTTCATAATCATCTAAATAAATAAAGAAACGATGTATGGCCTTCGCGAAAGATGACATGGCTAGAAAGGGGTGACTACCGAAATGACGACTAATGATAATAATCGAAATACCTAAGTAACCTAAGTACCTAAGTTAAGGAACGTTCTAAGAAGACTTTATTTCTTGATATGAAATTTATGTTTTCAGGTACAGATAGTGCTGATAATATAAGATACATAGTTTCTGCGACATCGTCTTCGTGGACTTCAGAATTGGGTCCAGAGAGAAATGAAAAATGCAGATAGTTATATAGCGTTGCTATAGTTTAAGAAATTTGAAGAGGAATAATTCCGTAATAGATTGTTTTAAAAAAACTCTATTGGTTTACGCGGCGCACGCCAGTAAAAAGATCCCAGTCGGCATGATTAAACATCTGTCACTCTGGTCGGCTTCCAGTCTAACCGGATGCAGCTGAATACTAGTATTTTACATGACTGCCTATCTGACCTCCACAACCTAGTTACTGGGTAATACGATACCCCTTGTTACAACTGGTTGTCAGACTTTCGGACTTCCGACGACCCGTAACGACTGTCAAACATCCACAAATGACAGCCAGGACCAATGCCTTAACGTGCTTTCCAAAGCACGGTGAGTTTTTGGTATGTAAAGATGGTCACCCATCCATGGGCCCATCGTGACAAGCGTAGCTTAACCAGATCAATCGACCCGTGCGGCTTTTATTACCTAACCACAACCCTCACGCAGCGCAACCTCATATGCCAATGAATAATTCAGTCAGCAACCTAACTTACCAATGAATAATTCATTTGTATAACCCTACTGCCGCAGTAACTTGACATCACTTATTTTTACCTCAAAGTGTTGTTCAAGCATCTTGATCGCAAATTCAAGTGCAATCTATAAGGCCGATGATGTTTGATATACCACTAAATGTAAATTAAGAATTGTGGTACAACAAGCCTCCAAAAAGCCTCTAATTCAACAGCTCTTCTACTATTTTCATCAATACGTATTTAAATTAGTACGTCAAGAGCCGTGTGAAGTTACAAAAAAACTTTCACAACGCATTGACCAATACTAATGATCAATAGAATCCATAATGTGTCAACTCTCGAAGGTCGGAGTTTTGTAAGAAAATTCTAAGTTTCGTAGTTCTGAGGTAATATGATCGTAAGTAGTTAGGAACGTTGGAAAGTACTGAAATGTTACGTACGTGTATGATTTGTCACTTATTGTTGTTAAATGGGTAGCTTTGTGTGACAATGGCACTATTGATGAAATACGCATAGATTATGGATATTAAAAATTTCATAATTCATTATAACCGCACCGCTCCAACGCAGTAACGGCCCGGCACTGGCTGGAAAAAATCCACCCGCTTGTCACCAATGCACCGTCAGCAAGACGACCGCTCGTTGCTGGCACGCCACCGCACCGGTGAGGTGACAGCTTGTTGTTCACGCGCATTCAGCTTGTTTTTCTACGTTATGCTTCAGTTTATTTTACGCAAACTGTCAATCATGGCTACTGCACTCGACGAAGAAGAGAAAAACTTTGCAAAAAAAAGAAAAAGGAGATATTGGGTACACAATATGTTAAAAGAAAGAGGAGCAGAAGGAGAATATTGTATGAACTTAAGACATTAGACATAGGACATGCATACTATTTGCAGGCGTTTCTTCGCCGGAGAGCAGGATGCTCGCTGTCCATTATTCTGTATTGTCATCGTAAAATTTACTTTAATGCATTTTATTTAAAATCGTAACTGCAATGACAAGTTATTTGCTGTCTCGGAGCGGTGCTGTTATGAGTGATGACCTTTACTATTGATTGGGCAAGGTTGACTATAGCGGAATATACATACATATTTATACCTACATTAATGACAAGCTGTTGCCCGCGACTTCGTGTATTTCATCATTTCATAATACAAATACTTATCTAGGATAAAAAGTAGCCTAAGACCTTCTCCAGGTCCCAGGTTAGGTAACTATCTATCAAATTTCATAACGATCGGTTCAGTGGTTTAGGCGTGAAAAGATTACAGACAAATAGACAGAGCTACTTTCACATTTATAGTATTAATTTTGATTGATTGAGGTGTTTCTCCTTTTAATAAAACTTTGATCTTATCTTTTGACTACGGTTAGTAGCAATGGAAGGGACTAGTGACTAGTACAAACATGGCTAATAAGGTAATGGAAATTAATTGTTATTCATGCGTGTCTTCAGCTGTAGGCACCCAAATGCAGTCACATACAAATTAGTGGGGAAAACACAGCTTCAATCAATGAGTTTTTTTTTTAAAGAAAGAGACATACTTGAAAATTTTATATGAAAATCAGTTTAGATATTGTATAAACTCAAAACTCAAACTCAAAGCATTTATTTCAATTAAACCATTTACAGGCACTTTTGAATTGTCATAGAGTCGGTCAGTTAGTCAGAAAGTGGAAGCTATTTGCCCATTCCAAAACGTAGATCTCCATGGAGAAGAACAGGCAAGAAACTCCAAGGACACTCTTTTAAATCAAGATATTACAAAATCCTGGGTACATTATTCTTGTCGCTTCTATATGTGAGAACAATGTAAAAAACAAAAAAAAATATTTAAAAAAAAACAATTCAAAATATAAGATTAAAAGATTACAAAATAAGCCCTGGCAGTGAAGAGATGGCCAGCCTCAACTGACGGCGCCCGTTCACGAACAAGAGATAACATATCAAAGAGATAGAATACCCGCACTTACCCGCACGCGCGCGCGCGCGCACGCTCAACCTCATAGCGATTGAGACGGACTTATTCTGTTGTTCTCTGAGTGAATTCACAAGGAATGCATTGTATGTAATTTGCTATAGGCAGGTACCATGAATGTTAGTACTTACCTATTTAGAATAATTAAGTTAGGATAAGCGCATTTACCGCATTGGCTTACTCTGTAATGGTAGATGTAAGAAGAAAAATAAATAAATAAATATACTTTATTTCAGACCAAAATAGTAACATAGCTCTTATAAAATATTACTAATGTTGGTCTTTTCCAATGTACCTATTTAGTTATAAAGCCAAATTAAATAAGATATTTTTAAAAGAAAATTGTAGTGCTACAGATGTAGCAATTTTTCTGAAGAATATTTCCTCAATAATAGAAAAGAAAATCTTTGAATTTAAGAAAAAAATATGATTAATAAATTACTTTACGTGTGCAGGGGACAGGGGCATACGGCGTAAGATGGAAGGACGTAAGAGCAAACGGTATTAGCGTTGCTGAATTTTGAGACAAACTAATTTAAAAAATAAATATTTTATGTGTTATTTTGCCATCGACATGCTAAGAAGAAGGTTACTTAAATTACTTCAATCAATCAATCAACTCAGCCAATCGCAGTCCACTGCTGGACATAGGCCTCTCTCAGGCTGCACCCCAACACCCTGTACTCCGCCTTCCACATCGACTCTGTCCCAGCCACCTTCTTAAGGTCATCGGTCCTTCTAGCTGGAGGGCGTCCCACACTACGCTGACCGAGACGTGGTCTCATCTGCTCCATCGGCCATCGGTCTTTTAACAAACATGGGCCAGTCCACTGCCACGTGCATCAGAAATATTGAGTTCTTCAAGAAGCTGTGTACTTTGTACAATTTTCTAAATTGCTATGTTTCTCTTTCTTTGCCATGTGCCAACTGGTTTAGCTAAGGACCGGAAAACTGTTTAGTTCCTATGCTATTCAATAACGTGACACGACACGTAATTTCTCTAGAGATAACTAAGTATAGTAGCTGAAGCTCGCTGTTCAAAGTTTAATTTCAACTAAAAGAATAAAATAATTTCGCTTTCGTGTCTGGGTGTCTCGCATAGTTCTTTTAAACCTACTTCCAAAAAGGAGGAGGTTATATAATATGTTCGCCTGTACGTTTTTTTTTTTTGATTACTCCGTCAATTGTGGACGGATTTTGAAAATTCTTTGCCACCAAATCAGAATCTGATGCGGGGATGCCATGGAAATCAAAAAAACCCTCAAATTTTATAGGCATACCTATAGCGATTTGAGTATTTTTTATAGTAACTCGTGCATTTGCTCTCGAAAAGTACCATTTGGTGAAGTGGAACTGATGATGAAGACCGCAGATGGCCACTGGAATTACTTTCACATTTCACCGTTGCGATTCAATTAGGCACTTTAATATGGTTGCTAAGCAATTTATGCTCGAAAATGCATATGGTGAAGTCACCATCAGTTCTCCTGGTTCTTACCAGGAGAACTCCTCAACAATTAACGCCTGCATCGCGAAAAGCAATATTTTGTAAAACGTGATGAGCATTTGACATTAGGCTATTGTAAATGAGGTAAATTACAAGCTGACCCACTAAAAAGTGAAAAATAAAAAAAACAACCGATTTTCAAAAAAACACTACAAAGTGAATAATAACTTTAATTTCGGAAGTCGGTGACAAAAAACTAAAATACTGATCCAAAGACACCGCGACTTCCGAAATTAAAGTTATTTTTCACTTTGTAGTGTTTTTTTTGAAAATCGATTGTTTTTTTATTTGTAAAAAGTTTTTTTAGTTATACGATGGATTTCATTAGGTTTTCACCATCACCATCATCAGCCTAGCCTTTTCACAACTATATTGGGGTCGGCTTCCAGTCTAACCGGATGTAGCTAAATACCAGTATTTTACATAGAGCGACTGCCTATCGGACCTCCACATCCCAGTTACTGGGTAACACGATACACCTTGGTAAGACTGGTTGTCAGCCTTTCGGGCTTCTGAATTCCCTAACAACTGTCAAAGATCTACAAATGGCAGGACACGGAGGCACGGAGGGGTCTCGATATGTAACGGATGGTCACCCATTCACGGACCGACCTCGGCAAGCGTTGCTTAACCTTGACGATCGACCCGTGCAGCTGTTATTATTTGGCCACGAGCGCCATTTTCACCATCATTTAGAGAATTTATTCCTGAAATTTAATGTGATTAATATTTAACTTAGATATAACACAGAAATTACAAATGGGTATCTTGGTACACAGTAACTGGGTTGTGGAGGTTAGGTAAGCAGTCGTTTCATGTAAAATACTGCTATTCAGCTGCATCTGGTTAGACTGGAAGCTGACCTTACCATAGTTGGGAAAAGGCTACGCAGATGAATGATAGCACAGAAATTTCGGTGTTTTGACATCAGTACATTGCACCTATGAGAAGCAGGGACGGGGATAATTTCAACTAAAATTCTTACTCTGTGGAGACAAAACTCGGCAATAATATTATTGGCATTATTTAATTATTTATTAATATCTCAGTGCTTGATTCCTATCAAGCATTCTAATCAGAAAAAATCTTTTAGCTACAAAGCTAAATAAAGAAGAGTTTATTTTATTTTTAGAAGTACCTACTGAAAGATGAAAAAGCCTTCATTTCTTTTCTGACCATAATCAAATAAAACAAAAATGTAAAGTGTTAGCACATGAATAAATTAAGTAGTCTGAAAAGTTAGCTTCCACTTAATTACAATAAATTATTATTATGACTAATGTGACAACCGCTTTAGCAAAACTAAAAGTCAGATCATAACCAGGTCAAGAGCGTATTAAATAAATAAATTATGTAAAAAGTAATTTCCAACCCACTAACACGTACGAATGTAACATAACACAACAACCGACTTTCAAAAAAACACTACAAAGTGAAAAATAACTTTTATTTCGGAAGTCGTTGGCAAAAAACGAAAATACAAAACCTATCACACTGACTTCGGTTACAGAAACAATTTTACAAATAAAACTGGAACATTCCAGAAATAAGTGTATTGTTGGTGTCTGTATTAATGAAAAAAATCATTGTATACGAAACACCAGAGATATTATCTACATAAAAATACATTATCTGAACGTTATTAGAAAGATTAGAAAGTGATTCAAAACACTTTATTATTTCTATTACGGCACTCTATCACCACGGAAATATCCAATCAAAAATGTAATTTACAGAATTACGATCAAGTTATTTATAGTCGTTTGTCTAACTAGGACAAGGTTATGGTCAAGATAAACATATTTCACTCAGTAGTTTGGGCTCAAATTATTTAACTTGTTGGCCATCAAAATATTATGGTTCAATTTTAAAGGTAAGTATTTTAATGGTTGGAGAGTTAGTGCGTTGACTAGAATAAATTTAAATGACTCTAGTGAAACGTTTTCATCTAAAACATTTAAATATATTACCACGTAATAAATTACAACAAAAAAGACACTTAAGCGTCGAAGTACTCGTCCGCATCGCTGTCATCCCGAAACGTGGCCAGAAGACTGGCAGCATTGCCACGTTGAACGGCAATGCTAATTCTTTGGCCAAAGAACGAGCCAGCCCGCTGGTCTCGTGAAGTGTCGATCAGTCGACGAGAAATTTTCTTAAAAAGGAGACGCGCACTCGGGCCCCATGACCCGAGCGTTTCGACCCCAAACGGCTCAAACCTGTAAGGGTGTATTATTATTTTTTACATAAATAATTTCAAGAATAAAAAAAATATTACCAAGGCGAAATTTTGTGAGATTTAAAAACTATTATATATAATGTCCAACGATTCTGAGAGCTGATCAGAATTGCCAGTATCAATACTATCAACCCAGTTGAATCCAATGTCAATTCGTTTGTTCGACTTTTTCTCACGCTCCAATATTTTTATTAAAATATTTACAAAGGAACGTATCTACTAAATTGTCTTATGTTTCGGCTTAACATGAAAAGAAAAAAGTCAGATCAAACTATTAAGGCATAATTTTTGTACAAAAGCCTACTTTAATACTGGGTTACCTCACTGCCAACATTTTAAACGGTAAGTACCGTTAACTTAATTTTGTTTTTTACAAAATCTCACCATTTTGGTCATTCTGAAGTTACATTTCATGACAAAACGTTTCACAATCAGTATACAGTAAGTTAGTACTTAATAGGTCGTCTATTCTTTACAAAACCATATAGAAATAACATAACATCATTAGGCCGTATTTCCCCGAAGTGTTGGGCAGAGTTGTATATAGTACACCCATAATTCGCCAGTTATGTTTAAGTCTATTGCCATCAACTGAACCCAAATCCAGACTCCGCACTGTTACTGAGAAATTTCAGAAAAATCCAATAACCTGACCTGGGTATCGAACCCAAGACCTGTCGCGATAGTCCAGACATTTAAAAAATATCGACAAATAGTCGTCAGGTGTTTCAAAAAATATTGTGTAAGTTTAGATAAAAATTTTCAAATGACATTGGCCCTATACACGTACTGAGTAATTAGGTAATTACAAGCGAGTGTGCAATTAATGGTGGTTGTCAATATTCTTTGTATATAAGTATTGGTTGGTTATGGTATTTGGTTTGAAAATAAATATTACTTTGTTCAAGCATTTGCAATATTTTCACATAAAAGGTATAGTCTATTCCAAAAGTATTTGATAAAAGTAAACAAACCATGATATGCTAGGGCTACAATGTCGCACAAAGATTTTCAATTCAATTCAATTATTTATTTCGGAAACATATTGTATTAGTATTAGAACTTAGAAAAATATGTTACTAGCATTGAAATCAAAAACAATATTCCAATCAAAACCAAAAATTAAATTATAATCAAAATTAAAGTCGAATACAAAATCTAAATCTAAATTTCAATTAAAAAACAAAATTAAAATCAAAATTAAAAGTCAAAATTACATTACAATTAAATCAAAAATTTAATTAAATTACAATTAAAACAAAATTAAATCATATCAAAATTAAATTAAATTTAAATCAAAATTATATCATAATTAAATTAAAACTAAAACATGACTGATTGACCATGAGATTTGTGTCGTGTTGAAGCGATAAAACTTCGTGTTCGATCTATGACGAACTATTATATATTGGCCGCTTCGCAATTTGGGCAAAAATTGCTTGTCCAGGACGTGTCGCGACAACAGAAATCTTCGCTTTATCGCGACAATGTAGCATTTCGGTGATTTTTTTACGCAAACACCCATCTATATTTAGAAGGTTTTAAATTTATATCTCACCACTATTTCCAATAATTGTTGTATGAATAACATTATTAAATTGTGATTGGAAAATCATCTAGGGAAATTGAGGTTATATAAAATTAACCTCAATTGTCAAACGAAAAACATCTTCAAGGTAATAATTAGAACTTCGGGTTTAACTCAAATAATTCAATAATTAAAACACTCAATTTGGAAGTGGCACTACAAATTAGCATCCACAAGTACGTTTTGTGATCTGTTTGTTTACATATTTATCAGATACTTTTGGAACAATTAATACTAATCTAATAATCTCTATCCAGTAATAATTGTATGTAAGTACTTTGCACGCCACACTTGGCAGAATGTGATAATATCATTGACTGATCATACGACCATATTATAATGTACGATCATCATCATTCATCATTTCTGTCGAAAGAAGTCCAGTGCTGGACATAGGCCTCCCCCAAAAGGGGGAGTTTCGCCATAATTACCACGCTTGGCAGGCGGGTTGGCGATCGCAGTATGGTGTTAAAAATGCTGCCCATTCTCTAGTAAGTCCCTTAGTCGCCTTTTACGACACCCACGGGAAGAAATAAGATGGTGCTATTCTTTACGTCCGGCACCACACGAACCACATTTAATGTACCATATTCTGACAAAAAAAAAAGAAAGGGCAATGGAGAGGGCTATGCTTGGAGTTTCCCTACGTGATCGAATCAGAAATGAAGAGATCCGCAGGCGAACAAAGGTAACCGACATAGCCCGAAGAATTGCCAAGCTTAAGTGGCAGTGAGCAGGGCACGTTGCTCGCAGAACTGATGGCCGATGGGGCCGAAAGGTTCTGGATTGGCGACCGCGTACCGGAAGACGTAGCGTTGAAAGGCCTCCTACTAGGTGGACCGATGACCTTGTGAAGGCTGCAGGTAACCGCTGGATGCGGGAAGCACATAACCGGTCGAAGTGGCGGTGCTTGGGGGAGGCCTATGTCCAGCAGTGGACGTCTTTCGGCTGAAATGATGATGATGATGATGATTCTGACAAATAAATGATTATGAATTTATGATTATGAGACTATAAGTTGAAATATACATAAAAGAAAAACTAGCATTTAATAAAAAAATGTTAGTGATACTACTGGGACAAAGTGCCAACAACTTTAATTAGTAATGGCTGGTCTATAGAAGAAAAAATTATTGATATAATACACACAATAAAAATAAGCAAATGATGAAAACAATAACAAAATATCTGGCAACCGTATATTTGCCATGATCATTATATGTTTGGTCAATTATTAGGTCTATCAATTAATCAATTAATTTAACGAAACTTACGAAAACCGTGTTACACAAATTATTTAAATAAAAACAAATGATATGTGTTACGTATTCATGACATTATCTTATTCGGAACTAATTTTCATTCGAATTTAATCGATTATTATGCCATTCTCGATTGAGCACTCGACGGACGGCGCACGCTGGGCTGATTTTTTTTAATATTAAATATTACTTTAGTTATAATATTTTTTTATATTATTATTATTATGTATTAAGAATTGAGACTTACGCTATTTAGTTTCGTGCTCGAACACAATCAAAGAGCGCACGCGATATTCAACTTTATTACTGATGTACTCGTATTAGCGTTTAGCACATAACGGAGTGGCGGGGTGCGAGGGACGGAGCTTGCGTTCGAAATTTGATTTAGACTGCCTGCTCTTGATATACGCATCTCTTTTACTGACACAGGACCTACATCTATCATACGATTCTTGAGATTGGAAATAGTTGATAGCTAGTCCCTTCCTCGTCGGCGCCGGCGGTGGGACCCACCTTAAAGTGGGAATAGAATTAAATATGTTGCTACAATATCTACAATCTCAATACATCTTAAACTGACGGTGCAGAATGAGGCTTAAATTCGACTTAAAAATTACTTGCGTTTATGAATTGCATCGTACAGTTAAGGAAATCAATTGTTATGCAAATTGACACCCTACGTCAATTTGACCTCATATAGCCATTTCATACAGCAGCTGTCAAAGAATGGCAGCTGTGATTCGATTACTGACTTCACTCATCTCGATAAATATAATTACGTCACATATTCAACGGGCTTATACTCCCGAAGTCGGAAGATGAGAATTAAATCAGCTTTAAATTAGTGTTAATATCGCTTTCTATTACAAACATCGGATATTTGTGCACAAGGTCGCGTCTAACAGAATACATAATGTTTGTTTAATCGCTTGTGTGATCTGCGAGACTGTGTGGCAATTTAGATGGATTTGTTTCGACATAATATTATCCGTACGTCAATGCCCACTATAAACGTGTTTTTAAATGGCGGTTACTACTATTTGATTTTTTTGTCACAATTTTCTTTTGACACCTCTAAACAAACTCACGCCTTTTTACGCCTTCGAACTACAAAATGCCACCTACTATGATCCGTACATTACTCCTTTTGCTTCGTTTACGGACATTTTTCATACTTACATTTTGTTGGTAGCGTTTTAAGTACCTACCTATGTTATCGTGGGGCAGACAAACTGACGGCCCAACTTATGGAAAGTAGTTATAATAGAGCACAACCTGAGATCAAAGAACCATAGAGCACAACGATAAATTCGATCAAATTCGCATAATACTAAGTCTACAAACTGCTAAGTTTTCTTGGTGCTGATGGTTCTTTGGTGAAAAGGTACCTCGTAGGACTCACTTTTTATTAAATACTAGCTGCTGTCCGCATCTTCGCCCACGTGGCTGTTTCTAGAATAAAAGTATCTGAAATTACTCTTTATACCACTAGCTATCTGCCAGTGAAAGTCCCGTCCAAATCAGTCCAGCCGTTTCGGAGGTTGGCCGGAACAAATAGACAGCTAACATTTTTTTTTTGTTATGAGTATACCTACCTTTATATACATGCATTTAGTAAAAAGCTGTTATTTTGAAATTACAAACAGACTTCAATTTAATTTATTTGAATAGAAACCAAGAAAAAAGGTTAGTTCATTTTATTTTACTTTTGAATTGATTGACGCTATGTTTCACAAGGCGTCAACTTCAAACCATAAATCAATAAACAAATGTGTACTCCAAACATACATAAGTATTCGAATGATAATCCAAATAGTCGAAGGTTGTCTCCACAAGATCTAACTACAACTTGATCAATAAAATTATACGATCACTATACCTACTAAATAAACTGCAGCTAATGCGATCTGCATTTGAACAGCAGATTCAACTTGACGTACGACTCTTGGTTACTCTGTGACCCTTTCATACAAACGCCATTTACTTGCTTTCAAGAATATGTAATGGTTAGAACACCCTTAGAGCTATTTAGACAATATAGCAGTGGGTCAGCTGTTACATAAATAGACAATTATATTTTAAAGGTGCATTGCACAAACCAAGGAAATGAATTGAAGTAAGCTCTGAATTATAGTGCTAGATGATTTGATTTATTTATGATTTTTTGGTTAAATGACAACAGCCGCACGGGAAGTTTGAAGGTTAAGCTACGCTATCCGGGGTTAGTTCGTGGATGGGTGACCAATCGATCATCCATTACATATCGAGACCCTTCCGTGCCTCGGAAAGCGCGTCAAGCCGTTGGTCCCGGCTGTCATTCGTAGATCTTTGATAGTCGTTATGGGTAGTTATCATGTTACCCAGTAACTGGGTTGTGGGAGTCAAATTGGTAGTCCATGTAAAATACTGATATTTAGTTGCATCCGGTTAGACTAGAAGCCGGACCCCAGAACATAGTTGGGAAAAGGTTAGGCAGATTTAATAGTCTAGAACTCTAGAGTGCTAATTGTGTAAAAAAAAACCAGCCAAGTGCGTGTCGGACCACGCACAATGAAGGGTTCCGTAGTTAAGATGAATTTATACCTAAAACAAACTTAACATTGTAGTTGAAAAACATATTCTCCCATACATCGATATACGCCACGGTCAATTTTCCAACTGAAAATTTAAGTTTGTAATCGCAAAAAATGTTTTTTTTATATATAGAGGGGGAGGGGAAGCAAGCAATAATAATAATGCTTAATCGACGGAGCCCCGCTTTGCGGGGCTACTATTTCAGGGAAACAAAATTTGGTGAGCATTTATCTATTTTGGTAAGCAAAAATAATATAAATACAACAAGTACAATTATTCTGATGAGTGTATATTTATTTAAGAAACTTAAAACGTTGTTCTTTAGGCACCTCGGTATAAAAAATGTAAAATATATTAACTTCAAATAAAATAAACCCACTCTTTATTTTATTTGAAGTTATATATTTTACTTGGTACTTAGTCTTAGGGTCTAAAAATTATTTTGGTGAGCAATTAAATTGTACTACTTATTACAATCAACTAAATGTGAATTATATTTTAAGTTTGTACTGTAGAGATCATAACTATTGAAATCTTCGGTTTGAAATCTATTAAAAATTGTTTGTTTGTTAGTTTGTATGTAAGCACGTCGAGTGCTAATAGTATCTATATTTGTACATAATTAAGCTAGTTGGTGAGACTAATAGAATAAAAATATTTGTTCTCTTCTTCTACTCATTCTGAATAATTTATGTTCTAGTTACTAGGTCTAAACCTATATATGATTTTATATAGATGTTTGATGTCATATTTAAGTAATGTACATAGTTTGGTGGTAGTCGCAGATTCCGATCTCGTTCTGTGAGACCTCGTGCCATATAAAGTACAAGTTTTTGGCCGCAAATACACCCACTTAAAGCAGTGGTAACGGCCGCGACTTAGGAGTAGTAAGCAGGTCATAGGTTCGAACCCAGACAGGTGCTTTACTTTGTGTAAATTATTTCATCACCACTGCTCTCAAAATGGTGAAGGAAAACATCGTGAGGAAACCGGCATGTCTTAGAACCAAAAAATTCGAAGACATATAAATTGTGATCTACCAACCCGCTCTGGGCCTGCGTGGTGGATTACGGGCCGCCCCCTCTAACCGAGAGGAGGCCTGTGTCCCAGCAGTGGGAACATTATAGGTTGATTATGCTACACCACTTAGGTTTTTTTATAATTTTTATTACAATATGGGCCAACTCTTGACCTCAATCTCACCTGGTGGAAAGCGATTGATGAGGTCTATAACGGAACGAGCAAGCCCAGAATATGCCTGTTCACTGTTGCACTTTGAAGGCTGACGGGTTATAGATAAGTGGAAGGGAACACAGACGCTGGCAGAGTTTCACACTGGCCTTGCGCATAATAAATGTGGAGGAGAAGTGCTGAGTACGACCAGTCGGTATATCGACCAAGTGGGGATGGTACCTTGCAATACGTCCGGTAGTCCGGTAGTGAAAGAGAGATGGTGGAATCAGTCGTTGAGCTCCTGCGCACACTCTCCGAAGATGATTAATTTAACGTTTTTACTTTACTGAAGAACGTCTTTTATTTTATTGTCAAATTCTAGATACAAACGTAATTTGCCTTATCAGTAGTTATGGATGTCGTAATTTGTTTATGAGTAAGAGTCTTTTTAAATTTCTTTTTATTGTCTTTTATATAAAACGAGGTTAGATCAATATCTCAAATAGAAACAAAGTTCTAACTGTAAGTAATTAATGTAAGTAATCAATTAAATCAAATTAATGACCTGAAAAAAGAAGAGCCCCCCCCCACCCTGGCAAATAAAATAAATGTTTTCCGAAATCAAAGTCCACCTTATAAAACTTTCGCAAAGGAAAGTGACAAGAAACGTCGCTTCTAAAATACTGAAAAATTATGAAGAACTTAAAGTATGCGGAAACGGGAAAGATTTAAAAAACAAATGGTCAGCTTCTTAATAATGTAATGATCCAAACGTATGTGTCCAACAGAGAAAGGTGAGGTTTTATTTTAGTTTTGTCTGGTACTTATCGTCACGCAACAGTAAGGCCGTTTGTCCACCGCACCGTCATCGGGACGTCAACGAGAAACGAGATGACAGCGCCGGCGGCGGCGCCGAAGTAGCGTTCCATACATTTATTATGGCCGCGTGTCCAAAATCAAAATCAAAATATTTTATTTCACATAAACCCACAAGGTCACTTATGAAACTTCAGAAGCTAGGTGCACGGTTCCAATTGGTCGTTTCCTATGGAGAAGAGCCGGCAAAAAACTCCACCGTTACTGTTTTAAAAAATAATTGGCTTTTACAATGTTTTCAAATTACAGTGTTAATAGGTATGGGAGGATAGTGTAGGACCGTCAACAAGTACCAGGTACTTAACAAAACAGAAAATTGTCTACAAATCTACAGTCTATTAAGCCTATAACGTACTCATAGTCACAAAACGAAAACAAAAAACTATATAAAATATTATAAAAATAATAAAAGTAAAAACCTCGTTGAAATTAAATTGTAGGTACACACGGCTACACATCAAGCTATACATTTCCAGTATAAGCTGATCTCGCATTGTGTAGGATTTCCGTACAATGAGAGGTCAGCGTTTACTGGAATTGTATAGCTTGATGTCTAGCCGTGTGTACCTATATAATGTCAAAAAAAGAAAAACACCAACCCACACCACCACCGGGACGTCACGTTCAGTTCGAATAATCTCGGTTCTCGTTGACGGCCCGGTTGACGTTTTGCGGTGGACAAACGGTGTTATTCTTTGAATAAGTAAAGACGTTATAAATAGATTTAAATTATCATGTACAAGTCTTTTTTAGAGTTTATTTTTGTAAAGCAACTTAAGTATAGGTAGGTTTTGGTTTAACTAACGTGCATGTTTCGAGATTACTCGATTAGTTTCGGAGTCTAGCGGAGCCCACGGATTGCACAACCCTATATTCATATTATAATTATTATTATACAGGGTGACCCAAAAGTCGTGGAACAAACGCAACTAGGGGTTAGATGGGGTCATCAGCTGCAAAAAGTTGTTCTACGGGAGGTCCTTAAGGTCAACCCATGCAGAGTTATAATTTAATACCTTTTCAGAATCCCTATTAAATGCGCCAAAACTTGTAATACAGGGTCACTCTTCGGTAGAGTATTTTGTTTTCACAGTGGGGTCCGAAGTAAATAAAAAGTTATGATTTGAGAAAAAAAAAATCGTAAAACTTAATATTATCTTCAACACACCCAATAAACAACCATAAATAGCATGTCTAACGCAAGGACTCAACAGTACCAATCTAGTGAAAATTATAAAAAATATACAGGATGTAGATTTTTTCGCATTTTAATAAGAATTAGTTAAAAAGTGAAGTTTCTCATAAAAACACAAAATAAATTATAACTCTGCAGGGGTTGACCTTAAGGACCTCCCGTAGAACAACTTTTTGCAGCTGATGACCCCATCTAACCACTAGTTGCGTTTGATCCACGACTTTTGGGCCACTCTGTATCCAAATTCTTAGCTTTATTTGCATTCCATAATGTTTAAAGATCTTATATAGTTATTCGGACCCTGTAGGGCACAGAAAAATAACAAAATTATGTGTTTAAATAAAAATAAAATTAGGAAACAGATAACTATTTTTTTAAAGGTAACCGTACCGCGAACTGAAGAATGTTCTTTAAAAGTTAAAAATATCGAATAAAAGATTAGTAGATATGAAAACCAAGAGCACCTTAGTTAACGAATAGTTTAAACTGTGTTTTAATTCTAACCGCGTATTATTTAACCACAGTTCCGAATTATTAATGTATTTTAATCTGAGACGTCAAAGTTACGAGGTTAACTGTTGCATTTCAAGTAAAGCCACCGTACGTAACAAGTGTATGAATTGCGCCATACCTTAATACATTTATGTATGGATACGGATGGACTTCAGAATGTTAAATTCAGTTTCAAGGTAACTGTGTTCGTCTGTTTTATTTATTAAAATACTATCTTTCTTACAAAATTCACATAATATTGTCCCGAATTTCCCAATTTTCCCGGCAACTTTAATATTTTTCCTTTCCGTAAGAACCTGATTCAGGCTATGAGGAACATTAAAATAAAAAAATTGCCAAAGCGGTCCAGGCGTTCTGAAGTAATGCGCTTACCAACGAACAGCTGTTAATTTTTATTATATAGATAATTAAATGTGGGGGGGCTACAACTATAGTTCCTGAACCGTAGGACAGAGTATGTACCACGATCCTATCAATTTTTAAAATGTTTTTAACATTTCACATTCTGGCTCCGTTTCTAAGGGGGTTTTCTGGTTTACTACTGAATCAATGAATGATCTTTGAGAGTAGCTAATTAATTCCTACAGGCATATAACCGGTAGGTTTTTTTTATTTGGCGTGGAAATTGTCTATGATGTCCTACACCATTGGTGGGCAAATAGTCCGTCGAACTGTTACCAACTGAAACCACATGGTGTTCTTCGGTCCTCTGGTAAGCTTAGAGCATTTATAGATTAAATGAAAACCATGATCATCATGATCATGATGATGATGTATTTTCTTTCTTTCTTTCTTTCTTTTCTTTCTAAATGCTCTAAGCTGGTAAGCTTGAGGAAACTTCAACTAGCTACAAAAATCCATACGTACAGTGACCAGCATTACCAGGCCTCTCTTACAAAGAAGAATAATGGATGAACGGTCAGGTAATGCTGATCACCGACTGTACTGATACAGGGTAAAATTAAATTAGCTAGCGAAACTCCGCAGACGTGCTGGGTATCGATATCTAAACATGATAAAACAAAAAGGAAATTTATTGGATGATTTTTTTGTGGGGTCCTCGACCGCAGTTAGTCACTTGAAATTTTAGGTTTTTTGTGTAAACTTCACAAACGTAATTGGTATCGATACCTAAATACAATAAAATAAAACAAAACAGATTTTTTCAACTCATACTTCCAGTTACAACACAAACAACTGTCGTAGACCCAAAAAAAAATTCAAATCTTTTTCCTAATTTTTTTTTTTGTTTTTATGTTAATATATCGATACCCATCACATCTTCAGAGTTTCGCTAGCTTATTTAATTTGACCCTGTATAATAATTGTATTAAATGCGAAAGTAACTTTGTCTGTTAACTTTTCACGCCTTAACGGATCAACGGATTTAGATGGAATTTGGCACACGGATTAGGAAATTCATACCCCGGCAGTACGTAGGTACGAGAACTTAGATAAGTTCCCGTGGAATAATTTCCGACCTTCAAGCAGGAGAAGCCATGGGCAAAACCTAAAAATCAATAAATTCACGGACACTATCCTAAGACGCCCAACAAAGTACTGTCTCACAAAAAACTAATTACAACGACAACGAGCGCCTAGATACACGCAAGTCCGAAACGCAACGTTATGTTACGACTAGATATTTGTAACACTTCAGTGGACACAGAGAAATGAGCTAGCACAATGACCCTGGGTGTATACTACTGGTTTTACATTAGTTTTAATAACTTAAATAAATAAAATAAAATTCATTTAATTCAGATAACTTGATCCATAGAATTACAATTTAAATTAAAACACAACACTCAAATTACCCGCTCAATAAGGGATCGCCACAGCGGAGAAGAGATCCTGTCGGCTACAGTCTTCAGAATTCCGTTGCAGCGTTGTTGTTGACTTAAGTTGACGTGTATTTGGTAGGTTCAATCATAAAGAGGTGTGTTTAAGTTTGACAAATAGGTATTACCACTGACCTCTAATTTAGAGGTCTGTGGTGTGGTGTAATCCGTGTGGTGCCGGACGTAAAGAATAGCACCAACCTATTTCTTCACGTGGGTGTCGTAAAAGGCGACTAAGGGACTTACTAGAGAATGGGCAGTAGCGTGCTCTATGCATTTTAACACCATACTGTGATCGCCAACCCGCCTGCCAGCGTGGCGATTATGGCAACCTCCCCCTCCTATTGGGGGAGCCCTATGTCCAGCAGTGGACGTCTTTCGGCTGGAATGATGATGATGATATTAGAGGCCAGTGGTATATACATACCAATAGCGACGACACACTACGTCTATTTTCAGTATTCTACCCATTTCATACAACTTTCAAAGAATGACTGCAGTGATTCGAAAATACGGACAATTTAATTCGATAGACAATTTGATAGACAATTAAGTTCCCTGACTTTAAATTCATAGATGAGATACGATAAGAAAATTGGAAATTATGCTAAAATTAACAGTTTTATTGCCAATTAAGCACAAACAGAATAAAAAAATATGGACATACTAAACAAGGAAAGACGGTAGAATAGATTCGGGGATAAAATTTATTTAAAAATAGATAAATAATGCGAAAGTAACTCTCTCTGTCTCTCTGTTACTAGTCATGCTAGGCTAGGAGCTGGAGGCTAGTTTTTCAAAGCTAGGATAGCAAGTTAGAACCTCTGTATTCTATCCCGGCTTGCTGTCCCGGCTTGGCACAAGCTAGTGCTGTTTACACGATGCTCGTATTTTTTTTGCCAATAGCATTCCGGTGACTTAGTGCGTAGAATAAAATTATCCGATTGGGTACTATCTTCGCCGACCAAACGTATAGGTACATGTATACAAACCAGGGTAGTAAAATCGGTGGAGGGAGGCACCGCTAGGTTAAAAATAGAACCCCAACCTATTAAACTACCCGGGCTTGAGACGCTAGCTTACTATAAGCTTTCCCACTGGCTAACTATACTAGAAATGAAGCTAGTTCTGTATACACGAAGCCAGGGTTACTAGCTTATTATCGTAACTTCAAAAACTAGGCTCGTGAATCCCAGGCATTAAGTACAGCCTCTGAATGGATTTGAATGAAATTTGGCACACGGGTAAGGAGATAGGATACTTTTTTATCCCGGTACTACATTCCCGAGTGATAATTTCTGCCCTCACCGAGCAAAAGCTAGTTTCGGTACAATAATTGCCCATTGCACGTTGGAAATAGATCGCCTCGCCTTTACGTCACCTTTGGACTATTTTATTGGCACGAATCTAAGATACGAACTGTTGTTACCTAATTAATATAAAATAATTTGAGGAAGGAATTACCTACCTAATTGTGCCAATTTGGATTTACCTAATTATGAAGATGTACAGCAGATTTATAAAATTAATTGTGCATCATAAACTAAGCCGGTCTAATCTGCAAAAATCTCACCGTGGCAACTTTGGTGAAGTGAGCTGATTGGTAAATAACATCCGTTGGACTTGAGTAATTGGTTACTCGGGTCAGTCTGTATTTGGTCTACCTAACTAGTTCTACAATTTATATGAGTGTACCTATAAAAGTATGACACCCATATTAATATAGTAGTTACGATTGATAACCACGATCATCTTCTTTATAATAAAAATGAATGGCTAAGTGTGCCGCTACGCGCAAAACTCGAGAACGTCTGGACCAATTCGGCAATTTTGTTTTTTTTCCGAGAAACGTTCATATGAAGAGAAAAAATTTGAAAAGTCGTCGGGAAAACTGATAGTGCATTTTCTATGGGAATTTTGTATGAATTATTGAAATTTTGGACAGGACAACATGTGTGGTGGGGTCAGCTAGTTCGTAATAACAAGGTAATCGTCTTAACTCAAGTTGATGTCGTGTGAAGTTGTGAAGGGCGGGCATTTTGGGGGCTGTCTTATGTAATTTTGACGTTCGAAAAGTGCTGATTCCCAGCCTAGCTTGAATAAAATGACTTTTGTTTTTTATTTTTTTATTTGTCAACAAAATTTTTTAATATTTGGAGTAAAGACCTCTTAGATAATGCGCGGGACACACAAGACTAGTTTTTCAAGCTAGGATATCAAAATAGTGTCAGTAAGCTAGCAAGCTAGTCACTCTGGCCTCGTGCAGTACAGAACTATCATAATTTATGCATGTGCCAAGCCAGTATACTTAGCCAGGAGATGTAATAAGTATATAAGTCTAACGAGTAACTAGAACATCTCTGGCACAGATTATACAAGGGTATACACAGAATGATTATTACTTAATCCCCCACGAGAAGAAATCATGTAGGTCAGATGAAAGCCTTTAAGGTACGTCTGCCAAAGGTACGTAAAAACAGCTTCTTTTTCCGTTAAGTTAATTAGTTGTTTATCGTAGCAAGACAGTAAATCTAAGGTTTTATTTGATACTAAAATATATCAAATGAAAACCTTTTATTTATTTTTTTGTTTTCGGCTCAATATTAATGATTGCAAATAATGTAGGTACCTAATTTTTTAATCAACATGGCGTTGGCCTAAAGTTAAACTTTCACTGCCCTATTCAAGTATTGCTAGTTGCCGTGTTTTAATTCCGGCTACTCACTATTATCGTAGGTATTTCTGTCAATCGTATGAATAAACAAAATAATTTTTATTACATTTGTGTTTGCGTGCGATTATGCCACAAAAACCTACAAGAAGAATTATTGCGCGCATCGCACTTAGAATTTTGAAACGTTTACCAAATAAACATCATCTTTAGAATTTCATCATTCAACCATGACCGGTGATAGCAATATACAAAATAAAACGAAAAAACATCTATGAACAATAATGGGTTTTTTGTGTGAATTATCTAATTACCTTCATATGTTACGAAAAACTTAAGCTACTAACCGTAAAATTAATGGCGATGTCGTTCTAGCCTTGAATGCTAAATTAAACTTTTTAATTTTATCAGACTAGATCTTAAGACAAAGGAGACGAATTAATAAGTAGTGGTGGCATCGAGAACGAATGTCCTAACATAACATAACATCACGCTTGTATTCCCCGAAGGGTTAGGCAGATGTGCACCTGTCTATAGTACACCCAGATTTCGCGAGAACAAGTTAATGTTTAAGTCCCATGTAACAGGGGGCGAGCCTATTGCCATCAACCAAGAATAAATAGAGACTCCGGGCTGCTACTGAGAAATTTTTGATGGAAACCCAATAACACTTTTCCCAATCCGGGAATCGAATCCAGGACCTTATGCTCAGCTGTAGTGCTTTCGGCCGCTAAACCAACGAGGCAGAAGAACGAATTTCATCGTCCCTAAAAGGCTCACATTACTCTGAATATAGGTAGGTATCCTAATTAGATTTACATTAAAGTAAGTCAAAACAAAGCTGGAAGCGTCCTGACTGGCTATTTTGCATCCTGAACCTTTTAAATCTTAGTAGAGTAATCAAAGACAGTGTATTTATTACTCGCAGGATAATTGGAAAAATTGTTTTTTTGCTTAAATCCTAGATTTTTTGCAAAGGACCCGATTATTGGAAATTAAGAAAGATTTTCGTAATTTATTTATTTATTTAACTTTAATCAACACGGTTAAACAAATTAAAATAATTAAAGGCAGAGACCCATAAACATAGAAAAGAAATTATAAAATTCAGGTAAAAACTTACAAAAATAAAAAAAAAATAAAAAAATACTAATACGACCTAATATCACGATTTTTACGAAATCTTAGGAAAATCAACATACATAGGTATATAATTATGCTTTTTAACTCCAAATATAAAAATATGTTACAAGTTACAGGAGGGATAAACAGAAGGCCGATTGGTAATTTGATACCTACCTATCATTAATATTTGTAATGTGAACCACAGCGGACGTGTGAATGTGCCTGTGCTTTGCATATAAAACAAAACGATTAGAATACCAACACTTTTGAAAACTAATCATAACTATGGAATATATGGTTGTGAAATCTTCCTTTATTAATATCTTTACTTCCACGTGTGATACCTTTAAATGGATTTCATTTGGAAATATTAACATTACAAGCCGTGCGCCTGATGTGTTTTCTCATTACAAATAAATACGAAATTCCATACAAAATTCAATCGCATATTAAACCCCTGTAGAGAATTAATTTTCAAAAATACTTCTTTACTGCTCACCTTCATCAAATATCATGCTACTAGACCTAGCGGTTAAGGCTGGGCGATGTCTGTCTGATTCTATAATTGTGAGGCTGAGAAGAGCAGTGGTGGCCCAGACTTCCGAGTTGTAGGTCATGAGTTCGAACTCAGGCAGGCACTTTACTTTGTGTATTTAATTTCATCACCACTGCTCTCAAAACGGTGAAGGAAAATATCGTGATCCCTCACGATATTTTCCTTCCTTCATCGTGTTCTAGAACTAAAAACTCGAAGACATGTGACATCCACCAACCCGCACTGAGCCCGCGTGCTAGAGTATAGCCCACTTCCTCTCACAGAGAGAAAGAAAGAAAATACATTTCATCATGGTGGACAACGAGACCGCAGCTCATGTGCTACTAAACTGGCGGTCGCCACATACAGGACAAAATACTTCGGTAACCTAGTTACCCTACGTGAGATTGTCAGTAACAACAAGGCCTTCCTTAAAGAGCTGAAGTAAATCGGGTATATAATTTCTCTGACACAGAACCAAGACATGGTTTTGACAACAACGTGTAATAATTTTAAACCACCCACGTGCAGAGATGCCTATAGGCTTACATTTACGGGCTTATGATTACGAGTCTATTATCCGAAATAATATTATAATTAATGCGACGCCCGCCCCTGCTCGCTGTGCCTGCGGCCAGGACCAACCTACTGGCGAGAACTCCTCTCACTAGAGCCATGCGCGTGGTGAATGAGGTTCACGGGAGGGTTGATGTATTGTGGTGCAACTTGAGTGAATTCGCAAAAGTTACACTATATGTAATAAGTTATTTCGATTAAGATCTTTTTTTAACTAGGTATAAGGTGTAGATTTAGGATTTAGTTAGTAAGGTCACTCTGTCGCATTGGATCATAGATCTGTAATGATAGTGTAGGTAAGATTGTTATAAATAAATAAATAAATAAATGCGAAAGTGAGTTTGTTTGTTTGTAAAACGGCTGAACGGATTTGTATGAAATCTTTTTGATGAAAGTGGCACATGGGTAGACCATGACCTGGGTTGACAGGATACTTTTATCTCGGAAGTACGTTCCCGTGAGACAATTTCCTACCTCGCGGGCGAAGCCATGGGCAAAACCATCTTGAGAATAATTGCTTGCTAAAACACTAGCCAGTTGTAAAAAACAGCTAGATAGCGACTCTACCATGGAATTCATTAAAAGCTGATGATCAATGGCCAGACGCGATAAGAATCCGGCTGGTGGTAACTATGTCAGATGTCTGGCGCATCGTTCCGTTAGCCTGAGGGCTCGGCCGTGAGCCGGTGACCTACGATTGTTCTCGGCACGAGTTCTTATGCGTGTGCCCGATGATTGACTATGGGTGCACTATATTATATTATTTAGGGCATGGATATCAAGGAAGACCGTTCTAAATGAGCCTACCTAATTTCAAAATTTCCGTTAAATACTAACGTTTTAATGCCAGAAAAAAAAAACGAATAAAACCAAAGACAAACATTAGTTGATATACAAGAAACAGAAAGATGAAATTGTACTTGAGAGGGTAAAAAGAAAAATACCCATAAATATGAACGAATTTTTTTAAGAAAGCTAACCTGATTTCGATGAAAAGAGGTTCAGTTCATAAAAGATGCTTATGTGCAAAAAACCTAAATAATACAACATTTAGACCTACGTATTTCACGAAAGTGCATGGCTGACATTCCTGACCAAACAACCAGAGCTGCAAGACTTTTTCCGGGTAAAAAAGTATTATGAACAGATTTAATAAAAGCTAACGGACCGATTCTCTTGGAACCAGAATACCGGAATGAATCAGACCTGATCGTAACTGTGTCAGCCATCAGGTGCCAGAGACACCGTTACGAAGGGCTCAGAATCGATTGTTCTGGATTCAGTGAAGTAAGCAGGTCACGTTTTTAGGGTTCCGTACCCAAAGGGTAAAAAGGAACCCTATTACTAAGGCTCCGCCGTCTGTCTGTCTGTCCGTCCATCACCAGGCTGTATCTCATGAGCCGTGATAGCTAGATAGTTGAAATTTACACAGATGATGTATTTCTGTTACCGCTATAAAAACAAATACTAAACACGTGATTTTTTGCATTTTTTTTGCTCGATATTGATAACGGCAACATGTAGACGTTTGCGATATTCACAAAATATTTAGTTATATATTCAATTTAAAAATAAATAATTAAATTAAAATAAAACAAATATTTAAGGGGGGCTCCCATACAACAAACGTGTTTTTTTTTTCCATTTTTATAGATAAAGGTACGGAACCCTTCGTGCGCGAGTCCGACTCGCACTTAGCCGGTTTTATCATTAATGGATTCTGTCGCTTTGTGGAGCTAACGGTGAGTTTCTGATAATATTTAAAGTTAAGAACCTGAATGAGGAGATACTTAATTTAATTTTTTTAAAGTGAGTCCAGTGGCTCAAAAGAGTTTTTATTTTATACAATATATATTTTGCGCTTGAGATTTATGTCTGAATTTGAATCAACGATGAAGACATTGTAATGCGAGCTTTCTTTATTAATTTCTCAAATTCCTTTACAGTATCGGTGACTTGTCAAATTTGACCGACATTTATACTTTTATTAATATCCTTCTGTTCTTTATGTTATCTTTACGAGCTATCGTTTTACTGACACATATTTTATTCAATGCATCTGTCTGTCTGTCTGCAATTAAATATAAATCAGCAGTCGCCCGAAGCGTGGATTCCAATGCAACAATTGCACTGACCATGATTCTGCGATTGGCTAATGTTTGTTTTTTTCGTGATTGCATTCATATGTTTAGAGACGAAATAAACTACTTACCCTTTACCCAGCCATGTTGGGATCGGCTTCCAAAATTTTACATGGAGCGACTGCTTATCTGAGCTCCACAACCCAGTTACTGGGTAACACAATACCTCTGGGTAATATTGGTTGTCATACTTTTGGGCTTCTGACTACCCGTAACGACTGTCAAAGATCTACGGATGACAGCCGGGACTAACAGCTTAACGTGCTTTCCGAGACACGGAGGGGCCTCGATATGTAATAGAACCCATCCCAATTTTTGGGATTTATATGACGTTTCTAGTTCTCAAACCTCAGTTGGTCCAATAGAGGTTTTTGATCCTTATAAGAAACAGGATAGATTGGCATAAAAAAAAAGATTTTGTGAAAATTGCCCATTTTCCTGCTGACTGTACATTTTTTTTCAAAATCTGTGAATGCAGATCAAAGTTTCTCAAAAAGTTTTTTAAGACCGTTTTCCTGTAGCTATAACGGTTAAGGTAGCTGCCCTTACTGCCCCATCTCAAAAATCCACCCTGTATTTATATATTTTTTTTAAATATTCAGAGAAACTTATAATGCATTGAAGTTTGTATATCAGTTAAAGACTAGCTATAATTATTTTAATTATTTAGAAAAAAACCATATAATCACATCATATGGCTAAAACAAAAATGTTTATATTATCTAGGTTAGACCTGGACAATGATTGCACCTATTATCAATCAATAGGACAATGGGTATTTCATTTAATATTATTCTCTCAAAAATGTTATACGTAACTCGACTAAATTCAAAAAAACCGGTTAAGAGCGAGTCGGACTCGCGCACCGAGGGTTCCGTACGTAGGAATATATGATGTTGATGATTTCCGAAAAACTGTGCTATTTAGAGTCATCGTTTTATTTTCCCTGCAATCTTTGCATAAACTTCTCACACAGAATAATTTCAGATTTTTCTCTAGATGCAAACTTCGGAGATAAGGGGAACGGTATTTCTTTTTTCTTTTTTCATCAAGTCTAAAACAATAATGGCTAAAAAAATATATTTGAGAATGTGCAAACAGCGCTCTTTCATATGATACCCCACATGCCCTAGTAGGACTCCATTCGAATTTTTAAGACCTCTTTTCAGGCACTGTTGCAAAAAAGTTTTTTTTTTTCTTGTTCGCAAAATAGTTGGGTAAACGTCATCTAAAACTATTCCAAATTTCGAGTTGATAGCATTAGTAGTTCTTGAGATATCCAGCTGTGACAGACAGACAGACATACTTAGTCTCACAATAAGGGTTCCTTTTTACCATTTTGGTACGGAACCCTAAAAAGAAACCGTTATGAGATCACCTTTGCGTCTATCTGTCTGCCACAAACCTGCGAGCCAGCGACTTCGTCTGTGAATTTTGTATTTCATAACTTTTTAATACAATATCCAGGTTATAAAGTAGCTTATGTTCGTTTCCAGGTCCCAGGTCATCCCATACCTATCCGTTTCTATTATAATATTACTAGCTGCTGCTGCCTTAATTCTCGATCTCGTAAGAATATCTTGATAAAAATATCCTATATTCTAATCCAGGTCATGGTCTACCAATGTGCCAAATTTCATCCAAATCCGTACAGCCGTTTTAGCGTGAAAGCGTAACAAACAAACTCACTTTTGTATTTTTAATAGTTAGGATTACTTATTCAAGTATTTATCGTTGGCATATTGGCACATTCAATCTATGTCCTAAAGCAAGCATTCGATGTTACAGTTTGCCTGACCATGACTCGTCACTGCGGGCCACTTGAGTGGTCAGTAGTCAGCCGTGAATGTTTGGGTTTTTTGTCTTTGCGTAACATCGGCGAGCCAAAACCGTGTAAGTGCCGTTATACACTTTTTGTGCGCTGACTAGTCTATGAATAACGCATGAGGTGCCAGGTGCATCTTTATTTGGAAATTATTGCTGTTGGCTTTTTATAAATTTTTCGTGGTTTTTCCGATTTTGACAATTCGGATGAATATTTTTTTGTAAATGAATACCTCTACATTTGATAGTTTCACTTAGTATATTTTTTGTAAATGAATAAAATTGATAAATAAACAATTTTTGCTGGAAAGGACCAGAAAATACTATTTTGAAAAAAATATTTTTACTCAAAATAATTAATCAAGCAGGTACAGTCAGTCACAGAAGTAGGTAGAATATATTTCGTTTAAATAATATGGGTTTTTTTTTATGTTGAAAGTTCATTAGTTCGACCATCAAGATTATTAATTTAACACTAAGTATTCAATTTCCGTTGCATCCATAAGTAGGGAATTTCAACACCCACAGCCAATAAACAATAATTATTTCTCAATTATTATTTTCTCATTAGAAAACATTATTGCTTCCATCACCAATTAGCTATTTTAATTAAAGCAGGATCTTACAATTAAAATAACCTGCTCCCACGATCAATATTTTATACAAATCACACAAGGAAGCAACACTCGAGGTAGTTAATTACGAATAACTTTGAACGAGTCCACTTTCTCCCGCGCGAAAGTGTCACAGCTAGTTATGCATTTAAAACAATTTTAACGCAGACAACCTATGAATCGATGGATCGGTATTCGCGTGGAATATCGATATGAATATTCTTTAACGCTTTTTGCTGACAGTACAGTCATTTGGTGCTTGAAAAGGGGTTACCTGGAAAACTTTCCGGGAGTTTTGTAGGATGATTATTTTATTCAGTTCAACGTGCTATTTTCGAATTTTCACTTTACCGCTCGCGACGCCATATTGAAAAAAACCGGCCAAGTGCGAGTCAGACTCGCGCCCGAAGGGTTCCGTACTATTATCTATAAAAACGGCAAAAAAATCACGTTTGTTGTATGGGAAAAAAAAAAAAATATTTGTTTCTGTTTTGTTCTTAAATATTTGTTTTATTTTAATTTAGTTATTTATTTTTAAAGTGAATAAATATCTAAATATTCTGGGAATATTTCAAGCGTCTACATGTTGCCGTTATCAATATCGAGCAAAAATGAGCAAATAAATCACGTTTGTTGTATGGGATCCCCCTTAGATATTTATTTTATGTGTTTTTTTGTATTTGTTTTTATAGCGGCAATATAAATACAACATCTGTAAAAATTTCAACTGTCTAACTATCAGGGTTCATGAGATACAGCCTGGTGACAGACGGACAGACAGACAGACGGCGGAGCCTTAGTAATAGGGTTCCCGTTTTACCTTTTAATTACGGCACCCTAAAATGGCGCCCAAAACCAGTTTTATGACAATAAACTAACTTTCATAGAAAATACTTACCTTAGTATCTTTAATACAATTTAGTAATTTAATCAGTATTTTCCTCATGTCGAAACAACTTGACCAATAATAATCATTATTTGACCATAAACACTAATAGCATGCACTTTCTTTTTCGATAGGTAGGTATTTTGGCATTAAATCCTTTAGAAATCTAGCTCTATCATGCGGTTTAATTATTTTAACTTTTTAGTCTCTTCAATATGATTGCAATCATAACTTTCTGACTGATCGACTTCTTCATAGTTCAAAAGTGACGAACACATGAAACTACTCAGAAATAAATTTTATTCTTCTTCTTCTTCATGAATTCTTCTAATATACAGGGTCAAATTAAATTAGCTAGCGAAACTCCGTAGACGTGCTATGTGTTGATATATTTTAAACACTTAAAATCAAAATAAATAAGATTTGATGCTTTTTGGGGGTTGAGAAAATCTGTTTTATCGTGTTTAAATATCGATCCCCATCACGTCTGTGAAGTTTACACAAATAAAGAAAAAGTTTTTTTTTAACGATATTTCTATTTATAGTGACTAGGACTAACTGCGGTCGATGACCCCACAAAAAAAAATCATCAAATTAATATCTCTTTTGTTTGACCATGTTTAGATTTTGATATTCATCACGTCTGCGAAGTTTCGTTCGCAAATTTAATTTGACCCTGAATAAATGTGAAAGTTTGTGTTTTGATGATTGTTACTCAATCACACAAAAACGGCTGAACGGATTTGGATGAAATTTGGCACACAGATAGTTTATAATCCGAATATTTTTAAACCCGGTGGTAAATTCCCGTGGGAAAATTCCCGACCTGCACGCGGGCGAATCTAAGAGCTTAAATTTTTGCCTTTTGTATATTCGATTTATTACATTTAACTGAAAGCAGCTGAGGTACATCGCTTCAATAGGTATGTAGTTTTATGGCTCTCTTTGATTTATTAAGCGATTAATTAAAATGTACCTATTAATATTGCGTGCAAAAATGTACTATTTCACAAACGCGCTTCAAATAATACTTATACAACATTATTTTTAGTATATGATATGATAACCTGAATCTAGTTTGTTCAGAATAAGGAACTGAATCGATTTCAATTTTTTTTTTTACACCATGTTATATTTTGTCCCAAAAATATTTAAGTGTGATGGAAAATGTTATTACCATTTAATTACTTACAATACAATCGCCGTACGGTTAGGTACCTGCTGCCAAATTATTATCAATGAACGCAAGACGACCCTGGAGGTGCGGGGGCGCCGCGCCGCTGTTTATCTACGGACAACCCGGTAACATAACAACCTTATAACTTTGTTATTTTTCATGATACAGTTTGGAAATTTTGTACATAGATTCTTTACATAAAAATACTAGACACGTGTTTCGAGTTTCGCATATACTAAAATTAATATTGTATACATATGTGTGGCTAATAGGTAATAAACAGCCGCACGGGTCGATCGATCAGGTTAAGCTACGCTTGCCGCGGTTGGTCCGTGGATAGGTGACCATCTTTACATACCAAGACCCCTCCGTGCCTCGGAAAGCACATTAAGCCGTTGGTCCCGGCTGTTATTTGTTGATCTTTGACAGTTGTTACGGGTCGTCAGAAGCCCGAAAGTCTGACAACCAGTCTTACCAAGGGGTATCGTATTACCCAGTAACTGGGTTGTGGAGGTCAGATAGGCAGTCACTCGATGTAAAATACTGGTAAATAAGCCGACCCCAATATAGTTGGGAAAAGGCTAGGCAGAATGATTGATTGATTCATAGCTGTACCTAATTATGTAAAATGATTCAAGACTCATTTGCTGCATTCAGTACATTAACCTACCTATTAAGTATTATGGATACAACAATTAGTGATTACTGTAATTAGCAATTAGGTACATTTCAAAAGAACGATTATTGATTGCAGCGAAATAATAAGTAGTCCTAAGTAATTGAATTATTGCGCTAAGATTTAACTAATTGTTATTTAATTACACTAATTGATTGCTTTTTTTCGAAACCGCGAGTTTACTTGAAAAAATTTCAATAGTGCCAAAATATCCTCCTGCTGAGTCACGCTGAGTCACAGTCTACGTTCCACAAAAGCCGATTGAACTGCAAATTAATCACTATTTACAAGACAAGTTATTTAATTATTGACTACTAAGGTTGTCAAAAAATAATAGGCCCGTTTTGACATATATAAAGATAGGTACTTCTTGACATTGAAAAAATAATGGTAATTTTTTTTTCCGATTTAATAATTTTGTAATATTTATTGTTATTCAGCATGCTATTTTGATAGTATATTATAATTTATGTGTAAATTGTGCATGCCCAAGTGACGGCAGAGCATGGAGAACTTTATCAAAATACTATCCTATTCATGTTGGCAAAAATAAATGATTTGATTTGAATAATTAATTTAATTTGGCTTTGAGTGTGCATAAAAAAGGAGCATTGGCAGACCAATATAGCCAGGTGAGTGGAAGACCTACAGAAGATCGCAGGGAAGGAAACTCGCACCAGGCAAGACAGGACCAGGCAAGCATGGCACAAAAGAAACGAGGCCATCATTCAGCAATGGGTGGAACAGGGCTGCCAATGAAGATGGTGACTCCCAAGTCACAGGTACAAACCTAGTTTGGGAGCCAGAAGATCTATGTTTAAGACATTACTTATGTATGTTGTTTCATGTAAATGTATGTAGGTATGTCTGTAAAAATGTTGTCACTTTTTTTAAATAAAGAATTACTTATAAAGATTTAAAAACCGGTAAAATATAAAGGACGGAAAGATCAAAAAAACTTGGCGATTTTAATCATAATAGGCACTACTAACAAAAATTGTGTGTAATTAATAAACAACCAAATTATGTACTAGGAAGTTCATTTCCAGAAATTAACACCAGTTATTTTAATTAAAATTAAAGAAATGTAAATTATTAGACTAATTGGTATTTTGATTATTTTACCTAGATTTCACTATTTAGTTTGAGTCTTGGGTCAGTGGGTCGTCTTAGTTAATTTTATTAAACATTTATATTATTATGTTATACCCTGGTATACTTTGTATCTATTCAGTAAAACGTTAAGTGTGAGTTGACAATATGTAGTGTCAATCTCTAGCGTCAGGTGGAATGTGTTTTCACGGTGAGATTTTTATAGAATAGACCGGCAGTATGTCTAATAGTACAAATTTGTACAGGGCTTTTTTAAGAGACCACGAATATATGTTTAAAACTTTGGTGAAAACTAAAACCGAGGTCATGGTGCCTTTGTCAACTTTCCGCATTTAGGTATCATTGTTTGGGGAGGCCTATGTCCAGCAGTGGACGTCTTTCGGCTGAAATGATGATGATGATATGAAAGTATGGGTATACGGTACCTAATGTCTGTTCCAGCTAATCTCCGAAACGGCAGGACCAATTTTGATGGGACTTCAACTGGCATAGCTGATTTTATAAGGAGTAACTTAGGCTATAACTTTATTTTAGCAAAAGTCACGTGAGCGAAGCCGCTGGCTGCTGCTAGTCTCTAATAAATTCGCCTTGTATAGAAAAGTACACAGAAGTTAGTGCGGTCAGTGCCCTGTATTACCTGACCCCTCGTTCAAAGAGGAAGAGGGGAAAAAGGGGCCAAGTTATGCCGGTCACTGACTGTACCAATATCCGAATCGCTTTAGCGTGGCAATTGCGGTCATTACCCTTTCCCTAATATCTCTCGTAGTCCAACCCAAACAATAAACTATGTATGGTTTTTCGTTATTGGAATATGTTGAAGATCACGATAGATATTGATTCGGAACGTTAGCAGACTTTATTTCAGTTTTTGAAATAAACAATGCTAGAAAATGTAGGTGAGTCAATGACCGCTTTTGCCACGCTAAAGCGATTCGGGTTTACTTGAAATAATTAATTGCATAATTTTATATGTATTTATAACTATGTCTAATATAAATTGTCTAGTGGTCGCAAACGCTACTGCTGACCAAGAGGTCCTTGGTTTGATTACCGGGTCGGGAAAAATGTTGTTGGATTATTCCACCAGGAACTTCTCAAATAGCAGCTCGGAGTCTGGATTTGTGCCGGGTTGATGGCCATAGGCTCGCCCCCTGTTACATGGGACTTATACATAACTGGCGAAATGTGGGTGTACAATACCTCTGCCTAACCCTTTAGGTATTAGGTAGTCCTTTAAGAACTCTGCGAGAGTTAAAGTTCAAGGCCTTATACATATAGAACGTAATAATAATTGAAAGTACTTTTACTGAATCAGAAAAGAGAAAATTAAAAGAAAGCCCCGAAGCTGTCCGAACATTTAATTATAACGATATCCTATAACTTCACGGTTGATGCTTTGTAGGGTAAATGTATGGCAATTTATATTTTATCAACAGACCAGCCTCTAATAAATTTCTTTTTTTGCTTGCTTTGTTTAAATGTAAGTATAAATCAATCTTGAATTATTGATTAATGTTAGAATATTAATTTGTGCTTGACTGTACAACCCAGTGACACAGTTATTTTGAATTCGGAACTTATTTAACTTTATTCGGAATAAAAAAAAACTGTTTTTTTTACTGTTTTTGAATTAGTTACTGGTTGGTACTTTACTTTTTGCCTTTTTTGTGAGTACGCACTACGGACGTTATTAATAATATAATTTAAAGGTATGTAAAATTTATAAAGTCAGCTCATTACCTTTGAAAAGTAGGTCATAGTCATAATTTTTACGGTAAGGTTAAATTACCCAAATTAAATAATAAATTACAACAAAACTGTGCTTCTGCGATCACCAATTAATAAAATTATACACAGGATTATATTTAATTTTAATCTTATTGGAGATTTTTTTACGTAATTAAGAAAAATGTAGGTATGTTAATTTTATATTAGAACTTACCTATGAGCACAGCCAATAATATAAGATATCCACCGAATAAAACCGAAGACTTCATTGTGACTTTTTAAAATTCAAATCCTTACACTTTCACCAAAACACTATTTCACTGCATTACTTGAATGCAAACGTAATTCTATCAAACAATAAAATTTATTCCACACCCATTATAATCACTGTCACTAAGACACAGTTATTTAAAAAAAATATTTTCGTTTTATGTTTTACGGAAATGCCGCCAAATTTTGACAGATTTACTTTTTAAAGGCGCGCGTCGAATCCCGTTCGAAAGTCAAGCGCTAACTGCGCATGGCCGGCCAGCGAAACAGGTGTGCAAACCGGTGGAGTAAACGACCCGTATAACCCGACCGAATCGAAAATTTACTCAATTATTTACTATGCCTTTTAATTGAATGACGTCCTAATTTGATCTGGTTATAATTTATAGGCGTAGAGCGTATGTGCAGATAGTTAACGTTATCACACTTTCTATACATTTTCAAATTATTACGTATACTCTTGTTATTTTAATTATTTCAACATAAAAAACCTCGCGGTGATACTGTTTACGTTTCACGCAAGGAATATACTTCTCTCTAACGAGAGGTTTCACGTCTCGTTGTTACAGTGCGGTAACAGTGTGATGTCATTTAGTTTAAAAGTCTTTTATCTACTACCTCCGATATGAATTTTAAACTTTCTTGTAGCAGGAAAATGTAATGAATAATAATAGACTATCTGTGACGCTATTATGAAACTGGATACAATGATCGCCATTTTACAAAGAAAATCTTAGGTACGCAGGTAAATAAAGTCTTTTCTGAAAGCTTAATCTAGATATACTTGATTCATTATAATCTCAAGTCATCTTTCTTTGAGCTTTGTCAACTGATCACTAAGTTAGGTTGGCAAAATTAGATTTATAGTCAAGCAAAGTCTTTTCTGAAAGCTTAATCTAGATGTACTTGATTCATTATAATCTCAAGTCATCTTTCTTTGAGCTTTGTCAACTCATCACTAAGTTAGGTAGGCAAAATTAGATGTATTGTCAAGCAATAGAAAACGAGGTTGTAGTTTCAAATCCGGGCAAGTAAGTACCAATGTGACTTTTTCGATTCTTAAGCACTTTCGGAGTTTATTATGGACAATACTAACCATTGGTGAAGGAAAAACTTCTTGAAGAAACCTAGCTAATAAGTATAGGTAGTTAAGTCTGAAATCGCCAACCAATGGTGATCAATACTCGTGCCTTCTCTGTATGAGAACAGGCCTTTGCCCCGCAGTGGGACAGTCATCATCATCATAATTTCAGCCCAAAGACGTCCACTGGTGGACATAGGCCTCCCAAAAGGGGGGTTTGCCATAATCGCCACGCTTGCCAGGGGGGTTGGCATTCGCATTATGGTGATAACATGCATAAAGAACGCTGCTGCCCATTCTCTAGTAAGTGGGTCAATATTGGGCTGGTATTAATAGTATTAACCATCCCAAATTAATGACAAATTTCCAGTTAGCTGTACATTCTGACTTCAATAAGTTGCGTGAGTTAAGTATGTCAAAGCCAGCGAACAGACATTTTAACCAATTAAATGAACTTGACCTATCGGGGTGATCAACTATTGCACATGCACATATATTGCACGCTAAACTGTGAATGGGTCACCAATTTATCAGGCTAGGTTATACATAGAGTACTAGTGGCCCGGCCCTGATTCGCACGGCTTTTACGACTTGATAAAACCATCGGTCATCGGTCCACCTTGTAGGAGGCGTTCCAACGCTACGTCTTTCGGTACGCGGTCGCCAGTCCAGAACCTTTCAGCCCCATCGGCCATCAGTTCTGCGAACAATGTGCCTTGCCCACTGCCACTTAAGTTTGGCAATTCTTCGGACTATGTCGGTTACCTTGGTTCGCCTGCGGATCTCTTCATTTCTGATTCGATCACGTAGGGAATCTCCAAGCATAGCTATCTTCATTGCCCTTTGGGTGACTTCTTTATTTTATGTTAGTTTAATATTCGTAGTATACACATCTTCATCTTCAAATCGACACTTATTTCCACGTCAATCAGAAGTGGTCGACCACAGCCGTAGTAGACGCGATGACAGTACTCTATGTCTACATAGATCGAAAACAGCATTACTGCACAAGAGTGTTTTCTGTATGGCCCCTAAAATTTTCAATAAACTCCCAAAGAGTTGGAAGGAGCTTAATGTCCGTCAATTAAAAAATAAATTGAAGATACTGCTAGAAGGGAAAGCATACTACAGTATTCTAGAATTTCTTAATGGCAACATCTAGTACCTAATATTATCAATACATCTTTGACATAATCTGTACATAAAGCAACATATTATTGCTATGATGATAATTTTAATTGATATTTAGTAATTGTTTCGTAATTATGACCATATATTTAATTTTATTCTTAACAAAATTGACATTTACTATTTATTATTTTTGTCCTTATGTAATTGTACTTATCCAATAACTTTTATTATTTACTGAAATTTAAATATTTGTACGCCACTAAGGCCAAACATGACTGGTCATAAACTACAACGTATTTAATAACTTGCATGCTCTGTATGTGTACTCATGTTTCCACAAATAAAGAATCTTGAATCTTGAATCTTCATACAAACCTTTCGGATTAAATTCTCTAAATGATGGTGAAAACCGCATCAAAATCCATTGCGTAGTTTAAAAGAACAACGCGGTCCCACAGACAGACACAAAAAGCTTATATTATGTACAGTCAACAGCACATCGGGATAGACCAAACAGAAATTTCTCCAATTTTAAACCTTAAAATGTTGATGGTTAAGTTCCAAATCGAAAGAGTTTGAGAATGACAGTTTGTGCTTACAGATTAGGCTTTTCCCATTTTCTCTGGGGTTGACTTTGGGTCAGGTAGGCATAATCATAATCATAATAATCATAATCATTTATTCATTTGTAAACATAGGTTTAACATAGATGGTATTAAAATAAAAAATAATAGTAGCTCTATGTTTTGCTTCATTGGCATACAAATGTTTTTTGTTGAGAACTTAATAACTAGATTCACATGCTTAGATAATATTAGTACAATAAATTTAAAATATAATTAGGAACTATTACAGTAAGGTTTTTAGTTTTATAATTATTTCTCGTTTAAAAATTCGTCTACTCTGTAATAACATTTTTCGGTTAAAAATTTCTGTAGAGCTGTTTTAAATTTAACTATTGGCATGTCTTTTATGCCGTTAGGTAATTTATTATAGATCTTAGGAGCTAATCCAAAAAAACTTCTGGACATAAGAGCGGTTTTACATTTTAAATTACATAATTGATTTGCATGTTGAGATCTTATTGGGTTTTTCTTTACTGCTGAGAATTTAGGGAACAGATTCGGATTCATTTTTACAAACAACGCAGTTTCTAAAATATATAATGACGGTAGAGTTAATATTTTCAAGGATTTAAAATAAGGAACACAGCTGTCTATTACTTGAAGACCGCACATTGACCTTATGCAACGCTTTTGCATTCTAAATACCGTCTCACTGTTAGTCGATTGACCCCAGAAAATAACCCCGTAGCGAAGGACTGAACCAACTACTCCGTGATATGCTGTGACTAGTGTTTCAACGTTTACTTTTTTTGAAAGCTGAAATAGTGCATAGGCAGATTTACTTATGCGCTTACATAACAATTCTACATGAACTTTCCAAGTTAGCTTGTTGTCAATAGTTATGCCCAAGAACTTACTATTCATAACCTCTTCTATTATTTTATCGTCGTAGGCTACAGAAATGGTAGGATTTACGCGTCGTTGGTGAAAATGCATATGTGGCTAAAATAATAGTATTTTTTTATAGGCAGCGTCTGACATTTTGACCTTTGCAACACTAGCATAAACATAATCAGCCTATTGAAGTAGGGTTCTCGAGTTCGAACCTAAGGCACCTACCTCTGACTTTTCGGATTCATGTGCTTATTGTATAATTATCATCATAATCAGCCTATAATTTTCCCACTGCTCGGACACAGGCCTGCTCTCTTCGAGAGGGAATGGGCTGTAAATCTACCACGCGGGCCCAGTGCGGGTTGGTAGATGTCACATGTCTTTAAATTTTTGGTTCTAGGACATTCTAGGTTTCCTCACGTATAATTATCACTTTCTTAAAAACGTTGAAGGAAAACATCGTAAGGAAACCCGCATGCCTGAGAGATATTTCTCAAGCCACATGTGAAGCCAAGTCCCATGGGCAGCATAAAAACTCTGACACCAGGTTAGGATAGGTTACTAACCACACAAAAAAGAAGATCAGCCTACTGAAGGGAAACAGGCCTCCTTTTCTGGCAGGCTGTGGGCTGGTGGTGGTGGGTAATCTACCACGCGGGCCTAGTGCGAGTTGGTGTAAGTGTTGCGGTTATAAGTCTCTGCTCAAACTCAAAGCATTTATTTCAAATAAACCAATTACAGGCACTTTTTGAATTGTCAAGGGGTCGGTCAGTCAGAGAGATGAAGCTAACTGCCCATTCCAAAGCGTAGTAGGTTCCTATGGAGAAGAACGGGCAAGAAACTCCACGGACATTCTTTTAAAATTCAAAATATTGTTACAAAGTATTGGTTACATCATTCATGTTGCTGAGTGTAGAGTCCAGGTTTTAACCCCAGGATGGGTTAAAGGTTTTTCCAATGGGAAATTTTATGTAGCAGACTAAAGACAAGTTTTTTGCCTTTGTTACATGGGACTTTTGGAATAACTGTCGAAATGTGGGTCTTATAAATACATTTGCCTTTCAGGAAGTGGGCACACAAGTAGTATTCTATTAGCTAAGTCCACTCTTAAGAAAGTGATAGAAAAAAAATATGCAATGACATATAATTACATCAACACCAGCTCCTTGACTATAATAGTTGCACAAAAATTGTCGACATTCGCGAATCAATCTGCACTTTTGGTTGGAAATCGGTCGTAGTGTAGGTATTAACATTGAACCAATGCTTGCTGGCTTGTCATTGAAATTAATTCGTGTAAATACTTGTAGATAATTCTATCACGTATTATATCTTGTAGTCTAGTTTGTATGTAAGTACCTAATCATTTGACATTCTATCAAAATTCAATATTATTACAGAAAGAAAGAAAGAAAAAGTATTTATTGGGACTCGCACAGGACAAATTAAACACTCGTAGAAATATAAAAAATAAAACCAAAAAAAAAAACAAAATTGAAAATAAAAACAGAAAGTCCTGTACGAGGCCAAAAGGCTCCAGCCTGATTCAAACTTGACGGCGGCTCTGAAGTGCGCTATTCGCTGCGCAGTACCGCACCCCTCACCCCCGCTAGCACATGAAGTTGTCACTGGCAGCGAGTCGCCTCATGTTCCGAGCCGCCATAAAGTTTGAATCGGGCTGTAAATAGAGCTGAAGTTTTGCTAGGTACCTACCTAATTGTTTGTTTATGTTTACGTTATCCACATACAGGGTATTGTTGCATACCTAACTAAGTACCTGTAGCCTTCAGTGGGCATTGGAATAAAACTGGTGAACATTATGAATAAAGCATACATACTAACCTAGAAGAAGAATCAGCTCTAATAGTCGTACCTCTCTACCTATAATTGTATTGCAACTACCTACCAGACAGGTTTCAGACCTCTGAAACCTCCACTGCATGTTTTTCAGTACCTAAATAGTTATGAAACTATACAACATTATTTTTAGTAAAGGTATGCGAAACCTGAATATAGTTTGTTCAGAATAAGGAACTGAATCGATTTCAATAATTTTTACACCATGTTATATTTTGTCCCAAAAATATCTAAGTGTGATGGAAAATGTCACATACACAATATCACCATTTAATTACTTACAATACAATCGCCGTACGGTTAGGTACCTACTGCCAAATTATTATCAATGAGCGCAAGACGACCCTGGAGGCGCAGGGGCGCCGTAGCATGTTTTTGTACGGACAACCCGGTAACATAACAACCTTATAACTTTGTGATTTTTCATGATACAGTTTTGAAATTTTGTACATAGATTCTTTACATAAAAATACTCTAGACACGTGTTTCGGGTTTCGCATATACTAAAACTAATATTGTATAATTAACTTTTGTACTTACGGGGTATTCTAATGGTACTTAAACCAAAAATCGTTTTATTTTGCAATGGTTGTGTGATGATTTCCAAACATAATAAATAAGTATTATAATTTATTAGGTTTAGGTGTAGGTACTTACTCAATTACCTCCTTAACAAATTAGGCGATTAGGCAATGTGTGCGTCATTTAGAAAACTATGAAAGAATTTCATAATCTTCGTCATAATTGCCTTCTCCTATCTAGGAACCTAGTACTGTATACTACCAGGGCAAGCCACAACAGCTCTGGTAATGTCAATGATGACGTAACGGCTGCAGAGATGACATGGCGCCCTCAGCTTCCGAAAAATGCGTTTATTGGCAAAATAAAAACCCTTTACCTACTCAAAAATGCTTGTAATGTGTTCATTATGTTGACAACCTTCTTTGAGCAAAGTCAACCTTTCCACGCTACGAAAATAGGCGCCAGCAAAGTTGTGTGGAATTTCATTACTGTCGATTTTTGTTTCAAAAATTGTCAGGTGAAAAAGATTTTGTTCAGAATTTGGCTGTAGGTATATGTACAGGCAGTACCAACATCATAGAATGTTGTTCTATTTAAGTTACACGCATTGTTTTGTCGCTCGCACGGTCGAGGCCTATAAAGCGCGGACAGCAGGGTCTGCAATGCTGCCCGCGCTTCGTTGGCATGGAGCTACGCTACGCTGCGCTTTCGGCCATCATCGGCGCTGGCAGCAACGCAGTCATTACAAACCGCGGCAGTATCTACTCTCATATCGAAAAATTGAAGAGTTATACAGGGTGTTTGGCAGAACGTTGAACATACGAAAATGGTGGATAGGTGGGGTCATCTGCTACTTACTCAGCCCTAATTTATTTGGCCCTGGCCCCCTAGATATTATTTTAATTTTAATTTTTTAGCTAACATCTGAGTAAAGCAATAACTTTATAAGCATCTGCCAACATTAAAGATTAAAAAAAAAACAAAAATATTGCCTGTTTTACCCATTTTTAATAAAAATTACACTTTAAAGTTAAGAAAGTGGAGAAACTAGAAGAAAGCAAAAAAAAAATTAAAAAATACCAGGGGGCCAGGGCCAAATAAATTAGGGCTGAGTAAGTAGCAGATGACCCCACCTACCCACCATTTTCGTATGTTCAACGTTCTGCCAAACACCCTGTATATAACTCAATAAATAAAACTCAATAACTTTAATAAAAATAATTATATTTTAACACTTCTTCTATATCAAAATAGTAGTAAGTAGATCGTAAGCACAGGGAGCAAACAATTATTTTAAAGGCCAGAGTATTCACTCGGCAAAACTCAAAAAATGGCGCGCCCCGCTTATGCGTTCCATTAGAAAAAGACTTGAGTTGAGCACTTTTTAGGTGAACAAAAATCATGGAACTCGCGTCCATCGTCACCGAACGCTAGTTTTCACTTCTATCGGCAGTCCCCAAAGACTGCCCCATACGTTTTTTAACTTTTTAACTTTAAAGTTGGTCTCATAGAAATTTGGTGAAGATCTGATAAGGATCTTCGACGTGATGAGCAGAATAGCTCGTCGAAATGCAGTAAATTGCTCACTTTTAGATTTCTACCAGTGGAATCGGCCCTTTAACTACTAGGTAGGGATTGATGGAGCACCTAGCACCACCTTCTCATCACAAAACAAGGCTGCAGTCAATTAAAACATATACCTCAGTAATTTTTTGTAGCTGCCCTAAAAAAATTTTAGGGTACTCATAATTTTTCTTTACCATGTTTTTTGTTTTTAAAAACATGGTAATTGTGGTATTTAAAAAAAAAACTGTTGCAAAAAAGTCTGTGCTCGCTAGGTCTACTGTTTGCAGAAATACTAGTTTAGTAGGTTCAATCCCAATACATGAGAGTAGATAAAGTAGTGTATGAAACTGCACATAACTGGGTATTAAAACAGTTTCATAAACTACCATTTAATAATAGGTATTTTATAGGGTTTTTATTTTGCAATGCAGCATTCTTTTATTTGTGGTTCTGTTTAAGTTAGGACAAAAGAAAATTAAGAATTGGTGCAGGTGCTCTCCGGACAGGGGGTCTTCTTTCTGCTGTGCCGCATCAACTGAAGCCCGGTTTTGCCCATTATAGCAACTGCCAGGCCCTCCAGAACCAAGCGTTCAATGCATGCGGAGCACGCGAGCCCTAACATTAGCGAATTGATACGCTGCACATTTTTTTTTCCATCAGAATGCAAAAAAAATCTAACGCGCTTGCATTCTACTTTCTCTTGATTCTTATCACACTTTCCTGCATTTATGTCGACAAAGTTCATTCAATTTTTCTATGAATGGACAAAACCAAGTTAACCTATAGTGTGGTGGTGTAAAAATTTTCGAGCGCACTTCGCCCGCTCTTCAATCCTAGGTTCTCTTAGTTGGTAAATGTGGAAGTAAGGCGCTTCGGGTAACTTCATCAGACACGGTTGTTTCGGGAGGTTCCGTTCAAGATAAGACGGGAAGAAACTCCCGGGTGTTACCACTGTGTGGATCGCCCGGAGGACACGGTAGAGCATACGGTGGAGGTCTGCCCTGCTTGGGCGGATCACCAGCGTGTCCGATAAGGACCAGGCCCGGGTCGACGGCGCGTTGTGTTCCACGTGCGCGCGCGCCTCAAAGAGATGTCAGCACAAACTGACGGGATCCGTTATGGCCAATGCCTACCAGGATAGCGGGTATATCCGAAAGGGATATCGTGGCCCTATCACACAGGCAATTGATGGAACACGGGTAGGTTTAGTCAGTAAAACTCTAACAGCCCTCCCACTCCGCCCAGAGCGGGAGAAGGAATTTGATAATTTCCCACCCAAAAAAAGGGGGTAGGTAAGCCGTTGGTAGCCTCCCCAATATTTTATTTGGGTTGGGTCTTATATCAAGTCGCCTGAATTTGAGGAGTCTGTCACTGTGGGGGGGTCAATGGGGTTTACCTCAAGGGCCCCATGCAATTTTAGCTGCCGGAGCTGCGAAATATTTTCTAAAATATTGGTAATTTATTTCTATAGCTTGAAACGGAACTTAAATTTCACTAAATTTTGACTTTTTTAACTTGAGTCTATCAAAAAGCGTAAAATGAATCGCTAGGCCACCATTTTGTTTAAAAAAGACAATTCTAGCGACCCGGAGAATTTCAGTGATGCGATGTACCTACCTACTTGTGGCGGCGAAACATTATAAAATATATGCGGAGATAAATGGTTTACGAGAAAAAAAATACAAAATCACTTCATTTGGGTTTTTTTTTTTGTGCTGTTTTTTGATTCGCTTTTTATTTTGTCGTTTGATTTTTGTATTGTATTTAGTGATGTTTTCATATTCGACATTATCTGCGATTTGATAAAGCTTCATTTGGGTTAGGTTAGGTTAGAACAGTGACCAAAACACGCGAGATCCCCTGTATTGGTGGTAAATTCAGTTAAAACAAGAAAATTCTCAGAAAACATTTATTTTGAAAAAAATTTGAACCTTTGACATTTATTATAAAAAAAGAACTACACACCTCCGGTAAGGGGAAAAGGTGGGGGACGACCCCACACCCCCAATCCCTAATTGAAATCATTGAAATTATGCCAAATAGAAACCTTCACAGTGTGTAGTTTCCAAACAGTATGTGTAAGTAAGTACCTACGCTTCGTTACGCTTGTTACACCAATTATTTGTTTATAATGATAGCTGTTTCCATGTAACCGTAAAGCACCTATATTGTCTACTGAATTAATTTTATTTTAACGGAATTAAAAATATAATTTTCAGAAAATCGGTAGTACGACTCCGCTCGTCTCTTTTCATACACACATGAAGGTACCAACGAGATTATTTATGCTGGTTCCACTTTCAACACCGATTTACTGGATCATATAGCACTCGTTACCCGTGGTCCCGGTGGGTCGACCCATTACCGGGTCCATGGGTATTTTTTTTACCCGTGGTCCCTTCAAGAAATACAATGCTGCCAAATTAAAATGGTAGTAGACCGTTAGTTCTTCAAGTAGCTAACTTGAAACATTCAAAACGATTCACCAAAAATAGAGGGAATCTGGCGCTCGGCGACCGCTGCCGCGGCACGCTCGCTGCGCTCGCTCGCCTTCGCGCGTTAATGGTCACTCTTATAACCTAACCTAACCCAAATGATTCATCAATAACAGTAGATGGTTTTAATTTGGCAGCATTGTATTTCTCGAAGGGTCCATGGGTAAATAAAATAACCCGTGGTCCCTTCCATGGGACTACGGGAGGGACCACGGGTAACAACCTGATCATAGGGCTACTCGTAGACTTCCCAACAGGAAATACTAAAAAACCTACGGGGAGCATTTTCATGGCGTATTCTAAGAAAGTAATATCTGTCCGATGCTGCCATCTGTTATTTTAGTAAAAAATTATATTTAGTTATCTCTCGACAATATTGTGGTTCAAAGTCGTAGACAGTTGTCTACGTTCAAAATTATACTCACAGATGGCGCTGAAAACCAAAAGCAACTTGCTATTTAGATAGATAGATGGCGCCCCAAAACCACCTATATTCTCTTAACTTTACTCATTATTTGAACAAAATAGAATCAAGTAGAATCGACTAAAATAGAATACACCATTTACAGAAAGGTATTTCTAAAAAAAAAATTGACTTCATCAAGTTGTTTATCTGTGACCTGACGAGATATTAGAGAATATCTTCCGACTTAATTTTTTTTTAAACACTTCATTGACTTTGTAAAAAAATTGTTATGCCTAGATTGAAACTCGAAATTATAAATCAGCTGATATTAAAATTAAATTCAAAGAAATAATTATTATTTAATTTGCTGTTTTATCGTAAACTACTGGAGCTGATGACGCCATCGATATAATTCAACAAACGGTGTGAAGGTTGTTCGCCATCGCTCACGTCTTACGTCGTCGTTGGCAGTGAACGGAACGAAGTGTCGTCGTATAGATCGCTCGCTGGCTGGCTGGCTGAAAATAGTGAACCAAAGTATGAGTTTTCGAAATATGTTCCAATAAAAAGTGTGTAGTGAGTGACTGTCATCCAGCAAGATGGTTGATGACGTGAAAGATATTACCGAAACCGCTGAAAGTAAAGGTATATGTGCAATTATAGTTGAAATGTGGCGTTCTAGTGTTAAAATGTGATTGAAAAATTGTCTAACCCTAAACCGTGTCGTGGCCCCACGTAGTGGGCTCGTGTACTGCTTTCGAGAATGTCCGAAGTGTGATACTATCCTCACAATCGTGTGTTTTGTTTTTTACCTATATTTGGACGTCTTTTTCACGTCGTGGTATGTTCTATAATTAGAAAAACGCTCGCCAGACGGTAATAGTCTGCCGAGAATGTCTCCAAAAACGTTAGGCCTCCGTAATGTCACTGTGCCGTACTTTTGGTATTTGTTGAGTTAGCTTTATTTTTACCGTTATTTGGGCGTTATATTTTACTTTCAGGTGGTTTGCTCATGAGGAATTCCTCGTTTATGACGTAAATGCAATGATACGTTAGTTGTATGATGTGTAATTTGAGTCATAATATATGATTAGTAACGCGAACGTTATACTGTTTAATACATATTTTACACGTACATTGCGGCAAACTTTCTACCCGTTTATCTTATCAGAGCTATGTACGTAATAAGTCTGAATTGAATTTGGAAATGAACATTTTCATCATAACAAGTTCCAGAGAAATGGTTCCTAATCAAGGTATCTTTGATAAAAGATAAGTTTTTGCTGGTATTAGGGCAATATGTACGTAAATACTGATAATAATATACTTGTTGGATAAGAGAGGAATAAACGTACCATTTATCATGATAATCAATATCAACAGGGTAATTTATTATTATTTTTTGATGCAGATAATGCGTCAGTCATTCAAAATAATCTATTGGCATTCACATGGTCTCAGTGTGACTTACTCCACTGTCAGGGTCACCTACTGGGTGCATCGCTGTACAACATTGAATGCTAGAACAGCATGTACAGTACTAACAGTCCATGCAGCCAGTAATAATCAAGTTAAGTCATAGATTTCATAAGTTATTCATAGTCTGTTTGTTGTTAGTACTTATTCATAAAGCCTTGACACTAAACCTGACCTGACAGGTTTTTCCTATACAGATGAACATGAAAATTTCATGTCTTTGACAAATGTTGTCAATGTTTTCAAATAAACTTGTAAGATTATTAACTGGACTCTAGTAATCATGAAACTAAAGTTTTTAGGGACTCTTTTTGACAATACCAAGCCATGCATGTGAGTTAAACTGTAAATAATAATTATGATCATCATTCAACTTCTTCGTCGTGTTGATGGCACAACAGTGTATTTAAATTTGTTGGCTCAAAACATTGCCACTCCATGGCTTTCCATCATCATTATAATATAATAATTTTATGACACCAAAGATAATAACATTATAACCACCTTAATACGTAAAAAGAAATTTGTTGTTTTGTTGAATAAAAATAATACAACATGGGAGCATCTGCAGTCGAACTAGGTGAAAGACCTCTATCTCGCCTTAGAGCGACCACCTTACAACGTCTCTGATAATAATAAAAACAAATTAGCCAACATTTACATTTTTTTTTTAATCTTACAGAATATTTATTAATACAGCACTATTCTACACCCTGCTGAGTACACTTTAATTTGTGCAATGCTTCCCTGGTCCCTGGCCCAACATGGAATCAAAACCATTTAGGATAAATTATATATTAATTTTACTCTGTAATAATTCTGTTGACACAGCAATTTAACTTAAAAATTCAGATTTTTCCTGCAATTCTTTACTTTGTGTCTGTTAATTTTATTTTATACTCAGATATTTATAGAATTATTTGAACTTTTATATTGCTTGCACAATCAATAGTACCAAGGTTAAGCATGTAAGATAATATTCTTATCCCACCTCCACAGATGTATCTCATTAAAATACATAGTGTAGGAGTAAGTGCCTTATATCCAAATTAGTATTTTACTCGAATGATTTGTCATTTGAAATGCTGAATAAAAATTCAAAGCATTCACGCCAATTGTTAAGTCTGAATGTAAATTAGTATGAATAATGTTAATTATTTGGTTTATTGAAAAGATCCTGTGAATGTTGTGTCATTATTTTAGAACATCTGTGCAAAGTTGCTTGATTATTTTTAGGTAGGTATTTGATGTTATGTTTTTGCAAGATTTTGATTTGGTTCTTACTTCTAAATAATATAATACCTTATTTCTGTGCAAAATTGCAGGTATTGAAAATTCAAAGCCACTTATTGAATACTGAATATCTTGCTCTCATATTCAGCAGAACCAAAATGGCTTGTAACTTAGTATGAATAATGTCAATTATTTGGTTTATTGAAAAGATCCTGTGAATGTTGTGTGATTATTTTAGAACATCTGTGCCAAGTTGCTTGATTATTTTTAGGTATTTGATATTGTTTTTGTACGAATTTGGTTTGGTTCTTACTTCTAATACTTCTAAATAATATAATACTTTATTTTTGAGCCAAATTGCAGGTATGGAAACATAAATTAAGATTTAAAAATTCAAAGCCACTCATTGAATACTGAATATCTTGCTCTCATATTCAGCAGAACCAAAATGGCTATTGGTTGTCCATCTGTTTTCCTAGGGCATACTGCTTCATAGCACTCTTGTCAGAGCAGCTGTGGTCTTCATGTAGTTACTTGTCTAGGGGCTGATGTGATTCGCCTCGCGATTCCAAGGCCTAGGATTGAGTTAATTAATTCAATATTCAGACAAAAATGCCACTGTTGCAGTTACTCTTTCCTCTATGAATAAGTATAGGGAAATTATAACCATTACCTTTTCCAGTTTGCATTCCCATTGAGGGAACACATTTGAATTTTGAGCCTTTGAATGCATCAGCCTTTAGTAAAAGTTCTCAAACAATTGTAAATTCAGCCTCTAATTTGTAAAAGTAGGCATTCAAGTGTTAAATTCGTGACTAACAGGCATTCATATCTCAAAACCTAGGTAGAGTTTACAACTGCTATAAATGACTACTCTTAGTAAAAGATTTGTAAAACTAATTTATTTAATATCAACCCTTTCTGTAGACAATAAAAAGAACTAGCATGTGGAAGGTGGTCCCTCAACCGATCACCATAAGCTCACATTGAGTGGAGACCACAATGGAATTTGAAAGTCACATAAGGTGGTCACCTCTATCTTAGTATTTCTTCCCAGGAATTAGATTATTATTTTAAATAAAACGGTAAATTGTTTGATACTGTTTAGTAAAGTAATTGTTAGTAAAAAAAAAATACTAAAGGATAGACTGTAGCATTCGTCTATTTAACTTCAGAATGCTACGTAAATTGATTTTTCTTATGATAAACGTTTCAATTGAGGGACCACCTTAAATCGATTGTAACTTTTGAATGGCTTCTTTTACAAACTAGCTGTTAAATTTACAATCGTTCAAGTACTTTTACTATCGCTAGACCCTTATGTAACTTTCAAATTCCATTGTGGTCTCCACTCAAGGTGAACTTATGGTGATCGGTCGAGGGACCACCTTCCGCATGCTAGTTCTTTTTATTCTGTCTACAGAAAGGGTTGATATTAAATAAATTAGTTTTACAAATCTTTTACTATGAGTAGTCATTTATACCAGTTGTAAATTTTAACTAGGTTTTGAGATATGGATGCCTGTTGGTCACGACTGAGGGACCACCTTTAACCGAATTTTACTTTTGAATGCCTACTTTTACAAATTAGAGGCTGAATTTACAATTGTTTGAGAACTTTTACTAAAGGCTGACGCATTCGAAAGCTCAAAATTCAAATGTGCTCCCTCAATGGGAACGCAAACCCTTTTCCAGGATGTATTCCAACCCTAGTAAAGTTAGGTATTTTTGTCATAGATATCAGACTTGTTGCCATTGAATTATATCTACTGCCGTCATTAATCTTTCTGGCAAGCATGGTGTTGTTGCTATAATTTTGGTAGGTTTATAGTCGCTGCAGTATTGTATGGAAAAAATTAGTAAGTTCCTCATGGGTTTATGATCAAGTTTTTATTATTTCCTTGTGTTATTTAACTAGGTTTTTTTTCTTTTAACTTCATCATCATCATCATCATCCACAACCTGACGCTGGGCGTGGGCATCGTTTTTCTTGTATCCCCTACACTCCAGTGCCAGCCACATCCAGTGGGGTAATTGTGTAACACACAGTAGGAATGAGTTTCATTTTGACAGTACAAAACATTAATTGCGATAATTATGTAGTTTAGAACACATTTTTTTCTAAATCGAAGCAATTGATAAGCAATATCCTTCAAAATCATTCAGATTGTGATTGATAATATTACGCTATTACGGTACAGGTTCTACTTTTAACTTTACCTAGGAAATATAAAATATTCACTGTGGAAAATACCATAACTGATTTTCCTACATTTTTACATTCAGAAAACATCTTAAGAAACAAACCAATGTCTATAAGAAACTATTGACATCATAAATACATAATGAATGCATGATGAATCACCAGACATTACACTGCTGTGGTAGCACACCTTATTTAGATAGGACAATGACCTTTATGTCTCAGGTGATACAGGTTATTTTGCCTTGTATCAAAATAAAAGAATGCAATATTTACTGAAACAAGATATTAACATAAAACAAGTTGGAAAGTGATTTTTTCTATATTATCTGCTTGAACCATTTAAGTGATGGCTGTTTTGTATAGTAGGATAATCTATTTTTCGGTTCAATCTTGGAATAAATTAATTTAAATATTACCAGTAGATAGTTACTGATCCAATTTAAATTAATAACTTGATAGTTTTTGTGTTAATTGAACAATAAACCTTTAATTGTAATACAAATAACACCTTTCTATAATCAGTTAATTAGGGTCAATAATTAGTTAGTAATAAATATTGGAGGAGGCCGTCACCTCCTTCTGCGAAGCAGTAATGCTCGCGAAGGAGGAGGCAGAGCGCGTGAGGGAGAGGCAGGGTTCGCGCCCTCACGCCCCTAGTCGCCGCAGGAGACGCCCTGGGCGTCGGGAGTCGCAAGCTGATTTCCGGCCACCGTAGGCGCGGGCTTGCGGACGGTGAGCGATGGGTAGCTCGCCATCCGATAAGGACCAGGCCCGGGTCGACGGCGCGTCGTGTTCCACGCGCGCCTCAAAGAGACGTCAGCACGAATTGACGGGGTCCATTAGGGCCCATGCCTGCCAGGGTTGCGAGTTTGTCCGAAAGGGATATCGTGGCCCTGGCACACAGGCAAAGAAGGAACACGGGTGGGTTTTAGTCAGTAAAAGTCTGACACTCCCTCCCGCTCCGCCCAGAGCGGGAGAAGTTATTTGATAATTTCCCACCCAAAAAAAAAAAAAAAAAGCTGCCAGGGTTACGAGTCTGTCCGAAAGGGATATCGTGGCCCTGGCACACAGGCATCTGAAGCAACACGGGTGGGTTTTAGTCAGTAAAAGTCTGACACGCCCTCCCGCTCCGCCCAGAGCGGGAGAAGTTATTTGATAATTTCCCACCCGTCGATCCATCAGGTTAAGCTACGCTTCCCGGAATTGGTCCGTGGATGGGTGACCGTCTTTACATACCCAGACTCCTACGTGCCTCGGAAAGCACGTTAAACCGTTAGTCCCGGATCTCATTCGTGGATCTTTTTGGCAGAAGCCCGAAAGTCTTGACAACTAGTCTTACCAAGGGGTATCGTATCACCCAGTTACTGGGTTGTGGAGGTCAAATAGACAGTCGCTCCATGTAAAATACTGGTATTCAGCTGCATCCGGTTAGACTGGAAGCCGACCCCAACATAGTTGGGAAAAGGCTAGGCAAATTGATTGAGTTAGTAATAAATACAATAATGTTTGTTATTTCTTTGATACAGAAATCTAGTTTATTTTGGTAATAATTGGTTTATTTATTGAAAACTTAAAGATTAATTTGCACTCATAATCCTGGCCTTATCACAATTTATTTGGGATCGGCGCAACATTATTTTCTTTCTTAATTTTCTGTTAGGCCCGGCGCCCATTGGTGGCACGGCATGGCAAGGTATTTTTAGGCGACCAATAAAAATATAACTTAATTGTATGGAAATAAAGTTGAAATGTTAACGGTCGTAAGCATACCGCGGTAATCTTTTTGTACTTACAACCGTTAACATTGAAATTTCAACTTTATTTCCATACGGTTAAGTGTCTTAGTCGTCATCTCGGTAGTCATAACATTAATTTGCACTGTCACTATAAAAAAGCTCCAACTTTTACTATGAGGGTCAAATTAAATTAGCTAGCGAAACTCTGCAGACGTGATGAGTATCAATATCTAAACACGATGAAACGCAAAAAAATGGGGTCAACAATATTGTAGTAACTTGAAATACAGTTTCAAAATCAGTATTTTTTTCTGTGTAAACTTCACAGACAAAACTAACACGATCAAACAAAAAAAACAAACAGATTTTCTCAACTACTTCAAGTAACTACACTACCAGTGGTCATTGACCTCATTAAAAAAACTTTATTTTTTCTTTGTTATATCATGTTTATAATTATATCGTTACCATCATTTCCGTGTGGTGCCGGACGTAAAGAATAGCACCTATTTCTTCACGTGGGTGTCGTAAAAGGCGACTAAGGGGCTTTCTAGAGAATGGGCAGCAGCGTTCTCTATGCATTTTAAAACCATACTACGATTGCCAACCCGCCGGCCAAGCGTGGCGTTATGGCAGCCCCCTCCACTTTTGGGGGAGGCCTATGTCCAGCAGGTCCACTGCTGGACATAGGTCTTTCGGCTGAAATGATGATGTTGACCATCACGCCTGCGGAGTTTAGCTAGTTAATTAAATTTGACCCTGTATGTCTAGCCTGTATTGTCCCACTGCAAGACAAAAGCCTCCGTTTCCCTTGTCTAAACACTTTTATTTTCTGCTTATGCAAACCTTTTGTCAACAGTGTGCCAGACCAAGACGAAGATGGAGGGACACCTCCATCTTCGTCTTGGTCTGGCACACTGTTACTATGTTATTCATCCTAAGTCCTTACCAATATTATAAATGCAAAATTGAGTTTGTTTGTTACGCTTTCACGCTATAACGGCGAAACATATTGGATGAAATTTGGCATATGAGTGGACCATGACCAGGGCACATTGGATACGTTTTATCCCGATATTTCCACGGGATCAGACTTATGCGGGTGAAACCGCGGGGCGCAGCTTGTTTATTTACGAACAAAAACAACCAGTCGACTGTGGACCCAACTAGGGCGCAGCCAGCACTATCTAGCGAAATGGGGAATTATTGACCCAACCGATACCCAGTGCCAATGCGGTGCTCCTGACCAACCATGCCCATAGTGTTGGCATGTCTAAAGTGCCCATACATCTGCACTTCTGAGGACCTAAAAAACGCCACTAATGCCGGGATTGGCGTGGCCACCTACTGAGCAACTCATTAAATAATTTGTCATCGACTCGAAAAGAAGAAGAACAATAAAAATATGAAATTCTCACTCATATCAGTAAAGTCATTGTTTTGATTAAACAAAAAAAAATCTACCTATACTTTTCCCAACTACTTATGTTGGGGTCGGCTTCCAGTCTAACTGGATGCAGCTGAATACCAGAATTTTACATGGATCGACTGTCTATTTGACCACCACAACCCAGTTACGATACCCCTTGGTAAGACTGATTTTCAGGCTTTTGGGCTTCTGAAGACGCGTAACAACTGTCAAAGATTTACATATAAGAGCCGGGACCAAAGGCTTAACGTGCTATTCGAGGCACGGAGGAGTCTCGGTATGTAAAGATGTCACCCATCCACGAACCAATCCCGGCAAGTGTAGCTTAACCGGATGGATCGACCCGTGCGGCTGTTATTACTTAGCCACGTTTGATTAAACATGAACCTAAATTAAAATGCAGTAAGTATGACGTCACAATGTCAACAGCACAGTGGATTGAAATATAATCAACTGTTCAATAAAATCATTGACAGACATTTTATTAAATGCCACTACAGTCCAATCTCTCCAAGGTCCAAACCAATATGATTTTACACTTAATTTCGATTCATCTTCGCATAAAACTAAATAATTTGACTCCGTGCATGAATAGTGAAAATGTTTTCAAAAGTACGAGATTAAGTTTCCATGAAAATTCAGCAAGTAAAAATAGTCTTAATTGCGGCGGATGTAGAAGAGGCGCTTTCGGATGCAACCTTCCTACGGATGCAGTATAAAATATTGATGTCATCGCCCACTGCCATTGGGTAATTCTTCTAAATTAATATTTAAAAAATATTATAGCACCTTCTACAGTCGCGGCCATTGGTGGGCGGCGAATAGGCCACTTGACCAACTTGGCGAGGTCAGAAAAGTTTTCATTTTGTGTAAGCAACTACGTAAAATATTGTCATTTGGGTCTATCTGGCGTATTGCCAACGTCCATTTTGTTTAAAGACTAGGGGTTCGTTCATGAGTACGTCCTTGACCTCTAGAAGTCAATTCCGATTTCGGGCTCTGGGCCCCTAAGTAGATGCGCAATGAACGAGTGTCGAATTCGCCAATCCCGAAGTAATGAGTAGAGCGCTGCACTGCATTTCGTAATGATTGGCGCACTTTGGCCCACAGGCAGCAAAGATCTTACCATCACAGTTTGTCTAGAAGTCTCAAGTATATGACACCAATAATTCCATAGACATTCGAAGCACACAGCTCTGCTTTAAAGAAGCTCCTTAATCCACCTCTTAGTGTCGAAGACCCTAGATTTCTCTGTCCTCAGCCTCCTGCAAAATCCTTCAATCGTCATCTGGCCTCCATTGAACTCCTAAAGTACTGCATATTCCCAAATAATAAAGAATGCTTGCTACAGCTGCATTCCAACAGCCATTGATTAGATGTAGGCGTAGTTTAGTAACGGTTAGGCAACACTTGTCGAGGTCAGCAGATAGATGGATCTCGTATCAAAAGGGCGTGCTTGATTCGATTGCGTGATTGTTGTGTAGATTAGTATGCGTTACTAAAGCAAAAACGGTAGTTTGAAGTAACCGGCCTGTCTACAAAAAAACAAAATGTAGAACATGCTTTTTGTAAAATGTTCTAACCACTGATTATTCCTTTATAGCGGTATTAGAGGTAAACATGGTTAAGACATGGTTTAAATAATGTACCTACATGTACCAAAAATTAGACAGTTATATCTGATAGTTTTAAAGCTACTATTAGCTAAATAAGCGTTTAAGCTGTGGTGATCGCCTAGTGAACGAAACCATTTCTTGACGTTAATGACATACATAACGTAACATCGCGCCTGTAATCCCCGAAGGGTTAGGCTGAGGTGTACCTTTAGTACACCCACATATCGCCAGTTATGTTTAAGTCCATGTAACTGGGGTGAGTCTATTGCCATCATCCGGGCACAAATCCAGACTCCAGGCTGCTGGTGAAAAATTCCAGATTGAAAAATCCAATAACACATTGCTGGACCCGGGAATTTAACCCAAGACCTCATCATGATCGGCAGTGGCCCTTGCGACACTGCACCAACGTGGCATTAATGACATTTATACGAATAAAATACTTAGTTGATTATGCTTGACTTTGATGACATCATACATACAGGGGCAGCAATAATATTAATTGATTTAATTATTACAATACATTCTGTAATACCCACGCGCTAGCAACCCTAACCTTCTGCATTATTGATTCGTAAATGCTAGACAGACAGTTAAACCAAAGTTTCAAGTTCGTCCCCGTTATACTAGAACTTTAAAAAAAAAAACCGCACCTTCAGGCGACTATTAACGACATTAAAAGTATGAAAGAAAGAGACATGTTGCGCCGACCCCAAATCAATTAGGATAAGAGTACGAGAATTATGAATCAGGCTTAGCTACTGCCTCTTTCAAATCTCGTATTATCGTGAAAATTCTTGCTTCAAAAGGCTCTCAAAGATGCCTAGACATAAAAGATGATATCCTCAGAACAGCAAAACTGTAAAAATCTGACTTTCCGGCGACTAAATATGTTATTTCAGCGTTTAGCTCTGTAACATCAGCGAAAATTGTTGTTTCATAACGCTGAAACCTCTTTCCAAGAACCCTCTTTAAACCTTAAGAAACCTCTTTCCTCTTTCCAGCTAATCGTCAATACTAAACTATTTTCGACGCAAGTTTGTCCTACATGATTTCCCACACGTTGGCCACTCCAATCTTCAGATCAGATAACCCAATCTATATTTGCCATTACATTATATTCTGTCTGTTTATAACGAAAAATACTTAGTATACTTACGCAAGTGCATTCCTTTCATCTTCTTATCAGTACTATTTAGATTGTGCTCGATAAACAGGGTAACATTTATACCTATTGATCTGATATTTGATATAAGAAGCATGCTGGGAAGGAATATTTTGTAGGCTGTTTTGTTATTGTTACGTCCTTACCAGTCAATTTAAACGGAATTATTGAACCCTTGACAGTCTGTGACAAGTCCAAATACTATACAATGAGCAAAGCTACTAGGATCCGTCAATTAATGTCAAAATAAATTGCGAAAATCTAGTTGGTTAATAAATCTTCTTGGCGTACCGATGGTAATAAGTTCAAAAATGTTTGGCCAAAATTCAGCAGGTGGCAGGTCATGCGACGCAAGATTAAGAGATGGTTAATGAATTGTACGCTTCCTGTAAATGAAGAAAGGCTTTTTGCTAAAACAACCCATTTTTGGCAAGCAGTGTGAATACACAAGTGAAAGAAGTTTGGGAACAGTTTTTATTGCTAAACAGTTAATGATTAATCTGTGATTGCCATGCGCCAATTGCATGTCAAGTTTAAAGATAGCAACGTAAATAGAGATGGGTTAGGTCCATCGTTTATTCGCATCATTGTATCTGTAATATATTTGCTTCATTTGACTCTCCCAATATGCGCAGTTAAACTAGCGACGCATGTCTAATCTTTAGTACACTTGGAAATATTTCAAAATCTGCAAATCATGCCCTACGTTTTTCGGAGTCGTGCAGTCCTGTTCAACTAATTTGCATATCTGCTCAATATTGGGCATTTTCCAAATGACTAGGCCGGTGATGCACGATTTTGCATTCGCATCCATAATAGTATTACGTCATAGGCGATACCTGATGGGTCCATCGACATCTATTCGGCAGAATTCCAACTCTAGTCTAAGAGTTTCCTCACCGTTATCGTTGCCAATTTTTGAATTATTCACCACATTGGCAGACAATGTAAACGAATCACTTTCATTCTGTTCCTCATCATGCATTGTCTCATCTGCTTTTTACATTTTTTTCTTAACAAAATCACCTGTTTACTTATCGTAACGATCATATGCGATCTAGCCACGTTTCCGGCATTATAAATTCTTGTGTTATTGGCAATTGTCTTCCGCTTAGCGAGTATGTAATCACTGAGCAATGTCGCCTTCAACTTGACTAGTAATGAATGTGGAAATGCCTTTTATCTTCCTCTCAATCTTGCGTTTTCTAACATCTTTGTATATGAGTAGTTATCTACTTGATATTTATTGAGCGGATCAGTATTTCAGGAACTAAAATTGAGATAATTATTATTTTATAACATCAAAATATCGTAGGTCCTATTTTCGGCATTGCTCGATTCCGAGTATTGTGTTTTCCTTAAAGCGTGTTTGACACCCACGTGCGAAATTGGAAACCAACAAAAGCTTTCATCTTTAATATTATTGAAATTGTTAATGGCTGGCTTAGGGATTATGGCTACTGACCTGTAAATGGCTAGTTGATGAAAGCTTTAATCAATATCTGTTTACATATTCTCTGTAATAACTTGTAGCTTTGTAGAAACCCTTTCTAAATTAGTATTAATGGGTCTGGTTTGGTGATAATATTATCTATTGTTGTCTGCCACAAACATACTACTGCTGATACTGACAGCTAAGAAACGTGTTTATTTATGTGCCTATTTATCAACGATCACCGTCCATATTGACATTCCAGAATCAGGGGTCCTACGACCTTTCTACTCATGTACTGAAATTTATTCGATAACAGTCTACCATTATTATTAGCCTCAGATGTGATGTCAGCCGAGATCAGCTCATTATGACTAAGTCCATCACGGATTCCATAAATACGCCCACTCAACAACGCCATATTAATCTTATCTAGAAAAACATCTGTCATGTCTTTGTTGGGATTTAGATAGGAATGTTGTTATTGTTTAAAGTTCAAATGATGATAATTTAAGATTTAATCACGTAACGTTTTAAGTGCTTATAATCAGATATGTTACGTATTTTTTTAATTGAAACTTTTCACCAGTCGTTGTTTTAAATTAGAAACAGTCACGCCTACAACCAATTCGGTGTTAGCGCATATTTTGTATAGAAATTCGAGACCAATTATATCTGTCAATTAACAAGCAATAACTCAAGTTTCAAGTAGTTTGATACGATACGTTGACCTCAGTTGGTTTGGGCTCGACAATACGTTGCTTAGTCCCATTCAATCGCATTCTAAGGAGATTGGTATTGAGAATCTAATTTGTCGCCAAGAGCAATATCTTTACACTTTTTTATGAACATTGCTAATCTAGATATTACCACAGCCGCCTGTGGACAAAAACTAGCCATTATATTATTGTTAGTCAGTAAAAGTGGATCGAATGGAGTGCTCTAGAGAAACCTTGGTGTTCTCGTGTTTTTATATAATATTACCCGTTGCTTTAGCATTACGATCTGGCATCACGCATACGGAACTGTTATTGGGCTGTTCGTGATATTTGACAAAGATTATATTTTGGAAATCAATATTATATTCGCGTGAGAGCCGTTTTTGATAGGACGAGTGGTTTTGGAGTGTTTTCCTCTTGATTACATCATATTTATGTACTTAATTGCAGGAATAATATTGATAACTTGCTATTGATGCTCTAAAAAAGATGAATGAAAGGCAATTGCATGTAGCTGAGATGAGAATGCTAAGAGCGATGCGTGGTATGACACGAATGGATAGAATAAGAAATGAGTACATAAGAGGAAGTCTGAAAGTGGTGGCACCAGTGACTGAAAAATTGTGTGGGAATCGGTTGTCATGGTATGGGCATGTGATGCGGAGGAATGAGGAAAATGTCGTGAGTAAAGTTATGAGTATGGATATCGATGGCTATAAAAGTAGGGGAAGACCAAATAAACGATGCGGCGACGGATGGACTTTCTGAAAGATGATATGGCTAGAAAGGGAGTGACTACCGCAATTACGACTAATAGAGAAGTATGAAAGAAAGGGACATGTTGCGGCGACCCCAAATAAATTGGGATAGCGGCAGAAAAATGATGATGATGATACTCTTTGGATTTTTATTTGAATCTTTGAAGCAATCGACGAATCAAAACTCTTTATGCTATTAAAAAAAAAACTGGCCAAGTGCGTGTCGGACCACGCACACTGAAGAGTTCCGTATTTATCCCAAGAACAAACTAAACATTGTAGTTGAAAAACAGGCTCTCCCATACATCGATATACGTTACGGTCAATTCGCCAACCGCAAATTTAAGTTTGTCGACTATTACTCGTTAACTTGTAAAGCCTACTTTGCTGTGATAGTTTTCCTTTTAATTTTGTTATATATACTACTACCATGATTTTTTTCACATATCCAAAACCAACCATTTAGCTGGCACGCTTGACCCTAGCAAAAAATAGCACATTAAAGCTTAATATTACGCAAACAGATGCCTGAATTGAAAAATGGTTTTTACAGACTCACAATATTTTTTTTCAAGGTTTTCTTTTACGACTTTGTCGGCGTTATTTTAATGTCTATACCCGTCTATAAGAGTCTCTGAGCTAAGCTGGGGATAGACAGAAAGACGGACATGGCGAAACTATAAGAGTTCCTTGTTGAATACGGAACCCTAAAAATTGAAACATTAATTACACATAAGTAATCAGATTATCGAAGTAGCACGATTCTAGAATTCAGAGCCGAGCATTCAGTCGATGTGATGTTAGTTATTTCGGCTGTAGGTATATTATCTAACCGCTTCAACTTCCCAATGGCAGAAGCTGTTCTAATATGTACCCAGATTCCGATTGCGGCTACATACCGAGCTAGCAAGTGCTAGACCACTGCATTCCTTTTGAATGACGTCGCTCTATTTACTAACGCTATTGATCCTGCATTCAATTGATTCAAACACTCATTCACTATATTATTGATTACTCTACATTTGTTTGCGTGACGTGTACGCACTAGTACGCATTTTGACTTAATTGGGTCAAGTCACCGCGTTAAGGGTTTGGTATGTGTTACGTTTGATATGTCAGTGGAGCATCGAATTGATTATGTAATTTCGGTGCTCAATAAATATGGGTGCAATAACCTGGCTTGAATTTGGAGCAGACAGTTGGGACTAACCGTCTTAGAAATGCAACAGTTATCTTGAAAACTAAATTTGTAATTGAAGCAATGTAGGGCATGTGTCCAGGTTCCATCCTAGGCAGTCCTTTCACAACGTGCCTTCTTTATCAAGAGCCTTTGCACGGCTGCAGTCCTTTTGACACGGAACTCTGTTGCCTTACAGTTCATACGTGTATAAACTTCCATTCATAGTATCATTGTAAGAAAACCTGTGTGTAAGGAGGCCCATTTTATGTGTAGGCTCACTTTGATTTATATTTAAGTCTTGAATCCCTTCATCTTGAAGATATGCCAAGCTGCCATTGCTGTTCTTCTCACTAAATACCAAAGTACCTTCCTCCATTTCCTCTCCCTAATAAGAAATAGTACTTCGTCGTTTGCAGATATCTCAATTAAAATTAAGCACTTGAGTGTTACTTCGAAATGAATTGCGTTAAACTCAATTTTGTGAGCCGGTTTAGCTGTATTCGAGAAGTTTGTCCCACTTATCTGAACTTCCCAACTAGAATTAGTGACTTCTCTGGCTGAGGAAATTACGATGTACCACAAATTTTCCTAGCTAAGACAAAACGAATCTAGTGGCTCCTTTGTGTTCTGTGAATCTTTATAAACTTTACGTACTAACTACGTTTTTTGAATTCTTCTATTCAGTTTTTCAACATCAAGTAGAACTTTCTATGACCTTTTTATTAGCTCTCGCTGTCATCGCCTTTTTTTTTTATTTATATCGCCATTCGTATCCCGTCTCTTCCCATTACAAAAGACGGCATTCTTTCGTTTACACGAGCCATTTCTTTCCTGCTCAGTTCTATTCATTTCTTTGTCTAAATGCCCGAGTATTTTTAATTAAGTGCCATAAATTGATGTAATAATTCGACGAAAATGTATTCGGAGAATGTCAATGGAATTCCTAACAATAGAAATGTCATATTACGAGATGTAGTTGTATTAATGCTAATAAATCGCATTCTATTCCCATAGAGCCTTCTTGTATTCTATTTTTGCACATTCTTGCTGTAGCCGTTCTGACTGAATCATAACTAATGCAAATGGTGCCACCGTATCTTGTCCTGTTCTTTGAAACATACATTTCTATTTTAAATTATCACTGCAAGTTAATTTATAGTCACGTCATTATAATTCAGAGTTGTCGCAGTGATTCTGAATAGAAATCATTCCAAAATTCCAATAAGACATCCATAATTAACACTCACTGCTAATAATCTTTTACTTTTTCATATACTTAAATGCAAATACAGACCACCCTCGCGATGGACGGAAATGATAGATTTTTCGAAGTTTGAAAGCCACAAAGTGTCCTTAAACCCCAGATGTTGGACTTCCACTGACAAACTTCTAATGGCTACTTGAATAGGAGCAACAAGTCATTTGAAAATTATCGTTAGAATGTGTAACCCATGTAAACTGCACTAAATAGTTCCTTAAGAGGAAACTAACAGAAGTTAATGATCAGTTACTTATGAACGTTATATAATAATCCGTTGATTTACTGTTCCGCAATCCGTAAAGAGGAATAGAATTTATCGTAACGCTGAAGTCCCACGCAAATGTGAGTTAAATTAAGGAAACTGGTAATTGAATGATCTGTGCTATCAGTCTAGCTAGCAGTTTGTCACTAAGACTATCATTACAGGCGTAATGTCCTTCAGCTGTCGCGCATCTGTGTCCTTTAAATGCATTAAGGTCAAGAGGTCCACTTTTAGGCAAAGGCCTTAAGGAGTTCTCAGAGTTTTTTGAAACCGATTTTAATCTTTTCTCATGTTCGTGAATCGCCCGAGGTTTTTGTTTCTCATTCATTCCAATTGGGGAACCTTCTCCAATAGTCCTCCATTGATTATAGATTTGACAAAAAATATGCCCTAAATGGACCGTTCTTCGTGATACTTATTCTAGCTTTAAGATTTTCTGTTGTTTAAAACTGTCAACTGAACAAATTGTATGATATTGTACCGTTCTATTGCAAGTCGTGTCGACAACTCTTAAACGGCCTTTCTCGACTCCATTGTCTAGACGTGCATACGTGCGTTAGCATGCTGCCCATATAGCTGATTGTATCTTAAGCTCACGATGGATGCGCTCATGAGATATCACCCACTTAACACCCGACACTTGAACAACATTGCCTTAACCCGAGCTGTCAGTTAGCCGCTTATATTTATTAGCATTCGATCGCTTGAGGGGACGTGACTTTAATCAGGTAGCAACTTTAACGGGTTATGTTTCTTAGTAGAATCTTAAATATCAGCTACTTGATTTAACTAGCTCAAGAAGTCACTGTCATCAAGCCTTGAAACTTTATTCTCGGTATCTTCATAAAGACAGCACAGTTAGGTACTTAATTGAATTTTACATTCCGAAAACAACAGCTCTGTTCATATGTTATACACTATAATCAAATGGAAGAAACTTTCTCTAACATGTTCAGCACGAATAAGCGCGTAGACCACACTTTACGGGCTATAAGCGCGATCTTTAGAAGTGGGCTGCATCGAATTGACTACCTCACTCATATTTGGAGAAAGGGACGATTAGGTGGATAGAATGTGTCTGCAAATTAGTCGAACTATGGTGCTAATGGACTTCTTTGTATATTCCACTAGAATAATAAAAACGAAAGTTTCGATGTCTTCGATAGGTGGGGTTTTAAATGATGCAATCACCTGGATCTGACTACTTTTGGATGAAGCTTCAACTATAAAATGAATCCGTTACTAATGGAATATTGTAACAGAATTGAAAAAAGTCCTGACGAAGCAAATGCCAGAAAAAAATACGTCAGGAATAGGATTGGTTTTCGTCTCTATTAGCTTGAAAATGGCATCATAGGGTGGGTAGCTTGTTAAAAAAAAAACATAGGTTAGCCATTTCTTGGCTAGATAAAGGCTTTTAAGTTTACATAAGCATGCCTTAACTTGCCATATTTACGACACCGTATTGATCGAGTCTGTGAAGGTTTATTACCATATACTTGAATAATCCATAACCGATCATAAAATCTTATACTTGCGTAGGTTCATAAGTCTTCATAATAGGTCTGGAAGCTTCTGAAAAACCAACGCAAAATTCTGTGTTATAAGAAGCCACAGCAAATTAATTAATTTAAAAGACTGTTAATAAATAAATAAATTATCTTGCGTTTTTCAGCCAGATTGAGAGTGCTAAGATTTTCGGGAGCTTTGGGCCAAGTTTTAACGAGATTCGTTAAAATATTTATACAAACAACAAGTTCTCAAGTTTGTAAGACTTGGTTTGGGGAAGCCAAAATCTTTTTGCAGCTATTTAAGTAAAGTCTACGTGCCTCGGTTAAAATACTGAGGAAAGAAGAAATATATAATAATAATAAATAATTTATTTCACAAAAAACTTAGTAATGTTTTACATAAAATAGTTTGGCAGTATTAGATTCTAATATAATGGATGTAACCACCGCAACCGAACTAGGCAATGCCTGTATTTCGGTATTCAGCGCCTTCCCCCGATTTAAAAAAAATAAAAATGCCAACAAAGCAAATATGTTTGGTTGTTCTACTAATTAATTTTGAAAAACTAATAACTAGTGTTACATTATTTAAAATTATATTACCTATGATATAATAAGTAAATGATCCAAACGTGAGTGAAGTGTTTTATGAGTGTGTGGACTAGTAGGTGAATTATGTGAAGTTGGTGTGGGTGTGTTGGTGTATGAGGGCGTGTGAGGGTGAGTGTGTGTGGGTGAGGGGGCGAGTGTGTGTGATTGAGAGTGCATGAGAATGGTTTTATCTAAGTTTACTTAATTAACTAATTATAACCTAACATTCAATCATCGTACAACATTTAGCAATAACTCCGTTTATTCATAATTAAGTTGTTGCAAATATTCACTTGCAGATAAATGTTTTTGATGGTTAAAAAATACTGGACCATTACTTACATTCGGCAAAATTCCCGCTGTATTGGGTTTCCTATTGGTTTAGACGTACCGACCTAATTATCATAAATAAGTAACTTAGGTAGGTACTCCTATTAATAGTTGACGTTAGATACTTTGTTCTACCTTTTAAGTTCACATAACGAAAGTATATTTTACATAACATATCAAGGCTCTGGGCTCATGGTATTCGCATATATAGCCCGTGCTAAAAAAGAGAGCCCAACCATAACACGGCAAAGACTTCACTGTTTGTGTTGAATTTCCAAGTTTATCCCTTGATCAGGGAACCTTTTCTTAAAAAAATATTGTCAAGTAAACACCCAAATCTAACTTCTCCTATTTCTCCAACAGCGTCGCAAGAAGCCCTAGACCGAGCACGACTAGCCCGTGAGAGGCGCGAGGCAGAACAGAGGAAACGTCTGGACGAGCTACGCGCACACGCCGCCGCGGCGCAAGCGCAGCGAGAAAAGAGAGACGAAGATAGACGCCGGAGACAGGCGGAACAACGCGCTAAAGATGATGAGAGGCGGGTACAGGTAAGAAAGAGGGTCTTACATACCAAGGCCGAGATTAATAAACGGTACTTAGTACGTACTTTGGGTAAGATAATTATGTTACCGTCTCTATCAAGTTTGACAGTTTTGCGACAGTCACAGGAATAATACTTAGCCGAAACACGTGCATTGAAAAACGTTTATTATTCTCAGCCCAACAGGTTTTAATATCTACTAACACACATCAACTACTCCTTTTGGCTCCATTATCTCCACTTAACATTTACTAAGCTGGTTGCACTTAACAGTAATCAAATCGTTGACAAACCATTACCCATTTACTTTGTCTGATTGTCTAGAGTGGTATCTTACCTGCATTAATTAATAATGATGACAATTTATTCTGTCCCGCAAGCCTATAATTTTGTATCTATCTTCGAAATTCGTACTCATTGAAATTATTGGGAATTTCGTTCCTTATCACAAGCAATATCATTGCTTGCAAAAAAAAATTTTTTTTCGTAATTTGTAATCGAACTATAATAGTCAATATGTAACTATAGAGTACATTGGAAATATAATATTGCTTCGTTTTTCAACAGAAAACATAATTAAACATCGATTATATTTATAACAATCAACAACAAATTGTTTATTTGTGCGCCAAGTTGTGTGTGCTATCAACATAATTATTGATCGGTAGCAATTTGTATTCATATCCCATAAATAATATTATGCAGAATACTCAAACCTTCTACTCCTAGGCCTTTAAATCAATCACCCATCCATGAAACGACCGCAGCAAGCGTAGCTTAACTTTCGATGGACACCCAACACCCCGTCCTAGTCCTTTAAATACAGGACATAATTTGTAAATGGATTTCTAACGGATAAGGGACAAATACAAAAGACATAGTAGGCGTCTAAATCTCTCTGATAAATTACGACAGGCACGCCCTTTGAATAGCATCATTTGGAAGGGTCGAATAAATTACTCATTCGGGTTATTTTGGAAAACGTTTCCTTCTAGACAAACTAGGATCAAACTAAGGCATTATTATGGAGGAAGACCAAAGAAAAGAGATGTTTTGAGGAAGAAGATATGGTGCCCTAATATCAGAGGATTATAATAAAACTTGGACCCATGCTCTACGCCTACTTCATCCAACGACTGTCTTTTCTGGCACTATTCCGAAGAAACGATACTGAAATGATGACAGCAGTGTTTTGATAACACTCAATAACATCAACTTTCAAGACCACTTAACCACTTAAACCGAAGTGTAAAGCGAAACTCTTGAAGCGAAATATTTTCACTAAAACATGTATTTTACAATTTTTACAAATCATGTCTTGTACAAGCCGTTAATTGAACTCGGGCTCCTACTTTCACTGTGCGAGCAAAATAATGGTTACGGTAACATACGACGGTGAAAATAAGAAATTAACTTAGAAAACAAAAACGTGGTTGTCGTTATAAATGTTATAGTTTGTAATGTGCTGTTATGCTGATGAGGGATTAGAATCAGAGGCAGCGGTGCGGAAAGGAAGAAATATCTTAGTGTTGTTGTTAAAGGCGAATCCGCAGTGGTGGCCCGCGAAATTCAATTTTTCTTACGTTTAATGCAATTTGCAGGTCAGTGTCAGGGTTTATCTTGATCAAAATATGATTCACTACCATAACAAATATGTATTTACAGAATTAGAATCATTAATACATCTCTCTTAGTTAGACTTGATTGATGGTTAATGATTATAATTCTTTATCGATCGCCAATCATATTTTGATCAAAATACAACCTGACACTGTCCTGCAAATTGCAAAAAACGTAAAAAAAAATGAATTGCGGGCTACCACTTCGGATCCACCTTAAATCTTGCTTGCTTTACCTGTGTTCATCAATAGCAGAACATTCACAGATGCTGTTTGCTACGAACACGGAGAATAATGATTAATTTTAAGACTCGCGTCGCGTGTCATCGTCCTCAACCAAGTCAAAAAGCCCCATGCAAAACTAACAATGATGCACCTGAAAATGACCCAAAAACTTTTGTCATTGCTAGAGTCCACTGTAGAAAACGAATGTTGGTAATCAATACGCAGGCAAATTGCCGTAGCTACAAATTAGCTGACCTCTAAATTCTCCAGAGTCATTACAGAAAGTATATACACTCGAGTACTAACTAGTCTTTGACAGGCTAGTTGGTAGAACTGTTTGATATTACCTTAACGGTAAATATATACTTTACAATGATTTGAGGAAAATAACAAGGTGTGTGCTAAATATATTATTTACATTATCGTTTTCGAATGTGCTATTCTTGTTTACATTAAACACGGTTAATTTGTCCGTTGTGAGTTCAAGGTTCATACGGTTTACGTATGAAGCGTATGCATTCGTGTTTCTACTTTTATGTATTACAATGCCTTGCTAATTTCTGGGTGAATAGATTTCTATGAGTAATCTCTAAGGATCAAAAGTTCTGGAGTTTCTCGCGTTTTGGTCGAGAAACAGTTCTCCGGCGAAATTTCGCTGAAAGGCATTTGATATAGGGATTACCGCAGTCGATAAAATTCTTGGAATGACTACGAATGTCTCGATTTCACACTCAGATCTTACGGACTGGAAGTATCTTCGTAAGCTAGAACTTGAGTAATTTTAAACAAATTAAATTCTGGCTCGTTTACTTAATAATTCTCGTAAAGTCTGCTCTACTTGTAAACTGATTGGTCCACATTGTAATATTCATCCTTATTACTTGAAAACCAGATGTCGCTTCACTACTTAGCCACTATCTTGTTGTTGACTTGACCGTAGCAGCTTGATTTCGTATTTTTGCCTCAATATCTTCAAAACTTTCGCCTTTATGCAAACAAATGCAGCTAATCTCTTCCGTTTTTCATTTCGCCAAATAACATTTGGCCAAAATACTTGGTCTTAAAAAGCATTGCAAACAAAAGGGGAACTTTCACAACGCTGAAACTACATGTTAGCTTTGTTTTGTTAGTAGGTACCTTTTTTTTTTTTTTTTTTTTTTTTTTTTTTTTTGGTGGGAAATTATCAAATAACTTCTCCCGCTCTGGGTGGAGCGGGAGGGAGTGTCAGACTTTTACTGACTAAAACCCACCGTGTTCCTTCAGATGCCTGTGTGCCAGGGCCACGATATCCCTTTCGGACAGGCTCGTAACCCTGGCAGGCATTGGCCCTTTCGGACCCCGTCAATTGGTGCTGACGTCTCTTTGAGGCGCGCGTGGAACACAACGCGCCGTCGACCCGGGCTTGGTCCTTATCGGACGGTGAGCTACCCATCGCTCACCGTCCGCAAGCCCGCGCCTACGGTGGCCGGGAATCGGCCTGCGATTCCCGACGCCCGGGGCGTCTCCTGCGGCGACTAAGGGCGCGAGGGCGTTGACTTTGCCTTACCCTCACGCGTTCCGCCTCCTCCTTCGCAAGCATCACTGTTTCGCAGAAGGAGGTGACGGCCTCCCATGCACTCTCGCTCCGAACCATGGCCTGAACCAGGGCCGGACGCGAGAGATCGCCGCCGCCGATCGCTGCCGTGAGGACACGGCGGTGCTCCGCCCAAGCAGGGCAGACCTCCACCGTATGCTCCACCGTGTCCTCCGGGCGATCCACACAGTGGGGACACCCGGGCGTTTCCTCCCGCTTAATCCTATACAGGAACCTCCCGAAACATCCATGTCCGGTGAGGACCTGCGTCAGGCGGAAGGTGAGGACGCCGTGGCGCCTCTCTAGCCACTCCTCAAAGAGGGGACTTATCGCCACAATTGTGGCGTGCCCAGCGCTGGGTTGCGACAATCGCACTCTCCATGTCGCCATGAGATCGCACCTAACGTAGCGGCCAACAGTCGCATCTGGTTTTTGTATTTGTTCTTTTACAGGTAGAGAATACAATCCCGAGCATGTTTTTCAATCCCGGGCTTACGGGATTTTTGAAGCCTTTTCCCGGGATCCCGAGCTCATCCCGGGATTAGACTATGTGGTTTCTAATTGGGCTAAAATAAAAAAAACACGAGTAATTAAAAAAAAAATGTCCTTAATGTCTTTGCACAACACAAATCAGAATAATAATAAGAAAAGAAAAAACACAAACCAAAAAATACTATACTTTTGCAAGAAATTAAAAAACAGCACAAAATAACTATTTAGAATTTCGAAAATATAATCGCAGAAATATCAAAGCATCCAATGTTTGACTTCCGAGCCTGCTTCGTAGTTTATTGCCAACATAAGCAGCAGCTGAACACCTCCATTTTCGAACAGGCTCATTTCACGTCTAATACTATTTGCCAACCCCAATTCATTTTGTACTTGTACTTCAGGATCTGGGGATTTCATACTCTTGTTAATTTCCAGCTGTAACTTTTCCTTTAATGTCAATTGGGGTTGGGAGGTTTCTGACCTTAGCTCATCATCTGTTTGTGATCCTGACCTTGCTTCTTCTTCCGTGTAATCTCGACTATTAAGTCTTTTAACAATACTCTTTATTTGATTGACTGATTTTCAACATCCATTCGTGGATTTTGTAAATAATTTAACACGCAAGTTAAATCATCACTTCGTCGTTGCTTTATACGTTCCACTAAGGATGTTTTTAATTTTTTTGGCAAGTGCTGAGTTTTTGCTAGACAGTTGTTTTATAAGAAATTTCAAAGCGGCATCAGCTGTGCATACATTAGCATCTCGCCGACAGATTGCTTCTACTGTCAATTTAATTGGGGTCGGCACATCAACAATTTTATTTACCAATTCAAAATCAACATCTTCTAAACGAATTGGATGATTGAGATCTATAAGAGCTTTTTGAATGCATGCTTTTAAAAGATAAAATCGCTCCAGCATTGTTAAAAGACTATTCCACCTGGTTTTACAGTCCAAAAGAAGTGACAACTCTTCCATGTTCAATTTTCACATATTTTTGAAGTACTGTTTCATTTTTCAATGGAGATCTTTTGAAATACACTACAACTTTGCGGATTTTCTTTATCAGCTCATTAATATTTTCATATTGTGTTAACTCTGGTACGTGTTCTGGCGCAAGATCATTTTGTGACATTACGATTAAACCTGATTCTGGACAGTCTTAAGTCTTCTAAATGGTGTTCATCATCGCTGTCGTCCATATAATCAACAGTCACAGCTGGTTCATTTATAGTATCATCTGAGGTAGGGCTATCTTGCAAATTATTATGTTTTTCATAAAGCACATCACAGACCGCGAAATTGATACCATGTGCGAGACACAGTTGTTGTTCAGTGCAAATAAGCCGCCCCACCTTTATCATAACATTCGGTCCATCGGTTACAATAGCCACGATGTCAGTTTCTAGGGAAATGTCAAATTTACTTAGACGCTCTTGCAATATACGAAGACAATTTTCAGCTGTCATACTATCGTAAATAGGAACAAGTCCTAAGTTCCAAAATTTTTTATATGAATGAACGTTGACCGCCATGTATCGTTTATTGGAAGTTGAAGTCCACTCGTCGAAAGAAAGACTAAATCTTTCACCTGCACTTTTCAAATGTTTTAATTCTGCAGTTACTTGCTTTCTGATTTTTTCACTGTAATTCATAACACGTTTTCGAACAGTGACGGCTGACTTTGGTAAATCCGTGTAATTTGCTAAGAGCAATTATTATTCACACTGAATGGAAATCCATCTAATGCAATCATTCTTGCCAAAATATCATCCAGGCTATCGTCGGCACTTTTAGTAAAATAATTATCTAACTTTCGCTTGGCTGGCGGCGGTGCTGTGTTCAGATTTTCAGAATCTTGACTTGTTGAAGCTGATATAACCTTGATGTTATGTTTTGATAACAAATGTGTATGCAATGTTTAGTTGATCCACCCAAAGTCTTGAGGATGGCTGGGCATCGCTTACATTTAGCACTATTCCCGTCCTTCTCAACTAAATAATAACTCCACACTGACGTCGTATCACTGTCTTTTTTATGTCTAACAAAGTCTCCCGCCATTTGAAATACTTAATTGCAGATAATTAAAAAAAAAATTAAAATTTAATATTAATTTTTTTTTTGTTTTTTTTTTAGTAATGTATCCTTACTTATTTTTTATTATTTAAATTAATGTAATTCGATTATTGATTTTTGTTTTGAAATTGCTGGATTTAAGCTTTCTTTTTTAATTGTTTTTTTGTTTAATCTAAATTTATAGTGCATGTGGTGTTAGCCTGTAAGTAATTGTTGCACTTGTAAATGTATAGTGTGTACAATATGAAAGGTATAGTGTGTACAATATGAAAGGTATAGTGTAAACAATTGTAGGTTAACCTATTAATAAATAAATAATTGACTTTTAAATTTTAATGACGTAGCCTACGTAACCCGTCGTCACTGACGTAGCCTACGTAACCCGTCGTCACTGACGTAGCCTACGTAACCCGTCACTGACAGAACAATAAATGAAAAAAATAAAACCTGATTTGCATATTTATACTTTCGTACAGGGAATCCCCGACCGACGGGAAATACCCGCAACAATATTATGACATGAGATGATCGGGTGATTCCCCTGTTGGTTCGTTGGGGAATTACCTTAAGAGTATTGTATTAAAGTATTCCGAGTGGGGAAGTCCCTTCTAAGTTCTACGACAAACATATTATTAGGACTGTACCTGTGTAGTAAATAGTGGGTACAACCTACGTATTGTACGAGTTGCTTTTTGTCGTAATGTATTAAAATAATCTAGGCAAGGTTATTTTCAAGGCGCAACGGACTACGGAATACAAACTAGACTTGTTTGTGGCAATCCCGAAAATCCCGAGATTAGCCAAGAACAGTCAGATTTTCGGGGCCAGAAAACGTATAAATACGGGTAATTGATTGACAGCAAATAGTTAATATCGGCACCTACTCCATATATTTTACATGATTACGGTCTGGAGCTCTACAGCATTTATGATCAGTGATGTTTATAATGCAATGGCCTGTTGGTCCCAGTCAAGACTCCAGACAATAAGTAAGTCCAGTAAGTCTTCAATAAGTTATTATCTAATCTCTCTAAGTTGCCTAGTGACCTTCTAATGTCACAGTTTTACCCATTACCTTTGTACGGGTGATTGGGACATCAATGCTTCACAAGCATTATCTCAAGATACTAGGTATACAATAATAAATGGTATCTTGAGTTAAGTATCTCAACACGGTGTCTTGAGCTAAGTATCTCAAGACGGTGTCTTGAGCTAAGTATCTCAAGACGGTGTCTTGAGCTAAGTATCTCAAGATGGTGTCTTGAGCTAAGTATCTCAAGACCCATAAATATGGGTAATTGATTGACAGCAAATAGTTAATATCGGCACCTACTCCATATATTTTACATGATTACGGTCTGGAGCTCTACAGCATTTATGATCAGTGATGTTTATAATGCAATGGCCTGTTGGTCCCAGTCAAGACTCCAGACAATAAGTAAGTCCAGTAAGTCTTCAATAAGTTATTATCTAATCTCTAAGTTGCCTAGTGACCTTCTAATGTCACAGTTTTACCCATTACCTTTGTACGGGTGATTGGGACATCAATGCTTCACAAGCATTATCTCAAGATACTAGGCATAAAATAATAAATGGTATCTTGAGTTAAGTATCTCAAGACGGTGTCTTGAGCTAAGTATCTCAAGACGGTGTCTTGAGCTAAGTATCTCAAGACGGTGTCTTGAGCTAAGTATCTCAAGACGGTGTCTTGAGCTTAGTATCTCAAGATGGTATCTTGAGCTAAGTATCTCAAGACGGTGTCTTGAGCTAAGTATCTCAAGATGGTGTCTTGAGCTAAGTATCTCAAGACCCATAAATATGGGTAATTGATTGACAGCAAATAGTTACTATCGGCACCTACTCCATATATTTTACATGATTACGGTCTGGAGCTCTACAGCATTTATGATCAGTGATGTTTATAATGCAATGGTCTGTTGGTCCCAGTCAAGACTCCAGACAATAAGTAAGTCCAGTAAGTCTTCAATAAGTTATTATCTAATCTCTCTAAGTTGCCTAGTGACCTTCTAATGTCACAGTTTTACCCATTACCTTTGTACGGGTGATTGGGACATCAATGCTTCACAAGCATTATCTCAAGATACTAGGCATAAAATAATAAATGGTATCTTGAGTTAAGTATCTCAAGACGGTGTCTTGAGCTAAGTATCTCAAGACGGTGTCTTGAGCTAAGTATCTCAAGACGGTGTCTTGAGCTAAGTATCTCAAGACGGTGTCTTAAGCTAATTATCTCAAGATGGTATCTTGAGCTAAGTATCTCAAGACGGTGTCTTGAGCTAAGTATCTCAAGACGGTGTCTTGAGCTAAGTATCTCAAGATGGTGTCTTGAGCTAAGTATCTCAAGACCCATAAATATGGGTAATTGATTGACAGCAAATAGTTAATATCGGCACCTACTCCATATATTTTACATGATTATGGTCTGGAGCTCTACAGCATTTATGATCAGTGATGTTTATAATGCAATGACCTGTTGGTCCTAGTTAAGACTCCAGACAATAAGTAAGTCCAGTAAGTCTTTAATAAGTTATTATCTAATCTCTCAAGTTTTACCCATTACCTTTGTACGTGTGATTGGGACATCAATGCTTCAGAAGCATTATCTCAAGATACTAGGCATAAAATAATAAATGGTATCTTGAGTTAAGTATCTCAAGACGGTGTCTTGAGCTAAGTATCTTAAGACGGTGTCTTGAGGTAAGTATCTCAAGACGGTGTCTTGAGCTAAGTATCTCAAGACGGTGTCTTGAGCTACCGTCTTACCTACCATCTTAGCTCAAGATGGTATCTTGAGCTAAGTATCTCAAGACGGTGTAAAAATATGGGTAATTGATTGACAGCAAATAGTTAATATCTACTCCATATATTTTACATGATTATGGTCTGGAGCTCTACAGCATTTATGATCAGTGATGTTTATAATGCAATGACCTGTTGGTCCCAGTTAAGACTCCAGACAATAAGTAAGTCCAGTAAGTCTTCAATAAGTTATTATCTAATCTCTCTAAGTTGCCTAGTGACCTTCTAATGTCACAGTTTTACCCATTACCTTTGTACGGGTGATTGGGACATCAATGCTTCACAAGCATTATCTCAAGATACATAAAATAATAAATGGTATCTTGAGCTAAGTATCTCAAGATGGTATCTTGAGCTAAGTATCTCAAGATGGTGTCTTGAGCTAAGTATCTCAAGATGGTATCTTGAGCTAAGTATCTCAAGACCCATAAATATGGGTAATTGCTAACTTAAAGTTTAAACTTTAAGGGGGATTTGATAAGGCTTTTCAAACTGAATATTAGTAATAATAGCAGAGCAACAATAATTTCATCAATTATCCTCAAAGATTAACTTGAAGCCCATCTCCCATGCTCTTTGAAAGACTGGTGATTTTCATTTATTACACAAAATTAAAACTCTAAAAGCAGGCTTAGCATGGTGCTTTCTATTTCTACTCTATTGTAGAATAGAAATCGCTTGTCTATCTTTCTTCGTAGAAAACTGTCAGCTGTCTACACAGAAGCGTAATTTTTATCTACTTTAAAACACTTCTCTACGGTTCTCATGCTAAGCCTATGGAACCAAGAATGGTTGGTTAAGTTTCTTTTAGTACTAACCTAATAAGCAATGTGGAGATATGAATAAGCAGTTTTTTATACATGTATAAGATTTTGCAATATCAGTTGGCGATGACAAAGATACGGTCAAAGTAGGTCTAACAAAGGTTCCCGCCATTTGAAATACTTAATTTCAGATAATTGACTTTTAAATTTTAATGACGTAGCCTACGTAACCCGTCACTGACAGAACAATAAATGAAAAAAATAAAACCTGATTTGCATATTTATACTTTCGTATAGGGAATCCCCGACCGACGGGAAATACCCGCAACAATATTATGATATGAGATGATCGGGTTATTCCCCTGTTGGTTCGTTGGGGAATTACCTTATGAGTATTGTATTAAAGTATTCCGAGTGGGGAAGTCCCTTCTAAGTTCTACGACAAACATATTATTAGGACTGTACCTGTGTAGTAAATAGTGGGTACCTACGTATAGTAAGAGTTGCTTTTTGTCGTAATGTATTAAAATAATCTAGGCAAGGTTATTTTCAAGGCGCAACGGACTACAGAATACAAACTAGACTTGTTTGTGGCAATCCCGAAAATCCCGAGATTAGCCAAGTACAGTCCCGGGATTTTCGGGGCCAGAAAACGGTCGGGATCCCGGGATCCCGAGATTCGGGATCCCGGGATTGTATTCTCTAGTTACAGGTCGTATTGTATTAGGTTGGGGAAAAAGTTTCTTCGCATTTTTTAGGAAAATCCAAAACATTTTTTAATATAGATTATTTACATTTAACTAAAGTATGTCGGTACCATTTTGTTCGATAACTTTTTGCCATCTTGTAGGTAGGGACATGATCCCATTGCTATACAAATTTTGGGACTTCTGATCAAAATACCGCGACAAGTGGTTTTGGCAGTCCTCTCGTGATGTTAACCTGACACTGCCTAAAGAATTCTGAAGAGACCGAAACAGGTGGAAATCTGAAGGTGCAAGTTCAGGACTATACGGCGGATGCATTAACACCTCCCAGCCAAACTCTCTTAATTTTTGCTGAGTGGCTAAAGATGTGTGAGGTCTAGCGTTATCATGATGAAAAACCACACCCCTTCTGTTGATTAATTCCGGCCGCTTTCTCAACTTCTTGCTTTAATCTCATCAGTTGTTCGCAGTAGAGTTCAGAATCGATGGTCCTGCCTGGTGGTAACAGCTCATAATGAATAATGCCCTTCCAATCCCACCACACACACAGCATCACCTTGTTGCGAGTTAACCCGGGTTTCGCCACAGTCTGTGAAGCCTGATCGGCCTATATCAGCGGATATTGCTCCACTTTTTCAAAAATGGCATCCATTTTATCCGTAATAGGGCGACCAGAGCGACGTGCATCTTTGACATCAAAATTTTAAACTTTCAATGATACCAAAACCAGCCAGATACAAATAGTTTTATTACAAGTTCATACATACGAAAAGACTTTTCCCCAACCCAATATTTTCAATGACCTTGTGTTATTCTGCCTCCCACTCAATTTTTTTTCTTGGGAAGGCTTTGATAGCCCGCCGTTTTTTCCTTACTTTTGTACTGCCTATCTACTATAAACAACCTGTCCACTATAAACAAGATTTTGTAGACAAGGGTTATGCTGTACGTTTATCTCGGATAGGAGTTTTTCTTTTTTAGAGTTACTAGAATTGAAACTATTGTGCTAGACTTAATGGTAAAGACAGTAAATAATACCTATATAAAAGTGATAAAGATAGATGATAAAAACAATGTAAGTAGCTGGGAATGTGGGATAGGCTAGATGCAGAAACCAATAATAGAATTGATGGCAATTACCAAGTGGATTGCTAACTGCCTTAGTAGTTGATTAATACTACGTCGAAACTCCCGTAAGGGTCCCTCTTTTTCGAAAAAGGACTGGTGTCAAATCACCTCCGCCATTCACAGTATCTACTTACGATAGGCCGCATGTCAGTGGTTACAAAACCAGTATAAGCTGGCCTCTTATTCTATTGAAACTCCGTACTCCACTGCACCAGCTCAAGGTCAAACTATTACCTCTGTCTTGCGGCCCACCTTACATGACTGAGGAATGTTATGTAGGGACCCATTGATTTTCTACGGAGCAAATACCGTTTGACCTCGTATGACGGACATAAATTTGTTCCTAAGCTGGCATAAATGTAGAATTTATGCGAAAGATGTTGGAAGATATGGCTGGAATAATCCCGAAATAAATCTTAGGCATATCTTCAATAGGCGACTATTTTCTTTGAACATAAAGATATTGGATATGTTTTTTATTATTGTAAAGAAAGCAGAATGTGTATTTTGGCTCCATTCAAAGGCTCTGTTTTTTCTATCGATTTTATTTGACCTTATATAGCCTTTGGTGAGCTTTCATTTAACATGTGGCATTGTCCAGTGAGCTCATAATACATGAATAAACAAGTCCTTAATTTCTGCCGCTGAATTGGGTCTTAAGACCGAACATACGAGCTTTTAAATTCCACGATTATCACAGATTGATTGAAAACAATGACTCGGACGGAGAAGAGGTAACCAGATTTGGGCATGACTTGAAAAACGTCGTACCTGCATTGTAATCTTTGTTCAGATAGATCCAACTTCCCGGAATCCCTCAATCCTTTGGCAGAGCAAAGCGGCTTATACAAGTGTGCACTAAATATTAAACCCCCGTTAACCTCTTTCGCTAAGTCTACCCTGAGCAGTCTAAACTGCTCTTAATAGCAGTCGCTGTTAAGATCAGGTTAACCACAATAGTTCAATAGTTCGAATTGAAACAATCTGCCGAAGACCTAGTTGTTAGGCTATTTTCGTTTTATAGTATAGTAGTGACGTCATAAGAGAGTTAGGAAACACTCAATGAGAGCATTGCTATTTAAATGCTGTCTAGTACTACAGGATGTGCTCTTAGACTTGAATCACTCTCTTGCTAGATTTCAAGCTGTTTGTAATTTGTTTGTTGGAAAATACTTATACTTGCTAAGTAATTTGACAAAAAAATGCAAATGTAACTTATATTGTTTACGCCTATGGCTAAGTAACAACAGCCGCGCGGGTCGATCCATCAGGTTAAGCTACGCTTGCCGGGGTTGGTCCGTGGATGGGTGACTTTCTTTACATACCGAGACGCCTCCGTGCCTCGGAAAGCACCTTAAGCCGTTGGTCCCGGCTGTGATTCGTGGATCTTTGACAATCGTTACGGGTCGTCAGAAGTCCGAAAGTCTGACAACCAGTCTTCTTAGGTAAGACTGGTTATATCTGCTAGGTATCGTATTACCCTATTCTGGGTTGTGGAGGTCAGAAAGGCAGTCGCTCCATGTAAAATACTGGTATTCAGCTGCATCCGGTTAGACTGGAAGCCGACCCCAACATAGTTGGGGAAAGGCTAGGCAGATTGATTGTTTATGCCTTTGACATTGTCCTGCGAAAATAGCTATAATAACTACATTGTTTTTTTTACATTTAAATCCATTTTATCCTTTGTGGGAGTTTCTCATATTAAATCTATCTTATCCTACAAGTAATGTGACGTGCTTAGAAGCTGCTAACCAAAATAATTAACCTTTTAATGCCAAGTAGTACCTGTTTTTCCCACAAGACCGCAGCTTTCTCTAGCTAGAGTAAATCATATTCCCAGATCATCAATCTTAAACCCTTCTCCCAATATGGCAATTCACACAATCTTCTCTTCACAAATTAACACAAGTTCTGCAATATCGATTGCGCTTAGTCTGTGCAATCAATAAGGGTGATATCGAACTGGGCTTTTATTTTCGGTCAATAAACTGCCGTGCTTCCGACAAGTCCAATTGGCTGGAACTGTCGGGCGTCGGCTGTCGAATTGATTAAACCTGATTAGCCCAAGATTTATCGGATTCCGTTCTAAGTTGTTAAAGGAAAGATATGATATGAGCAAGAAAATGTTATAAATGTAGACATACCATTCCTTTTGGGAGAAGCCAGCTGATTGGAGTTAGATTTTCAAGCCTTAAATGGCCTTCAGAAGTCAGTCACCATTGCATTAAATGAGATTATGAGACAGACAGGTTGCGACCGGGGCATTAGCAAACGCGTCAGACTGCCTAGTGAGTGTGGTGCCTTAGATCTTTATTACGTGCTGCAATTAGCATACTTTTAACCGGCGGCGGCGCGGTGCTGTTTGATTAGCGGCTTTTACCTACCTCTAGGGCTTGGATGTTCATTATGAGCTACTTTGAAGTCTATATTTTGCGCGATTTTTAGGGTTCCATAATCAACAAGGAAGCCTTATAGTTTCGCCGTGTCCGTCTGTCTGTATGTCTGTCCGTCCGTCCGTCTGTCTGTTTTTCTTACCCCGGCTTAGCTCAGAGACTTAGTACTAGAGAGCTGTAATTTGGCATGGGTATTTATATAATAATAATACAAAGTGATAAAATAAAATCAAGATTTTTGTTTTTTAGGTTTGTCTCCCTTGCACGTAAAGTGGGGATGATATTTATTTTCTCGTCTATCCCATGGTGTGGGGTATCGTTGGATAGGCCGTTCAAAAATATTGCGAGTCTGTGGAAACCATTTTGCGATTCAGGGTTCGTTTGCGAGTGCGTAATATTAAATTTTAAAATGGTTGTTTTTGGATATGTGAAAAAATTAATGGCAGTAGTATAAATAACGAAATTAAAAGGAAAACTATCACAGCTAAGTAGGCATTACAAGTTAACGAGTAATAGTTGACCAACTTACATTTGCAGTTGGAGAATCGACCGACGTATATCGATGTATGGAAGAACAAATTTTTCAACTACAATGTTAAGTTTGTTTTTGGAATAAATTCATCCCAACTACGGAACCGGACAAGTGGGTATCGGAGCACGCACAATGAAGGCTTTGTGCGTGCTCCGATTCGCACTTGTCCGGTTTTTAATAAGCTAGCATTATCTAAGCAATTGTGGAATTCTCTTTAGATTTCTCGAAGCTGATATTTTTACTTGCACAAATATTTAGTCTGTGAAGAAACATTTAGGTCAGACAGAATTACTCTTGTTGCGGTCATTCGGGTGTCATCTTCCTATTTCGTGATACCAAGCCGTGTCAAAAACACGTTAGGTCTAAGGACCAACTCCTTGGTATCCTCAGTGACGTCATTCATAAGGAAGATCGTAAGGATACAATTGATGAGGCACCATATAAGTCTATAGTTTGAGTTGCTCTTGCGGTTGCGTAGGTCGGTCGCCGTACTTAAGTCCTATAGGATTATTGAATTTGGCAAGGCCGAAAATCTTCTATTCATCTTTGGCTCAATATGAGTTTATGTGTACGAAGAGATACCTTGGATGTTGAATTGCACATTCTCTTCAAAGGAGAATGGCGAGGTTGCATGTACAATGGGACCCACTGTTAGGAGTACCGTACAGTATGGAAACTTATAACTAGTTGTAGAACTATATAAAACTAGCAAAAAAGCAAATGGGCAGTAAGTTGTAGAGGCTGGGAGAAAAAAGATATGCAAGGTAAAAGATTATAACCTAAAACGAATCTAATAGTGCTTATTTAATAACACAATATCTTTTTTTTATGTATTATGTAGTTTCAAAAAGCTGTTCATTTAGAATAAAGATATTTACCAACACTACCATCGTGGATCTGCATCTCTCTGGCCAAATATAGGTACTTACCTACTCAAAATAAAAAATACATACCTACTATGTCTGGGAACTAGGAACTACAGTCACCTGGTCAAAACGAGATATGAAATACTGTAAACATAGACTAGATTGTTATAGGATGAAACTATAATCATTATTGGTAAAAAAGTAAGCTGAAAGAAGCGTAAATATCTAGCAGAATACCTACCTATGTAGTTTTAAGGCTCTATTGGCGCGACGTGTCTAGTTGCGACCGAGATTCTTTCTAAAGTCGGGTCGCACCTGCGTATGGAGTCGCGTGCTATACACTCACATTTTACCAGTTACATAATTGCCCGGTCAGTGACAGTTACTGTCACTGACCGGGCAATTATTCAGAGTTCAGGCTGATACCTACTAAGAATTCCACCTTACCTGACTTGGGAATCGAACCCAGGACCCCACGTTCGGCAGTCGTGCTAACGATCACTAGACCAACGAAGCAGTCGAAAACGAAGTATAGGTACCCAATAGGAATAAATATCTATCTCCTAGAACTCCCTCCGTGAAAAGGAATTAAGCAAAGATGCGATGTTACAGACTATTAGGAACTTGAATGTTTAAACAAGAGGTTTGTTGAATAAAACAAATATTTAGGATATAAAAACAAATCTTTTATTTCGTTTGTGATTATAAAATACAGGTTGTGATAAAAAATAGGATAAGGGCAGGAAGATGATGATTTTAATAATTACTGATACTTACAGTAATTGTATTTTTGTTATACCTTGTTACTGTTCGTTCCTAGATAACCTTTAATACATTATTTATCGAATTAAAAGGTTATCTAAGAATGAAGCTGGTGCAGCAACATAGTTTTGGTGTCTGGCATAACCCATGTACCACAATATGCTCATTATGTGAGAGCAACAGCCTACTGTGCGTGTCCCTACGGGACAGTGGCAATAATATCCTAATATGGCACTTCGCCCCTCCAGCCTTCTATCAACTGCAATATATGTAAAATAGGACTTACTTCCTATATGCCTAGATTTAATTCTGCCACGTATAATAAATGGTTGGCTGTCATTATATATCCCTTCTAGAGGTGTGTTGTCCTGGCAAACTTCTAAAGCATAAATTCCGTGGGCTCTAAGGTGCTCCCCGACATATGATTTTGCTTGCTTTATTTGATATGTACCCAAAGCGATTAGTTCTAGGTCATCTGTTGTCAATTCAGGGAATTCTATATTTGAATGTGTAACATTTTGGAACATTGTATGTCTCATATTTAAATTATTATGTTGAACAATTTCAGCAAGTTCGTTATTTTCAAATATTTTTGCTTCAATTGTTTGAATGACTTCATGGACATTTGTTCGTTCCCTGAATTGAACTGCGAAATGGTTCAATAAGGCAGCAGCAATTGAAAACTCTTGCATAATATGAGGGCACCTTTTATTTAAATAATCTGCACGGAATATTTTAAAATCCCTATTGAACCTTCCATTGACAGCTTCAACGACCCATCTATTCATCGTCACACATCTCGAGATATTGGCTTGGAGAGTCGAAAGTTGCCTTTCCCCTGTCGAAATTGTTTCGGGCATATGTACTAAGAAACCTTTAGTTGCCATGTTGTCTGCACAGTCTCTAAACCCACGGTCTAAAATAAAAACATCATCTTCCCTAAATAAATCCGTAAAGGCACCTCGCTCTGACATAAGGTCATTCATGATCGAAGCATCATTTTTGGTGGCTGGATACGGACCCACTGCCTCAATGATGTAACCATCGCAGCAAACTATGAGAAAAGGTTTAACTAAATTATAATATTTGTGAAGGGAATAAGTTTCTTTTTGAAATAAATAGTTACTACTCTTTTGAGTGCTTAAATATGTGCCATCAGCAATGGCAATTAAACGTTTTTCTTCAGTTGGCGCTTCAGGATTGCCAAAAAGATGCTCAGCAAGCAAAGAATTTCTGGCAACAAATTCTTCCCTGGGCTTGTGTGCCCATCCCAAATGTCTAGGCACATAGTCCTGGCAAAGAATTTCTCGTGCCTGCTGCATATAGTCTTCAAGAGTTCTTCTAGGTATTTGGAATAATGCTGAGATTCTCTCATCACTATCTCCAGTCCGCATTTTACACAGAAGTGCACTAAAACCGCTTTTTATTTTATGATTATTTAATCGCGGTACTTCTATTAATATCTCACGATATTCATCTTTTGTCCGTCCAAACCAGTACTTAAAAAGATGGTCATCAATACTTTCAGGGTTCAGAAAATCCAATTTTGAATCATCTGCTAGTAAATACACAATTTCTTCTATATGTGCAGCACTAAATGTTGATATAGCATTTTCACTAGCATACAATTCATGAAATAAGTTGGCACTTAAGTGAAAATTGCAAATTCTGGCATTTCTGGGTAAATAGAAATTGAAATCTTTAATAATCTGTTTTCTCAATCCATCAGGCACACGTCGTTTTTCGGTGTCATTACACTCCAAAAACAAGCAACGACGTGCTGTATCAGCGGCTCTTCTTAATGTAGGCAACGTTATTTGTTCAGTAGATGTTACCTGCAATGGAGGTCTGGTGATTGACAGACCAACCTCTTCAATATCTGCTGTGTCAGCTGCTTGTGTTGTGGGCAATATTTGGTCAGCAGATGTTTCATTCAGTGGCTGTCCAGATGTCGACGGAATGACCTCTACAACTTGCTCCATCTGTTGCGAAGATATAGGCTCGGCACTACCTCCTACACTAGATGTGGAAGGTGCAACAGGGGCAGAACTTCTATGAGAGCTATCAAACACTCTCTGTGCACGTAAATAGCAAGGCACACATATTTCATCAGTGTTGGTTAACTGAAACAATACAAGTGAAAAGATTAAAAAAAACAATCACAAAAATAATAAAAATACAGATCTCTGGAGTATGCACGTCATTATCAGTCTTTTTTTATTTTAATTACTAACCTGGCGGGGTCTTATCCATTCAGACACAACGTTTCCTATTTGCACTTCTCTTTCAGACATCTCTGGTCTGAGGACCAGTCTACTCCTGATTCTCAAAATAGATCTTCCACACCCAGCACACACATTACGATGTCCAAGTTGCTGTTGGGTGTTACGTTCAGGATTTTCATTTGGGTTATGATTTATCAACTCCCAACAGGAATGACAAATAAAGTCATCTCCAGTCATCTAAAAATAATTATTACCATGGTTTTAGAGTTATCAAATACACCAAGTTAATGTTAAGTATACTCATGTCAGTGGTTCAAAATCAAGAATGTGATCACTTCTTATCATCCTGCGGGTGACGGTTATTTATACTTTTAAGAGACTTGTAATAGAGGGCGAGTCTTGCAATCAAACGGAAACAAAACCACGCTTAATTTAAGTACCAATTTATGTATAGATTTTACAATACTTACATCACGCGGATAAACCCATCTCTGAACTCTCTCAACTACCTGAGCACTTTCGTCGGACAAACGATGTCTCCGTAATCGGGCAATGCGCAATTGACAATTCACACAACGCATTTTAACGGGTAACTAGGTCCAAACCACTTGCAAATCGGAATCCAAAGGTAAAATCGGTTGTCTAAGTCGGTATGTAGAATAGTCAGTCCAAAGATAAAGCCAAGTCGTCAAGAATCCACACAATCGCATAGAAAATAATAGTTATCCCACGTTAGTCGTTGAAAACAAACAATGGAATAACAATAATTGGTTTTGACACTGACAGCCAACTCCTGTTGACAGTATAACGTTTCATTCTATGATAGTCCAAATAATCGTATTAATTACAATATTGTACTTTTTTGTAAAAAAAATGTGAATGCATTTTTAATAATTATTAACTTTTGTATTTTTTTCTTATATTTTAGTAGTTTTGTTTATTAAAAAATAATAGACAAGCGTAAACGTCTACAAATGTAAGAACGTAAATCATGTAATGTTATGGTTGGAATGTAATACGAAACACGGTGCGTTTAATAACTGCATGATGACTTATTTTCAAGTAAATAAAAATATTTTCTAACTTTTAATTCCCATCATCTAGTGACTCAATATTTTTTTAAATAATCCTCTTAAAAACTCATATTTATAATAAATATGAACTTGCAAGTGAATGACGCTTCGTTAATTTATAAATAATCTGGGTCCAAACTCGCCATCCTTCTTTGTGAGCTTAAACATCAGCAACGCTGAATGGTTTTACTTACATCCACGTCATCCTTACATAACTCGTCCTTGCTTAGATGACGTCACGCATTCCCACGCACGCCGCTGATTGTTTTACATGAGGAATAGAATATCGATTATTAACAGATAACAGATTATGATTATATCGTTTATTTAACGATCGTGTAAATTGTCCTACATAGAAGGATTGCAGGAAATTTTCCAAAATTGCCCATGGTTTTACAGTCGCATTTGAGGTAAATTATTCGTGGAATTTCAAGGTTCTTTTTATTTGACCTGTCTGAATTATTGATATTTTTTTAAACCTGTCTGTGAGGTCAGGTCTATTATTAAAGCATTCCAGCTTAAGTTATTCAATATCAAGATATTTGTTTACTAATTTAAATGATATGCAGTAATCACCTTCGTTTCTTTTGCATCCGGAACATGTTTCTGGCTTAGTGCCAAAGACCGCTCTTCCGAAAGGAAAAAGTCATGCTTTGAACTATGTTCGATTCTATCAGTCTGTAGCGTTAACTATTCAGTAATCTATAGTTCAGAGTTCAGGTAAATGTCACCTGTTAATTCTTGTGTGTATTCCTTATGACCTTTCCGAAAATCAATGTCATATGGCTTATAGGTATTGAATTGCAGTCAGGTTTATTGTTTGCAATTGCAACCTAGCTCGTGATTTTATCATCCCTCATTGCTTTACTGTCATGTTTTCAAATCATTTGTATCATCGAGTTTTATGTTTTTCCCCAACTACAGTATCATCTTATTACTTCTTCATTAAGCCATCTTTACCTCATTTCGGTCTCCTTGGCGGATTCATACGTCTTACCGTCTTTACTCACTTCGCTAGTGTCAAAACGTGCGTTAATACTAATACGATTAAGCTCTTCAACAGATTATCCGCTTTCCGCTAACTTAAATCAATCCATCAAAGCTGTCTCGTTACAATTTCACATACATTCATTTAATTGCTAGAAAATGTAATGGTTAGCGTATGGTGTTGTCTTATCAAACAGTCGTATCGCATGCTTATCGACCGTGTTATTCTGATATGTATCTGCAACTGCCAACTGTGCATCCGAAGTATTATGCTCAACATTTGCGTACGAAATTTTTGTTTTTCTTGCTAGTTTAGTAGCCAAAATTTTGCATAGTAAAGGGAATTAGTTTGCTGCAGCACATAAAAGTGAGGCAGAAGCGTTTATTCCAGCAAAAACCTATAAATAAATAACCACACATATAAAAGTTTAGTTTTTCCTGTTTTAACTAAACTTGCATTACTTGAAACGACAAGATGTGCACTACTGAACAGGGGCCTTCTCCATTAATCGTTGCAGTTAATGATGCCTAGGGGACAACGTTATAATCACCACGCTTGGAGGAATTCGCTAAACGCGAGATCCGAAACTTTGATATTTTGACTGTATTTTGAACTGTTCTTCTAGCAGTAGTGAGACTGCAAACAAGACATGACATCAATCGGGCTCTTGGTTAATGAATATGTTTTCATCACAATTGTGAGGTCTTTCGTTGTATCTTATAGGTTTATTATAGGGTTGCCCTGCACTAATATCTAAAACAACCCTTTTAACTACCTTATCATCTATCTGGATCGTACTAGGTTCGAATCAGATTTTGATCCAGTCAGGTTTTTCTACAAAGACACGAATTAAGTTTTAACAGGTCAGGTCGAACGCAAAATCACGTTTTCCCACTAAATTGGCCATATCATATTGATCTAAACACGTTTATCTGAGCACACAATAGTACATCAGGTGACCAGGTCAGCGTTACATAAGCATTCTATTGTCAATGAGGTCATGCGCCAACTCGTGCGAGTTACGAGTCGAGTACTATGCGTGTGCGCATGGTATGATGTTTTGTTGATGGGATCTGATTCTAGTATTGTTTTTAATGGACTTTTATGTATTAGGTTAGTTTTTTTCCGATAGTTCACTAACAACATTACTGATTGATGAGTTTAAAGGTAAATGACATCCAAATATAAAAGTGAAATGCTGCAAATGCATAGGTATAGGTGCACAAGTTTATTTTTGGCAGTATTTTGTAAAGGACAAATTTAATCATAAACTGGAGATAAATTACATTACTCACGTTTATTTATGGATATGTTTTGTAAAGCACAAAATGTATCATAAAACTCATAAAGTAGTAATAAGTTGTATAACATATTCATATCATCATGATGACATATAAAAACACTAACACCTTAACACTACCGGACTTTGCAATGTAATAAATACAATCTAAAATTACTTAACACCTTACTTTTCACTTTACTCTTCTCGACCAATGTTTACCTTTTAAGAGTGTTATTTATGTTTCCCATCCATTACATTGAGTAATATAATTTGTTAAAACTGCCGTAAGTGGATTTTAACAGGAACGCATTATGTGAAGTAATTGTCACTTACATTTTATTACGAGTACGTAAATGATTCATTGACGATAAGCATTTCTCAACCTACCTATAGAAAATCAACGAGGAAACTAGCTCGATAGAACTCAATCGATAGATCTAGAAAACAGTGAGATTAATCTAACATAGACTTTATAAGACAGTGATGGTCCAGCTAGAGCGGTAAAATTCAAGATGCTCTAGGTTCTAAAAAAAAGTAGCTCTACGCGGATCACTATTGGACTTGATAATGACAGTCGATACTATGGATGAAAATTTAGCTCTATCTGACATACATAGGTATCACGTTTTTTCGAATCGATACAAACTCGGACAACTCCATTCCGTGTCATACCGCTTATCTTAAGTGCGTGATAGGCCTACTGCTCTCTAAATTAATCTCAGTTACGCTGGAGTCAGTAAATAAACAATTTTACTGTAATATTGCCCAGTGAATTGGCTCTCAAACTAACTGCATCGACATCGATCCAAACAAATGTCAAATAATGCCTACACTACTTTTTACGTAACCTTTCGATCATTCTGCTGTTCGTATTACCTTCACCATTGACTGTTTAATTAGTGACCCCGTCATAATACCACCACTTGACCTTTTGATCTTGCAAGCAGTGTTCATATTTCGACTCAATAATAAGATATATATCGATAAAATGTTTGTAAATTCTATATCACGTCCAATCTATTATCGTCTGAAGACCCCACACATCGTTTTCAAAACCCATTTAACTCTTAAACTCAAAATACATCATCCAATTTACTTCGAACTACTTAAAGTCAAACATTCATAGGTAGGATCTCTACAAAAATACACCCGGCGCGCATCAAAAATAATTTAAAATTAACTCTACGCCATGCGTCAAGGAGTAGACAAAAATAGGGAGGCTACTTCCTTCAGGACTTCTCGAATAACGGATTAGTTAGAGACAGACGGGACACTGTCTATTGAGATGTTGTTGTGGATAATAATTGCGAAGGTATTCTAATTTCCATGATAGAATAAAATAATGGTCACTCCTCTGTAGTCATCATTGAAACTCCTTCTAACTGTAGTATCAAGTGAAGATAAACCAGGTGCTCGAATGAAGCAGATTGTAATAGTACCCCCACTGTATTAAATATTCAGGAGTAGGTAGGTAATGGAATTGCCTATTTGTTATCTACAAATCTTACCAGAAACAACACTACATTATTCTGGTATCCCCCTTAACTCAATACAAAACTGTCGTTAAAACTCCTATTTTTATTTCATTTACTTGATTATGTTCAATCTCTTTGCAGGTAAATCATACGACAGTAAGTACACTTGAATATTCAGTTCTGCTAGTGGACAAGTTTTGCTCTGTGGTCGCAGTGTGGCTTTAAAGTGGCGCGTCTGAGCCGCTAAGCCGGCTTTCCGATTGACTACGTCGATACAATGACGATATAAAATACCGCAGAAGCTGTAGCAATGTTTCTATTGTTGGTTTATATATAGCGAAGTTTCGCTACCGGGACTATAGTTGTAAATTTGAAGTAGGAAGTGCGATATTGTTCTGTTCTGATATTGATTCTGTGTTTATTGGCACAGCGGAGGTTGTATCTTATGAAATTGACGTTTTTTCACTGTGTTGTGGTAAATTTCAAGTGTGTGTTTGTGTAAAGTTCAATAATAATACGGTGGAATATAAAGTGAGTGAACCTAACAGACTTTAATTTTAATTGAATGAACACTAGATAGAAGACAAATGGCGTGAGGTAGAATTTCCAGCGCTATCTAATTGCGACAGTGAATCACAGGAACCAATTGAAAAAAAAAGCTTATCTATATAAAGTAAATCAAGCATAATCATTACCAAAGATGCACTGGACTAAAAAGAAAACGGAAGACTTGGGACCCCTGGTAAGCAAAATAAACAAGAAACATTTATCTAGTCCATTCGATATAGAAATGTTGAACAACATGAAAAGAACAGTAAAAGTATTTAGTAAAAACTTCAAATGCATTTCACAAGAGAAATCCGGTTCAGAAATTTGTTATTTAGTTTGTAATAGAATTGCAAAATGTGAGCAGAGTTTGTAATGCAAATGTTTTAAAACCCACATTGAATTTGAATGCATAGCCATGGTGCAGCCATCTTTGTAAGGAACATCTATTTGTATTGGTTCAACGCAAACCAGATAAGATGAAATTTAGGCCGAGATAAAAGAAAGTGACTCAAGGTTGTTTGAAGAAATTCGCAAGTGAATTTTATTTCGTTTTCGTAAAATTTTCAGGTCGTTTTAATTCATTAGGTCATGCTTGCACTCTTTTATGAATTACTATGTAAGATTTAGTCCTAAAACACTTAAATAAAGTCATGTCTAACATAGATTTAGCTGATGAGTAATTTAAAAAACATTCTAGAGTTAGTTTTCATCGGTAGGCGTTAGCCTTAACATGGGCGTGGGTTTTTTCATCCAAATTCGAGAGCCAACTCAACCAAAACATGGGAAGCATTAAAACAACTGCAATAATTAGGCATGCAAAACTGACGTGATTAATGAATGTAGGCAAACATTAATGAGCATGCAAGGACGGACAATCTACGCTACGCAAAATCAAAAACGAAAAAGCTTCTCTAGAAATAATAGATGAAATCCAAGTAACACTATCACTACAACTTTCATATTGCAGTAACCCAAAAAATTGTGTATGACGTTGTTTCAACGTCCAAAAGTAGAAAATATTATATAGTTATCAGTTGTTTCACCGCACAAGTTGGCACGACACCCTCCAGATAAAGTCAACTCAAGAAACAAGTTATGACGCTAACCGAAATACAGTTGACGGAGAAATTTCATGTTGTATGAAAAGGCCTAACTGGTCCTTAATAAAAAATGGGCAAACGTGCCCGAATTGGGGCCCATGACGTGAATCCGACAAGTCTTAATGAAAAAGGAAATGAAATAGACAAAGATCTATACGTCAAGTTTGCTTGTGGTGAAAGTTATCCAGACATTTCACGTTGTTATAAAAAGAGTAGCCAACACTAATCGGAAAAGGCTGACGTCATAGGACGCTGCAGGGAAACGCCGCATTCTTGAAACCTAGTGTGCTTGACTCCATCCAGCCAACACTTTACCGCAGTCGTTCAACCCTTGTGGGCGTAGCCTGGTATTCATATTCACGTATCGCACTACGATTCGATGTACACTATAGTCTAAACGTATATCGTGCAGACGTTTTGTTGATATTACGCGCTTGCTTCCGTTTTTAGAATGTTTTGTTGTCGTCATAACTGTCTGTGTTTATTGTGCTTGGGCTTTAATTTTGTGCTTGCATTCCTGGGCGTGTGAGACAGTGAAAAGGGGTGGCACTTTCTCTGCGTGGGTTTTGTGAATGTTTTGTGGTCTTTTTATTACTAGACAATGGTTGCAGCTGAGCAGAATCTTTTACCGCAGTAATTTAGTAATAACATACAGCTATAGAAAAAAACTGACAGCGACCCTAAGGACGGCTAATTGGAACCGTCTATTTGGAGGCCTATGTTCAAGCATTCTCATTCGCCTAATCCCGTATGGATAACACAGGTCTACTTTCGCACACCCACGTTGCATACGTGATGGAATTACATCCCACGTGATAAGGGACGACTTGATAAGAAAAGAGATTTGACAGGCGCTATCTAAATTCCGAAACTTATTGGAAATGTTGATGGTAAAAAGCCTTACTTGCGAAAATATACAGGCTGGTGCGCAAAATAAAAAAAAGTATTTTAACATAGTTTTCTGAAGATATACAAACTCCCACTATTATGAGGGATTAACATCGCGATCCCCGTAAAAATACCAAAGGATTGTTTGTTGTGTTTGCAACCGTTAAACAAACATAAAACGTCGCATACCAACACTGAGCAAATAAGATAAATCTCGTTTTGTTTAAAAGTCCGCGATGTACTCGCGGACTTTTAACTCATGTAATGTCCGAAAAATTCTATAGCAAACAATTACTTTCTACCACAGTAAATCTCTCGGAACTCATAAAAAACCGAATTAAATCAACACTAACAATTTGATCTATAAATATACCATAAAAGTTTTAATGAATTTCTTAAGCGCATGCGCAACCTAACCAAATCTCGGCGCGTTTTTCAAAGAACATCAAATAGAAGACGGACTTCCTGTCTGTCTTCTTAATAGTAAGTGGTTGAATACTTTCGGGAACGATATTTTATAACGATCCTTTGCCGAAAATACTTTGCCCAAAAAAGACATAATCGATCCGTTTGTCTAGTGGTCATGAGATTTAGATCCAAAACTCCTTTTTCAAGATAATAATAAAATTGTGACGTTTGTAAATTATCAAATCAAATCAACATCGTTTATTTGCATAAAATGTGGTGGGTACAAAAGATGTTATATATAAAATTCAGTGCAAAGACACATTCCGCCATGCACTGATGGCATGCAAATATTTAATGGATGTTAGTCAGTAACATACAATACCTAATATACAATAACAATTTTTAGGTATTTAATTCGAGATACCAATTTGAATCAAATACTGTGATATTGTTAAGCTCCCCTAACTCAAGTCCCCAACCCATCACATGGAACCTCATACTGTCTTTGGCAACTGTGGGTAGAACCCGTGTTCTACCCACAGTTGCCAAAGACAGTATGAGGTTCCATGTGAGAACGCGGCTGCTATAATGGTTTTAATTCCCGTGAATTAAAACCACTATAGCAGCCGCGTTCTACGTAAAAAGAAAATCAAAATTTCACTAAAACACGCCGTGTTTATAAGATGTTAGTGACGAAGACATGACACTGACATCGTTGGCAAATTAGGTCGGTGTGCTAAAAAACGTGAAGTTTACCATGTGTCTGATAATGACCTTGAGTTAGGATATGCTAATTACCTTGAAGTTTTGGAAGAGAGCTGATGAGGCGTTGATCTAATTTTGAACGATATAATCATTAATGATGTTTCTGAAAGCAAATAGTTTTTGGATGGGAAAAACGAAACATCTTAATATGTGCAAAAATGTGAATAGTTTTAAATAGACAACTTAAAATTCAACTATGACAAAAATATTTAATAAAGCGTTTACGATCCCATACCTTGCATGTCGGCTCATTATATTCCGACATTTTTCGTCTCATTGTTCAATTTCTCTCACGAACATTCGTTACCCGTATTCAGTATATTCAAATATGTGATAAAAAGATGCCGTGAATATTTTGCATTAATAATGTTGTTTAAACGGCGCTCGTGGCATGCCAAGCGATCTGAACGAGTGATGATGCATACTTCCTGTTGTTCCGAATCTTGGAGATATCTATTTAAGAATTACTTGTATTTCGTACCTTGTTGCCGCTCGGATAAGCCTTTGTCGGGTCCTGGGTAACAAATAGGGCCAAGGCCAACTCATCCTCTTCCATTAATCTTGGAATAATGGATTATGCGGCAGAGATTGGGGGCATTCACCTGCGCCTGTGTGTTAATAACGTCCTAAGGTCATCTATACACGCCCGTCGACTGTCATGCGTGGAGATTACCTGCAATATCTTACAATGCTTCGACTGTAGGCGGAAGAGTGTTTTGAATTCGAATCTTAGTCTCAGATATGTTAATTATGCCGACATTTATTCCTTGATAGTTCGGGATATCTCCATCAAAATAGTTGATAAGTATCGATTTTTTTGACTTTTATTGTATTCTTAGGATTCACACGCCCTTAATTTTCTTTGTTTTTCTAAGATCCTGTAATCGTCTCCAGAATAATTTTGAATACCAGTCTGTCAGCTCTGTTTATTCCGTCGACTTGTTCAGTCTGTCTTCATCGATCTAAGGCGTGTTTAAAATCTTATATTGTTTGCTGCGCCGCCGGTGCTGGATCAGCGATTATGTCCGGTCAAGCTGAACGGAGATATCGGCTTACGCGCGCTATTTCCTTATCAGGCCCTCGGACGGTGTTTGTTAAGTGAATCACTGAGGATTTATTCGTACCAGTTGGGATTTTGATTACGCAATTTATATTGTGCGTTAAAATTGAGAACTTTGTCGACTCATGAGATCATGGTTTATTTGAAGATGGCTCTTCAGCTGGAAGCGCTTTCTCAGACTGGAAATTGTATGAAACGTGGCGCCATGGCATATGGTTTCGCCTACCAGATGACGTGCCCTATTTCAAGCAAGTGATCACATACTTTGATGAGCAATTAAATCAATTTCTGCAAAATTGACGTCTGCAAAGTTTGTAGTCTAGTTAATATTGTAGTGCATGCTAACCTAACTAATATTATAAAATATATGAAAGTGTTTTCGCTTTCACGCTGAATTGCACGCAGATTTGTATGAAATTTGGCACATAGATACCTAGACCATGACCTGGATTAGGACATAGAATATTTTTATCCCGATATTCCCATGGGATCGAGATTTTGCGGGTGAAACCGCGGGGCCCAGCTAGTAGCTTATATTTTGAAGCAGATCGAGTACAACTCTACTTGTCATCTCTCATCTACGTAAGCTAGATAAACGAATGTCATTGTTGCGTTTAATGTTGATTATTGATTTTTTATGAATACTTTACTCGTATTTTCGTGTCTGGAAATAGAAATTATAGTTAATAACTGGTAATTTTCTCACGTAAGTGGCTGACTGGAGGAAATTGTGAACGAAGTGCTCTTAAATCGAAGTCTAACGCCTTGCCACTTGGCGCTACTTGAGAGAGACTGGTAGATTTAAGCTTTCTTTCAAAGGCTCTGCAGTATTTCCTGCTATGTTGTTGAGTCACAAAAAAAACCCATGTCACTGCTCTCATCTCGTAAATAATTTACAGTAAAATAAAACATCGCATTTTTGAAATCCCTAACAGTCTTTGGTGTCCCCTTTTAATGCTCTAGCAGCCATCATTTATGTATGGAAATTGACTAAACATTAAAGCAATTAGAGGCGATGACTTGCGAATACTAATGAGCATCTTAGTGCTCAAGATGTGTATTTGGCTACAAGCAACCTTGAACTGATTAATAAAGGAATATTTTTCTGTAACAACCAGATTCTAAACGAAATAACTGGACTACAAAAAAGTACATGATTTTTCATCATAGGGATCGGTCCCGTGTCTCGTAGCGAAAAAACTTGAAAATATGATTCAAATATTATGTATAGAACCTTGATCTTGAATATTGTTCGTCCTTGGTCAACCTTGATATCTGCTTATTAGTCGGCAAGGTTATGGAGCACATAGATAATTATGTTTTGATATTTTCCGTTTTCATGCCCCATTCAATGGGATGATTCTTTTACTAATTAGAGTCTACAAGAGTATTGTCTTGTCAATTCTAATAATAAAGTAATGACGAGTATGCGACTAGGTCAATAGTTGCAGTACGAAGTCTATATTGCACGTCATTATTTGAATTCACAGTCAATTTGTTCACAATGCTGCTATTGAATTTTACTGCTTTTGACAAAACTACTCGTATTTTAGAATTGTTGGCGCAAATATGGTTGCTATGAATGCCAACTTTTGGACAGCTTTCTAGATACCACTGTGAGTTGCCTTCCACCACTGAAACTGTTATCTAATTTTCTTCTATTTATCATCACAATGAGCCATTCGCAGTTCTTCAAAGTCATTTCTCAACTTAGGGTTGGGTAAGGACTAAGAATTTAAACGAAAAGAGCATGTTGTATTCGAAAAGCGTTCATTGAAAGAGACGCGTGGTTGCAACCTCAGTGGGGCTAATCATAATCTCCATACGTAAGTCATGATTCATGCGTCCTTACGTTGTTCGTATAGATAGTCTCGATGAAATGTCTGAGGTGGGGAGCTGGACTGGAAGCATTTTGTATTGCATTTGTATAGGAATGTTAGATCGGGCATTGCCGTAACGTGAATGATTGCGGAGTAAATTCAACGATAAACAAACAGTTGAGGCATGTTCCCCCTCCTGGAACACGGATAGCTCTTCGAGAGGGAGGGGCTGTAATCTACCACGCGGGCCCAAGGCGATTGGTAGATGTCACATGTCTTTGAATTTTTGGTTCTAGGACGTGTCGGTTTCCTCACGATATTTTTCTTCGCCATTTAGAGAGCAGTGGTGACGAAATTATTTACACAAAGTAAAGCACCTGCCTGGGTTCGAACCCACGGCCTTACAACTCGGTAAGTCAGAGCCGTTACCACTCGGCCACCACTGATACTCTATAATAAAATAGTTGAGGACACGCATTTTACGTAGGGATAATATATATATTATAAACATACCGGTCAGATAGTTCTTCAAAGCGTATATAATTTCTCTACATTGGAGCAACGATTTTCGCAATGACCTGCCTTCGTCATCATTTGAACTAAACTTAGGTACATTTTCCAATGCTTTAACAGGCTAGATCGTTCCAATCAATCATAAGTATCCAGATCAAGAAGGTTAATCTGCCTAGCCTTTTCTTAACTGTTTGGATCCAACATAGTTAAAATACTGAGATTCAGCTGATTATCAGTATTTTACATGGAGTGACTGCCTATCTGCCCTCCACAAGCCAGTTACTGAGTAACACAATACCCCTTGGTAAGGCTGGTTGTTCTGAACGGCTTAACGTGCTTTCCAAGGCACGGAAGGGTCTCGATGTGTAATGGATGGTCACCCATCCAGGTACCCACCGCGGCTAGCGTAGACTTAACGTTCGATCGACCTGCGTCGCTTTTATTATTTAGCCACGAGGCCCTAAGTTTAAGAAGACTAGTTGCAACTAAAACAGTTTGTAGCGACTGAACAGACCAATATATAAGACGGACGCAATATTAATGCCATTTGTAAAGAGCATCATGGAATCTGGCAAGATTACTTACTCGTAGTCTTGATGTATAGTTCCTGGTAAAAAGACCATTATTTATCAAGCTGCGGGCGGTCGCAAACCGAAAGCGGCTAATCTTTGCAATATGTAAGGCTTAGACTCTACTACTGTTGCCCAAAACTCCAGAATGTTCCGTATTACTGCGAAACCCGACAGTTGCACTCAAAAAAGCTGATACAACCATTACTTAGCTATTTCCTAATCTAATGTTTATCTCGGGAATAAATGTAATCGAAACGTTTCGTGTTGTAAAATCGATTACACTAAATGTTGAATGCAATTTATTGGGTGTTTATCGGCCACTCCTTTTTGTGAATATCTAACTGCACCTTGATTATGTTTGGTAGTTTTCCAAAAGATATGTTTCGGTAGGTACTAAATGGCACTGATTGGGTCTTAAGACGCTGACAACAGGTGAACTGCGGTCACTGTTACACTGCATACAAAAGAAAGAGAAACGCGATGACACAACGCTTGTAATTTATTGCAAAATATGATGCCTTTATCTATTTACTCAAAAATGAGTTGAGTAATCGAAAATAAAAAACAACCAAGTTCTGCATACAAATAAGATGTTCTTGTTAATAAGTAAATACCAACCGTACGATGATATTTAATACAGATATTTTGGATTGAAACCCAAAGTAAAGGGTTAGTTTACCGTTAATTTGTATCGAGATTTTTTTTTATAAACGTGTTTTGGTAACAATCAAGTTCTGAGAAATATGTTCAAGAATAACATATATTTTTTCCGCTACCACAAACTATATAGTTTTGCCATTTTTTTTGTTTAAGACAAGCCTACTTTTATCATTGTACCTCTTGTCAGCGCCTTAAATCAATTCTGCTTGAAAAACCCAAAAATATGTTTTAAAGTGTTACTAGGCACTGCCAGCTTATCCTGAATCATCGCACTCGTACGCAAAGGCCTCCTCCATGTCTTCCAGCTTTTTCGGTCCAGCGCAGCGGGGTAATCGCGTAAAACACTATCGGTAGCAATGGGTTTAATTTTGACAGTTCTACAACATTCATTGCGTTATTTACGTTGTCGAAATTTTTCGAACATATGAGGAACTGGATTAGCAAATACTTCAAAATCATTCAGATTCAAAATCAAAATCCTTTATTTCACATAAACCTACATGGGCACTTAGAAGATTGGTGCACGGTTCCAATTGGTCGTTTCCTATGGAGAAGAGCCGGCAAGAAACTGCACGGTTATTCTTTTAAAAATAATGGCTTTTACAATGTTTTCATATTACAGTGTTAATAGGTATGGGCGGGCAGTGGTTAGGATTGATAGTGTATTACACAATTAGGTGCTGGGTCAATGTGGACGATTGTTTGTTGGTTTTGTTCAACTCGTCCCGGCAACTACGCGATCTGCCGTGACTCCTTGCTTGGGCATGGTTCGACTTTGAAAACGTGTCAATAAAATTTAAAGCCTACATTCCCCTTGTTGCAGGTTGAAGAACGCAAGCGTGCGATATGGGAAGCATCAATATCGCGCCGCGAGGCGTTGCTGCAACGAGAACGCGATCGGACGGAGCGGCTGGATCGACAGCGCGCCGCTCGCTCCGCTCCCCGGCCAGCGTTCGCTTTCGGCTCGTCCACACCTCGGCTACTAGAGCCGGTAGACTCGGCTGGATTCTTCTGGGCCGCGCGCAGGTTAGATTTTGTTAACTGTTACTGTGTCTGTTACGGGTCGCGTTGCAGTTGATTGTTGCAGCGTGTTGCAGGACATATTACAAGTTGCGCTACTTAAAGTTGTTTATGTTCATTTTTAAATGAAACAGTATTATTACCTTTTACCTTTGGTTTTTACATAAAATTTGTATTTGCTGTCACCGGACTTCGCTAAATAAAGATAAGACTAATTCTGCAATATTTTGATTGCCATAAAAAGTAATTAATTGGTTTACCGAAACAATTTTTGTGTTGGTATTGTTTTCATAAACAATGATTATTGACAATATTTTGACGATCTTATTCATAAAAAGTTATCGAACATCTAAAACCTATTTTAGTTAAAATATGTTTTGTCACTTTCTAACAACACAAAGGTCAAAGTGACAAATAAGGACAAATGAACTTTAGCAGCTTTATTTTAACTAAAACAGGTTTATAAGACGTATATTATGAATAAGAGCCTTTGTTTAGAAAACAAATAAAGTTTGAAACTGTTTTATGAACTTGTAATTAATTACCTACTTAACTAATTTATTTGGGTAAACGTATATTAATGAAAACAAATATGCGATTTAGTTATGATCTCCATTTATTATTTAAGAAGCTAATGTTTTTTATTTTGGGTTATTTTAATTATCAAAACTTAAGTATCTAATTAAAGCTTTCCAGATTTACTCGCTTTTGCTTTTTTTTGGGTCCCTTACGGTGTCGGTAATACACAACTTACGACAGAACCCCAGTAAATAACTACCTATATGTCCATTTTTTTCATTTTTTTGTGCACTAATTGTGTTTTTTTATTTTCCTCACCTCCAGTACCAACCCCATAGATCAGATGAACTTTTTTGAATCACTGTAAGCAGGTTTTTTTTTTCAAACTTTTTGTTGTGTTTATTTTTTTATTTTACTAATTTGAAATGTTGTTTTTTTTTTACTAATTTTTGTTTTTAATCATATTTGTTTTAAAATTTTACATGCAATGTAATGCTATAGAAGTATTCAAGTTGTAAATAGCTTAAATTAGCTGGTTTAGCAAAAAAAAAAACTAGATAATTTTGTAATTGTAGATTATTTGTAGTAGCGTAGTGTGCATGATACAAGCATGATTTGTGTTGGATGTTTTTAATATTGTCTCATAATCTCGTAATTTTATCTTGACCATATAAAGGTACCTTAATTAAGGTATTTAATTATTTACAAAATTATCAATTCTTTCGCAGAATTACCCTACTCGTGACTAGTGTACTTAACTGAAAGAGATGGAAGAGCGGAGTCTCCTAACACAGGCAATGTTAGCTTAAAAGGAGGCTCCTAACACTAAACCCTTTTTTATAAAATGAAGCTTAAATAAAAACTTTATTATTTATTCCCTATTATTACATACTTATTAATTACATTTTAAAAATAAACAAAATAGTGGTCGATCGGCATCAGGAACAGGGTCGAAGCTGCCGGTGGCCAGGGCTCTAGAGAGAGGAACCTCCTCACTATATAGTTATATACGTGCCGTGTCGAGGAGTACTGCTTTCTGAATCAAGCCCTTGACCCAGCCGCCCAATGAGAGCCTCCTGAGGTGTTGGTCGAGGCTTACTAAAACTTTAGTAGATACAGTGGATGACCAATATGGGTTTTTCTTTAACCAATTAAAACGCGTATGAGTCTTTCCAACTATCCGTAGTCAATACCTACCTATACCCCAAGGCCTTTCATTGGGGCAGTCCTATAAAAGACCAGTAGTAGACAATACGACGACAACCATAAATAAAAGGAAATTTCTTTGAATTTGATCCAGTAATTAGATTAATATACCAGAAGCGACAACACTGATAACGATATTTCAAGATCGTTTAGATAAGCAAGGTAAAGTGTTTATTATAAACTTAGCTGATTTCTACGTTAATATTTATGTGTTGATAGAATCGGTTCGAGGAAGAACCAAACCATATAAAGCTTGTTTGTAAGATCTCATAATTTGAGTTGAAAATTGGTTGACATAATTATCAAATATTTATAATTAAGTAATCGAAATTATAAAAGATTTGCCAGCAGATAAATAATCTACCAAAATTTTTGAAATATTTCTGGATACTGGATTAAACTATCTACCAACCACACACGAACCTTACGAGATTAACCCACAATCTACTAAACCAGCACTGGGCCCGCGTGGTGGATTACAGCCCACTCCCTCTCGAAGAAGAGGCCTGTTTCCCAGCAGTGGGAACGTTATAGTTTGATAGGGCTTAGCTACTAAACCAGTGGGGTAATTGCGTAAAACACACTATCAGTAGTTCAGTAGCAATGGGTTTCATTTTGACCGTTCAACAACATTCATTACGTTATTTACGTTGTTGAGCAGACATATTTTTCGAACAATTATATGAAGCAATGGATTAGCAATATCGTTTGTTATTGTTATTTATTATAATTCAATTTTAAACGAAGCAATTGTAACAAAATTGCCTAGGATCCGAGGGAGTGGTGCTAAACATTTTGGTAATAAGCAATCTTACATTGAAATACACAACCAATTCGAAAATCAAGCAGAAATAACCACAGGGCCATATACTCAGGAAGATTAGCCGAAGTTCACACGAGAAAATCCTGTAAACACGTTTTAGTTGACAACAAAACGCACAAAAGGTCGGGTTTACTAACATATTAATGCGCGCAAAACATAACAAAACGAACCACCGACCGGTTCTCAGTCAGTTACATTTTTATGATAATTTTACAACAAACTTGAATAAATAAATATTGCGTTGAGTGAGAGTGGTCTTGGTGCATATTGTTATTGTGTATCTTGTTTATTTACTAGGAGTTTTGTGTTCATTGATGGCTATTAAGCCATACTTACCAGAGGGGTACAATTCCCGTATTTTTAAGACCGTACGCATTCTACTGTCTCAATCTGTCAAAATACCACAAATTTTTGTCAAGGTTTTGACATTGATTTTTGCTGAAATGAGGTTGCTACTAAATTTTGGACGTTTTTAATTAAATACGTGAATTGGCCACTCCACATGAAAGAATTAATTAATAAAATGCATTGACCTCAGCGTGGTTAAACCAGACTCGATTGAACCCGAAAATTCACACTAGCTCCTGGAGCCTCATGTTTCATAGGACTACACCTTTGTATATCAAAGAGTAGACCGGGGGGTGCGATAATGGAAGGGAAGACGTGCTCATATGATATGGAAAGATTATTAGTGCCGTACCGGATATGCATCCTTGAGCAAGCATTGGAATAGTGGATAGACGGGTGATATTTATATATGGGATCATTTAACACATTTTTGGCATCTTTTAACAGCGTCGCCGCCAGGGTGGTGGTTAAAGCTAGCCACCACTCCACAGTAGGAAAATTGGCAACGTTTGTGTTGTGATGGGAATCGCACCTTTAGGAGTCTCTAAGTTGCACATATGGATCGATAGCGAGTACAGAGCTCTCTGTTTTTAATCTTTCTTTCTCTTTCGTGTGGTTAGTGACTAACTTGGTGTCAAAGTTTTTATGCCGCTCATGGGCCTCTGATTTGGCTTCACATGACGTTGAGAAATATCTCTCAGGCATGGTTTCCTCACGATGTTTTCCTTCACCGTTTTTCAAGCAAGTGATAATTATACAATACGCACATGAATCCAAAAAGTCAGAAGAATCCATTCATTAAGACGAACTACGGTAGCACCGTAGGATTTCCTCTCTTACAAATTTATAGCAGAGAAAACTTCAAAATTTTTGGTCCGAGCGCCTCATAGGACCATTCAGTGTTGTACACCTAATAAAATAAGAATGCTTTTATTGATAAAAATAAAATTATTTAGAAAGAGTGTTTCTGCAATAACACAGCTAAGGGCAATGTCAGCTAAGCGTAAATAATTGACGTATATGTCACTCACAAAACTCACAATCGATAAATTCTGCTTACTGCGTGGCGTCCTGTTATAGTTGTCTAGACTTTATTAACAGAATAAAATTCTTACATGCAACTAGTACTTATACTGAAATGTTCTGCGACATTTTATTCTTTACAGACAATCTATCATCATAATCTACGGCAGCCTTTTTCCACCTTAGTAGCTGGAAAAAAGCTGCTAAACACTCAAGACTCAGTAGTCAGAGTATACGCCTCCTCCCCTTCGTGCCATGCTTCCCTGTAGCCTTAGCATGGCGCTTTCTATTTCTACTGTAGAATAGAAATAACTTGTCTACCCTTCTCGGTAGAAAACTGTCAACTTTCTACACGGAAACGTCATTTTTGTCTACTCTTCCGTCGACAAAACGCTTCTCTGCGGTTCTCGTGCTAAGCCTGCAGGGGGTCTACTCCGAAGTATCGGCCGAATGTTCGGTCGTTTCTTTACTATGGCTAACGATCGCTGACTACGGCGAAAAAAAAAAAAAGACTGTCGAAGAGTTATGCCGAAGTCAAAACTGGGACTTGAAGTCGGGTAAGGTCTCAAAGTCAAAAAAGGAAACTTTGAAAGTTATAAAACCGCCGAACATTCGGCCGATACTTCGGTTTAGCGCTTCGGAGTAGACCCTGGTCTGTGCGAGTCTCATCCAGGTCCTCCCCGCGTTTTTTTGTAGATCGCCGACCCACCCATCTGGCTATGGGTCTGTAATCCTAGATAATATGTATATATTATCCAGAATTCCAGTCCCATAGCCAGATGATAGATAAATTAGTACCCTGATGAAGGTTTAAATAAAGCAAACTTCACTTCATCGTGTCTGAGGTCCCAAATGAGCCAAGAAACAGTGCAAGTGCACCTCTGTACTTATCAAACTCAAACTTCAAGCATTTATTTAAATTAAACTAATTACAGGTACTTTTGAATTGTCGAGGGGTCGGGTCGGTCAGTCACAGCTAGTTGCCCTTTCCAAAGCGTAGTAGGTTCCTATGGAGAAGAGCGGGCCAGAAACTCGACGGACTCTTAATTATTTGAGTATGTAAGATCAAATTCGCCACTGGTGCGCAACATTTTGCCAAACGCAGTGAAAATCGTTACGTAGACATTAATATATTAATACCCTCAAGTTCAAGTTCGGGTGCATGTCAATAAACTGCGGTGTCTGGGTGCAGAGCAGACGGCCCAACCCTCGGGGGTGACGCATATATTGCTTTATTATAGCTAAAAGCACGGTTGAAAAGTGAAAAATGGTTGTAAAAATGTTCCAAGAAATTTGAGTGTTTACAATTTTATATAGTGGTTTTGCAGCGAATAAATAAAATAATACTAAGGAACTGTTTTGAATAATATAGTTTAATACAAAAAACTATTCAAAGAGTACTTTGAATGATCTCCATCATGAAATACGTTTTAAATAATGAAATTATAAATAATTTCAGAACTTGAATAAAACATTTTTGGGGTGATTGAGTTACAGACTACTTAATATTCCGTAAACTTCCATTACAATGTATTTGCGTTGGAAAACATAAATTTTATTACCAGAATGTTCTAAGTCATCATGTAGGTAAATTGGAAATAAATCCTTGTATGAAAATACAACCACGTTTCTAAGAATGTCGTACAGAACTCATTAGAATAATTAGAATACTTGTTTGTATGCTTAACTTAGAGACGCAATCTCGGAAAATGTTGAAGAGATTTTGACGAGTTTTTCATTATTTATTTCCGGTAGTTTAGTCTATAAGAACTTCACTAGAAAACAGGTTTGTAGAGGTCAGATAGGCTGTCGCTCCGTGTAAAATATGGGTATTCATCTGCATCCGATTAGAGTGGAAGCCGACCTCTCAATAGTTGGGAAAAGGTTAGTCAGATGATAATGAGCTCGACTGGAAACTGTCTTACAGCGTGAAGCAGCTGACGACAGCTGGATCTTTGATCTTCTAGCCCCATTGCCGGACCCTATCAGAATACCAGAGCTGCGGTATTTGTTTTTCTCTTTTTTTTTTTTGCAAATATCACAGCATCTTGCTGTGATGGAGCCTTTTTGGACTCGCACAGGTCTTCTTTTAGTTTTTTGTTTTCACTATTAAGTTAGTTTTAATGTTCTTTTTTTATCGTTTTCATGATTTTGTTAGTTTCAATATTCTTTTTTATTGTTGTGTTTCCTGTGCGTGTCCCAAATAAAATATTTTTATTTCTTTCTTTCATTCATTGTGCTTGATGACTAGAAGGTTTGTTCCATTAAGGGAAGTGTCGGCACAGTGACGAAGAAACGTCGTTTCTAAAGTCGCGGAAATTTTTCGGTAATCCCCACTATTGTTGAAGTGAACCACGTTATATTAGCTTAGCTATATCGAAAAACAATTTTAGTTTTTGTTCCATCGAATAAATTAATAGTTTCGGTTTACGAATCACTAGTTCAAAGCGGGCGTAATTGCTCATGTATTTTAAGAGAACATAATTGTCTAAATCTAATTCCAATAAAAAAATAACAAAATTTAATTTCATAAATTCTTTGGTCCGGAGACTTGCCTTGATGACTCATAAGTGGAACATTTATCTTTATGTATATGATTATAAACTAGTTTGTTAATTGATAACAAAAACAGGCGAGTGCAGGTGTGCCAATAAAATGACCATACACCTGGTGACTAAAATAAATGGTTAAATATAATAGTCTACATGATCTACATGGTCATTTTTATGAGGGTGTGTGCTTCAATGTACATTTGGATAGGGAAATTTATTGTTAAGCAGTTAGACCCTACGTTTTCTCAGCAGTAGTGGTCCAGTGGACAGGACTGTGACTTACAAGGTGTAGGTCGTAGGTTCGAACCTAGGCAGGCACTTTACTTTGGGTAAATTATTTCATCACCACTGGTCTCAAAGCGGTAAAGGAAACCGGCACGTCCTAGAACCGAAAATTCGAAGAAATGTGACATCCACTAACCCAACCCGCACCGGGCCCGCGTTGTGGATTACGGCCCAATCCCTCTCTCAGAGATGAGGCCTGCGTCCCAGCTGTGGGAACATTATAGGCTGATTATGCATCAATTTCCCGTGTTAAAGCCTTGTTCAAAACAAAGTCGTTTGAATATACGGTTGTAAGTTAGTAGAATACCTATTTGCTTATCAAGACTACAGTAAAAAAAAAGAAATAACATGCAGGCAGAGCCAGCTAACGCAATATCATTGAATGTTGACTGCACCTGCATATTCCGCAAAGTGCAAAGATGTTTATTATCTGACTTCATACTAAAGTCTCTTGTTGACTGTACCGGTAACATCTAGCATAGAATAGTTTGATACTTTCTTTGAAATAACTTTGGTAAAATGTTCGGAATTTTAAATCTTGGGCCCGCATTAACGAAAATACTAATAGTTCTGCGAACAGTAAGCCTCGGAACCACAACATTTTTCGCAACAATTAATATACCACTAAAGTTGATATATTAACAAGAGCAAATTTCGTCAGACCTGAAGGTCTGTGTCCCATTTTAGCACTCAATCAGCATAGGAAAAAATAGGAAACAAGAGCGTAAATAAAGCCGTCCCTTCCATACATAGACAGAAGGTAGTCGTCAAACTCCGAATGCTCACTATAATAATATCAACTCGTCATTCATCAGATAGGATCCGACCCGCGACTTATTAATCAGTAACTATATTGAGCATGAAATTAGGACATCTGTTCAACTTACACTGTATGCCAAACAAAATGACACACCATTTATGTCACGATTAAAACCGTCGTTACAATTTTTTGCAACTGGCAATATTGTTCAGTACTTCCACGTGTTTTATATTCTTAAATTCCATAAGGTATACTGGTTTACACACCTGTTAAATTGTCTTACAGTCCCAATTATTAGATACCTTTGGAGACAAAAAGGCGAGAGGTAAGGTAGTGTCGTTGTCCTTTACGTCCTAAGGCGCGGGCCATACAAAGGAGACTTGTGACGAGGACGCGAGAGATGGAAAAGCGACTCGCCTGCGTCTTGTCCTATCTGTATGTTTTGAGCCAGATCGCGTTTTATAATTTTGTATGAAGAATAATAAAATACGTGAAAGGGACGTCGCGTCTGCGTCCCCCCCGCGTCTTATGAGTCTTCTGTGTGGCCCGCCCCTAAAGTATGGAGGTATTTAGAAAACCGTTGTAATTAAATGAAAAAAAAATAATCAAATTGCTCTGTGCGTTGCTACTTAGTTTCTTTGATTAGGTAAGATTTATCGACGTTTATGAGCGTTTATTTTTATAAATTGTGTAAGTTTATTTTTTGCCAATCTATTTTATAATAAATTTTCCGCGATGCGTATCTGTTGTGATTAGATAAGCAACTGTTTTTAGTTGAATTACAATGTCACAATTTATTTTATTGACATTTATAATGATATCACTTCATCACTTGTCATTTGATCTACTTAATCATAGTTAATTTAATGTGACTACTGCTATGTTAATGGAACTGCCTCGTTGGTCTAGTGGTCGCAGGTGCTGCTGCTGAGCAGCAGGTCTTGGGCTCGATTCCCAGGTCGGCCAAAATATTATGATATTTGATTGATGTTCATACCAAAACCAATGAACCCACATACCCCTTATTCAGGGTGTGCATACGTAGTAACCATATTATGGAGGTAATCGTTACGCTTGGTAGAATAATTAGTAATCAAAGATATTAAAATTATAGCAGTGTTTAGTATCTTAAGGTTGTTTACTCATAGCCGTCCTTTTCCTACACCTAATAATATCCGTATTAATAAACCACCTTTCATATTTGAAGAGCTCTACTTCACTTATACTAATAATACCTGGGGATTCACAATTATTTACATCAATAAAATTAACATTCGATAAACCATCCAAACAACTATAAGATTAGTAATATAACCTAGATGAGGCTGGCCAAGAAACGTAGGGATTGGCACAAGAAAAGAGAGGCCTGTGAGGATAATGATGGCCAAATTCATAACAGCAAACACGAGCCAAATAATTGCCATCACAAAAAAAGTCTTTCTTTACATTACCGACCAAATTAATACACCCAGCCGTAATGATACAATTCAAATTTCGCTTAATCACTGAACATAACGTGTTGGTAAACCATAAAGCTTATTTGGAGTTTATTTTGGCTTTCAACTCTGACATTCCAGATTCTAGACTTAGAACTATTTAGGTCACATGCCTATGCCGTGTTTAGTGGAGCGGATTTTAATTAAGAGTCTGGACGCCGTGTTAATGTAAGCTGCCATGTTTTTGTCTGTTTTATTTCTGAAAAGAAAGCCTAAACAATCGTAGATGAGGTTTTAATGGGAAATACCTGCTAAGAGGATAGATCCCCTTTTCACTTGCCCGTTGAATTAATGAAATACTCAATATATTATATATTTATTGCATTTCACAATGTGAACTTAGGTGGCAGGCTTACAAAGACATGCTCATTGTTGACCATGTCGGGCACAGCAAAGCAGGATCTCTCCTAGTTTAACCTTCTTCCTACGACACCTTCGTTGTTAAACTTCCGAAGAAGGTTTTAATCATAGAACGCGACTGGTTAAAGGTTGATTACGCAATCACTTGTTAACTTAGTTGACCTCAGTAAGTTCTTCTTAAGTGGTCCTTATACTGTCAACTTACACGTAATTATTGACTTCGAACTTACTATACTTACAACTACATTCAAAATAACCTAGCTGTACTAGTTCATCTGGAAGTTCCGCTTTGAAGGAAGTTAGGTGTAAAGCATCATGCACCAATGCAGAGAGAAAAGACGGCCTAAGCAATTAATAAAAGTTCAATATTTTACAGCAGCCAAGTTCTGACGCATTCCGTGTTCCATATTGTTTGTGCTCATACTCCTTAAACATTCCATCGCAATCATTTACCGTAAATCAACACGAAAAATTAATTTCCATAATTCTCATTAACACTTTAATACAAAACCATAATAATGGCCCTTCGAACAAATACGGGTCCTTGTCAAGGGCGTTAACTAGATTATAACAAAAACGACCTCTCTTCATGTGACACGCCTCTTAATTACTCTATAACACGAAATTCAAACTTAAACAACACGCGAATTATACTAAAATAGCTTTTATATCGAAGTGGTAAAGTGCATGTTTAGAGAAAATTAATTTATGTAAATGTTGGTGCGTTTGATAGTTAGATAGTGAGAATTGTGATTCTTGGTGAAACATTAATCCATCATTGGTTCTTGGAATAGATGTGAGTAATGGAGACGAACCTAGTTCTGTCCTCGTTGCATCAAGTCTATTAGAGCAAAATGACACTGTATTTAAAATAGAATAATAGTCAGTCATATTTTAAACCTGCCTGCGGGTTAAAAATCATACCAAAAATGTACGTTCCAAATGCAGTTCATTCAACGCACTAAACAGTATTTGACGATTTCAAATACAAGGAACACAGCCAAAATAAACACAACGAATCGTTTAAATATTACGTAAAATGTACGTTATAGGAAAACCACTACAAATTCATAAATAAAACTGTGGTACAATTATTTTGGCCTACACTGTACCTAATGGACCAACGTTCCCGTTTTGTCGTAAGTCAAAGAACGGAAGTGGGTCAATATTGCTCGACCACACTGTACCAGTGACACTACTTTAGCACTAACTCATTCTTGCGGTGCAGTACCGTAGAGTCGTATATGGGGTTATGTAGGCCACAGGCCTAAGTGATGCTATTGGAGCCTAGTGGACGGCGTAACGTAATAATTGGTAGCCAAAAATGCAATCTGCGTTTTTGGCTGATTACACTTTCGTAATTATAGCGAGTTTATGATAACTGCTGATTGGTTCTGTTAATTTGTAGTTGATCCTTTCGTTTTGTTTGTTAATCAAACCGACGATGTGCAGATATTTTCGGGGGGAAATTACACCCATCTGTGAGTAGCAACTTCTTTTTTTTAATATAAAAGCTCACGACTGTATTCCCCGAAGGGTTATTCAGAGGTGTACCTATCTTGCCAGTTATGTTTAAATCCCATGTATAAGGGGCGAGTCGGGGCCCAAATCCAGACTTCGGGCTGCTACTGAGAAATTTGGGATGGAAAACCCAATAACACTGTCCGACCTGGGAATCGAACCCTAGCTCATGCTCAGCAGTAGCGCTTGAGACCACTACACCAAAGAGGAAGTTTTTTTTTTTTAAACAACCCTTTTTTTCACTCTTCTGTGCAAAGTTCTTCTGCAAGTAACTTCGAAAAAATTCAAATATTTTAGCATCTAAATCTGTCCAGTGATAGATGAACGATCTATAGTTCTATGTCATCACCTATACTATTCCAATTCGGTAATTATCTGCTCTAGATCAATGTCTGACTGTTTGGGGTTACCTAGTTGTGCCACACACATCGCATTCGAGTATCAGATATAACATCCGAATTGGATGCAAGCCTAGTACAGAAGTGTATATTATATGAGTTAGTACCTAGCAGTGGCGAGACTAGGCATTTCGTAGGAGAGCTGAAGAAGAAATTGTTCAGTTCTATAATTACGTCAAAATTAATTTAAGTACCCAGAAATAAAAATAATTTCTTTACTTTACTAAATGTAACACCATCCGTCGTCAAGTAGCAGAACCAATGATACGCTATCAATACCCAAAAAAAACTTTTAAATGCATTACAGAAATAAACTTCGAATATTAATAATAATTTTTAATTATTATTGAAATATAAAGAATCGAATAAACTGCGTAATATTCCTCTATCTCGTGCTCGCCGAAGCATTTTTCTATGTCTGTCTCGGTCAGAACCCGATAGATAGCGAGTTACTGTCGTCCATATCAAGCCGTGGTAACCTTAAGTGACGTCGCGACGGGATCGCTATTTAATACCGGATTATTTAGAACAATCTGTGTTGTTGTTGGAATTCAAAGCTACGTATTAAAACCCGTAGTACTCGTATATCTATATTATTGGGCAATCGTAGACACTACTGAATGTGCTATTTTTCAATGGTGAAGGTGAAGTTGCTCTTCCGAAGGGAAGCCGGTAGGAATGGAGTTGTTAGCGCGCTACGCCTCTGGTACCTAGTCTATTGATAAATACTAATATCCCAATCTGCCAAACAGCAAATCGGAAACATACATTTAATCCTCCCTATCCATTACATCACCTAGACACCTATTCATAGTCAGCTTCCTATATTAATTCTTCATTTGCAAAACGAAATCCTGGTGACATCCAGACCACGTCCGCGACTTCCGGCGTGGTTTACTGACCTGATGACGTCAATAAACCACCATTGTCTTGCACACAATGGTCTTATATCGGCTAATTTGTCAATAGGGATATTTTTTTGTTAATTATGCAATTTCTCGGTCGGTGATCATGTCAGCGTTATGTTTGGAGATGGTTCGAGAAGGTCTTTGCATTTCTGGCTTTGCTCTCCACTATTCCAATGCTTGCTCAAGGATGCATATCCAGAACAGCTCTAATAATCCTTCCATATCCCAAGGGCACGTCTTCCCTACCATTATCGCGCCCCCCGGACTACTCTTTGATATGCAATGGTCTCTGTAGTCCCATGAAACAAGAGGCTTCAGGGGCTGGTATGAATCTTTGGGTTCGTTCGAGTAATCGAGTCTGGTTTAACCACGCTGGGGTGCATTTCATTTATTCATTCAGTCATTGATTAAAAACGGTTTACCATGCTCCTATGGACTTTGATTTTTTGGGTTTGGGTAGTCCGGTAAAATACTTAGATGAGGTCCTCTTCGAAGGTCTTCTGAGAGGCTCTTAACACGATCTATCGTCATTAGCTAATTGGGTATGGATGTATGAAATATTACAAATTATTATCTCCTATCCTAGTGAGGATTACCTCGTGACCGGTCGACGGGTTTTGAAATATGTTTGGTGGAGGGCATTCTTGGTGATGGTTAATGTCTGTTTATTTACTATATTATCAGCTTTACTTTCGTCAGAACAGGAGGTATAATACTGTATGTAGCCAAAATAAGGTGTAATTACATGTAAAACTTAGGACCTGTTCATACAATGACAGTTCTAGGTCACATCAACAACATCTTCAATTCATTGATTTCATTACTTGATACTCGATTCACAAATACAGCCATCTACATCGTCGTTAAGAAAATGTAGGTCATCGCATAGGTGCCCATTAAGTATTTATGACTTCTTAACATCCACTCTATTACCATTGTAGAACTATAGGTATTGATCGATAGACCCCACACAATAATATATGTCCATCGTAAAAGAAATTAGCTTGTAAATGAGTTCAGCGATAATAATACTCAATAATGTTTAGATAAAACAAGTCTAGGATTATCAATAGGTGAAGGTTTACTTCCTGTACCATTCTTTAACGATTACGGAAATAAAAAAAACATAACATAACATCACGCCTGCATTCCCCGAAGGGTTAGGCAGACAAACACCTATTGTTGACCCACATTTCGTGAGCTATGTTAAAGTCCCATGTAATAGGGAGCGATCCTATTGCCATCAACCGAGCACAGATCCAGGCTTCGGGCTGCTACTGAGAAATTTCAGATGGAAAAACCCAATAACACTGCCCGACATAGGAATCGAACCCGGGACCTTATTCGCAGCAGTAGCGCTTGCGAGCACTAGACCAGAGGCAGAGGAAGGAGACTAGAGGCAGTAAAATGCGTAATAAACTAAGATATACGCGGATTTGCTTTCGTGATATTTAAAATTGTAATGAAGAGATACTACATGATAATTAGGTTGATATAAAATTTCCCTGTATGTAACTATACTTTTAGGTGAAGGTTACTGTCCATTCATATAAGGCCAGACACAGTTCATCCTTTTATAGTAAGGAAGTCTTCGTAAGTCCCTAAAGTTGCGTTAATTAAACACCTTATCACGCTACCTCTTTAGAGATCTATTGCTAAAACCGTAAATATTTTATCTTAAAAAAAGACAGACTTATCCTATGTAGGCTCAAGTAGAAAATTTATTCCTTCATTAATTCTCCAAAGAAAATCTATATTAGAAGAAGACCTGTTGTAGATATGTCGCAGGCAGATTTTATGTTTCGTCATTATACAAACGACGCCGTTCGTTTAAAAACGCTCGTAGTTATGAAAATTGACAACTCGTTCAATTGTTATAATTTAGACATGCAGGGCACCCCGACCAAATGGGTTGTTAGGTTAGAACTATATGTTGAAACGGAACCTCACCTCCGCCTTCGCAAGTGCGGAACTTCCGCAAGAAATCGTACCTCCACTTCTGTTTACGTTACGTCAACGCGCGAGGAGCGCCACTGGGCGATGCGCCGCCTTAAGCCTAGCGGTTGAGTCTTCTGCACGAAATGGTCAGAATGTGTAGTTGTGCAGCGGGCATCCGGGTATGAGTGGACTAGGAAATTAACTGTTAATGTACTTTGATGTACCTATTTTGAATATAGACTTTGAATATGATTAGGTAGATTTTATTTCATTAAAAACATTACCCTCTTGCTGGGGTAGTCGGGCAATAATGAGAGGTCAAGCTCTTCACCTCCGCATCCGTCTCTGCTTCTGCTAAAAGAACCTCCGTTACAACTCTAGTTAGAACTACCACGAACCACGCGCGAGCCGAGCGAGCGGTGTCGCGGTAGCGGCCGGCGAACGCCTACTCATAACTGCGAGCGTTTTTAAAAAGCGGAATCATACAAATTGCCTGCGACTGATACATTGCGTGCCGTTTATGTAGAAGTGAAGAACGTAGGTATTAGGAAGTAACCATAATTGTATACATTTACGGTACCTACTACAATCTTTAATAGCAGTACCCATGTATGTATATTGAGTAGAGTAAATCAACGTAATGTAAATTGCCTTCAAGTGTTGATACGCCTATCTAACAGCTTACCTATAATTACATGTATGGTGAATGTTAATAGCAATATCATAACGCTTTGAACATGGCTAGACTTGCAGCAGTCGAGCGTTATGTTCGCGGTCCAAACCCGGAACGCAGAACGCTTTATGGCTTTGTAAACTTGCGATACCATTTCTGTTTGCCCGAAGTCAATGTGGTTCAAATAATTAAGTCAGTTGTGCCTTTATAATTTAATTGTAATTAAGTAAAGGTATCTGCCTGTTCGAGTATCAATTATTAAAACAATGATTTTATCACATTCAAATGCAAGAAAGTAGACTACCATAATAATTTAATTAGATAAAGTTTAACAGCAGCTCGTTGCATCTGTTATGCCAAATTAACCCTTACTACATCCGTCATTGCCTACGATTAATATCTAATATCGTTTGTGGTATGTTTTCAGGGCGGCATCAACTACAAATGTGATGTTCGCGTCTGCGCCGCTCACGAGACGCGCTTCTGCGTTACAGCTGGATTCCTCAGACACTGATAACAAAGGTAATCTAATCATACATGACATTTATTTAACTTAATTTCAACTGCAACAGGATATAAGTATCTATTACCGCAACAGTCGCCTATGTGAGTACTTAAATTGCTCGACAGTGCATAATTAACCCTAAATGATGTTCTACAGCTTACCAAACTACGATAGCGCAGTTTGGTAAGCCAAACTGCGCTATCGTAGTTTGGTAAGCTGTAGAACTTATCCCCTGATTGACTTACTAGTGGTACTCCACGGCTCGTTGCGATACCTGCATGAAACAATACATTATGTATTGGTAGAGATGAATGAAGCACAATTGTTTGTACTTTCTATAATCGTTTTCCTTATTCATGCTGCTATGAAGGAGCTGTGATGTTTATGAGTTTCTGTAAGTCCTATTTATATTTTACTTTAAAACAAAATGTTATGCATTAGAATACACACAGGAACATGTCATCAAAACTTTATACAACGTGCTAAAAAACATAATTACTTATCTGATGATAGGACACGTTGGTTATATGCCTACAAAAAACAATATTTAGGACTAATTCGCCTTATAATCCCATTGTACATTACACTAATGGCCAAAATAATTGTCTCCATATTTTAATTATCTTCAACACAACTGAGTCACCCTGCATAATTCTCTATTGTATTGAGATCGAGTACGTCGCGACCTTGCAAAAGATTAAGAAAAGATTATGCTAATTCGCTGTGTAAGCCGTCCGGTGAGGCGTTACACTTTGATCTGCACGTATGTGTAACTCAGTTTAGCGTGAATGATTACGTTGACAATGATGGTTGAAATGCTGAGCAATGATGTTTTCAGTGTATTTCGTTGTGTATGTTTTTCTGAGATGAATCTTTGCTATAAACGTAGTCTTGAATTATTTGATGACATTTTTCTTACCTTGGCATGGGACAAATGAAACATGCACTTTTTTGAAGCAAGAAAGTCTGGACATAAAATATTGATCCTAGGTTATTTTGAAAAAGGGCTAGGATAGTTTAGTTTATATTTGAATTCGAAATCAGAACAATTAAAAATCCATCTGTTTAAATGTTTGTTGGACTACGCTCAGTATGCTCTGTACTATCACACGTATGGAAAGACACCACTGCTATATTTTTCAATCTATTACACTGTCATCTAACTCTTCTTTTTACCTGCAATTTTAGACGAACCCGACCGCACTCCCCAACCCATGATGTGGTCATCTGTCGCACGACGGCGCACAGACCTAGTGCCCACCGTGCCCGCGCCGCGCGCGCCAGGTAGGGCATACAGCATGACGCGCCTGGACCGGCTGCCGGCGACCCGGCCGCTACACTCCGCCTCACCGTCCATGCATCATCTCAACAGGGCCCGTAAGACCATGAAGAAGCTTTGGTTTTGTCGCGGTTGCTTCGCTTGGTTTCGACGTTTTTTGGGGACTTTAATAGTCAATTAGGGGTTCAACGCTTCGCTCTAAAGTATTGGGGGTGACACGCTTCGCTTGTTTGGGTGCGCTGTGCTGTGGAATGATGATGATGATGAATGTGTAATAAAGTTTGATGTAAGAGTGCCAGGATACGCAAGTCGAGAGAGTTAGTGTGAAGAACTATAGTTTCTACGTCTTAAGTAAATGATAGAGCATACTCCGTGAAGTCTTATGACCATGCAACATCTCAACAGGGTCCGTAAGACCAGAAAGAAGCGCTTTGGTTTTGTCGTTGTGCGGGTTGCTCTGGTTTTCGACGTTTTCGGGGCTTGGAAAACCTTTTGAGAAGTAGTCGATTCGGGTATTTGGGGATACGACGCTTCGCTCTGCGAGTATTTGGGGTGTCACGCTTCGCTGGTTTGGGCGCGCTACGCTGTGCTGTGAACTAGAGTTTTATGTAAGAGTGACAAGTGAACCTGCGAAAGTTGTCTGTGATGAACTGACTAGAAGTGATGTCATGTCGGGCTTACTAAATGGAGGCGTCTAATTGATCCTTCATTTTTAGGGTTCCGTACCCAAAGGATAAAACGGGAACCCTATTACTAAGGCTCCGCCGTCTGTCTGTCTGTCTGTCTGTCTGTCCGTCTGTCACCAGGCTGTATCTCATGATCCGTGATAGCTAGACAGTTGAAATTTTCACAGATGATGTATTTCTGTTGCCGCTATAGCAACAAATACTAAAAACCAGAATAACATAAATATTTAAGGGGGCTTCCATACAACAAACGTGATGTTTTGGTCGTTTTTGCTCGATATTGATAACGGTAACAGGTAGACACTTGAAATATTCACAGAATATTTAGTTATATATGCACTTTAAAAATTAATAATTAAATTAAAATAAAACAAATATTTCCCATATAATATAGGCTCTCATACAACAAACGTGATTTTTTTGCCGTTTTTATAGATAACGGTACGGAACCCTTCGTGCGCGAGTCCGACTCGCACTTGGCCGGTTTTTGTAATTGATCTCATTGCGAGACGATATTATGCTGGATTGAGCCAAAAGTTGATGTGTGCATTGCTTTCGTATAGAGTTAATACGGATAGTTTTAGACAACAGTCCACGCGCGTCTGCTAGTCACCGCCTGACGTATGTGGGTGAGGGAGGTAGACAACGGCTAAGCTAACTCAGTCTGCCAATCTTGTCAATCGCGCCCTCCCCCGTCTGACCGCTCACATGACAGTGACTAGTAGTCGCGTGCGGACTATAGCACGAGTATTTGTGAACTGTGTTAAACTGAAAGTTAAAATGTTGGAAGTGAGTAGTAACATAAGCTTTAACTTTTGAGTGTGGTGTGGTGTAAGCAGTAGTCTATGCTAGTATGCGCGTTTATGTGTTTGCACCAGTAAATAATTCTCGTCACGATGTGAACGATGTCTTCCTTTAGAGGAAATTTAAAAAAAAACATCCTTTTATTTATTGTCTGTATTTCTGCCAGAAACGGCATTATGATAGTCCGTCTTTCCTACATTTTTGTAGCTCATTGTTTTTTGACGTCTGGCAATTTTTCGTGTGAGGTTGTGAGTGTTACCATACTTTGACTTAACTGCCAAAGATTTCTCATACAAACTCATAAAGTTTGTTTTATCCGGGCTTTTAATTAGTCGTGCTTTTGGGATAATGCTATAGGTGCTTCATCGTTGCAGGGTTTTGTCGCAAACACGCCATTAACGCCTTATTTTTGTTAATGTAAAAATGTCACTGTTTAATCTTTTAAACAGTTTTTAACAGTACCTAGTTTTTTTTGTTGTAAATTGTAACTAACCTTTTAGTTTATAAACGTTCAGTTACCTATGTATAACACAGATAAATTAATAATAATACTACCAGCCTATTACTGTCCTACATGACAAATGCCTCTTCTCATACATAATAGGCATGAACATTGATCACTACGCTTGCTCAAAGCGGGCTGGCGATTTCTTACTTCCATAAGTCCAGGATTCCTCACGATTGAGGTTTAATCAAAACAACTTATTTCGTCGAACGACTACGAAAGACTTCTAGCATGCGATAGAGGCTATTAAAGTCATTATATACGTAGTCTCATCGCTTTACTATAGGATGAGAAGCAACAGTTTTCACAGATTCAGAGTAGGCTAGATACCGCATGTTCATTACATAGTATGAAAACCGAGCATGTCATCTTTTTTATACCTACGATGACGTCAATCCAGCCATTTAGTGATGTGCTCAACGTAAACAGAATAATTTCAATCGCTAAGTGCGTCTGTGAGCTAATAGACTTCGTCAAGAGTGGACGTGCGTTGACATTTGTTCAATTGTCATACAATAGGAAGTCGCAATAATGCTAGAAGTTTGTGCTGTGCACAAACTTCCGAGGCACGCGTGGTCGGACGGCTTGTGGTATCTAGCCTACTCTAAATCTGTGGTCAAATGAGAACTCAATATAATAACCTCCTTTTTTATTGAAGTCGGTAAAAATAGAAATAGTTTTAAAACAGATTCAACAGACAAGTACGTGTGTACTCGAGAACTGTGATTCGTCTTACAGCATAATAAAGGAAGGATTGCCTGATACGACATATTGTATAAATAATGCTACTTAAAATCTATTTATTTAAAATATTATTGTATCAAAATTTTACGATTTCATCACATTTCAATCGAAATCACCATTTTATCGTTTCGCACTGGGTCGCTTGGTTTGGGTTTCAAAATTCCTTGTTCCATTTTGGTCTTTATTCCATACAGCTTTAGGCTTGGTTTACTATGAAAACAACGGGCTGAAAGGTATTTACCGCTTCATCTAATAGCTCCTGTATATAATGACCTATGTTAGCCACATTTTATTTTAAAATATTTGCTATAAAGATACAGAATAGTTAACAAATGACTAAAAAACAGGGGTTGTGTGCCTTAAGACCACACGATAGAAGTGAAAACTTACCGAGTGGAGCCTAGTATACGCGATTCAGCGCCGAGTATTCACGAATCAGCGTTACCGGCCGACTGGAACCAAGTATAACCGATTCAGCGTCACCGACCCGAGCGAAACGGTTCGTTCACTGTTCAGTAAGAGCGCAAAGCGCGCCTAAAGATTTCACTTAAAAAATACAAACATTTCGCTCCTTCGTATAATGTAACATGCTCCGCTTTCGTAGGTCGTGGTGAAAACTTCAAGATTTCGATTTTTCTCTCGACAGACATTGGTACAATGAAGTCAAACAATGGCGCAAACGCAGTGTTTGGCATAACATTAGATACTCATTTGTTTTCTCAATTATATTCAAAGTCCAATCATTTATTTCAAGTAGGCCATTAAAAAGGCACTTGTAAACGTCATAACTTACAAAAAAATATAATTTATTTATTTAAACTTTTCGCACACAATAAGGTACAAAGGCGGACTTAATGCCTTAGGCATTTTCTACCAGTCAACCAAGGGTGGTGACGAGATAAGATGGCGGGTGCTCTGATTGAGAGAAAATAATAATATTAAAAAAGCCTAGGGCTTTTTATTCTAGGTGGCATTGTTGTTGCCAGGTGTTCCATTTGTTCACTACTCTGTCCTTGACAAAATGTCTATGAAACATAAAATACATCAACATTGGCCATCGTGTACAGGAGCTATCACAATCATGGTCTAGTTTCCCCCACGGTGGTGTTGCCAGCTTCTTCTAAAAAGGTAAGAATAACTAACCGCTTTGCTTTCTTACTAAAACGTGTACGACGCACTTCCCTTCATTCAGCACTAAAGTATTTATTACACAAAACTATTTTAAAAGTTTCCTTGCATGATTTTTGAAAAAAATTGTACAAAAAATCCTAAAATTTTCATGAAATTGGTTTCAAACTATTAATGATGCTGCTATAATATGCATTTAATGTAAAAAAATTGGAAGTGCACAATCTATTCTGTTTTCATGTCATACATTCTCCATTCACATTTTCTCATTACAACAGTATACACATGAACTTCAATTTACACAAACACCTGAGGTACGTAAAAAGTCATATCTAACACAAAAGACACAAGTAAGGTACGTACTTTTGTTTACGTCATTTTCCAGGCAAAAAAATATGGATATTTGGCTAATATAAAACAGCTTCAAAACTCCATAATTATAATGATTTTCACTTTCTTTTTAAAATGATAAACAAGTAAAGACTTTCGCTCTGTTTTGTGCATACCCTTTTAATTAGTCCGCGTCAAAATGTGTATAATTTGCAATTGTTTCACATAGAGCTCGGCTTACGATCATACTTCGATTCCGAGAGCAGTAATGGCTGCGACTTACTGAGTTGTAGGTTCGAACCCAGACAGGCGTTTTACTTTGTGTAAATTATTTCATCACCACTGCTCTCGTGAAGGAAAACATCGTGAGGAAACGGTGTCCTAAAACCAAAAATTCGAAGACATGTGTCATCTACCAAACCGCACTGGGGCCGCGTGGCAACATGACCCATTCCCTCTCACAGAACGCCTGTGTACCAGCTGTGGGAATATTATAGGCTGATAATGCATAAGCTATACTTCGATTTCCATAATATCACATACTAGCTGCTCGCCGCGGTTTCACCCGCGTAAGTCTCGATCCCGTGGGAATATCGGGATAAAAAGTAGCCTATGTCTCAATCCAAATTGGTCGAGCCGTTTGAGCGTGAAGAAGTAACAAACATACACGCACACACACACACTCACAAACTTTCGCCTTTATTATATTAGTGTGATGTGATTGCCACAAAATGATAGCATATAAGTATGAGAGCTGATATCAGGACATCCAGTTCTGTCACAATAAAAATAAAGTCACTTATTTTAGGTGTCATTTATTACTCAACAAGAACTACACAACATAGGAGTTTATTCAAAGAAAAGCTTCCATCACTTGAGATGTATGGACGGCTGTATTCGTTACTTTTCTCAAGCCAAACATATAGTTGTATAAGGATCTTGGGGGCCCATTCAAGTATTACGTAAGCGGAATTCGAAATTTCCCCCTCCCTTTGTTGTGATTCGTGAGTCTAGAAATAAGGAATCTATAGACTAAAGGAATTTAATGCCCATAATTTCCCTACTTCGGTTCTGTCTAAGTTATCCATAAAATACCGCGTCAGAGCGAGTAAGCAATATATATATTATATAATATATTTTTGAGGAATCCCTGAACATGATTTACGCTTTCAAGCATAGACAAGTAGGGTTGCTATATTTGTTCAAATCGGAATCTTAAGTAGATTCTGATTTGAACTAATATTTAGCAGAAAAACTAAATAAATAAATATTACTGACGTAATCACCATCCAGACAAACTGTCTCTGCTCCCCGTCCCACATGTCATCAAAAATAAGCAAATCAAAGACCCCCCCCCCACCCCCCTTTGGTGCTTACGTAATACTTTAATGGTTTTAATGGTACGTGGCTAAAATCGGAATTAACGCCGCCATCTTGGTTTTCTAATACAATTTCACGAAACATCACCAACGGGCTCCAGTCAATGCCAAAAGATCCTTGTACCTAGTACTTTTAGGCGCACTGAATTCCAGCCATCCACATACCTCCCACCGTAACTAACGAAACAAACCACCATTCAATCGCATAACACAGTATCCATTGCTGATTTCCCTCCCACACCCTGCCCTAAGCCTGTACATAAGCGTCGATGTATTCAGAGACGCGGTCGGGCGACACGACGCCGGGTTCGCGGCCGGGAAGCGCACTGTCCAATGCTACTGGCGTCATACGAAGGCCGACTTCTGCACCGAGAAAGCCACGACCTGCGTCCATTGCTGGTACGGGAGTTAACACGCCTAGAGGTAATTGAATTTCAACTGTATTTTTGAAGTGACAAAGTTGATTATATATTAATCTTTGTGTTTTGGTTTGTCGTGATATTTGAATTTGCCGTACCCGTTAATTTAATTGAATTTCGACTTTATTGCTTATGTAATAAAGTTAATTTTTGTTCGGATTTTATTGTGATATTTGAATTTGGATTGAAATAATAATCGTAACATGCATTATGGTAGTTGAAATTAGACTTTGATTAGTAAGATAAAAAGTTGTTTATTGTGTTTGAGTTCCAAAACAAGTAATTAGGGTTCAGTTTTGATTAATTTGGTCTATGTCGCTGTTTAGCGATGTTGTCTAAATGTGTCGATGTTTTAATTGAATGTGCTTTTTGTATATTAACATTAATATAAGAAATTAACAATAATTTAGAGTGGTTCGATTTCCTACTATTTGCTTGTAACTTATTTATATGAAATTATAATCTATACTTAGTTTTTCATGATAACGACATAATATAACGGTATGTTTGTTCAATTAAAACTAAAAATGAGTACAGTTTTCATTATCTATTGTGTGAAAAATCTTTGGTTTACGAATAATCTTTTGCATGAAGTGATGGAAAATGTGTAGTACATACTTATAATTGAAATTATTGAAATCCTTCCAGAAGGTGAAAATACTCATGAAAACAAATATTTATTACTATGGGACTAACTCTAAAAATCCAAGTATAAGATGTAAAAAGTTTTTCATATACATGAGTTCTTTCACTCTTAGTTGAATTCCAAAGATTTAAATTCCACCCTGTATGTATACCTAATAAAATCCGCCTTGCACTAGAGTTCAAATCAATGTGTTGATCAGGCGGCGGCGATACACTGGGCCAAAGCGCGGCGAGCACCCCGAGCGTGTCACGCGACAGCACCGTGGTGGCGGGCGGCGACGTGCCGCGCCGCGCGCTCAGCACGCCGCGCCGCCCGCGCCCCGCCTCGCTGCACACGCAGGCCAAGCCACGTGAGTCATGCGTGTCTCAATCACGTACCTATGTTATTTATTTATTTTGTAAGAAGGTTTGTACAAACACTTTTACACGTCTATCAGATTTTAAAAATTAGATGAGGTCGGCGTTTTCGCATCTGACTACTCATGGCCGAAAGAGGTCACAGTCTCTTAAAGTCCAGACATAATCTTGGTCAGATCATGTGTGTTGTGTGTTGAGGAAAGAACCACACAGATTGAGTGGCAGTGGACCTTTCCAGTCAGTGCATGCATTTGTCAGTAATCGTGCAGCTCAACTCAGAACTTAAGGAACTCAACGATTCGACGAACAATACTTAAGAAAGGATATTTGGGTAGGCCGCATAAATGATTCAGTCAGGCGAATGATTTCTTACACGAGGACTTTTGTTTCGTCACTCGACTTTAATTTATCGTTGGGATAAATGGCCACAGAGCTTAAATTGTTCGGTCGAATGAAATCATTTGCTCCCTTCTTCACCATATCGGCAAACGAAATATTATCCTTAATTTGAACTTCAGTATCTCCGTAACCAGAAGGTTCCCAGCTAAGCTCTAGTACGAAAAAAATATAGCAATAACGGGGAGTACATATAAAAGTGACTCTAGGCTTCGTTAAGCATCTTTTTAAACCGGGTGTAATAATATGTTGTTACGACTTATTATTATACCGGGTGTAAAATTGTCATTAGGTGTCCCTACGACGTATGGTCTTACGTCCCTAGGTTGTATCGCCATGAGATATTACAAGTTGACACGGCTTTTGGCTTCCGGTAAGGTCAACTTTTGGTATGATTTTTTAACACTTATTTTATTGTTCTCAGCGCCGCCGGTCGCGCCGGGTGACGGCAAGCCGCCAGTACACAGAAAGCCAAAGCCATCCAAAGATCACGATAAGGTAAATATCATAAACCAAGCAATTTACTTCTATACTAGCACTTCGTCCTCGTCATTACCTTTTTTTTTTTTCAATTTAGCCCTTGACACTCAGGGATAATGTAGCTTCCAATTAGTGAAAGAATTTTCGGAATCTGGTCAGTAATTCCGAAGATTACTCCTACATACAAACTAAGGATTAGGTCCGTTTACAGACTTTGAACACATTCTCTTGAAGTTACACACAAAACCTCCGCTTTTGTAATCGGTTAAAAAGAGTAAAATATCTTCATAATACTTCACCATTCTTTGAAACATCCCTATTTCTTCCCGTGGGTGTCGTAAAACGCGACTAAGGGACTTAGGTACATTGAGTTGCACGAAACCAACATAAGTTTAACACAAGATCAATTTAAAGTCTCCGTTAAACTAATGTTGATTTTGTGCAACTCATCGTTACTAGAGAATGGGCAGCAGCGGTCTCTATGCATTTTAATACCATACTGCGATCGCCAACCCGCCTTACAAGCGTGGCGATCATGTCAAACCCCCCTTTGGGGGAGGCCTATGTCCAGCAGTGGACGTCTTTCGGCTGAAATTATGATCCCTTGAAACGCAAAGTTCAGTATAATAAGTATGCTAGTGTGAACCACCTTGTTCTTGATCAGACTGATGTCATAAAGTTGAACGTGCACTAATGTGTGGTGTGTCCAGGCGGGACGCGGCAAGTCCCTGTCGGCGTCGCCGGGCCGCACGCTGTCGCCGTCGCCCGCCATCTCCAAAGAGTCCAGCGTCGACAAGGAGGTCACTAAGGTAACAATAACACACTATATCCAATCACTTGTCATCAGGGGATGACTACTGAGATGACGACTAATAGGAGAGCAGTATGTAAGCAGAAGAGATGTTACGCTGACCCTAAATAATTTGGGATATGGCCAAAGAGGATGATTATGATCCAATTAAATTACTTCTTGCCAGCCATTTTATCACGCTGTAATTTGATAGTTACACAAATTAATTGAACTATCATTAATAATTGTTTTTGATTTCAATGCTACTAACATATTTTTCTAAGAATACTAATACAATATGGATGTTTTCCGAAATAAATAATTGAATTGAATAAAGAGCTTGTTAGTGTATCAATAAAAACATAATATACAAAAGATAATTTAGTTAAATAAGGCCCACTTACACAAAGCACAAAATGAATACCAAGTGCCAATTTCACCAATGAAACTGAACGCGATCAGCACATAAACCACGTTTAAGAGCTGTCAGTGTCATTATTTTCTTTGGAATATTGACATTGACAGCTCTTGAAATCGATTTAGATGTGCTGATCGCGTTCAGTTTCATTGGTGAAATTCGCCCTTAGTATACGTATTTAAAACATCGTTCAGTTTTTGACAATCGTTTGAGATGACAGAGACAATAATGTTTTATTACGGTCATCGTTAAACGCATTTAACGAGCTGTAGTGCAATCGGGCTTTAATTTATTTCGTTGCAAATATATTGTAAAATAAAAAGTCAATATTTGAATAGTCATTCACGATCACTTTACCTCCATCCAGGGTAGGCTTTAATCCTAGGATCTGACAATAAAAAGCATCGTCTTCACGACACATGTTCGTTTATGTGACAGCCGACGCTGGCTGTGGCCGCGCCGGCCGCGAGCACGGTGGACCCGGCGGAGGTGACGCACAAGCTGCAGGCGCTGCAGATACAGAACGGAGACGCACACCACCTTATCGATAAGGTAGCGAGATTACACACTCATACTGCATGACTTTAGCATAGGCTACTTTAAGCGCTGAATCCGCTAGAAATTTTTGTTTCACAATCGAAACATACGTAAAAAGTTCACAAGTTGTATTTATTTATACTACGAGGGCGGCACTGAAAATTTCGGGAATCAAGGAAGTGACACAACATTACTATTTAAAAATGTATTTATTGCTTTTCGAAGTATTCTCCGCGAAATTTGACACATTTTTCCATACGATGGAACCAATCATTGAAGCAACCATTCCATTCGGAAGTTGGGGTCTCCAAAATGGCCGTTTTGTAGGCGTCCACAGCTTCTTCAGGTGATGAAAATCTCTGTCCACGCAATTTATTCTTTATTTTAGGGAAAGTATAGAAATCATTAGGGCTTAGGTCGGGGATGTACGGCGGATGGTCTAATAATTCTATGTTTTCTTGCTCTAAAACTCTTTTGTTCTGTGCGCGGTGTGAGAACTTGCATTATCGTGATGGAGGATGATGCGGCGGTTGCAGTTCCTCTTTACGGAGTTCAGAAACGATCTGTGGCAAACAAATGCTAGCATACCATTCTGCATTAACCGTTCTTTGTCCCTCAAGAGGAATAGTCGTAACATGGCCGGTTTTGGAGACAAACGTGGCCACCATTTTTTTTGCAACACTCCGTGAACGAACAATTTTTGTTGGCTTTAACTCATTTTCGAACACCCAAACTCGTGACTGGTTTTTGGTTTCGGGTTCGTACGCGTATATCCAGGATTCGTTACCTGATACAATGTTGTATACAGCATTTGAGGATCCTGCGTGGAATCTTTCGAGAGTTCTGACGCACCAAGTAACGCGAGCCGCTTTTTGCTCTTCACAGAGCGAATGCGGTATCCATCGGGAAAACAACTTTTTTACACCTAATTGTTCATGCAAGACTATTTGTATTTGACTCATGCCAATGTCTAAAATTGTCTGAATTTCGCGGTATGTCACATGTCGATCTTCCTCAATCAGCTTACGCACAGCATCAACGTTTTCTTGGGTGACTGAAGTTTTTGGACGACCTTGACGGGGATCATCACTGAGCTTGACACGTCCACGTTGAAATTCAGCAAACCAGCGATAAATTATGGTTTTGGATGGGGCTTCATCACCAAATGCAGAAATCATCCGGTCAACACACTGTTTTTGTGTTAAACCAGTTCGAAAGTCATAATAAATCATCGCTCTTGAATTTTCTCGAGTCAATTCCATTTTCTCAACGACTAAACAAGTTTGACAAAACCTTGTGACAAGACCGAGAATCTTTTTTTAAATAAATAAATGGTATTCGATTTTTAAAACCAAGGAGTTTTCAATTAAAAAGATTTTAATATGACAGGAACAGTGGAAATATTCCATTCCCGATACTTTTAGTGCAGCCCTCGTAGTGGTCGCCCACTGGGCGAAATACAACCCCTCTATTTACAATCTACACAATGTGAGTTTTGATAAATGTGCACATATCGAAATTAAGGAAACTTAGCTTTAATTTGATAGACGGGAAAAATATTTAAAACAATCTAAAAATAAACTATTTTTTTTAAATATATTTTTTTTAAATTCTTGTTCTCTGATGTGACCCCTGTGTTAACAAATCGGTAATAACTTGTAAACTAAACGATCTATCACGATGAAACAAACTCAGTAATGACTGGAAATAATAGAGCGACTTCATCAAAATAAAACTAAGAAAAAACTCTCCCTCAATTGAGAATTAGGGTGATTTTATAACAAAAATCTGATATTTTTTCATAAAATTTTACAATCATTGTAAAATATCTCAATCAACTGTTAAAGAAAGGCCTTGCACTCGGCTATGTACTTTACTTTAGTAGGTACTGATCCTTTTTTTGTATATTTCGATTTTTTCAATATTTTTTACGTCGATAAAATTAAGCTTAGTTTCCCTCATTTCGATATGTGCACATTATGAAGACTTACACTGTATACCCCTAGTACTTAATAATTCCATGCGTAGTACTCGCTTATTCCGTGGTCAAGCTGTCACTTCTGTCACCTATCTGTCTTTTAGTCATGAGTTCCTGGTACTAGTGCGTGTGTGTCAAACGTACGGTAGTGTGTAATGTTTATTTTTAATTAAATTTAATTGAATTTATAATGCATAAATTATATAAAATTATTAGCTTTTTGCACTCCTCCTTATAAAACTTTAACTGTGGCAAATTTTATACTCCTCCGTTCGCGTAATTTTCGTTTAAAGGTACAAAGTTTTCGCTTCACGTCCGTAAAATATCATTATATTAATAATTATATTTTATTGAAAGGCTTTCCAACTAAATACATCAATCTTTGTCTTAATTATAGATCTCGCATGTATCTAAATTATATGAAAGCATTGCACTTTTAATAAGCATACTTGTACACAATAAATAAAATTGTAATACAAAAGAAAAAATATATAATTATTATAAAAAAACTTTTTACAAAAAAAAACAACACACTTCCAAAAAAACACTACAAAGTGAAAAATAACTTTAACTTCGGAAGTCGGTGTCTTTGGATGTGTATTTTAGTTTCTTGCCACCTACTTCCGAAGTTAGTTATTTTTCACTTTGTAGTGTTTTTTTTGGAAGTCGATTGTTTTTTTTTGTAAAAAGTTTTTTATTTTTCACTTTTTAGTGGGTCAGTTTGTAATTTATCTAATTTACAATAGCCTAATGTCAAATGCTCATCACCTTTTACAAAATATTGCTTTTCCCGATGCAAGGGCGCTAATTGTTGAGGAGTTCTCCTGGTAAGAACCAGGAGAACTGATGGTGACTTCACCAGATGCATTTTGACGAGCTTAAATTGCTTATCAACCATATTAAAGTGCCTAATCGAATCGCAATGGTGAAATACTTATTATGGCCTTAACTATTAAAGCTTTTCGTTGATTGTGTGAATTTTACTACGAGTATGTAACTAGATTACTTGTGGATTCAGTGCTTGCCTTAGCACGCTTGTCAAAAAATGACTACAGTATGTTGGTGAGAGACTGAAGACCTTGAATTGGTAAAAAAGATACTCTGATTTTCTGCGCTAAGAAATGGCTGCTGATGCAGTTTCATTCGTTTAGCGTAACAGCATGTTTATTGTTGAGTGTTTGTGCGTGTGAGTTTTGTATCTGTAAACTACGTTAAAAATATTTAGCAGTCCGTGCTTAAACTTGACTCGTCTTATTTATTTCTTGAGATAATGTGTCCATTTCTATTCTAAGGTCCACATGCACCGTATATCACTAAACATGTTTGCGAAACATCTTTCTGTTGCATGTGGTGCCGGACGTAAAGAATAGCACCATCGTATTTTTTCCCGTGGGTGTCGTAAAATGCGACTAAGGAACTTACTAGAGAATGGGCAGTAGCGTTCTCTATGCATTTCAACACGATACTGCGATCGCCAACCCGCCTGCCAAGCGTGGCGGCGGTTATGGCAACCCCCCCCCCCCTGCTTGGGAGTGGCCTATGTCCAGCAGTGGACAACTTTCGGTTGAAATGATGATGATGTTGATCTGTCTCTGGCATCTTCAAACGATTAACAGAAACAGAACAATGTTTTAAATTCGTTCAGCGCTAAACTTGTTTAGTGATTTGTGGCAAGCAGGCCTAAAACTTGATATAATCTGTATTTCCTTTACAATTCCAGGTAAACGAAATCAAAGAAACAATAGAGGTTAAGCAGGAAACGAAAATCGAGCAGGTAACAGAAGTAGCGAAACACGAAGAGAGAGCAAGTGAGAAGTCCGAACAGAGAAGCGAGAGATCCGAACTGAAGGAGAAGAGGGAAGACAAGGAGGACAGGAAGGAGCCCTCCGTCGAAAAGACTGATGATAATGAGATGACTGGTGAGCGACCCTTCTGTGATTGAAGACTTATCTTAATTATTATTGTTGAAGTGAAAACTTTTTAGGCGCGTTTAGTGATTTTTAGTAGGGGATAAACTTATGGGGTCGCGTCACTCACCAACATGCTAACTGCGTGTGACATGTTGCGCCAGACTGGCGACGCGCAGCGGCCAAAGTTTTAAGTTTTCGGTTTTGTCGGCGGGTGACTGCCATTTTTTTGTTTCTCAATGCATGTACAGTACCTATGATGACGAAAAACTAGAAAATGTTTATAATTCGAGCCATTGTTTATCACAGTTTAGTCGTCAGAAGCCCGAAAGTCTGAGGACCTGTCTTACCAAGGGGTATCGTGTTACTCAGTTACTGGGTTGTGGAGGTCAGATAGACAGTCGCTCCATGTAAAATACTGGTGTTTAGCTGCATCTGGTTAGACTGGAAGCCGACCCCAACATAGTTGGGAAATGGCTAGACAGATTGATTTTGAAAACAAAATGGTAAAAAAATAAATTACACAACGCGTGAAAAAAAAAATCATCTCTGTCCTTGTATCCCTCGCTCCGCTCAGGATTCTAAATTAGAATCCTGACCGGAGCAAGGGATACAAGGAGAATTTTCAATTTCGTTGACTTGAGATTTTAAGTCAATATTCAAGCTTCTAAGTTTTACTAGCATGATTTTTTTTAGAGCTCCAAGGGACCGTAAACCTACGTATTTGATATTAATTTCAACTTGATAAAACGCGTTCTTGAGAAATTAAAAGTTCTGTTTTTTTCTTTTGTGGTACGGAACCCTAAAAATCGAATTGCGCTTATCAAAGTTACGCCTAAAAACTTGTAATACGTGGCAAAAATTAAGTTCTTTTATTTTGACGTTAAATGCTTACAAAAATGTTGTTTCCAGCGTCAATGACGGCGCGGCGTATCACAACGGAGGAGCAGGCCAAGGCCGCGCTGGCCGAGCGGCGCCGGCGCGCGCGCGACGAGCTGGAGCGGCAGGCCGAGCTGGAGCGGCTCAGGTGCTCACTTAGCGAATGTATTACAAAAAAACCAGCGAGCCTTACAGTAGTCGCATATGATGTGTAACATCTGACATCTCACCTTGGTAATAAGCAACTGAGCAGCGACAGAAATTAACTTCAAAATTTAAAAAAGCTAAATACTGAAATATTTATTCGAATATTATTAATTACTAATGGCCGCCCACTGGTCGAAATTCGACTCCCTCTACTTACAATCTATATAGTACATACTAATCCCATGAGTGCACTAATTCCATGGTATTATAAAGTACTTACTAAGTCCATGCTATTAAAAAGTACTTACTTATTTCATGCTCAAACTGTCACTTCCTTTACACACTTCTGTCCCTTTACACGAAATCACTCCTACAGAAAGTGAGACGAAAGATGGTACACATCAACTAGGCACACATGCCTTGCAGGGGCACACCCCTATACTCCGTTGGTTTTGGTAGTTAAATATTGGTAAACAAAAAAAACCACGTGACGCGGGAGCTGTCAAGTAACCGACTAAACGTAATACCTGACACTTTAGTTGTCATGCTGCGTCACAGTTGTACTCTTCAATTTAGCAACGTTTTATTTCGTTGACGTTTACAGAACCTGCCTGTTTGGGCTCTTTACAATAGACAGATTACAAAATACTATAGTTCTATTATAAATGTAACAAAAAAACTGTGCTTAAGCAATTAAATCTACGAAGAGTAGTTTAAGAATAAGTGATAAAGTTTAACATACAGTAATAATTTAATAAAAGACGAAACTATCGTAAAAATAATTTATTGGTTATAAGCGTATTTAAAAAAAAAAGTATCATCTATAAAAACCCTTTATATAATTTGATTACCTTTATTTAACTACCTAAACCAATGGAGTATAAATTGGCAATTTCTCAGGAGCCTTATGAATGAATTTTTAAATAAATGCGACCAAGTGCGTGTCCCACCACGCACAATGAAGGGTTCCGTAGTTGAGATGAATTTATCCCAAACACAAACTTAACATTGTAGTTGAAAAACATGTTCTCTTTTTTTTCTTCATTCATTACGCAAACGGATCCCTGAATCTAAAAACGGTCTTCTCAGACCCTCAATATTTTTGAACGAAAATAGCAACAAGAAAACGGTAACGAATATTTTGGAAAAATCTGCCTAACCCTTTGGAAAAACCGGCGAGATGTTGTGTATGTTAATAGACATATTGGTGTTTTCATTTGTTGCTCTATAGCAAGCAATAAGCAGTCCATTCCCCTAGAACAGTTTGTTCTGGCCTGTAGGACGACCAACTAAAATGAACGTCAAGAATCCCGTTCTATTCCGAAGAATAATTAGGTGCTGATTAAACATTTTTTAGTTACTGACTGATCACACCTTTTTCCAGACTGCAACGCGAAGCCGAAGAAGAAGCTGAGCGACAACGCCAGGAAGAAGAGCGGCAACGTCGCGAAGAAGAAGAGGCCCGCGAACTGGCGCAACTACAGAGACAGATGAACGAGGAGAAACTTAGGAAAGCTATCGAGGTAACACTCAACGTTAGCTTATTAATTTATTTTACATAACAGCCAAGATATAAACTAACTCTTTCCAATGTAATAGTAAGTAAACAATGAATCTGACTAGCCTTTTGCCAAGCATGTTGGGGTCGGCTTCCAGTCTAACCGAATGCAGCTGAATACCAGTATTTTACATGGAGCGACTGCCTATCTGACCACCACAACCCAGTAACTAAGTAATACGATACGCCTTGGTAAGACTGGTTGTCAGACTTTCGGGCTTCTGACGACCCGTAACGACTGTCAAATATCCACGAATGACAGCCGGGACCAACGGCTTAACGTGCTTTCCGAGGCACGGAGGAGTCACCTCAAGTCTCAGTAGGATGGGTCGACCCGTGGGCTGTTATTACTTAATCACGAGCTCATCCATAGTAATAGTGGAATAGTGACTAAACATGCCTTAATTACATCAGAGAAAATTCATTTGTGCTCCTCACCCCGAGTCCGATTGTTTTCACAAAAATTATTATTGCTATCACTAATTTATTCAAACTTACTTAGCTGCGGGTCTGTAACGATCTTAAAGAATATGACCAAGGCTATGCCCGTGAGAAGTTCCAATGCAAAAAGTGATGGAGCTTTATAGAAGACCAGCTGCCTCCTGCGTTTCCCCGCATGTCTCGATCCCGCGGGAATATCGGGATAAAAAGTATCTTATGTCCTAATCCAAGTCATGGTCTACCCATGTGCCAAATTTCATACAAATCCGTTCAGCCGTTTTAGCGTAACAAACAAACTCACTTTCGCGTTTATAATATTACTAGCTGCGCCCCGCGGTTTCACCCGCGTTTGTCTCGATCCCGTGGGAATATTGGGATAAAAAGTAGCCTATGTCTCAATCCAGGGTGTCAGCTACCTCCATACAAAATTTTATCAAAATTGGTCCAGCCGTTTGAGCGTGAAGAAGTAACAAACATACACACACACACACACACACACACAAAATTTCGCCTTAATAATATTAGTGTGATTATATAGCGCCATGACATTGGCAACTTCATACACGGTCCTTGGGTAACTAAGCAAAATAGGGAACAATTTTTTGATACTTGACAGTATCGTTTTTATATTTTCGCTATGATGCACAACAAATGAATCTAAAGCGTGTCTTCTTTCCAGGCTCAACAACAACTCGAACGCGATGAAGCAGAACGTAAGGTCCGCGAAGAAGTAGAAAAGCAAGCTCGTCTTAAAGAAGACGAAGAAAAAAGAAAGGCGGCGGAAGAAGCAGAGAAGTTGCGCCGAGAGGAGGCCGAGAGAGAGGAGAAAGAGAGGCTCGCCAGGAAACAGAGGGTCGAGGCTATCATGGCGAGGACTCGGCTCAGGAAGGTGAGAGGCTTTCTAATGATTTTTGATGTGAAACATCTATAGGTGCACGTAAAACTGATTGCTGGTGGGGCGATGCATGTTGCGTGGCGATCGGTCCCTATAAACTTATACAGTCTATATTTAGTAGTGTGTGTAGTGAGTTGTTTCACATCTGCCAGGCGTCCCGTGATGGCTCAATTTTTTTATTAATCTTGTATTGACTGGAACCGAAGCTTAACGTTGATTTTGTTCATCTAAACTTGTAATGCGACAAAGGGACTTACTAGAGAATGGGCAGCAGCGTTCTCTATGCATTTTAACACCATACTGCGGTCGCCAGCCCGTGTGCCAAGCGTGGCGCTTATGGCAAACCCTCCCTTGGAGTTTAGGAGTGGCCTATGTCCAGCAGTGGACGTGTTTCGGCTAGAATGATGATGAAACTCGTAATGCGTCCGCTTAGAGCGCAGTTAGCGCATTCAGTTTAAGAGCCCTCTTACATTTTTATTACAAAATACGCGTAAATGCACGAATTCCTCGTTGAAATTGAATACTATTCGTTGGTTCGTATAAATAATAATAACTTGGTAAAAATAGCTCGTTTCCTCTTCTAAAATAATAATACAGCGATTTTTTTTATTATTTCTATATTTATTTAGCAATAATCGTTTTCCTGATGCATGTTTAGGCAAAAATCATGGAGAGCTGATTTGAGAGCTCTAATTTGCAGATTTAGTTGAATACTTATAATGCATCCAAATATGTTTCTCATATTACAAATATCCTATACTTTTATAACAATAGAATACATTTTTGTTTTATGCCTTTTATATAAATAAAAAAACGAGTGGACCTAATTCAATTTTCTACTAAAAAGGGTTGGAAATAAGTCTGAATATCTCTGAAGTTCTACATCATTTTGAAGTAGTTTTTTTACCAAAATAATCTCCAAAATTTTCTTAAACAATGGCATTTTTTTTGCCCTTTGCTTTTTTTATTTTTTTTATAAATAAAATTAAAGTACTATATATTTCACCATGCCGGCGATGTGTGCTCATTATCGCACGAATGCTTGTCGAGGACGGACTTATGCCAATTGATTTCACGTTCATTATCATGTCAATACTACTCTTGAGTAAATATAATAAAAATATGGTGTAAATATATGAAAAATAAAATACCTAAGTCAGCGCAACGCCGAAATGTAAGAGGGCTCGTATCCATTTATGGTGGTCGCAGATTTTATTAGTACTGTGTTGTCCATTTTTAAATTGTCATTGCAGAAATATTTACGGTGTCGCCGGTAATGCTAGTATCCTTGTATTAATAGGCCTTGAATTGAATGATTATTTTGTAAATTAACAGCAGGCGGAAGAAGACAAGAGTAAACAACCTCCTGCGGCTTCCGAGTCTGCTGCCGCGCTCGTGGCGGCGCCTGCTGCCGCGCCTGCGCCTGCAGAGGTTCCTGCGCCTGCCGCCGCTGTGTCTGATAACGGCAATGCTAATGCCACTGCCGATTTACTAGGATTGGACTTTGCGCAGGTAACAGAAAGTTTTACTTGTAATAATTTCCAGATACTGATACTATACAACTTTTTGGGCCTCCAGAGAAAACAGACACTTCTCCATTGTTCTTAAGGTTGATCCGCACCGGTAACCAGCGAAATTCAAATTTTCTTACGCATTTTGAATATACAGGTTGTGGTCAAAATATGATTTGCGACCATAACAAATCGCACCTTTAGAGACAAACCGTTACTAAATGAAAGTACAAAATCTTACAAAGGAGCTTAAAGAAATACTTCTTTTCGCAATAGAAAAATAAATTTAAGATCATTTAATACTTTCATTAGGTTTGTCTTTAAAGGTGCGAAATATGTATTTACAGAATCAGAATCATAAATACATCTATCTATACTCCATTGGTTTAGGTAATGAAATAAAGGTAAACAAATCATAAAAAGGGTTTTTATACATGACACTTTATTGTTTAAAAATACGTTAACTTAACTTTACTAAATTAAATGTATTTTTAATTTTTACGATAGTGTAATGAATGTTAAACTTTATCATTTATTCTTAAACTACTCATTGTAGATGTTACTGCTTGAGCACAATTTTTTTGTTCGATTTATAATAATACTATAATATTTTGTAATCTGTCTATTGTAAAGAGCCCAAAAAGACAGGTTCTCTAAACGTCAACGAATTATAACGTTGCTAAATTGAAGAGTACAACTGTGACGTAGCATGCCAACTGAAGTGACAGGTATTACGTTTAGTCGGTTACATGACAGCTCTCTCGTCACGTGGTTTTTTTGTTTACCTTTATTTAACTACCTAAACCAACGGAATATAAGTTAGATTTGGTTTATTGATACCAATTCTCTAAGTTAAAATTGGTCTCAATACACAAACTAACCAGTAATAAAATTTAAATTTCGTGAGCTACCGTTACGGATCCACCTTAAGAAGAAGACTTGTTACACCTACCCCAAATAAATTAAGATAACTGAAAGAGAATGATTGTTCATGCAATTGTATTTCACCAAAATCTTTCGTACCATTCCAGCCCCAAGAAACAAAGCCCCTCGAGGCAGCTCCTCCCTCAGCAGAGCCCACGCCGGTAGCACAGCTCGCCGTGCCCAACAACGGCAACGTCACTGCCGACCTATTGGGGCTGTCCGAACAACTCGCTGTGAGTATATCAATTATTATTATTTGATTAACATGTTGGTAAAATATTGGTATTCAGCTGCATCCGGTTAGACTGGAAGCTGACCCGAAAAGGCAGATGATGATTAACATGTTGATGAAATATTCTTACGTAACCGCAACGGTCTCGGTATGTCTGTCCGGAGTGCGCTGATAACTCGAGGACCACAAATTCGTTGCATTTAAATCCATAGATAATATTGTGAAGCAAGAGACAAAGGTACAAAGAAAAGTTGTATTTTAATCGCTCACACGCCGTAATACTTGTTAAATTGAAAAGAAACTGTTGACACAAGATTATAAATTAGACAACCTACAACGTTCAAGTTATTCTAAACCTGTTTTGTATTTTGCTTGAGAAAATTCATAGCTATGCAATACCTAGTAGACTAATCAGAAAAAAAAACGAGCGAGCTTTACAGTAGTAGCAAATGATATGTAACATCTGACACCTACCCCTTACCTTGGTTATAACTTATTTCCAGTGTGTAAAATATGTACTTACTAATTCCATCAGTACACTAATTCCATGCTATTAAAAAGTAGTTATATATTCCATGCTCATGCTGCCACTTCCTTAACAGGAAGTGAGTTGAAAGCTGTTACACATCAAAAGTACTTTTCATTTCTCACACTCGGAAAGTAGTGTTTGTTTGATCTGAGTAGCAGGTGGAAAACGCTGCTTCCCACCGTTGGGCGGGAAAGATTCATAGTAATTGCTTCCCTCACTAGGGCGGGAATGAATTTTAAATATAGAACTAAATTTGGTTAGGTAGTCTGCGGCCTTGTGAGTGTAACAGCCAGTGTGAATTAAAAAAAAAACCTTTTAAGCGAGACGGCCCGCGGCGGTGAAGCGGTGTGTTCCTTACTTAAAATATTAAAAAGACTATTATAATTTGACGGAATACTAACTCTGTAAGCTGTACCGAAGTTCAAAATCTGAGTTTTGACTAATATTTGATTCATAATAATATTTAAAAATAATATTTGAAAAATGAGTTCAAGCGATTCTGAAATGTTGACCCCAGAACCGGTTAAAGACGAGACAAATACAGTAATCCAAAATCTTTTGCCAGAAATTTTAAAGGATAGATATTTCAATACATACAATGATTTTATGAAGTGGCGAGCAAACAAGAAAATAAAATATTTAAGAAAAGCTATATTTTTTTACTTTCCTTATATTCGAAATGAAAAGTAGAGTGTTTAACACGGGTGAAAGTCACCAATTCCTACTCGGACTATAGACGCCCTCGCTACGCTCGGGCGTCTAATACTATTCCCTTATTTTATTAGGTAAATGTTGCAGACTAACTTAGTTAGTATTCGTCTTATTCAACGCGTTTAGTCCATGTATCTAAAACCTGTTTGTATTTTGCTTGAGAAAATTGGTAACTATACAATGCCAACTTCTGATCATTACACTAATGTAATTTTTTGTTTTTTCAGATTGAGGACAAAACCGCAGAGCAGACGACGACACCCAAACTACAAACAAACGACAACGCACCAATAACCAACACTCCAATTGAAGCCAATAACGGCAACTCCCAGCCTGCCAACATTGGCCACATATCCGCCAACTTCATACAAACCGAGCGTTTGTCCAACGAGAACCAAACAAAGCTGGCCGACGTGCCCAAACTTCTAGACGATGACTTCACAACGCACAACGGTCACGGGGCCACTCACAACCACCCCTTGACATTGCAAAATGCGATCTAATTGTGTGTAGATATGGTTGGTAACTGAATGCAGTCGGTTTTCATTGCGTATATATTGGCTGGTGGTCGTGAGGTTGTGATTATGGCACGCTATTATTGAATACTTGGAGGTAGGTAAAGTTATTTATATTGACAAGAATTTTGTTTGACCGCTGGAGGTGATTATCTTCACAAAAACGCTTTAATATTGTCCTCTTCTTCACAATACGCGATTTTTTTATAGCAAAATGGCATATAAAAATATCTTTCTCGAGCTACTTTAGCTTACTAGCGGTCAAAAAAATAAATACACGGATAAGACTCGAAACATAGAGGGCGGCACTTACGCTTGTCCCTTCTTAAGAGAACAAATAAATAATAAACAGAATAAATTAAAAAATGGAATGTGTGTCACGGTGCTTTTTTAAATAAGTTCACACATTATCTCAAAAAGTTTAAAACAGTGTTTTTGTTATTCATCGTTGGTGCTAGTAATTGTTTTTAGATAGACTTGTAATAGTAACAAATTATTGAACTAGGCGAAAGTGACCAGACTTAGTTTAGGCACTTCTTTGAATAGGTTCCCAACTGCCTTAGCATTTAAAACTGTATTTTACATAAAAACCCATGATTTTTTATAGAATGTCTAATTGTCTATACATAAAAATGTGGGCTTTTATATGAAGTATAAAAGTAGTGACAAAGTCATCTTAGGCCAGTGTTAAATATTTTAAAACGAGAATAACAAAGAGACGTTAAGCACGAGACGACGCTCTTACATTGGGGCTCTGTTTCAGTCCGAAACAAGTCGGGGCATCCCCGAAAGATGTCATAAATATAAGGCGATTAAATCTTAACGATTTTTGTTCTACCATCTAAACTTCAAAACTATCTATAAACATTATCAACTAGGAAAAATACCTTAACTGGGGTTGGTAACCCTATTTCACACTGGGGTTAGCAGAAATGTAGGTAGGAAGGGTAGTCAAAAGGGCGATCTCTTACTAAGCCAATATGTATGCGTGAAAACAGGGTATGTTGTGTCTATCACTCTAACCAGTGCTGTCTTATAAATAATCATATTTACTGGACTATTTATCTGAAAAAGCTTCCTTTCCTCACATATTACATGGAACTAAAACATAACTGCGAAATGTGGGTGTACCTACTATGGGTACACCTCTGCCTAATCCTTCGGGGAAACAAGCCGTGATTATTGATAAGTAAAGTTGATAGGTAAATGTTGCTTAGGACCAACTTAAGTTGGTAATCGTCTTAGTCAACGCGTTCAGTCCATGTATCTTGTGCCAGTAAAAGTAACTCCGTCACATTTTACTGTAGAGTAAACTTACAATCCTTTGCCCAGCGTTGGGATAGAGTCTAGGTTAGCAACCAGAAATAAAATGCAGGAATATGGTATACTAAACGAATATAAGTAAGTAATAGTTAGTTGACGAAACGTTCTCAAGTTGTTCCTATGCAAAACTATAACTTATTTTCCATATTACCGATACTTAATCAAAATATTATGTAACTCACAGAGTGATGGAACATCGGGAAGGCACTAAATTATTATAATATATCATAATTAATGCATTTATTGTAAATTATCGCAAGTCATTACTATGGTTTTATTCACAAACTGCTGAATTGGTCAAAATCTAAGCTTATTTTGTCTACTGTAGTGATGGGAGTCCAGTGGAAGCGAAGTGAAAGATTTGTGTACTCGTAGCATTCGTTCTTGTACGACCAAGAGTTCCTGAAAGTTTCATTATTTATTCGCAAATTCAGGAATACGTGAAATGAAATCTTGTGGATAATATGAAACTGATTTTTCCATGCATTATCATTTTCTTCGTTTACATTGGAATCTTGGTTTTAAGCTCGTCAGTTGATCGGTGCCCCGACAACTGATGATCATCAACAAAATAATGTAATTTTTATTGTAATCAATTCTTTACCGATATTCTCAAAGAAAAGAGTATCTACATAATTTGTTTATATTTATGAATCTTGTAAAATAATTGATTGCAATAAAAAAAATACATAAAACCTAACTCAATGATTCAATAACCGTTATGTAGCATTAAGATATAAATATGAACATTATTTATTCAACAATGACGATGTGTGATTAGATGCCAGGCCGCTAGAAATGATTTTATACTGATTATAAGGTCCGGAAAACCGCTCATAAAATGTCAATTGACAACAAAAAAGTTGCTGTCAAAATGTTTACGTTATCATAAATTCATTATGTCAAATCAATATCTCAGAGTTGAATTTGAGTTCATTAGAATACTTAAGATCGATCTCAAACGTAAGAGCGGTTTATCAGAACGGGCCTTAATTTATTGTTATATTTTTAAATACTGAATATGCATAATACTTAGTCGCCAAACCAATGTTAGTAATTCACGCCATATTCCAAATTCATTGACGGATAAACCTTCTTTTTTTTACCTTTTTCCTTTAGTAAATGTAATAACTAAATTCCGTCTCATAAAGATTGGTGTTGTGTGATACGTTTAAAATAAGTTTTATTTTTAATTGTATTATAATTTTTAATACCCGTAATTTGATTATTAGTGTGAATAGAGTTAAATGTGAAAAAAAACAAAATTAACTGGCATTGATGAAAGATAGCATCGTTTAGATTTTTATGTGGATTAGAGAATTGGGATGGAAATGTAAGTTTTTAATTTTCAAGAACATTATTAAAAGAATATTCATATAATACTTCGAATAAAATTCAGCATTTAACCAAGACGAAAATTCAATATTTTTTGTAATGATTTGCTCTAACTAAACTTGCCGATGCCAAGGAAATGCCATACTGATCAACGGTTTCACTCGATTGATTATTGGTTAGCCAATCACCAAGAAGTAAGCTTTGCTTTGGCATTTACATAAATAAAACCAAGTCAAACCATACTAGGTTTGTTTGAAAGAAAGAAATACTAGATAACTACAAAGGCATCATCGTTTAATGTCACAAAATGCCGTATTTGCAACTCCAGCTGCATGGAACAAGAAATTCACAAACACTAATTTGTTTGTGATATCAACGCTTATATCCGTATTCAAATATAATGAAGTTAATAGGATTAAGCATGAAGTAAATAAACTTTGACCGAGTTTCTTTGAGGCAAGCGGGCAATAAACATAGGCTATGTAAATGAAATGAAAAATCTATGAAAACGATCATCCCCGCTTCAAAAGACAGATAAACGCACATGATTATATGTGAATTTACGGATATAAATGCTAATACCTAAAAGCGACGTTATATTTTTTTTTTTCTAAAGTTTTTCTTAGAAAAACAATCAAATAACAGTATATTATTTGGGGTTGAAATGAAGTTATGCTTAGTAAAGTTACAATAATGTAATTTAAGTTATTTAACACGTTATATATACAAATTTTTGTATGATAAGTAGATAGCATTCAATGTTATTCAGCTTCTTTTTTATAGAACGTTAAAAAAATATAGTTATTTGATGCCGTTTCGGTTCATAAACGAGGTTACAATGGGTTGCATTAATATATTTTCCAACTGAACTAAGATTCTAACCGATTACTAGTTATTGTATAAATTAATTATTAAGTCATAAGTTATGGTTATTTTTTCATACAAAAATGTTTAACTATTATTATTGTGTTAAGATTTTAAACTTATTAGCGTTTCACTTTACTTTGCCTGTTTGAAAATGGTTTTCTATGAAAATGTAACTAAAACTGCTTGACTTGGGGGTATGTTTCCCCTGCCTGTATATTATTCCATAATATTTTCTTTCACATAATAATAATAGTAGTTTTTCCAATTTATATTTATTGTGTGTTGGGTACATTGTTTTATGTGTTTAGCAAAGTTAGGTAAAGATTAGTTATTTGATGGGTAAAAAGAAATTGACTTCCGTTATACAAATCAAACTACATCCTATGTCATTTGTGTATGCGAGAAAGGCTATCCAATGTACTCGACACACAATAGACACACATTCACAACAACTGTCTTTTCCCTGTCTTTCCTTCAAAATGACATCCAACTGGCATTTGTTGTGAATGTCGTTTAACAAATTTATCATACGATTTTTGCTTGTAGGTAACATTTCTACGATTTGTGTTTTATTTTGCTTATCCATCCAATCTTAATCGTTCAAATTATATGAAAATCATGTAGATGTCTCACGGCCTTAATTATTATACAAATATGTATGATATCGAGGCCAGGATAAGTGACCCATCTTGGCAAAGGTTGGGACAGTAATCACACTAAATTGTTCTGAAATAAGTGATATACTATTCAGACATGATCTTAGTAAAATTTCGGACCTATTTAATTAATTTTTATTGGGTGGTGCACTTATTCTGGCCTGAAGAATACTTGGGTTGACATTTTGACATTATAGCTTTCTGCTAAATAATTTGCCAATCGATATTGTTATCAATTAATTCTTGCCAAGTGTGGTATCTATGAAATTGGGGTTTTTGAAGCGATTCATCTTTATAAAATTGACAAATTATTTATTAGAATTTATTGATTGTCAAAATGTGTTCTCAAGTATTTCGGTGTATAATTTGTAATATTTTATAACAATAACCAGCGTGACAGGTCGCCCACAATACCACGATCGTCATGTTCCATAGTCTGATTGTTATTTTATAAGTTTAAATGAGTTGACGAGCGCCCGAAGTTGCGTATACACACTTTCTACTGAACGCGACTATCATACCAAAATAAGCTAGTCTAAAAATGTTATGTAATATTGAAGAAAAATCGTGCTATTAAATTAAATTATTTTCCATTTCAGATGTACTAAATTGTTGGTTATAACTTATGTTACTTGGTTATAACATAAGTACTTGTATAATTGTTACTATAGCGTTAGTAATAAATGAAGTATGGCGGCCTGTCACATTGTTCCCGCGCAAGTGTGTGCGTGTTTATGTATGTGTGCGTGCGTGCTAACGCAGTCCATTCATCAGTACGGTTAGTCGTTGAAGAATAATAATTTAATTGATATCATACATAGATGGACATGGCTTCGATGCGTTGTATAACTACTGTATTACGTTTATAAACATCATGGATTTATTAAATGAAACAATTTTAATACGAAAAATAAATACAAAGAAGTTAATTTTGTGTTTTTTTCTTTCTCTTTACCTGTCCCTGACTGCTGCACAGCTGATAAATAGCCACCAGTCTGTCCCAAAAATATCTGATGAATGAAGAAGAAAACGAAACCTGTGAGTGCCATTTACAAATTGAGTGCTTTGATTCGATTAATTGAATAATTACCTAACGAATCAAAGTTAAAGCACGTTGTACTTACCTTCGTCCAAACTTGAAGTTCTAATTTAAAATTTCCAATAATATTTTTATAGACAATTTGAGGTTAATCTTATAACCTCAATTTCGTCGATGATCTTTCAATTTATTATTGCAATGTAATTCAAACAATAATTATTGGAAAGAGTGGTGTACCGAAAGTTGAAACCTGAATCGGATGAATGTGTTTATACAAGTTCCCATAAAGTTTAGCATTCTATTCACAAACATTCGACAGGCTTTCGAATCGAAAGTGATACATTTTCGGTTACTTGATTTGTCTAGTCCCCGACTGCAAATAGCTGTCGGAAGAATAGTAGTCGCCTATAGGGTTTTAACTGTAAAAAAAAAAACAAGTTTCGGATTTTGTAAACAGCGTTTAAAGGATTCCTTTGATAACATGATGTATTAATGATCGATTCGGCACGGAAGCGTAGCGAATGCAAAGAGTAAAATTGATTGAGCTATGCTGAACAGGGTTTGTTGCTTACACTTTGATCAGATACTTTTGGATCAGACATGTGAAAGGACTAGCTCGGTAGTTGCTATTTATTATCTATAGTTAATTAAAACGGTACAACACCAGTTGCATTAATTAAAATAAGGCAAACAATTAGGTACTACGTTGACAATAATTATGTTTTATACAACATTATTTTTAGTGTAGGTATGCGAAACCTGAATATAGTTTGTTCAGAATAAGGAACTGAATCGATTTCAATAATTTTTACACCATGTTATATTTTGTCCTAAAAATATTTAAGGGTGATGGAAAATGTTATCACCTTTTAATTACTTACAATACAATCGCCGTTCGGTTAGCTACCTACTGCCAAACCATTATCAATGAGCGCAAGACTACCCTGGAGGCGCGGGGGCGCCGCGCCGCTGTTTTTGTACGGACAACCCGGTAACATTACAACCTTATAACTTTGTGATTTTGCATGATACAGCGGGTTTCGCATATACTAAAACTAATATTGTATAGGTACTTGGGGACTGCGTCGTTGGTCTAGTGGTCGCACGCGCTACTGCTGGGCATGAGGTCCTGGATTCAATTCCTATGTCTCTGTATGGGAATATCTCAATAGCAGCCTGGTGTCTGGATTTGTGCCCTGTTGATGGCAATAGGCTCGCACTCTATTACATGGGACTTAAACATCTGGCGAAATGTGGGTGTACTATGGTACACCTCTGCCCAACACTTCAGGGAAACAAGGCGTGATGTTATGTTATATAGGTATCTACTTAATTTAATTTAAAACTAACATGGAACGGTGGACTCCCTTGCATACTCTCACAGAGCACCAGACATATTGCATAATTTAACTCCATTCATTCGCAAACATCACATTCAGGGTCGACAGTCAGAAAGGGCATTTTAATCAGGGGCCATTTTGGTTAGGTGGGTACCTAACCAAAATGGCCCCTGATTAAAAGGGTTGGGATTAATAGGGCCTGTGATTGAAAGGGTTTTCGATAGGGTTTTTCTAAGCAGTTAATCAAAAACCCATAAGATATGGGTAACCCTTTTGAACGGCTTAAATTAAATTTTGGTTACCCGTTGAAAGGGTTTTCGATAAAATCCCATACGGTGTGGGTAACCCTTTTGAACGGCTTAGTTTAAGCCATTCAAAATTACCCACACCCTAAGGGTTTTCGATTAACTGCTTAGAAAAAAAGCTGAAAAGGTTAGCAAAATGGTCCCTGTGTAGAATAGAGATAGAATTGGTCATGCTACGCGTGCTGGGCGGTTAACGAAATAACATAATATTATGATTTTTTCATGTCACTGGGTTTCAAGTAGGTATAGAACCCATTGAATGGGTTATGATGTTACCCTTTCACTGGGTTTCAAGAATAAACCCATTCAAAGGGTAATCATGGAACCCTTTCACTGGGTTTCTAGTATAAAAGCCATTCAATGGGTTACATCATGATAAAGGTAATCCATGGAATGGGTTACCCCTTCGAAAGGCTTAACTCTTAACCGGGGTTGTACGGTCCCTGATTTTAATACCTACGACAGACTGGGGATTCGTCTCTAGATACAGTTTTGGACACTTTACACTAAGGCACATGTCCCACCACCAACGAGAAAGCCACTAGCTACCAATGATTATCTCCCTAAGAAACGTACAAAAGATTGTAGGTCCCGTGTGAGTAAAAGAGATACATATAGTATTAATGCCTAGTTCGCTGAATGTTCACACCGACCGCGACGGTGAGTAGGTACCTACTCGTTTTTTGCAGCGAAAAGAGCTATCAAAGAGAGTACTCGCTCAGCAAAGTTCGGGGACAGGACAGAACATTTGCTGAGAGACGACTTACGCTAGGTACATGTGCTTATCAGAGAGTAGGTACCTACCTAATCGCTCGTCGCCGTCGCGCACTCTCTGCTCGTTGCTCGCCGACTAGTTTTTAGTTGCTAGCTCTAATACTCGCTTCTCATTAATCGCCGACGTTGGGATAGGTGCTTAAACAGCTTACCCAGGAAAACATTTCTGGAATCGTGTAGCTCCTTTAAAGCTATACCGTGACTCTCTTATGTAATTTTTGACGTTCAAAAAGTGCTGTATCTCAGCCTGGTTTGAATAAATACCTTTTTATTTTGATTTTTGATTCACACTAGCCCCTGGAGCCTCATGTTTCATGGGACTACAGAGAACATTGTATATCAAAGAGCAGACCGGGGGCGCGACGTGCCCTTGAGATATGGAAGGATTATTAGAGCTGTCCCGGACATGTAGGTATCCTTCATCAAGCATTGGAATAGTGGAGAGACGGGTGATATTAATCTAAGAGATTCTCTATGAGATCTTTTAACAGCGTCGCCGCCAGGTTGGCTCAGGTCCAGCTGCGTTCTCAACTCTTTTCTGTGTCACTGCTATGCTGTGCTACACGTTGCTGATTCCAAAGTCTTCGTCTGAGGTCTCAATTTCGCTAGCAGCTTTCTTGATCTTATCTCGGGACATAAAATTGTCGGGGGGTGTTAGTGTCGCTTCCTCACCACTAATCATTTCACAGTATTATTTTACCTCTGATTTCGGATTACAGTTCATTAAAATGAGTGTTAATATTGTGGCTGTTGGTTTGCTGCCTCTGACAAGTTTGTCAAAATCACAAAGTTGAACTTTATCTTCGTTTCAACAAGGTTCCTGATGGGTGGCTGCTGTCAGAGGTAAAATAACCGTGAAAGGACTATTTAATGTTAATATTCTTTGACGTATACCCACGAGGCAATTAAATAAATATATTATAGGTATGTACATTATCTACTACTACAACAGATTTCTAGGTTATGCAAAACCTAATTCGCAGGCTCAGTGGTCGAGCGATTGGTTGCTGCGCTACGAGTCGTGGGTTCGATTCTCGTATTTGAATGACCTTCAGATTCCAGGGGTTGGCTGTTTGTGTAGGGCTGGTTAGTATGTAGAGGATTTGTGTAAACGTAGCCATACGATACTGAAGAAATACCTGAATTGATGTTTATTTTAATTAATTTTCTTCTTTTTAAATTTGAGTTAAAGGCTACATAAAAAAAGACCGGCCAAGTGCGAGTCGGACTAAGTCGGACTAAACTTCCATACCATTATCTTTAAAAACAGCAAAAAAATCATGTCTGTTGCATGGGAGCCCCCTTAAATATTTATTTTATTCTGTTTTCTTTTGTATTTTTTGTTATAGCGGCAACAGAAATACATCATCTGTGAAAATTTCAACTGTCTAACGATCACGGTTCATGAGATACAGCCTGGTGACAGACGGACGGACAGCGGAGTCTTAGTAATAGGGTCACGTGGGTACGGAACCCTAAAAACAATTTCTTGTCATATTTTTCTATGTTTCATTCAAAACACCGTACTACGCTAAAAGCTACGGCGTAGCACCGTAGTACTTAATGCGCTACGATCGCGTGGTCACATCGCTGAAAGCTTGCTCGTGTTAGCAATTATTAAAAACCGCCAATTTACTTCTCTCTCTTCTCTTCGCTCTCTTCTGTCTCGCATAGGGTCGCAGCATTATGCTGAGCGATGGCCGTTTTGCGTGAATGTGACGCATATTTTCCTCAACTTGTTCTTTCGTGTTTGTGTTTTTATTTCTTTGCGTTATGTTTACCGCAAATAAACGTATTTTCTTTCTTTCTTTTTTTTCTTTAGCATGTAAAATTACCTGGAGATCCTTCCGGACGTTGAAGATACAACAGGAATGAATTACTTATTTAACGCTTTCACGGGCGGTGAAGGAGACACAATAGAAGTTTTATTGTTATGACGTCATTAGGCGTTCACTGTCCGCGAAAGGGTTAATACAGGACTGTACTTTTATATAACATCATTATGGAAATGTATTAAATTATGGTGATTACCAAATATCTCATTCCCGTAATAAACAAGGCGGACTTAATGCCACAAGCTCCACCAGTAAACCTTCGGGTTAAAAATACCAAGTATTTGTCTCTGGAGGTTGTTCCGCCACTTCTTCTTCCCAGCTTCAAAGCACTAGGAAGTGGTGAAGGACGGGCATTTGGGGGACTGTCTTATGTAATTTTTGACATTCTAAAAGTGCAGATTCTCAGCCTAGTTTGAATAAATTACTTAAGAATTTTGATTATGGTTTATCTTGACTTGGTTATCCCGGAAATCAAACCAAAAACTTCACGCCATTTGTGTTAATCACTACAATAAGATTTTACGACGTTGTCAGTTGCTGAAACGGGACTACTTACAGTCCCTCTAGCCTGTCTGGATACCCCACGGAATACATTTCATCCAAAACATTTTTTTTTTCCAAAAGCTTTTAAATTGCTTTTAATAAACATTAAATTATTTAAAAAAAATGTTCTTGTAAACTTAATTTAAAAAAAACCGCCAAGTACATGTCGAACCAGGCACAATGAAGGGTTCCGTAGTTGAGATGAATTTATCCCAGAAACAAAACTTTGTACTAAGTTGAAAAACATGTTTCCACTTTCCTTTTTTTCATTCTCAGTTAGTTTTAATGATGGTCTGGCATTTTGAGCACTTTATGCGGCCTACCCAAATGTCCTTTCTTTGGTACTCTTCATCGAGTAGTTGAGCTCCTTAAGTATTGAGTTGAGCTGCACGATTACTGACAAATGCTTGCAATTGCACAGCTCCACTCAAATTTGTGTGGTTCTTTCCTCAAAAGACCATTTCAGACACGGATCTACATGGTCCTCACATGATCTGACCAAGATTATGTCTGGACTTTAAAAGAGACTTTGGCCCCTGAGTTTGTTCCGCCATTTCTTCTCAGGCGTAGTCAGATAGGAAATGTCGACTCCATCTAGATTTTTTTTTTAATATGACGTGTTAATGTGATTCCGATATCCTATTTAATAGAATAAACAATTTAATTTCATTGATATACGTCACGGTCAATTCTCCAACTGCAAAGTTGGACGACTATTACTAGTTAACTTGTAAAGCCTATTTAGCTGTGATAGTTTTACTTTTAACTTCGTTATACTCGTATATACTACTGCCATGATTTTTTTCACTTATCCAAAACCAACCATTTAGCTGGCAGGGGGAGGGGGGACACTAGACTCTAACAAAAAATTACACTTTAAAGGTTAATATTACGCAAAGGTATCCATGAATCGAAAAATGGTTTTCAGAGACCTGCTATATTTTTGAACGGTCTATCCAACGATATCCCACACCATGGGATAGACGAGAAAAAAAATATTATCCCACATTTTTATTTTCAAGATTATATTTTACCTCTATGTGATTAATATGTATGACCCATGCTAAATTACAGCTTTCTAGTACTAAGTCACTGAGCTAAGCCGCGAACAGACAAACGGACATGTCGAAACTATAAGGTTTCCTCGTTGACTACGGAACCCTAAAAAGGGGTAGGGTGTAAAATAAAGCAACATTAAAATTGACAACTGCGTATAATAATTTCACTATTGTTATAATACACTTTTACATTTTGCCAGCCCTTACAAAATGTGAAGACAGTTCTGTAGTAACCAAAATAACTAATGTATACAAAAAATATTCGGATTAATTATTAAATTAACATTTAAAGCTAAGGTAACATATTGTTGTAACAATTTAGCATAGGTATTTTATAATATTTAGTTAAGTTAGTAAACTACTACTGCTCTCAAAACGGTGAAGGAAAACATCGTGAGGCAACCGGCATGTCCTAGAACCAAAAATTCGAAGACATGTGACATCTACCAACCCGCACTGGGTCCGCGTGGTGGAGTACGGTCCCCTCCCTCTCACCTAGAGGAGGCCTGTCTCCCAACTGTGGAAACATTAAAGGCTGATTATGTAGTAAAACAAAATGTGGGCTGATTTCATAGCTGATTGAGTTTTTAATTCTAATATTTAAGAATGTCTTTTATATTTTTCTGAAATAAATATTTCTGCATTTCACTTTGATTGTTGAAGTTGATTTGTTTCATAGTTTGTAAAAACAACAGCATTGAAATCAGTCCTTTAGAAAGTTAAATCGATTTTGAAATCATGTATTTTTTATTCAATTAAGTAGGCATAATATTTCCAGATTCGTTTTGCGTACAATAATAAAAAATAAACACATTGAAAATATATATGTAACAATGAAAACTAACATAGGTAAACGATATTATAAATCTAAAGTCTATTTTTATAGTGATATTAATTACAATTACGAATACAATCTACCATTATTATTTATTTATAATTGAAAATTGAAAACACTCATCTTGAGCTATCTAATATTCATTTAACTTTTAAGTACCTATATGTTTTAACAATTAGGAAATATATTCAGATTTGACATCGATAAAAATATAAGATTGTATTAGTTATTTATTTTATAAAGAGTTACAATATTTTATTAGCATCAGATATATATTATTTTCTAAAGGAAAAATATATTTTAACAGTAGTATGGAGGAAAGCGATTTAGTGTTTAAATTACAAACAATCATTAAGGTTTTTCCTCCTCACTTTAAAGCAATGAAACAAAAAATAAACAGAATAGTAAGGAAACAAAAACAAAAAATTTACAACTGGCCGATAAAATATTAGTAAACATTAGGCCGCATATCCGGATAAATGTTAAGAGGCTGTCCATAAAATACCCTGGCAATTAGGACAGAATCGCTTCAATGTACGAAGAAATAATAAATAAATAAGAATTTTTAGAGAGCCTTTCCACACACACCACTGTCGATAAAATGCACATACCGCATTATCCAAACTTATGTTATTTCCTAAGCAGGATATTTTGTACTAAGGACAAAGAAATCATAAATCTAAAATTGTGTTGAGTGACACGTAGATTGGTAGGAACCGAAGTAATAAAGAAAATGTGATCGGTTACAGTGTTTGGTAAGCTCGGAATCTGTGTTCCTGTTTAGCAAAACTTAATATACTAACAATAAAACAGAAATTAAATCAATAATAAGAATACATTATCATTCACATCCAGTAAAAGATTTTCTTGTTACGATATTGAATAAAAATAAAAATAAGTAAACTCTTTATAAAAAAAATATCTACTAATGAAATATGTTTTAACAAGTTTCAAGCTTAAATAATATTTTATAAACATTTCAGTATAATATTAGTATAATAGATAAGCAAGTATAATTTACTGACTAGAATCTCTTAAACTGTGAAAATAACGCTAAAATAAGCCTCATTATTTTTATTGGCAAGAGTTCTTAATTCATAGGATATGTTGAAAAGGTAAGTCTTTCTCAAGAAATAGGTAGGATTTTTTTTTTATTATATTGTAATACTTTTTGTAATAATCAATTTTAGAAGACACTTAATTTGGCGTATCCATCTCGAGGCTAGGCTCTGAAACAAAAATATTTATGAATTAATAATCATAATAATAGGTGTTTACGCCTCAAATACAGTTGTTTTCATTTGACTTACTAAATAATAAAAACCGGCCTAGTGCAAGTCGGACTCGCCCACGAAGGGTTCCGTACCATTATCTATAAAAATGGCAAAAAAACACGTTTGTTGTATAGGAGCCCCCCTTAAATATTTGTTTTATTTTAATTTAATTATTTAACTTAATTTAAATATTCTGTGAATATTTCAAGCATCTACCTGTTGCCGTTATCAATATCGAGCAAAAACGAGCAAAAAAATCACGTTTTTTGTATGGGAGCCCCCTTAAATAATATTTATTTTATTCTGTTTTTTAGTATTTTTTGCGATAACGACGGCAGAAATACATCATCTGTGAAAATTTCAACTGTCTAACTATCACGGTTCATGAGATACAGCCTGGTGACAGACGGACAGACAGACGATGGAGCCTTAGTACTAGGGTTCCCGTTTTACCCTATGGGTACGGAACCCTAAAAACAAGAAACTACATTGTTGTTAGGTATAGGTAGAATTATGAGGGGTGATGAAACCTAGAAATGAAAGGGGCAAAGCCTTTAACACGGCAATGTAGTTAGTTTGTGAGTAATCAAAGTAATTTTTTAATAAATAAAATAAATTATAAGATGGAAAAAAAACTATCGCAATGGAAGTTGTATACGATAAATTAGTCAAGATTTGCAAATATTCTTCACATGCCAAGACCGAAAATAAAAGAGGAAACAAAACCATAAACAGGAAAAAAGGCGTGTCTTTGAAATAAAATTGTACATACATTCAAGTAGAATGAAATTGCCCCATAACAATTAATGCAGAATTATATGGTACTTTTTGTACCTCTTCGAAAGGTTTCGCGTCATGATTAATGATAAAATATCAGAAAATGAATGATAATGAGAATGAATGAGTTTCTGTTTCAAGAGAAATAAATTATTTTTGTATTTTATTCACGGAAATTATTGACACACTATTTTGTAGATTTTGTTAATTAGCTACGCCGCGTACAAAACATGTTTATCTAATTGTTTTTCTTCTAAGTGCACCTGCACCACCTCTGCACCTCTGTGCACCTCTTTAGTTAATATAGGCGTGATGTTAGTTTATGTCATATTCATAGTAATGTACTGAAAATTCAAGAAATCATAACCTTGTGTTATGATTTCTTAGAAAGCAAGAACTAAAAGGTGACTCGACGATGCTGATAATGTACTTTTCATTTGAAAAGCAAAAACTTCTGCTTAAAATATTTTACATAAATTATTTTTCTACAAATAATCTTTTTTTTGTGGTTACATTAAAAGTTTGTTTTTAAAAAGGATGTAAATCGCTTTCTAATGAGCGTTCATTATAATCTAAAAATATTTGAATCCAATGAATTTTCTTTCCTTTCAAAAGTTACTGAACATAACCAAAACCCAAAACAATTTCGTTCATTATGGAACCAGCTGGCTTAACACGAGAACCTTAGAGAAGCGTTTTGTCGACGGAAGAGTAGACGAAAATGACGTTTCCGTGTAGACAACTGACAGTTTTCTACAGATAATTGTAGACAAGTGATTTATTTTCTACAATAACTATAGTAGAAATAGAAAGCGTCATGTTAAGCGTCCTGAACGCGGAAGCCCTATCATTGGGTATGTACGTTGACCTTTAATTTAATGTGGATATTAAACTCGCCAGAGATTCGCGTAAAAACTCACCATCTGTCCACTTCTTGCCTCGCATGCCGAAGAAACCCATCTGAGCCTTTCTCTTGGGCAGGGGTCCGTTCTGATCCACCAAAAACTTAATTTCATGCGCTCCGCTGTTTTTCAGGTCTTTTTTGCCCCTCACCCCGATGAATTTGCCGCGGAAGGTCAGGTCATAAGGTCGCTTATTGTTCAACGATTTCTTTCCCCGCACTCCATAGAACTGGTTGAAATTGGCCGCACGTTTGCCGACATCGTTCGACTGTTCAGGTTCCGAAGACTCTAAAGACTCGGGCATGAAGTTCACCCTCGGCGGATTCACTTGAGCCAAATAATGCATGAGTAGCTCATTAAGGAGAGGGAAGTCAGGGTCACTGGGTTCTTCCTTTGAGGAGTAGTCTATCTGTCCGATCAAAGAACCGTCGCGTTTCGGGAACAGTTCGATGCTTTGAGAGTCTGGGAAGACTAAGTCTTTCTTGCCTCTCATTCCCATGAAGCCCATTGGGGCTCGTTTGTAGTATTCCTCTGGGGCCTCTAGGATGTCTTGGAGGCTCTTCTTTCCTTTAACTCCGACGAAAAACTGTGGTCTCCGCTTGTAGAACTGTTCGGTGCCGTCTTCGTCGAAGTATTTCTTGCCGCGCATGCCGAGGAATCCTTGCGGGACGCGCTTGGAGACTTCTTGCGCATACGCGAGAGAAACCAGCTGGATGGTGATGAAGATGAGGCAGGCTCGCGGGGCACCCATGTTTGAATGATCTGGAACAATTAAAGTAATTGTGAGATGACTGGAATACTTGGCTCATCCATCCACAGTAAATTATTTGTTTCGCTTTAGTGTAGAAATCGCATAACAAGTGTGATTCTGTAATTTTTTCCTTCATCCATGAATATGATGTTCTGTTAAGTAATAATTTGCTTCAAATGACCTTGGTCATACAATGCCGCCATTATAAAGCCAAGGTAGGTTTATGTCGCAGCAGCAGTGCCTATTATAAAAACATTCCACCTTCATTTAGGTGGAATGTTGTCTCACCTTGGCTTGGTGGCATACAACGTGCCCCCATGGGAGATGGACATAAATTCACAGCAGCTTGTGTGACTTTTGAGTACAATATTCATAACTCTAGTACCTATTTACCTATGGTGGCAATGTTACTTCACTTTTAAACAAAGGCCTTATAATACCAAAACTGATGGTAGGTACTTGGACTGAAGTAAAGCTAAAATGTTATCGATATCTTCCTCTTCTTGATACTAACTACTATCAGCGTAATTTTGTTGTTTTGCAAAAAATGCTACTATATTGTGATACTAGATGTGTGAAGAAGTGTTGGTTTCATCTACTGGTAACTAAACCGGGAGGTGTCAATGTTTTCTATTTGTTATTATTTTGAAACAACAATTGTTTGTTTGATAACAAATAGTCGTAATACCCCACAATAGGTACTACGTTGAACAATTATTATATAAAAACGTATAATAAATGTTGTTTACAAATACTGCGTCTACTTTAGTCCCATTTCAGTAACCTTCAAAATCACAATCTGAATGATTTTGAAGGATATTGCTGAGCCATTGCTTTTTAAGTTCGAATAAATTGTCTGCTCAACAACGTAAATAACGCAATGACGTTGATGAGCTGTCAAAACGAAACCCATTGCTAATTTGCTACTGTCAGTGTGTAAGCATTACCCCGCACTACTGATACTGATACTTATGCTAAACAGTGCACAATTAATATTGATAATAACATTCTACAAGACTAAATAAAATTCTAAATATTTATTTATTGTAATTTATAATATTAATAATGTAAATCGTGCAATATATAATTTAAAAATATAATTTAAAAATATATTCAAATAATTTAAAACCGAATATATACTTATTTTTTACATAAAATATAAATACCAGAAAAGAAAATGATACTATTTTCATGATACTATTTTAATTTAATGATATTTTTTTTTTTCTTAACAAAAAGCGCCTTCAACCTCTCTCCTATTACAAATTAACTTTGCTGTGCCCGACAGGGTCCATAATTGATTCTATGTTTAACATACCAACTGTTATATTATGTACACATTATGGAATGCAATAAAGTATTGAGTATTGAGTATTGATATTGATTTCCGTTGAATAAAGTAGATTAGTGAGACTGAATCTGAGAAAACTTTGAGAAAAGCCCAGAAAACTAAAAGGAGGCTCATTTATATAAAAAATAACATAGGTATATAATTCTTTTTTTTTTTAAACGTTGCCCCACACTAGGAATTTCTCCTGTATCGTGGATGCGTTTACAAACATTTAAACTCACATACACAAACAGCCAGACCCGGAACAACTACTTGTAGGTCATACAAATATTTGTTCCGTGCGGGAATCGAACCCGCGACACGCAGCGCAGCAGTCAATCGCTTAACCACTGCGCCAACCGTGCCGTCAATTAGAAGGTACATAAGTTTTTCGAAGATCAAATAAATATTAATAATTATTAATTATATTACGTTGAAGCTAGGTGCAGAGATTCGAAATGAATACAAGCCGGTTGCTCGAAAGATATCATCATCATCATTTTCATTAATTATTTTTGTCAGTTTACCCGTTGTTTGAAAACAGCCCTTTAAGCGGGTTTATGTACTCGTATTCGCGCAGTGACTGAATGTTACTACGAAGTCCAAATGCTTGATTTATTGCATTTTATATCAATAATTAATCCATCGAACCCAGTTAATCAATCGGTTTATTTATAAGTTGGTGAAAAATATGCAGAAATAATTCGATGAGTGGATCCGCTGGTTTAATGAGGGTTTTCATGAGAATTGACGCCACCAGTTGGCGCCATTTTGAGAAGAAGTCTTCCATTTCGACAATGAATATACTTAAAATATATGATGAAGTTCGTCGTTCATTTCATTCATTCGTTCATCATTCAGTCACGACTAAAGAAAATAGAGGCGCTTTGACATTTTAGACAGGTGCCTGGACCTGACGTCTGAGTGCTGCCACCTAGTGAACGCAATTTCAGAAAACCCTCATTCAAACATTACCTCGACAGCTTGACAGATAGTAGATCTTTATCGAATTAATGATTCTATTCCTATTTTAATGAAAAATCTTGTTTTATTGAATTCAAATAAGTTTTTTTTTCTTAATTTTTTTTTATTGAACGTTGTATAGATAAATGTGTTTTTATCTTTTGCACTAATTATTATTTTATTTGACTAACAAACAAAGCTGTCAGTGCTGTGCAAGCATCGAGCTTGAGACCGAGCTTTCGGAGTCAGCTACTTACCAATTGGCCCATCAAAGAAAAATATAGGTAGCTCTAATCTAGCCATATGTTCAACCAACCACGTATTTCTAATAAAATATGAATAAACTATGCCTAAAAGAAAATATGTCTATTCAACCAAGATTCCAAAATAAACGTTATTACAACAATACATAGGGTAACAATTTCTTTAGCACCATAGGTCGGTTAAAAAGGGTCACCATTCATACAATTTATTTTATTATAATACATATTTATGTTCTTAATATTGTTTTTCTTGTATACAAATGAAGAGATATCGTGGTCATGTTTGGATTGAATAAAATGTATTTTTGTGATTGTTATATTTTGTGTTTATCTTCGTTCTTAATTGGACTTCTGAAAGTCAGACATAGAGTTATATTTTACCATAAACAGTGGGTCAACATCTTCATATAAATATTTATGTAATTTAAAAACTCTTCCATCTATCACTCACCTAGCACAATAATTAAGAAAATAAAGACTTTTCACTGAATTAATGTCTCTACCAATTATCCGAACGAAACTCATCATAATCACCGTACGTTCTTTTCAACCCCTAAAAGAAAATGATCTACTTAAAATAGATTATCCCACTGATGCAGAAATTACCTCCATAAATAACCATGTAAAATCTAAATGTAAAAAAGCCCTTTTTTTTGGTAACGGGCTGGAAATCCTCATGGATATCCTCCGCCCTTGGGCGGACGGGGAGGCCCGTCAGACTTCTACTGACTACCCCGTGTTACCTATTGCACCGGGGGCTACGGGGGCTCTTAAGCACACTTCAACGCAGCCCTTGACTAGCCGGCCCGCCTCTGCAGGCTCCGTCTGGTCAGGCATGGGGAGTGAGGTGTTTGATCTAGAAGGCTTTCCCTGAATTAATTTCTCTACCAATTATTGGTGATTATCAAATCAAATCAAAATTAATTTATAAAGTCAACAAAGATCCATACCTTATGTTTGTAATACCTTATAGCTAGTGTTAGTAAGTAAAGTTATATTATTATTTTTATTATTTGAGTTTGAAGCACTTTGCACAGATTAGATTCCCCGATCATTCTTTTCAATCCCTAAAAGAAAATGACCTACCCAAAATAGGTTAACCTAATGATACTGAAATTACCTCGAAATAACCATATAAAATCTAAATATAAAAAAAAGCTTGTCACAACCCTTACACTGACGATCTTCAAACGGAAAAAAAAGATAATTATACAACAGAAACTGCAAACGACAACTACGTTCTACTCCAAGTGGTGTGAGCGAGATGGACATAGAAAACCTAAGAGGAGCGAGTGAGAAACAGGACTGGCTAATGAGCGCTAGTATAAACCGTTGACAATGCTGGACGGTTTGAAGATGTGTGGTGTTTACTTTTGAATTATTAAGGAAACGGAAGCTATAAAAAATATGAAATACGTGAGTTACTTGGTTCGTATTCTAAGAAAGTCACAAATAAATAAATGTACTTATTTTATTGATTTGTGACTTTGCCTACATAAGTGAGTTTCGAATATTAACTTGTTACCAATTATTATTCAATTTTTCACGAATGTACAAAACCCGGTCCACATTTTAGGGTTAATTTCCCTAAAAATCCTTATTTATTGCACCTCTCTACATCCTATAACTAAGAAACATGTCTTCTTATGTTATCTACATTCTTCAATCAATCGTTAAGGCAGAGCCTTATGTATCACTCAGTCAGGCAATGCCGCATTTACTGGGTATCAATGTCCTTTAAATTGAAAGCCAAATCTAAACCCCAGTTAACCGCCGTCACCTCTATAAATAACCGAGTACATCCGCCATTTCCACCTGTAAAACCCCGAAAATTTGTTTATCCGCAGCATTGTGCCTCCATTAGAGACTGGATATATTGCATTGTGTTTTGCAACGCATACAAGAATTGGCAGTGACGTATTTGTGCAGGGATGGACTGGGTTGGTGGAATGTTTCTTTCACATTCTCTTGCCCAATTTATTCGGGGTCGGCGCAACATTGTCTTGTTCTTCCGTACTCATATCATCTTTCATATTGTCCATTCATCATTTCTTCGGTCTTCCCCTAGCCTTATAGTCATCCACATTTATAATCAACACAACACTTTTGTTGTTTAGAAATGATCGTGGATGCCTTTGTGCCATAGGACAATCTCGAGTCTAGACAAAATCAAACTGGTTGCTATTTTTATTGTAATTTTTTTTTTTATGATATTGATTTTACATTCTATGGCTACCTATACTGACGCACTGACTTCTTTTTTTTTTTTTTTAGAAAAACATACTTTTGCGATGTTTGTAAATATGTGAGCACCGTGTATCTATCTCCTAATTTCAAGTTATTTTTCATTGCTTAGTTTTTAGTTCTTTTTACCTATTATGGTATAGTAATTTCATTATAGGTGCATCGTCTTCACATGTTATGATATAATTAATGTACTCAAACAAAATATAAAACATTTTTAAAAGAGTAACGGTCGAGTTTCTTTTCCATACGAAACTACATATCGGAAGGGGCAACTAGGATCAATTCTATTTTTTTGTAAATTTTGACGTTCAAAAGTGCCTCTTATGTGCCTATTTGAAATAAATAATTTGACTTTTGACTTATTTTTTTGCATTGCTTGCATAATCGAGCTATAATTTTACCACTGCTGGGACATAGGCCTCCTCTTTCTGTGAGAGGGAGTGCGCCGTCACCACGCGGGCCCAGTGTGGGTTGGTGGATGATACATAATATCTTATTTTTTTTGGGTTCTAGGACATCGGGTTGCCTCACGATGTTTTCCTTCACAGTTTTGAGAGCAGTGGCGATGAAATAATTTACACTAATTAAAGTGCCTGCTTAGGTTCGAACCCACGACCTACAACTCGTAAGTCGCGGCCGTTACCATTGCGCCACCACAGCTCATATTGCATTGCTATTATTATAGATTTTTAGTTTCATATGATCACGACAATTTTTGCATTTATTTATTTTCTTGTTTGACAGTCAGTTCGATGGATCTGACAAAGTATTAATTTGGTGATGCTCAAAAAACAAACACAACACTTTAAGCAAAATACAATTAAATGATAAACTACATAAATCATTATCCCGAGGTGGTTCCAAAGCCAATCAAATCAAAAAACAATTAAGTACATCAAAAAGAAAGCCACATTACATTTACTTAATTTAATTCACTGTCCTATTTAATTTATTTTAATTTTTGCTTTGTATTTTATTGATTGGATTTGAAATTTTATTTGAGACTCTTCATTTTACGAAGATTACAAAATTTAATTAATTTAACTCATCTATTAATCAATCAACTACGTACTTATAAAATTGACATAAATGTGTATTGTTTTTGTGTGTAATATGGGCCAAGGACCTGAAAAAAATTTATTTTATTTTATTTATTTATTACTGTGAGGTAGAAAAGATAAATTCAATTAAAGTATTAGATTCTTTTTTCTTTTTCTTTTTCTTTCTTATAGGCGTCCAGCTCAGCATGTGTCAGACAAATATGCCTGGCACAGCAGGATGTCATCTGCTGGATCCTTGTAGTGACATTCGGACGCCGAGTAGACGAAATACTTAAGTGAATAATTAGTGAAAGAAGTGCTATATACGGAGTGAAATGATGTAAGTGGCCGGTGGCTGTTTTGCGTGGATGTGACGCATATTTTCCCCTAGCTTGGTCTTTTTTGCGTCACGTTTACCGCAAATAAACTTATTTTCTTTCTTTTTATTTTCTTTATGTATGCTCTCAATTTAAATTATGTATTCTACAGTAAAAAGTTTTGCATTTAACATAACTATTGGGAAACGTTCTCAAGTGTTTGATGGATGTATTTGATTATTAATACGTATAGTTATATATATATAATAGAATTTTATGAAACTGTTACATAACAAGGGTTTTTAAAACACCATTAAACATAAACTAATGCAATTTCATCAAAAACACATTAAAAAATATCGTAAATAGGGCGCTCAAATCTATAATGAAAAAACAGACCAAGTGCGTATTGGATCATGCACAATGAAGGGTTCCGTACTTAGTTGTGATGAATTTATCCTAAGAACAAACTTAACATTGTGATAGAAAAACATTTAAGTTGGTACGCAAAATATTGAATGATTTACCATGTTATTTTAAGACCGAAGACTTCTTACCGGTTTTCCGGTAATCTAGAGGTCTAGTAGTAGAAGTATCTGGTATAAAACTATTTTCTGTGTATTTTCAAAGTTTTATTATAGGCATAGCAGTTTCAGAGATAAGGGGGAATGGTCAATTTTCCTTCATAACTTTAAAATTATAAAAAAGATATATATTTGAAACAAAAAATATTTTAATTTTAATAAAATTATGTCCACGGTTTTTTTTTTTTTTGGGTGGGTAATTATGATTTAATGGAGCAGGACTTTACTTACTCTGTCAGACTTTTACTGACTAAAACCCACCCGTGTTCCTTAAGTTGCCTGTGTACCAGGGCCACGATATCCCTTTCGGACAAACTCGCAACCCCGGCAGGCATTGGTCCTAACGGACCCCGTCAGTTTGTGCTGACATCTCTTTGAGGCGCGCGTGGAACACAACGCGCCGTCGACCCGGGCCTGTGCCTTGTCGGAATCGTTACCGTCCGCAAGCCCGCGCCTACGGTGGCCGAGAATCGGCCTGCGACTCCCGACACACAGGGCGTCTCCTGCGGTGACTAGGGGCGTGAGGGCGCGAATTTTACCTTGCCCTCATGCGTTCCGCAAACGGTACAGTGATATTCAAAATTCATTTATTATTCACAAAATCACAGGTCACAGAAATTCATGTGTTTCACCTTTCAACTTAATCAGTCCAGTAGATTCGGAGCAAATCGACTGTGACAGATGGACATACAGACAAAACAGACACGAGTCATCCTATAAGGGTTCCGTTTATTCCTTTTGCGGCAGGGAACCCTCAAAAATAAAGTTATTTAAAAGCATTATTTGTTAAGAAAATTGTGTTTTAATAAAATAAAATAAGTCCACTATAGTCTGCCATAAAGCTGCTATTGTTGACTTCAAATTAAGAATTTTACGATATGATTGTATAAAAATTATTAAGTAGGCACTACGCACGATCTAGATTGAGCCGCAGTTCCACCCTAGCGTACGTACCCAATCCCACTCTGCTCTAAACTCCGTTTGGAATGCTACCCCTTTTTCACTGCGTTATATTAAAACTGACAGTATCTTAATGGGGTGACTGCGTTTTTCTACGTACCTATTTCTGTCAACGTGAATGGGGCATAGATCAACGACCGGTCTGTGGAGGACGCCGTTTTAAATAACAATATGCATGTTAATTTCTGACAAAATTTGTGGACAAATTGGGACGAAGTGTGTAAAAAAAAAACATGATTGGGAACTGTAGGTACAGAATGAAAGTTGCATTATTAAACAAGGTGTATTTATTTGCGATCGGATAGTTTTGGTTTTACAATCCCATTTTCAGATTCAAACGTAGGTAATTTTTTTAGTACCAAAATTAACTGATGGAGGATTCGTCGCAGAGGCAGTTTACGGTAAGGTTAGCAATTTGGTAGGTTTTTATGAGAATAGTTTTTGAAAAAAAAACTAGCGGTTAGTGGGTACTAAGTAGTTACAGTTATTTACGGTGATTCTATGTTATGTTACTTGTGAAAAAAATGTTAAAAGAGATATCTTTACCTACCTATTTAAACTACTACAATTATAATATCGACAGAACCTAATACTTTCAACTGTTAAATTATCATGTGAGCAGATTTCATTAAATCCTTCATCACTCCTCTAGGCATAATAATATAGACAGAGTTTCCCTACGGGGATATAAATATGGAGTTAGAGGAGTCAATATAACGCAGGTATTTCCCACAAATTCACAACTAGGCAATCCCAGTGTGTGCAGAGATAGTTGACAGTATTAATTAGATACTGTTTACAATATTCATCCTTGTGTAGGTACTTACATATGTGCTGGTTTATCGTAAGCAATCAGAAGCTAGTCGGTATAGGACAGACTGTCCTGCCGGGTAATTGCGTACCGGTAACACACTTACAAGACGTGCATTTTGACATTTCAACAAACATTCATTGCGTTATTTACGTTGACGAGTAGATGAATTTTTGACCTACTAGCTGAAAATTTTCGCGAAAATCACTTTTTATGATTTCGAATTTAAAGATCAAATTCGAATGTTCTAGTAAAATGTCGTGAGTACATTTTTATTATGCAAGTAGATAAGTATTACAAAAGCATAAATCAACATTTAGAAATAACTTCTAACTTAACCACTGAGTCTATGGCATTACGTCCTGAAATCCATGGGACATGTGTTGACATCAATCAAAAATCAAAAACAAAGGTTATTTTTATTCAAACTTGGCTGAGAACAGTTTTCGAACGTCAAAATTACTAAAGACCCCAAAAACGCCCGCCCTTCACCACTTCCTAGTGCTTTAGCTGCGAAGATGTGGCGCAACAAACTCCCCAGCAGCACAGCTGTCTGTTCAGTTAGAAAAACTTGATTATATACAATAGTAATGACGTCAATTTAGCTTGTACAACAAATGAAACGTTTTGTTCCTTTTTGTAATTGCTAACTCCAGCACTTAAAATTTCTTGTCACTTTGCCGTCGATAAGAAGCAAAAGAAGATTAACTACGATAATACGGCCCGCCCCTCCAAAATTCAAAACGTTTGAAAGTATTTGTACGCATGTGTGTGTAATGAGACGGCCGTCAATCAAAAACAAAACACGGATTTGTTGCCCGACTAGTGGCGTCATTAATCGCTGATTATTATTAATATAGCCCTGCACTGACGGACTCTATGAAAACGACACGTGCGTTGCCTTGCGCGATCGGCTAATTATGATTAGTTGACCAACAAATCTGGTAATAAGTGAGATATTACGAGTACTTACAACTGCATACAAACTCTTTCGTAAGCATGTGACTACACACATTGAAACAGTAATTTGGAGGGGCGAGCCATGTTATCGTAGTTTATCTCTAAATAATAGTGAATTTGCTTCAAATCTCTTCGGACTGTCATTGTATGGGTTATACGTAATTTGTGTGCTAATTCGCTCATTTAATTTTTGACATAATAGTTGCACTGTGCGAGAAAAAGAATCTGTTTCAAACATTGTGATTGGGTAAGTAGGTACGTATTGCATTTTAGTATACGAAACAGCAATGATACATATATAAACTCACGCCTTCTTCCCATAGGTGTAGGCAGAAACTATAGAACGCCACCTGTAACAATCCTTACATAATCCTTTTCCTACGTTTACGTTCATACATCGGTCATACAAGCACGCCCCGGTTGAGAGTACTATGCACCCGACTTTTTTGAAGAACATCACCAATAATTTTATAATATTTATGTTCCCTCAATGGCGTCCCGTCCCGGTGTTTCCCCTCACTTTCGGCTTTTTTCTTCTCTTGGTTCCGTATCAAAAGTTGTTAATAATCGTGAGTAAATACAACTCCAGCGAAGAATACCAATGAGGTAAAAGTCATCGGGAATCTTTTTGTTGGCTACAAAAAATAATTGTCCATCCCACCAATATTACAAACTAGCTGCACCCTGCGGTTTCACCCGCATAAGTTTCGATCCCGTGGAAATATCGCGATAAAAACTATCCTAATTATGTCCTAAGCCAGGTCATGGTCTACCCATGTGCCAAATTTCATCTAAATCCGTTCAGCCGTTTTAGCGTATAAGGATGCTTGTGTGCCAGGGCCACGATATCCCTTTCGGGCAATCCGCAACCCTGTCAGGCATTGGTCCTAACGGACCCCGTCAGTTGGTGCTGACATCTCTTTGAGGCGCGCGTGGAACACAACGCGCCGTCGACCCGGGCCTGGTCCTTATCGGACGGCGAGCTGCCCATCGCTCACCGTCTGCAAGCCCGCGCCTACGGTGGCCGGGAATCGGCATGCATTTCCCGACGCCCAGGGCGTCTCCCCGCGGCGACTAGGGGCGTGAGGGCGCGAATTTTGCCTCTCCCTCACGCGTTCGCACGCACCTACTGTCGCCGATCTATCGTTAGACCATAACATTATGGTTAACTAACTGCGCCCCGCGGTTTCACCCTCGTATGTCTCGATCCCGTGGGAATATCGGGATAAAAAGTATATGTTCATCCAGGGTATCAGCTACCTCCATACAAAATTTTATCAAAATCGGGATAGCCGTTTGAGCGTGAATAAGTAAAAAACATACACACACTCACAAACTTTCGCCTTTATAATATTAATGTGATGTATTTACTCTGAGGTTGGATACAAGTAGAGCTAAATACTACAAAACAATTAATTTTATTTTATTATTTTTGAAGTGAAAGTTCATTAAAATCGTTGCGATAGAATACATAGCGTGAATATATGGGGTAATAATAAATACATAGTGCGAACGAAACTACAGCGTGATTCAGAATCTAGGTCGTATCCATCACCGAGTAGTGAATTGAAACGTATGGGTGTTTTAAGACTGAGCAGCGCCATCTATCTCATTTTTTAGAAAACTAAAGTTATCATCAATCTTGCGTACTAGGCGTGTTTAATACAAAAAAGCAGACTACCAAATACCATTACAATTCCTTGCTCATCCCACGGGAACACTACATTTTTTCGGGATAAAAAGTAGCCTATGTCTTAATCCAGGGTGTCAGCTAACTCCATACAAAATTTTATTAAAATTGGTCCAGCCGTTTGAGCGTGAAGAAGTAACAAACATACACACACACACACTCACAAATTTTCGCCTTCTTGCATTAAGTATGATAATCTTTATCATACTTAATGCAAGAAGGCGATTAATTTGATAATAATTGGCGATAAACAGATCCCTTAGGTTAGTCTTTTTACTTGTAACTACTGCCCATTACCTATCGGTTATTAGGTGTATGGTACGTCTTAGCGACCTCGGGCAGAATCACCTTTTTTTTATTTACAAAACACGTATTTCCCTTAACATACATAACATTTATCTATTTATCAGGAACAATTATTTTGTGTTTGATACATTACTTACATCATCATAATTATTAATATAAATTCTAAAAGTATACATGCAGCAATAATAATAATAAAAATCAAAAATAAAAAAAGTAAAAAAGCATGCTTACAAAAACAATAATATTACGCAGCATTTTTTTTTTTTTATAGAAAATTGGAATTAAAATTAAATCACAGTTCGTCCATTGAGTATAAGTTTTTGTCTAACAGAAATGCTTTGAGAGCTTACCCTTAAAAGAGTCAGTGTATAACAACATTTTCAAATCCGCTGGCAGTCTATTAAATATTTGTACAGCTTGGTAATGAGGGCTATGCTTGACTATGTTAAAATTAGGTACAACTTTATTTTTAAATTCCTTTCTATGAGTATTTTCTCTGGCTAACCTTTCTTCCCCAGACTCGTACTCATGGATATATTTTTTAAAATTAATTAACAGCACCAGTATGTATAGGCTGGGCAATGTTAGAATATTTAAACGCTGAAAATGTGATCGACAGCTTTCTCTTTGTTTAATTTTGACAATTGTACGTATTGCTCTTTTTTGGAGAATGAAGGCTCGCTGAGAATTATAACCGTAGCTTTTCCCCCAGAACTGTATACTGTATCGAAGTCTGGATTCGACAAGAGCATAATATACCATCTTTAACTTTTCCGTATTTATTTCATCTCTCAATGTCCTCAACGCATAACATGCAGATGATATAGTGGAGTATATGTGCTAGTTCTTTTTTCCAGTTCAGCAAATCATCCAAATGGATACTTAGAAATTTAACGTCCCTCACTAACTCTATACTTTCATTTTTATGGGTTATATCCATATTATCTTTATTTCCTGCAGTGTTTCGAAACAACATGATGTTCGTTTTTTTAATATTTATTATTAATCTATTTGTATTGAACCAAAACTGAAAGGCTGCCAACGTTGTATTTACCTTGTCTGTCAGTTCACTAATACTTTTCGCCCCTACTACAGCGTTAATGTCATCAGCAAAGACTACAAGATTTATGTCTGGAATGATTTTTTAAATATAATTTATCAAATCATTAGTGAAAATTACATCACGCGTGTAATCCGCGAAGGGTTAAACAGAGGTGTACCTATAGTACACCCACATTTCACCAGTTATGTTCAAGTCCCATGTAATAGGGGGCGAGCCTATAGCCATCGTGGCACAAATCCGGGAAATGGAAAAACCCAATAACACTTTGCCCGACCCGAACCCTGGACCGGACCTCATGCTTAGCAGTTTAGAAAGTAGTATATTCCTTGCTTAGCAGTATCGCTTGCAACCACTAGACCAACGAGGCAGAAACCCTTCACATTTTTTTTTTAATAGGTACCTACTTGCTGCCTGCCTTATTTTTTATTTGTAAGTAGTAGTACCTATATTATATTGATTAGACATAATATGATTGTATAGAATCAAGTTTTTCTAACTGACCAGACAGCTGTACTTACTGCTGGGGAGTTTGTTGCGTCACATCTGCTCAGCAAAAGCACTAGGAAGTGGTAAAGGGCGGGCATTTGGGGGGACTGTGTTATATGTAATTTTGACGTTCGAAAAAGTGCTGATTCTCAGCTTATTTTGATTGTGTGCCTTTTAGTGTATGCTAAATAAATGTATTTTCTTTCTTTGTATCATTAAACGCAACAGTTTCAAAGTCAGCAATGTTATTTTTAGATTCATTACATCCTGGTTGACTCACACCAAAATCAGGGATATTATTTGGCCGGTAAATTATTCTGAACACGATCGAATAGATATATGTATTCCCATAAATAGACAAGTTACGTAAATATCTTACGTGGGGGCTGTTTTCTATTACCATTCAAGATTGTATTTAAATTAACCTAATAATATTATCATTAGTGATCTCATATTATTTAGGGCGTTTACGAATGAAACTGAACACGAACAGCACATACATCAAGTTTAAAAGAGCTGTCAGTATCATTATTTTCTTTGGTTTTTGACACTGACAGCTCTTAACTGGGGTTAAAAGTTCATGAAAATACCTAACACTAATTTAAATGTTAATAAAACATTAATCATGCAATAAGCCGTTTCAGGAGGAACATAGGTACATTATATTTGGCAGGCAATTAAGTTAATCTATCCGTACTTTACTTACTGTTAAACATGAAATATCACTGTTCAGGTCGGTCGATTGGTGAGCTCTTAGCTCAGTATTATTGTTATAATATTAGTAGAAAATGCTTTTACCCAACACACGGCTATGTGAAGATAATGAGTAGAAGCATTCCATTTTGAGGGCAAATAGACCGCTTATGACCCGGCGAAACATGGGTTTTCCGAAAGAAAATCATCTTAAATTAAAATCATTTAACAGAAAAAGCACCAATTTGAATAGACGGTTAAAAACTATCAAAACATAAAAAGTTAGATTGTGACACAAATCTATGTCCAAAATAAAACTAAACCCAAATCATTCAAAACTTTTGTACGTCAGCGTACACTGTGATCGTGAACGTGATGTGAACGCACCGCACGTACAGTCGTAACAAAAAGCGTCTCGTTTGAAATAACTAGTTTGTTTGATTGATTTGAAAACGGTCAGTTTTGAAACGTCCGTTGTATTGTATGTTTTTATTCGGAACTATTTTGGATAAAAAGTATAATTATATAATTTATGTTTACACATCAAACTAGGCATTCGGTTTTGATAAATATTTGTTTTGGATTTAGGACAGTAGAAAAAGTTGTGTTGTTTATTCCGATGTAGACCGGCTTTTTAGAATGTAGAATAATTTGAGACTGGTGTTCTTATAGACAAGCGGTGGCTGCCACATAGCGACCGCAATTTACTGGCGAATGACGTCACTGAAACGTTATTTATGAAAATAAGTTTGTGTGTTTTCCTAGAGAGCGTTTCTTGACAGCGTAAAGTTAAACCCCGCGGACATCATTTTCATGACGGCCGTTATGTGGCGTCCACTGCTCTCATAAGAAACCGTTGCTAAATCAATTTGCATTTAAATAATTTGCCTAATAAATCTTCTGCCTTAACTAACCTAACTCTTCCTCTCTGCCTAAAAAACAAAACACCTCAAACACAACACCCTTTTATTTACCCTGTTGGTTACCAGACATCAAAGCTGTCATGGAAAGATACCAATTAAACTTTCCCCGTTTCGACAGTTACAGATATTATTGAATACTCTTTACTCTTTGAAAAAAAAAGAATCCGTACAAAAAAATAAAAATCGTTCTTTGTAAGCCAGGGACCCGTGAAAATAATACGTGAGTAAGTGATGTATGATTGAGACGAATAGCACGCATAAATGGACAATAATTGACATCAATTTTCACTATGATTGGCACCTTTAAAAAATACCAAACAACAAACTTGAAAAGGACTGCCTTGAATTGTCTATAACTGGTTGAAAACTCTATCATATGATACAACTGAACAAATTGTGGAAACTTCAAACTTAACCAGTCTTACGTACGTAACGTACGTAGACGTACTCACACACACACCCTCACTCATATACCCCCTAACATACACCCTCACTCACACTACCACTCCACACTGCACCACACCGTACATTTACACAAATTTTATTTAAACACTAAAGTTAGCTTAACTGTACCCATGTCTCAGCTAATATCTGGAACAAGGTCTTATGTTTAGACGGACGTTGATAGCTGCGACACAGGTTTTAACTTTTGTAGCTATTATCTCTTCTTTTGTAATTATGTTAATTTGTTGTTGTTCCAAAATAAAACTTTTACTTTTTAAAGTTCAAATTTTTCATGCAACGAATTTAATACTTTTATATGAGCCTGAGCGAAGTTGGACATACGTATAGGTGACACAGAGGAGGCAGTCTAAATCAAATTTCGAACGCAAGCTCCATCCCTCGCTCCCCGCCACTCCGTTATGTGCTAAACGCTAATACATCAGTAATAAAGTTGAATATCGCGTGCGCTCTTTGATCGTGTTTGAGCACGAAACTAAATAGCGTAAGTCTCAATTATTATTTCGTTTATAACTAAAGTAATAATTGATCTAGTGAAAAAATATCTTGTGTCGGGATAATAAACTATATTTTCTTGCTGTGGTTATTTATTTTAGACATAAAAACTAAACAATCTTGTTTGTTTTTAGAATTATCCTTCAAAAAGACATGGTTTTCGAATAAAAAAAAAATATTGAGAGAAAGTATTACATTTACGTAACTGTCTTCAACATGAATAGAAAAAGATCCAGTAAATCATATACTAAAGTTTTTTTTTTCTTTATTAATTTATGCGGTTTTTTGTCCATACGGATATGCCAACCAAAGTTTCATTTTGCTTGTTTGTGTGACTGTTTCAGAATATTTATGCAAATTAAAATAAAAAAGGGAACCTCCTCTTAACGCTAAACGTATTTAAAACATAATTCTGTCTCCTGTCCTCTAAAATAAAGCGATGTTTTAAATTCGTTTAAACGGTAGAGGGCCGGTCAATACTATTATAGAATATTGTGGCTCTGGCATAACTAAACGGGGTCGTGGTCACGGTTGACCACGAAGAAGATGGCGGAAGGACTTGCGCGACAAAATAGAGAGATTTATAAAAAAGAGGCCTTTCCCCCGGGGTCAACCAACTTGTCAAATGATGTTTTATAATACTTTTCTTACTTTGATTTCGTACATTAATAATCACAAGTTAATTGTTAATATTGTTTACTACAAAATAAGTATGGCTATTCAATTAATTACTTCCACGCAGAGGTGTGACTTCGCATCATATATTTTTTTATTAACGAAGCCACGAATTTTACATATTATTTTCTGAATGTATAATGTATAGTGTAATCTGTGGTTTAATTACTTTAATAAGTTGTATACGAGGTAGCCAGTATAACTTGAACCTTTATATAGGCGGTTCTTCATTAGACCAAGCAATTGAACGTCAAAATCTTTAGTTCCGTACTTCACCGGGGTCAGGATAAACTGGTACGCTCTGCTATAGAAAGTGACATTGGTAAAACTCTGGTTAAGCCTACTTAAAACTATTGAACATGTATTAAAGTCGTAACTCTTATAATATAGGTAACCGGTTTTCCTGTCCTAAAACTGTTCGTTTTATGTCCTTTGAAAAAGGCCGCTGATGTTTCTGTTCAAAGAATGAAAAGGTACCTCGTATAAGTACTAAGTAATACCTACTTAGTTATGAAGAGGACCAGGCAAACATACAAACGGTCTTGTAGGTACCGTATTCGTGTTGATATAGATAGATATGAAGCGTGATATTTTAACTGAAAAAATCCACCTTCGTATATCATTTTGGGTTTATAGAATTAATCTTCAAACGAAAACTGTATAAACATTATATGCGATACGAGTATTTCCAATTAAAAAGTCGCTCGAATCTAACGTTACGTTTACTTCGCGCGTTCCTGCTAACATATTGCAAAGCTAGTTGTAAAAAAATATCTATTTAATTTGGTGTAATATAGATACCTACTTGTTTTAATTAATTAATAGTGTTATTATCTGCGCATAATATAATGCATGCTGTTTCAATGTACAAATTGTAAAGTAGTCATTGTTGAAGAGTCTTATAATAAATAAATAAATAGAGCAAAAATAGCTTCAGAAGAATTCGAAAATCCAAAATCTTATGTCGTAGCCCGTGAAAGTCTACGAATAAAAGTAGTCATCTGTCTTTCATTGTATTAGCGCACTACGGGTAGTCCTTCAGATGTCTGTAAAGTGAACGAGGCTTCAACAAGGAATAAATGAGTTTCAGATAATAAGGTCATATTGCCAATCTAGGCAAGTCCCTCACTATTTCATCCTGATCTATGAGGATAGTGATTGAAGTGGCTTGTTCCGGTAGACTAGCAAGTCAGCGTTAGGAAATGTACAATGGCGTGTTTAATCGAGTCCCAAATAATTCCCTTTTTTAATGTCCTAAAATTATGAATGGACACTAATACCTAAATGCGCCTCAAATAATACCCATTTTGTTCTCCTAAAATACCAAATAGCCAATTAGCTGGCACCAACTTGATTGTAGCGCTCGCCAGCCGCTGCCGCGGCACCGTCGGCTCACACACGGTTTGCCACAGTTCTAACCTAACCTACCCCGGGTATTTGGTCGAGGTGTCCTAGCTTAGTTACTGCGACCAACTTTCAAAAGGCCAGAAAGGTAAAAAGAGGCCCATTTATTTAAAAAAAAGCGTACATTAGGAGTACAAACTTTTTAGAGGATCGGTTAATTATTTTCCTTAGAAAATTACGATTGTTGAAAGCTAATATGGCTGTTGTGTGTAGAATTTCAAAAAGAGAGGGAATCTACTTGAGCTTTGTAAATGCCAAGTGCTTCTTTAGTTACATGATCTCTTAATTTAGGAGTCTGGGATATTCACTTCAACGGTCAGGGTACAATATTTTGTTAAAACATTTTCTAGGTAGATTTTTGTAAAATAATATCATCCCTACTTTACGTGTCAAAAATATTTTTTTTCACGATTTTATTTTACCTCTTTATCGGCGTGATTAATATATAATTATTCCCATGATTCTAGTACTAAGAGTCTCTGAGCTAAGCCGCGAACAGTCAGACGGACATGACGAAACTATAAGGGGTCCTTGTTGACTACTGAACCCTAAAACGAATGCTTTCTTAATTAAATAACTTAAAGGGGGTCGATCTAAGGTTATTACGCACGAAGCTACGCTTGGCACGGTCGGTTCGTGGATGGGTGACCATCCATTACATATCGAGACTCCTCCGTGCCTCGGAAAGCACATTTAGCCGTTCATCCCGGCTGTCATTCGTAAATCTTTGATAGTCGTTACGGGTAGTTAGAAGCCCAAAAGTCTGACAACCAGTCTTACCGAGGGGTATCGTGTTACCCTGTAAGTGGGTTGTGCAGGTCAGACAGACAGTCGCTTCACATAAAATACTGGTATTCGGCTGCATCCGGTTAGACTGGAAGCCGACCAATGCCGAAATCGAAAATGACAAACCAATTACAGGCACTTTTGAATTGTCAAGGGGTCGGTCAGTCAGAGAGATGAAGCTAGTTGCCCATTCCAAAGCGTAGTAGGTTTCTGTGGAGAAAAACGTCCAAGACACCATGGACACTCTTTGAAATCTAAATATTGTTACAAAGTATTGCTTACATTACATCATTATGTTTAGCGCTAAATGCATTTACTGATCAGCATGTCCTATGTGTTCCATGTTTTTAGGGTTCCGTAGTCAACAAGGAACCCTTATAGTTTTGCCATGTCCGTCTGTCTGTCTGTCCGCGGCTTAGCTCAGAGACTTTTAGTACTAGAAAGCTGTAATTTGGTATGGGTCTACATATTAATCACGTCGACAAAGTGGTAAATAAAATAAAATTACCACCTTACACGTAAAGTGAGTATGACATTTTTTTTTCGTCTATCCCATGATGTGGGGTATCGTTGAATAGGCCGGTCAAAAATATGTATAGGGTTGCGAGTTTGTCCGAAAGGGATATCGTGGCCCTGGCACACAGGCAACGGAAGGAACACGGGTGGGTTTTATTCAGTAAAAGTATGACACGCCCTCCCGCTCCGCCCAGAGCGGGAGAAGTTATTTGATAATATCCCATCAAAAAAAAAAAAAAAACGTATGTCGATGTATGGAAGAACATGTTTTTCAACTACAATGTTAAGTTTGTTTTTGGGATAAATTCATCCTAACTACGGAACCCTTCATTGTGCGTGGTCCGAGACGCACTTGGCCGGTTTTTTTTTTAAAGTTTCGTCACGTCCTACAACCAATTTTACTGTGGTTGATTATAGCTCACTCCTGCATCTATCAATGAGGAGGGCTGAGTTCAAGAATTGAAATCATTGTAGCCCACATTGATGTATGATTTTGCATCATGTCATCATAAATTTGGCACACAGATAGATCATGACCTCAGTTAGGACATAACATTTTTATCCTGGTGCTACGTTCCCGAGGCATAATTTCTGACCTCCACGCGGGTTAGCCGCGGGCAAAAGCTAGTTAACAATAAAGCTCGCTTATCTTTACAATACGTTACCTCGCGATCGGAATACATTTTAACTTCATGAAAGCAGTACATAACTACATAACATTCAAAGTTCTTATAAAATAAATATTATTGCGGCATGAACAGGTACTTGGTTTACTTAAAAAGGTTGGTAAGAATAAATTGACTTATACCGTATATATAATATATCTAGACACATTTTTTATCGTTGTGGTTAAGGGAAACAGTTATTGACGGGAACTGGTTACTGATACGCTGAGAAATGTATTAGGTTACCTACATGAATTGCGAAGTATATTATCAATAATGTAATAATGGAATATAAGACGTTGGGGGAACTTTGAGGTGTAAGTGACATTGTGATAATAATAAGATCAATTAGGCAGCTGGATTAATAATGGTTTGAGTCGGACAGCGGAACTGTTTCTTGATATTGTGGTATTGTTAGGAGCTGATTCCTCTCTCTGGGGGGTAGTTTGGACCACGTTCCCTATACCATCAATCCACCATGGACATAGGCCTTCCCCAAAGGGGGAGGTTGCCATAATCGCCACGCTTGCGGGTTGGTGATCGAAGTATGGTGTTAAAATGCATAGAGAACGCTGCTGCCCATTCTCTAGTAAGTTCCTTAGCCGCCTTTTACGATACCCACGGGAAGAAATAGGAACCCCTTTGGGGGAGGCCTATGTCCAACAGTGGACGTCTTTCGACTGAAATGATGATGATGACAAATTTATCTGGATTAACATAGGATTCACTACTTTTAATCCCGGTAGTACGTTCCCGTGGGATATTTTCCGACATCCACACGAGTGAAGCCACGCTCAAAAGCTAGTTTTTAGGGTTACGTACCCAAAGGGTAAAACGGGAACCCTATTACTAAGGCTCCGCCGTCTGTCTGTCTGTCTGTCACCAGGCTGTATCTCGTGAACCGTGATAGTTAGAAAGTTGAAATTTTCACAGATGATGTATTTCTGTTGCCACTATAACAAAAAATACTAAAAAACAGAATAAAATAAATATTTAAGGGGGCTCCCATACAACAAACGTAATATTTTTGTTAGTTTTTGCTTGATATTGATAACGGCAACAGTTAGACGCTTGAAATATTCACAGAATATTTAGTTATATATTTACTTTAACAATAAATAATTAAATTAAAATAAAACAAATATTTAAGGGGGGCTCCCATACAACAAACGTGATTTTTTTGCCATTTTTATAGATAATGGTACGGAACCCTTCGTGCGCGAGTCTGACTCGTACTTGGCTGGTTTTTTTTATAAAGCTTTCAAACTAATATTATTCCTCCCAATCCTCAAACAAAGATAACCAATACGTGTCTGTGGATCCTAAGACGAGCTATATGATACATATTGTTCATAATTGTATTGGAATACGAAAATTGATGTTTACAGTACCTATAGTACAAGTATACGTTAAAATTGCTCGCTTGAAAAATGCAATTTGTAAACAATGTGAAGAATTTGATACGCTCAAGTTAATATTGCTTTACACGGAGGACGTAACGTATTAAATGGTTAAGGTGAAATCCCTCTTATGAATACCTAGACAAAGCATTCATTTGTTTTGTAGACAAAATCAAACTGGTTTGTAACCTCCTAAATTCACAATGGCGTGACAGTGGTCCATAGTGAATCAAAATAATAGGAGCTTGACAGTACGAGATTACCAAATACAGCCAATTTTTCCAATGGAGTATTAGTGGCACGTCATTGGAAAATTATAAACAACACATAACAGACAGCTGTGCTGCTGGGGAGTTTGTTGCGCCACTTCTTCCCAGCTAAAGCACTAGGAAGTGGTGAAGGGTGGGCGTTTTTGGGGGACTGTCTTATGTTATTTTTGACGTTCGAAAAGTGCTGATTCTCAGCCTAGTTTGAATAAATGACTTTTGATTTTGATTTTGATAAAGACGCCTTTCAATTAGGAGATTAGCAAAACTGTCAAACTCTACAATTACGGTGCCAATGATCGGCCATTCGGACACAACTGCGTTAGCAGACTTGGCCCCCAGGTTGCTATTTTATTACATGACATTTATTTTTCATTCTGTGATTACCTTAACGCACACACTGACACAATTTAATATTTTTAGGAAAACGTTTATTTTTACAATGCTTGTAAATATGTGAGCATCCTGTAACACTTTGTTAATTTATCTGTCATTGCTTCATTTTTAATTCTTTTTTGGATGGACACACGGAAACGACGTATAAAGAAATTATAAGGATTGCTTCACAGAACACTTTGTAACAGGCCACAATGTTTAACTCTCACTTTTCCATTTCTTCTATAACACTATCCTCATATTCAACCTTAAAATGATCTGACCAAGATTATGCCTGGACTTTAAACGAGACTGTGACCTCGGAGTTTGTTTTGGCCTTTCTTCTCAGAGTAGTCAGTTATGAAACGCCGACCTCATCTAGTTTTTAAAGATGATCACACTAATATCATAAAGGCGAAAGTTTGTGTGTGTGTGTGTATGTTTGTTACTTCTTTACGCTCAAACGGCTGGACCAATTTTGATAAAATTTACTTTTTATCCCGATATTCCCACGGGATCGAGACTTATGCGGGGGAAACCGCGGGGCGCAGCTAGTTGATGTATAAAAGTGTTTGTTCAAATATATTAAAGAGAAAAAAAAATCATTTATAAAACTAATAACAACTTCAAAATCTTACTAATTCTGATCCCGTAGTCCAAGACTCCCAAACGCACAAATCTGTGTGTATATTTGGTGCACTGTTTGACAGATAACTGTATCCACTCTCTCAACCACTAAGCTTTGAATAAAGCTTTATTTTTGAATACACGCCACTTCATAGTACGTCATTACAAGTGACTGTCGGGGACAAAAGTGATTGCAAAAAGTTTATTAACTAAGGTAGCAAAGAGATCATGAATTAGATTGCTTTGCTGATGAATGAACAGGTGGATTCGTCTTTTTCTGTTGCATATTTCAATCATTTAAAGTCATGTAATAACCTTTCCAAATGACAAGCTGTCAAAATTCAAAATTGGAAAGTGTGACGACGGCCTTGACAAGACCCGCCCCTTTTGGGAATGCTTGCGTTTATTTTTATTTTACTAAGAACCCTTATAAAACTGTAACTGAATGCTGGGCCGTGAAGAAGACGGATGAAAAAAGGGTGCATGCAATGAGAACGTTGAAAAGGATGTGTGGTGTGACGAAATTGGATAAAGTAAGAAATGAGTATATAATAAGGAAGTTTGAAAGTGGCGCCAGTGACAGAAAAGTTGAAAGGAAATCGTTTGGGTTGGTATGGGCATGTGATGTGATGGGAGGAAACGCATGTGACTAAAAGAGTGATGAATATAAATGTTGATGGAGGGAGAGGAAGCCCAAAGAAAAGATGGATAGATTGTGTGAGGAACGATATGAAATAGAGAGGAGTGAATGTTATCGTGACGGTTGGCAGGTATAATGACAGGACAAGTAACATGGGACAAGGGGAGGAAGGTAATAAGTGCTCACCTTCGTTATAGGAAACTCTTGCGCAAAATGTCACGATTCTAGACCCTTTTGCCAGCAATAAAAGTTTCGCTAACATGACATATCCTGCAAAGTAACGCTGCCACCCAGTGCAAAATGTTAGGAATACATTATGAAGCATACGGGAACATTTGTGACTTTGATAAATGCAAAATGTCGTGCACTAAGATCAGATTTAACCTAGAATATTTAAATCTTTCTAGATTTGCAAGCATGTCTATTTAAGAGGCAAGTATTAAGCCAGGATACAATGTTGGTGAATACAGCTTTTAAGAACCTTTTTTTAAATAGAATGCGAGCAGAATGTATTTCTAGTGGAAACAGAGATTTTTCCTAAGTTAGGGCGATAAAACACCTAAATATTTATGTAATATGTTTTAAGTCGGCGGGAAGTTCTGTCTGTTCTAATATCTGCTCTTTTAGAAGCCAAATTAACTACTTGTCGATCGGAAGCTACACTGTTCCCTGCTATGTTTTCTGATTTAAAACGTTTTTTAAATAACCTTTTAAATTGTTTATAAAATAACTATTTTATTTATCTTTATTGGAACATTACATTTAATGGATATTAATGATAACCTTTAAAGTAAACAAAGCACTTATAAAATAATCATTTGGTTTAAGCAACGTGTACCAGGTATTAAATATTTTTAGAAAAAAAACATCAAATTAATAACATATTAAATAAATTATTCCTATGTTATTGGTACATAGCAAGTAGCGTTCTTCAGTGTTTGCCTAGCTTCATGGGAAGAAGGCGTGAGTTTATGTATATGTATGTATAGATAAATTATTCCTATTATCTACGTAACACATTTGTTAGCGAGTGTACCTGTAATCCACCATGTTGATTTAAGATAGCGCTACATTACTCTATCCATCATCGGATTAGCTCGCCGATACATTTGATACACTAAAATTACTTGTTCACAGGTATGACATGTATTTTCTACGGGATATTATTACGTCACGAAAGCCAAATGTCAAGTTTTCCGAATTATGTAGGAAGATGATATTGATTTCGAAAATATAACTCACCTATAGCTAAATGAGGCATTTCATTATCTGCTTAACCTTTTCCCAACTATTTTGAGGTCAGCTTTCAGTGTAACCGAAAGTTAGACTGCAAGCAGACCTTACACGGAGCGACCCATTAACTGAGGAACACGATACTCCTTGGTAGGATAAATTCTCAGACTTTCAGGCTTCTTACTAACCGTAACTATTGACGGACGAATGAGAAGACCAAAGCTTGTCGAGCCACGACTTTCCGAGATACTTATCCTGACGTATGTCTAACAAACCTACTTGCTTTAAATAAACTAATTAAGAATGCCTAATCAAGACTAGATGTTTTCAATAAGTACCTACGAAAGTATCCTTTAAGATATTTTTGTAGGAATTTTTCATGTAAAAATGGAAATTAAAGAAAAAAACACAATTTGTGTAAATATACCTACTCAAAACAAGAGAGCAGTGGTGGCCCAGTGGTGAAGGCCGTGACTTACGACTTATAGGTCATAGGTTCGTCCCCAGACAGGCGGCTTTACTTTGTGTAAATTATTTCATCACCACTGCATGTCCTAGAACCAAAAATTCGTTGACATGCGACATCTACCAACCCGCACTGGGCCCGCGTGGCGGATTACAGCCCACTCCCTCTCACTGAGAGGAAGCCTGTGTCCCAGCTGTGGGAATATTATAAGCTGGTAAAGTTATACTCAAAACTCCTAAACTTCACGCAATAGGTAACATGCAAAACTTGAGTATTGCAAATGTTGTTATAATTTAGTACATGCCAACCTTGAAGGTCAACTGACCCCATATACCACACTCACGGGACATCAATACATAACCTAATGGACAGATAAGCACACATAATCTATGTTAACATCATTAGATAATTTTAATGCACACATGATTGCCAGGCTGTATTGCCACTTATCAACTCCACTTAAAACCGACAGTTCCGGTCAAAAAAGTCGAACGAGTCACGCTATACAACCTTTTCTGTCTGACGTTAAGTGGAGTCAACAATCTGATAGGAGGATTGGACTTAATAATAATGGACGGGCTTACCCCAATCGTGATGGCATTTGGGAAGATTATTTTATCTTCACTTTAATCAGAAGTTGTAGTATTTTTTTCACGTGGATGTAGTGACGGCAATGGAGAGTATTGACGGAGAGAATGTATGTAATATCGTGGTCAGAGTATGAACAATCCATAAAGTCACAAAATATTATTGAGAGCAGGACACATATATTAGATATCATTTGTATATCTCTTTCGCGAATGTAAAGTTGTTGCCTGGCCCCAGTTGTTATCCAACAACTGGCCCCAGTTGTTATCCAACAACTGGGGCCCAAGGGGGGGGCTGTGTGTAAACATAGATAACGAAGTATTGCATTTATTTTATTTTGTTTATTTTTATCTCATTTAATGCTGCACCGGTTGACGTCATCACGTCAACGCCGGCTGTCGCTGAAAACCAGCGCTGGGTGTCTCGCATAGGGTCGCAGCATTATGCTGAGCGATGGCCGTTTTGCGTGAATGTGACGCATGTTTTCCCTCAACTTGTTCTTTCGTGTTTGTGTTTTTTATTTCTTTGCGTTATGTTTACCGCAAAAAACGTATTTTCTTTCTTTTCTTCTTTTTCTTTCTGTCACGGTACGGTTCTTTGGATACTATTACTCGACTAAATTAGAGTATCAGATTAAAAGTGACTGACAAAGACTGTCACTATCTCATAAGGCAGGTAATCTGTACAATGACAAACCAGCAATCATATAATTCCAACATACCTAAGCTCAAAATGCGATAAATCATAGATATTTCAATCATAATATTTTATTTCACATTAGCTACATGGGGAAGATATTAATTATTCATTTATAATTATTATTAAGAACCTATTTAAACCAAATGTTTGTTGAATTTAATGTTGATTGGAGCAATGAAAGGAAGCGTATACCATTTAGGAAAGCTATCCCAGGAAAAGTATGCTCCAGGAATCATCGTTAATCTTCAGAAATACGAACGCGATGAGATCTAATTTAGGGTTTTACAGCCATGGAAGTACCTACTTGCCTATTTGTACGAGGTAATTAGTGGTCCATAAAATATGGTATTGATGAACAAGAAATCTGGGGGCACGGTAGTGCCCCCGCCAAGACGAGTCAAGCGAAGCGCAAGGGCACTACCTACCTTTTCTCGAAGTGTTTCGTCGTTTTTTTGAACCCTCATAGAGTTGGTTTCTGATGTACCAGATAGTTCATATTCTCAGGATATGATGTCAATAATAGACTAATTAAATGTAGGGGCTACAGGCAGCAATAGCGAATAGACTGGCTGACTTTTATAAAAGGCACAAGTCCGTAAACCCAGTCTATTCGATATTCACACATACATTATCTAGAGAGTGCTATACAAGTTACTGTTTCGGCGCGGCGGAAACGACTGGTCGCCAAACCATATGCGCGGGGGCACATTACATTTTGCAGCGCTATCACTATTGCTGCCTGTAGCCCCTACATTAAACATACAAAGTCTCAATTGAATAGCTCTAATACTTTAGATTTTATTGATATCTAAAATACACCGATTTCGTCACTGACACACTTCCTGAAGTGCTAGAAAGCTGAAATTTGGTATGTAATCTAAGTTTAGTATACAACCAACAAAAAAAATCATAAAATTATAACTTTCACCCCCCACCCCCTAAAACGAGGGGGGGTGGAAGTTTGTATGAGACTTCAAAATGTTAGGGTACTTCCTGAAGTGCTAGAAAGCCGAAATAACACTTAAAAGACTGCCTAGTAACTTACAAAAAGAACTGAAATCCCACCAAAAACATTTCAATTTCATTTAAAATTCTACATAGCAGTGAAAATGTATGGCTTCGCCATTCGCTACCGTCGTGGAGGTGATGCGAATATTTAGTTTCTGAAGTAATTAACGAAACAGCCAAGCCATACATTTTTACTGCTAAGTAGAATTTGTGAAGTTAGGGTCGGTAGAGTTAGGCCGTGTAGATTCAGAAGCTTGGCTCTACATGAGATCTGATATCTTTTTCACAGGGCAAACCTTATGTGGTCGTCTTGGCAACATTCTACATGAAATGTTTTTGGTGGGATTTATTTTATCAACGAAACGAAATAGCTATGTTGACAGACGTTAAAAATCATTCCTAAACGTGAAATTGTAATAAACATACTTTGAAATTACCGACGTTTTGCAACCACCCGACCTGGGTAATATCAATAAAAGTATATGTCATTGATTGACCGATAAAAACAGAACCTTTTCCCCCATTTCCTTCCCAATTCATCAATAAACTGGCAACACTAAGACGTACTTAACTACCGGCCCCGGTTAACAGTGGTTAAAGTAAAAAGGGCCAGTTAAAATACTAGTAAAACGCTGTCAACAAGACAATAAAGTTAACTGTAGCATTGTTAAATTTATGCCGTCCACTTTACTTAGTGGAGATAGAACTATGATAGTAGTTAAGTTAACAGCCGGATTAAGTGAAGGTGCAAGCTGCATTAGCCGTTTAGTAGCTTAGAATGCTTAGATGACTGTGTTCCGTTGCGAAGAAAAGACTAAGTTTACACCCGGGTGTAGTAAAAGACGATGGATAGTTGCCTTTTCTTTTTTAAAACAGAATACTGTTGTCTCCAAACAGTATTTCAAGCGTATTGACGTAATTACGGAAATGCCTTATGGCAGCAAATAGGTGAGCCATGAATAAGTTTTCGGTGGTAATGGCATACATACCTATAGATCATTCGCCAATAAAACTGAACGCGATCAGCACATAAAAACCGCGTTCAAAGGGACTTCTTGGCGGGAAAGTGAAGCGTCATGTTAGCAGTTTTGTTTTATTTTCTAAAATTTGTGTTTAGCCGAATATTAATGTGTAATAGTGGTGGATTATTAACCATTAAGTGTTCGTGAACCTGCATTAATGTAGGCAAATGAAACAAAACAGTGCAACATCACTTTAAGTTCTCACAAGAAGTCCGCGCGAGGTTTCAGTAAAGTGCCGCGTCTTTACTTAAATCCAGGGGCGGGGATATCATCAATCATCTTTATCATGCATTGGGTGGAGTTCATTTCATAATTATTTAAATAACTTTGTACTTGTTACCTAATTTTACATGACACTGGCTAAATGCACACACACACAAAAAAAAAAAAAAACCGCGTTCAAGAGCTATCAGTGTCATCATTGTTAAATTTATTCTTAGCGATCGTAGTTAATGTAGTTAGAAGAACTTGTGTACTTGATAGCTACAAGTTTTTTTTTAAATTAAGCCTTAATTAATTTGGGGACCGAGGAACAGAGATAGGCATATAGAAAATTCGTTTAAAAACAATTTAGAACCAGCAATATACGCTTATTTTATTTCTATATAGTACTTATCCTTCTGTTCCGAGCAGTCTATTATTTTTTATAATTTTTAATGTTATTAGAGATACTAAAAAAGTATTCTTTATTTATAATAATACTCTCTTTTAAAGTCAGCTCAAGCATTTTTAATACAAAATTGTTTCTTTTGATGTTCCATGTACTGCACTTAATATTTTCTCTATTCTGTTTATTTTGGTATTCTCTGATATGATTAGGTACTCAGCATGTCATTTTGCCGCAGGACCATAAAGCTAAGATGGGTCGGAGAAATTGAATCTGACATGCAATATACAATGCAAAGACTACTTTAAAAATTAGTGGATGATGGACGGGTCATGTTCAGTGAGGTTTTAAAAGTAAAAACATACTTGACTAGTTTAATCTGCTGGTACAAAAGACGTTGTTCAATTTGTCTGAATGCCCTAAAGGTGTAGGCAGAGAGGTATAGGTACCTACTACACCAACAGTTCGTCAATTATGTTGTCCTATCCTCATCTGCCCAGTGTTTTCGTTAACTATCTTGGGGTCGGCTTTCAGTTTAACTGATGCAGCTATATATCAGTATTTTACATGGACCAACTACCTATCTGACCTTCACAAACCAGTTAGTGGGTAACGCTACCCCCTCATTAAACAAGCAATTCCACACAATAGGCATAACGGACAGCCCTCTGTGTAGGGCTTGCATGTAGGCTGAAGAAACAGTTGCGCACGTGCGCTTTGAATGCACAGACGTCACGCAGAGGTGAGGAGGTGAGCTGGTTGGAATAACCAACGACGGCCGCCATGGCCCACGCACAATGGTCCACATGAAGGACAAAGTGCGGAAACCAAACCCGCTAACATAGAACGCTACCCCCTCGGTTATTAGGCTGGTTGTCAGACTTTCGGGCAACCTACTGACAGCCCGTAACGACTGTCAAAAATCCACGAATGACTGCTGGAACCAAATTTTTAACGTGCTTATGTTGTCTTATGTAGGTCTTAAGGTACCGGGCGTCGGCAGTGGGCAGACAATGCCCTCTTCTGGCTCCCCTGAGTGGGTCCAGGGTCCAGGTCCATACAGGACTCGAGGTGGCGACGCGTAGTGTTCCACGCGGGCCTCTTTCAGACGTCGCGGGGTCCCAGACTTGAGGTGGCCAGCCGGGGTTCGTTGATGTCGCACTAGATCCCAAGATCCCCAGTGCAAGTGTGGAAAGGGAACACTGGGGTGGTTTTTAGTCAGTAAGAGTCTGACAGACCCCTCCGCTCCGCTCGCCCCAGAGCGGAGGACATCCATGAGGACTTTCCACCACAGAAACAAAAAAAAAAAGTTGTAGGTCTTAAGGTTAATCCGCCGGAGATCCGAATTATAATTCTGTAAATACATTTATCTGTTATAGTCGCGAATCATATTTGATCAAGATACAACCTGACAGCTGCGGATACACCTTATTTTGGGTGCCTCTTGTCATTAACGTGTCATCGATCCAGAATCCGACTCGATACCAACGAGGCAGTCTCACTACATTTTAGTTGGTAACACATTCCACGTCATAACAAAACACTCAGAACGCAGTGCAAAGCGCAAGCTATTAGGGGTCTGAACTATTTAATTTTCTGGCATAGGTACTGTTGTTTGCACTTCAAAGTATGTGTTTGCAACTTTGCAAGAAACAGCTACTTACCTACATAATATAAGAAAGAGTTGCTTTTTTTGAAAACTTCCCACTTTACGAACTAGGTGTACTATCGACCAAAGTTCCGCATGCTCACCTTAAAGGCGATAATCGCATAGCACGACTCACGACTCGATCGCACAATGCACGAGTTTTGACCAATAGGATGCACAAAGCGTATTTTAGTGGTGTTCGTATTAGTATAATCATGTATAGAATGTGTGACACTCACACTAGGAGCGTACTATGCTCACTTGTTTCTGCTAAGAGACGAGTTTTTAATGGGCACGGCCAGCGCGGCGCGGCGGCGGCGTGAGCTCTTTGTTATTGAATTGAATTGTTATTTTATTATTGACAAGAATTAATTTTAGTACTCATATCTTCTGTTTGTTTGGTTTAGAAAATGTATTATTGATATTGCAGTATTTACAAAAATAATTTGTAATAACTAATAAACTACAATTTATATGTATTAATCCACTTTAATATTTTCCTCTCTCTATCGGGTCTATAGATATAGGTTATTTATGAACACTTTCACTGCCTCTCCAATTTTCACCATATCCTATGTGATGCCGCATGCCGCAGCAACCGCACCATATTCCCTTCACAATAAGATGAGACATTGAAACGAACCGTTTTATTACAGTCCGTTCCACCGATTTTGACTTCTATTCCGTAGGCTTATGGATGGCATTAAAGGCAAAAAAGTGGTTACAATACCAACTGTTTACTGCAGCTGCCATTTGTCATGCCACCAACACAATAGCATTCAAAATCGATTGAACGGACATTTATGGTTTGTTTACCTTTTATCTCACGGTTCCCTGAATACGTTAGGTATAGGTGCGTTGACCGGCACTGCATGAAGGTATCAAATGTTTATATTGAAATTTTTTGTGTTTAATCGACTTTATTAAAAGTAAATAACTATCTAAATTTCTATGTGTTTGTTTATACTTGGGCAATTTGGGAATACTTGAAAATTACAGTAATATTTGAACCAATACTCTGCGCAGTTCATACAATGTTATCAGAGCTTTTTGTTTGTAGCTAACGCAAGGCCGCAAGCCGCACAACTCTTGCAACTGAAATAAAAATAAGTTCATTATCTAAGACCCATTGTTATTTAGTGGGAATGTCTGGAAATTCGGTTAAACAATAGAGGACGGCTTAATACAAGGGCCATACGTTGTTTTATTACCTTAGGATTATCTCAAATGTTTTGCAGTTGTTCCTTGTATTTGGTTTAATACTTTTAACAGTAGGTAATTGTAATATTACCTTTTATTCATTAAAATAATACAGGGTGAAATTGAATTCATGGGCATCCTTTTAAGGGGTCATTGTACTCATCATTATGAACAACTTCAACTATGAGACCATACCTGAAATCGCGAAAAAAAAATCAGCTGTTCCCTACATTTATGTTTGCATAACTCGACAAAATGTAGGGAACAGCAATTTTTTTTCTCGATTTCATATTTGTTCCCATAGTCAAAGTTGTTCATAATGACGAGTACAATGACCCCTTAAGAGGATACCCATGAATTAAATTTCAGCCTGTATAACGAACAAGGTATCGTTGCAATTAAAATGCCCAGGCATGCCGTGCAGGATGAGCACTTTAAGACTGGATTATAATCAAACCAACACTTTACTCTTTTATAATTCATGCTCTAGTCAAAGTTTGACAATTCATGATTTTAAGCGAAATCAACGCTACAGGCGCGTTACCGGCATTGCATGTCAAGTTTTTTTTTGACAAATCTAACAATGATTCAGTTCCTACGCCACTTTAAAATTCAGAAGCTTATCAAGTAATTAAACTAAACTATAATTTGTGCCTTGGCAGCAGTTAGAGTGATTGAAATAAAATGTTGGGTACTAGTGAAATATATATTTTTAGTTTGTGTTCATTTAACATTATGCAGGATTAAAGATTTATTTAGGTTGATATTTAAATCTTATCTGTATAATAAAAGATGTATAGTAAGTGCTTTTTGTATGAAACTATCGGCTGTAATCTCAGTGTGAAAAAATAAACAGTTAGTTAAAATCTACTTGAGAACAATTTTAAGGATTTGCTGTTGTAGAAAAAAAAGCAATATAAGTAACTTAATTTATTTTTAATAGACTTTTTCAAAACATTAAAGATTCATCCAGAAATTAACATATTATAACAAAAAAATACACAGAAATTATCATCAAAATGCAAAATATTATAAGTGAAAAGATTCTTAACTCTTCTTCTAACACAACAATGACAAACAGACAACACAACAACAACAGGCAAAAAGCCTGTCAGTAAATAAGATTAGGAGAATATTGCTCGTGCAGTTCTAATGAAATTGAAAAGTTTTAAGATTAGTACAATTTAAGAATCTTAATAATTTTTATAATTTGCAATAATTACATTACACTACAGACTAGGTTTATCAAGCAAATGAGATCAATTATTTATGAGGTGGACGGATATGATGACACTACTGAATATGTAAAATAACAAACTAACGAGATCGGGACTTACGACAACATTGATTGTAAATAAAACAACAAATCCACCAATAAAGGCAACATGACACTAAATTGACATCAATAATTTTACAAGAAGACTTCAAAATCGTTGGCAATATTTTAAACTATGATTACGGTCTACAGTCTACCCTGTGACATTAATCAACGAAGTAATATAATACAAATTGGAATAATAAAAATAAACCTAATAAAAATAGCTATACAGGGTTATTTGCAAGCCGCCGGAGTCGCGGGTTGTTCGAAAGAGATACCATGGCCCTGGCACAGGCAACTGAAGGAACACGGGTGGGTTTTAGTCAGTAAAAGTTTGACACGACCTTCCGCTCCGCCCAGAGCGGGAGAAGTCATTTGATGATAAAACACTAATAAGCTCGTAGGACTATAATACTAACATCATAAATAACAACTTTTGTTGTATGACTTTTAATAATTCATAAAAAAATAATTTCATAATACAATTAAAAATATTTATTTTGATCGCTCTAAATTTGAACAACTCTACGCGGTACCAAAATATGTAAGTAGTTAAATAAACAAACAGTGCGTTGCGAATGCAGGGTCGCAGCGGTACTTACTACAAAATACAGATCTAAAAAGTGTTATTACAAATATTACAACAAAAACTTGAAAGTTTACTTTTGGTATTCTAAAAAGTCATAGATCAAAAGTGGTTGTACTAATATAGTCCTACCAGGTGTTAGAAAAATAACCCTGTATAATGTAATTATACAGTATGTTAATTAACGAAAGGCGTTCCCGTTAACCCGCAATAGTATAGCGTCCACATGCTACCAAAATATGACCATTCGAAAATTCACGAAAAAAATCTGCTGTTCATTACATTTATGTTCGCATACCTAGCTTAACAAAATGTAGGGAGCAGCTGATTTTTTTTCGCGAATTTTTAAATGGTAATATTAATTGTAGCATGTTTGGACTATTGCGGGTTAACGGGAACGCCTTTCGTTAATTAACATAGTGCATGTTAAAAATTATATTAACTTAATATTTCGTCGCATCTATCACAGCATCGCAACGGCTACGCATGGACCTAGCCAGGACTTCGCACAAATTCGAACCTCTGAATGTGTCCCAAACTTGTTCGCAATGTGTGACAAGTGCTTCCTTCGTTCTTTCTGCTCTACTATCCCATCTCTGGACCATTAAACCCCACAAATTTTCAATGTGGTTTAAGTCTGGCGATCGGGAGTTCCATGGCACTGTTTTAATTTGTGGTTGCCCTCGCAACCACTCTTGAACAACCCGCGCACGGTGTATCGGGCAATTGTCCTGGAAAAAATAAAATTCTGGCACGTCCAGTTGTGGATACACCGTGCGCACTGTGGGTACCATGATGGTTTGTAGCACCTCTAAATACGTTTGGCCGTTTGCCCTCCCTGGTATAAAAGCGAGCTCGCCTGGTCCAGCAGCACTCATCCAGCCCCACATGTTCACTACAATTCTTCCCGATTCTGCATTTGGGTTCACATTTCGAGGTTCGTATCTTGTGTTATCTACACGCCATAAATTCCGACGACCTTGTTGGCTAGACCTAAAGCACTTTTCATCAGAAAATATGGCGTAAGAGAAATCGAAGTCCCTGTAGTCACGAGCGAATCGCACGCGAGCAGCTTTCTGCTCCTGCGTCAAAATAATTTTTTTTGCGGGACGTCTGTGATGGACTCCAGCTCGATGCAACTCGTTTCTAATAGTTTGCATCGAAACTTCGTATTCTTGTGCGAAACTGCGAGTGGGTGTGAACGGGTTCTCTTCATACGTGGCTATCATATTATTTAACTCGTTTTCGTTTATAGCCCGGGGTCGAGGTGCACGAACGCGTTCTGTAATTTCTCCTTCTTCATATCTTAGCACCCAGCGGCGCACCGTTGTTCTCTAACGAAAAAAAAAAAAAAAAAACAATCAGCATCGATTTTTTACATAATATAGGAACTAAGTATAATAATACGAGTACACTACAAAAGTCTTATTCAAAGGGCACAACTAGTACACTATAAATAAAAATTATAAGTATTGAAATACTTAAGGTGTGCTTTTTGGTTGACTTCATGATAAATAAACTCTTAACTTTTCTATAACTAATTTAAGTAGTTATAACATTCATAACTATATTTTAAAATACAAGTTGTAAATGCAATAACTGAAAAAAGGGGTCTTAAGGGGTCATTACTCATCATTATAAACAACTTTTACTATGAGAACCAAACCTGAAATCGCGATAAAAAAGCAGCTGGTCCATACATTTTGACGAGTTACGCGAACATAAATGTAGGGAACAGCTGTTTTTTTTTCGCGATTTCAGGTTTGGTCCCGTAGTAAAAGTTGTTCATAATGATTAGTACAATGACCCCTTAAGAGGTTTTCAGATATTGCAATTTACACCTCGTATACCTATGAGTAAGAAAAATGGCATAGCGTAAATTCCAACATTGTATGAAACTGTCCCAAGCAAATTTGTGCTTTATCTCTACTATTTAAAAGTGTTTATCCCGTGCGGGCTGGCAACGTGGCATTTCTAAAGGTTTTTCGTGGTTAAATACCAACGATCTAGTGCTTGGCCGAAAAAATAGTAAGTACTTGTTATTTTATCGGCCAGCCAAGCACTAAATCGTTAGTATTTAAAACTATGTGTGCTATTTTTTTTAAGTTTTTTTGGTAAGTATTTACGAGCACAACTAACAAAAATTTACATTATTGTCAATTACTTTCCATCTGCAGTATTATGATAAAATAAATGTTAAAAATAATTATAAAAAACAATTATCTTGTGCTTGGGCGAAAAAAAATTGTAGTTTGAAATATAATGATCAAGCCTCTAGAAATGCGACGAATGCGCTCTGGTTTTTCTAATTAAAATGCGGCAACGACGCTGTGAGATAAGGCACCATTGTTTAGGTTGTTTTGGTTTAGGATTTATTATCGGGTCTTAAAAGGCTCCAACAACGTCTTTGAAAGCAAAAATAAATAAAAAGAACAATCTTATTTGAATGCATTACTATAAGTAGGTAATATCTTATGAGACTTTTAAAAAGAATCCATCTGAAAGTTATAATAATTTTATTATTTTTATATATAAATCTGCCTAGCCTTTTCCCAACTATGTTGGGGTCGGCTTCCAGTCTAACCGGATGCAGCTGAATACCAATATTTTTCATGGAATTTGTTTTTAAATTGCAATATAAGGAAAAATGCAAACTATGAAATAATAATATTACTATCACTTTATTTATTTCTATATCTCTCCCTCTATCTGAATACAAAAACATAACTTACTTGCATGTTCAACTCCACTGCTATTTGGGATATATTTAACCCTTGTCTATGCAAAACAATAATTTGATTCCTTTCTTCCTGAATCAGGTTTCGGGTCGTCATGGTTGCACCACGTTAGTCACAGCCCACACACAATACACACACAGTCCAGGATACAAGCTAGGGTCAAGAAGAGGCTTTCGATCACAGTCCGGTATACAAGCAGAGGTCACAGTTAGGCAGGCAATCAGTCCGATAGAAATAAACAGGTCGTAAAATGAAATGGCGATAGGAATTTAAGGGAAGCGTCAACAATTAGCGAGAGCAAATTGGCACTGCCGCGCTCTAGCTAATGTTTGTTATTTTATGTTACTCGCTCATTACTCACACAAACGCATATTGTCTCTAATTGGGGGAAACTAGGAAGGGGTGTGGTTTGTCACTAGCCGCGCTCTCGCAGGAATATTTTCTTAAGTGAGCATGCTTAACTTGGGCCGATAGTACACTGTACATTGCTTACTTTGAAAGAGACCAAAAAATACGTATAAAAGTGTCTTAAAAAGATCTACCTTCTCACAGATATAAACATCAGTTCATTACTAGTAGGCTCTACCTAGCGGTTAATCCATAGTATCGTGAAAACCTAAGCATAAAATTTGATAAACAAAAAAACAACTACTTCAAAAAATATAAACCGATTTATTCAACATATTGACAGCTTGCTACTATTAACAATGTGTAATTTATTGCTATTGACTTATCATCAAGAAACGACAGTAATGGTACACTCAGTTTTTCTTGTTACTCAGAGCATTGTAAAAAAATGCCGAGCCTTACAGTTGTCGCATACGATGTGTAACATCTGTCATCTCATCTTAGTAATAAGCAACTGAGCAGCGACAGATATTAACCTCAAAATTTAAAAAGCTCAATACAGAAATATTTATTAGAATATTTCTGTATTACTAGTGGTCGCTCACTGGTCGAAATTCGACTACTTACAATATATATAGTACTTACTAACTCCATGAGTACACTAATTCCATGCTATTAAAAAGTACTTAGTTATTCCATGCTCAAGCTGTCACTCCCCAGACAGCGAGAGAAAAAAAAATACGACTTACTAGATTATTTGCAAGTACCTATTGTTGTTTATAAGTTCGTGTTTAACTTGTATTTCTCATGTTAAGTGAGTTGAATACTTTGAGAAATAAATATCTTAAACCATAAGTATGGGCTAGCCCTAAGTTCCCCGTACAGTTCAATCAAGTGCCTGATTATACTTGTTAGTTCAGTGGTTTTTAAATGTGAACGCACAGGTGCAACTGAGTACGACTGAGCAACTGTAAACTTGCTAACAAGTCAACCATTACCCAAGTACCTACTACTTGAATAATAGTTCATCGAAGAAATGTTCAGATTGGAAGAAGGCGAGCGTTTTTTATTCAGTTGCTTGTTTTATAATCACTCAGGTTTTTTGTATAGTTAGTTAGTTATTTAATTGAATCATCGTTTCAGCCGAAAGACGTCTACTGCTGGACACAGGCCTCCCCCAAGCACCGCCACATCGACCGGTCCTGTGCTTCCCGCGGTCAACGGTCCACCACGTTGTGGAAGACCATTTAACGCTACGTCTTGCAGTACGCGGTCGCCACTCCTGACCATTCGGCCCAATGATAAATAAGTTTTACTAATTTAGTACGTAGTGTAAATAATTTGCTATTGTGTAGAAAAATGGTCACTTAGGTATAAAATATAAAAATGTGGACATGCTAATGGGTTGTGACAATTTATGCTTCACACATAAAAACAATAATATAATTATTTTAATGTATAAATAACAATAAAATAATATAATTTAAATATAAATAATTAAAAAAAAAATTAAAAAATTTAATAATATAATGTTATCCATGATTTATGGTAAAAATCTGTGTAATCTATGATGTATAAATAACATTTGTGTTTCACATTCGTAGTAAATATATGACAGAATTTTTAAGATACGGTAAAACTACTGATGGCCGCCTGTAAAAGTCATCTTTCACACACACATAACTCACTGATGAATAACGTTATCCCAATATTCCGAATTGAATAGTATCAGATTGTACTTATCTGTATAGGCTGAAATTGTCGATACTGTGAGTTATCATAGACGGACCTGCTAGAATTGGGTGTTATCATAGTATTTGAGTGTTTCCTTTTAGTATCGTGTAACACCGAGAGTAGTGGGAACTTTTATCTAAAGCCTGAAAGGTTAAAGTTTTTAAGGTTATATGACTATTTCATGAAATAGTAATTCAATGGGATTCTACGAACTTGGCGACTTGTATTGCTGATTGATTCTAATGACAATAATTATATAAAACCATATTTTTTACGTCCGCGAATCATATTTAGATCAACATACAACCTGTTACTGACCTGCAAATTGCAAAAAAAACGTAAGAAAATTTTAATTTTGCGGACTACCTTAGCGCATCCCCCTTAAAGATGTTTGTTACGTAATTAGGTGCTGGCTGCTTTAAATTCAATAATAAATAATATAATTATTATCTATATATAATCTTCCTTCATAATATGGTTGGGGAAAAAGTCTTTTCGCATTATAGTATGTATGAACTTGTAATAAAATCTCTTTGGCTATACTTTTTGTATCTGGCTGGTTTTGGTATCATTGAAAGTTTAAATTTTAAAGAACATAATTCCAAATTCAAATTAGGAAAATGTGTGATTTTCATTGGTTTTTCGTACTGTCAAGATGAGTGAATCTAATGAAGAAATTCGATACATTTTAAAATTTTACTACAAAAAAGGTAAAAATGCAACGCAGGCCGCGAAAAAATTTGCGATGTGTATGTACCTAGTGCAGTGTCTGTGAGAGTAGCACAAATTTGGTTTAAGCGTTTTCAAACCGGAAATATTGATGTCAAAGATGCACGTCGCTCTGGTCACCCTATTACGGATAAAATGGATGCCATTTTTGAAAAAGTGGAGCAAGATATATGAGGCATATATATCGGCATATATATTCATATCAGTAGTTACGACGTAGCTGAAGAACTGGGAATTGACCACAAAACAGTTTTGGCACATTCGAAAAAAATTGGGTACACAAAAAAGCTCGACATTTGGGTACCTCACGAGCTCACTGAAAGAAACCTAATGAACCGTGTACTCATTTGTGATTCTTTATTACGACGTAATGAAACCGAACCATTTTTGAAGAAGCTGATAACTGGTGATGAAAAGTGGATCACGTACGACAAGAACGTGCGAAAAAGGTCGTGGTCAAAGGCCGGTCAGGTTTCACAGACTGTGGGGAAACCCGGGTTAACTCGCAACAAGGTGATGCTGTGTGTGTGGTGGGATTGGAAGGGCATTATTCATTATGAGCTGTTACCACCAGGCAGGGCCATCGATTCTGAACTCTACTGCGAACAACTGGTGAGATTAAAGCAAGAAGTTGAGAGAAAGCGGCCGGAATTAATCAACAGAAGGGGTGTGGTTTTTCATCATGATAACGCTAGACCTCACACATCTTTAGCCACTCAGCAAAAATTAAGAGAGTTTGGCTGGGAGGTGTTAATGCATCCGCCGTATAGTCCTGACCTTGCATCTTCAGATTTCCACCAGTTTCGGTCTCTTCAGAATTCTTTAGGCAGTGTCAGGTTAACACCACGAGAGGACTGCCAAAACCACTTGTCGCGGTATTTTGATCAGAAGTCCCAAAATTTCTATAGCAATGGGATCATGTCCCTACCTACAAAATGGCAAAAAGGTATCGAACAAAATGGTACCTACATACTTTAGGCCTCCCCCACATTAGGCGCGCGCGTTCCTCGGGCGTGTGCGGGCGAAGGGGTAAGAACGCGACTCGAACGCCGCGTGCTCGCCGTGTGCACTCTCCACACACGCCGCAGGGCAGCAAAACGCGACGCTCACGCAGCGCGCTCGCGGCGCGCGCACGGCGCCCGCGCTACTCACACGCCCGAGGATCGCGCACGCTTAATGTGGGGTCAGCCTTAGTTAAATGTAAATAAACTATATTAAAAAATGTATTAAATTTTGTGTAAAAAATGCGAAGAAACTTTTTCCCCAACCTATTATGTAGTTGAAAATTGCTTTATGGATAGACTGAGTAAGGAATGTGAATTCTTTCAGTGATTTTCACAACAACCCTTTCTTCAAAGAGAAATTATGTGTTTGTTGTGACTTGACATAAAAAATAAATATATAAATAATACCTACATAGAGTTAGCTTTTGTGTTTGAGCTAATGTTTTTGATCTAACAATCTATAAAATGTTATTTTGTCATAAACAAAAACTATTGTGCCTTTAATAAATCATCAATAGAGTGATAGATACTTAAATAATAGAAGTAAAATATAGTTCTTAATAATTTTCCTGTAATTGACAGAAACATTTTTGAATATAAAGTCCAGTAAAACTTGGTATAAAGACAATTAATTTTTTATTTGTCTTCTCAAAATTGTGGCGAGATAGTGCTTCCCTACCCAACCCATTCGTTTCACCAACTAAAAATCATCCACCTGGACATGAGTTGCATTGGCTTAAGTCTTTAAACAGACTCCGGACCCAGGTTCACCGAAGTAAGAAGAACCTGCTCAGGTGGAGATTCACAGATGACCGTCCTTTTTTTTTTGGCTGGGAAATGATCAAAAAAACTTCTCCCGCTCTGGGCGGGGCGGGAGGGTTATCAGACTTTTACCGATTAAAACCCAACCGTGTTCCTTCAGTTGCCTGTGTGCCAGGGCCACGATATCCCTTTCAGACAAACCCGCACGTTCGCAGGCATTAGCCCTAACGGACCCCGTCAGTTTGTGCTGACAACCCTTTGAGGCGCGCGTGGAACACAACGCGCCGTCGACCCGGGCCTGGTCCTTATAGAACGGTGAGCTACCCATTGCTCACCGTCCGCAAGCCCGCGCCTACGGTGGTCGGGAATCGACCTGCGACTCCTGACGCCCAGGGCGTCTCCTGCAGCGACTAGAGGCGTGAGGGCGCGAAATTTGCCTGTCCCTTTCACGTTCCGCCTCCTCCTTCGCGAGCATTAATGCTTCGCAGAAGGAGGTGACGGCCTCCCATGCACTCTCACTCTGAACCATGGCCTGGACCAGGGCCGGACGCGAGAGATCGCCGCCGCCAATCGCCTCCGCGAGCACGCCTCCAGTGTCCTCAGGGCGATCCACACAGTGGTAACACCCGTGGGACAGATGACCGCCCTTGAGTGTAAATGTGGTGCTGTTCCATATGCAACGGGACACTTAATATCGTGTCCAGCATGTTATAAAAACATTTCCTGAAAAAAAAAACTTTCGTAAAAAGAACCTTGACCTAACAATCTGAAACCGCCAAGACACAGTGAGTAAACTTAGTAATTAATGCTTTGTCCTTCGCTGTATACGAAGAGGCCTTTCCCAATTACCCTACAAGGGTTCAGTTATTATGACGACGTTATTGGTCAATTATTGGTTATTATGCCGATGGATGGACACTGACCCCAAGGTGTCTATTTTTCTCACTGACAAGTATCTGTTTTCTGTTTTACCCTGTAATTAGGTTGTGGGGGTCAGATAGGCAGACACTCCATATACAGGGTCAAATTAAATTGACTAGCAAGACTCTACAGACATTATGGGTATAATAATAATATAATATGTTTAAGGCGTACTGCCAGACATTGTACACCTGCAGCCCGTGGGTTCGCTATACGCAGAAGGTTTTCAATGCCCTACGGATCCTCTACAATAATGGGTTTAGGATGTTGATGGGGTTGCCGCGACACTGTAGTGCATCAGGGATGTTTGCGGAGGCCAACACCGACTGCTTTAGAGTAATAGTGCGTAAGAGAGTGGCCTCCTTGATGCGTCGTGTGCGGGGCAGCTCCAATGACCTTCTAAACAATATTACAGAAAGGGTTGAGTGTCCTATTGTGGGGCACTGGAATAAGGTACACAGTTCTGGTGGTGTCCTTTTTAATGTTAGATAAATAGACTAAATTAATTGAATAAGTAGGTATAGGTACTAACATAGTTTTAAGCTTTACTAACAATTTTATGTGGAATTTATGTTCTGAATTAAACTTATAAATTATAAATAAATAAATATAATTGTCCGTGTGGTGCCGGACGTAAAGAATAGCACCGCATACTATTTCTTCCCGTGGGTGTCGTAAAAGGCGACTGGGACTTACTAGAGAATGGGTAGCAGCGTTCTCTATACATTTTAACACCATACTGCGATCGCCAACCCACCTGTAAAGCGTGGCGATTATGGCACCCCCCTATGTCCAGCAGTGGACGTCTTTCAGCTGAAATGATGATGCTGATGATGAAATAATATAATCAGCCTATAATGTTCCCACTGCTGGGACACAGGCCTCCTCTCAGTGAGAGGGAGTGGGCCGTAATCCACCACGCAGGCCCAGTGCGGGTTCGTAGATGTCACATATCTTCGAATTTTTGGTTCTAGGACATGCCGGTTTCCTCACGATGTTTTCTTTCACCGTTTTGAGAGCAGTGGTGATGAAATAATTTACACAAAGTAAAGCACGTGATGACAAATAAAAATAAAAAAGATTTGATGATTTTTTTGGGGTCAATGACCACTAGTGTTGTTACTTGAAATCTGAGTTGATAAAATCTGTTTTATCGTGTTGAGATACCGAGAACTTCACGTCTGTGAAGTTTACACAAAGAAAACTAATATTTTAGGTGACTATACTACCAGTGGTTGGTGACCCAAAAAAACATCCTCAAATTAATTTATTTTTTATTATATCATGTTTAGATATCAATATCGGCTGCTGAGTTTCGCTAGCTATTTAATTTGACCCTGTATAATAATGGTATTCAGTTGCATCCGGTTAGACTGGAAGCTGACCGCAACATAATTGTGAAAAGGCTTGGTAGATTGATTAAAGTACCTGTTTTATACCATTAATCACGCATCTAATAGTAACAATTTGAGTTTCTTAGCCTTTATTGTATACCAGTTTCTGCCCTCAACTTTATCGTCGTGTAAATCAACTAAAGTTCGTTTTTTAATCCCAGAGACTATTCTACATACACATACATATATAAACTCACACCATCTTCCTATGGGGGTAGGCTGACACTATGGAACGCCACCTGCTACCCACTGGGGACTACTTTAGACACTATTTTTATAATAATATGGCAGGCAAAGCCAGTGTCGACTATTCTGCCAATGTCCAAAGCGAGTTGGGAAAACTACTGTGCATGGTAAATCCCAGAGACTAATTTGACATTCCAAATGAATGTTATTCCTTTTTTTAATTTGGAGTTTGATAGTTGCACCTGTCAAATTAGTATCTGGGATTACAAAACGAACTTTAAGTATACCATATAATGTACAAATATCCTATGGCACAGGTAAGGGAGTAGGTTCTATAGTGAAAGATTTTTTGGAATCGCATCAGTAATTACAAATAATTTTACCTCTTTGCATGGCTTGTGGATAGAATATTAATTCAGATTTGTTAGAGTTGTAATGGCAATCTGGTTTAATTTTTATTATTTTAAATAATATTTTATTTAGGTATATAGATTTTTTTATATTCTGTGAATGTGAGAACGTTATAGAGGCCTAATCGATTGTAGATTTGTAGACCATTTTCTATTTTGTTAAGTACTTGGTACTTGTTGACGGGCCTACACTGTCCTCCCATACCTATTAACACTGTAATTTGAAAACATTGTCAATTCCAATTATTTTTAAAAGAGTACCTAACCGTGGAGTTTCTTGCCGGCTCTTCCCCATAGGAAACGATCAATTCGAACCATGCACCTAGCTTCGGACATTACATAAGTGCCCATGTAAGAAACAAAGAAAAAAAAAAATATTTGTTCGAACATGTGTAGGATAAATAGAATTAAAATAATACATGCATGCAATATCTTAAGTAAGAGTGGCTCACGACATGTCTGCCATTTCTCATGGCGTGCAAATATCTTAGATTTATCTGAAATCAAATATTTTGATTTTGACAAACATGCTTACTTATTTTAGATGCCAAAATTGTTGATTACCCAGCCCAAAACGTAATATTTCTTCAAAATCTGTTACCCAAAAGGTAGTCAATACATTCATCAACCCGTTACATTTCAATTGAACGAGATCGTATCTGAACTTTTTCATATTTCAGCGGTAGCACGTCTGTACCTACTACAGTTTTGAATTTGTATGCGACGCCATTTTTCAGTGTCGCGTTCTAACAGGTTGGTTAACGATGTGATTTAGGAGTCTGAACGATTATTCTTGAAATTCAGTTTACTGGGTTGTGGAGGTCAGATAGGCAGTCGCTCCATGTAAAACACTGGTATTCAGAAACATTCGGTTAGACTGGAAGCCAAGCCGACCGCAATGTGATTGAGAAAGGGCAAGGAAGATGTTAGGTTGTAAAATGATGTTCGCAAAGTGACCGTAAGATGCTCAAGAATAGAAGGGTTTATTCTAAAACACCAAAAATAATCAGGCGATCTACTTATTAAACCTACGTAGAAAAATAACGCACTTTGTTTTAATTGAAATAAACATTTTATTAATCGTGTAAAATAAAATTAAGTCATGAATGAAAAGTGAAAATGTTGAAAAGTTAAATCAATTGGACACCAGAGTCTGGATTTAAAAAATGAACTTGGGTAAGTTACAAGAGTAGCCAAAATTTGGAAAATCCAAAAGACTAAGAAAAAGTCATAGATTTTTGTTAATATCTTTTGAACGGTTATGAGTTTGATTACGAAAATCAATAGGGCTCATCCGATGTATGAAAGAAAACTTATAGAAGAAGATTTAGATTAATCCATTGTGTGTGACGACGTGAATCGTGACGACAAACAGACACACTTCCCGACGGAAAGCAATACATGTAATTTTTTAATTACATTTTTTGTTATATATTATAACAAGGTACCTATATCTATTTAAAAATATATTTATCTCATAATGTCAAGTCTCTCGTTTTTAAAACTTCCCTGCTAATATAAATTGTCTAAATATAAAATGTCTAATTGAGAGCATAGTTCAAACGATGTTATGTCATAAATATCAAGATCACGCTCACCCGCTGAAGCGTTGTGCGCCGTGCAATAGCAGAGGATAGTGATCATGCTTGAAATGCAAAGGTTGCCAAATACCTACGCCTGGAGTTGTAAAAAAACAGTTTTTGTCTGGATCAGGTTTTTATTTCAAAAAAATTACGAAAATAAAAATATAGTAAGATGGTTATCGTTAAAAATGAGCTGATATTAGATTTATTTTGGTTAATAAAGAAATACCATTAATTTTTTGTTCAATATTACATAAATGTCTCAAAACAATTGGCAATACTCATTGAAGTTTACATTTACGGATGGGGATTTTCCCAATCTTCGTTTGGTTTATGTTTTGTTTGAATTGACTGCAGACTGCCGAGAGCTTGACACAGTGAGACTTCATGATGATTGTAGCACTGATGAACTTTTAAGTATTTTACGTTTATGTACCTCTATCTATAATTTTTAATTTCATTGATTTAAACCTAATTTGACTTGAATTAAAAATAAAACAATCATAATTATTTAGTTTTATTCTATTATATTTATGTATTTCACTTTTTCTGAAAAAAACCAATTGTAGAAAAAAAACGACGGTGCTAAGTATTTTTCATGTTTTTTTTCCAAGATTGTGAAAAAAAAAAAACATTTGGTTTTTTGACATCTTTACCTACGCCTTTATACGATATAAGAAGCTGCGTGGATCGTAGACCATCTACTTAGCTAATAAAAATCTTAAATTAACAGACAGAAAACGCACAACCCAAATCGCTGAGCTAGAAGCTTCAAATTTGTGAAAAATTTACTAAGAGAGGAATAAAAAAAAATACACCACAAAATTGGGGATGGAGGTTTGTATGTCAGTACGTCATTTTTCCCTCTTTGTGGGAGGCCTATGTCCAGCAGTGGACGTCTTTCATCTGAAATTATGAAAAATGATGACTTCATTTTGCCGATAGGAGATCCTATCGCGGCTTATTAGAAATAGCATTATTTATATTTACTCTTAAGGTATATAAACTAACAGCTCGTTTGCAAGGAAATATCAGCAAAGATCCAGTTAAATCCAGATCTGATACCGGTTATAACCGCCGCAAACTGGACGCTGCCCGCCATTGGCGGCAAATGTAGCAGAAACGCATTCATATTCATACGTCTGTTTGTAATAAAATTTGAATTGCGTTTCTATAATAAAATTGTTACTGCTACTAATATTTCTTCGATATTGGCCTTGATTTATTCGCATGTTAATGTGACGATTTAAGAGTTCGTTCTTAACCTCACCACATGTGGTTTTATTTAATCTTATGCAGGTAGATAAATATTTATCTATATACATATAATTAAATAGTAAAAAAGATTTTTTGTCCGTTTGTCTGGATGTATGTTCCAGATTGGCGCAAAAACGGCTGAACGGATTTAGATGAAATTTGGTTCACAATTAGTTTATAATCTGGACTAAAAAATAGGTTACTTCTAGTCGGTATTAGAAGTACCCTATTTGTTCAATATCCCACGGAACTTACTATCCGTGTAGTACGTTCCCGTGGGATATTTCCCGACATCCATTTCGGCAAAGTCGCGGGAAAAAGTTTGTGTTTTTTAAGCTACCGTATGAGTTTAAAATAGAGACTCTTTAGATGGGATGAATTTCAAGCAACGGGTTGGGTTTAATAATTTAGGATCTTTAATCTTTTTATCGAAAGTCTGTTTTAACAATAACATACAAAAAGCCTGCCAAACTGTATAACGGTTAGTCGGCAGTTGTTCTCGTCTAACAGAGGTTTTTTTTTTTTGTTGAAAAGCAATCAGTTACAAATTATAGTCTTTGCACAGTAATTCAAATCTAATGAAAAATACGTCTGGGTCTAATCATCACTTCTGCCCATATAATTCTCTTACTCTACAGAGACATATGATATATCTCAGACCGGATATCCCTACGCATAAAATAATATACACATAGCCAGCCTATAATGTTCCCACTGCTGGGACACAGGCCTCCTCTCTGTGAGAGGAAGTGGGCCTTAATCCGACACGGGCCCAGTACGGGCCTCGGGACTTGGTACGGGTTGGTTAATGTCACTCACATGTCTTCAAATTTTTGGACATGCCGGTTTCCTCACGATGTTTTCCTTCACCGTTTTGAGAGCAGTGGTGATGGAATAATTTACACAAAGTAAAGTGCCTGTCTGGGTTCGAACCTACAAACTCGTAAGTCGCGGTCGTTACCACTGTGCCACCACAGCTCTCCTCATAAAATAACATAATGACCGTAATCCTACAAAAAAATATTCAGGACCACCCTTCACATGGGTGTCAAAAACCTCAATTAAAACCAGCCTCAGGCGATAAAGAGACCTTTAATGTGTCCCCCATTTACGCTGCTCTCCCTTTTAACCCAAATAAATAAGCACCCGAAATTACAGACAAAGATGTCTTCGCCCTTTTCAGAGTTGTATGAAGGTTTAGATTTTATTAAATGACCGTGTGAGTTTAATACAATTAGTGATATCCCTAAATCTCTCCGTATTTAATAATGTAGCGTGACCTTTATGTAATGTGTTCCAAATTAAAAGTAGGTTTTATATGTCTGGGATTTTTGGGAAACAAAAAATAAAGTGAAGAAAAATATTCGTTAAACGTCGACTATGCTACACAGAGAAATGGTCGAAAGGTAAAATGGTTTTTAATAACTCTTTATTACCTGCGCCCCGCGGTTTCGCTCGCATAACTCTTGATCCCGTGGGAATATCGAGATAAAATGTATTCTATGTCCTAATCCAGGTCATGGACTACCTATGTGCCAAATTTCATCAAAATCCGTTCTGGCGTTTTAGCGTGAAAGCGTAACAAACAGAGAAACTCAATTCTGCATTATATTTATAATACTAGCTGTGCCCTGCGGTTTCACCCGCGTAAGTCTCCATTACGTGGGAATATCAGAATAAAAACTAGCTTAAGTCTTAATCCAGGATGTCAGCTACCTCCATACAAAATTTTATCAAAATTGGTGTAGCCGTTTGAGCGTGAAGAAGTAACAAACATACACACTCACACTCACAAACTTACGCCTTTATGATATTAGTGTGATGATGATTAGCTAGGATTGGAAGATGTATTATGGTGATCGCATTAGCTATTGACAGACATCAGGACACTAACTACAGACCATCCTCTTGAAGATATCCCTCAGTCATAGTTACTGAGCTGCACTTTAATGCAGTAGCTCGCTATCTCGGTGAGTCGGCCGGGGAACATGATGTCAATTTAGTATCGTGTTGCCAATGATGTATTACCTTACGTCATTGTGTGTTGCCCGTTTTTAGGGTTCCGTAGTCAACAAGGAACCCTTATAGTTACGCCATATCCGTCTGTCGATCTGTCCGTCCGTCCGTCTGTCGCCAGCTTAGCTCAGAGACTCTTAGTACTAGAAAGCTGTAATTTGGCATGGGTATAGATTTAATCACACCGACAAAGTCGTAAAAAAAAACATTTGAAAAAAAAAATTGAGTAATTCCCTTGCACGTAAAGTGGGGCGTCTATCCCAAAGTATGGGGTATCTTTGGATAGACCGTTCAAAAATATTTTGGGTCTGAAAAAAACATTTTTAAATTCAGGGATCCGTTTGCGTAATATTATCCCCCCCCGTACCAGCCAAACCAACCATATAGGTTTTGGATATGTGAAAAAATTCATGGCAGTAGTATAAATAACGAAATTAAAAGGTAAACTATCACAGCTAAGTAGGGTTTACAAGTTAACGAGTAATAGTCGACCAACTTAAATTTGCAGTTGGAGAATTGACCGTAACGAACGAACGATGTATGGGAGAGCATGTTTTTCAACTACAATGTTAAGTTTGTTTTTGGGATAAATACGGAGCCCTACATTGTGCGTGGTCCGGCATGCACTTGGCCAGTTTTTAAATTATAATGTGTAACAATTGTCTGCTATAAAGATTAATTTGATTTGATAGTTAGCCAGTTAGGTAACGGTTAAAACGCGAACTAGCAAGCAAGACGTCCAGTGTTCATTTCCATCCGTTAAAGGGATCAGGGGGCCGATCGCGCTATTTCTCAACGTAATTACCGTTCGAACGGAACGTTTTTGGTTTTGGTTTAGTTTTGGTTTAACTGATGTAAGAAACGGTATCGCGCTATTTTTTCTGAGCAACAAAATCGTTGTCGTTACCCAATACTGAAAGTTCGATCAATCGTTCCTCCAAAGTAACTTCCAAAGTAAAGCTCAATCGTTTCCGTTGAAATGATTAGCGCGATACGAAATGTGTCTTTTTTTTTTTTTTTTTTTTGGGTGGGAAATTATCAAATAACTTCTCCCGCTCTGGGTGGAGCGGGAGGGCGTGTCAGACTTTTACTGACTAAAACCCACCCGTGTTCCTTCATTTGCCTGTGTGCCAGGGCCACGATATACGAAATGTGTCTAACGCAACGTTTTTGGTTGTGGTTTCTTTTTCGTATTAATGTTCAAAATTAGCGTGATCGGCCCTCTGCTATTGTTCGAAACACACTCAACATATTCACAATGCTAGAAATGCTTAAAAATACTTGGTACAATTAGGCTACCGTCCTCTTATTCTGCCCAACCTACGACGAGGCTCGCATGAATTATATTATATTTACATCGCAATGTCACCTTAATAAACAAAGTACTTCTGCGTAACTTGATTATGCGAGTGTTGCCAACTTTTAAACATTAGATTGTGATGATTAAATTATGGTATGGTGAGTTGTTTTGCAATGTTTTGGGTTGTTCATAAGGTAAATATAAACATACGTCGTACCTGTCAATGTCATATGTCAAAAGCTTATGTCAAATGCAAAACGTCATTATGTTCTCTGTCTGTTTCTGCCGCCGACCATCTTGCGTGAAATGTGTGTTGAGAAAATATTTTTTCTATCTGCGTTATCTGCTTATTATTTACCCAAAATTCATCAGTAACTTCTTCATTAGAACGCATTTTTTGATTTAGAGGTACTAGTAGTAGCATTTAATCTTGGCCGGTTAGCGCAAGCGACATCTACACAACAGGGGGCCAAGTCTGCTAACGCAGTTGTGTCAGAATGGCCGATCATTGGCACCGTAATTGTAGAGTTTGACAGTTTTGCTAATCTCCTAATTGAAATGCGTCATTATGATTTTCCAATGACGTGCCACTGACACTCCATTGGAAAAATTGTGTGTATTTGGTAATCTCGTACTGACAAGCTCATATTATTTTGACTTCCCTATGGACCACTGTCATGCCATTATGAATTTAGGAGGTTACAAACTATTGGCACAATGGTCATGGCGTTGCCTTGGTATGGTCGTCATAATGACCAATCATTGAAAATAGCAAACTTGGCCCCCAGGTAGCAGGTTCCATTCCCGAATACTCAGTACTTTATTGCATTCCATAATGTGTACCTAAAACAAGCTAGTCATTTCTTATAAACAGTATACGCTTCTATAACAAGTTGCCAAAGTCGGTTATAGAACTTAGCGATGGAAAGTTCAAAACCCACATCAAACGTGTCCTAATCAAAAAAGCATACTATAAGATTCAGGACTACATTGAAGACAAGGAAGTTTGGCAAGAATTCCTTCTGCACATGTGGCTTCCCTGGTACCTCATCAACGGCATAACTATGTAAATGTCTATTAACTGCTCCTAAATTACGATTTTTATTCCTTATTTTTACATATTTTGACATAACCTACAATTTTAATTTAAAATATTTATTAGTGACTTGTGGACAGAATATTTATTCAGTTTTGTTAGAGTTGTAATGACAACGTTGTCATTTGGTTTAAATATGTAGGTTTTTATTTTTATTATTTTAGTAATATTTTATATAGATTCTTTTTTAATTTGTGAATGTGAGAACGTTGTAGGCCTAATAGACTGTAGCTTTGTAAACTATCTTCTATTTTGTTAAGTACTTGGTACTTGTTGACAGGCCTACACTGTCCTCCCATTCCTATTAACACTGTAACTTGGAAACATTGTTAAAGCCCACTTTTTTTTAAAAGAGTAACCGTGGAGTTTCTTGCCGGCTCTTCTCCATAGGAAAAGACCAATTGGAACCGTGCACCTAGCTTCTGACGTTTCATAAGTGCCCATGTAGGTTTATGTGAAATATTTTTTTTTGATTTTGATTTTTTTGATTTTGTACATACTATAACAGTTGGTATGTTAGTTACATAGAATCAATTATGGACCCTGACGGGCACAGCAAACTTAATTTTTAATAGGAGAGAGGATGAAAGCGCATCCTGTTAAGAAAAAAAAAAAAAGTATTATTTGCTTTCCTTATTTTATATAAGTATTTATATATTTGGTTTTAAGTTACATGAATATATTTTTAAATTATATATTTACATTATCAATATTACAAATTACAGTAAATAAATATTTAGAATTTTACTTAGTCTTGTAGAATGTTATTAATAATATTAATTGTGCACTATTTAGCATAAGTATTTTTAAATTGAATGGAACAAATAACTACTTGTATGGCCTAAAGATAGTTATTCTGTAGGACGATACAGGAGAAATAATTCTCAGAGGCAACTTTTTAAATAAAAAAACAATTGGTTTTCTCAGTAGTCTTTCCTAGTGGTCGCCGGAACCGGCAGAATATTATGATTGTATTACATAATGAACATAACAACTTTGTACAATATTCTGACAAATAAATGCATTCTATATTATTCTGGATTTGTGCCCGGTTGATGGCAATAAGCTCGCCCCCTATTACATGGAACTTAAACATAATTGGCGAAACGTGGTTGCACTATAAGTAGACTTCTGCCTAACTCTTCAGGGATTACAGGCGTGATATTATTATGTTATTAAAAAAAACAATTGAATAACACTAACTTAGAACACAGCAACCTCATCATCTGCCAAGCCTTTTCCCAACTATGTTGGGGTCGGCTTCCAGTCTAACCGGATGTAGCTGAATACCAGTATTTTAAATGGATCGACTACCTATCTAACCTCCATAACCCAGTGACTGGGTAATACGATACCCCTTGGATAGACTGGTTGTCAGACTTTTGGGCTTCTGACGACCCGTAACAACTGTCAAAGATCTACAAATGACAGCCGGGACCAACGGCTTAACGTGCTTTCCGAGACACGGAGGAATCTTGGTATGAAAAGATGGTCACCCATCCACGAACCAACCGCGGCAAGCGTAGCTTAACCTGATCGATCGACCCGTGCGGCAGTTATTATTTTGCCACAAGCTCCTCAACCCAGCCAACACAGCAACCTCATCATTATCATTTCAGCCAAAAGACGTCCACTGCTGGACATAGGCCTCGCCCTAAGGGGGTGTGTTAGCCATAATCGCCACGCTTGGCAGACGGGTTGGCGATCGCAGTATGGTGTTAAAATGCATGGAGAACGCTGCTGGCCATTCTCTAGTAAGTCCCTTAGTCACAGCAACCTATATAACTTAAAAAAAAAATGGCGGGCGTGTCTGATACGACATCCCCATAAAGTTTTTAATAACTTGTAAATTAAACGTAAGGTTCTGTTTATTTTGCACACCGTCGATTCATAAAAGCCTGTAATAAGATAACCTTATACACCAAACTCAGCGGGACTTTGTATCCTAATTTTTAAAGCACAGCCAGCATTTATGTATCTATTGTAGAGGATTTTGAGAGGTTGTCTGTCAAAGGGAAACTTGCATCCTAAGCTTACAACACACAGACTGGCAGAAAAATTGTTCTGGCTGGATTTGATCACTCAAGCGAATTTAGAATCGGTTTAAGAATAGAACGAGTCGATTGTTTGATGTGATGCTGAATTGTTTTTTTTAAATCGAACGTTAGTAAACAAGTTTTATTAAAAATCTATAATAATAATCCTTACATATCAAAGTCCCCGCCGCGTCTGTCTGTCTGAACGCGATAAACTCAAAAACTATCGAACAGGTTATCAAACGGTTTGCACCAATGGACGGAGTGATTCATGAGAACGGTTTAGGTGTATAATTCATGAAGGTTTTGTGTAAATTGGCTGAAATATGACGATTATTGTTGGAGATATGGGAAAGAATTATGCTGACTGGGACCACAGTAACCATTTTTATCTTTCTGAATTCGATAAAAATGTGTTGTTATTTTCGAAGAAATTTTCACCAGTATTATATTAATCCTCACCCAATAAAATATGTTATTTAAATTGGGCATTTAATTTAGATTAATATGCCTGACATCATATCATTTTAATGAATACTTTAAAAGTTATCACAGATTCAAAATTACGCGTAACAAAATAATTTTGTTTGACGGTGGCGCGGGAGTTAATGACCTTTTGCCCTGCAAGACAGAAAAAACGGCTGATCGGATTTGGGTGAAATTTGACACACACATAGTTCCAGCCCATTCTCTAGTAAGTCCCTTATTCGCCTTTTACGACACCCACGGGAAGATACAGAATGGTGCTATTCTTACCACGCTTATCCAATCAGCACCGCAAATGTTAACACAATCCGAAGTATTTTGAAGGAAATGCATAATCTATTGCTTCAGTATGTTTGAAAAATTCGACGCAATGAATTGTCAAAATTAATGTCATTGGGATTGAGAGTGTGTTATGGACGTAAGTACCCCGCTGGTTTATCCCCATTATTTTGTTACAAGTGTGACATTTTCGTGCGTTTCTAAATATGCTAAATAACATTCATAAGTTAAAGTTACGGAAACTTACTTAAATATTGACGGAAACTCCGGTTCACAAACAATACACAAATTATCCATGTACCTACCTAATGCTAAAACTTTATGTTCATTTTTTAAATCATGTTTACTTTATCCGGTTGAAGCGCGGTTAGTTCGGGAACTGCCTGAAGTTTGTGAGCAGCTAATTTGAATGATTTATGTGAATATTTATTACAATTATAATACTTTTGTTTTAGTTCGAGTAAAGACAAAAAATATTGGAGGATTTTGACACAAGCACAGATTAGCAAAGACGGCTTGGATGGTGCAAAGGCGGAGCGATTGACGGCTGCGCTGTGAGTCGCAGAACCGATTTACGTAAGTAAAAAAACACAAGCATCATTTTTTGTATGACATACTGATATTTTAGGGTCAGTATCTGACTTAAAACTAAAATAATTAAAATAAGCCGTGGCAGCTAAGAGATGACCAGTCCCAACTGACAGCTCCCGTTCACGAACATAACCTGTACCTTAGAGCATAATGATTATCATGTCCTGCACATTTGAGGACGTAACGAACGATATTGAAGCCGCGATCAACGTGGCCACCTATATACTGGGCTAAAGTAATAAGACGTATATTGTATCATAGCTTCAAATAGAAGAAGGGCGAAATATTTATTCCTAAGCTATAAACACAACTTTAACTAAACTCATCTAAGAAATAATTTCTACGTAATTGCCCAAGCATCTCTAGAAGCGACCTCAACGATTGTTTCAGCGTCTCTAATAAGAGGGTAGGTAAAAATTGTAGTTATTAACGCGGTAATCTAGCTGTGGGCTTGGGACGTAACTCAATCGGCTGGAAGATTGCAGCCAGGGGAGATTGCGATGGAACATTCCGAAACTGAGCCTAAAAACTGAGAATTTATTGTCGCTTATACATTTTGTTTTTGCTGGAACTTTTCTTTAATAATAAACTGGGTTTTACTTCAATTAAATCGGCTTATAAAATTGATAATGTTTAATTGTTAATGTTTATTTTGCCAAAAACAGTGCTTTACATTTCCGAGCCTATCTACGTTATTAGGTTTACATTTTTTTAAATAAGACGCAAAGGAAGTACTTTCCATAAGAACTCCACATTAGGTCGAGCCTGTCTCGTGGAGTCCTTGGGTGGTATTGCCATATGAAAATGTGCATTCCACTAATGGGTTGTTATTGTCACACACACAACGGAGGGGCAATACTCGTATTTTTAAGAACTGTCGCATTCTAATCTCATTCGTATTCTGTCAAAAATAGATCTAATTTACCGACAGTTATGACAAGTTTTTGACATAAATTGATGAGATGAGATGGCGGCTATAAGTATTTTGAAAGTTTAGTTTACTAATTATTGCATTGCAAAGGAAAGGCTTCTTTTTATTCACAGAATCAATCAATCTGACTAGCCTTTTCTCAACTATGTTGGGGTCGGCTTCCAGTCTAACCGGATGCAGCTGAATACCAGTATTTTACATGGAGCGACTGCCTTCACAACCCAGTGACTGGGTAATACGATACCCCTTGGAAAGACTGCTTGTCAGAGTTCCGGGCTTGTGACAACCCCTAACGACCGTTAAAAATCCGAGAATGACAGCCGGGACCAAAGGCCTAACGTGCTTTCCGAGGCACGGAGGAGTCTCGGTATGTAAAGATGGTCACTCATCGACGGACCTACTGTGGCAAGTGTAGCTTAACCTGATGGATCGACCCGTGCAGCTGTTCTTTTTATTCAAATAATAAACGTGCATAATCGCTGTAATTGGTTCACTAAATTAGTACGTTCTTGATTGGCAAAAAAGCGGAAAGCTCATCTGCTAGTAGGAGTATATGTAATACCTACAAGGAAACGTTGCCATCGCATAAGACAAAGCTGAACAGTCTCGTGGGTTTGCAATTAATAATAATAGTCCTCCTAGTGAAAATAAAACTGTAGGTAATAAAATATAAATTTAGTCTGTCCATTAGTATCATTAACGCAAAGCACGGCTATTTGCTCAAGTGGGTAGTTGTATATTTTTATTTCGAAACGGTTGCAATATAATACCGTTGTCTTTGACGAAAAATTGGCGTGATTTATGGTTGCAAATGCGAGACTGAGCATGGGGACCTGGGTTCGAGCCCCTGGTTGGGCAAAGTGTTATTGAGTTTTTCTGTCATAAGAATCGCAATCTATAGTCTGAGTCTGGTTTTGCCCCTTTTGATGGCATAGGCTTGGGACTGACTGGCGAAATGTGGATGTACTATAATTCAAATTCAAATTCTTTATTGCGAACTAAGTGTACAGGATAGGTAGGTACATCTCTGCCTTACCCCTCGGGGAACACAGGTGGGATGTTATGTTACCCTTTACCCTTTCGTTATTTCTTATAATCTTTTTTTATCGCACGGGAAAGTACCAACCTACTACCGGGATAAAAGTATTCTAAATCGTAACACAGACCATGGTCTACCCATGCGCCAAATTTCATCCAAATCCATTCAGATGTGTTACTCTGAAAGCGCAACAACAAACAAACTCACTTTTGCGTTTATAATATTAGTTAGGATAAGTATTTGTATGGATTCGTAGATACAATTAAATCTAGATCTAAACAGATAGCTCAAAGATAAAAAGCAACTCAAACACGAAGCTCAATCGGAACGTTTCCTCTTTATGAGAAAACTTGTGAACGTCTCGAGAGCAGTCTTAAGTAAATGTTTGAAGACTAGCACAGATATAGGACAGATGTTATTGTTAGGAACTTGTCTTAGAGCCGAAGAAACGGAGATGATACTGTCCTTTTATTGGGTTTGGTGACATATATTTGCGAACTTCGGTTGGTATAGAAAATAGTAACTAGTACACTTGACATAGACAATACGGCAAACGTACCTCCTCATCATTCTCCCCCCTTATTCTAATTAGTTTAGGGTTGACACTGTATGTCTGCTTCTCACTACTTCATCTCGGTAGTCATTCCCTTTTTAGCAATATCATCATTCACACAGTCCATCCATCGTTTCTTTGGTCTTCCGCTACTATTTCCTCAAAACATTTTTCACTACGACGAACGACAAACTTACCTATTATAGGACTTAATTATTTAATTGAATAATCATCTTTAATACTTGTGGATGCCTAAGTAATAACAGCCGCAAGGGTCGATCCATCAGGTTAAGCTACGCTTGCCGGGGTTGGTCCGTGGCTGGGTTGCGGTGACTCCTCCGTGCCTCGGAAAGCACGTTATGCCATTGGTCCCGGTTGTCATTCGTGGATCTTTGACAGTTGTTAGGGGTCGTCTGAAGCCCGAAAGTCTGACAACCAGTCTTACCAAGGGGTATCGCTTTACCCACTGGGTTCTGGAGGCCAGATAGGCAGTCGCTCCATATAAAATACTGTCATTCAGCCGACCCCAACATAGTTGGGAAAAGGCTAGGCAGCTTGATTGATTGAATCATGTTTAATAATCACGCGTATTGTTATGAGTACGTCAACATCTTCAGTGCATACTTATTTCGTAGCAAATGCGTAGCGCATTGCTACGAGATGCGGGCGCCATGCTACGAGCGTCTACGATGTTTTATTTTTAGCCTCAAAAACACAATAACGTGTTCGTACCACTTGCTCAAAAAACTGACATTCTATGCCACAAAAAGCGAACATAACAATAGTCATTTTTAATCTGTTAAAAACAGGGAAAGAAAATTGTACTGAATTTCATTCATTCTCTAGGGGGAGAATGTGATTTAAATTTGGAATACTTACCGAAATTTATATTGAACTACATCTGTGTTTACACCATTGAGTTTGTATATAAAGCATTATACATCTTTTTGAAAAAGGAATACGCATTTATTATGGAGACCGAAATTTATATTGAACTACATCTGTGTTTACACCATTGAGTTTGTATATAAAGCATTATACATCTTTTTGAAAAAGGAATACGCATTTATTATCGAAAACCGACGAGGCCGTATGAGCTTGATGCCTTTGCTTTTCCGACAAAAAAATATTAGTCTAGGAATTTGCCGCGTTTTTGTTTTCTTCAAATACATAAACGTTAAGTTTATTTTAATTTATTTTTATAAATAAGTTAATGTTCTAAAAATACGTTACGTTAAAGCGACAGTGACAGTGAATTGTCGGATTCCATCAGTGCAAATGCTGCCGCAATTATAAATAATTTGCTTCCAACAACATCCAAGGAAAATTATTTAAAAACTTATGAAGAATTTTCAACGTGGAGCAGTGCGAAAGGCCTATCAATTTCAGAATCAGTACTTCTTGACTATTTTGATTATTTATCCAAGACAAAGAATCCGAATACACTTTGGTGCATATACTCAAAACTGAAAGCTACAATAAGCATCAAACACAGCATTGAAATAAATAGATTCACGAAATTACTGGCCTTTTTAAAAAGAAAATCAGAAGGGCATTGCGCAAAGAAGTCTAAAATTTTTACGACTCAAAATGTGGAAAAATTTCTTAATGAAGCTCCTGATGAAATTTTTCTGGCCACAAACGTAAGTATACATGATTTAACTATGAATATTTCGTATCTTAGTAATGGTAATTATTCTATATATTTACCTGTTTTTTATCTTTGTTATAGGTGGCCTTAATTTTTGGACTCAATGGTGCTTGCCGCGGATGTGAACTTGTAAACTTAAAGGTGAAGGACGTTGAAAATCATTCCAATGAGTTACTGCTGATTAATGTAAAGGAAACTAAGACAAAGAAAAATCGGTAATTCATTGTACAAGGACAATATACTAAAATCATTCATAAATACCAAGCATTACGTCCCACCAACATGGAAAACAATAGATTTTTTATAAACTATCGTAATGGGAAATGTACTCGACAAGCCATCGGCAAAAATTAAATTAGCAATATGCCAAAGGAAATTGCTAAATATTTAAAACTTAAAGATGTTGAACTCTACACCGGTCACTGCTTTAGAAGAACTTCGGCGACTTTCTTGGCGGATTCAGGGGCGGATATTACGTCAATAAAACGACACGGTGGTTAGAGCTCTGATAGAGTAGCTGAGGGTTATATCGAAAGCTCAATGGCGAATAAAACCATATTAAGCAGTCAAATTAACAAATATATAAAACTTAATCCATCAGAGCCACAACCATCAACTTCCGGCATCTTATCTTCGTCCGTAACTCACGATGCACCACCACCACTATCTCCGACGTAGGTATACTATCTACAATAAAACGCAAGTTCCTCAGACGCAAGAACAGAGAAATACTCAAATCAACTCATCAACAATAAATGTACCAAACAAAAATGTAACTCTCTCTATCAATAATTGGACCAATGTTTCGAATGTTAACTTTTACTTTTGATTGTCATTATTTTTAATAAATGCTTATCTCATATTATTATTGTGTTATTTTTTTCGCAAATGGTACGAAAAGTAGAGTATTTTCCTCGGTGATAAAGCTGTCTTAGTCTTGGGTGAACTTAAATCCCTCGCTACACTCAGGACTCGTCTTAAATCTAGTCTTAAATAAAAAATCATCCGCGACAGAAGACACTGCTTTATCCCCTTGGTTAATAATCTACTAATTGTCAATTCTATGCTGATGAACTTTTTGACGCCATAGTTTGTGAATAGGTTATTTATTATAATATTTTATTGTTTTTAGGGTTCCGTACCTCAAAAAGAAACAACGGAATCCCTATAGGATCACTCGTGTGTCACAGCCGTTTTGCTTCGAAATATTTTTTTTAAAACACGGACGTTTAACGTAACTAAATGAATTTTGAATATGAGGGACTCTTTTGGGGGGCAAATGAGAAAATTAAAAAAAAAAGTGCAAACTGTACCGTGTAACATTTCAAATGAAAGGGCTTATTGTAAAGGCATCAAATAATATTTAAAAAAAAAAGTTTCTAATTTATTTAAGAAAATAGATGAATATTGTACATTTCTCCCTTATCTCCGAAACTACACAGACAAAAATTAAAAAAAATATATTGAAATAGTTCTTTACTTATAGATTACAAGAAAACCTAACTCTATGGTGTTAAAATAACATGGTAAATCTCTCAATATTGTATGTACAAACTTACATTTGCAGGTCGAATGTATGGGAGAATATGTTTTCCAACTACAATGTTAAGTTTGTTCTTGGGATAAATTATCATGGGAAAGAAAACATGGTTTATAACATATTCATTACCGTCACCAGCCGAGTTCAACTCGCACTTGTCCGGTTTTTTTATTTTTATTGTTTAAATAATGTTTTAGTTACTTTAGTATTAGAAGTTTATCCATGTATATAATACTTTTATCGTATTAAATAACTTTGCTATTCAAAAGAGTATAAAAACTTTTCTAAATAAAGAATATCATCCAAAATGCAGTAATGTATGCAGGCACGCGTCTGGTAAAGTGACGATATAATTGAATATATTTCGTCGACTATTTACATAATATGGCGGACCTATGTCAACGGGAGTGACATGTATCTAAAAGTCTTATTTCGTATATTTAATGATTTGGAATGCTGTTGTCCGAGTATTCTACCATATTTTATTAATTTTGAAATTGAAAAAAAGGAGAATTGAAAGCTTACTCTGAGGTTATATGGCTAAAAATATACGATCAATGGCATTTTTCCTTTGAAATTTGTATAACGTTGATCTGAGTTTAGAAATATTTTCAAGATTAGCAAATTCTCAGCAAAATTTATAACTTTAAAACGATTCAAATCCGATTTAAAATAATTATGTGAGGGATCCCTACACTTACAGATATATATTATGATACACACTACTATGTATACACTTACTATATGATAACGGGGTGATTCTATTGAGATAATGAAATAAAACCGATCGCCTTGAATGTTCGCCTTTTTTCTTCGTCGTGTCGATGTATTGAGGCGCTGACAAGAGGCAAATGATAAAAGAAGGCTTGTCACAAACAAAAAAATGGCCAAATCTATATAGTTTGTGGTAGCGGAAAAAATATATATTATTCTTGAACATATTTCTCAGAACTTGGTTCTTACCATAACACGTTTAGAAAAAAAATGTCGATACAAATGAACGGTAAACTAACCCTTTACTTTTGAGTTTCAATCCAAAATATCTGTATTAAATATCAACGTACGGTTGGTATTTAATTAATAACAAGAACGTCTTATGTGTATGCAGAACTTGGTTGTTTTTTATTTTCGATGACTCAACTCTCATTTTTGAGTAAATAGATAATTGCTTCATATTTTGCAATAAATTACAAGCGTTGTGTCATCGCGCTTCTCTTTCTTTTGTATGCAGTCTGACAGTGACCGTGGTTTACCTGTTGTCAGCGTCTTAATGTTGACATTGTATTAAATTAGCTTGGCCCAAAATTTCATTCGAATTATCGTTAAACATACATATTATTCGCAGTATTAGGTACAATGCTGTGTGTGCAGAATGCAGGGCGCGTAAAGGCTTCTACATACTGGTGCGACTTCTCGCGCGACGCGACACCGGTAGAACAATTTCCTTGAATTTTTCATAGAAAAAAAGATTGTTCTACCGATGTCGCGTCGCGCGACAAGACGCGCCAGTATGTAGAAGCCTTAACTCGATAGAGTAACGTACGACTCCGTACTTAATAAATTCAAAATAAATTGTTTTAACACTTATAGCTGTAATAAACTAATCATATTTTATTTCACATAAACCTACATGGACACTTATGAAACGTCAGTAGCTAGGTGCACGGTTCCAATTAGTCGTTTCCTATAGAGAAGAGCCGGCAAGAAACTCCACGGTTAGATACTCTTTTAAAAATAATTGGCTTTTACAATGTTTTCAAATTACAGTGTTATTAGGTATGGGAGGACAGTACAGGCTTGTTAAAAAGTACAAGGTACTAAACAAAATAGAAAATGGTCAACAAATCTACAGTCTATTAAGCCTACAAATTCATAAAATTTATTAAATAATCTATTGAAAATATTAATAAAATAATAAAAATCTACTTAAACCAAATGACATGATAATTTAATGAAACTCGTTTCAGGATATCCTGAAATAGCAATAGAACCGCGAACAATATAAAACATCGTAATTCTAAACCTGCGCCCTTATGAAATCAAATAAGATGAACCACAGCGAGTGTTGGGCGAGGTTTTACAGACAGCGGATAGAAGAGAAGCGACCAATATACAAATGTACTCTGTGGAAGCGACTGACAAAGGATTTTTTTTGTTAAAAGACTGAGGTTAGAAGTCAACCATTATACGATCTATGATATAGAGCACGACAGACTCAAAAGGTATTGACAAGTAACTGATGTTACGTCGGGTTCTGACACGTGATCAAAAAGATTTAAGATAGATACTATATAGAGATAGAGAGGCTATCAAAAGTAATGTCATAGAAAAATTGTGGTCCCATGTCTCAGTGACGCCATCTAGCGTAATATAGCAAAATTACATAATAGCTAAGTTTGACACTTTACACTTATACCGACACCAACCTTTGATTACCTACCGTCAGATAATTTGATACATCTAAGAAAATTATTTATTTTATCTAAATATTGCGTAAATTACATAATACTAACGAAAATAAACCGCGGTTAAGTCTAGTCGTTTTATCACTACGTGATTAGCAATACCATAATTCAGTATATGTATATACTTCGAAAATAATTATCTTTTGGTGGACACGAATGCGACTTGACATGCAGGCGTACCACACTAGACTGAGCGACTTTTGCCCACTAGGACAAATGTATCGGATTACGATTTTGTTCGTTATGTCCCGTCTATTGTTGTAAATAATTTAGTGTCTTTGCACGTGATTTACGTTTACAATTATTACAATAATTTTATTAAATAATAATTTTATTTTATATGTTATTACACTCATTTATTTTTTATTTTATTTATTTCTGTATATATCTGTGACATTACAGCGAGCCATAACAGAATACCAGCGCTGCGACACTTATTTTTAATGTCGCCTTAAGGCCTTTTGGCCTCGTACAGGACTTTCTGTTTTTATTTTCATTTTACTTTGTTTTTTTTGTTTTGTTTTTAATATTTCTATGAGTGTTATTTTATTTTTATTTGTGCTCTAATGTGCGAGTCCGAATAAATACTTTTTATTTCTTTCTATAAATAGTGTAATAATAATAAATAATCATAGTGTATTCTTTGAATTGACCAAAATACTTCTTATTGTATTTATAAACAACTAGCGACCGGCCCCGGCTTAGCATGGTTTTGACGACTTGCCAAAACATGGAGATTTATAAATATTATGTGTAAGTTTAATATTAATGTATTAGACACATACACCTTCCTGAATAAATTCTTTAATAAAATCGCATCAATATCCGTTGCGTAGTTTAGAAGAACAACGCGGTCACACGAACAGACACGAAAAGCGACTTTATATTTATTATAATATGACAAATAAACTTTTTGACTGTTAAAATTAATCGAATCAAGTCAAGGCGATAAAGGAAAGAAAATACATCAGATAAAAAAAAAAACAAGTAAAAAATGTAAAGTGCGATGAATGATATTAGCTGAAAAGTGTACCACGGCTGCGCCAAAAAGGCTCAGTGCAGCAAAAATGCCAGACAACTAGTAGTTAAAGCAATGGTGCGTATTCGTGGCAAAAGGCACTTTACCGGCCCGGACTGGGTATTCGAGGTCCTGGGATGATTTTCAACCTTTCGTAGATTTAAAGCGTTGTTTAGTTTTTTACAAAGCTGTTTTTCATCAAAATACGGCCTCATGACGAATTACAATACGTTAAATGACGGCATTTGCAACTCCCCTACAGTACTAAAATTAATACATTTTTGGGGTAGGAAAAAGGGATTTAAATATTTTTTAAACGGCTAGGATTGATACATTATATATTGGGACCCCATAAAGCTATAGCTACACTGCCAGCCGTTTTAAACAATGTTAACCTTGTTTTGCAGGTATCGTTTTAAAATGTGTCTCGAAAATCGTTTTTTTGGCACTTTGTACAATTTATTTCTCGGAAACAGTCAAAACATTAACGGCTGGGATTTTTTTTCTACATTTGAAATATCGCTATGAGCAATCCCTTAAATTTTCAAGCGGTAAAATTAGTTCCAAAAAGGTTTTTTTTTTAATTCACTGCTCCAAAGCAAACCGTAGTATGTATCGGCTGGGAATTTTGTTTTTTGTCAAATAAATAAGGTACCTATAATCTTTCATAATACCGCAATTGGGTTCGGTAAAGTAGCTAAAAAAAACTCATTTTCTTCTCTCCGCTATATCTCCGCTGCAAGCAATTTGGGGCTATAAGTATCTAATAAAGGTTGGAAATCATCCCAGGACCTCGAATACCCAGGCCCAGCCGGTAAAGTGCCTTTTGCTACAAATACACACCATTGCTCTGAATATACTGCCTGACGCTGGTTTTCAACTGGACCTGAAAGTGTCAGGTGACGGATAAATAAAATAAATTTGCGTCAGATAAAAATAATAACGAATGCATGTACATAAATACAGTGAAAACGTTATCACTAATCTATCTGTATTTGTGTTCCATAATGTTACAATTACAGACCCTGTCGGCCACCGCAAATCGTGATATTTTTTTTTTTATCACTACCATTTGTATTCATTTGCATTACCTACACGATAGATTTTCACATTTTGTTATACTTATCAAGTTTTTGATGTTAATGAGTATGGTGCTATGCTATTACCAACTTACTTGTAAAAATGAAACGAAATGAGTAGTTAATTAAATATTTCATTATTTATTTGAAATTTGGTGAAGATCTGACGAGGAACCCCGGCGTGATGAGCAGAATAGCTCCTCAAAATGCAGTAAATTGCTCACCTTTATATTTCTACCAGTGGAATCGGCCCTTTAACTACTAGGTAAGGATTGATGGAGCACCTAGCACCACCTTATCATCACAAAACTAGGCTGCAGCGTTATCTCTGCCAATTAAAACCTAATAGGTAGTATTTTTTTCTTGCATGTTTTTAAAAACAAAAAAACATGGTAAATATCCCGTTTTAAATAACGGTAGTGGTATATTAATGATTGCAAAAAGTTTGTGCTCGCGAGGTCTACTGTTCGCAGAACTAGTTTTATTTATTTGGCAAGGCAAAATAAATATGTTTTTTAAAACATTTTCCCTACACACACACACAACAACAACATTTAACATTTTTCCTTTTTTTTACAGAGACGAAAGTTTGAGAAGAAACAAAAGAAAATGTAATATTTTTTTAAATAAAGAAGAATAAAAATATATTCCTTAAAATAAGGTTTTATGCTTCTTGTTGGGTCTAAAATTCTTCAAATCAAATCATTAATTTTTTGCCGACATGGGTATAGAGTTATACGTTTTGATAATGTTATCCATGCTCTGCCGTCACTTGGGCATGCAAAAATTACACATTAATTACTATAAAAATACCATGCTGAATAACAATAAATATTACAAAATTATTAAATTGGAAAAATGTCAAGAAGTATCTAGTAGTCATTAATTTAATAATTGTCATAGTCTTCCAAACCTTACTGTCGATTCTATGCCACCTCATCCTTACAGCGATAAAACAAAAACGTGATGTAACGAGACCCTGGTTTACAGCGGTTTACAGGCGCTATATTATAGGCAAGTTTATTACGTTCCACCTCACTCTCGCCGCAACTTGACAAAATATTTATTGGCATTAATACAGGGCTGATAGGCACTGGAGGTGTCACGACTTTCCGAGTAAACAGGAAGAAAAGTTATTTAATATTAAAGGATATTCATTTCCGTAAGTAGGTATGTACAAACACTTCTACACGTAATTTTTTTTTGTCACTAGATGACATACACCGTATCGCCCGCGCTTTTACTTCGTTTTCGCTTAGCGTTCTTTCTGACTTTTTCTTTTTGCTCGGCTTCTAAGGACCGTAGATGTGTTTCCTATCCGACTACTCTGAGAAGAAACATAACATAAATAATAACTATGGTTGATACGCGCATATTGACGTGGAGTTGCAGAAACCAGCCCGTTTTGCCTATTACCTATTACCTAACTATGGTTGACTGGTAGAAAATGCCTATGGCATAAAGTCCGCCTCTGTACATTTTATTTTGTGCTTAAAGTATTAAATAAATAAATAATAACATAACATCACGCCTGTAATCCCCAAAGGGTTAGGCTGAGGTGTACCTATAGTAGGTACACCCACGTTTCGCCAGTTATGTTGACGTCCCATGTAATAGGGGGCGAGCCTATTGCCATCATCCGGGCACAAATCCAGACTCCGGGCTGCTACTGAGAAATTCCTGGTGGAAAAACCCAATAACACTTTGCCGGACCTGGGAATCGAACCCAGGACCTCATGCTCAGCAGTAGCGCTTGCAACCACTAGACCAACGAGGCAGTCAGATAAGAAACACCGAAAAAAACTCAGATGTCAGTCTCTTTTATAGTCCAGACATTATCTTGGTCAGATCATGTGAGGACCAAGTAGATTAGTGTCTGAAATGGTCTTTAAAGAAACAACAGATTTGGGTGGACCTGTCCAGTCAGTGTGTTTAATTAATAAAATACGTTTTATTTTAATCCAATAGTGAGACATTTCAAGCTGATAGTCTGTTGTAAACAGTCATTACCTATGTTTTGGTTTTTGTCAAGATTAACGAAGCTTATTACCTTAAGTACATTTTTTAACCTCGCCTTATAGCTAAATGGGAAAACGGAACCCTTATATATAGTTTTTCTGATTATCTCCCTCGTCATCTTATCTAAATAGAATTACCTAAATGTTTTTAAAATCTAGTTAGTTTTTCAGTATACTCGTATAAGCAATTTTTAACTTACAAACACTTATCAGTCAGTACTATACAGCGGTTCAAGAAATTTTAATGACTGTTCCTAGAGAACTAAAGTGTTGCTAAGAATCCAATAAGATCGCTTGGCGTGTTAAGATGTATGTGATATAAAAATACATTTAACCAATTAATGCATTTCATCAGACTCTAAGAAAGTGGAACGGACTTGTGTAAAGTATAAATCGACTATTCAAAGTCTAAGAACCTGGTTATTTTTAATAAAATAAAAAAATAGACTGCCTATTTTTTCAAAAGATTTTCGGACCAGCCCTAAATTCCGGTGGTCATATAAAATGTCTTCAGATACTAACCCTGACTGCTTCGTTCAATTACCTGAGGTGTACCGCTAATATACCTTGTCAGCTGTTCAATTGCGGGGAATTTATGTCGCCATCTCAAAAGGATGGGAGTCATGACAGTTACAAGTTGTTAAAAGGAGGGGAGTTGAAATTGGTAGGCGTTAAATTTTGATTAAGTGTCGTTTGATTTGGTTTAGAACAAAAGGGAGATTTTCGTAGTGAGGATTTCGGTTAAAACGTAGTTCTCGAATTTAAACTCATTTTTCACTACTTTTTCCCATGGTGGCATAAACTAGAACTAGACACGATCCTTACATACACCTTTTGCTTCGTTTATGTTCACACATCTGGGGCCCTAGTCTGCCATTTTTATAAATTCAGTCATTCCAACACGATCCCATTGTCATTTTACTAAAAGTTCGTAATCTGGTAAATTCATAATGGTCGATCATTGGTCGGTCAATGTTCTCTTGTTGTGTTATTATAATGGCATTTTCGTATTGCCATTATTATAAAACCCATTAGTAGAAATGTCATTCATTTGTCATTACGTACGAGATTACCAATATATGCAATTTCTTTCAATGTAGTGTCAGTGGCCGACCATTGGAAAGTCATAATGACGCCATTATAATAGTAGATTACCAAACTTGTCAAAATCAACAATTATGAAATCAATGATCGACCATTCTGACACTATTGTAATAGCAGACTTGGGGCAAGGGTTACGGTCTAATTATTATTTAAGTATATTTGTTTCTCTATGTAAATTCAGATTTTCAATTTAATGTTCCCCCGGTGTCATGATCTGCCAAAATCTGTCCTTGTTAATTAATAACCTACAAAAATCCTCCTTTAGCAACCTACAACCACAGATCTTCGAAACAAACTTAGGTACTATCAAAGTAGAGTAACATTAACTCACCTGACTACACCCAAAGCCTAAACTTTAACTCGACTTTGACTATACTAAAACTCACTAACTACCTTTATTACCTAATATAAATCTTAAGTTCTTGCCCTTAACTTTTAAGGCACATATCAAGAAGAAACCCTTTGAATAAACTTGAGTCTAAACAGTTAATAGTAAATGTGATTTTCCAAGTTTGTGAGATGTGATAGACATACTTTAAGGAGTTACCGGTCAGTTTGGAGTTTGGCCAAGTTTTCGTTTTCGTTTGGGAAGCAACAAGTGAGGACCGAGACAGTGAGATTTACTTGTCAACGAATTGAAGGGTTGCTCTACGGGTTGATATGATTAGCCTGTAACTGTATCATTTCAGGGTAAAGACCGCTTCCTTTTCAAGGAAAAAAACTAGCCTTGTACCTTGAACATGTGATTTGAGCCTCGTTTTGTGGTTTCATTTTTGTTTTAGCAAAATTGCAATATCCTAGTATCAACCACAAATAATTAAAGAATGTTTAACTTCACATAATAAATTCAATGTTTAAATTTTTACGATATCTTTATAGATATCGTAAAAATTTAAACATTGAATTTCAATCAAATAGACCGTCACAATTTACAAGTAAAATGAAAAATTGTATAATTCGCTTAAAAATGTCTACGTATCAATGAATCTACATAATTATACTTTTGTTTACAAAAATAGATCATGTTCTTCTTTCGTAATAGGTATCATATTTAGTCCACAGAATATATCCCAGTTAAATACATAACTGTAGATTTTAACCCTTTTATCCAACGTGAATAATTATCATCTGCACGCGCCAAGCTTTTAGTCAATTGCAGTTTGACGTGTTACCGAGAACACCGAAATCTCGTTGGTCTAATTATTATATTAACTGTGAGAGAAAACCGTTTGTGCTGATTTTAATAATAATAGGTATACAATTAGTAGTAGAGCAGTGGTGGCCCAGTGATAATGACCCCGACTTACGAGTGGGTGGTCGTGGGTTCGAACCCAAGCAGGCGCTTTACTTTGTGCAAATAATTTCATCAAGCACCGCTGCTCTCAAAACAGTGAAGGAAAACATCGTGAGGAAACAATGTCCAAGAACCAAAAATTTGAAGACATGTGACATCTACCAACCGCGTTGGGCCCACGTGGTAGTTAACAGTCCACTCCCTCTCGAAGAGAGGAGGCTTGTGTCCCAGAAGTGGGAACAATATAGGCTAATTATGCTTCATTGGCCGAGGGTAAAGAAAACTTGAAAATTCTCATGTACCTGTACTTTTAACGCAAACCCTTAACTATTCGATGTTATACCACCAATATCTACAAAAACAGCGCTTGGGGTAATTCTACAATGTGTCTGTATGTAGGTAAATGTGTGGCAAAAATAAAAGGACCATCAAACTGAACAACTTTCTCCCGGGGACCAACATCGTAATCGTGAAAAAAATATCAGGCGTCCCATACGAGGTCGAGTTGGTATTGAAGTTTTTTTTTATCCCCCTATTTTTTTAGTCCCTTAATTTTTGCCACGCCGTATACAGACACACTGTATATTATATTGGTAGTATTTCCTCGAACGGATAGTTTCTTATGGAGAAATCTAAAATATTTTAGAAATCTAAATTAATAAATAAAATACATGTGCGGTCGGGGGACCCCAGGAATCAAGTTCAGGAATGAAGTTCCTTCTCACGTATGATTTAAAACAAAAACTTTTGATACTCTTGAAACTTGAGACCTTGAAAGTGACTTTTTTTCGAAGTTTGTTTTAGCTCGCGCTCAGAAAAATTTTTCATTGTTCTGAGAGCTCGCATATACTGTTTTACCGACCTACAGACGCGTTCTTAATACAGAGCCATCTAGTATAAGTTTTTAGAAGCTCTCATAAAGTTACTACACTCGAGACACAGAGAGAGAGCAAGTCGCATATAAGGGCATAACGGTTTTCCTTTCGTGACAGTCAACTCCTACCGCAAGCCGCGTCAGTGAATTTCGTTCCAATAACAGACAATAATATGTATCAATAGGTAGGAATGACATTAAAATTAACTACGAAATAACGAGCTGCCCTCCAAAATAGCAATAGCAATAGTATTCTATTTTAAATTATGTTATTTTTATCATCAATTTATATTTGTATAGAATATTCACTACAAAGTCAAGATGACTTTATGCTGATATTCTAGTTGACTAAAGTCATATGGGGATCAGAAACGCACAATACCAACAAAGACTAGGTAGAAATAAAGTGGGAAGTGTCCTTTGTTAAATAAATCGGTAGGTTTTCAAATGTCACCTTTTTCTATTTTTAAGTTGGTTTCATAATAAAATTTATTCCCATTCATGAAAAATGTCACCCCTGGAATAAACACCAGTGAGTTCAAAACCATCCCGTAGGTATCCTATATTCATACTTCATTATCAACATATATTTTATCTAACAGTCGACTTCAAACGACCTTGGTTTACACCAATTAGATCCCAACACCACCCACACATTCCCATTAATTTCTTTCATCATTACAAAAAAACCATTTTTTTTTATCAGAAACCTCCACCAGTAGCCATTTGTGTATAAATCCTGGATGATTGATATTGTGAAAATGATTGAAAACACAACTGATTGACAGCTGAATCGTGACGAACGTATGATACTGATTTATGTATTTGCATCGAAATATAATTAATCAAGAACAGCTCGATTAAAATGAGAATTTCAATGTGTGGAAAACGCATGTTTGCTTTTCCTTTTTATAAAAATGTTTGGTGAGAATAACGATAACTCTTTGCATAGTGCCCAAACTGACTGTTAGTGCTACAAAGATCTTTTGGCGTCTGAATGACATTGACAGGGGGGCGATATTTAAAAAACAAAATGGCGCCGTTCGTTCCCATTATGGCCACGCGCAGAAAATTCCGTGTACCGTCGTAATCAGACTTTTCTAATTTGAAGTATGACAGAAGAGGACAAGGAGAAAATGGCTGACCATTTCACAAAATCAAGAAATCACCAAATCTTTTTGGGTTCCGTAGTCAACAAGGAACCCTTATATTTCGCCATGTCCATCTGTCTGTCTGCGGCTTAGCTCAGACACTAGAAAGCTGTAATTTGGCATGGGTATACACCGCTTTGTCGGCGTGATTAATATAATCACGCCGACAAAGCGGTTAAATAAAACCATGAAAAAAAAAATTGTAGGATAAGGTATCCTACAATTTTTTTTTCTGCACGTAAAGTGGGAATGATATATATTTTTTTCGTCTATCCCATGGTGTGGGGTATCGATGGATAGGCTGTTCAATATAAAATATTGTGGGTCTGTCAAAACCATTTTTCGATTCAGAGATCAGTTTGCGTAATATTAAGCTTTAAAGTGAAAATTTTGAAGTCAAGTGTACCCCTGCCAGCTAAATGGTTATTTTTGGTTATGTGAATAAAATCATGGCAGTAGTATGTATAACGAAGTTAAAAGGAATACTATCACAGCTAAGTAAGCTTTACAAGTTAACGAGGACCTAACAGTCAACCAAGTTACATTTGCAGATGGAACAAAATATTGTAAAACATTTTTAAAAGAGTACCGGTGGAGTTTCTTGCCCATTCTTCTCCATACGAAACTACCTTTTGGAAGGGGCAACTAGAATCAATTCTATATTTTTTTTGTAAATTTTGACGTTCAGAAGTGCCTCTTATGTGCCTATTTGAAATAAATGGTTTGACTTTGACTTGACTTTGGAATATAGGAGAGAACGTCATGTCTTACAACTACAATGTTAAGTTTGTCTTGGGATAAATTCATCCCAACTACGGAACCCTTTATTAGCTGGTTTTTTTTTTATTGCATTAATTTGCAGTACGACTAAGGACGTTTTATTGAGTGACAAGAAACCACCATAGCGTGTGGTGTTAGTAGCGACGTGTCAAAAGACGAGGTCGTTATGAGTAGGTACTTGAGCCCGAGATCTTCAAACATCACTAAGCACGTGCTTTTGATTACCTAGACATGTTCCCGTCTCTATCTTGCACTTGCAGTTTGAAAATTGTGCGACATTGACAGAAATAACGCTTTGCCAAAGCACGTGCTCTACTTAGCATGCACTTTGGCTAAGCGTTTACAAAGATCGGCCTTAGTGTTATCTATAACATGAGCACGCCACAATTATGATAAAAAAAATAAACATAAAAATAACATAAAGGAGATTGGCGAGTTGGGTACCTCATCAAATTCAAACGTTTCAAAATCTAGTTATATACAAATTATAGGTCTTATAACCGCAGGTACTTTCTAAGCTAAAATGATTTAATAGTTGTTGGGAGTAATTAAAAAACCATGATTTTAGGGTACAGCCTCGTTACGGAAACAAAACGCACTAATGCAAAACAAAACGCATAAAATAAAGTGTCAGTGTTGCCATACAATAAACCTAAATCGATGATGATGATTCACTAAAGTGAAGAAGAAAAAATCGAATATTCAATAAAATAAATGCAATACAATAGAAATATGTGCAAACTTAAATATACTAGATAAAAAAAACTACGTAAATCACACGTTTGACGTACCTAGTGACTCTTGAATGATAAGTATTTCACGGGTGGTGGCGTGAGTTGAAAGGTCATCAATAATCACATTAAAAAATACGAAAAGGGATATTAAATAGATGGCCAAAGCAATTCCACAAGTATTATGCATGTTTTGGAAAGTATATTTCGTGCAAATATTGTTCATTAAATAAAAAGAAAGTCGATTTGATTCGAGAATAGTTTCGAAAAAGTTAGTACCTATATATACTGTGGTTTTATTTGTTACCTATTCTATTTTAAATTATTTATTATCTTTTATCCTGTTGTCGACCATCTGATTCGAATCCCGCAAAAGGTACGTTATTAAGTACTATTATAAGTGAAATTATAGTGAATTAGTGAATTATAAGTGCAATTGCCTCGTCGGTCTAGTAGTCGCAAGCTTTACTGCTGAGCATGAGGTCCTGGGTTCGATTCCCAGGTCGGGCAGTGTTATTGGGATTTTCCATTAAGAATTTCTCAGTAGCAGCCCGGAGTCTGGATTTGTGCCCGGTTGATGGCAATAGGCTCGCCCCTATTACATGGGACTTAAACATAACTGGCGAAATGTGGGTGTACTATAGGTACATATCTGCCTAACCTTTCGGGGATTACAGGCGTGTTGTTATGTTATAGCAATTGTATGGCCTAAAATAATTTAAAATCTTACTAGGTAGTAACACAAAAATCCTTATACGGTTATTAAAGTACAATCTATCCACTTTATCTGAGTCATGGCATAAGTAATAATATACTTTAGACCATGATCTGAGTGAAATGTATGATTTATAAGGGTCTGCATTAAGTTACGTAAGTAGGTACTCGTATAACCTTTTTTAAGTATTATTTTTTGTGGTCCATTTTGAGGTTATGTATAAATCAATTCAATATCCCCAACTCTAAGGTATGTCTTACCATTACATATTTTGTTATACTCTGTTGTAGCATTCAAATCCATATATTCATTCTATGAAACGGTAAGCCTGTATGTGGTACTGAAAATACATGGGTTGCTGCCAATCTCCTTTCAGAAATACAAGGTCTTATTATTATTTATTATTTATTTAACCATTTATGTACACACATATAAACATACAAGAAGAAAGGAACAGAAAAATACGTACAAAGGTGATGCTTATTTCTGAAGAAATCTCTTCCAGCATACCTGCGATAGTCGAGAGCAAAGTAAACCTTCTTTATTTTAAAATTTTTGAAAGTTAGACGTGTTAGTTATACTTGAAAAAAATGTGTGAGTTGGTGAGGCTTAATTAGTTGGAAATAACCTCTGGTATAACCCGTTTCAAGGAATAGGTCGAATTACCGAGCACCCTGTATATTAATTAATACGTGAAGCAAAAACTTTGTACCCCTTTTTAAAAAAATTACGTGGACTCTAGCTGTGCCAAATTGCATACTCCTCGTATGCAATTTGGCACAGCTAGAGTTTATACGGAGTAGGAGTGTAAGCTAATATTTTTATATAATATGCATTAGAAATAGTACCAGGGCCTCATGACTTGAAGATATTGAGGTGACAGAAGTGGCAGCTTGAGCATGGAATTAGTAAGTACTTTATAATAGTATGGAATTAGTCAATCAATCAACTCAGCCTATAGCAGTCCACTGCTGCACATAGGCCTCTCATGGAATTAGTGTATTCATGGAATTAGTAAGTACTGTACAGTGTGAGTATTGATAATGTGCACATAATGAAATGTGGGAAACTTAGCTTAATTTTATCGACGGATTTTTTTTTTAAAGTCAAGTAAATCAAATCCAATTTTTTATAGCATTTTTTAAATTGTTGTTCGCTGCTGTGACCCTTGTGTAAACAAATCGGTATAACTTTTAAACTAAATGATCTATCACGATGAAACAAACTCAGTAATGACTGGAAATAATAGAGCGTTTTCATAAAATAACAACTTAAGAAAAACTAGCCCATTACGATCCGATTACCTACCCTTTTTTCACCTGCCTAGACTTTTCCCAACTATGTTGGGGTCGGCTTCTAGTCTAACTGGATGCAGCTGAATACCAGTATTTTACATGGAGGGACTGCCTATCTGACCTCCACAACCCAGTTACTGGGTAACACGATATCCCTTAGTAAAACTGGTTGTCAGACTTTTGGGCTTCTGACGACCCGTAACAACTGTCAAAGATCTACAAATGATTGCCGGGACCAACGGCTTAACGTGCTTTTCCAGGCACGGAGGAATCTTGGTATGAAAAGGTCCACCCATTCACGGACCAACCGCGGCAAGCGTAGCTTAACCTGATCGATCGACCCTTGCGGCAGTTATTACTTAGCCACTACCCTTTTTTATTACTTGATCAAATTTCAACCAGTGGGGGACCAGAAGTAGTTTTAGTTGGCTTATCTCCTCTTCTTACTAAAGTAAGGCAAATCTTGCAACATTGTGTAATCAAAATCAAATCAAATAATTTTAATTCAGGCGTAAGTACACCCATATAAAAAACACCAGATTACAAATAACACATTATTCATTATTATTAAATTATACAAAACAATCAATCGATCAATAACAACAATATTACATTACATTACACAAAGTATTAGGTATTTTAGCTGGAATATCAATTGCCGTATACGAAGAAATAGTTTATCTCGTATATTATGGCCCTCAATATTCCATTGTCAGATTTATGTATTCGCTACATAAAAGACGCCTGCGACTTTCTCATGACTGCGTAAAAGTCATCTACCCTATTTTCGGCAAACATGGCGAACTGCGTAAAAGTCATCTACCGTATTTTCGGCAAACATGGCGAACTGCGTAAAAGTCATCTACCCTATTTTCGGCAAACATGGCGAACTGCGTAAAAGTCACCTACCCTATTTTCGGCAAACATGGCGAAGCACTACACCGCCACGGCAAACCCCGTATGCATCTGAATGTGTTGTTATATTGAACACGCAGCGTGTGTACAATAAGAGGGGCTGAATAAAAAAAAACCTACGTATCTTAAAAATAATCTATGATTTTTCATGTTCTCAAAACGTCACCTGATCATTCATCAATTAGCAAACGCAATCAGTGCCCTCCTTATGTTCTGCGCTGCAATCACACTGTAATGGAGAATTAGTGAGTCTGTTACCTAACGAATGTTCAGGAATTCAATGAACCGTTAATTCCGACGTACGGGTCGTAACTAGTGTGTCGGATTAACGTTAGATTTTGTATTGACAGGTGGCTTGCTGTACTTAGCACTGAACTGGCTTCGAAAAAACCGGGCATTTTGGTCGAAAATATTTGGATGTTCAAATACATTAGTAGTCACCTTTTCTTTATTGGTACTACAGGAATAGTTTTGAACTGTAATGGAGCTTATATTTTGAGTACCATCATTCTACCTAACCTTTTCGCAAGTTTGTTGAGGTCGGCTTCCAGTTTAACCGCAGGTAGCTAAATACCAGTATTTAACTGGACAATTCACCGTGACGTTTATTGATGTATGGGAGAACATGTTTTTCAACTATAATTTTAAGTTTGTTTTTGGGATAAATTCATCTCAACTACAGCACCCTTCATTGTGCGTGGCCCGACATGCACTTGACCTTGGTTGGTTTTTTTTTAATTTTGAAGTTTATTTCTGTCGCTGTACAGTTGCTTATTATCAAGCAGATGTTACACATCTTACGCGACTATTGTAAGCCTCGCTTTTTTTTATTTATTTAATTGGTGACTCTCATTCATTGTTAATTCTTTTATTTATTGAGCCTGTTATTTACTACATAATGTACAGCGAAAGAAACTTCGTTTCAACCGTGTGTCCCACACCTCTCGTCTTTTTTATTTCGTATCTTCATCAAGTCTCATTGAAATTTGATCTTAATTAAACGACGATTTCACTGAAGTGTAGTCACTATTTAATTATTTAAGCCAAGTTTGAAGTTTCAGCTATTCAATACAAATGTAGCCTTATCTTCCTAGAAATTAAGTCGGTACTTACCTACCAATGTCTTTAGAAGCGCATCCCTATTAGCATTTACTTACGAACTAAACGTGAGCTAATTACATCCCTACAAGATAGGATAAGCTCAGATTACATGTGAAGCTGAAACTTTGTGAATTATGCTTAGCGAAGCTATAGACATCGTACTGAAATTTCGAATCTCAAAATCGGGTATTATCGTAAATAAAACATTTTAGAATGAAAGAATAACATTTATTTGACAACAGAAAAAAAAAACATACAAAGGTGATTTTAATAAAACAGTGTCAAAAATCAAATAAAATCATTATGTGAGCACCATGTAGGTATCTATCACTTAATTAAATTATCTGTCCTTGCTTCATTTTAAATTATGTTTACCTATTGTGGTATAGTAACTTTATTCTAGGTCTTCACATTTATAATAAAAGTACTTAAAATATTGTAAAACATTTTTAAAAGAGTAACGGTGGAGTTTCTTTCCCATTCTTCTCCATACGAAACTACCTTTTGGAAGTGGTTTACATACAACCAATTCTATTTTTTTGTAAACGTTGACATTTAAAAGTAACTTTTATGTACTTATTTGAAATAAATAATTTGACTTTGACTTTGAAAAAGGTCAATTTCATTCACTCAACTATAGGTCCAAAATAAAGCCCTTTTCAGAATTATTTAAACATTGAAAAATTTTATTTGCATTAAGTTATCTGCCAGATAAATTAACCGAAAGTTATCCTGACGTGCATATCTAATGTTGAAAACAGGAAGTGCTTTCGCTTGAATTTTCATGAACAAAACTTTAAAATAATCTAACCGTCTCTGTAGCCTCATGAAACATGAGGCTCCAGGTTCATTCGAGTAGCCGAGTCTGGTCAAACCATGCTGGCATTCATTAATTCATTCACAAAACTTTAAAATAATGTAACAACATGAAAATAATGGTAAGTTCTATGTAAATATCAGGGGAAACATACCTTTTAAGCTGCAATGTAAATTATATGTAACGTAAGTTAGCAAGGGACTAACACTAATGTTGAATTATGTATTTCTACTGTGCTTAAAGTTATAATTCTGTATTTATTTTCAATACATACAAAAATCCTTTTATATTACTGTGAAACTTAGCTGTTTCCTTGTAGTTCTGTACCGAAAACAACGGTTTTCATAGATTTATTTAATGTATTTAAAATTCTCATACAATCAAGTCAATGGTTAAGATTGGACGCTGAAGGTGTAACAATTAGGTATTTAGAAAATTAATACATAACGATAGCTACGGATTTCTTCAAGAGCAAAAACTCAAGTGACTAAATCGTACTCACAGAGATAATAAATTCAAAAGTTTAGCCTTAAACTTAGGTAAGTATAGTAGCTCAATAATTCGTCCGTTAGTTCTGATCATTAATTCCTTTTAGGACTTAACCTACTAAGTCTCACATCACGAGTTTAAATAGATTGATATCTGGTTTGATAGCTATATATCTGTGATAACATGGTTGACCCGCCCCAGTGACTGAGCAATGGTGTTTTTGTGATACGAGTCGCGAATTGCAATTCGCACACAGAATAAAAATGTATAACTAATTACCTACCTAACATAAAGATAATAACGGGAATAAATAGTTTTTAAAATGTTGAAAAGACTGGATGTAGAAATGCAGAACGGTCCTTATGATACCAAACAAGATAAGCATGAAGGAAATAATATCGCAGTAAATAAAGGTTACTTGTTATATCCATTAAAAGAAAACTTAATTTATTATAAGAAAAATAAATTCTCAAGCCCCCTAGGAAAGGTTAACGCCACTTGTCTCAATGAAAACAAGCTATCAATACCTATCTACCGACGATGTAAGTTTAGGTCGAGCTTATTTTCTCACGTAGTTAAGGATCAGTAACATAACATAAACTACATTATTCTACTAAAGGTGGGACATCCGCCATTATTTTTTTTATTAAATCTGTTCGCTTATCAACGCTTATAATCACTGGATAACTACGTCAAAAAATGTAGAATGTGAATGACTGAAAATAATTTACAAAAATCTATGACCTTTTTCAATGAGTTCACTTTTTAGTTGTGCTACCTACCTCACACAAATTCGAATACCACTACCTGCTAAATAAATAACAGTGTCAGGAAGTTATTATAAAATCATCCACATAGACTAATTGGGAAAATTACGTATTATTGAAGCTAACTCAAAAACTACCCAAGCAAAGGTAATAAAATGTTTTTGGGACAACCGCGCAAGCTTCCTCTTTCAAGAATTTTTAAAATCAGTCAATTGTTCCACACCGTTATGTAAGCTATATACGCTGGTGACGAAGAAACAAAAAAATGCCGTTTTTCCAATAACTAACGTTTTATTAAATAAATTATTACTGGAGAGCAATTAAAGGCACACGTATTCGATTCGTGACACAACAACGGTAATCTACCATAGAAACAAAAAATGATTTTTACTTTTTAAATATTATTTTAATATATGAGTATTGGTCATAAACACCATAATTGACGGAGAAATGGGTTAACATACATATAAAATACATACAGTCGAACTTAGAACCTTCTCCCTTTTTTGAAGTCGGTTATAAAAGTAGTTTTTCCCACGAACATAAAAACAGATCAATTTTGTCACCGAAAATTTCTCAATTAAACCGAATAAAGAACTAACAGAATTCTTAGAGAAGTAATAATATTTGTACAGGACCACGGTTTAAATTAGCGTCCTAAATAAAGATTCAGATTGTTAGGAAAATGTTGAGCTCCCCTGATTCGCAGGAACATTACAATGAGACAATCTGAGGCGCAAACATTGAGACGTGGAGTGTTGACGGAGCTCTAAAAGGCACAATGTTTTGTACCCCTGAACTGAAACCGTTTTACCCCAGCCAATATTCGAGGTTGAGGATCTTGCGCTATACGAGTACGAATGGTATTGCTATACATTTTATATTATTACAAATTGTTTATTCATAGACATGTGTCGTGTTAACAGACTAAATACAACGTGCCGCTACAATGGCGAAATTAATTTAGCACACGGGTAGGGCTAGTGGCCAGTACCTAATCATATTTTTTTTCTTTTTAAAAACGTTGCCCCACACTAGGAATTTCTCCTGTATCGTGGGTGCGTTTACAAACATTGAAACTCACATACACAAACAGCCAGACCCGGAACAACTACTTGTAGGTCATACAAATATTTGTTCCGTGCGGGAATCGAACCCGTGACACGCAGCGCAGCAGGCAATCGCTTAACCACTGCGCCAACCGTGCCGTCAAATTATAAGTAATAAGATAAAATAATTCGCAAAAAAAAAAAAATTTTCAAATGCTCGCCGACATAGGGCTCTCTCTCTTTCCTCCAATTCGGCTTTCACTTATGCGATGTTATGATCCGTGACCCCGGCAAATGACCTATGCCGCAGGTAGTGGTATTCGAATTTGTGTGAGGTAGGTAGCACAACTAAAAAGTGAACTCATTGAAAAAGGTCAGAGATTTTTTAAATTATTTTCAGTTATTCACATTCTACATTGTTTGACGTAGTAATCCAATGATTATAAGCGTTGATTGGCGAGCAGATTTAATTAAAAAATAATGGCGGATGTCCCACGTTTAGTAGAATAATTGAATTTATGTTATGTTACTGATCCTTAACTACGTGAGAAAATAAGCTCGACCTAAACTTACATCGTCGGTAGATAGGTATTGATAGCTTGTTTGCATTGAGACAAGTGGCGTTAACCTTTCCTAGTGTGCTTGAGAATTTCACTTATTATAAATGAAACGTATTTTGATAACAACCATGTTCTGAGAAACATTTATCATTTTTTCAGCTACCACAAACTATATAGATTTGGCAATATTATTTTTCAAGACGAGCCAAATTAAATCATTTGCCTCTTGTCAGCGCCTTAAACGTTATTATTTATTGATTTATTTACAATTTTCTAAAATAGCGTCTTGGAGCAACCTGTACTTAAAGAACGAGCGTCTTAATGAAAATAAATAAATAAATATCTTCATATAACGAAAACGCGAAACCGTATACGCCTGTTATATGAATGTCGCCATTAGAGCGGCACGCTATGTAACCGTTAAGAGGAGGCTCCCTATTTTGATGTTAATTTGCATGAATATTCTGAAACAGTCACACATACAAGCAAGATGAAACTTTAGTATATGATTTATTGGATCTTTTTCTTTCCATATTGAAGACAGTTACGTAATTGAAATATATTCTCTCAATATTTTTTTTATTCGATAATCATGCCTTTTTTAAGGATACTTATAAAAAACAAACAAGAGTGTTTAGCTTTTATGTCTAAAATAAATATAGCAAGAAAATATAGTTTGTTATCTCGACAAAAGATATTTTTTCTCCAGATCAATTATTACTTTAGTTATAAACGAAATAGGAATTGAGACTTACGCTATTTAGTTTCGTGCTCAAACACGATCAAAGTGCGCACGCGATATTCAACTTTGTTACTGATGTATTAGCGTTTAGCACATAACGTAGTGGCTGCGAGCGAGGGGCGGAGCTTGCGTTCGAAATTTGATTTAGACTGTCTGCTCTTAATTATCTATGCTTGATTGTTGGGTATTCACTTGTTGGAATAATAATATTAGAAATTAATTGCGGGATTGGTTCCCTAATGGTGATCAATGCTCGTGCCTTCTCTATATCAGAAAAGGCTTTTGCTCTGCAGTGAACAATAATAGGCTGGTATTCTTATTATTAAGTATGTTGTAGGTAACTTCTCTGCAGTAATAATGTGCGTAGCCCTCATTATATCTTTTGTGATAACTTGAGTTAATATCTAAAGTTAATGAGACCATTAAAATCCCTAAAGCACATGTTTGAAAAGTCACATTGCTGAGATAAAACCCACAACCTACTTATTTTCTAGAAATGGATCTTAAACCTCCTTTAAGACGTACATGATCAGCCTATTGCGTCTGTGTGGTGCCGGACGTAAAGAATAGCACCACCCTATGTCTTCCCGTGGGTGTCGTAAAAGGTGACTAAGGGAATTACTAGAGAATGGGCAGCAGCGTTCCCTATGCATTTTAACACCATACTGCGATCGCCAACCTGCCTGCCAAGCGTGGCGATTATGGCAGCAGTAGACGTCTTTCGGCTGAATGATGAATCAGCCTATGATGTTCCCACTGCTAGTACATACGCCTCCTCTGGGAGAGGGAGTAGGCCGTAATCCACCACACGGGCCCAGTGCTTGTTGTTAGATGTCATATGTCTTTGAATTTTGTTTAAAAAACATGCCAGTTTCCTCACGATGTTTTCCTTCACCGTTTTGAGAGCAGTGGTGGTGAAATAATTTATACAAAGTAAAGCACCTGTTAGGGTTCGAACTCACGACCTGCAACTCATAAGTCGCGGTCGTTTTGCATCACATCGCCCGCCCGCGCTATTACTTCGTTTCCGCTTAGAGTTCTTTCTGACTTTCATTATTTTTACTCGGCGCCTAAAGAAAAAAAAAAGAACTAAAGATAAAGATTGATTTGATTTGATTTGATTTGATTTGAAAGGTGGCAGCGTGATGTTAAATAGCCTATAACCTTCCTCAAGAATTATGCTATGAAATGCAAAAGATTTTTTTAAAGCCAACTGGCAGTGCAGGCAGTTTAACGAGTTCAAACAAAAAATCAAATTATTCACCTCTATTATATAGTATACAGGGTTATTTTTAAGTCGTCAATAACCTCTTTAGGGGTCATTGTACTCATCATTATGAACAACTTTTACTATGGGACCAAAACTGAACTCGCGAAAAAAAACCAGCTGTTCCCTACATTTATGTTCGAATAATTTGTTAAAAGGTAGGGAACAGCTGTTTTTTTTTTTGGCGATTTCAGGTTTGGTCCCATAGTAAAAGTTGTTCATAATGATGAGTACAATGGCCCCTTAAGAGGTTATTGACGACTTAAAAATAACCTTGTATAGATTAAGTACCTAGACATACTCAAATTATTCTGATAACAATGTAATTTTCATAAAACGGGGTACTTTTGTACCCCACTCAGGAACAATTATTCTGTTTACAACACTATTGTTGGCGGTGTTAAGTTGAGCATTTAATTGCGTGATTAACTCTGTAATGAAGCTTCGCATTTAAGGTGAAAGCGTCAGGGTAACCCGCGAAATTCAAATTTTCTTACGTTTTTTGCAATTTGCAGGTCGGATGTAAATATGATTCGCGGCCATATCACGTCATATTTATTTCTAGAATTATAATCATAAAAATCATGAATACAACTCTCAAGTTCATATAACCCTATTGAATTACTATTTCATGAAATCATGACAGAGGCCTTTTCTAACTTAAGAAGTTTTATTCTTGATTCAAATGATTATAATTCTGTAAAACCATATTTGTTACGGTCGTGAATCATAGTTTAATCAACATACAACCTGACTCTGACCTGTAAAACGCAAAAAACGTAAGAAAATTTGAATTACGCGCGCTACCTTAGAGCATCCCCTTAAGTAAAAGGTTGAATGATTAATAAATTATGTAATTTGAATTGTTTCATTCTGGTTCCCAGAAAAAAAAAGTCCAACGGTATCTTGACACGCGGGTGTCTTAAAGGCCAAGTTTTGCAAACGCGCGAAAACAACGTAAGAAAATATTGTGCAAAAAAACAAAAACCAACTGCAATAAAGTGAAAAAAATAACTTTTCATCCCCCTATCTCGGAAACAGTATTTTTGCTCTTCGATATCTGAGTGCAAAAGCCGTTTTTATCCGCTAGAGGATAAAGTAAATTGAATTTAGAACATCGTGTGCACTAAGAGTTTGTGAATTCAAAACATCATTAAACCTATTTACTTCTCCTTCCATGGTACCGAATTTATCATACAACCTTTTTTAATTTGTTAAAAACTCAGACTCTGAACCTTCTTGGTGTAATTATTTTTTAATTAGCTTTGCGTGCGCCATTTGCTGTTCACGTCATATTGTTAATAAAACCTTTGGTTAAAAACTAGAAACTTGAAAACAAATGAAAACCTAAAATGAGTGGTTCTAGCGCCGAGGAAGTTTATTTGACGCCAACAGAATTGACTGAAACTGTTAATAATGCGCAAATGAGCTTTCTCCCTCAATAATCACGCGAGAAGTATTTGAAACAGTACGATCCCACCAAAAACATTTCATGTGAAATGCCAAGACGACCACATAAGGTTTGCCCTGTGAAAACGATATCAGATCTCATGTAGAGCCAAGCTTCTGAATCTACACGGCCTAACTCTACCGACCCTAACTTCACAATGCTATGTAGAATTTGTGAAGTTAGGGTCGGTAGAGTTAGGCCGTGTAGATTCAGAAGCTTGGCTCTACACAAGATCTTTTTCATATCTTTTTCACAGGGCAAACCTTATGTGGTCGTCTTGGCAACATTTTACATGAAATGTTTTGGTGGGATTTCAGTTCTTTTTGTAAGTTGCTAGGTAGTCTTTTTAGCGTTATTTTGGCTTTCTATCACTGCAGGAAGTACCCTAACATTTTGAAGTCTCAAACAAACTTCCACCCCCCCATTTTAGGGGATGGGGGCGTAAGTTTCAGCTTTCTAGCACTTCAGGAAGTAGCCGAATATTTTGATGATCATCAGTGTGTCAGTGTATCAGTGACGAAATCGCCGTTTGTCTGTCCGCCTGTCACCAGGCTGTATCTCATGAACCGTGATAGTTAGACAGTTGAAATTTTCACAGATGATGTATTTCTGTTGCCGCTATAGCAACAAATACTAAAAACCAGAATAACATAAATATTTAAGGGGGCTCTCATACAACAAACGTGATTTTTTTGCCGTTTTTATAGTTAATGGTACGGAACCCTTCGTTTGCGAGTCAGACTCACACTTGGCCCGTTTTTTATTTATATAAAAAGCATAAAACAAAAATGTATGCTATTATTATAAAAGTATAGTATATTTGGATTATATTCACCAAAATCTGCAAATTAGAGCTCTCAAATCAGCTCTCCATGATTTTTGCCTAAACATGCATCAGGAGAACGATTATTGGTAAATAAGTAAATAAATAATTAAAAAATCTAAAAATCTATTATTATTTTAGAAGAGAAAACGAGCCATTTTTACCAAGTAATTATTATTTATACGAACCAACGAATAGTATTGAATTTCAACGAGGAAATCATGCATTTACGCGTATTTTTTAATAAAAATGTAAGAGGGCTCTTAAGTACCTGGTACTTGTTAACAGGCCTACACTGTCCTCCTGTAATTTGAAACATTGTAAAAGCCCATTATTTTTAAAAGAGTACCGTGGAGTTTCTCGCCGGCTCTTCTCCATAGGCTCGCCGGCTCGCCGGCTCTTCGCGATCGATCGCTTGACTGCGCGGACGTATCTTGCTTAGCTTGACATGACACTATTAATTAATTACAAATAATATTGTTCGAATTATTTGCGTCGTCAGTGATATAAGTGTGTCGCGAGTGATTATTACTAGGTTACAGACTTTGTGCAAGAATGAACTAAAGTAGTTTTTAAGAGAAACAGTGTTACTGTGTTAGATATGTCTAACGCAGGATCTAGCCCGTTTGGCCGTAGCCAACTATTATGACGAAGTCCTCCGCCGACACCAACTCAAGATTTCCAGCCTATAGACCCAAATCCACCACCTCCCTTGGAGAACGAGCTACCGACTGAAGTTATTTCTACGCCGGAGGTTCAGAAATGGATGGGGGCAATAGATAACATCCTAACTGAAGTATGCAGTTTAGTAGCTGAGGGAAAAATGATCGCGGAACAAAAGGTTCGTGTCACCAATCTTTGCCGTCAGGCCTCAAATGGCGCGTCACAGATGGCTGTTTTATATCAAGCCTTAAAGCAAAAAACCATTCAAGCCCATAATACCATTCAGCACTTACAGCAACAACAGAACATCGCGAACTCTCTCCTACAGTTCAAAGAGGTAGTTGAAGGCATTTCAAAACCTCCAGAACCCTTTTCGTACGCTAATATGGTCAAAAAAGGCTCGGACAACTTTGTGCGCCCAGCAAATTTAAGCTCAGTGGCCATATATCCCAGTGACAAGACCAAATCTAGTGATGATACCAAGTCTCTCGTTCAAAAAATTATTTCGCCCGAGGCACTTAAACTACATGTTCGTGGCCTAAAGAAAGTCAAAAATGGAGGTGTTCTTATTAGTACCGACTCCAAAGAGGACATTCAAAAGCTCAAAAGCTTAGAAAAACTAGTTTCTTCGGGCCTTAAGGTTGAAGAACCATCCAAACGGCGGTCAAGAATCACTGTTATTGGTGTCCCAGTAGCTCTGACTGATAAGGAGGTTTTTGACTGCATTTACGAGCAAAACCTCTCAGATAAGTTGACTAATACTACTCGTGAGTCGTTTGAAGAACAAATTAAGTTGAGCCATAAATCTGGTAAAAAAGACCTTCCTACTTGCAATTACATACTAGAAGTGCCGGCTAGCATCAGGAAGATTCTAGTGAATCAAGGATGAATATTTATAAATTGGACGTCATGCCCAGTACGAGATTTCACGATCGTTACACGGTGTTTCAACTGCCAGCAGTTCGGTCACGCGGCCAAGTTCTGCCGTGAAACTAGTCCGACGTGCAATCACTGCGGAGAGACTGGCCACACTTTCAAGGAATGCAGCACAAAATCAACTCCACCCAACTGTGCGACATGCAAACGTTTTAAGAGGAAAACTGACCATAAAACTGGTGATGTAAATTGTCCAGCACGAAAATATGCCGAGGACAACTATATTCATTCCATAGATTATGAAGGCGCCTAAGCACACTAGTAGTAGTTTTTGTTTATTTATATTTGTTAGTTGTTTATTTAGCATGACTGATCAATTACTTAGTGACCTAGATCAATTTTCTGTGTCTGATGCTATAATTTGTAATGTTGATGAGTGTAAACATTTCTTTCCCTTGGAAGAGAAACCGCTGACCCTACTGACACAAAATATTCGTAGCATAAATCGAAATATAAATGGTTTTAAAATATTGCTACAGAACCTGGGTATAAATTGCGACATTATTGTCCTAACAGAATGTTGGTTGGCAAACCAAACAGCTGTTATACCATCATTAGACGGATATATTTCGCATAGAACCTACAGAAACATCAACCAGAATGATGGTCTAGTTGTTTTTGTTAACAATAATTTAAGTGCAGCTGTAGAAGAACCATTGCTACAAAATAGTAATTGCTTACTCATTAAAATTAATTCAGATACGGTAGTTATGGCTATATACAGACCTCCCTCTCAAAATGTCGCTAATTTCTTAGATTCACTAAACGTACAGTTACAAAGCCTTACAAATTTTAAAAACATAATATTAATGGGTGATATCAATATCAACATTGCTTCCGGGAAAATGGATATACTTGCACATAACTATCTTAATATATGCACATTCCACGGATTCTTGCCAGCTCATTACCACCCCACACATCAAAGCGGTTCATGCTTAGACCATTTCATTATAAAAACAAATAACCCAACCAAAACATTTGTTACTAACTCTTCGCTTACTGATCACCAAGCAGTTTTACTAGCATTACAAGTTTCTTTACCCAGAAAAAAATGTTTATTAAGCTATACTAAAGTCAACATGACACACCTCGAAAAAGACATACGTAATATTAATTTTGACCCTGTGTATAATTCTACCGATGCAAATACTTCTATTAATTATTTTATAAATTCACTTCACTGTGCAATAATAAAACATACAGTTGCTAAAATAACGCCAAGGAAGTATAAGTGCATTAAACCTTGGATTACACCCGGACTTGTTCGATGTATTAGGCATAGGGACAAACTTCACATAAAATCTACTTAACTACTACTAATATACTTTCCATTACGTATAAAAGATATAGAAACTTCTGCAACACCCTTCTGAAAAAAATAAAAAATGAATACGATAGAAATGAACTGCAGAAAGCAGGCAAAAGTAGTAAACTTATTTGGAAATTTATAAAATCAAATACATTTAGAACAAAAAACCCTGAACCTCCACTTGACTTATTGACAATAGAGAACAACCCAATCGAATCAGCAAATAAAATTAATTTCTATTTTTCTAACGTAGGCAAAACCTTGGCAGAAAAGACCTTAAAATCTAGAAGTTTTTTCCCTCAAATCCAACCTAAAACATTCCCCAATCTCAAATCGTTTGTCTTACTAGATACGGATGTCGATGAGGTACTAACAATTATTTCTGGATTAAAGGACGTTTGTGCTGTTGGGTGGGATGATATTTCAAACAAAATACTTAAACATTTCAAATACCTACTTGCTCCGCCGCTAACTCATATTTTACAGTTATGTTTAACTAATGGTATATTCCCCAAGGCTCTTAAAAAGGCAGTGGTTACTCCTGTATATAAATCTGGTGACAAAAAATGTGTTAACAACTACAGACCCATTTCAGTTTTAACAGGGCTCTCCAAGATCCTAGAGAAAATCATTAATATTAGATTAATTAAATACCTAGAAGATAACAATTTACTTTCAGATAGCCAATTTGGCTTTAGGCCTAAAAAATCAACTAACCAAGCAGTACATCAAATGACAGATTATATAACGACTAATTTGGATAAGGGCATGAACACCATTGGGATTTTCCTAGACCTCGCCAAGGCCTTTGACACAATTTCTTGTCCTTTACTATTGCGCAAACTTGAAACACTCGGAATAAGAGGAACAACGCTCTCACTAGTTTCGGATTATCTTACTGACCGCGAACAATGTGTCAAAATTGGTCAATACGTCAGTTCTGAGCTTCGAAATAGTAATTACGGAATACCACAAGGTAGTATTTTGGGTCCTACTTTATTCCTAGTATATATAAATGACCTGTGCAGCTTGTCACTCCAAAATGGTGTCATATTGTCATATGCAGATGACACAGCTCTATTGTTTTCAGACAAATCTCGAGATGAGGTGTATAAACAAGCCCAGAATGGTTTTAATATAGTGTCTAATTGGCTACATGTAAATCTCTTAACTTTAAATGTAGATAAAACCAAACACATTTTATTTACTATTAGAAATACTAACCTGCCAACTACTAACATAAACATGTATGCGCATAAGTGCAGCACTTATGCTGACAATGCATGTAGTTGTCCTACTTTAGCAAAAACCGATCATATGAAATATTTAGGTGTAACGATTGACACAAATCTGAATTTCCGTAAACACATCGATTTATTATGCACACGAATGCGTAAATTAATATACATTTTTAAGAATTTACGATACATATCAGACTACAAATTAGTTAAACAGGTTTATTTAGCTTTGTGCCAATCCATCCTCACTTATTGTATAACTTCATGGGGTGGGGCTGCTAAATCAATCCTACTGCCATTAGAACGTGCGCAGAGAGCTATCCTTAAGGTAGCCACCTTTCGCCCATTTAGATTTCCCACACACAAGCTTTACACGGCATGTAAGGTTTTAACCGTGCGTCAACTATTTATATTGAATATAGTACTTCACCAGCACAGCAAACTTCCTTATATCCCAATATCTATAGATAAGAGAAGAAAAGACTTGGTTTGCATCAAGCCTCAAACTAGACTTACTTTTATAAATAAATTTTATGTATTTTTAGGACCGTTCTTATATAATAAAATCAATAAGTCTCTAAATATATATAGTGTAAGTCGTAAAAAATGTAGTGAATTGTTGTGTGAATATTTAGCGACACTTAATTACTCAGACACTGAAAACTTGCTAGATGTAATGCAATAAGCTTATTAGTGTTAAATCAATATTTATTTAAAACTATAATTACTATGTATCAAAGCTAGCTCTATGTACAGTAACTTAATGTCCACTAAAGCACACAGCGTTGTTAAGTGATGGCCTGAAACACAGGTTTGAATAAACCTACATCAGGCAGTTCGCTATTGTGTTCAATTAGACCCTTAACTTAACTAATCTTTATAAGTTATACACTTGATTTATTTTAGACATAATTTAACATGTTCTTACTAATTAATATGTAACTTGGTAAAGATGTAATTTCTTGGTAATTTTTATGTGAACTTATGAATAAAATTATTATTATTATTTCCTTTATTAATTTAGATACATACAAATTATATTTTTAAATATCAGAATATAAAAAATATATAAAAACATTTAAAAATATAAAAAATAGTTGTCCACCGGTATCGGGAGCAGGGTCCAAGCTACCGGTGGCTAGGGCTGCAGAGATAGGAACCTCCTCACGATGCGAGCCGTATCGAGGAGTACTGCCTTCTGAATCAGGCCCTTGATCCAACCACCTAACGAGAGCCTCGAAAGATGTTGCTCGAGACTTTCGGCCATCAGGCCATTGGCCGATACGACAATCGGCACAATGATAGCCGAGCTCACATTCCACATGCAAACAACCTCGTGTGCTAAGTCAAGATATTTTATTTGTTTCTCTTTCTCAGCTTTCACGAGGTTCTCGTCATGCGGAATGGTAACATCGATAATCATTGCGCGGCGCGCTATTCGATCTATCACTACTATGTCGGGCTTATTCGCGACAATAGTCCTGTCAGTAATGATAGACCGATCCCAGTACAACGTGACATGGTCATTTTCGAGAACTGGGTCGGGCACATACTTGTAATACGGTACCTCAGAATCCACAAGTTTATATTTCAAAGCAAGTTGCTGGTGAATAATCCTGGCTACTTGGTTATGCCTGTGCAAGTACTCGCCATTAGCAAGACGAGAACAGCCAGAGATAATATGTCTGATGGACTTACCCGGACGGTGGCATGCCCGACACACGTCAACCGTCCCGTCCTTCATAATATGTCTCCGGTAGTTATTCGTCAAGATAACTTCGTCCATAATTGCACAGACAAAACCTTCGGTTTCCCGAAAAGGTCACCAAAACGTAGCCAGGATACGGACGCTAAGAAATCTACACCGGGTTCATGAAGAGCCCGATAGAAGCTCCTTAGTACCGCAGGACCCATTCCTACATCCATTCTGAGAGGCAGACATAATGGAGTTATTGTCAATGTGCGTATTAATTTTCACTCTCAAAATGGATGTAAGAAGTTTATAGACCGTTGACAAACATGTGATCGGTCTATAATTCTTGGGTTCCGCGGGACTACCTGACTTATGGAGCAGGTGGGTAACGCCTGTTGTGAGAAACTGTGGTAGCGACCCAGACTCTAAGGATGACTGGATCTGAGATGCCAGGCAAGTGTGTGAACTAATTAAACATTTCAACCAGAAGTTGTGCAGTCCGTCCGGTCCCGGTGATTTCCAATTTGGTAACAGACGGACTGCTCTGGTTACGTCTAATGGGGTGATTATGACTGCTTCCATTACTGGTATAGTTTCACACACTCGCTCAACTTCCTGCATCCAGTCAGCCTCAGCGTGACAGACGGGCTCCGACCACATGCTGCGCCAGAATGCACTCGTGGCTGCATCATCCGGGCGGCACACGTCTGTCACATTTTGTTCAGGTCGCTCCCAAGCTCTATATACCCACCTTTCATTGCTCTGGAACATGCGATTCTGCGTGTATCGATCCACCCGCCGCTTATACCGCCGAATACGGCTCGCCCATGCACAAACTTTCTGCTTCAGGAAGTCGATGCGCTCTGTGACACGGGACATGTATTCTCGAGGGCTGATTCCAGTCCCCGAGAAAGCCCGTCTTACAAAGCGCATCACTCGTGGTCGTGTATTGCCCTCCCTGAAGCAGTATAGTTTGCCGATGAGTACCCTGGCCCCATCAATACGGCGCTCGATCCTGCACTGCCAGGCTGGTACGGCTGGTTTTGGTCGAGTAGCTCCGTCACAGTTTGGAAATTTGACGTTAGCTAAACGACATGCCGCAACAGCCGCGCAATACAGAATCGAGTGTGTATCAATGAGATCCTCGCTGCTTTGGAAGAAATTCTTAAGCTGCGAGTCCAAGGCACACACCAGCGCCCTATTTTTCTTGTGCATAGGTAGGCGTGGTAATCGGGGTCTAAGTTCGGTTGGAGTGGACCTATACTCGCCAAATGCATCCTCCAGTGCGCTCCTCAATCGGGCATTGCATTGGCTACTTACTGTGGCAACCCTATCATCCTCTTCTTCAACATCATGATTGGACCGCGGCGGGATTCCATCAATAATTGACATTCGTACCGCGGTTTGTGCCGGAGTCGAGACGATATGGTTGCTAAGTACCTCTGAGCGTAGGCTATCAAGTGCAACATCGTCCAACCTATGATCGCGTTGGATGACCCGCACCTGATCCGATAGTCGTTGGGCCGAGATGTTGATGGTTGGTTCTAGTTCCTGAAACAGAGACAGCATCCTAGCACGGTACGCAGTGAGGTTAGTTCCTCCCTCTGTAGACCCGTAATATGCGCGCATGACGTTCTCGTTCATAGATTGAGTCCATCTCATGCGCTGCACACAACCACCGGCAGCGCGGCTCGGGGCCGGATGGCCCCTAAGTCCCAAGCTCCTCGGTGGCCGGCCTCTCCCCTGCCGACGTACAGGTGTTGGCGACGTCAGCGGGGAAAAATACTCGTCGCTCGAGCTTGACGCAACTACCACGGCCGGTGTCGTCACAGCTCTCACAGTGAGGCTGGATACCGGCGGCGGCGAGGCGGAGCTGAGCGAAGAGTCCGGAGGTGGTGGGCGTGCTCGTCGCGTAGCTGATCTCGTCAACATCTTTTCTTTATTTTAAAATCGGTGGATTTTATCGGAGGTGACATGACAGATGTCACCTTCGATTCGGCAGTTTTTGATAAAATTCTTGGTTTTTATTATGATTCATTTTGATTTTTTTTATTTAGGCTTGATTATTTGGGTTTCAGGCTTATTGTATACTAATAGAATAAAAGAAACTGCGTCTAAAATGAATATATAACTGAAGATAAACAAAACATATTCCGTGACGTGTTGGTGTTGCCAGATTCCGTGACGTGTTGGTGTTGCCAGTTATGATTATTATTATTATTATTATTATAGGAAACAACCAATTGAAACCGTGCACCTAGCTTCTGACTTTTCATAAGTGCACATGTAAGTTTATGTGAAATAAAATATTTTGATTTCGATTTGAGTGTACTCACACAGACAGACACAAAACGTGACTTTAATTTATAATAAATATAAGATTTCAATTGTGTCTGTTGCATGGTGCTCAATGTGTTAACCCACGAATGAAAATACAATTTCATTTTTCATGAGCAATGTTCATTCAGCTCATAACCTAACCCTATTCCCCCGCGATCCTTCAGGCCCCCAATCAACGAATTTTATCACACCTTCTCAATAAGAAACTGCCAGCACACACACACACTGCACACTTTTAATCCTAAAAGCTTACAAACTAATCCACTGACCAATGGTCCATTTTGTGCACAAATCGGTTTATATCGCAGAGGTTGGGGCTTGGGATATCTATTAGTCCACAGTCCCCGGGGACATGGCGGCCCCCATGTTACCTGTCGGATATTATTATTTTTTTACTTACTTTTCATCGGCATTTTAGGGTTGTGTGCGAAAATGTTGGCATCGAAGAGTTAAAGTGTCTGATTTTGTAAATGTTGCTCTAGTGTATTAAAACTATTTATCTTTTTTAAGTGCGATAATTTTGTGTCCGAGATTTTTGGAAACAATTTAATAAACAACAGAGACGATAAATATGAAATTAATAACTTTTTTTCTGAATATTTGTATTGTTTTTGACGTGCGGTTCTATTGATAAAATATTAATATGCTAATTTTTTTAATAAGATAATTAAAAAAATATATATTAGATAATATAATGTTTTATTTATTTTTATTACTTTTTTTCACATTAGTGTCGTGTCAATTGAATTGAGAAGGTACGAACAAAAATAAACTTATTGTGTAATCAAGGTACGGCGGCGGCGGCACGGTTGGCGCAGTGGTTATGCGATTGACTGCTGCGCTGCGTGTCGCGGGTTCGATTCCCGCACGGAACAAATATTTGTATGACCTACAAGTAGTTGTCCCGGGTCTGGCTGTTTATGTATGTGAGTTTCAATGTTTGTAAACGCACCCACGCTACAGGAGAAATTCCTAGTGTGAGGCAACGTTTAAAAAAAAAAAAGGTAATTATCATCGCTTTACTCAAGTCTTAGCTAAATAATCATGACTCCACTGTTCATCAATGAACATTGCATATTATTAAGTAGGCCAGGTTTAAAATAATGTTGCCAAGATCCCCTCACTTAACAAATCAATTACATAATCAAAAAAAAATCCCTGTCACCTACATCCCAGACAGCGGGTGTCCAATCCTTTTCCTCACAACCGTAATTACGTAATACCTATTATCTACTTAAGGCTCGCGCACATTAGGGCGGACCGGGCCACAGCGCAACACACTGACGGATCACTCGCCAGGGGGTCTAATCCGAAGATAAATCCGAAGTATCGCCGATTCCTGACTACGGCGAAAAAAAAAATACGACAGTCAAAGAGATAAGTCAAAGTCACAAATGACACTTGAAGTTGGATAAGGACTCAAAAGTCAAAAAAGGAAACTTTGGAAGTCAAGAAATGGCCGAACATTCGGCCGATACTTCGGATTATCGCTTTGGAGTAGACCCCCAGGTATACTTTGCGACTGCTGTTTGGCTATGTACGGGTAATTCGATTATCCTGTTTCTGTACGTCATAGGTTTTGGTGGACTACCCTTTTATGCTGTGGATTCATCATCATCATCATCAGCCCATAGCAGTCCACTACTGGACATAGGCCTCTCAAATTGCACGCCATTTAGCTCTATTCTCGGCAACTCTCATCCAGCTGCCACCAGCCACCCTGCGAAGATCGTCGCTCCACCTAGCCTGAGGGCGTCCTACCTTACGTTTGCCGATTCGCGGTCTCCACTTAAGAACATGTCTACCCCAACGGTCATCGGTTCTACGGCTAATATGGCCGGTCCATTGCCACTTCAGCTTGCTTATTCTGTGGGCTATGTCGACAACACTGCCGATTGCCGGCTGTGGATTAATCGTCATGAATGCCTTCCGTTTGGAGAGACCCCCGGATTAAGTCGGAGTCTTACCACCTAACTGTAGCCTCACGTGATACTGATTATTGAATACTTACTCCCTTTTTGAAATTCATTTAAAATGCCATAACTACCGCATTAGTCTGATTTTTTTTTCTTTAAAGGCAACATGTTATATTTCTACTATGATAGAAAACAGATCTTGCTTACTCTCTTTGATCAGACTCAAATCTATCGAATATTATTTCAGGAAAACCTAATTTTATATTTACCAACGTCAGGACCGAACCTACATGCCCACATTTAAAAGCTGCGGAACACCATAGCAACAGTTTATGTCATTTTAATTAATAAGATAGGCGTCGGTCATTGTCTGCCTAAAAATAAAATCGAATATAATTTTAACCTGATGTCGTCGACGTGATCCAAAGGGTACATCCTTTATGGATCACTAGATTTGTGGGCTAATATCTATCTAGCCTTGTGCAAGAGTCAGCTACCATGAAAATCTGTTGATCTGGACATTGGGAAGGCCATGACGTTGACTTATAAAAAGTGGTGACGACAATAGGTACATAATTATATAATGAATGACTAACTTCATCTGTCAGGCAGGATGACACATCAAAATTTCCCATTTTTTCAATTTTAATGTATTTATTTTAAAACAGTCTTAAGTCTCAAAAATCGCAAAGAATGTGCGCTATATGGATGGAGTAATGGAAATATGGAGAAGTCTCTTGACGCTGCCTGAGTGTGCGTGATCCATCGCCGCCCGTTCGATGTCCATCGCGCACAGGATGGATGGATAGCAGCACATAATGTAACTTTTGCTCCGTTGGTGTAATTGCTGTATGGCGTTCCAGTGAGAGTATAAATAAATAAATTAAGATTAAGATGAATGTACCTATATTTATTTTATTTATTTATTTATGAATGCAAACCAACTAAATACACTCAAATACTTTCAAAGTAAGTACATATCATTTACAAATACAGTAGCATTGCATGCATCTAAATTATAGGTAAGCACAGCATTTAATTAAGATCTCATTATACAGTAATAATTAATATAAAGATGGATAGTTTTTTATTGCTTTGGCTTAGAAGCTTGATTTTTTTAGTGTTCCAAGGGACCGTAGACTTACGTATTTTATATTAATTTCAACTTGATAACTCCACGCGTTCCTGAGAAAAAGGGTCTTAACAGACTGACAGACAGACGTCTGTCTCTCAACGAAGTGATCTTATAAGGGTTCCGTTGTTTCCTTTTGAGGTACGGACACCTTAAAACATATCAATCAAACGGAAAAGCTGTCTTTTACATTTACAATTACCAGACCACTAAAACACTCAAACACGGTAAACTATTAATTGGCAATCGCTGTACCAAACTGTATGACTGCTCGTTTCACGGGCGCGAACAATTTCCTTGACATTACCATCTAATGACAACGCTTCCTCTATGTCATGGCTATTAATAGGTAATCTTTGACACGTAGGTGGCAATGACACTCGCGAGAGAAGGTTAAAATAAAAATATATCGAGAATTGCAAAGAATGTAAGAGCTTTTTAGTTTAGGTAAATAAAAACGAATGTACCACAAAATGGCGTCTTAAAATAATATAAAGTTTATATAAATAAACGCTGATAAAAACACCTCTCATAAAGTTAAAAAGTTAACTTTATTTTATTGTTATTATTTGATAATATAGCAGCATTAACGATACACAATCTATGAAAATTTCAACTGTACTGTTCATACAGCCCGCTGACAGACGGACGGACAGCGGAGGCTTAGTAATAGGGCTCCGTTTGGCACCCATCGGGTACGGAACCCTAAAAAGCTCTAATTCGGTATGAAGGAAGATAGTGGTGAAATTAGAGCTATATTATGTGTCATTTTAATTTTAACTATAACTCTGGGGCATCGTGTTGTCTCCATGCTCTTGTTTTTAAGCAGAAACACTTTTTAGTAGGCAGTTAGGCCGAGATCTATAAACGTTACTTAGCTCGTACTTTGACTAAGCGTTATTCCTGTCACTGGTGCACAACTCTCAAACTACAAGTGCAAGATAGAGCCGGGAATATGAGTCCGCGTATCACTGGTCAGTTTCCCTCACTCGTCAATTTATTTAATTCGTCAGTTTCGTTGATAAGTCAGTTTCACTGATTGGTCAGTTTTCCGGATTAGATAGTTGCGTCAACTTGACAGTTTCCAGTGTTTGCTAGTTTCATCATTATTATTGATCGCTATTTTTAATATAAATTATTATTTTAAATGAATATACTTAATTGTATTTATTTTAATTTTATTAATTGCATGTAATTTAAATTATGAAATTATTATTAGTATAAATTTTATTGGATAATAATTTTCCAGGCGACTAATAACTTAAAGGGCGACTAACTATTTGCTACTAAAATAATAACTTGGCAGCGATTAAATATTATTTCTTAATCGCTGCAAAGTCATCTACTGTTATTGAATCATTTGGGTTAGGTTAGGTTAGAACTGTAACCATTAACAAGCGAAGGCGAGCGAGCGAAGCGAGCGTGCCGCGGCAGCGGCCGCCAAGCGCCAGATCCCCTCTATTGTTGGTAAATTCAGTTACTAAAACATAAATTCGATGCCAGTTTAAATTAAAATAAAGCTAAAAACTGATTATTGAGCTGCTACTTTCTACTTAAAATAATACTTCGCTGTAGCTGCCAACCTGTTATTTTTGCTGCCAACCTATTATTTTTGCTACCGGCTTTAATTATTTTTTAATCCCAAATTCAGATTAATTTGTCGCCGTGTTAAATACATGCCAATTTTATTTATGGCTAATTACTAAATGTGTACTGCATGCTTTATGTAAAATGAAAAATCTAAATATAATATTTGCACGGCTGAAATGCCGAATATAGTGAAACCCATAGATCATCGGTATAACTTTGACATCAATGAATTAATTTGTTCTATGAAAATCTTAATGCATGAGCTACTTAGGTGACATCAAGGACTTAGTGAACCGAGCAAAATATAGTGAAAGTATCAGTGCTTTCGAGTCATACATACGTGTGACAAGTGACAATATCAGTGTATGGGCCACACCAGTGGACCATATCAGTGTGTGGTGTGTGTTGGTATTTACGTCATAATCTTAGCTTCTGTTATATGTTTCATTGCATACAGATGGGACTTATATAAAACTTGTAAAAGAAATTCTCTAAAGACTACACAGTTGCCTTTAGATAATTTCTCTCTTAGGGAGGGAGGAGTTAAGTGTGGTAAACCTACTACAATTAGCTTTGTCAGCAGTATAGCTTCTTCCAAATCTAGTGAGTAAGTAATTATGTACTAGTTAGTAAAAAGTTATAATGTAAGAAATTGTCGTGTGTCGACAATGTCTACATTATAATTACTTACTCTCTAGATTTGGAAGAAGCTATTATACTGCTGACAAAGCTAATTGTAGTAGGGTTACCACACTCTAGCTCTTATTTGTTGTTGCTGTCTTTTTATTTAATTAAAATAATAACATTGAGCAGGATAAAATTAAATATTTGCACACCATATAAAATGGTAGAATGTAAAGACCATTATAGTTTTTAAGATCGTACATTGTAAAGCTACATTCCGGCAAATAAATGGATTTGATTTTATCTTAAGAACCCTATCCCCCCATCCCATCCTATCCTAACCTATCACCTACCGTATCCTATATATATCCTGTGTTATGTTAGCTACCTATATTCATGCAAATAAATATATCATTCATTAATTCACAGATCTCGGCCTGAGTCGCTCCGTCAATGTTACACAATAAGCTAAGATTTTATATTGTAGTGAATGTTACGTAATTTGAAAGGCCTGATAAAAAGTAGGCGTTTGTAGGCCCCTTGATGTCTGCAGAACTTCACGCTAGTTAAAAAAAAATCATAGAAAATATCCTTTGTCAATGACAAATATACGCCAATTGTTGGTTTACTACGTGGGTTAAATATCTACATTGAATGATAATACTAGTCTGATAATAAAAGAAACAGCTTATATCCGAATTATAATCTAACATTTAATAAAATAGACACAAAGGTAACGTCTGCTGACTTACAATAGGAATCTCTAGACAATCGAAATTTTTAAGAAATTATTGAAATGTTAAGCATACAATAATATTAATAATGAGGCCTACTTTTTCTAATTTAAGAATTTGTTTAGAATCTTACCATAAAACATACATTATTAAATACATGACTATGGATCAAGGTTACTTCGCCTCGACAAAACAGTTTTTTTTATCTTATTCATGTTTAATTTTAAGGCTACACTCCTACATGGATCTTTTGGAGCTCGAATGACGTTGACATGGGGGCGCTGTTGGTAAACACTTGCGCGATTGTTTTATGAATTAATGTCACTAGAAATGTATTCAAAAACAAGATGGCTGCGTTAGTTCAAATTTTGAACACGGGCCAAAATAACCTTGTAGCGCTATACTTAGGTAACTTGGCGGCCGTTTATAACCTGTGTGTACAGTTTGTTTAGTCTCTAACTAAAACTCAATGTGCCATATTAACGCCCGAGTACTGGACATGTATATATTTTTTTTTAGTCTGTTGTCCTCGTAGTTGCTCTAAAAAGTTGAATTAATTATGATATAATTTTTGTAAAAATTCTCATTGTTCCTCTCAAACAGGCACCTGCCATCTAATCTCTTCACCACCCTTGGTTGACTGGTAGAGAATGCCTAAGGCATTAAGTCCGCTTTTATACCTTTTTGTGTGTAAAAAGCTTAAATAAATAAATAATAAATAAGTAAATGTCACTTGCAAGTCTTAAAACGATAAGGTCTGCTTGTCTATGTGTCAGTTAGATAATTTCAACCTTATTGAAGAAGTTTCAATTTACTAGGAATTGTTGTCAAAACTAGTACCTAAAACAATTACGGCGGGGTTGGCTGTATCTACCTATTTGTCGTATTGTATTTTTATCTCACAAAGCGTCGCGCGTTTAACTTGCGGTCACCGAGTGTACGAACACGCTGCGAATCAGTGTTGCCAGTGCCCGGTCGTCAAAAAATTCCCATAAGACTGTTCGAAAAGTAACGTTTTCACAAAAAAAGTAACGCTTTTTAAAATGTTTGTATTTTAATACTATACAGGGTGGAAGGGACATATTCGACGCGCATCCTGTTACCATGGATTCAGTACATCATTCTTGACCCGCTGCGTTAAAATTTTTCGTTGGTTATTAAAAAACGTAAAACGTTACAAAAGTCACGATCTGTCAAGGCTGTTGTGAACACGAGTAGCGTCAGCACATAACACACTTCCGACTTCGCCATTGTCTCGGACGGTACCGAGAGCTCCCGCACTTACACAGACATTCGAAGCGTGTTTGTTCACTTGGTAACAACAACTAAAGCGCACGTCGCTTCGTGAGAAAAAAATACTGTAAATGATAATGGTCTACCCGATACTATAGATAGACTACCGACCTGTTAAGGCGCTGACAAGAGGCAAATGATAAAAATAGACTTGTCTTAAAAGAAAAAACAATTGTGCGCCGTCACGGGACGCTTGGCAGATGTGAAACATCGAAGTTACTTGTACTGTGTAAATAAAATTTCGATGTTTCACATCTACCTGGCGATGGCGTCCCGTGACGGCTCACAATTTTTTTTTACATGTATCGTGGCGACTCGTCGCCACGGCATGCGTCGCCACGCCAGCAATCGGTTTTACGTGCGGCTATAGATGTTTCACATCAAAAATTGCCAAATCTATAAAGTTTGTAGTAGCGGAAATATATACAAATTCAAATACAAATTTATTTATTTGCTAGAATGTAGGTACATGTAAAGAACTTAAGACTATCGTGGCCCAATAACATTCTACCATTACATATGGTGTGCAAATATGTCATAATAACATTTAATTTATTAATAAAAGGTAATTAAACAATGCGATTTAAATTATTAAGTTTTAGGAACATACATTAATTAACGACAAAATAGAAAACAAAAAGAAAACATTATTCAAATAAAATAAAAATGTCAAATTGCATAGTCCAAGTTCTTGTAAGTCACCATTCAATAATATTAAACATTAAATTAATTATTATAAGGTGTGTACTATATCAATATTATTTAGATTGACCTTCTGCACGATATGACATAAATTTGTTTATATCATAAAAACAATTTTCTCTTAACACACATTTAGATAAAAAAATCTTGATACAAATGAATGGTAAACTAACCCTATAATTTGAGTTTCATCCAAAATATCTGTATTCGATATCAACGTACGGTTGGTATTTAATTAATAACAAGAACGTCTTATTTAAATGCAGAACTTGCTTGTTTTTTATTTTCGATTACTCAACTCATTTTTGAGTAAATAGATAATTGCTTCATATTTTGCAATAAATTACAAGCGTTGTGTCATCGTGCTTCTCTTTCTTTTGTAAGCAGTCTGACAGTGACCGCGGTTTAGCTGTCGTCAGCGTCTTAATTGCCAAATACGGATTCTCCTGTTTTTTTCCTCAGTCTAGACCTCACTTTTGATATGGAATGTTCTACAGTAAATGGTCCAGACTTGCCTACAAATACCTACAAGGGATCTAATTCACAATCAGCGAAATGTGGGTGTACAACATTATTCTCTTCCTTGGGAATTAACAGTATGGTGTACATTTGTAGGTAACTACAAAGTTGGCGTACGCATGTAGCCCATTGTTAATTGTACTATTGTGAAACTGCCACTAAATGTTGAACAAAGAGCAAGTTGGACAACCAACTCGAATTAGTTTCATACGTAGTCGTTGCAGGAAAAATTGAGAAGCAAAAATATAGTTTTTTTTTTTTTTGAAAAATAATTCCTGTATTGCAGGGGCTTTGCTTTAGTCACTAGGGTAAATGGTAGCATATTTTCGTCACTGTCTGATAAACTGAGGGCCTTTTCTGATTTGTCGGCTTAGTAGCGCGCAGCAGTGCGACATCAGCATGCTTGGTATACGCGGTAACGAAAGTTTACCGGGCGCGTATGTTTCCATTGAGCGTTCCTAGGCATCTACTCCCTAATCACGAAATCCGTAGTTTCAGCCGAAGTTTTGGGCGTTTCCTACTCCGTATCACTTACGGATATAAGATTAGTTCAGAGCCCGAATTAACAATGAATGACAACCTTATTTGATAGTGTTCCCTAATCCCGATTTGTATTTACCCGTTAGAAAAATTGAATTTGTCACTTGTTTTGACGGATCAACTACTTTCGAACGGGCCCGTATCTTCGTTGACGGACTTAGAGATTAGACTCCCTTATTAGCTCGGTATGCGCGGGAGTAACGCGGTACTGATTCGGCTTACTGCATCTCGGCATGCATGTCCAGTGGCCGCTCTGCATACAGCCGAGCCGGACGCGCGCCCTGTACAAAATGACTCGAAGACATTATTTCACGACTGCACAAGCGGCTCTGCATAATTTTTTTACCGACATGTGCGTAGGTTCCGTGTGATGCCGGACGTAAAGAATAGCACCGCCCTATTTCTTCCCGTGGGTGTCATAAAAGGCGACCAAGGGACTTACTAAAGAATGGGCAGCAGCGTTCTCTATGCATTTTAACACGATACTGCGATCGCCAACCCACCTACCAAGCGTGGCGATTATGGCAACCCCCCCGAATGTTGGGGGAGGCCTATGCCCAGCAGTGGACGTCTTTCGGCTAAAATGATGATGTTGATGTGCGTAGGTACAAGCGACACGGTATGTTTTCGGCATCAGAGCATGCTGATATCGCACCGCTGCTGCTTCGACAAATCAGAAAAGGCCCTTACCATATGCTGATAGACGATCGGTTAAGATGTTCAGGCGTGGAAGATTCACTGGTAATAATGAGTCAAGTCACTTCTAGTCATACACAAACCACACTAGTCCTAGAACCACAAATTCGAAGACATGTGACGTCCACCATCGAGAATTACGGCCCACTCCTTCTCACAAAGAGGAGGCCCGTGTCCCAGCGGTGGGAACGTTATACTTAGGCTGATTGTGATTATGCTTATATTTATACAGGCCACGCTTCACAAAAAAACGGAAAATAATTACACATGAAAGCCGATAACCAGTATAGAAATGGGATTTTAATTGATACAAAACACACAAGTAATAAAAATACTCTGCGTAATTATGAAAAACCGGCCAAGTGCGTGTCGGACAATGAAGGGTTCCGTAGTAGGGATGAATTTATCCCAAAAACAAAATTAATATTGTAGTTGAACAACATGTTCTCCCCTAAATCGATAATATACGTGACGATCAATTCTCCAACTGCAAATATAAATTATAGTCGACTATTACTCGGTAACTTGTAAAGCCTACTTAGCTGTTTTAATTTCATTATATATACTACTGCCATGACTTTTGACTTGACCCTAACAAAAAATTGCACATTAAAGCTTAATATTACGCAAACGGAGCCCTGAATCGAAAAATGATTTTCACAGACCCTCAATATTTTTGAACGACCCATTCAACGATACCCCACATCATTGGATAGTCGGGAAAAACAAAATCTTCCCCACTTTACCTACTTGGAAGGGAGGTACCTACCCTAAAAAAATGTTTTTTCAATATTTAATTTTACCACTTTGTCGGCGTGATTAATATGTATGTATGTTGATGGCACAGTTGGCGCAGTGGTTAAGCGATTGAATGCTGCGCTGCGTGTTGCGGGTTCGATTCCCGCACGGAACAAATATTTGTATGACCTACTCGTACAAGTAGTTGTTCCGGGTCTGGCTGTTTGTGTATGTGAGTTTAAATGTTTGTTAACGCACCCACGACACAGGAGAACTTCCTAGTGTGGGGCAACGTTATTAAAAAAAAATAAAAGAAAAGAAAGATGTCCATGCCAAATTCCATTTTTCTAGTACTAACAGTCTCTGAGCTAAGCTGGGGACAGACGGACAGACAGACAGAGAAGGATTTGGCGAAACTATAAACCTTCCTTGTTGACTACGGAACCCTAAAAACGTTTAATTTATAACCTTATTTGCACGGAACAAAATCTAGGTATCGTGTTTTATCATAACTAAAAGCCCCAAGTTTATTTTGCTTTTTGTTTTATCAAACTAACCACAAAATTAACAGTAAGATATCGGTTCGATCGACAGTTAAGCTATGCCTTCCAAGGTCAGTACGTGGATGGGGGACCATCCATTACATACTGAGAGGCCCGGAGGGGGTGCCTCCGAAAGCACGACAAGCCCTTAGTCCCGGCTGTCATTCGTACATCTTTGACAGTCGTCACGGGAAGTCAGAAGCCCAAAAGACTGACAATCAGCCTTCATCATCTTCATCCTCATTTCAGCTGAAAGACGACCCCCCCAAAAGGGGAGAGGGGATTGCCATAATCGCCACGCTTGGCAGGCGGGTTGGTGATTGCAGTATGGTGTTAAAATGCATAGAGAACGCTGCTGCCCATTCTCTAGTAAGTCCCTTATTAATCTCACAATCAGTCTTACCAAGGGTCTCAGTGTTACCCAGTAACTGGGTTGTGGAGGTCAGATAGGCAGTTGTTCCATGTAAAATACTGTTATTCGGCTGCATCAGGTTAGACTGGAAACCGACCTAAACATATATGGAAAAGGGCAAGGCAGATAAATGATATTATAGCGTAAATCTGTCTAGAATCAAGCCTTTTTTTAAAATATTAAGTTGATTATAATATCGTACATCTTTAATACCAGTAAATAGCAAAATCCGTGTCCCAAATATGCTTTGCAAAATAATTCTTAAAATATTTCGCCTCAGAAAACGAACTCTTTTCACTTTAAAAGCTCTTATTAAAAAAAGTAAAGTAGTATCAAAGGCTGAATTAAATAAAGCTTGTGGAAACAAACTGAACCCAAAAGTTTAAAATTAACTACCGCTTTGATCTTTCGCCGCTAACTGCTCTATTAATTGGTTAAAAAAACGCTGTTATGAGTCTTACTTATTTTTCTTTGGTCTACAGCTACACAATAAGCTTTCGATGTACAGTCAGGGAGATTAGTTGTTAATCAAATTGACGCTCAATTAGCCGTGTAAGAACGATTTCATGACTCTATCAAAAAAAAAAAAAACAGATTTGATTTGAATGTACGATAATGTAATGTAATTTTGTTTTTTTTTTAATATTTATTTGTTAATTTAGTCATCATTCATCATTTCAGCCAAACGACGTCTAGTGCTGGACATAGGCCTCTCCCTACAGGGGGTGTTTGTCATAATCGCCACGCTTAGCAGGCGGGTTGGCGATCGCAGTATGGTGTTAAAATGCATAGAGAACGCTGCTGCCCATTCTCTAGTAAGTCCCTTAGTCGCCTTTTACGACACCCACAGGATGAAATGGGGTATGGGAAGAATTAACTTAGTATCTAGTGTAAATAATAGTTAAACTGAAACTACTTGGCAAATTATTAATCGGGTAAAGTATAACTTGCCATGGACAGAATTTATAATTAATGGATGGTTGGATTAATGAAAAGAATTAAAATGTAGACAATTTAAGTTAAAGTCAATTTGCTTAACAATGAATTGCCCTGACTTTACTATACTCATTATGAATATGAAGAGTACTTCTGGTATTAAGGTTACCAATGATTTGAATCAATTTTATAATTTCCCTACCTTTTAAAAATAACCTCCAAGAACCATCAATTAAAATCTATTCCAGCATTTAACTGGTGAGTGTCCAAGTGCCACAAAGTACCAATAAGTACCGATGTCGGTGTCGGTAGGGCAGCGTATAAATTATGTAGCTATCTGATTGTTAGTGGGTAACTTTGACAATCCCTGTGACCCAACCGTTTCAAGAACTTGGACTTGAATGGTTTATTACATTTGATTTTATCAATTCATGGAAGGTTTATGAAGAAGTGATAAAATATAAATCCTCAGTGGTTACGGATGAAAGTATTTTTTCAAACATGCTTGGAAATTCAAGCATTATTTTGACAACCTTCTTCGAGATAAATCGAAAATGCTGTACTGGTCAAATACATGCGAACAGCGGCCGGCAATGTTAGTATGGAAATCCATAGTCGTGTTTAGCGGCCGAATTAATTATTATGAAAACTCACATCTGTCGTGTAATTTAAAAATGGAACAAACTATTTACTTCCATCCATGGCAACCAAGGAGGTAACTTATCAAAGGTTTTGCCTAAATTTCCAACTGGTTTGCAAATAAAGCTGTTTAAAGATAAAAAAAGAAACATATGTACACATTGGCGCGTGAAAAATTATCGTTGTTCGTCATTGAATCTGGAATTTATAAATAATTTGCTTAGTTTGAATTTCCGCTCATTATTTGAGAAAAGCACTATACAAGCTTTGGCCGCAACCAGGCATTGATGGACTCACGTGTGAGTGCCTGGGCTTCGCCTCGCCCCACATTTTCACGTTTGTCCATCAATGTCCGTTTCGTAGGCCGCTGCAGAAATGTACTATTAACAAAGACATCTGGTTTTAATTTCAAAACTGATTATTTCGGAAAGAAACTGTGTGGTTCTGAAATGCATTCTAAAAATAAATTATTTCGATTAATTTCACTTCCGAGTGAAAGATACCGAATAAAACGCCTAAATTTACAAAAAATGAAACGTCTGACATCGGCTTAACGCATAGACAAGTAGATAGAAAGATATAAGTGTTGCCTAACATCCAAGTAGGTATAAACTTACGTGGAGACTGCAAAATTACTATTCAGAACCATAGAAATATATTCAGAACTAACACCATCCCGAGTTCAAATAAATTTTAAACATATAAATAAGGCAAACTACATCACACTTTAATTCCCTAATCGTAACTTCAAAAACTTTAAAACGAACACGAGCTTGATACAATGTAGGTAATCGTGAACTACTGCTAGACACAATATCACACTTGTAATGGAGTTCCTGAACTTCATTCTACGTGGACCAACGTGACGTAATCACCGCAAGTTTTGTGGGTGGATGAAATGGTGCTACTTGAGGATATGTTATCGGACTATCGATTAAAATCAAAATCAAAATATTTTATTTTACATAAACCTACATGGGCACTTATGAAACGTCAGAAGCTAGGTGCACGGCTTCAATTGGTCGTTTCCTATGGAGAAGAGCCAGTAAGAAACTCCACGGTTACTCTCTAAAACAAAAAGTGGGCTTTTAAAATGTTTTCAAGTTACAGTGTTAATAGGTATTGGAGGAGAGTGTAAGCCCGTCAACGAGTACCATGTATTAACAATCGATGAACTCATATTAAGAAATCATGGGCTAAATACGAGTTTGATGACCGATCGATCTGACCCCGAAAAAAAATTTACAAAAAGAAACATCCGACTTCCAAAAAAATACTACAAAGTGAAAAATTACTTTAATTTTGGAAGTCGGTGTTAGTTTTTTGCCACCGACTTCCGAAATCAAAGTTATTTTTCACTTTGTAGTGGTTTTTTGCAAGTCGATTCTATGGATCGATTTTGAAAATTGTTTTTCTGTTTGAAAGGGTATACTCCCGAAGTGGTCCCATTGCTACCAAATCAGAATCAGATGAGGGGATCCCATGGAAATCGAGGGAAACCTTCAAATTTTATAGGCAAAACCTATTGCGATTTGGGTATTTTTTATAGTAACTCGTGCATTTGCTCTCGGAAAGCACCATTTGGTGAAGTGGAACTGATGATGGAGACCACATATGGCCATCGGAACAATATAATAATGAGTACACCTATTTAACGGGTTGCGATTAAGCAATTTATGCTCGTCACTATGCATATGGTGAGTGGCAGTTGTTGAGGAGTTCTCCTGGTAAGAACCAGGAGAACTCCTCAACAATCAACGTCCCAGCATCGGGAAAAGCAATATTTTGTAAAACGTGATGAGCAGTTAACATTAGGCTATTTGTAACTTAGATACATTCGAAACTGGCCCACTTAAAAGTGAAAAATAAAAAACTTTTTACAAAAAAATAAGACCCGACTACCAAAAATAACACTACAAAGTGAGAAATAAGTTTAATTTCGGAAGTCGGTGGCAAAAAACTCAAATACAGATCCAAAGACACCGACTTCCGAAATTAAAGTTATTTCTCACTTTATAGTGTTATTTTTGATAGTCGGTTCTTATTTTTTTGTAAAAAGTTTTTTTGAACTTTGTAGTGGGTCTGTTTGTAATTTATCTAGGTTACTAACGTACGTTGCCTAACGTACTATGGCGACTAGGCACTACCAAACACTTTCGGGCAGTCAGCGTTGCCCACTCGCTAATATACCAAAAATTTTAATTTCAAGAAGGTTCTAATTTTTATTATTTTAATAATATTTTTTTCTTTTTTTTATGGTTTTGTTAATGTGAGAACGTTGTAGGCTTAAATAGACTGTAGATTTGTAGACCTTTTTCAATTTTGTTAAGTACCTGGTACTTTTGACGGGCCTACACTGTCCTCTTATATCTATTAACGCTGTAATTTTAAAACATCGTAAAAGCCAATTATTTTTAAAAGAGTAACCGTGGAGTTTCTTGCCGGCTCTTCTCCATAGGAAACGACCAATTGGAACCGTACACCTAATTTCTGACGTTTCATAATGCCCATATAGGCTTATGTGACATAAAATATTTTGATTTTTATTATGATTTATACAGGGTCAAATTAAATTAGCTAGCGCAATTCCGTAGACGTGATGGTTATCGATATCGTAACATGACAAGAAATATCAAAAGAAAACAGATTTTATCAACTCATACTTCAAGTAACAAAGAAAGAAAGTAAGAAAGAAAAATATTTTATTTGGGACACGCACAAGAAATACAAAAACAATTGGCCAACGGTCATTGACCCCCCAAAAAAATCCATCAAATCTTATTTTTATTTTATCGTGTTTAGATATACCCATCACGTCTGTAGAAACTCGCTTGCTAATTTAATATGACTCTACAGATAGAAGACTATACAAGTAGATTTTGTTCAACACAATAAATCCCACGGTCCTTTACGCAGAAGTCAATGAACTGCTACGCCACCTCATCATGATTAATGCAATATAGATCCAGGAAACAATAAAATATCACGTAACTATTCCACTTATATTCACAAAATCCGGTAAAAAATTGTGACCTCCCAAATTATCTGTTTTCGGGGGCTTTCGTTGTAAGGATTTGAAAGAAACTTATCGCTGAGGTCAAATAGTTGTAAAGGCTTTGGAGATCGATGTCAGTGATATAATGCATTCTAGCTGATTGAACTTACAGTAGTATGGAGTTACGACCTTTTACTTTTAGAAATTCGATTGGTGTAGGATAAAATAACAACATAATATCACGCCTCTAATCCGTGAAGGGTCAGATAGTACACCTAGGGGTGACCTAGAAAAGAAAATAAGTACTTAATAATATGTTGTAAGAGCTAAGCATGGGATCTTGGGTTCAATCTCAGTGTTCAAGTAAGTAATTGAGTTTTCCCAACAGGAATTTCTCAATATCAGAAGATTTTTCTCTGTTTTTTCAGCCTTCTGGAGTCTGGATTTTAACTCTGTAAAATTATCGCTCGCCACTTAATATTTGAGACTTCAACATGACTGTGAAAATGTGGGTGTACAATACTCTACTGCCTACCCCTTGGAGGAATACTGGCGTGATTGTAATGACTGCCAGTTGGTCCAACTGATTATAAGCGGTAACCTCTGTCTCTTACTTTAGCAATTAGCTTACGAACTTAGACAGCTTGCCTTCAAAATGCTTAACTTTGATTGAGTAGTAAAACACAGTGGCTAACAGATTGGTTTCTGAAAGATGGAAAATTATCTTGGGTCTGAAAGCATGTTAAATAATTTTTATGTGGGCAAAATAACATGATATCACGCCTTTTCTCCCCGAAGCGTTAGGCACGGGTGACCTATATAGTATACTCACATTTTGCTACATACTCGTATGATTGAGAAATTCCTGATGGAAAAATCCAATAGCACTTTTGCTCTACCTGGGAATCGAACCTAGGACCTCACTCTCAGTAGTAGCGCTTCCAACGACGCAAAATCTAAAAGATAAATACTCAAAAACAGGATAAATTATTTCTAGCGAGAGTAAAAAGAGAATGATGGATTAAAAAAAACCCTGATCCTATTTTCAAGTAATTAATCATGAAAATAATATTACACCCTGCTCCAAAAATTACCAAAATAGTAAAAATGTGGTGTTGCACCAAAAGTCTCAGTACGAAGTCGAAGTCAAATCGCATTCATTTTAAAGTTGGTTGAAAAGTAAAGCCAATTACAGTGACAGTTGAATAAATAGGACACACGACAGTGGCGACATCTAGAAACAAAGTCACAGGAATTATGAAACTAGTCCAAAATGTACGTAGAATTGAAATATTACATTTCTGATGTAGGATGATTGTATTGCAAAGTTGGTTATTATACACCAAAGAATTCAACACCCTTTTTCACTCCAGGATGTTGTTGAAAGTCTAATCCTTTCAAGTGTTTTCTCGCTTGCTAGTAACAACTTTAAACTCACTAATCCATTTACGGAGCATGGTAGCTACATATAGCAGTAAAGCCAATGACTATTAATTAAAGCGACACCTCTGAACTGGTACGGGAACAATCAAGTCATCATTTCACTTCTAATTTACCTGACAAGATAGGCAGAACTGTGTACAGAACTGTATACACTTCCAAAAACTGGCAAAGTCGTATTTAGTAGGTACATCGACATTTTAGTCAATTTTTTCTCAAGAGCATGCCATTGAATCCGGACTCTGTGCTGTGACCGAAAAGTTTATAATGGAAAACCCAATATCACTTTGTCCTACCTGGTAATCGAACACAAAACCTCAGCAGTATCCCAGCATCAGTAGCAGTGTCCTCAGTATTTTCCCTCAACTTGTTTTTTCCTGTTTGTGTTTTTATTAATTTGCGTTGTGTTTACCGCAAATAAACGTATATTGTTTCTTTTTCTTTAGCAGTCAGGCTGTACTCTACTAAATTAAACTTGACCTAAGCCTAAATAGAAATACGTAACTTAAGCAACATAAAATCCTACAACAAACAAATTGCCATCGACTTGAACCCTCTGCTGCGCATATTTAATCATAATTAAATGTGATCGTGATCACAATGTAAATCTTATAACTAGATCCAATTAAAAAAAAATAGAACAGCGATTTAGCATAGTTCATTTTATGTATAGTCGACATCGTAATTGCTTTAATTATTTACTAGCTGTTGCCCGTGACTGCGTCTGCGCATTAGGATGATAAGAAGCCTTCTCAGGGTCCCAGGCTACCTATCTGCAACATTTAATTATGATCGGTTCAGCCGTTTTTGCATGAAAGCGTAAACAAACAAGCAAATAAATAAACTCACTTTCGAGTTTATAAAATTTGTTAGTATTTAATTTATTTATTTATAAAAATGGTGTTCAAAGGCGGACTTAACCTTAATGCTTCAGGCATTTTCTACCCGTCAACCTGATGGTGATGCAGACCCAAAACATGGCAGGTGCAACATTCGGCATAGATACAACTCGAAAAAGAATAAATACAAAAGAAAAGAAACAAGAAGAAGAAGAAGAGAAGATACATATAGGCTCTTATTCATAAACGACTTATAAACCTATTTTAGTTAAAATCCTGCTAAATTTCGTTTGTCCTCATTTGTCACTTTGACCGTTGTGTTTGTTAGAAAGTGACTTTTGACAAGAATTTCCACTAAATTGAAACATTAATAAGATTGAAACTATCTAAGTTTCACATATAAATAGACGACGCAGACGTGCATGTGAAATTCAAACTTAGAGTAATTTTTTTAATTTATTTATTTAATTCATAATTTTACAGTTTTAGTTCCACATAACACCTGCCAAACTGAAAAGCAATTTATCGGCAGCAGGTTCTCGTGGATTTGGCACGAATCTTTACTTGAATAAACATTAAAATTAAAACGAAGTTAAAGCTAAGACTAAGACCGTAGGCAAAGATTCCGTATGAGAACACAGAGTAGTTACCCACACAACCATAGATTCTACAAGAACAGATACTACACTCGCGGCCTCAGCCAACAAACGTCATGAGACCATCCCATAGTACCTATTCAGTTTGTGGTAAGCAAACTAAGGGATTAGGACCCACGACATCAGCTGACCGAGGCGCCGATCGACCGCAGCAACTATGGACACATCGATAGATAATGTTTCCTATAATGATGACCAAGAAGACGAAACTTAGTGACAAAACCCGGACTTGCGTGTTTATGATGTGGCCTCAAACTCAGGACAGCTGATTTGTACTTTTATAGATAGGACCCACGACATCAGCTGACCGAGGCGCCGATCGACCGCAGCAACTATGGACACATCGATAGATAATGTTTCCTACAATGATGACCAAGAAGACGAAACTTAGTGACAAAACCCGGACTTGCGTGTTTATGATGTGGCCTCAAACTCAGGACAGCTGATTTGTACTTTTCATCATCAATAAATATCCTAAATATCAGCATCATCATCATTTCACCCGAAAGACGTCCACTGCTGGACATAGGGCTCCCCCAATAGGGGGAGGTTGCCATAATCGCCACGCTTGGCAAGCGGGTAGGCGATCGCAGTATGGTGTTAAAATGCATAGAGAACGCTGCTGCCCGTCCTATAGTAAGTCCCTTAGTCGCCTTTTACGACACCCACGGGAAGAAATAGGGTGGTGCTATTCTTTACGTCCGGCACCGGGCGGCACCACACGCACGGATCCTAAATATATATTATTAATACGAAAGTGAGTTTGTTTGTTACGCTTTCCCGTTAAAATGACTGAACGGATTTGAATGAAATTTGGCACATAGGTAGACCATGACCTGGATTAGGACATATGATACTTTGTATCCAGATATTTCCATGGGATCAAGACTTATGCGGGTGAAACTGCGGGTCGCAGCTAGTCGTTAATAAAGTCCACTCTAAACATCCAATAACCGTCTAAATAAACTAAGGTATCCTTACTTCCATGCTAATATTATAAATCCTAAAGTATGTTTGTCTTTTTCATGCCTTATTGGCTGAACGGATTTCGATGAAATTTGGCTCAGAGGAAGACCATGACCAGCGGGGTAATCGCGTAACAGACTATCAGTAGCAATGCGTTTCATTTTGACAGTTCAACAACATTTATTACGTTGTTGAGCAGACAACTTTTTCGAACATATGAAGCAATGGATTAACAATAAACTTCAAAATCATTCAGATTGTGATCCAAACCGTGTTAAGGCTTGTCCAGACTGGCGCGATATCGCGGGCGCGACGCGACTCTAGTAGCACGATTTCTTTGTCGGTGCCTGTCGCGTCCGCGTTATCGCACCAGTTTGTACGAGCCTTTACGTAGTTAGGATGCTGGGTTAAGGCAAAGGGTACTTTTTATTTCGGTAGGATGTGCCCGTGGGATAATTACCAAACTCTATACTATGAAACCTTACCTTAACTCACACACTGATATTAATTATTTTAGGAAACCTTTTTTTTTTACAATGTTTGTAAATATGTGAGCACCATGTATCTATCACATAATTAATTTATCTGTCATTGCTTCATTATTAATTCTTTCTACCTATTGTGGTATAGTAATTTTATTCTAGGTGCTTCGTCTTCACATATAATTATATAATTGATGTACTTATACAAAATATTGTAAAACATTTTAAAAGAGTAACGGTGGAGTTTCTTGCCCATTCTTCTCCATACGAAGCTACCTTTTGGAAGGGGCGACTAGAATCAATTCTATTTGACGTTCAAAAGTGCCATCTATGTGGCCTATTTGAAATAAATAATTTGACTTTGACTTTAAAATTGCCATAACAAGCAGATAAATTGGTGATATAAGGATACTACTGCCCATCATCTGGGCTCATATCACTTCATCCCATAATAAAAAGGGAAGTTTTTATCCCGCGAAAAAACACAGTGGCTATTTTTGCATATTTAACGGAACATTATGCATGCACGTAAATAATATTATTTGTAACATTTATTTATCATGGACATTTATTTTAATAAAACCACATTTCATTGTAATTTCATATATTTCATGCAAACTCGCTCGCTTTTATATTCATATGAACTTGTTTCTTTGATTGGATAAACAATATTATAAATATGTATGTATTTATATTCGAAGCCCGGCTTTTATTTATACAACCACGTTATTGGGTCAGCATGTAAGAGAATATTTCCACACTAATTGGGGAAATATATTACAAGTACTGGTGAAAGAAATGATTAATTCATTAACAGGAAAAATAACGGAATCTATTTTTTTCTCCTGGTGCAGTTCTCGTTGGTCTAGTGGCCGCAAACGCGACTGCTAAGCATGAGATCCTGGATTCGATTCCCAGGATGGGCAGTGTTATTGGGTTTTTCCAACACGGATTTCTCAGTAGCAGCACGGAGTCTCGATTTGTGCCCGGTTGATGGCAATATCCTCGCCCTAATTACATGCGGAAATGTGGGTGTTCTAGAGGTACACCTCTGCCCAACCCTTTGGTTATTACAGGCGTGATGTTATAATGTTGTTATGTAATATTTTCTCCAAAGCAAACTAATGGCATGTTAACTAACATAACCCAAAACAATGTGTCAATCAGGAAAGGTTCAAATAGAAATATCTATGAAGCGTGTTAATTGACATAAATTAAATCCTGTCAAACAAATTAATACACTGACGCGTGGACTATTTTTAACCCTTTCTTATTAACTTAGTCATAAGGACGAAAATAGACTGTCTTATCACTCCGATAAACTGCAAAATTACGAAAACAAATACATCAATAATTAATCTATTAATCTGTTTATTGGCAGCCCTAATCCGCCGCAAGCGAGATCGAAGCGGTTCCAACTTGACCGCGGCCACTCAGACCGTTTCAAGAATTTGCGTTCGAACTCCGTTGTGTGGCATTCACAGGGTTGAAATCTCATGAATATTTTGAATAACGATAGCTCAGTTTGGGTTTATATCGTGTATTCCCCTAAACAAGGATTTTATTTATTTTTATTGGTGTCTCGTATTGTTTGATTTTCTAAGCATTGTTGAAAGTTCTTTCATCTTGAATGGCACTGGTAGGACAAACTCATGCTCAAAGAGGGAGTTATTAGGGGTTTATAGGCCAATGAAAAACAAACGAGAGCAAACTATTTGTTTGAAAAATATTTTGTTATTTTGTTTGTCCCGATGCTGGGACGTTAATTGTTGAGGAGTTCTCCTGGTTAGAACCACGAGAACTGCCACTCACCATATGCATTGTGACGAGCATAAATTGCTTAGCAACCATATTAAAGTACATAATCGATTCGAAACCCGTTAAATACTTATTATTAAGTACTACCGGTGGCCATCTGTGGTCTTCATCATCAGTTCCACTTCACCAAATGGTGCTTTCCGAGTGCAAATGCACGAGTTACTATAAAAAATACCCTAATCGCTATAGGCGTGCCTATCAAATTTGAGGATTTTCCTCTTTTTCCAACGAGTAACGACATCACATTAAAAATGCCGCCATCTTTGACAAAAAAATTAGATTTGACATGACAATTAGTGATGCCCAATCTTTCATTTCACTCACATTGAGATGAGCGAGATTACTTGCGTTGGTCACCTGCGGCACCTTTTGTCTAAAAACCTTACCGTGAAAACTAAGGAGAAGTGAGTTTTCACGACGAGATTTTTACAAAATAGTCCCACTGCTCACGGATGTCATACGCATCCGTACGTACTTTCCTTTTCAACCTTTTTCGCTCTAGGGTTTAAGACGCTTCTGTAGTGACTTGTCCGACGTTTTTATTGGTACCGTAGGTGCGAAAAGAATTCAACAACAAAACCGATTTTCATATCCTAATCCATCCATCCTAAATAATTAATGATTTGTGTGATAATATTTCAAGCGTGTTAACGCTGGGTACAAAACGGTATCGATTTTATTTAAAATAAATCGATACGGATCTAATGGTCATCCCTAATCCTAGTCATGTCAAGTCAATCAACTCATCCGTCAAGAAGATTTGCCAAAGAGTTAAAATGTTACGTAATAAGTATACACAACACCAAACAAGATAGATTAAATGTATTACTGAATCTCCTAGGTGTATATATATATAATAAAAATATAATTTTTAAGTATTGAAAGGATGTTTCTTATTAAATATAACCTCAAAATATTTGTTTTCTTTTTAAAATAAATACTTTCTGGAAGTTGTCCGTCATTCAACTTTGTCTTCATGGGCATATACTTGTAATTTGGAACACGCAAAGTAATTTTCCTTCGCTGTTGGTTCTGGGGGCGAAAGATGTATGGATGCAGAACAATCTCCTTTGTTGATGTTTAAAATTGAAGACCTAAATCTATTGGATCTTGTAGGGTACCTTGAGTTTGGGACCTAGTATTTTTTTTGTTTCGAAAAAAAAAGCCCTGCTAGGTACACGTTACTTATTTATTTCTAGTCTTATTTTGTTTTTAATTCGACTAGTTACAAAGCCTATAAATGCTTTGTGACTGGTCCAACTACGAATTTTTTTTTATTGTAATTGGGGATTCTGTTAAAATGTTTTTTCTTGTCTTCAAAAAAAACACATGTTAAACGATACTCATTTATATCTGGTAGTAAGGCTTTGTCATACGTACAAACAAGAAAAAAAGACTCGTTAGTAAGTACTGTACATGATTAAAAGATAACAATGGTATCAATGTCAAAATGATTTTCCTTTATTTTTCACAACAGTGTGTCGCTTTTTCTTGTTAAAATCGATTATTAAGAAAACCCGTAATTACTCAAAAACATTTTCCCTTATTGATGTGTAACATCTTTCCTTCTGTGAGAGTGATTTCGTGAAAATGGACGGAAATGTGTAACAGGAAAAGACAGCTTGGGCATGGAATATGTAAGTACTTTTTAATAGCATGCAGTTTTAATTAATTTTATTTTTTTTATTTAATAAAAACGTTTACAAAAGGTGTACATTTAGCCAATAGTAGTATAAATATCCTATACAATTATATTGCGAACTAATAAACTAAAGCTAAAATATTTTTAATTACAGGTGCAAGTAATGATTGTTCGGAATTAGAATGCTAGGTAGCGACCCGCCCGATCTAGGTTTATTCAAACCTGTCTTTCAGGCCATCAGGTTAAGAAGTACTTCATCATAGCATGGAATTAATGTACTCTAGCAATTAGTAAGTACTGTTGACGCCGTATGTGCATCCGAACGGGTCAAAGAGTAGCTGGCTATACCTATTACGGTATTGTGCAGCCGCTGCCAATAGCGGACCTTCGCCACGACGTGATATAATGTATTGGCCAAAGTCAACAAAGTTTCTAGTTTTCTTTAAAGTTTGTTCCCTATATCGACCAAGTACTCTAAAGATTGTAAGTAGGAGGGTAATTTCTGTCATTGCTCAGTTGCTTATTACCAAGGTGAGATGTCAGAGGTCATAGATGACTATTTACTGTAAGGCTCACTCGTTTATATATATATTTACTGTAGGGTTCCGTACCCAAAGGGTAAAACGGGAACCCTATTACTAAGGCTCCGCCGTCTGTCTGTCTGTCCGTCTGTTACCTAGACAGTTGAAATTTTCACAAATGATCTATTTCTGTTGCCGCTATAACAAAAAATACTAAAAAACAGAATAAAGTAAATATTTAAGGGGGCTCCCATACAACAAACGTGATTTTTTTGCTCGTTTTAGCGAGATATTTATAACGGCAACAGGTAGACGCTTGAAACATTCACAGAATATTTAGTTATATATTCACTTTAAAACGAAACAATTAAATTAAAATAAAACAAATATTTAAGGGGGGCTCCCATACAACAAACGTGATTTTTTGCCGTTTTTATAGATAATGGTACGGAACCCTTTCTGCGCGAGTCCGACTCGCACTTGGCCGGTTTTTTTGTTTAACCATGTATGTATACGAAAAATAGAGACGTTCCCATTTTTATTGCATTACTTCTCCACGACAGTATAAAGTATGAGGAATAATTTTCAGCGACCGCTCTAAGCTTTTGTGTCCGCCAAATAATGGACCACTTGCATTATGCATGAGTATTCGAAATTCTTTTCGTGTACATTACAATGTATACGAAAATATACACGATATTGTAGTGGTTATATAATAACACGGATATCTGTCAAGTGGTGCATTAATTGATGTTATAACATAACATAACAAAATATCACGCCCGTATTCCCCGAAGGGTTGGGCAGTTGTGTACCTATAGTACACCCACATTTCGCCAGTTATGTTTAAGTCTCATGTACCTAATAGGGGCGAGCCTATATCCCGGTGTCTGAATCCAGACACCGGGATGGAAAACCCAAAAACACTTTGCCCGACCCCAGGACCTCATGCAAATATTGTATCGAGCCTGATAAGGAAGAACATCGTTAGCGACATAAATGAAAATTTACAGGAGAAGTATTTTATTGATTACTAGCTGCGCCCCGCGGTTTCACCCGCGTAAGTCGTGACCCCGTGGGAATGTCGGGATAAAAAGTAGCCTATGTCTTAATCCAGGATGTCAGCTACCTCCATACAATTTTTTTCATTTTATCAAAATTGGTCCAGCCGTTTGAGCGTGAAGAAGTAACAAACATACACACGCACACACACACACACAAACTTTCGCCTTTATAATATTAGTGTGATTTTATTTTATTATCTTTTGAAAACTATTAAATACCTACAATAAGTCGCTTACGACGTTCTTCCATATCAGGCTCGGTATGTCTAAGTGTAGTTTGCACAAAATCATTACTTCATTTTAAGAGTATCATCCGTACTCATAGAGGGAAAGTGGGACCCTATTTACAAAGCCATCCGTCTGTATGTCCGTCCCTCTGTCACTGGGTTCTGTCTGGTATTTGTTTTATACCGTAATAGGTAGGCAGTTGCTCACACAACACGTGTTACTATGGCCTCTCATCATCATCTGCCCAGCCTATTCCCAATTACGACGGGGTTGGCCGTCAACTCCGATACCCCTTCGGGCTTCTGACGACCCGTAACGAATGTCATAGATGAACGAATGACAGCCGGGATCAACTGCTTAACGTATTTTCCGCGGGACGGAGGAATCTCGGACTGACCTCGGCAAGCGTTGCTTACCTTTGAAGATCGGCCCGTGTGGCTGTTATTATTTAGCCAGAAACCATATATCAAGCAAATAATTAAAATAAGGTAAACTATGACGCGTAGGTAATAGTTTGTGGTGCGGAACCCTTAGTGCAAAAGTCCAACCCGCACATTTTTTTTTAGTCCGCCGCTTTTAAGTTAAAAACCTCGAAGATAGTTTCGTTTTAATTAGGAAAGAGCTAATTAATTAGTGTTCTGAAAAATATTGAAGTGTCTGTATTTTTAACCTTTCTGAATGAATAAGGAAGTAACATTAAATCAACAGCCAGCACTTAGCGGATTAAAGATTTGTGTTATTTCTTTATGGAAAGATGTTCTCTCTCCTAGTAAAATTCTTTAACATTAAAACTGGGACTAGACCTTTAAAAAAATATCAAGTACAGTCAGGGAAATTCATTGTTTATGAAATTACCCACGCGTCAATTTTGCCTTGTTATGAAATTGTAATGGCTCTTCGGTTTCGATCGGCACACATTCCAATTAAAATTTTTGCGTTTCTCATAGGTAAAGTTGGTTCACCAAATTGTCTGGAGTATAATATAGTGGAAGACACTTACCATAATTATATAATATATACTGATGAAGTGCGTCCAGAACGAGGCCGAAAGAATCACATGGTTATCTAAGTCACTGGATGTTGGAGGGCATTTTGCTTTGAATTTCGGGAATGAATTTTAAAAACAGAACTATTTTGGTTAGGTAGTCGGCTACGAACATTTTACATAATTGAAAAAAATATCGATAAAAAAAATTGCTGCGTCTTGTAGGTGTTTATACAGCCAGTGTGAATTAAAAAAAGTACCTATTAAGCAGGAAGTCCCGCGGCAGTGACGCGGTGTGTTCCATGTTTAAAATTTTAAAAAGACTATATAATTTGGCGGGATACCCAACTCTGTAAGCTGCACCGAAATTCGAAATTTCGGTTTTATAGTCCAATATTTGATTAATTAATAAAAATGAGTTCAAGCGATTCTGAAATGTTGATCCCAGATTCAGTTTAAGAAGAGGCTAATACAGTAATCGAAAATCTTTTGCCAGAAATTTTAGAGGAAAGATATTTAAATACTTACAATGATTTTATGAAGTGCAAACAGCAAACAAGAAAAGAAAATATAAATACAATTTTCTTTTACTTACCTTATATTTGAAAAGAAAAGTAGAGTGTTTAACACGGGTAAAAGTCAGAAAAGAAGAAAAACCAATTCCTTTCTTCTTCATCTTCATTAACTTCTCAGTATCAATAATCAATATCGAAAATATTGGTAAGGTTTTGTGGATAAATGCTTGCTTTTATTTAATTTAATTTTGATTTGACTGTTGTATTACTAATGACACTGTTATTTATGTTGACACTGTTAGTGGTGATTTTGACATTATGATGAATAATTTTGACATTATTATTGATTGTTTTGACATTATGAATAATTATTACCAAAATTTGCTAAATGTATGTTACGAACACTAGTGTTTAAGATATGTATGTAATTACTAACAAATTGGATTTTATTATCTGCTATTAAATGATTTGAATTGAAATTTGAATTAATGCCAAAATGTACGGGTACTGGGGCTTACAGCTTGGTATAGCCGCTATCCCAAACGCGTACAGTGTGGCTATGTTTGAGACAATTGAGCCTAATACCTATCAGTTACCTAAGACCCTAATTTTTTTTTTTGTTTTCGGTGGGAAACCTTCAAAAGGCACCTGGACTTTGGGGAAAAAGACCAGGGAGTGTGGGATTCTTACCTCACTAAAACCACCCCGGTGATCATCATCAGCACATGGAGGGGATTCCGTTACCTCTTAATAGACCAACCTTACCTAAGACCCTACTGACCGTAAACCTAGCCCTACAGTAATTACCTAGCACCCTAGTTACCCTAACGCCCTAACCTACCATAGAAACCATACCAAACGTAAGTTACGTTGGTTGTACGTGCGGGAAGTCTGTTTCAAAGTCAAAGTCAAAGTCAAACCATTTATTTCAAATAGGCACATAAGAGGCACTTTTGAACGTCAAAATTTACAAAAAAAATAGAATTGATTCTAGTTGCCCCTTCCAAAAGGTAGTTTCGTATGGAGAAGAATGGGCAAGAAACTCCACCGGTACTCTTTTAAAAATGTTTTACAATATTTTGTTTGATTACATTAATTATATGATTATATGTGAAGACGATGCACCTAGAATAAAATTACTATACCATAATAGGTAAAACGAATTAAAAACTAAGCAATGAAAAATAACTTAATTATTAGATAGATACGTGGTGTTCACATATTTACAAACATCATACAAGTATGTTTTTCTAAAAAAATAAGTCAGTGTGTGAGTATAGGTTATCACAGAATGTAAAATGAATATCATAAAAATAACAGATTTTACCATAAAAATAGCAACCAGTTTGATTTTGTCTAGACTCTAGATTGTCCTATGGAGCTGGACCAGCATGTTTCCAAGCATTCCTGTCCTGGATATAATCCTCTAACTTGTAATATGCTTGTTTACAAAGTGTACTTTTAATATGTGTTTTAAATTTTCTCTCATTTAATTTCAATATATCACAAGGTATTTTGTTGTAACATTTAACACAGTACCCCATAAAAGATGTATGTACTTTAGATAATCTGAAAAATGGTTGATCTATTTTATCTTTATTTCTAGTATTAAAATTATGTCTATCGCTTATCTTGTTAAAAATATGTAGATTTTTCCTTACATACATAATATTTTCATAAATGAATTGGCAAGGTACCGTCATAATATTAATCCTTTTAAATAGTTCCCTAAGAGATTCGCGGCGACGGAGATTATAAATTGCTCTGACAGCTCTCTTTTGCAAAATAAAGATGGACTCAATGTCAGCAGCCCGACCCCACAGTAAAATGCCATACGACATAATGCTGTGGAAGTAACTAAAATAAACCAAACGCGCGGTTTCTATATCTGTTAGCTGTCTTATCTTTCTAACAGCATAAGCGGCCGAGCTTAACCGCCCCGCCAGAGAGGTTATATGTGGTCCCCATTGCAGTTTCTCGTCTATAGTGATTCCTAGGAAAACCGTTTGATTAATAAATTCCAGTTTTTCTCCGTTCAATATGATATCACATTCGCTACTTCTAACATTAGGTAATTTAAATCTAATACATTTGGTTTTTTTTTCATTTAATACCAAATTATTTACCGTAAACCAATCTTGGACCTGAAGAATAGAGTTATTCACTTCGTCAAGATTTTGTGATCGTCGATCTATTTTAAAGATCAATGATGTGTCATCAGCAAATAACACCATCTTCGGTTGATTTTGAAGTAATTGGGGTAAATCATTAATGTAAACTAAAAAGAGGAATGGACCCAATATCGAACCTTGAGGAACGCCCATTGCCATTTCAGACCCTAATGAGTTAACGCCGTTTATTTGAACTTTAACCTTTCTATCTTTTAGGTATGATCTTAGTAAATCAAGAGCTGCATTCCTAATCCCATAGTGCTCTAGTTTCAGCAAAAGTGTCTCATGGTTCACGCAATCGAACGCTTTAGAGAGGTCGCAAAAGATTCCAATGGCATCTTGTGCTTCCTCCCAGGCGTTAAAAATGTTCTTTATTAGGGTAACACCGGCGTCAGTGGTACAACGCCCTTTAGTGAAACCGTACTGCTGTTCATGAAAGATGGATTTTTTATTAAAGTGACGTAACATTTGATTGAGCATCAACTTTTCAAACACCTTACTGAGAACTGGCAGAATTGACACAGGCCTATAATTATTGGGTTCTTTACTATCTCCGGATTTGAACAAAGGAACTACTTTACTGTGTTTCATGAGATCCGGAAAGACTCCTTGATCCACACTGGTGTTAAATATAAAAGCTAAATAGGGCGCAATGGTTTCGATTATAGATCTACAGACTTTTACAGACATGCCCCAGAGATCTTCTGTTAATTTAATTTTAAGATCTTTAAAAGTTTTTATAACAGCCTGGGGGTTTGTATGTTGGAACCTAAATGTTACAAGGAGACCTACGGTAACAGACGGAATTTGGGTGGGAATAGGGTTTCGTGTACGTCGTGCAATGTACACAGGAAACGGTTGCCCAAAAACAAACTTAACATTGTAGTTGAAAAACATGCTCTCCCATACATCGATAAAGGTTACGGTCAATTCTCCAACTGCAAATTTAAGTTGGTCGACTATTAGTCGTTAACTTGTAAAGCCTACTTAGTTGTGATAGTTTTCCTTTTAGTTTCGTTATTTATACTACTGCCATTAATTTTTTCACATATCCAAAACCAACCATTTAGCTGGCAGGGGGGGCACTTGACTCTAACAAAAAATAGCACTTTAAAGGTTAATATTACGCAAACGGATCCCTTAATTGAAAAATAGTTTTGACAAACCCACAATATTTTTAAACGGTCTATCCAACGATACCCCACACTATGGAATAGACGAGAAAAAAAAATATCATCCCCATTTTACCTGCAAGGGAGGTACCCTAAAAAAAAATGTTTTTTCATGGTTTTATTTTACGACTTTTTCAGCGTGATTAATATGTATTCCCATGCCAAATTCCAGCTTTCTAGTACTAAGCGTCTCTGAGCTAAGCCGGCGACAGACGGACGGATGGATAGACAGACAGTCCGACGGACATGGCGAAACTATAAGGGTTCCTTGTTTACTACGGAACCCTAAAAACGGCTTGCCTTCACGAGTGACTATAGTCTAGTCAATCAATGAATAAACCAATTATGATTCTCTTTTTGATGAGTAACATCTTTCCTCTAGCTTTCTATGGCAGTGATTTCGTGAAAAGGGACGGAAGTGTGTAACAGGAAGAGTCAGCTTGAGCATGGAATAAGTAGAAGTACTTTTTAAAAGCATGGAATTAGGTACTTTATAACTTTATAATAGCATGGAATTTGTGTACTCAAGGAATTAGTAAGTAGGTACTACTTTGGTTAATACGTACTTGATTTTTTAGTTATTTAAGTTTGACAGTATTTCAGAATACATCACTTTCAAAGAACCGAATCGCCCCGTTGCGTACATGTAGTAGGCAGTGTCGCACGACATGTCGCTGTGTGCGTTCGTGTCGACGATACGACGGTAGGCAAAATAAGTTATTTGGTATTGTTCGTTGAATCGTTGAGCTCCTTAAGTTCTTAGTTGAGCTGCACGACTACTGACAAATGCGTACACTGACCGGACAGGTCCTCTCAATCTCTGTTGTGCTTTCATCAAAAGATCATTTCAGGCACCAATCTACATGGTCTTCACATGATCTGACCAGGATTTTGTCTGGACTTTAAAAGAGACTGTGACCTCTGAGTTTGTTTCGGCCTTTCTTCTCAGAGTAGTCGGATACAAAACGCCGACCTCATCTAGTTTTTAGGGTTCCATACCCAAAGGGTAAAACGGGAACCCTAATACTAAGGCTCCGCCGTCTGTCTGTCCGTCTGTCACCAGGCTGTATCTCATGAACCGTGATAGTTAGACAGTTGAAATTTTCACAGATGATGTATTTCTGTTGCCGCTATAACAACAAATAAATATTTAAGGGGCTCCCATACAGCAAACTTGATTTTTTTATTCTTTTTTGCTCGATATTGATAACGGCAACAGGTAGACGCTTGAAATATTCTCAGAATATTTAGTTATTTATTCACTTTAAATAAAAATAAAACAAATATTTAAGGGCCATTCAACAAACGTGATTTTTTTGCCGTTTTTATAGATAATGGTACGGAACCCTTCGTCCGCGAGTCCGAATCGTACTTGGCCGGTTTTTTTTTAAATATGATTGACGTGTAAAAGTGTTTGTACAAATCTACTTACAGAAATAAATCATTTATCAATTATGGTATCGAATAAACGGCCTCGTTTTTATGTGTGTGCAAAAGGGCAGTTACAAAGCGGAAACATACAAGCCGCGTTTTAAAACGCATGTCCCGGGATCGTCCTACAATACCTATTCTTCTCAAAAATTACAACATATTTACCACAGATGACTGCTGATGACTTAATTATTAGTAGTTGTTTTCTAACACCAACTGAAGACTAAGGAAAATAAATATCAGCAATACTCGTACTGTAACGTAGTGACGTCAAAGTTGTTGAATCTACTAGTGATGCTCATTTGTTTTCGTTGAGATAAATTGAGGGTCTTCAGACCGTGAGTAGATAGATCGAGTACAATGTACAATGGCATGTTGAAATCATGTAAACAATTGCATACGCCTTGTAACTGCATAATTAAAATCAGTGTATATTTAATAATAATTATGTTCCCGCGGAATGTATGAGTACGTGGGCCCAGTGCGAGTTGGTAGATGTCACATGTCTTGGAGTTTTTAGTTCACCGTTTTGAGAGCAGTGGTGAATGGTGATGGAATGATTTACACAAGTAAAGTGCCTGCTTTGGGTTCGAACCCACGACCTTAAGCCAAAGCTGTTACCACTGGGCCACCACTGCTGTACAGGACAAAAAGTTTAACAAACTCTTTTTGCAGCCAAAGTTTGTTGTTTAGCTTTGCAGCTCACTCCAAATGTAAACTGAAGTATAATTAGCAAGACATTTCTACACATAGATCTGAAATTCTTATGATGTACATAATAAAGACTACTTTATCTATCTATCTTGCAAAACACTTTATAGAAACCAGGATTTTTGTAATGATACGCCACATCACGCCGAGAACAGCATTTTGTGTAAAGTATCCAAAGATGATCACTTTCGACTCCACCCACTTTTCATAGAGCTCATACGCCGTGCCGCCATACATACAGCAAGTTATAATGAAAAAAAAAAAAAAAAATGCTTGTATTTGAAAACCAACGAGTATACTATTAATATTAAATCTTGCTAAAATATACAACTGATTTTATTTTCATAGTGTATAATGTTGTATTCGGCAAGAAAAACGGATATTTAAAATGAGCCCTCTCTGGGCTCCCGGCATTGAACGTGTTAAAATCTGTTGAACAAGTAAAATGAACTAAATCCCGTAAGATGTGACATGGCTTAAAACATTTTAGTTCAAGACAGTTACAACGATATCTCGCCCCGATCACTATGGCTGAAGCCCTCTTCCTCTCTCCTACTCTGATGTGCCCGAAGAGGTCCACAATGACCATGTCCAATAAATATTGAGTTAAGAACGTGGAGAATTTTCGCTAAAAATATCTTTATCCATTATTATCATCCCTGACCAAAACATTATCCTAATTAATAATATAAATGCGAAACTGAGTTAGATTGTTGCAATTTCACGCTAAAACGGCTGAACGGATTTTGATGAAATTTAGCGAATAGGTAGACCATGACCTGGGTTAAGATGTAGGATACTTTTTATCCCGATATTCCCATGGAATCGACACTTATGCGGGTGAAACCACGGGAAACTAGTTAACCATAAAAGATAAGAAAGATACTGCCTACTCATCATTTTGTGAAAATAAATCAGAGAAGAATTGTTGAATGGCCAGCCGGTACCAGATATCCCCGAAATTACACCTACAGAATTTAAAGGGTCATGCTATTGTTCAAGAACCGTCCAGGCATTCGAGTAAGAGCAATATCAACTAAGATTCAAATGACGCAATATTGCTCAAGCAATTAAAACTTTATAAGTTCTCGGTCTTTGTCTATGTTACAAATAATCCTGGGTATTATAACGGCTGTTTAAAGTTAAGGGTCTAACAGTGGTGGATGTTTATAATTCTACACATAGTATTATGTTGGTTTGGAACCTTAACTTAGCGTACATTAACAGCTAATGTTCCCACTGCTGGGACTCAGGCATCCACTGTGTGGTCCCGGAGCGGGTTAGCGGATGTTCCATGTTTTCGAATTTTTGGTTCTAGGACATGCCAGTTTTCTCACGAAGTTAATCCTTCACTGTTTTAAGTATTTTAAGTGTTGGTATTTCTCTATGGGTTGTGAATTCTATTCTTGCACGTAAAGTGGGGATGATATGTTTTCTCTTGGCTATCCCATGGTGTGTGAAAACCATTTTTCGATTCAAGGGTCCGTTTGCGTAATATTAAGCTTTAAAGTGCTATTTTTGTTAAAGTCAAGTACCCCTCCCCCTGCCAGCTAAATGATTGTTTCTGGATATCTGAAAAAAATCATGGCAGTATAATATGTAACGAAATTAAAAAGAAAACTATCACAGCTGAGTAGGCTTTACAAGTTAACGAGTACTTAATAGTCGACCAACTTACATTTGTAGTTGGAGAATTGACCGTGACGTATATCGATGTATGGGAGAATATGTTTTTCAACTACAATGTTAAGTTTGTTTTTGGGATAATTCATCCCTACTACGGAACCGGACTCATTGTGCGTGGTCCGACACATGTTTGGCCGGATTTTATTAGATACCAAAACCTGGTACAACCAGTTGTATATGTATATTGCTCTGGCACCTAATTCTATAAACTAATACAGTGCCTACAATAACAATAAACCCTAATTAAAGATACTATCTACAACTAATCACTAGAATAGCCTTTCTGACATATCGGTCACTCCGGTTCTCAGTAATCTTGCCCCATCTAGATGGACCGTCAAACGCACGTCGATGGCCGGTCAGCTCACTAATCCGACAGCTGAATTGTGGCTAGTACTAGGAGACCAGCGACCAGTGTTACAGGAAAAGTTTACTGTAGAATCTGTCTGTCTGTGGGTTGTTCGTTGGTGGGTGGACGTGGTGGGTTTTTTAAACTTTATTGAATTGAAAGCAGACCGCATTTAAATTGACCTTTTTGATGTGTCATATTTCCTCTCGGTTTCTATGGGAATGATTTCGCGAAAAAAGGCGGAAATCGAAGTGACAGCTTGAGCATGGAATGAGTAAGTACTTTATAATAGCATTGAATTGGTGTACTCATGGAATTTATAGATTGTAAGTAAAGGGGTCATTCCTGTGGCTGCTCAGTTGCTTATTACCACGGTGAGATGTCAGAGGTTACACATCATATGCGACTACTGTCAGACTCACTCGGTTTTTTTTTTCGAAACAAAATTAACCAAAGTTCCCAAAATTAGTACTTTCTGATGGTCAACAAAGACATAGAGATCCAAAACTAAATTGTGGCTAGTACAGGAGACCGGCGACGACGTACAGATCACGTTGTTACATAAAAAGTTCACTGTGGAAACTGTCTGTCTGTGGGTCGCACGTGGGCGGATGCATGCTGGCTTTGAGTTTTATTGAATCGAAAACAGACCGATTTTTATTGGATAATTATTTTTTCAAAGCAATAATGTCCTAAATTCCTGAAATCTTTGTGATGGTCAACCAAAAAGAGTACTCCAAAGTTACACACAAAACATACATAATCAGCCTCTGCAATCTGCTGGGACACAGGCCTCCTCTCTGTGATAGGGAGTGGGCCGTAATCCACCACGCGGGCCCAGTGCAGGTTGGTAGATGTCACATGTCTTTGAATTGTTGGTTCACAGTCAGGTCACAGTCTCTTTTAAAGTCCAGACATAATCTTGGTCAGATCATGTGAAGACCATAGATTTGTGCCTGAAATTATCTTTTGATGAAAACACCACACAGATTGAGGGGACATGTCCAGTCAGTGCACGTATTTGTCAGTAGTCGTGCAGCTCAATCCAGAACTTAAGGAGCTCAACGATTTACTTTACTTTATTATATGCCAATATTATTACGAGTATATGCCAATTGCGTAACACACATAAAATGACAATTGATGGCAATGGGTTTCATTTTGACAGTTCATTCGTCCGTTACATTGTTGAGCAGACGAATTTTTCAAACCTATGAAGCAATGGATTAGTAATATCCTTCAAAACTCTTGGATTGTGATTCAAACTGTGTTAGGGTGCAGATTAGGCTGTTTTCGTTCACTTCACAGTTGAAAATTGTTGTACCTAACTGTAATCAAACCAGTGCTATCTGTCCGCAACGATTTCTTTCACAATGCGGAGCCAAAGTGGCTACTTATCCTAAATTAAAGGATAAAAGGGTGCTACGTGCTTTAAAAACAGCCATTTTAAGAAGATTTCGCGTTAAATTACCTCTCAAGGGAAGTTTGCGGTCATCACATTAAATTATTAAGATTGTTATGATATTTTTTTGGTTTTCTGTGATCTTGTTTCGCATTATGATCGCAGAAGTTTTTATGAATATTTGGCAAAGGTATCATTTAAATAAACAACTGTATTAAGAGTTGTTAACAATTAAATTTACTACTGAGAAAGAAAATAATACCATTAATCCATACACGGAGCCTTTTAGTGAAATTTTTATCTTCCTGGACACTTTCAATGCACTTCAAGAAAATCTCCTTTGCCTACGAGAAAATCTGAAAAAAAAAAACTGACTTCCAATAAAACACTACAAAGTCAAAAATAACTTTATTTCGGGAGTCGGTGTCATTCGATCTGTATTTTGGTTTTTAGCCACCGACTTCCAAAATTAAACTTATTGTTCTCTTTGTAGTGTTTTTTTCGCTTTTTAATGGGTAAGTTTGTAAGTGATCTATGTTACTATAGCCAAATGTCAACTGCTCATCACCTTTAACTAAATATTTCTGTTCCCGATGCAGGGACGTTAAGTGACTCGCGCACGAAGGGTTCCGTACCATTATCTATAAAAACGGCAAAAAAATCACGTTTGTTGTATCGGGGCCCCCTTAAATATGTATTTTATTCTGTTTCTTAGTATTTTTTGTTATAGTGGCAATAGAAATACATCATCTGTGAAAATTTCAACTGTCTAACTATCATGGTTCATGAGATACAGCTTGGTGACAGACAGAAGGACGGATAGCGGAGTCTTAGTAATAGGGTCCCGTTTTACCCTTTGGGTACGGAACCCTAAAAAAGACGAACGTATAATCCCCTCCTTTCCCTCTTTTTCAGTTCACAATTTGTCCAGATTAGTATCGAAAAATAATGCGTTTAAATTGTAAATAGTTTGTAACAATTCACAATTTTTCAAAAGTTTATAATCTAACGGAAATAATAGATACCGATAGATAGTAAACTAACGAAGTTCATAATTATACGGTGGCACCTATATACAAATTTGACAAGCTATTGGCAAGAGAAAAGGTTTTATTAAGTAAATACAATATTTGTTATATCGAGTTTATTCACCACTAAAAGGTTTTTTAACGGTGTTTTTATTTATTCTATTTTATTTGATAGACCGTGAATACCATCTTGTTTTATTACTGTTCAACTGTTACTTTTTCAACAGAAAAAAACCCAGCCTTGTCGGACCACGCACAACTCATTGTGCGTGGTCCGACAAGGCTGGGTTTTTTTCCGTAGTTAGGATGAATTTATTCCAAGAACAAACTTAACATTGTAGTTGAAAAACATGTTCCTCCATACATTCCAACTGCAAATTTAAGTTTCTACGCTCAATATTGAGTTATTTACCAAGTGATTTTAACACCATAGACTTCTCGTGGGTTTCCTCTAATCTTTAACTATAGAACTATTCTCTATATATTATTTAAATGTTAGGCTCAGTTAGAGTTTCGGATATAATGGTAAATTTTCATCTATTTTCAAGGAGTATAATAGTAATTGCAAAAGGCATTGACAAGTAACTGATGTTACGTCGGGTTCTGACACACGGATTACAAGTACAATAATCTTATTAAATAAATATTTTATAGTTCACACATCTGTTTTTATTTTTTTCTGTATGATCTATCCGTGACATCACAGCCCTAGTAGGGCCCTATCAGAATAACAGCGCTGTGACACTTATTTTTAAATCTCGCAGCATTATCCTCGTACAGGACTTTCTGTTTTTAGTTTTAAATCTCGCAGCATTATCCTCGTACAGGACTTTCTGTTTTTATTTTCATTTTACATTGTTTTTTTTTTCTTTTTATTTCAAAATTATAGATTTACAACGCTATGCAATTCCAAAAAAAATCCAAAAGTGGACTCTTCAAATTGTAATTTCAATATTTATATCTGTAATTTTTATGGTGTACAAAATAAAGAGTATTCTATTTTATTCCCCACGGACAGAAACAAGTTGACGATAAAATATACGGAAAAATATCTAAGAAAATTCATAGACTTTTGTTAATATCTTTTGAACGGTTATGAGTTTGATAACGAAAATCAATAGGGCTCATCCGATGTATGAAAGAAAACTTATGCAAGAAGATTTAGATTAATCCATGTGTGTGACGACGTGAATCGTGACGACAAAGAGACACACTTCCCGACGGCAAGCACTACACGTATTTTTACCTTGGTTACCTTAACCACTGTAGCTACAGGAAAACGGTCTTACGAGACTGTCCTTAATTTTTTGAGAAATTTTGATCTGCATTCACAGATTTTGAATCTATCTAAAAAATATTAATCTTGTAATTACAAGTCTCTAGTTTTTAAAAATTCCTTGCTAATATGAATTCCATGCATAATTGAGCGTATAGAAACAATTTTATGTTGAACAATTTTGACAATGCGACATATCGTGAATAGAGGACTCTCACACGATGAAGCAGGCGAGCAAAACTTTTCAAAAAATTTGAGAGACAGATGACGATCTACGACTGGAGTAGGTAACCTGCAGAGAGATAACTTCAAATAAACGCTCAATGATAGGTAACGTGCACTAATAAAAAGTGCGGCAGTAAAAAACTTAGAAGCTTTGCCTCTGTGGCGCGACTTTCGTGCATTCGGTAACGTTTCCGGAAAAACGAAGAATATCGAAGCAAAATTCAAATTCAAAATTCGTTATTTTGGGACAACTAGACCCCAAGGTTAGTATACAAAAACTTAGAAACTATTGTTAATACAATTACAAAGGACAACTCATCTTATTCATAGTATTCTATACACAAATGCCCTTGTGCTGAGACACCCCGTCTCGTCAAGATAACTCCATATAAAGAGAACAACTCAAGATAAGAGATACCTCCCTAAAAAGATCACCTTTTCTGGTTTATTTGTAAGCTCCTGTAATTAGAACTTTGAATTAAATAAATATTTATAGCTAGATCAACAATGTGATGATCAGTCTTGGCACTAGCGTCGGTTTCTACCCATTTCTGAATATGTACGTCAGGCATATGTCAATAAGCATTATTGCCATCGTTATCTTAGGTATTCTCAAGTGCATTGTGGTTAGTTTGGAAGCTAACCAAGCGTTACAATCTGTGTGAGATGTGCTGCAGACACGATCTCTAATAGAGCGAGCAAACTGGGAGGTAACCGTGTTTGCGTACAATAATCTACGTAGTAGGTTTATGACGTAGATCCACATCCCAATTGTGTAACGGTCTTTCTTTCACAATCCGAAGGATTTTGAACGGAATTCCTAAACCATTGCTTCATATGTTTGAAACATTCGCCTGCTTAACAGCGTAAATAACGCAATGGATGTTATCGAATTATTAATATAAGAGCCATGGCAAACGTAACTGTGTTACGTAATTACTTTGCTGTTCGAAACAAAACACTATCGTCATTTAAATATAAAATATCGAAGGATATAAAGTATGAACGTTATTCAACTAATTAACAGTAAATCCATTTGATTGAAATTGGAGATAAAATGCGTGACTACTTAAGAGGAGGCTGAAAATTAAACTTTAGTATATTATGATATATTGGAAAATCATCTCTTTTTTGAGGATAATTATAAAAAATAAACAAGATTGTTTGGCTTTTATGTCTAAAATAAATATTCACAGCAATAGAGTTTATTAACCACCCACAAGACATTTTTTCTCTAGATCAAATATTACTTTAGTTATAAACGAAATAAGAATAGAGACTTACGCTATTTAGTTTCGTGCTCGAACACTATCAAAGAGGGCACGTGATATTCAACTATATTACTGATGTATTAGCGTTTAGCACATAACGGAGTGGCGAGGAGCAAGGGGCGGAGCTTGCGTTCGAAATTTGATTTAGACTGCCTGCTCTTAATATGCACAATAAAATCTGTACGTGTAAAACTCCCAGTAACAATATTATACAGCATTAAAAAAGAAACATAGGCAGTCATGAGGACCTTGAGGACTGTCGAAATAAGTGAAAATTTATAAAACTCCAACATGCGTTCACTGCTGGTCAAGCTCATACTCATAGTTACAGATCCTACCGTTAACATTAGCATGTCGGTGACACGAACTCATAAGATTTTCCCCTACCAAAAATTTCTCAACGCGCCAAAGTTTTCACTTCGAAAAATATTATAAACTAGCTGCGCCCGCGGTTTCACCCGCGTAAGTCTCGATCCCGTGGGAATATCGGGATAAAAAGAAGCCTTTATATTAATCCAGGGTGTCAGCTACCTCCATACAAAATTTTATCAACATTGGTCCAGCCGTTTGAGCGTGAAGATGTAACACACACACTCACAAACATTCGCCTTCATAATATTAGTGTGATGTGATTTATATTTATCAACTCTATCAAACTTGCAGGAAAAAAACAATATACCAGTTTTAAATCAGTACAATCATTTAGGTACAATGTCATGATTGTGATGTCTGCAGTTTACCCCTTGATCCACTTCCGTGGTGTTACCCTTCACTTACAGGCCCTGATAAAACAGATATCATTTAAAACCCTAACGTTACTTCAAGCAGAGTTAACGAAATGAGAATGGAACAGAAGATTCCAAATTGCAAATTGCATGTTTTTGACGTCCATTTTAAACATTGTGATACTTTGTGCCAATTTGTAGGTAAGATTACTTCCTGCAGTAACCGTAGATGCGATTGGGGATAAAAATTAATTGTGTGGATTAAACGGACCACTGACTGTTTGCTTCAGATTTCTTTTACATTGTAAAAGTTTGAGCGATTAATGTTAAATGTTATGGTGGGGGTAAAGGGGGGGTGGGGGTGGTTGTGGTGTGTTATGTTGTTGTTTAATGTTATATTCTTTTTCTACCATACTTCTCTATTAACCGTCATCTAGGTAGTCACTCCCTATCTCCCCATATCACCTTTTACACAGTCCATCCATCGTTTCTTGATCTTTTTAGGGTTTTGCAGTCAACAAGGAACCCTTATAGTTTTGCCATGTCTGTAATTTGGCATGGGTATACAATTATTAATCACGGTAAAAAGTGGTTAAAAAAATCTTGAATTAAAAACTTTTTAGGGTAAGAACACGTAAAGTAGGGATAATATTTATTTTTCTCGTCTTTCCCATAATGTGGGGTATCGAATGATGGGGCGTTAAAAAATATTGCGGGTGTCTGGAAAACTATTTTCAATTCAGGGATCCGTTTGCGTAATATTAAGCTTTAAAGTGCAAATTTTCGTTAGAGTCAAGTGTGGCCTCCTCCTGCCAGCTAATTGGTTGTTTTTGGATATGTGAAAAAAATCATGGCTGTAGTATATAATACAGATACACCGTGGCATTTTAATCGTCTTACAACGGCAGCCCACTTGATGTATCCAATGACTACTAATCATTCATGAAAATAAAAAAAATATTTATTGTTATTTTTTTTTTTTCATTATGACGTATGATGTTGTTTGAAACACCCTGTTATGAGCGCGGTGCGAGCCTTGCGCTCCATACCGCGCCGCCCTTGAAACACAAAGCTCGTAACAGGGCGTTTCAAACTACGTCATGCGTCATATTTTTTTTTTAATTATTCAAATGTTAATAAATATTATTTTGTACTTGTACTAAACTACTACTTGTTCTAGAAGTGTTACACTTCTATGTTCATAATAATTGACTCAGCCAATGAGCGACGAACGTCAGCCTCGACTGATGACGTCACGGATAATTTGATGAGGGTAACTCCACAGGGGGTTCTCACACATTGAATTATATTACGAGTATGGACATTCAACATTTTTAAATATTTATACACTACGTATGATTGGATGTGATTTTATTAATAACTAGCTGACTCGACACACGTTGCCATGAAAAAATGCCATTGAAAAAGGCACTTTTTGTTTTTCCCGAATTCTCCAATGTTCCGGACAATATTTATTTCTATAAAAACCTAATTCGGACTTACGCGATGATGCGCTTACCAACAAACAGCAATTCATTTTTATTTATATACAATATTAGTTTTAGTATAATGCAAAATCCGAAACACGTGTATAGTATTTTTGTGTAAAGAATCTATGTACAAAATTTCAAAACTGTATCATGACAAATCACAAAGTTATAAGGTTGTTATGTTACCGGGTTGTCCGTACAAAAACATGCTAACGGCGCGGCGCCCCCGCGCCTCCAGGGTCGTCTTGCGCTCATTGATAATAATTTGGCAGTAGGTACCTAACCGAACGGCGATTTTATTGTAAGTAATTAAATGGTGATAACATTTTCCATCACACTTAAATATTTTTGGGAAAAAATATAACATGGTCTAAAAATGATTGAAATCAATTCAGTTCCTTTTTCTGAACAAACTATATTCAGGTTTCACATATACTAAAAAAAATATATCATCCCCCACTTTACATGTACTTTACCGTAAAAAGTTTTTTATTCATGATTTTATTTTACCACTTTTTTGGCGTGATTAATATGTATACCCATGCCAAATTACAGTTACAGTACATGGTGACTACGGAACCCTAAAAAGACCAAGAAATTATGGATGGACTGTGTGAAAGTTGATATGAGTAGATGAGTAACTACCGAGATGACGATTAATACATAAGTATGTAAGAAAAAGGCTTTAATTTAGTGTAAAACATTAATCGCTCAAACTGTTACAATGTAAAAGAAATCTGAAGCAAACAGTCAGTGGTCCGTTTAATCCACACAATTATTTTTTATTCTCTTAGTACTAGAAAGCTTTTTTTAGGGAACCTCTCTGGTACCCTAAAAAAAGCTTTCTAGTACTAAGAGTCTCTGAGCTAAGCCGGGGACAGATAGACAGATGGACATGATGAAACTATAAGACATATAACAATGTCTTGTTGATTACCGAATCCTAAAAAGGATAGTGCTTCTATCAGCCTCCATCTAGAAGTTTGTCTATGAGCAGGTAGGTACAAATACTCACAATTTAATAAAATCTATATTATACACATCCATCACGCGGAAATACCTGACCGATTAACTGTTTTTGTTATTTTATGACATAGTTCTCAACATCGGAAAGAAGTTTTTAACGTGTTTTGTCGACTTAATTGGACTTAATTATGCTAATGAAACTTCAAGTTTGTCGCGGAAGTTTTTCAAGCATATGTTATTACAAATTTTACACAAAATCTTAAATTATAAAAGTTTATCAATGTTCGTTCAAATTTCGAAACTAGCGTAGCCGCGTAGCAGCGTACGTAGCTCCGTAGCAAACTTCGTAGAGGGCTCTACGATTTTCTCGCACAACCAAATATGTGAAGTATTAACTTGAATTTTAAATACAATTATGTAAATTTAACTGATGTAAGTAAGTATTTAGTTAAACGAACTTCAGCGAAACTGAGACGAACGCAATGAACCAAGGGAAACCTATTAAAACATGATTTAACATAATTTCCTACCTATCTACCGTTAGAATATTAAGTTACTTTTATGTGGGTACTTCGTTCTGAGATTTCTTGTCGCATTTTTATTTAAGTCCATTTTTAGGATTCCGTACCCAAAGAGTAAAACGGGAACCCTATTACTAAGGCTCCGCCGTCTGTCTGTCTGTCCGTCTGTCACCAGGCTGTATCTCGTGAACCGTGATAGATAGACAGTTGAAATTTTCACAGATGATGTATTTCTGTTGCCGCTACAACAAAAAATACTAAAAAACAATATAAAATAAATATTTAAGGGGGCTCCCATGCAACAAACGTGATTATTTTTGCTCGTTTTTGTTCGTTATTGATAACGGCAACAGGTAGACGCTTGAAATATTCACAGAATATTTAGTTACATATTCACTTTAAAAATAAATAATTAAATTAAAATAAAACAAATATGTAAGGGGGGCTCCCACACAACAAACGTGATTTTTTTGCCGTTTTTATAGATAATGGTATGGAACCCTTCGTGCGCGAGTCCGACTCGCACTTGGCCGGTTTTTTATTTAAAATAGTACTGACTTTGAAGGAAACATCTTAAAGAATCTTCATAATTATGCTCCTAGAATATTAAGGCCTTTTTAATGATAAACTAGGGATCGTTCAAATTGTACTTAATTAATGATTTTAAAAAGTTAAGCGTTTACTAATGAGCACTCTAACAGCGTAATACAAATTTTCCTACGTTTTTTGCAATTTGCAGGTCAGTGCCAGATTGTATGTTGATCAAAATACGATTCGCGACTAGACCAGAAATGTATTTACAATCATTAGAATCATTAATTAATACATGATCTCTCTAAGTTAGATTTGATCTCCAATGTCATAAAAAAGTCATTCAATGGAACAAAAAATCTTGTCGCGGGCTACAGTTGGAAATCCACCTTAATAGCTGGATACTAATGGAGGTTTCATAATGTTGTTAACATTTTTTTCCTGTTTAGTAGAATAAATCTTCATAATTAGTCTGGAATTTGAAAAAAATAAAAAGTAATTTCAGAATCAGCACTTTTTGAACGTCAAAACTACATAAGACAGTCCCCCAAAAACGTCCGCCCTACACTAGTGCTTTAGTTGGGAAGAAGAAGTGGCGCAACAAACTCCCCAGCACAGGACCTTTCGCTCGGCAACCAAACGATTTACTCTTTGCCATAAAACTCGCCTTAAATCTACCTGTCTTACTTAAGGGTCAGATAGTCGCCGTTGACGGTGGCCATACGAATGCGAGTCGCGCTCACGCCGCCCCACCATTAATTTTCATAGGGAATATTTATTTTTAGTAACGGAAATATGAATATTTGAATAAAATCACAGATAGAATTGTAGATAATAAAACAGTCTATTTATACAAAAAAAATCATGAAAATATCTTAAGTAATTTGAAAGTAATATCGTTTTTTATGCTTTGGGTAGACATTACTTCCTAAATTTATTTGATAAAGTATTTTACTACAATACTTAAATATTCACATATAGAATTGATGTGTATGCGTTCTAGTTTAACACACATGTTTTGCATAACATACTTGCATTATATGAAGGCGTAATTAAATTGATTTAAAAGTCACTAAAATCATATATCTGCGCCTTAAACGGATTATTTAGAACAGACAATTAAACTTCCGGTAACTTTAATGAATATTTTAACAGCTCAATTGATCTTAAACACGGAACTGAACTTCTCCTACTAATACAATTATAAATGTGAAACTTTGTACGTTTGAAGCCCTGTTACTCAATCACGCAAAAACGGCTGAACGGATTTTAATGAAATTTGGCACACAGATAGTTTATAGCCTGGATCAACACATAGAATACTTTTTTCATTTCTCTCAGGACCCAATTCTGAAATCTATGCAGACGTAGTCGCGGGCAGAGGCTAGTAAGTAAATATAGTTGCATAAAGAGACAACAAATCTTGTTGTAATGGTCTTTTTCATGTACACAATGGTTTAAGCTGGCTGTTTATTTTTTGTGAACATTAGTTAAGTTAATGCATAATTTTTTGTAAATTTCTTATCTAATTCTGAGAAAGCTTGAAATAATTTAAACATTAAGTCTGTGTAACTATAAAAGTACTGTTTTCGTGGTGCTAAACCTTTTCGTGTCAGTCACAGCACCTGGTTACAGTTTCATCACTTTGGCTTTCTCCAAAATATAGTTTATTTCGCCTTTGATTTACTTAATTAAGTTTTTATATAATCATAAAATATTTTTTTTAATTTGATCTCAAAGATAGCTGAAGCCCAGTGTGTGATTTTTAAATTTCTTGGTATGGTTTGCTAAATAATAGGAAAAAATACATTACCGACTGGGTTTTTAAAAAATATATGTTTTTTATACGTTATTTTTCTGCTATATTTTGTATTAAAGTTGAAAAAAGTGCTAGAGCCACATGCAAGTAGACCGTACGAGTATGTTGATGATATAGTTCAATGTTCAATATCAAAAGTAGTTTCTTGTAAAAAGATGATCAAATTTCAGTCTCGCGTCATTTTTCGGAAAACTTGTTGCGAATATTAGTGATTTTCCATGAATACTTAATTTATTTGAAAAATCCCTTCAAAAATCACAAATAATTTCGTTTAAATAATGTTTCGCTTTTTCACAATCAATGAACAAATTTTATCGAAATCAGCCGATAAAGACTATGTTAGAACAAGTCTCTTAAAGTATTTCTTAATTTATATTATATAACTTAATATCTTGTTCTTAATTTGGGTATAAAATACATTATTTTAATTCACGTACTTATATTAATAAAATAAATCATTCGACGCCTGTTGATTTTTTGGACGTTATTATAAAAATAAATCCGCCATTATAGCGTTCTATTTTTAAAACGACTTTCTTTAAATAGGTGATTCGATTTTTAAAACGCTTGTTTTTTTCACCGTCGCAAATGTTAAGGAAAATTAATCAAACGTTTGTCACAGGAACTTTTCATGTCACGTAATTAATCATCATTAGAGACGTGATCAAAGTATTATATTTACGAACATAAACACGATAATAGAGACAGTGTTAAAAAAGTAAAGTATACCAGAATTCGTAAATTGGTGGAGTGTAAAATGTTTTAGGCATCTCTAAATAATGTTCCGACATTAATAAGATATGAAATAATTAGAAGTATTAAGAAATAATGAATGCGTTATTTTGTCGTTTCTTTGTTTAAACCCATGTTTCGATTTTTTTTATACCAAGGGTTCTATAATTATCAATGCTGAATTATCACGATCCTCCTAAAAATAAATACGACGGTCAACGTTGCTCGATCCCAAAAATATAGGTAGGCCAATAAAATGAAAAAGAAAACGCATTCTTTTCAAAAGGTCCTAGGAAAATCGTGCTTCATTTAGTGATTAAAGAAATATTATTTATTTACCTAGTTAGGTAAACTAATAAAGAAATCCTGAACATGTTAAATTATTAGCCCTTAATTTCCGAACCATGAAAAAATAACCACGTACCGACGAAAAAATCGAAAAATAAATCAAAACACATGTAAAAAGATCCCTAATAATTTAAATAAAGAATAATTCACGTCACCTACCTTGAATCGCAGTAGAAGGAACACGTTCGGCAACTGTCGCTAGACACTCATAACTTCGGAACGCAACTTTAGCACGACGCTGTAACGCGCGGGAATAGCCCTCAACTGATGGAAAGCGCGCGAAAACTCCGCTACTTACGCACACAACCAACCAATCACAGCTGCCGTACGCCTCCGCAAAACCACATCGACCAATCGGGTTAAAGGGGAAACACTTGAAAACTTTAATAGGTTTTTCATGTTGACACTTTTGAAATGCTTTCAAATTATTGGAAAAATTATCACTATCGTTCGATAATTGCATGAATAGCTTTTCACGTAATGCTTTTACGTTAAATATTGGATTTGACTAGGTCCTGATAAGGTGATGAAAGGCCCGACTATTTATTAGGCTTTTTGGGAGGAAAACCACAAACGCCTACTCACATCGTATTTCTTGTTCTAATTTCATTGTCAATCACTATACGTACAGTCGGCGTCATCAACAAATGAATATATTCTATTTAGCGTTATAATCGTAAATAAAAATTTCCGATTCTGTATTTTGCGCACTATCAGAACGGGATTACGAATTATAATTAAAGCTTAGCTTAGTGCGCAAAAAGAATGCATCTCTTCTCACCAGATTACGGGACAGTAGCAACAGCCTCCTGAAATTTATTGCTGATGGGCCTGACGAAATCCCCATAATAAGCACGACGCTGTCGGTATTAGAATTTAAGCACTAACATAGCACATAAGTTAATATGTTTACTAACATCTAGAATTAAGTATTTTTGCATTTTTTTTTTTTGTAATTGGATCTTGTCTCAAAAATAAATAAATTATTATTAGCTGAGTTTGGAGTAGGTAACTTACCTGAATATGTACTAATATGAGAATATTGTTTTTTTTTTTTTGGGTGGGAAATTATCAAATAATTTCTCCCGCTATGGGCGGAGCTCGGCATGTCAGACTTCTACTGACTAAAACCCACCCGTGTTCCTTCCGTTGCCTGTGTGCCAGGGCCACGATATCCCTTTCGGACAAACTCGCAACCCTGGCAGGCATTGGTCATACTGGACCCCGTCAGTTGGTGCTGACATCTCTTTGAGGCGCGCGTGGAGGGCGACGCGCCGTCGACCCGGGCCTGGTCCTTATCGGACGGCGAGCTACTCATCACTCACCGTCCGCAGGCCCGCGCCTACGGTGGCCGGAAATCGTCTAGCGACTCCCGACGCCCGGGGCGTCTCCTGCGGCGACTAAGGGCGCGAGGGCGCGAATCTTGCCTCACCCTCACGCGTTCCGCCTCCTCCTTCGCGAGCATTACTGCTTCGCAGAAGGAGGTGGCGGCCTCCCATGCACTCTCGGTCCGAACCATGGCCTGAACCAGGGCCGGACGCGAGATTTCGCCGCCGCCGATCGCCTCCGTGAGGACACGGCGGTGCTCCGCAAATTATTATTAGCTGAGTTTGTAGTAGGTAACTTACCTGAGTATGTACTAATATGAGAATACTGTGTTGTGTTTGGAAAGTTACATGTTATTCAAAACATATTTTATTGTATAAACAGTGTTTTCCTTGTGCTGCTCGGATCATCTTAAGGGTCGGGTAATCGCTGTTGGCCATGGCCACACAAATGCGGAGGCCTATGTCCAGTAGTGGACGTTTTTCGGCTGATATGCTGATGATACAAATGCGCGGCGCGCTCGCGCTGCACCGCTTCGGTTTCATAGGGAATACTTATTTTTAGTAACGAAAATATGAATATTTGAAAAAAAATCACCAATAGAATTATAGATAATAAAATAATCTCTTCATACAAAAATAACATGAACATAATTCTTAAGGCGCTGACAAGAGGTAAATGATAAAAGTAAGCTTGTCTTAAACAAAACAAATTGCCAAATTTATATTGTTCGTTGTAGCGGAAAAAATATATGTTTTTCTTGAACATATTTCTCAGAGCTTGGTTGTTACCAAAACACGATTAGAAAAAAAAAACTCAACAAATTAACGATAAACTAACCCTTTACTTTGAGTTTCAATTCAAAATATCTGTATTCAATATCAACGTACGGTTGGTATTTAATTAATAACAAGAACGTATTATTTGTATACGGAACTTGGTTGTTTTTTATTTTCGATTACTCAACTCATTTTTGAGTAAATAGATAATTGCTTCATATATTGCAAAAAATTACAAGCGTTGAGGCATCGCGCTTCTCTTTCTTTTTTACGCAGTCTGACAGTGACCGCGGTTTAGCTGTTGTCAGCGTCTTAAGTAGTTTGAAAGTAATATCGTTTTGAATGCTTTGGGTTATAGACATTACTTCCTGAATTTATTAATAAATAAAGTATTTAGTACAATACTTAAATATTCACATAAAGAACTGATGTATGCGTTTTAGTTTAACATAAAATAGTTTACATAACTTCTTTGCATTATATGAAGGCTTAATAACAGATTTCAAAGTCACTAAAATCATATATTATATCTGTGCCTTAATCCGAAACAGCCTACTGGTCTGCGTCTTCCAAAAATAAATGTAGGTACCTACTGCAGACTACCTGAACAGACTGCGGGCCATAAGTATGACGTAGTCAGATTGGGAGTCTAGAAAATATACGTCACCGTAATAATGCTCTAAGTTGTCAAGTTACTACGTCATTTATAAAAGTTATATTTAAAATTAGGTATTAGCTAATATGCTAGATTGTATTGTGATTGTATTTTTTTATTTAATTGACTGGGGAGAATGGTAACCTGTTGCGTCAGCCCGAAGTAACGTGGAACAAAGGCAAAAATATGATGATGAGACAAGATTGTATTTTTTTTTTTGAAGGCTTACAGACAAGCAACAACAACAAAAACAACATCAGCATTATAATAACAATAATATATAACTAAGTTGCTAATTCCAAGCCAGTAATGTGAATAAAGTATGTGACACTTTATAAAAGGAAAAAATCTATAGAAGACCATAAATATCCATGCAAAATCGATCAATTATATACATATTGACATTGAATATTATACACAATATTACATGAATATTTACTTTGAAAATTTGTATATTTATTATTTTAATTTATTGTGTGTGGGTCCTTTTGTTTTTTTTTACCTCAGTTAGTTTTAATGATGGTTTTGCATTTTGAGCACTTTATGCGGCCTACCCAAATGACCTTTGTTTGGTATTCTTCGTCGAGTTGTTGAGCTCCTTAAGTCTTGAGTTGAGCTGCACGATTACTGACAAATGCTTGCTCATTGGACAGGCCCACTCAAATTTGTGTGGTTCTTTCCTCAAAATACCATTTCAGACACGGATCAACATGGTGCTCCCTTTGTGCTGAGTTTGTTTCGCTATTTCTACTCAGGGGTAGTCAGATAGGAAATGTCGATTACATCTAGCTTATTTATCATTTATTAATATGACGTGTAAAAGTGATCCCGAAAATTTACAGAATAAACCATTTCATTTCAAATAACCTAACCTTTTCTCAAATCAAAAATCAAAATATTTTATTTCACATAAATAAACCTACATGGGCACTTATGAAATGTCAGACGATAGGTGCACGGTTCCAATTGGACGTTTCCTATGGAGAAGAGCCGGCAAGAAACTACACGGTTAGTGTTTTAAAAATATTTGACCTTTATAAAGTTTTAAAATTACAATGTTAATAGTTATGGGATGGGCAATGGGGCAGTATATGCCTGTCAACAAGTACCAGGTATTTAACAAACAACATAGAAAATGGACTACAAATCTAGTCTATTAAGCCTACAACGCGCTCTCATTCACAAAATATAAAAGAATATATACTAGTAGTTCTGCGAACAGTAGACCTAGCGGGCCCAACTTTTTGCAACAATTATATTTTAAAAATAAAAACATGGTAAAGAGAAATTATGAGTAAAAATTTGTAGGCCAGCTAGAAAAAATAACTAATAGGTTTTAATTGGAAGAGGTAACTCTGCAGTCTAGTTTTGTGATGAGGAGGTGGTCCCAGGTTCTCCATCAATCCCTACCTAGTAGTTGAAGGGCCGATTCCACTGGTAGAAACCTAAAAGTGATCAATTTACTGCACTTTGAGGAGCTATTCTGCTCATCACGCCGATGATCCTCATCGAATCTTCACCAAATTTCTTGAAGACGAATTTTAAGTTACTACCTTTCAAATAAATAAGGAAACATTGAAATTGAATCTCATAAGGCGGAGATATCCCCTTTTTGCCCTTTTCTGGAGGAAGTAAACCCCTTCCAATCAAAAATCTCCGACGACAAAAATACTCTAGAGTCGTAAAACTTGTCTACCAAGTTTCGTCTAAATCGGTTTTAAAATACGACCTGTAGAGGAGTATCAACAAACTGATAGAGGAAAGCAAATTATTGCGTCAATAAAATTTTAATAAAATAATAAAAATAAAAACCTATTTAAACCAAATAACATGATTGCCGTTACAACTGTTACTGTCCACAAAAGCCTCTAATAAATAGTTGAAATTAAAATTGTAGGCAATGTCACATTATGACAAGATTGTTTCAAGGAATTATGTAAAAAAATAATATAAATATAAACATCGTAATTTGGGAGCAGTTACTAGACATTTACATAGTTATGCCGTTAATGAGGTACGATCCCGGGAAGCCACATGCATCATTGTAGAATGATAATTCTACAAACTGTAACAAATCTGAATTAAAGTCCTGTCCACAAAAGCTACTAACAAAATATACTAAATTTAATTGTAGATAATGTCAAATAATGAAAAGCTATAGGAAGGAAGAAGGTCAAGGAAGTATGTAAAAAAATTAAACAAAAATAAACATCGTAATTTGGGAGCAGTTAATACACATTTACATAGTTATGTATAGGTAATAAGGTACCAGCCACATGTGCAGAAGGAATTATCGCCAAACTTCCTTGTCTTCAACGTAGTCTTTAATCTTATAATATGCTTTTTTGATAAGGACACATTTGATGTGGGTTTTAAACTTTCCATCGTTCATTTTGGTTTTGGTTGGTTTTTGGTTTGGTGTGATCAGGAGTTAGTCAGAAGGTTGAAGTTGGTTGCCTAAAACTGAGAGACATGACGTAGTGTCATGTCTCTCAGTTTTAGGCAACTAGTACCACTAGTATTTTCTTAACCCAACCGTACTTAACTTTTTTAACCATAACCCACACCTACTTAAAATGACGTCACTCACGAACTTATGTTTTAATCTCTTTGTTTCCAGAAGTTCGCGTTTTATTTTCGTCCTGAAAGAAAAACAGGAGTGTTAGCTGCTTCTCGTCTCGCAAGTTGCAAAGTAAACTCAAAAAACCTAATATCCTTTGAGAAAAGTTAAATAAAAGCTCATAAAATGTTGTAATAATATGTGGTTATTAGGGACGGTTGACATTTTATTAGTCTCCTGCCTTCCGTCGCTTTTATAAGTAAATGAAATTGTTTGAACGAAACATGTGCAAGATAACTAGCTACATAAATGATCTCCAAAAATTTATAGCAGAATCCGGAACATGTTTTGTTTGCGCACGATATCTCCAATCTCACCCCATGGTATGTCAACATTGGGCACGCCACGGTTGTGGCAATAAGTCCCCCCCCTGTTTGGGGAGTGACTAGAGAGGTGCCACGGCGTCCTCACCTTCCACCTGACGCAGGTCCTCACCGGGCACGGTTGTTTAGGGAGATTCCTCTTCAGGATAAGGCGGGAGAAAACGCCCGGCGCCCGGATGTTACCACTGTGTGGATCGCCTGGAGTACATGGTGGAAGCATACGGTGGAGGTCTGTCCAGCTTGGGTGGAGCACCGCCTTGCCTCGCGGAGGTGATCGGTGGCGGCGATCTCTCGCGTCCGGCCCTGGTTCAGGCCATGGTTCGGAGCGAGAGTGCATGGGAGGCCGTCACATCTTTCTGCAAAGCAGTAACGCTTGCAAAGGAGGAGGCTGAACTCGTGAGGGAGAGGCAAAATTCGCCCTCACGTCCCTAGTCACCGCAGGAGACGCCCCGGGCGTCGGGAGTCGCAGGCCGATTCCCGGCCACCGTAGGCGCAGCTTGCGTACGGTGAGCGATGGGTAGCTCGCCGTCCGATAAGGGCCAGGCCCGGGTCGACGGTGTGTTGTGTTCCACGCGCGCCTCAAGGAGATGTCAGCTCAAATTAGCGGGGTTCGTTAGGGCCAATGCCTGCCAGGGTTGCGAGTTTGTCCGAAAGGAATATCATGGCCCTGGCACACAGGCAACTGAAAGAACACGGGTGGGTTTTAGCCAGTAAAAGTCTGACACGCCCGCGCACCGCCCAGAGCGGGAGAAGTTATTTGATAATTTCCCAAGGAAAAAAAATGGTATGACATCATAAACCTAAACAGCCCTTTACGATATACTTAGCAAAATAATTAATGGATGAACGAACACAACCTCGAAATCATCTACGTACAAAGACTAAACTCATAACTTTCTATCCCTACCAAAATAAATCCTCTAAATGTAGTTTTTTCTTATAATAATCATAAAATAGAAACAGTCAACGAATTCACATTACTAGGCAATCATAGACAAGAATGTAAATTGGAATTCACGTGTACAATCTTTTTTATCTAAACTTACAAAATTCTTATGCTTTTTAAGAAGTTAAAAAAATACAAATTTACAGACTGCCCTGGTACTACGCCTATGCATGGCTTAGTTGCGGCATAATAATGTGGGGGAAACAGAACAGATGCACCAACACTATTTACAATTCAAAAGAAATTTAGTATATATACAACATATAGATACCTAGCTGCAAACCCATTTTACAAACCTGAATATTTTGACTCTGCCTCATTTACAGTTTGTGGATGGGTGACCATTCAGTACATACCGAGACCCCTCCGTGCCTCGGAAAGCATCTTAATCTATTGGTACCTGGTGTCATCCGTCGATCTTTGACAGTCGTTCCGTTTCTAGTCAGAAGCCCGAAAATCTGACAACCAGTCTTACCAACGATTATCGTGCTACCCAGTGATTGGGTTGTGGAGGTCAGATAGGCAATCGCTCCATGTAAAAAGCTGTTATTGAGCTGCATCCGATTAGACTGGAAGCTGACTCCAACATAGTTGGAAAAGGCAGAGGATGACTACATATTTTATCATGGGTAGGCGTCTTATAATTTGTTCGGATGGTGCAATCATTACTGAACGCAAGACGAAATGTTTCATTATTGTCAATACTTTAACGGGAGCGGGCTATAACGCTCGGAGTTTCTTTGAAAGATAAAAAAAGAAATTAAATTATCCGGAAAAGAAATTACCGACGTATCTTGCAGAGTGAGCAAGCTAAAGTGGCAGAGTTTTTCAAAGGACCGATGACCGGTGGAGCTGACGAAACCTAAAGTGAAGTCCGCGTATCGAAAAAGCGTGGTGTGGGACGCCAGCTAGATGGACCGACGACCTTAAAAAGGTGGCTGGGACAGACTGGATGCGGACGGTGGAGGACGGGGGTTGTGGCGCAGCCTGGGAGAGGCCTATGTCCAGCAGTGGACTGTGATAGGCTGAGTTGATTGAATGCTATGAATAAGTTAAACGCTTCTTTATTTCTCTTGTATTTTAAATTAATGATCATCAGCTGATAGATGAACACAAACGAAACACTGAACTAATGAACGATAACAAAATTTTCATCGGAAGCGAACATAAATAATAAAGTTTATGAGAGCATAGTTTGTTCATGTTAGTGTCCATTTTGCCACAAACTATTCATCAGTCACATAGCGGTGCGTTGTTGTTGCTATCCAAACTTTTAGATAAAAATGTTCCGCTGGACAACATGCAACAAAGTTTGTGTAGATTTTTATTTTACCTGTTTGGAACACATGATTTTGTAAACATGACCTTCACTATGTTCTATTTTGTGCAAATTTTGTGTTCCTATTTTATTTTCTTTATTATTTTGTTATCGGCCAGCAACTACATCTGGAAGCGTTTTTAATCTTTGCTTGAGCATATATTTTTCTCTTCTTTACTACGGCGGAATTCTCAAATTAAATCTGAAAATAGGAATTAAGTAAATAAAGTTAAAAATATTCCGTTTTAATAGGTACTAGGAGTGGTGCGTATTAGTACTCCGTGTGGTGCCGGAAGTAAACTGAAAGTAAAATAGCACCACCCCATTTCTTCCCGAATCTCTTCTTTCTAGAGAATGGGCAGCAGCGTTCTCTATGCATTTTAACACCATACTGCGATCGCCAACCCGCCTGCCAAGCGTGGCGATTATGGCAAACAGGGCCCCGTAGGGGGAGGCCTATGTCCAGCAGTGGAAGTCTTTACACTGAAATGATGAATGATGATGATGAGGAGTGGGTCCTACGTTTTAAAAAGGACTGCAAATCTATCGTCTGTTTCTAAAGTATCATGATAATGTAAACAAATGTAGAAAAAAACGTACAAGACTTGTGAACGCTCGTTTGTAGTGCAATCTACAAATTCAGTGCTTCGGTTTGACTATACTTAGACCCGAAATTCTAATTATAAGTCACCCTATAGATGTTTATCATTTGAAAATTGAGGTTAAATTTATATAACCTCAATTTTCGTCGATGATTTTTCAACTAGAATTTAATAATGTTATTTAAACGATAGTTATTGTTTAAATAACAACATAACATCATGGCTGTAATCCCCGACGGGTTAGGCAGAGGTGTACCTATAGTACACCTACATTTCGCCAGTTATGTTTAAGTCCCAATGTAATAGGGGGCGAGTCTGCTACTGAGAAAAGGCACAAATCCAGACTCCGGGCTGCTACTGAGAAATTCCTAATGGAAAATCCCAATAACAGTTTGTCCGCCCTGGGAATCGAACCCAGAACCTCATGTTCAGCAGTAGCGTTTACGAACACTAGACCAACGAGGCGGTGTTTAAATAACATTATCAAATAAAGAAAAATGTGTGCGGTATAAAGTTGTAACTTTTAAATACAGATAAATGCGTTAGTTACTAATTATAATTCCCTTGAGTGAGTGATTTCGTAAGAATAACTTTGAAAGGGTTTGTTTTCGCTCTCATAAGTTACTTTTGGAACAGACTATAGTTGAAAACTTGCAGTTTTTAGACTAGGCGTCTTTCGTTTTCGATGAACTCTCGTACGTACAAATCTGTATGGTTCTTTCCTCAAAAGACCATTTCAGACCGTAATCTCGTACTCCGGTCCTCAAATGATCTGACCAAGATTATTTCTGGATTTTTATTTTAAACATACTCATTGACATTGATGATTTTTTTATAATAATATGTATGTACAATGACATGAATATTTACTTTGTAAAGCATTATATTATTTTAATTATTGTGAATGTAAAGACTATGTGGGTCATTGTTTATTTTGTTTTTTTTTGTTCAGTTAGTTTTTATCATGGTCTGGCAGTTTGTGTAATTTATGCGGCTTATCCAAATGTCCTTTCTTTGGTATTGTGCATCGAATCGTAGAGCTCCTTAAGTTCTGAATTGAGCAGCACGATTACCTACTGACAAATGTGTGCACTGACTGGACAGGTCCACTCAATCTGTGTGGTTTTTAGGGTTCCGTACCTCAAGAGGAAAAAACGGAACCCTTATAGGATCACTTCGTTGTCCGTCTGTCTGTTTGTCTGTCTGTCAGTCTGTCAAGACCATTTTCTCAGGAACGCGTAGAGGTATCAAGTTGAAATTAATATCAAATACGTATGTCTATGGTCCCTTGAAGCTCTAAAAAAATCTAGCTTCCAAGTCAACGCAATAAAAAAAATACGGCCATATAAGCGACATTATTGCGACATATTTCGATACTCGCAAATAAATCAAAGCCTATAGGGTACTTCCCGTTGACCTAGAATCATGAAATCTGGCAAGAAGCAAGGTCTGACAGCAAAAATATAGGAAAAAGTCCGAAAATTGTAAATTTGTATTTTTCTTACATAAAAAAAAATTGCGAATATCTCGCACATAAATCAAAACCTATAGGGTACTTCCCGTCGACTTAGAATCATGAAATTTGGCAACAAGCAAGGTCTTACAGCACAAGTAAAGGAAAAAGTCCGAAAATTGTAAATTTGTAGTTTTATCACAAAAAAAAAACTGCGAATATCTCGCACATACATCAAAACCTATAGGGTACTTCCCGTTGACCCAGAATCATGAAATTTTGGCAGAAGCAAGGTTTCACAGCACAAGTAAAGGAAAAAGTCCGAAAATTGTTAAATAAGAAGTTTTAACACATAAAAAAAAACATTTTTTGCGATTACAAACTTAAATTTTCAGTTGGAAAATTGACCGTGGCGTATATCGATGTATGGGAGAACATGTTTTTCAACAACAATGTTAAGTTTGTTTTAGGGATAAATTCATCCTAACTACGGAACCCTTCATTGTGCATGGTCCGACACGCACTTGGCCGGTTTTTTTTCCTCTAAAAACCATTTCAGCCACCATTCTACATGGGTTTCACATGATCTGACTAAGATTATGTCTGGACTTAAAAGAGACTGTGTGTAGCCTCTGAGTTTGTTTTCGCCTTTCTTCTCAGAGTAGTCAGATAGGAAACGCCTACCTCATATTTTTAAAATATGATTGACGTGTAAAAGTGTCTGTACAAACCTTCATACAGAAATAAAATCATATACTGCACCAAGATACCATTATCAAACACCAATCTCAGGGTTCTAATTGGACGTGTCATAAATTATACTGTTCTACTATTATACTGACAGAATAAGAATACTGCATTGGTTGTTATGTTGGGTAAATGGCTGTACTGTGAAGCACCTAGACATGTAAAAAAAGTTGAAGTAATATACCCTATAGTCGGACATTCGTTTATACCTCCTGACCATGTGTTCGCAAAAATCAAAAAAGTATTAAAAACTAAAGAGGTTGTAACATGACAGAGTGGAGAAATTTACCTACTTTGGAGTATTACAAAAGAATTGAAAAAATAATGCAAAGTGTCGATCCAGCAGTCAGTAGCTTCGATAGTGAAAAGGATATTGAAGAGCATTACTGTGAACATGGTTTTGAGGATGTTGAAACACATATTTAATATTCTTGCTGAATTCTCTCTTTCATCTTCCATCCATAATTTTGTGTTAATTTTATAAATTAAATAATTTTCATACTTTAACCCGTATTATTCATTTGCATGTTCCTCCAAATCTTATAAATGTACATAAATTTACTGCATATGACATGCATCCACATGTCAAAATCTGTGAGTTGCAAATCCCGCTAAAACGAACAATGTTTATTTCAAACCCCGCTAAAATCAAATGTATACTTCAAAATCCGCTAAAACAAAAATGTTAATGGTTATTTTTCCGTAGGAAACCACGTTCTTAAGTATTGCCAGTCTCAGTATAAAGCTGTCACTGTGATTTTCTAAAGATGTTCTTTATATTAATGATTTTTAAGATTTTTTACGTTTTACCGTTATTTATTGAAAAGTGTTTTGGCGGGTTTTGAAACTGAACTCCTCTTGTTTTAAAGAAACGGGCGGCTATAAAAAAAAATTAAATGCCCTAAGACATCAAAATAATTACCCTCTTTAAGCCTGTGCCAAGCCCCATACATTTCGTGAACGTCTCCTTTCTTTATTGTTTAAAAATAAATAATTTTAAAGTTTTTTAAGAAAAAAGATGAAAATTTACGAGTACCACCATATAGACCCTTATCTCCGAAACTACTGAGCCTAAAATTTTGAAAAAAGTAAGTACCTACACAAAGTAGTTCTTTGCTTAGCGATTACACGAAAATCTATAAGCAGTCTCTGACCTTGAAGAAACTTCAAGGTCAGAGGAACGCGAAGTTATGTACGGAGTACCTCAAGGCAGTGTATTGGGGCCTCCGTTGTTCACCCTGTATATAAATGATTTGCCTAACGTTACTGAACAACCAATGACACTTTTTGCTGACGATGGCACTATTACCATAGCTTGTAATGACATAAACAAATATGAACATGACATTAATAATTCACTAATATCTATTATAAATTGGTTAAATTCTAATAATTTAATAATTAAATTAAAAAAGACTAACGTAATGCACTTTAGATAACGGACACAAACAATTAACAATCTTAATATTCAATTTGATAATATAAATGTCCATGAAGCTGACACAATTAAATTTCTGGGACTAATAATAGATTCTAGATTGAATTGGAAACCTCAAATAGAGGCACTGAGTAAAAAATTGAGTAGTGTAGCCTACGCTCTGAAACAGCTTGCTGTGGTTCTCAATACAGATGCGCTAATTACTTCTTACTATGGTTTAGCCGAATCAATTCTTAGATATGGAGTCGCGTTCTCTGAGGCTGCGACCTGCGCAGCGGTTGAACGCGTCCCAAAGGGTCATGGCCATCAGGATGGTACGGGGATACCGCACGGTCTCCCGTGAGGCGGCGAGCCTCCTTGCCGGACTGCCGCCATGGGATCTGGAGGCGAAAGTCCTCGCGCACATTTGGGTGTGGTGCGAAGAGGCGAAACTCCGGGGCATAACTCCGCTGCCGCAAGAAATCGCGGCACAGCGGACGGAGCTCCGGAGGGATCTCATGGCGACATGGAGAGTGCGATTGTCGCAACCTAGCGCTGGGCACGCCACAATTGTGGCGATAAGTCCCCTCTTTGAGGAGTGACTGGAGAGGCGCCACGGCGTCCTCACCTTCCGCCTGACGCAGGTCCTCACCGGACATGGATGTTTCGGGAGGTTCCTGTTTAGGATTAAGCGGGAGGAAACGCCCGGGTGTCACCACTGTGTGGATCGCCCGGAGGACACGGTGGAGCATACGGTGGAGGTCTGCCCAGCTTGGGCGGAGCACCGCCGTGTCCTCACGGAGGCGATCGGCGGCGGCGATCTCTCGCGTCCGGGCCTGGTTCAGGCCATGGTTCGGAGCGAGAGTGCATGGGAGGCCGTCACCTCCTTCTGCGAAGCAGTTATGCTAGCGAAGGAGGAGGCGGAACGCGTGAGGGTGAGACAAGGTTCGCGCCCTCGCGCCCCTAGTCGCCGCAGGAGACGCCCCGGGCGTCGGGAGTCGCAAGCCGATTTCCGGCCACCGTAGGCGCGGGCCTGCGGACGGTGAGCGATGGGTAGCTCGCCGTCCGATAAGGACCAGGCCCGGGTCGACGGCGCGTTGTGTTCCACGCGCGCCTCAAAGAGATGTCAGCACAAACTGACGGGGTCCGTTAGGACCAATGCCTGCCGGGGTTGCGAGTTTGTCCGAAAGGGATATCGTGGCCCTGGCACACAGGCAACGTAAGGAACACGGGTGGGTTTTAGTCACTAAAAGTCTGACACGCCCTCCCGCTCCGCCCAGAGCGGGAGAAGTTATTTGATGATTTCCCACCCAAAAAAAAAAAAAAAAAGATATGGAGTCATCTTTTGGGGGAATAGCACGGACAACGAAATAGCGTTTCGGGCACTGAAAAGGTGCATTGGATCGATGTTTAGACTGCAAAAAACGGACAGCTGTAAGCGGTCTCATTTTATAGAATGTAAGATATTGACATTGCCCTCGTTATATATCCTGGAAACAGTAATGTTCATTAAATCAAATAGTCATTTATTTCAGCTTTTGTCTGATGCTGTCCCTAGAAATAGACGTGATAACTTCAAACTTTGTGGTCAAGGCGCTAAAACCGCTCTTATGCGTAAGAGCATCTTTTGCATGGGTCCGGCCATCTTTAACAAATTGCCAAAATCATGGAGATCATTTAATATATCTGCTCTTAAAAGTAAATTGAAGAGCTTACTAACTGAAAGAGCATATTACAGTATAGCGGAGTTTATGAAAGAGGACAATTTTTCTTCGATTTTGAGATGACGATGTTGTATTTTATTGACATGTTATTGTAATCTATTGTTTTTTGTGAAATAATTGTAGTTGTAATTTTGTATGATAGTAATTAATATATTTTTTTTATTGACAAATTTATTTAATGACTACTTTGACATTTAATTTTATCTAAAAAATATGCTTGCTGAATTGTAATGATACTTAATCTTTAATTAATAATGATGATTTTATAATTTCTATAATTTATATTTGATGAATAATAACACGGTTTTTGCACCATCTCTTCCTACCAATTTGTACGCCACGATATGCGGCTGAACATGTTAGAACTTTCTGTATGTCATATTATCTTGCATGTAATGTATATATCATGTACACCATGTTTAAACAAATAAAATTTTACTTACTTACTTACTACTTACAGTCTATGGTCTTAAAATAACATGGTAAAACTCTCAATATAGTGCGTCCAAACTTACATTTGCAGTTGGAATGTATGGGGGAACATGTTTTTCAACTACAATGTTAAGTTTGTTCTTGAGATAAAGTCCTCCCAACTATGGAACCCTTCATTGTGCATGGTCCCACACGCACTTCGCTGGTATTTTATTGTTTGTATTTCATATGCGTGTCCCTTAAAAAATAGTTATTCTCTTTCTGTAGGTAAATACTGGATAGTTCCTACTTAAGTACATAATCCTAACTTCCTAACTAATATTATAAATGCGAAAGTAAGTTTGTTTGTTTGTTTGTTACCTTTTCACGCCTAAACCACAGAACCGATCATCCCGAATTTTTTTATATATGTTGTAAGGTGTACAGAAACGGACATAGGGTACCTTTCATCCCGAAAAAGTACTGTTCCCGAGGAAAACAACAATAACGTTCTTATGATGATAGATGGCGCCACGTGTCTTTCGAATCATGATTGAATTATATTATTATACTTACAGTTATACTTTAATAGTGTGTTAAGAGTTTTTTGCCACCAAACGCCAAAAACAAGCAGTGTACAACCCGAATTGATTGTCAAATTCTAAATTAACGCGAGCGAAGCCGCTAGCAAAAGCCAGTAGATAGCTACCGGCTGTCGCTGAAAACCAGCGCAGGGGCTCTGTCTCGCATAGGGTCGCAGCATTATGCTGAGCGATGGCCGTTTTGCGTGAATGTGACGCATCTTTTCCCTCAACATGTTCTTTCGTGTTTGTGTTTTTATTTCTTTGCGTTATGTTTACCGCAAATAAACGTACTTTCTTTCTTCCTACAGACACTTTTACACGTCAATCATATTTTAAAAATATGATTGACGTGTAAAAGTGTCTGTACAAACCTTCATACAGAAATAAAATCATATACTGCACCAAGATACCATTATCAAACACCAATCTCAGGGTTCTAATTGGACGTGTCATAAATTATACTGTAGATAGGTACATTACCATTAATAACTACTGCAATCACAATAACAAAACTAACATAATAATATAACAAAACAATTGTAAATTCGTTTGTCGCTCGTCGATCCGAAAGCATGGCAATCATGGATGCGTCCTGCGAATAGGTGACCGCCGCTGATGAGTGATGACCCGTTGCTTTACGGTTACCGGCAACCGTATCATAATTATCATACATTTCATAAAGGGGAGAATGCCATCAGACACTTATATATTTGACTAGAAAGAAGAAGAAAGAAAGAAAATACGTTTATTTGCGGTAAACATAACGCAAAGAAATAAAAACACAAACACGAAAGAACATGTTGAGGGAAAAGATGCGTCACATTCACGCAAAACGGCCATCGCTCAGCATAATGCTGCGACCCTATGCGAGACAGAGCCCCTGCGCTGGTTTTCAGCGACAGCCGGTAGCTATCTACTGGCTTTTGCTAGCGGCTTCGCTCGCGTTAATTTAGAATTTGACAATCAATTCGGGTTGTACACTGCTTGTTTTTGGCGTTTGGTGGCAAAAAACTCTTAACACACTATTAAAGTATAACTGTAAGTATAATAATATAATTCAATCATGATTCGAAAGACACGTGGCGCCATCTATCATCATAAGAACGTTATTGTTGTTTTCCTCGGGAACAGTACTTTTTCGGGATGAAAGGTACCCTATGTCCGTTTCTGTACACCTTACAACATATATAAAAAAATTCGGGATGATCGGTTCTGTGGTTTAGGCGTGAAAAGGTAACAAACAAACAAACAAACTTACTTTCGCATTTATAATATTAGTTAGGAAGTTAGGATTATGTACTTAAGTAGGAACTATCCAGTATTTACCTACAGAAAGAGAATAACTATTTTTTAAGGGACACGCATATGAAATACAAACAATAAAATACCAGCGAAGTGCGTGTGGGACCATGCACAATGAAGGGTTCCATAGTTGGGAGGACTTTATCTCAAGAACAAACTTAACATTGTAGTTGAAAAACATGTTCCCCCATACATTCCAACTGCAAATGTAAGTTTGGACGCACTATATTGAGAGTTTTACCATGTTATTTTAAGACCATAGACTGTAAGTAGTAAGTAAGTAAGTAAAATTTTATTTGTTTAAACATGGTGTACATGATATATACATTACATGCAAGATAATATGACATACAGAAAGTTCTAACATGTTCAGCCGCATATCGTGGCGTACAAATTGGTAGGAAGAGATGGTGCAAAAACCGTGTTATTATTCATCAAATATAAATTATAGAAATTATAAAATCATCATTATTAATTAAAGATTAAGTATCATTACAATTCAGCAAGCATATTTTTTAGATAAAATTAAATGTCAAAGTAGTCATTAAATAAATTTGTCAATAAAAAAAAAATATTAATTACTATCATACAAAATTACAACTACAATTATTTCACAAAAAACAATAGATTACAATAACATGTCAATAAAATACAACATCGTCATCTCAAAATCGAAGAAAAATTGTCCTCTTTCATAAACTCCGCTATACTGTAATATGCTCTTTCAGTTAGTAAGCTCTTCAATTTACTTTTAAGAGCAGATATATTAAATGATCTCCATGATTTTGGCAATTTGTTAAAGATGGCCGGACCCATGCAAAAGATGCTCTTACGCATAAGAGCGGTTTTAGCGCCTTGACCACAAAGTTTGAAGTTATCACGTCTATTTCTAGGGACAGCATCAGACAAAAGCTGAAATAAATGACTATTTGATTTAATGAACATTACTGTTTCCAGGATATATAACGAGGGCAATGTCAATATCTTACATTCTATAAAATGAGACCGCTTACAGCTGTCCGTTTTTTGCAGTCTAAACATCGATCCAATGCACCTTTTCAGTGCCCGAAACGCTATTTCGTTGTCCGTGCTATTCCCCCAAAAGATGACTCCATATCTTTTTTTTTTTTTTTTTGGGTGGGAAATCATCAAATAACTTCTCCCGCTCTGGGCGGAGCGGGAGGGCGTGTCAGACTTTTAGTGACTAAAACCCACCCGTGTTCCTTACGTTGCCTGTGTGCCAGGGCCACGATATCCCTTTCGGACAAACTCGCAACCCCGGCAGGCATTGGTCCTAACGGACCCCGTCAGTTTGTGCTGACATCTCTTTGAGGCGCGCGTGGAACACCACGCGCCGTCGACCCGGGCCTGGTCCTTATCGGACGGCGAGCTACCCATCGCTCACCGTCCGCAGGCCCGCGCCTACGGTGGCCGGAAATCGGCTTGCGACTCCCGACGCCCGGGGCGTCTCCTGCGGCGACTAGGGGCGCGAGGGCGCGAACCTTGTCTCACCCTCACGCGTTCCGCCTCCTCCTTCGCTAGCATAACTGCTTCGCAGAAGGAGGTGACGGCCTCCCATGCACTCTCGCTCCGAACCATGGCCTGAACCAGGCCCGGACGCGAGAGATCGCCGCCGCCGATCGCCTCCGTGAGGACACGGCGGTGCTCCGCCCAAGCTGGGCAGACCTCCACCGTATGCTCCACCGTGTCCTCCGGGCGATCCACACAGTGGTGACACCCGGGCGTTTCCTCCCGCTTAATCCTAAACAGGAACCTCCCGAAACATCCATGTCCGGTGAGGACCTGCGTCAGGCGGAAGGTGAGGACGCCGTGGCGCCTCTCCAGTCACTCCTCAAAGAGGGGACTTATCGCCACAATTGTGGCGTGCCCAGCGCTAGGTTGCGACAATCGCACTCTCCATGTCGCCATGAGATCCCTCCGGAGCTCCGTCCGCTGTGCCGCGATTTCTTGCGGCAGCGGAGTTATGCCCCGGAGTTTCGCCTCTTCGCACCACACCCAAATGTGCGCGAGGACTTTCGCCTCCAGATCCCATGGCGGCAGTCCGGCAAGGAGGCTCGCCGCCTCACGGGAGACCGTGCGGTATCCCCGTACCATCCTGATGGCCATGACCCTTTGGGACGCGTTCAACCGCTGCGCAGGTCGCAGCCTCAGAGAACGCGACTCCATATCTAAGAATTGATTCGGCTAAACCATAGTAAGAAGTAATTAGCGCATCTGTATTGAGAACCACAGCAAGCTGTTTCAGAGCGTAGGCTACACTACTCAATTTTTTACTCAGTGCCTCTATTTGAGGTTTCCAATTCAATCTAGAATCTATTATTAGTCCCAGAAATTTAATTGTGTCAGCTTCATGGACATTTATATTATCAAATTGAATATTAAGATTGTTAATTGTTTGTGTCCGTTATCTAAAGTGCATTACGTTAGTCTTTTTTAATTTAATTATTAAATTATTAGAATTTAACCAATTTATAATAGATATTAGTGAATTATTAATGTCATGTTCATATTTGTTTATGTCATTACAAGCTATGGTAATAGTGCCATCGTCAGCAAAAAGTGTCATTGGTTGTTCAGTAACGTTAGGCAAATCATTTATATACAGGGTGAACAACGGAGGCCCCAATACACTGCCTTGAGGTACTCCGTACATAACTTCGCGTTCCTCTGACCTTGAAGTTTCTTCAAGGTCAGAGACTGCTTATAGATTTTCGTGTAATCGCTAAGCAAAGAACTACTTTGTGTAGGTACTTACTTTTTTCAAAATTTTAGGCTCAGTAGTTTCGGAGATAAGGGTCTATATGGTGGTACTCGTAAATTTTCATCTTTTTTCTTAAAAAACTTTACAATTATTTATTTTTAAACAATAAAGAAAGGAGACGTTCACGAAATGTATGGGGCTTGGCACAGGCTTAAAGAGGGTAATTATTTTGATGTCTTAGGGCATTTAATTTTTTTTTATAGCCGCCCGTTTCTTTAAAACAAGAGGAGTTCAGTTTCAAAACCCGCCAAAACACTTTTCAATAAATAACGGTAAAACGTAAAAAATCTTAAAAATCATTAATATAAAGAACATCTTTAGAAAATCACAGTGACAGCTTTATACTGAGACTGGCAATACTTAAGAACGTGGTTTCCTACGGAAAAATAACCATTAACATTTTTGTTTTAGCGGATTTTGAAGTATACATTTGATTTTAGCGGGGTTTGAAATAAACATTGTTCGTTTTAGCGGGATTTGCAACTCACAGATTTTGACATGTGGATGCATGTCATATGCAGTAAATTTATGTACATTTATAAGATTTGGAGGAACATGCAAATGAATAATACGGGTTAAAGTATGAAAATTATTTAATTTATAAAATTAACACAAAATTATGGATGGAAGATGAAAGAGAGAATTCAGCAAGAATATTAAATATGTGTTTCAACATCCTCAAAACCATGTTCACAGTAATGCTCTTCAATATCCTTTTCACTATCGAAGCTACTGACTGCTGGATCGACACTTTGCATTATTTTTTCAATTCTTTTGTAATACTCCAAAGTAGGTAAATTTCTCCACTCTGTCATGTTACAACCTCTTTAGTTTTTAATACTTTTTTGATTTTTGCGAACACATGGTCAGGAGGTATAAACGAATGTCCGACTATAGGGTATATTACTTCAACTTTTTTTACATGTCTAGGTGCTTCACAGTACAGCCATTTACCCAACATAACAACCAATGCAGTATTCTTATTCTGTCCGGAACAGCCCTCACATACCACACGTAAGATATTGATTTTCTCGTTGAAAGTTACTTGTTGTAGGTAATGATATACTTCACTTACAATTTCATTCCCTCCCTTCTTATGAACTACTTCACTCCAATAATATGAATGAACATTTTCTTTGTTTAATTTAGCCTTAGAATTTCCATCTACAATTGCGAAGTGATAAAAATTAAACTGTCGACTAAAATACGCTGACTGGTCTGGAAGCTTGGGTAGCGCTGGTTTTTCTGACAATCGAATGTCATGGTCTCATCTTCCTCTTAGAGTATTTTGTAAAACGCTTTATACTTTAATCTGTGAATTCTTTTATTAGTCATAAGTTCATGTCTTTTTCTTGTATCACTTTCAGCTTTTATTTGTTCTTCCAGGGAAGTACATGTAGAGCAGACGTCGGTTCTCGGGGAACCAAAACCAATGTTGTAACATGTATTAAATATATTGCGAAAGGCTCGGCCGAGAGGTATAATCTTTGTGTTTTTCAGCGGCATTTAAGTTTTTCAATGAAACATTCAACTGAAACTCTTTTTGCCGCGTATTTTTGAGATTTTCGATCACCTCCCTCTCTTTTCTTCTGGATGACTCCCTCCACTTTTATAAAATCTGCTCATAATACCCTTAACTCTATCTTTTTTAACCAGAAGAGCATCCAAGAACGTTTTTTGGCAAACTGGGATCATTTGACCGTGGTTTCCAACAACATGATATTTTGTCGCAATATGTCTTTTAGAATTTTCTTTTTTATTATTAGCTTTTTTTGCGTTGCAGTATTTTAGTATGTAATGGTCTTGAAAAATTTTTGTCGTACATTTATAAAAAATCCTATAAATCTGCTTATATCCTGGTGAGTTACTTTAGCGCATCTGAATGATTTTTGGTTATGATTACATTGCGGGAACTTCGGCAAACCTTTGCTTTCATACCTGAAACAATATGTTTTTAATTGATTAGGTCGGTCGGTGCGTTTAGATAAGTCGGAGTGGAGCGAAGAACGTAGCAGTGAAATGACCAAACGGAAAAGCAGGGTTGAGATTTCGAGCATTGTGCTCCGCTCCGCTTCGCTTCAATGGAAACGTAGCGTGGTTAAAATTAGATGTTTTTTGTAATAAATAATTATTACAAAAAACATCTAATTTTAACCACGTGTTGTGTATGTGTAGATAAAAAGAAGTTTATTTTTTATTACTAGGATATTACAACATAACATACACATTAACTAAACTACATAAAATATTAGGTACCTACACAAAATCTCGATAAATCGTAAATAAAGAGGAACTTCACCCCACGAACAGTATAAAACTATAGATTTGATAACCTTTTGCATAACACCATCCCCTTCACTTTAACAAGTAGTTTGATACAAAACTTTAAGTACCGTTTCTTTTGCTCCTTCACACGTTTCCATGTTGGTTTATTCTCTCCCTGGCATGTTTAGGATCACATTTAGTAACAAATTGTGTTGATTCATCCATTTTTTCTTGATAATAAACATAAAAAACCGACAGCACTTCTTCACTTGGTTGACAAATTCGCCATACTGTTTGTTGTGTCACGTGATGCAAATGCCGTGCTGTGATTGATCGATTTAGATTTAGCGGAATTTGAAACGCATCGGGACTCTTTTAGCGGTGTTTGCAACAAACTGTTACTTTTGTAAGCTGATTTGTTAGGATTTTAGCGGGATTTGATATTAATTCTTAAACCAAGGAGAAATAATTAATGATGGCGCTTCATAATCAAGCGAAAGAATGTTTTTGTTCAAATATCGTTTTGGCGGGTTTTGAAACTGAACTCCTCTCTGTGTTGAAAAATAAAATGTTTGCATCACTAACTACAAAAATTATTTATATTTTAGGGATGGCAGCGCTGTGGCGAATGACGTGACAATGACAATGACAATGTCAGTCAGCAAAAAAAAAAAAATGTCAGTCAGTCACAAATGTCTTGGCCCGCCCGTGCTCGGCCCGCTGGCCGAGCACAGGCGGGCCAAGACATTTGTGACAAGACATGATAAATTATGTCATGTCAATTTGTACTAGCATTTTTTGACAAAACAGTTTTATCGCTCAAACTGTGATAAAATGTGTGACTCAAGTTATGTCACAGTAGGCCATGCTCGCCCCGCAGGACTCGACTTGACATGATAATCAATATTTTTTGCCTTCATTTCATGGAGCTGCAGCTAAAATTATAATAAAATCTCAAGGTAAAAAAAAAAAAAAAAAAAAATGGAAACTTTTGTCACATTTAAAATAATTATATTGCATAGAAATTAATAAATAAAGACTAAGTGCGTTTTGTTTGTATTGAAACACTTTTTCACAAAAACGGGCGCCTGAAATAATCAGATTTAACTATAATCGAGTAGCATAATAAATAAGCTTTCTAATAAGGTACATCACATTAGCGTTTAAAAATCTTCGGAATATTATACCACTTTTGACCTCTCCTTTTTATCTGAATTCCTTTGATTTGATATGTCACACACATGTAAAAAAACCATAAACAAACTGTAGTTTGTTTTCGTTTTTCTAATTTGCCCGCAAAAGTTCCCCCATTTTCAAAATTCATTTATTTATGTTACACTTCCGTATTTGGGTCACAGATAGGTAAATAAATACCGCAGCGTTGGTATACTACTAACCTACCTATAATGTTAATCATATCTTTTGATTATAATCAAATGTCAAGAAGGATTAAGGGATTGGAGAAGTTAAGTGGTGTGTTCGAAATCGTTATTTAACTACACTGACGTATGGAGACGGAAATGTTCTTTAGTTTTTGGTGTTTATTATGCATGGGATTTCGCATTGGCAAAAGTGACGTATCTACTACCATCAAAATCGAAATAAAACAAGAAGAAAAAATTTAATAAGTTTATTTGCGATAAACATACAAAAGAAAAAAACACAAATACGAAAGAACAAGTTCGGGGAATATATGCGTCACATCCTCGCAAAACGGCCATCGCTCAGCATAATGCTGGTAACTCGTTCATGGGTCAATGTATACGCTTTTACAACTAACTTCCTACTGACATTCGAAGCTTACCCATTAAACGATTTAAAAGCTGTATTAAAACCAAACTTTGTAAAAAAGGGTACTATAAAATTTATGATTATTTAGAAGACAAAAAAGCTTGGGATTGAGCTACTCGCTCTGCTAGCCTTGTGATCAAACTGGAAAACTTGACATTTTTAATTATTATGCATGATTTTATATACATGACATTGCAGAATATTATATACAATATTACATGAATATTTACTTTGAAAAGTATTATATTTACTGCTTTAATTTATTGTGAATGTGAGCACTATGTGGGTCATTTTTTTTTCTTTAAATATTTTCCTATTATTTTTTGCTTTTACTCAGTTATAATGGTGGTCTGGCATTTTGTGTAGGTACTTTATGCAGCCTACCCAAATGTACTTTCTTTGGTATTGTTCCTCGAGTCGTTGAGCTCCTTAAGTCTTGAGTCGAGCTGCACGATTACTGACAAATGCTTGCACTGATTGGACAGGTCCACTCAAATTTGTGTGGTTCTTTCCTCAAAAGACCATTTCAGACACAGATCTACATGGTCCTCACATGATCTGACCAAAATTATGTCTGGACTTTAAAAGAGACTTTGACCCCTGAGTTTGTTTCGACATTTCTTCTCAGGGGTAGTCAGATCTGCCAGGGTTGCGAGTTTTTATCCGAAAGGGATATCGTGGTCCTGGCACACAGGCAACGGAAGGAACACGGGTGGGTTTTAGTCAGTAAAAGTCTGACACGCCCTCCCACTCCGCCCAGAGCGGGAGAAGTTATTTGATAATTTCCAACCCAAAAAAAAGGGGTAGTCAGATAGGAAATGTCGACTACATCTAGCTTATTTTTTACTTTTTAATATGACGTGTAAAAGTGATACCGATATGCGACCGATGCGACCCGATGCGAGATAGAGCCTCTGCGCTGGTGTTCAGCGACAGGCGGCGTTGATGTGATGATGGTGCAGCATTTAATGAGATAAAAATAACAAAATAGGAAATAAAATAAATACAATACTTAGTTCTAAATGTTTATATAAATATAGTATTTAAATAGGCAACATTCTGTAACGTCGGCAACGACTTAAAGTGAATCCGCTGCTGTAGCCCGCGAAATCCAAATTGTCTTACGTTTCTTGCAATTTGCAGGTCCTTGTATCTTGATAAAAATATGATTCGCTACTATAACAGATGTATTTATAATCATTAGAATCATTAATAATTATATCTCTCTAAGTTAGATTTGTTCCATTGAACCCTTTTTAGGGTTCCGTACCCAAAGGGTAAAACGGGAACCCTATTTCTAAGGCTCCGCCGTCTGTCTGTCTGTCCGTCTGTCACCAGGCTGTATCTCGTGAACCATGATAGATAGACCGTTGAAATTTTCACAGATGATGTATTTCTGTTGCCGCTATAACAAAAAATACTGAAAAATAGAATAAAATAAATATTTAAGGGGGCTCCCATACAACAAACGTGATTTTTTGCTCGTTTTTGCTCGATATTGATAACGGCAACAGGTAGACGCTTGAAATATTCACAGAGTATTTAGTTATACATTCACTTTAAAAATAAATAATTAAATTACAATAAAACAAATATTTAGGGGGGGCTCCCATACAACAAACGTGATTTTTTTGCCATTTTAATAGATACTTGTACGGATCCCTTCGTGAGCGAGTCCGACTCGCACTTGGCTGGTTTTTTTTATGAAATCATGTCATTGAGCCTACAACGTTCTCACATTCGCAAAATATAAAATAATCTATTTAAAATATAAATAAAATAATAATAATAAAAATCAATTTAAACCAAATGACATGATTGCCATTACAACTTAGTTACAGTTGTAATGGCAATTATCTCAATTAATATCTTGCTTGAATGCTTTCAAAATTATTTATGGTTTATTCTCTCACACATGTATAGTCAATGTAAACTGAAGGAGCGGAACAACCTAATACAAGAAAATCTTTGCTCAAAAGGTGACTCCAAAATAACAATGTAATTTACTTAAGTTGATGAAATAAACATTTTTTTTATCTTGTCTACATACAAATTTTAATGTTGCCTTAGTGCTCACCTTCGATAAAGGTACAATGAACTCATGCTTCTAGATCCAACGGTTTACGATAAAGGTGCAATGAACTCATGCTTCTAGATCCAATGGTTTACGATAAAGGTACAATGAACTCATGCTTCTAGATCCAACGGTTTACGATAAAGGTGCAATGAACTCATGCTTCTAGATCCAATGGTTTACGATAAAGGTACAATGAACTCATGCTTCTAGATGAAACGGTTTACACTGTGCGTTGTCGTTAAGTGAATAAATTAATTTTATATATTTATAAAGTAGAAGATATCGCCGAGAGGCTTGAGGCTAAGTAATAACAGCCACATGGGTCGATCGATAAGGTTAAGCTACGCTTGCCGCGGTTGATCCGTGGATGGCAAACCATCTTTACATACCAAGACCCCTCCGTGCCTTGGAAGGCACGTTTAGCCGTTGGTCCCGGCAGTCATTAGTAGATCTTTGACAGTTATTACGGGTAGTCAGAAGCCCGAAAGTCTGACAACCAGTCATACCAAGGGGTATCGTGTTACCCAGTAACTGGGTTGTCGAGGTCAGATAGGCAATTGCTCCATTTAAAATATGGTATTCAGCTGCATCAAATTAGACTGAAAGCTGACCCCAACATGATTGGTAAAAGGCTAGGTTGATGATAAAGTAGAAGATATTCCGAAGTCGCTCGCACGCATCCCACTGCTAAACTAAGTTCACCGTATTTTCTTCTCTGCAAGTCACTTTGGGAGCGGTACTCGTAGCTCCGCAGATTTGTTCCTTATGAACTTGGAAAAGTTCATAAGGAACGGAAGGAAGTATTAATGATTTTTATGATCATAATTCTGTAAATACATATTCGTTATGGTCGCGAATCATATTTTGATCAAGATACAACTTGACACTGACCTGCAAATTGCAAAAAAAACGTAAGAAACTGCGGATCCATCTTACGGCCTATACCACAACTTAAAACGCATATTGCGCCTACGTCGAAACTCGGATGTTTTACCACGAATTATTATTAATTGTACTAGCTTTTGACCGCGGCTTCGCCCACGGGAACGTACTACCATGTGTCCTTTTTTTTTTTTTGTTCACAGGGTGGAAAATCCTCATGGATGTCCGAGGGTCTGTCAGACTTTTACTGACTAAAAACCAACCTAGTGTTCCCTTCCCACACTTGGGCCGGGGATCTTGGGATCTGTTATTACTTAAAGCAATTCATAGAACTTAGTTGTTTTGTGTTTAGTTGTTTTTACTTATTTTACTACTTACTACCGCGACGTCTGAAAGGGGCGCGCGTGGAACACTACGCGCCACCACCTCGGGTCCAGTGTGATAGGGGGCGGCGGACGTCCCCGAGTCCGCCGTCCCTGGACCCATTTAGGGGGGCCGGAAGAGGGCATTATCTGCCCTCTGCCGACTCCCGGTGCGCCTGCTGCGGGCCGGGTGAGCGGACGAGATCCCGCTCCCTTTCCGCAGCCTCCTTCTGCGACACGACTGTTTCGCAGAAGGACACCACCGCGTCCCAGGAATCCTCGCTGCCGGCCATCGACTCGACCACGGCCGGCAGCGACAGGTCACTGCCTACCCCAGATGAGGGCACGGCGAGGCTCCTCCCATGCGGCACACTCTGCCAACGTATGCCGCGCCGTGTCCTCCCGGCAGTCGACGCAGTGGTGACACCGGGCGTCCGGCTCCCTGTTTATGTGACACAGGTACTTCCCGAAGCAACCATGCCCCGAGAGCACCTGCGTCACCCGAAACGACAAGGAGCCGTGCCTCCTCCCGAGCCAGGGCTCGAGTACCAGCCAGACCGCCTCGATGGTGGCAAGGCGGTAGGGCGTGAAAGCCTGTCCCGCCATTCCGCCACCACCACGTATGTCCTAGCCCAGGTCATGGTCTACCCATGCCCCAAATTTCATCTAAATCCGTTCAGTCGTTTTAGCGTGAAAGCGTTACAAACAAACTCACTGTCTCGTTTGCATTTTCTAACCAAAGTCTAGCATACAAGTCCCAAAAGTGATTTACTAACAATAGACATTTGGAAACTAAAAATAGTCGTGTGTTTACACTTTCTAGATCAGGAGCCAGTATGTTGCAATCTCAGGCGAGTTCAAACAGACTCCCGGACTATTTGCAGAGTCGAGTCGAGTATTAATTCGGCTATGTAAACGGTCACTGTAATTACTGGGGGATAGGACTTTGCTTGTTAACTGGACAATGGACAATACAAGACCTATCAGAAGCGAATCTACAACTTCATCAGGAGGAAACCGAAGAAGAATTAGTTCAGAAACTCTAGATAACATCAAAATTGAAGTCCATCAACCATTACTAGACAAAAAAAATATCAATGTTTAACAGAAAAAAAATATAAAAATACCTGTAATGTGACTATGTATACAGTACTATATTATTTAGTAATAGTAAACTCAAGTAGAGTATTTGTTCCGAAGGGAAGCCGGAAGGAATGGGGTTGTATGAAGCCGTCGCCCTTGAGACCGATGTTCCTTAGATAGGCCACATTTCGCCAGTTATGTTCAAGTCCCATATAATATGGGGCGAGCCTATTGCCATGAACCAGGCACAAATCCAGACCCCGTGCTGTTACTGAGAAATTCCAGATGGAAAAACCCAATAACACTTTGCCCGACCCGGGAATCGAACCCAGGACCTCTTGCTCAGCAGTAGTGCTTGCGACCACTAGACCAACAGACACGGTAGATGCAGGATGACACATCAAAATGTTCCGTTTTTCAATTTTAATGTATTTATTTTAAAAATCGTTGTGTGTCAAAAATCGCAAAGAATGTGCGCATTATAAGATGGAGATATGGAATTATGGAGAAGTGCCTTGACGCTGTGTGAGCGTGCGTGATCCATCGCCGCCCGTTCGATGTTCATCGCGCACAGGATGGACATGAAGTCATTTTTTTGCTCCGTTGGTGTAATTGAGGCGTTCCAGTAGGAGGATAAATAAATAAATAGAGAGATTTTTACAATTCTACATACGATTCAAATGTATTAATCACACTAATATTATAAAGGCGACCGTTTGTGAGTGTGTGTGTGTGTATGTTTGTTACTTCTTCACGCTCAAACGGAAATTAAGTACCAAATTTTGATAAAATTTTGTATCGAGGTAGCTGACACCCTGGATTAAGACATAGGCTACTCTTTATCCCGATATTCCCACGGGATCGAGACTTACGCGGGTGAAACAGCGGGGCGCAGCTAGTTATTAATAAGTACCTTAAAGAAAGCTACGTATACATTGTGCTTATGTGTAGAACTGTATCGCTTTCTTTTTTTTTGTTATTTTCCCGGCTTCTAATTAATTAGAATAGTACATTGTGAGACGACGTTTTTCAATACACTTGTGGGAAATAGTAAAAAACAAATCAGTCACATAAAATTTTCAGAAAATGGCGCGTTTTCGCAACTGGATATATTTTTATTTACAACGAAAACATGTGAAACTAATTAAATTAATACTGGTAATCACACTAATATTATAAAGGCGAAAGTTTGTGAGTGTGTGTGTGTGTATGTTTGTTACTTCTTCACGCTCAAACGGCTGGACCAATTTTGATACAATTTTGTATGGAGGTAGCTGACACCCTGGATTGAGACATAGGCTACTTTTTATCCCGATATTCCCACGGGATCGAGACTTACGCGGGTGAAACCGCGGGGCGCAGCTAATTAAATATATTATTAAAGAACCATTTAAAAGACTTTTGAGAATTCAATGTTAAGACGTATGGACTCATTCCTTTTTCCTCGTATACAATCTATCCCATTTTATTCTATGTATGAAAACTCTTTGCTACTAAACTTTTTAAATTGACCTAACTCAACTGCAAAACTAATGATAGAGCTCGTAAACAAAAGTCACGACCGCGTAACAGAAAGATGCCTATGCAAAAGATTTAATTTTCGAATCATAATTATAGCCTCTGAAAGTACGCCATGTTTAACAACTGTATTGAAAACTAAGCTATTAGCTTGAATCAAATGGACACACCAGATGAGACAAGTGCCAATGTTAGCAAAATTGGCCAGACCATGTGGTCTTCACATGATCTGACCAAGATTATGTCTGGACTTTAAAAGAGACTGTGACCTCTGAGTTTCTTTCAGCCTTTCTGCTCCAAGTAGTCAGATAGGAAACGCCGACCTCATCTAGTTTTTAAAATATAATTGACGTGTTTAAAGTTTTTGTACATTCCTACTTACAGAAATAAAATCATTTAACAGTATAATTATTGGTGCATATTTTAAGACAGCTGATCGAAAGGGCCATTTGAAAGATGACCTGAACTAATTACTTTCACTATCTGAAAGAATGGGCTGTGATAAAGAAACTTGTAATATTAACAAAATTTTAGGATTATTGCCTGTCTATTTCATTAGGTATTTTCAGTAGGCCCTTGATATCAAATGAATACGTTCAATATCAAGATGTTGTTTTTTAAGTGGGGTGCGCTAAGGTAGACCGCGAAATTCAAATTGTTGTTTGCAATATTTAGGTCTGTGTCAGGTTTTAAGTTGATCTAAATATGATTCGCGGCCGTAACAAATATGGCTTTATAGAATTATAATCATTAGAATCATAATCATTAGAATTATAATCATTAGAGCAATACAACTCTCTAATTTCATGAAATAGGATTATTAGTATTAGTTACTGACCTGCAAATTGCAAAAAACGTAAGAAAATTTTAATATCGCGGGCTACCCTGACGCTTTGTAAAAATGTTATTTATTAATGTTCGATGCTGATTTAAAACTGATTTTTCCCAACTATGGTGAAGCCAAAAGGAAGCCAGAGTCGCGCTTAATCTGTACGATTTATGCCCTGGGTTTAAGTTTTAACTTTCTTAAATAATATTGAAAGCTCTTATTTCAAATTCCAACAGGACACTCCATAGCGGTTACTTATTGCATCAAATCTAACAGGATCTCAATCGAGGGTGCAAAGACCCACTCGGTCTAATACAATTGTGTTAACTAGCATCCCTTGTGGTTTTGCTATCACAAAGGCTTATGCACTATACTGTGGTGACTTGTAAATTTACTAAAAGGAATGACCTACAAATAACTAGAGACACAAAGTGCTTTATTTTAGACCAGAAGCATAAACCAGGCAACCGCTATAATTACAAACCAATTGCTCTCTATTTTTACTAGATTCGTCGCAAGTTATTTTCTGAGAAGGTACTGATTAAATCATAACTTCATACAAATTCATTTTCAAACAATGAGTCAAGAAAAACTTCAGTGGGTTTTTTTCAGGTCATTGTTTTTCGCATTATTTAATTCATTACCATCAGTTCAGCCAAAATATGTAGGTACATTGCTGGATATAGGCCTCCCCAAGTATCGCGCTTCTCGTAATCCAGCGGATTCATGCGGCCTGCACAAGATGACGGTCCACCTTGTGGGAGGCTTTTCAACGCTACGTCTTCCGGTACATGTTCGCCACTTCAGAACCACTACACTCTCATCGGCTATCTGTTCTGTGGGAAATTCCTTCGTCGGTTACCTTGTAGCGGATCACTTCATTTCTACCCAGGGCTTAATTTATAGGAAATCGGTTAATTGTCTTTGTGACCTTAACCGTTATTATAAAGGTTTATGAACATTTATTCCGTTAATAATTTAATATTTTGTTACAAAATCAATGCTGAACTTAATGTGATGAAGCCATCTTTGAAGCTGATATCAATTGTATCCAAATTAATTTGTATCTTCGGAAATAAAAATAAAGCGGTTTCAAGCTCTATTTCTATCATTAATTATATACATACATAAACTCACGCCTTCTTCACATGGGGGTAGGCAGAAACTATAGAACGGCACCTGCTACGCTCCTTACATACTCCTTTTGCTTCGCCTACGTTCATACATCTGGTCATACACGCATGCCGATTCATTATATACTCAATACTTTATTGCATTCCTTTATAAAACACTTAGTTTGTTAAAACATCGAATCAATTATGGACCCTGTCGGGCACAGGAAAGTTAATTTTAATAGGCGAGGATGAGGTTTTTGTTAACAAAAAAATAAATAAAAAAAAACATTAAATTAATGTAGTATCATTTGCAAACTGAAACTCAAAGCATTTATTTCAATTAAACCATTTACAGGCACTTTTGAATTGTCAACAAGTCGGTCAGTTACAAATATGAAGCTAGTTGCCCATTCCAAATAGTAGGTTCCTATGGAGAAGAACGGGCAAGAAACTCCACAGACACTATTTTAAAATAAAATATTTGATACAAAGTATTGGTTACATCATTCTTATTGAAAATATACATGTGAGAACGATGCAAAACGTCAGAAGCGTCCGTGATAAAAAAAAAACAATTCAAAACTAAAATAATTAAAAATAAGCAGTGGCGGCTAAGAGATGACCAGTCCCAACAGACAGCGCCCGTTCACGAACATGACGCATGGATCAGCACCATTCAGCTCAACCATTTTGAAGGGAGCTAAATGATCCAACACACACGCCACCATCAGCGAGACATCTGAGTGAGCATGACATACTCTCAGCTGCCAGGACATATTCAAGACAATGAAAGACATATTACCCGGTAAATGGTAGCTCTATTGTACATAGTACTCACACCTGTGTTATGCAATTATATAATACAAAGGTGATTGAGTTTATACAATGAAAATATAGTCTTACAATCTTCAGCAGCTCCAACAGTATTTTCAAATGTTAATCAATTAGTTGACGTTGTGGAGCAGGACCAGCATTGAGTCAAGCATTTCTATCAGCGATGTAATCCCCCAGCCTATAATATGCCTGCTTGCATAGTGTGCGTTTTATACAAGTTTTGAATTTCGTCTCATTCAGTTGAAGTATGTGGGGAGGAATTTTATTATAACATTTTAAACAGTAAAAAGTTGCTTTTCTGGTATTTATATTTTATATAAGTATTTATATATTTGGTTTGAAGTTATATGAATATATGTTTAAATTATATTTTTAAATTATATATTGCACGATTTACATTATTAATATTATAAATTACAATAAATAAATATTTAGAATTTTATTTAGTCTTGTAGAATGTTATTACTATTAATTGCACTGTTTAGCATGAGTATTCATTATTAAATTAACAGTATTTTAGTGTTTAAAATAAATTTATATTAAAAGTGAAATTTAAAATGATAAATGATATTCAATCAAGTAGGTAAACTCCAAACATAGCCCTCTCGATTGTCCTTTGGGTGACTTTCAACCTTCTAATGAGGCCCATCATGAGCGACCACGTTAAAGTACCAAAGGTCATCACTGGCAGCACACACTGGTCTAAGACTTTCGTCTTAAGGCTCTGCGGTATCTGAGATGAATAGATTTTGCCTTCCCGAACGCTGCTTAGCCGTCATTTTCTTAATTACCTTAAGGCAACTTAGTACCTACTGGCGAACGTGTACTACACGTACAGGTATATAAGTACCTACTATTTTTTTTCACTTTTATTAATTTACTTGCTGCTCCCCGCGGCTTGACCAGCGTTGCTTTTTTTTTTTAATAAAAGTAGCATAATTAACTCATAACACTAGCTATCTGCCAGTGAAAATCGGTCCAGCCCTTTCGAAGATTAGTCGGAACTGACAGACAGACAAAAAATTTAAAAATACTTTTTTTGTTATAAGTACCGTATACACTTTCATATTGCATTTAGTAAAAAGCTGTTAAGGCTTCTACATACTGGCGCGACTTGCCGCGCGTCGCACACCGGTAGAACAATTTCCTTGAATTTTTCATAGAAATTGCTCTAGTGGTGTCGCGTCGCGCGATAGTATGTAGAAGCCTTTATTTTCACATTACATACAGACACTTCAATTTTAATTATTTCTATAGTTTATTGTTATCTTTTTATTCCTGCTTATAGGTAGAGTCAGTTACGGGAACCATGATAAGGGATGTCCATAACTTAGTTTAGATATAAACATAAGTAGTATAGCCACGTAAGTACAAACAAAGTTTGATAAACTAAAAACCGGCCAAGTGCGAGTCGGACTCGCGCACGAAGGGTTCCATACCATTATCTATAAAAACGGCAAAAAAATCACGTTTGTTGTATGGGAGCCCCCCTTAATTTTTTATTTTCATTTAATTTAATTATTCATTTTTAAAGTGAATATATAACTAAATATTCTGTGAATATTTCGATCGTCTACCTGTTGCCGTTATCAATATCGAGCAAAAAAATCACGTTTGTTGTATGAAAAAAAAAACATATGTTGTATGTAAAAAACAGAATAAAATAAATATTTAAGGGGGCTCCCCCCTTAAATATTTATTTTATTCTGTTTTTTAGTATTTGTTGTTATAGCGGCAACAGAAATACATCATCTGTGAAAATTTCAACTGTCTAACTATCATGGTTCATGAGATACAGCCTGGTGACAGACGGACAGACAGACAGACAGACGGCGGAGCCTTAGTAATAGGGTTCCCGTTTTACCCTTCGGGTACGGAACCCTAAAAAACTGGCAAAGTTCGTGTCAGACCATGCACAATGAAGAGTTCCGTAGTTGAAATGAATTTATCCCAAACACAAAATTAACATTGTACTTTGTAGTTGAAAAAAAAAATCTCCCAAACATCGATATACCTACGTCACGGTCAATTCTCGAACTGCAAATACGTAAGTTTGTTAAAATATATCTTTTATGTGATAAAACTACAAATTAACGATTTTCGGACTTTTTCCTTTACGTGTGCTGTGAGAACTTGCTTTTAGCCAAATGTCATGATTCTAGGTCAACGGGAAGTACCCTATAGGTTTCGATTTATTTGCGAGTATCAAAATATATCGCATAAATGGGCGTATTTTTAGGGTTCCGTACCCAAAGGGTAAAACGGGAACCCTATTACTAAGGCTCCGCCGTCTGTCTGTCTGTCTGTCTGTCACCAGGCTGTATCTCATGATCCGTGATAGCTAGACAGTTGAAATTTTCACAGATGATGTATTTCTGTTGCCGCTATAGCAACAAATACTAAAAACTAGAATAACATAAATATTTAAGGGGGCTCCCATACAACAAACGTGATTTTTTTGCTGGTTTTTGCTCGATATTGATAACGGTAACAGGTAGACTTGAAATATTCACAGAATATTTAGTTATATATTCACTTTAAAAATCAATAATTAAATTAAAATAAAACAAATATTTAAGGGGGGCTCCCATACAACAAACGTGATTTTTTTTGCCGTTTTTATAGATAATGGTACGGAACCCTTCGTGCGCGAGTCCGATTCGCACTTGGCCGGTTTTTTTATTATTTTACTTTAGAAGCTTGATTTTTAGAGCTCCAAGGAACCGTAGACCTACGTATTTGATATCCTAAATTTCAACTTGATACCTCCATGCGTTCGTGAGAAAAAGGGTCTTGACAGACAGACGGATGGACGGACAACGAAGTAAGGGTTCCGTTTTTAGGATTCCGTACCCAAAGGGTAAAACGGGAACCCTATTACTAAGGCTCCGCCGTCTGTCTGTCTGTCTGTCCGTCTGTCACCAGGCTGAATCTCATGAACCGTGATAGTTAGACAGTTGAAATTTACACAGATGATGTATTTCTGTTGCCGCTATAACAACAAATACTAAAAAAAAAGAATAAAATAAATATTTAAGGGGCTCCCATACAACAAACGTGATTTTATTGCTCGTTTCTGCTCGATATTGATAACGGCAACAGGTCGACGCTTGAAATATTCACAGATTATTTAGTTATGTATTCACTTTAAAAATAAATAATTAATTTAAAATAAAACAAATATTTAAGGGGGCTCCCATACAACAAACGTGGTTTTTTTGCCATTTTTATAGATAATGGTACGGAACCCTTCGTGCGCTAGGCTGACTCGCACTTGGCCGGGTTTTTTTTCCCCTTTACCTTAAGAACAAGAAAGATTTGAAAATATTGTCTTAAAAAAAATATTTTAAAGATTTTTGAGTAAGCAATCCCAATGCGAAATGCGACCACTGAATATTAACTGTGAGAAATGAACGTAAAGAAGCGATCGTACGAGGAATAGCTACTTATAGAAATGAAATCGAATGAATTTCAGTTAAAGTCTAAAATACGTAATGATGATAGAAAATATTTTTCAGCTTATTTGTAAGTTATCGTTGTTAGTAGGCCATCTGATGACCTTATTAGGGTTCCGTACCCAAAGGGTAAAACGGGTACCCTGTTACTAAGGCTCCGCCGTCTGTCTGTCCGTCTGTCACCAGGCTGTATCTCATGAGCCGTGATAGCTAGACAGTTGAAATTTTCACAGATGATGTATTTCTGTTGCCGCTATAACAACAAATACTAAAAAACAGAATAAAATAAATATTTAAGGGGTTCCCATGCAATAAACGTGATTTTTTTTGCTCGTTTTTGCTCTATATTGATAACGGCAACAGGTAGATGCTTGAAATATTCACAGAATATTTAGTCATATATTCACTTTAAAAATAAATAATTAAATTAAAATTAAACAAATATTTAAGGGGGGCATCCCATACAACAAACGTGATTTTTTGTCATTTTTATAGATAATGGTACGGAACCCTTCGTGCGCGAGTTCGACTCGCATTTGGCCGGTTTTTTTATTTCAGTGTCTGCTGTAATCAATAATATATTAAGCAAAAAGAGGTTATACACTACCAGCGCTGTGATATTTTTTTTTATTTCTTAAATATCGCAGCATTATGCTGAGATAGGAGCCTTTTTGGCATCGCACAAATCTTGATTGTTTTTTTTGTGTATATTGTTAGTTTTAAATGCTATTTTTGTATTTCTTGTGCGTGTCCCATATAAATATTTTTCTTCATAAATTTTTCTTCTTCTGTACCTAATATAAAGCTACCATTCACTGGCTACGTTTTGTGCAAATGATTGAACTGAATGGTGCTGATCCATGCGCCATGTTCATGAACGGCCGTCATCAGTAGGGACTGGACTGGTAATTTCTTAGCTGCCACGGCTTAGTTTCACTTTTTTTTTTGTCTGTCTCGTTGGTCTAGTGGTCGCAGCCGCTACTGCTGAGCATGAGGTCCTGGGTTCGGTTCCCAAGTCGGGCAAAGTGTAATTGGGATTTTCCAATAGGAATTTCTCAGTAGCAGCCCGGAGTCTGGATTTGTGCCCAGTTGCTGGCAATAGGCTCGCCCCCTATTACATGGGACTTAAACATAACTGGCGATATGTGGGTGTACTATAAGTGCGCCTCTGCCTAACCCTTCGGGGATTACAGGCGTGATGTTATGTTATGTGTGTAATTTTTTCAATTGTTTTTGGTTTTTATCTTTTTATTACGGACGCTTTTAACGTGCCCGTCTTTATACATTGTTCTCACATGTATAATTTCAACTTGAATGATGTAACTGTAGCGGCATTGTTGATGCCGCTACAGTTACACCACCACACATGCGAACACACTCCACATGCACGCGAACTACGCGTCACACTGACGTCACGCAAATCCTGCATCGCGCAAGCAGAGTTTACCGCGCGACTAGCATATATACAACGTCCTGACATCAACCGTCGGGCAGTTGCCCACCAGACACAACACCCGTCTGGTTGGAGGATCCTCCCTTTTCTATGGTGGATGAGTGAACTTTACATCCTGTTCCTCATACCAACAAATAACCAATATTTTAATTTAAGAGAGTGTCCGTGAAGTTTCTAGCCCGTTCTTCTCCCTTTATTCAAGCATTTCTTTATGCATACTATGTAGCTTTGTATACATTTTTAACTGTAATTCCCATACAGAGAAGAGATGCTTTCCCATTTTTCTACTTCATGTACAAATATTAATAATAAAACCTTCCTGACCGATTTCGGTCACGGTATCCAATCTCAACGAAGATTAGCAGCAGATATTGTACAAGTGTTTGCGTAAACACAGGTGTGCTCTCTATTCTTTTACTCTTAAAGTTGGGGCGGCAATCCGACACGACCGACGAGAGAACAGGATGACGGCTTTACGTTATTAGCGAGGCGGGGGTATCACACCACGTACTTCCGAACTCCGGGCTGCTGCTGAGAAATTCCTAATGGAAAAATCCAATAACACTTTGCCCTACCTGGGAATCCAACCCAGGACCCAACGCTCCACAGTCGCACTTGCGACCACGAAACCAACTGGGCAGTTTAACTTTAGTAGTGATAACTATGTAGTTAAAGAAATAAGCTGAGATGATACTGCTAAGAGGGATCGGGGAGGGAGAGTGAGTACGACCATGATAAGTAATAGACGCACCGACCCCAAATAAATTAAGATAACAGAATGATGATGTGGAGCTGGTAATCGTGTTCGGGTTACCTGTGCATTTTAAATGTCGCGTGATAACGAATCATGCTTCCTCTATTTTTCTCAACCTATTGCTATGTTATTTATAGGTAGGTTGGTTTTTATGAGAAGGTACAGTACCTGCTTGCTTAATGTAGGTAAATTATTTTCCATACTATTGTATAGAATAAAGTTTTTCTGACCGAACAGGCAGCTGTGCTGCTGGGGCGTTTGTTGCGCCACTTCTTCTTCCCAGCTAAAGCACTAGGAAGTGGTGACAGGCGGGTGTGCCGGGGGACTGTCTTATGTAATTTTGACCTGCAAAAAGTGATGATCTCAGCCTAGTTTGTATAAATGACTTTTGATTTTAATTTTGCTCATAAATAACATACCTATCAGGAAAGTTCACAAAATATTCTTCCTAAAATGATTGCAAATAAAACCGTAGGCGGTTACAATCTATTCATAACGCCAATTAAAACAACAAGACACATTTGTTTTACTATTAAAAAACTGAATTCGAAATACAAATACGAAATTGACACTTCCAATTTTCAGGAAATTGAATGGCACAGGTAATGTAGCATTCAGCCTATCTGACCAGACACCGATGAATGAAATGAAACAACACTGAATTCTGCTAATGAATGTCCAATTAATGTTGCCAGCTAACTTGATTGACCGGCGAACCGTCATTGTGTGCAACATTTCATACAAAATGTGGCTGTGATGCCTCACTGGGTATTACACCTACAGACTGTTTTATGAATCATAAAAATAATAGCTTTGTAAATTGAATTCGGCGAAATTATTGAGGATATTTTTAACTTGTGAAGGTTTCGTAGTAATATAAAGAAGTACTCAACATACACTACTTTGTACTTAATAATAAACAATCAGAAAAAAAACCGGCCAAGTGCGTGTCGTGTACCACGCACAGTGAAGGGTTGGTTCCGTAGTTGGGATGAATTTATGTAAAAACCAAACTTAACATTGTACTTGAAAAACATGTTTTCCCATACGTCACGGTCAATTCTCCAACTGCAAATGTAAGTTGGTCGACTATCATTCGGTTAATAGGTTATAAATTACTAGCAGAGCGATAACACTTTCACTAGAAGAATCCATTTTTAGGGTTCCGTACCCAAAGGGTAAAACGGGAACCCTATTACTAAGGCTCCGCCGTCTGTCTGTCTGTCTGTCCGTCTGTCACCAGGCTGTATCTCATGAACTGTGATAGGTAGACAGTTGAAATTTTCACAAATTATGTATTTCTGTTGCCACTATAACAACAAATACTTATTTGTGGTTTTTTAGTTCGCACTTGCGAGTCGCACTCGCGCACGAAGGGTTCCGTACCATTATCTATAAAAACTCACGTTTTTTGTATGGGAGCCACCCTTAAATATTTGTTTTATTTTAATTTATATATTTATTTTTAAAGTGAATAGATAACTAAATATTCTGTGAATATTTCAAACGTCTACCTGTTGCCGCTATCAATTTAGAGCAAAAAGAAGAAAAAAAATCGTTTGTTGTATGGGAGCCCCCTTAAATATTTATTTTATTCTGTTTTTTTACAACAAATACTGTAGCGGCAACAGAAATACATAATCTGTGAAAATTTCAACTGTCTAACTATCACGGTTCATGAGATACAGCCTGGTGACAGACGGACAGACAGACAGATGGTGGAGCCTTAGTAATAGGGTTCCCGTTTTACCCTTTGGGTATGGAACCCTAAAACTAGGACTTTTTGAACTTCTAAAAAAAAAACTAAATCCTACTAAATTATTATTTCAGAAATAATCATTCAGTAGGATTTTTTGAACATATAGAGTTTTAATGCTGATTCTAATGATTTTTACATATTGTGTAATAAAATTACTACTTAAACAATTTATTCTAGGTGCATCGTCTTCACATAATTATATTTAATGTAGGTACTACAAAATAATGTAAAACATTTTAAAAGAGTTACGGTGGAGTTTCTTCCCCATACGAACCTAACTTTTGGAAGGGGCGACTAGAATCAATTCAATTTTTTTGTAAATTTTGATGTTCAAAAGTGTATTTTATGTGCCTATTAGAAATAAATTATTTGCCATTGACTTTGATTATAAAATACGTTTATTCCCACTAGTTCGATTCATTAGTTCGATCGTCGAACTAGTGAGATTTTTTTTTCTCATTTGTCCGACCGTCGAACTAGTGAGATTTTTTTTTTCTCATTTGTTTTTTTTTTTTTTTGTTTTTTTTTCACTTTTTTCCTCCTAATGCAATACGCATTATGAGGAAAAAAGTAATGTTAAAATGAGGAAAAAAAATCTCACTAGTTCGACGGTTGAACAAATGAGAAAAAAAAAATCTCACTAGTTCGACGGTCGGACAAATGAGAAAAAAAAATCTCACTAGTTCGACGATCGAACTAATGAATCGAACTAGTGGGAATAAGCCATAAAATAGGCAGCTCAAAAGGTACGAGATTTAACTTCAATAACACCGCTAAGTAAGTAACTCGAATTCAAAACTTGGTTAATTCCGATTGAATTCTCTATTTGCCATAGCATTGTGTTGTGCCTTACCTTTGTCTATGCACACAAAGGAACGCCGAACGCCACCTGTAATTATTAATGTTGTAACAACGAAAGGCAAACGGATCCATGTGTTTGCTAATAATTATACTTTTGCTTCATCCGAGTACAATGGAAAAGTTTCACGAGACATGGCTACTATTTGGTTTATAACTCCGGCGAAAGATGTCGCTAGCGATTGGACGCAATTTTTTATCGGATTTCGTATATAATAATGTCATAAATCGTCGGTCAATATAAAGTTTTATGGCCGTGTATTATTTTGTATAATTGGTTTACATAATTATAATATTCAAAAGTTGTTGCTACTAATATTGTTTCCCGCGCCATCTATTGGGCCAGATAAAATCCACAGATATCATGCAATAGAGGTGAGACTTATAAAGTTAGAAGAACGTGAAGTTCCGTAAGAACGGAACCTGTTTCGCCGTAACTGTAATAATGGTTTACGGTTACAGGGCCGCGGCCGTGGTGATAAAGTATTTTCATTAAAAAAACGAACAATATATTTTTCATTTCATTACAAAAACGGAAGCATTACACTAATCTGATTAATATTTGTAGCTAACTTATGAAATAGAAAGGGTTGTAGTTATTAGTAGTAGAGATAGTTGAATATCAAAACCCAATAATATGTCCAGTTTAACACCTCTGAAGTTTTACAGTCAGGATGATTATCCTCGAGTTGGTTTTCAACTCTGATCAGGTTATTCCGGTTGTAGGCCTCCAGTCTTCAACAAAAAAGAACTTAAATTGTATTTTTATTTCTGTTCTATTAAACATTATATTTTGATTTATTTTAATATTTTTCCTTGTCAAACTTGCCGATTATAAGTAAATGATGTGGTCTCCTAGAGAATATGCATGTATTTTTTTTTTTTCATGTGAAACATTTTTATGTGCACGTAAAACCGATTGCTGGCGGGGCGATGCATGCCGCGTGGTAAAAAAAAAAAATATATTGAACTACTGCTTGTTGCTCAACAATTTTCTACTACAATTCAAACGTCCGTTTCTGTCGCGATCATGATGGCACGTCATTTACCATGAAACTGTTTTGTTTACATCTGTTTCTAGCCCCAACTCATATAAATTAAATTATTGTCTATGCTTTGTTCAAGCAGAAATCGCACATACTTAATGATATTTCAAGCACTTAGCAAAGAATAGATTTTATTCACGTATTACTTTTCGTCTTTCTGGCATTTTCGAAGAGGACGCGTTTTGAGTTTGCATTTATTGCGAAATAAGTCTGCATTAAAAAATGGAATTTGTTTCTTGACTTCTACACAATGTATAAAATAATGGATAATTTTTGAATTACGTGCATATTCCCTAATGGAAGCGCACACTTGTATTTGTCCCTTTTCTAAGTATACTTGCATGTAATGCGGTAATACAAACTGAAAGCTCGGTGGCAGCACAGTTGTCCGTCGACAAACCGCCGTTTGTTAACCGTTTTGTTTATGTTTACTTTTGTGTCAGTCACAAATTAAACGAAAAGTCATTGATATAGGTATAATAAAGCCGAAAAAGCCGTAAGCGGTAAAAAGCAGCTGTAGTGGAAAGTCAATAAATTATTAATGTTTACCATTTATAGTATATTTTGTGTTTGTTGACTATGTAGGACAAATTTAAGCTAAAAAAGTCGGATTAAAGTATGGACATACCGATGCTTGATCTATACTAGCGAAATGTACCGGAGTTAGGCGGAGTTTGAAAAGATCACAGTGGAATTACCGGATTTTGAAAAATATGCTAATGTATTTACCAGTTTTTGCTTTATAAGGATGTGCTCAGGGTAGGTATGATTTATTTTAATGTTTTTTTTTTCTTGTCAAACTTAATGTACCTAGATTTTATGTAAATGATGTGGTCTCCTATAATTGGAAGCACACACTTGTATTCGTCCCTTCGATGTATAGTTGCATGTAATTGTGTAGCCTCTGTTGGAGATCCATTAAATAAATATAATATTTATAAGAAACTACGTTAGTCTATGTCGACGACCGATAACGTGCTTCACTTCCGATAACTCATGGAAATGGCAGCCATCTTAGATTCTTAGACCTCACACTTCACGCGCTGATTGGTTGTCGCTATTTATACATATTAGTCTATGCTTAATTTTGATAAACACACTTAAAACACTGGACATGACTTCTTGGCGGGAAAGTGAAGCGTCATGTTAGCAGTTTTGTTTTATTTTCTAAAATTTGTGTTTAGCCGAATATTAATGTGTAATAGTGGTGGATTATTAACCATTAAGTGTTCGTGAACCTGCATCAGTGTAGGCAAATGAAACAAAACAGTGCAACATCACTATAAGTTATCTCAAGAAGTCCGCGCAAGGTTTCAGTAAAGTGCCACATCTTTACTGAAACTGAATGGGAGCAGGGTGGGATATCATCTATCATCTTTATCATGCATTGAATGGAGTTCATTTCATAATTTGTACTTGTTACCTAATTTTACATGACATTGGATAAATGCACAAACCGTGCGAAACCAAAAAAAAAAAACAATGGACATACCAGCTTATGAAATAAATAATTATCGTTTTTAACTTCAGTAGTGCTTTAGTGACTTAATAAATCTACCTAGTGTTTTTAAACTTCAAAATTTACCCCATTCACTGTTCAATTTCGAGTAAGGACTTACCGAGTTTTGTTATTTAGCTAGAATAAAATACTAGTTTTTATTTGTTTTATTTCCAGTCACCACAACAGTTTAGCAGTCGTCGGATACGTTATACAAAGACGTACGTACTTCTCAGTCACACCTCTACTTTTCCTAGTGGTGTCAACTGCCCTCTACTGTCAAAATCGGCGTCCTGTCAGTTGAAGTGTCAAAAAAAAAGAGCGCTTTCGGAAACTGATAATTGTTATTGTTTTATTCATATTTCGTTAATAAATCAAGGGTTTAGCTCTTTCGATATCTAACATATAGCAGTGGCAAATTATCCAGGTAAGTTTCATACAATTTCAATGTTCTAATTAACCATTATCAGAGATTAAATTTCATAGGTTATAACGCAAGAATTTGATATAAAGTTGGCATATTTTTTACATATTTTCCTAATTTTATGGTGAACACTGGGCTTATTCCTTATTTTGATGATATCAATTTACTTTATTCACAGTTATATGCAGATCAAACTTCCTAATTTTCTTAATTTCGATCATGATAATTTCTTTGGAGCTGTACTTTTACAATAAACATTGTCTTAAGTTTATTCTGTAAACCGACCAAAAACCTTGCAAAAAATTATTCCAGAATGTCAAGTCAGGAGAATGAAGCCCCGTTGCCTGAAGGATGGGAGATGAGAACTAGCCGTTCTACTGGTATGACATACTTCCTGAATATGTACACTAAGAAGTCCCAGTGGGAGAGGCCGGAGGCGCCTGCTGACCCTGGCGAGATCCGCTGCAGCCATCTTCTTGTCAAGCATGCTGAGAGTAGACGTCCGTCGTCCTGGAGGGAAGAAAACATCACCCGTAGTAAGGAGGAAGCGATGGAACTTCTGAAAGGCTACCGTAAGCAGATCGTAGCAAATGATGCAACATTTGCTGAATTAGCGTCGAAGTACTCTGATTGCTCATCAGCTAAGCGTGGCGGAGACTTGGGTATGTTTGGACGTGGACAGATGCAGGCTCCGTTTGAAGACGAGGCTTTTAAACTGAAGGTGGGACAGCTCAGCCGACCTGTGGAGACGGAGTCTGGAGTCCACATCATCTTGAGGACTGCTTAGATTTTAAGTGATATTAAGTTCTTTATTATTATCCTACCTTAAACTGTTTTCAGTTTGCAAAAATGTTTCCAGCAATATTTAATGGATACCGAATTAGGATGCTAGATTCAATAGAATTATTTCCTGAATTACTGAGGATGAAGAGATCTTTATAAACCCCCAAAGTACCAAGTTTCTAGTTCCTCAAGTTAAAATTGTTTATGATTATTATACTGCTCAACTTCATGTAAGTATTATTGTATTCTGCTGTTATATTATGTACCTGTAAACAGCATTATCTGTAATCACTGTAGAATTATTGTAAAAATAATGCATTTAAGCCCTGATAATTTGTTTTTATGAGTTTGAATTTTTACAAGTCCAGATGAGGTTTTCAATTTATGTCTCATTTTGCATAAAACTCAGTAATAAGCCAATAGAATTTTGTAAAAGACAATGTTTATTGAAATGTATATGGTTCCATATTCTCTCTGATATTTGTGCCTATAACTAAAAGGACGAAAATAAATATGTTTTCTGATTTAAATACTATTTTATTATTATTTTGTTCACCATAAGAGTTTGGGAGAAATTAATTCAAAGCATGTAACTTAATATTTTATATATTCACTAACAAGATGCACAGTAAATAAGAATAACAAATTACTTAATATTAATGACATCAGTACTGCGCCGCTGACGATCCCAGCCAATCGTCAAGGACGCGGGACCCCCCGAACTTTAGATTTTTTTTTTACATTTTTCTTAACAAATATGGCACTAACATAACTATTAACTTATTTTATATTAGACCGTAATACAAAGTTCGGGAGTCAGATCAGATCCAGATTACAAAGCCTTCGTCGTCGGTTCATCTTTATTTTGACTGTTTCTTATTAAGAGTATTGTGTCTAATGTTGATTCTTTGAGATTCTGGGGCGCGGGTGTCCAAATAGGCCCGATGATAGGCGGCGATCGCTTTCCCCCCCACGCACTGAACTTCACCTTCCTCTTTCCATCCTTCTTCAAGTTGACATCTAAGTACGGATGCCCAGGCTTGAAGATTTTTGGCAAAGATTCTAGAAAACTCTTGAACGGTAACGCCTCCCGCAACGTCCTCTCGTTGGTATTTGTACTCAAAGCTAAGATCTTGATGGGGTGCCGCTTGTCCAATGTCGGAATAAACTGAAAGCCTGCGAAGTTAAATCGTTCATTTCCATTTCCGGGTGAGTAATTCGAGACGATTCTGGTCAGTTCAGGTATCGTTGTGGAGAAAATTATTTTGGAGTTTTTCGTGCCTGGCTTGTAGATCACCTGGCCGCTGCGTTTGCCACCCCAGGGGCTGAAGCGTACTCGTTTCGGCATGCTCGGCTCTCGGATGTTGCTGGCTCGTTTCCATGTCCACATGTTTTCGATGCTATTTTTGTCTCGTTTTCCTCCCCATGGGCTGAAATATTTCTTTTCCTTGAGGTCTAGGAGGTTGGTGGCGTTTTCGTCGACTGTTCCTTCGAAGTTATTTCCAAAAGGACTTCCGACACGTTCGTCGTCTTGTACATACATGCTCTGTTCCATATCTAACTGGTTGGGGAGCCAGCGCTTCTCGCGAGTTTCTTGGTCTGGGACTGTCCGTCGTCTTCTTGGGAGATCAGCTTGGTCGTTTTCGAAGGAAGTTTGGGGATTGTTCTGTGTGGTTTCATAGTCGTTCTTTGTGGAGGGTACATTGAAATAATAGGGTAGAGGGAACTGTAGGTTGTTGTCAAGTGCGTCGAGGACGTAGTCGCTGCCGGGACCCCCGCTGTTGATGTACTGGGGACTCACGGTGCCAAGCAAAGAGAACGTGACGAGTAGCCAGTGGTGCAACATGATTCTGGAAAGGAGATTTTTTTTTGTTAGTTTTGAAATAGCGTAAGTTGGTGACTAACATAGAGTTGTTGCTGAAATAATGAATTTTATTCATTAAATCGCGCAACAATATTGGGAAATTCATGCTTAGAAATACAATATTTTGGATGGGTGACCTTTATGGATTTAGAGATAACACATCTCAAACCGTTCGCTCTGAAACTTAACGCTAAAAGTTATCATTCAAAAGTAGAGTGGTCTTCGAGCCAAGTTAGAACAAAGAATATGCAGGTGAAAATTGTTTGCATAGCTTTTACTTGAACAAACAGGACCAGTCCAAACATCTTCAATATGTCGCATGTAGATAGTATAGATACTTACCTACAAAAGCTAAATTTATCTACTGCTAGACAGATAGGTACATTGTTTATTTTGAAAAGTAGGTATTTACTTAAGTAGGTATTGATAAACTGAGTGTACCGGTCGGGCGGGTCGGCCTGCTCAAAGTAAGATTCTGTGCAAAGCATCGTGCTTTCGATTCCCACATACCTATGCACAAATTAGAACCAATTTATATGACCTAGGTTTTTCGAGTGCTCTCCCGGCACGCAGCAGGCGCACCGGGCGTCGTCGGCAGAAGGCATAATGCCCTCCTCCGGCTCCCTAAATAGTTCCAGGGACGGCGGACTCGGGGACATCTGCCGCCCTCGATCATACAAGACCCGTGGTGGTGGCGCGTAGGTAATGTTCCACACGCACCCCTCTTAGACGTTGCGGGGAGAGTCAAACACCTCTCCTCTCCCCCCGCTTGACCAGACGGGGCTTGCAGAGGCGGGCCGGTAGGTACCTACCAGTCGGGGGCTGCGTTAAAGAGTGCTTAAGTTCCCCCTTATCGTCAGGTGCAAAAGTGCGAGGGAACACCGGGTGGTTTTAGTCAGTAGAAGTCCGACAGACCTCTCCATCAGGACAGCCATGAGGATTTCCACTCCGTTACCAAAAAAAAAAGGTTTTTCGAGTTTAGATTTTAGTGCGTTTCGAATTAGTAGGTAACATGCTACGATCTGATCATAGGTAATGCTGTAAAACCCACCTAATGCAGGAAAAGTTCGGTAATAGAACATTCATACATATGTTATGAATGTGAAAATAAGAATGTCTGCCTGTTACCTTTTCTCGCGTTAACGGCTGAACAGATTTCGATGAAATTAGTACACAGGTACCTAGACCATGACTTGGGTTAAGAACATACTTTTTATTCCGGTAGTACGTTCCCGTGAGATAATTTCCGACCTCCACGCGAGCGCAGCCCCAAACAAAAGCTAGTGTTTTGTATTTTAGGTAGGTGATTAAAGGGAATTTATAGTTATTATAAAGGAAGGTCAATTTACTGACCAGCGGGGTAATTCTTAACACACTATCAATAGCAATGCGTTTCATTTTGACAGTTCAACAACTTCATTGCGTTATTTACCTTGTTGAGCAGACAAATTTTTCGAACACATGAAGCAATGGATTAGCAATATACTTCAAAATCAGTCTGGTTCAATTAGGGGCTGTGGTACATTTAGGTACCTACTTAATTCATCTCATGTGGTCACTTTAATTTTCAACCCAATTTTAAATTCTATTTTAGCAAACGCTAAGGGCTTTCCCATAGCAGAACCAAATAGAATAGAATAGAATAGAATACTCTTTATTATGTACACCATAAAAGTAAAAAAATATAAAACAAAAAAAAAAAGCAAATATATTCTTTGAAGACCTTGACATCAATTATTCTTCCATTAAAATATTAATAGGCTTAGAATCGCTAAGATGGCGGAGCAAAGAATGTCTCCCAAAGTGCTTGTAAAGCAATTTTATAAACAAAAGCAACACTCGGCAGTACAATAGTCACTAGTGGATTAAAAACTGAATGCTTTTATTTAAGTCTGAAATGGAATTCATTACGGTGTTATTCCATTATTTGTTTAATTATTCAAAGGCTTTCGCCTCACCGGATGCAGCGTAATCTCTCTGTAGACTTTCTTCCAAATTTTAAAACACGGTTTGTGTTGGACTTTGTGAGACATGAGAACTTCAAGTCAGTCTATCTTATATCTTTAGGTATTGGTCTATATATTATGTTGGTACTACTACTTATGACTTAGCAGCCTTTTGCAACCATTGGAATACCTAAATATACTTTCCTTATTTACATAACTGACATGACATCATGCCTATATTTCTCCGAAGGGTTAGGCAGATGTGTACCTATAGTACACCCACATTTCGGCAGTTATGTTTAAGACCCATGTAATAGGGGGCGAGCCTATTGCCATCAACCGGACACAAATCCTGACTCCGGGCTGCTACTGAGAAATTACTAATGGAAAACTCCAATAACACTCTGCCTGAGAAACGAATCCAGGACATCATGGTCATTTACAATCGATATAAGCAAGATTCAATGTTGGTGTCAAAGCTCTAAAGTTATAACAACCGGTAGTCCGGTGGTTTATTTTTCGTAGAAGTCACAAGTAGCCTACTGTTGTGATCTTTACAATAGCACCAGTGGCGTAGCGTGTATTTTGCCACCCATGGCAAACCCTACATTTGACCACCCCCCCTCCCTTTTTTGACTTCACACTAGAACTTCGAATTAAAAAATAAACTTAAATTAACGGGGCCGGAATCAATAAGCTCTCTTTTACAGTCTGCTGTCCATAGACGCGCGCACTCAAAATTAAACTCTTCTTCGTCAATATCTTGACGAGCTTGTATCTTGTATCGGGACTCATCAAAATAACCAGGGCCGGATTTAAAGGTGTGGAGGCCCTGGGGCAACCAAGGAGTGGAGTTGAATTGTTTTTGGAACAGACGAAAATAAATAAACAATAATTATAAAAAGTTACCTTGTGAATGTGAACTTTTTTGATGTAGGTATCTTTCCTCTCGCTTTCTGTGGGAGTGATTTCGTGAAAAGAGAGGGAAGTGTGTAACAGAATGGAATAGGTTAGTACAGTAAGTACTTTATAATAGTATGAAATTATTTATTATTTATTTAATACTTTAAGCACAAAAAAAAACGTACAGAGGCGGACTTTTTTTTAATAACTTCTCCCGCTATGGGCGGAGCGGGAGCTCGTGTCAGACTTTTACTGACTAAAACCCACCTAAGGGCGCGAGGGCGCGAACCTTGCCTCACCCTCACGCGTTCCGCCTCCTCCTTCGCGAGTATTACTGCTTCGCAGAAGGAGGTGACGGCCTCCCATGCACTCTCGCTCCGAAACATGGCCTGAACCAGGCCCGGACGCGAGAGATCGCCGCCGCCGATCGCCTCCGTGAGGACACGGCGGTGCTCCGCCCAAGCCGGGCAGACCTCCACCGTATGCTCCACCGTGTCCTCCGGGCGCTCCACACAGTGGTGACACCCGGGCGTTTCCTCCCGCTTTATCCTGAACAGGAACCTCCCGAAACAACCGTGTCCGGTGAGGACCTGTGTCAGGCGGAAGGTGAGAACGCAGTGGCGCCTCTCTAGCCACTCCTCAATTAGGGGACTTATCGCCACAATTGTGGCGTGCCCAGCGCTGGGTTGCGACAATCGCACTCTCCATGTCGCCATGAGACAGAGGCGGACTTAATGCTTAAATTAGTGTACCTACTCATGGAATTAGTAATTACTATATAGATTGTAAGTAGATAGGGTCGATTTTCGACCAGTGGGCGACCACTAGTAATGAATAATTATTCGAATAAATATTTCAGTACATATTTATAGGTAGCTATAGCTATTTAGTATACTATACTTACTAGCTATAGCTATTTAGTGTACTATTTTTATATTTTGAGGTTAATTTCTGTCGCTGCTCAGTTGTTTATTACCAAGGTGGGATGTCAGATGTTACCATGAAGCTATAGATAAAAGTGACTCTCGAGAGAGAGTCTGCCCACAGTCGTCTTCACTTAGGTATTTAGAGTGTTGCCTCCACTTTTATATATTTTATAAGCTTCTTGGATGTTACACATCATATGCGACTACTGTAAGACTCGCTCGTTTTTTTTCACTTTGTGGTCACAAAGGATGTATTTTTTTCATATAAAAAAACAAAAAGTAATTGTGGAGGCCCCTTCTTTGTGGAGGCCCAGGGCTAGAGCCCCTGTTGCCCTGCCCTAAATCCGGCCCTGAAAATAACCATCATAATTATATGTATACCTATATATATGTGTATTGTTGAACAGACACATTTTTCGAACATAAGAATCAATGGTTTAGCAATATACTTCAAAATCATTCACATTGTGATTCAAACTGGGTTACGCAATTAGGTTGCAGGTCATGGTCTACCGATGTGCCAAATTTCATTGAATTTCGTTCAGTCGTTTTAGAGTGAAAGCGTAACGAACAGACAAACTCACATTCGCATGTATAACAGTTAGTATTAGTAAGAATGCCGTGATCCAGCCCCCAGCTCATAAGTCGTGATCCAGCCCCCAGCTCATAAGTCGTGATCCAGCCCCCAGCTCAAAAGTCGATGATTCGAGGATTTATCATTATCGGGTCGTGCAATGAAATAAAAAACATAAAACGAGCATAGGTCTGTTTATATGTGTGTACATAAACGGTTAAATAAATAAATAACTAGGTTCTCAGTCCTATAAATACGGCTGAGGCGGTACGGGCACGAAAACACTTGTCGTATTAATACGACTGGGGAGGTCGATAGGTTATTAAGGGGAATAGGTACATTTTTAATATGCGGTGCTGGGATAAGTTTTCATTCGTTTCAATAAATGCATACTTAGATAAGGTGTTAAAAAAGAGTTCTCTCTATCTGGCAGAATCTTGATGCTCCGAAATTTATTTGGCATAACACACTTGGCATAATTTTCTTTAAACGAAGATTATTAAGGCATAAAAATTATTTAATATAATTATTGTTTGGCCGAATGTTTATAAATGTCCGAATTTACAATGGCGGCTTACCTTTAAGATGGCAGAATTTTATTTGGCCTTTAGCAAAGTTAAATTTCCGCATAATTTAATTTAGCATAACTTTTATTTAAAGCGACGATTATTTCACTTGGCATAATATTAAGATGGCAGAATTCCATTTGAAATAATTTTATTAGGCATTTTGCCATTTCTATTTTATAGAAATGGCAATATGATTGATAGCATTTTTAACTTTCAATTAAAATTAAAATAATATTCTTAAAAAAAGTGACAGAAAAGAATCGCTGCAAAACCGACTCCACGTAGTCTTGTCTGCCCTACCCCTAGAGTGTAATTTAAGCCCGCGTAGGCGCGGAGTGGCGAAGCGACCCGCGAGCTGAGGAGCAGGTGGTGAGCCGCGGCCACGGCCGGCGAGTGCCAGAAACGACTAGATTATATAGAAAAAAAATATTTTATAAAGAGATTATTTTTAGCAGGCTATCAAGAACCGAACTAGTTACACGAGGTTAATTATTTAAAAAACAATGGTTAGGTTAGGTTAAAACTGTGACCTCCTACGCACGAGCCGAGCGAGCGAAGCGAGCGGTGCCGCGGCCGCGGCCGGCGAGTGCCAGAAACGACTAGATTATATAGAAGAAGAAAAAATCTGTAATGTAATAGATGAGTTTTTCAATTTTATGGGTATGAAATGTATGCCAAAAGATGATTCTAACTGTAAACTTTCTGAGAAATGATAGTTCTACTTTTTAATTATAACGGATATAAAATTTTTGCCTAAAGATGATTATGACTTACAAACTTATGTGTTTTGAATGTATGATAAATGAGTGTCTGCCAAACGATTTTCTGCGAAATGATGTTTATGCTATCAGCTGTTATGCAAAATAATATTATGACACAAAAAGTTCTGCCATAAGGGTAGACCCGTTAAAAAATTAACCCAACAAACTTTTTAAGGAGTGCTTTAGAAGGCTTTAGACCATTGAACTGAATGACTTTTACTATGGGATAAAATTTGAAATTGCGGAAAATAACAGTTGTTCCATACAGTTTAGAACAGTAGGTATACCTAAACTTTCTTTGGTATGGAACAACAGATTTTTTTTACAAATTATCTTGTTCCTAAAGCAAATAAATCACTAACGCGTTTTCCTTCGATGTTTAAATGTGTCTGTCTATAATAAAAAGTAAGTTGGAGTGTCATTTCCTACAAAATTTATGGGAAAAGTTTTTTGCGATTTCTGACTTTTCTAGTACCTATTCAAACCTTAGTTGGTCCCACAGATCAGAAAACTGAGGTTAGTTTTGAGTTTTTTGATCCATAAAAGAAACATTTTTGTTTGGCATCAAAAAAAGTTCTTGTGTAAACTGCCCATTTTCTTACAGGATGTATTTTTTTTTCAAAATCTGTGAACGCAGATCATAATAACTCAAAAAATTACGGACCCAATTCTACACTAGTCTCCTAACACCATTTCCTTGTAGCGACAACGGTTAACGTAGCTGCCCTTACTGCCCTATCTCAAAAATCCATCCTGTATACAGCATCTATCAGAAAGATGTGTATATATTATATTTAAGGGTGTCAAACTGAACAACTTTCTCCCCCGCCCGCGCCGCTGAGCCTGTAGCTTTAAATTCGGCCCCAAATAATCTTAATACGATCCGGCCTTGCTGCCCTCAGCGACGCCCTAAGCCGAGGTCCGTACACCACAGGGAGTGCCTTTAGCGTATACTCGCTTAGTTTGTAAGTTTTATGCCCTGGCTGGAAGCCTTAATTTATTGAGGCACCCACAGGAAAATCCGATTAAACAGCCAGACGAGACGCCATTTCTAAACAACTTCCTTCATTGGACCAACATCGAATCGCGAAAAGGTAAGTAGTCAGCTGTACCATACGCTTGGGTCGAGGATGTGTTGAAGTTTTGTATGACAGGACAGTTGTTAAGTTTTTCGCGATTACGATGTTGGTCACATGGAGAAAGTCGTTCAGTTTGATGGTCTGTAGGTACCTATCTAGCACACCCTTAAATATAACCATACGTTTCTGATGCATGCTGTATAAACCATAGCTGATTTATATCGTGACCATTGCATTATTGTCACTCGTGTAGTTTCTAAATATCTAAAGCGACGCAAAAAGTAATATCCCATAGAAAAATATAACCTTGAAATAGATGACCTTATGGCCGTTTAAAAAATATACATAATGGTACCTAAGATTTTTTTATAAAAAAATACTAAGGTTTTTTACCTTATTTTACATTCTTCTTCACCACAACCACAAATGAAGGAACTCCACCGGTTGTTTCTTGTTACATTGACTATGCCGACAGAGAGGCAGTTAATCGTGTGCCTAGAAAATGAACAGTTTAAAAAAAAAAAACCTTATCTTAGTTGCTACTTGGGATATTTTTTTTTTGTAGGTATATTATTTAGAACGGCCATAGCGTCTATTATATGCTGTTTCGAGATTATCCATTCTTTACCGAACACTCTGTATATTATTAATACCATTAAACTATCCACAGATTATCTATCAATGCTTCTTACACAGTTGTCACAAGTAAAGTAATATTATTTATTTCGGCGTAGTACTTGTCGTACCGATTATTATCATAGCGTGGTATTGACATTAATAGGTCCAACAGACGATAATGTATTAGTATATAAATCATTATTATGTACGGTTTTTGCGTACCCTACTTCTCGTTGCTGTATTTCCTAAGATCAATTTTGTTCTACGGTCGAGTTGATTATCATTACAGATCAATTTTCAATAAATAAAAAGACAAGAAAAATCAAGTTGTTTATTTGACCATTACCTGCACAACTTACAAAAACAACATATTTCTACTAACCCGTAGCTCCCACAGAATCTAAATATAATCTACGGCGGCGAGCGGCGTAGTCTCGTAGCACTCAACTACGCGTAAATGCTATGGCTACACCTACGTAGCATGACGATTGTTATTGTTATCGCCAAATCCTTTTCGTCATTCATTGACATTGTCTATCTTCAGAATACATTGTCTGACCTATTTTTCTGTAGCACGTGCGTAGCGTTGAGTCAAGACGGTACGCAAGTGCTACGAATGTGATACGCGAAAATGTGTATAGCGCTACAAGGCTCTTTTGGCGCGTGGCTAAAATTGGAACTAATGCCGCCATCTTGTTTTTAGGGTTCCGTACCAAAATGGTAAAAAAGGATTACGATCGTATGGTGAGACTAAGTCTGTCTGTCTGTTACAGCTGGATATCTCAAGAACTACTAATGCTATCAACTTGAAATTTGGAATAGTTTTAGATGACGTTTCACCAACTAATTTGCAAACAAGAAAGAAATTTAAAAAATATAGCTCTTTTGCAACAGGGCCTGAAAATTCCTGTCTTAAAAATTCGAATGGAGTCTACTAGGGCATGTGGGGTAGCATATGAAAGAGCGCTGTTTGCAAATTCTCAAACTTTTTTTTTTAGGCGTCGTAGTTTTCGACTTTTAATGAAAAAATAAATACCGTTCCCCCCCGCCTTATCTCCGAAGTTTGCATAGAGAAAAATCTGAAATTATTCTATTGGGTAGAAGTTTATGTCAAGATTACAGGAAAAATGAAACGATGTCTCTAAATAGTACAGTTTTTCAGATATCATCAACAATTATATATACGTACGTAACCCTCGGTGCGCGAGTCCGACTCGCTCTTGACCAGTTTTGAATACATTACACAAAACAATTGCACAAATGTTTACCAACAGCGATCCCTGTCAACGAAAGATCCTTCCGCTGAATTGATTTGAATGTTTCAAAATCATCTGCCTAGCCTTTGCCCAACTATGTTGGGGTCGGCTCGGCTTCAAAATAATTAATGTATTATGGATGCTACCATTATAATATTATTATATCCCATTTCTTCCCGTATGGTGTCGTAAAAGGTGACTAAAGGACTTACTAGAGAATGGGCAGCAGCGTTCTCTATGCATTTTAATACCATACTGCGATCGCCCCCGCCTGCCAAGCGTGGCGATTATGGCGACCCCCCCTCGGGGGAGGCCTATGTCCAACAGAGGACGTCTTTCGGCTGAAATGATGATGATGAATGCTACCAAGTGCAAACATTTTCATATTTATGTGGATCGGGGAATTAAATGTATCTATTTTTTTTTTCTTCTTATTGGCTTCGCTCGGTTTGTGCATTTAGCCAGTGTCATGTAAAATTAGGTACAAAGTACAAATTATGAAATGAACTCCATTCAATGCATGATAAAGATGATAGATGATATCCCGCCCCGCTCCCCTTGAGTTGCAGTAAAGATGTGGCACTTTACTGAAAACTCGCGCGGACTTCTTGAGAGAACTTAAAAGTGATGTTGCACTGTTTTGTTTCATTTGCCTACACTAATGCAGGTTCACGAACACTTAATGGTTAATAATCCACCACTATTGTGTAATAGGCTAAACACAAATTTTAGAAAATAAAACAAAACTGCTAACATGGCGCTTCACTTTCCCGCCAAGAAGTCATCTATTTATTTGTTTAATAATATTATGTATGTACAGTCGACAAATTTGAATTATGACACCATAAGCTTATTTTCTTACAGACATTCAAATACAATTAGGTAGACATTCGCGTAAACATACATTTCCATGGTAACGACCTAGTTATCTCCCATTTAATTACACAGAGAATTATCTGTTGCAGTCTCCATCTTTTGTTAGGAGCTTTTACACACGAGTGCGGTATAAAGTTGAATGCACACCCAAAATAAATATGACGCGTACGCATTGTCGTACTAAAATCAATGTGTTTTAAATCTAATATACCTGATTTAATATTTATTTTAATATGCGTTCAGCTTAAAGGTGCGTTAAGGCAACAATAAGAGATGGGGAAGTAAAACTTATTATTATTTCATTCATTCATCATTTCAGCCAAAAGATGTCCATAATCGCCACGCTTGGCAGGTGGGTTTGCGATCGCAGTATGAGTCGCCTTTTACGACACCCACGGGAAGAAATGGGGTGGTGCTATTCTTTACGTCCGGCACCACACGGAGCATTATTATTTAACAATAGTTAATATCTAGTATAACCACCATTGCTTGCAATAACAGCCAATAGTCTCGAACGCATTGATCCAATAAGCCTGCTTTGTCCTCTCGTTTCTGTTATCCATATTTTGGACCATCAGACCTCATAAATTTTCAATTGGATTTAAGCCCGAGGATTTAGATGGTCAGGGAATTTGCGTAACTTCTGGATGTTGGCTAAACCAGTTAGACACAACTCTGGCCGTATGCACTCTACAGTTAGCGTGAACAGAATAAAAGCTTGGAAATTCTTTTCGCGGGTAAACCGTTCGCACTGTCGGTAACATAGATTCTTCTAATAAATCCACATAACCCATGCATTCACATGAGAAGAAATCTGAACCAGCTCGCCTACACCTCCAGTTCCCATCCAGCCCCACATGTCAGCTGAGATTTGGCCAGATAATTGATTCGGCACTACGTGAACCTCGGCGTATCGTGTATTATTGTAATGCCACAAGGTTATGCGGACGTGCTGAGAAGATCTAATAGATTTCTCGTCTGAAAAGTATAACGTTAGTCCAGTCAAAGTTTAAATATTCACGTGCAAAATTGAATCTTGCAAGTTTTTGTGCATCTGTTAAGTCGACTTTCTTAGCGTAATGTTTATAGTGCAGTCCAGTAGAGTGAAAATAATTTCTTATCGTTTGTAGACAAATGTCGTAACGTGCCGCAAAATACCGAGTGGGAGTAAACGGATGTTCATCATACTGATGACGCATGTCGGTTTTCTATTGATTCGTGATTTGACGAACGCCATGATTGTATCTTCGTCTATCTTCCAGGGGTTCCCTTCTTCATATCGCCTGATCCAAGTCCTCACTGTGTTTCGAGATATATTTAACTCTCGAGATATTTCTCGTATAACGTAGCCTTGCTCACTGAGAACTATAATTCGAGCTCTTTCCATTATACGATATAAATATATTATTATTTAGAAATTATTATTTGACACTAATTTCTGAGTGACTTTTTGACTCTTTGTCATTTTATAATCGAAAGAGTGCGGAACATGGTTTTGAAAAAAAAATACATTTGTTCTGAGTTATAGTTAATTCCAAAGAGTTTATATTCAAAATATGATTATTAATGCTTTATCTAAAATATTATCTATTGCAGTGATGACAAAGGTTAAAATTGCATAGATCTCCGACCCGTATTGTCTTAACTTGCTTAATATTTAAAACGTCCTAAGTGTCCTGTGTCCTGTAAAGGAGGGAAATATTTGTTTGTCAAAATAACAAAGATTTCCCGTCAAAGTGGGTCATGATTCATATTTATCGACTGTACTACATGACTTCCATAGCCGAAGATAAATTTTTTATTAATCAAGATGTCAAACAACTGAAATTTTTACATACCTACGGAAGAAGTTAGTTTCTTAAAACTGATTATGTATTATATGTATACGTTCAATTATATTAAAAGCCGGAATAAAATGTTTAGTATCAGACGACGTTCGCGCTGTTAACTCCCAGTTTTCTTAGGCCTCATATATTTTAGTTTCAAAGCCATTAAGGCCACAAACTGAACTTTTGCTCACACAGTTATCAAAAATGTATAAACTAAGTAACATGTGCCAACAAAATGGGTACTTAGATGATAAAAGACATGCAAAATGCTACGTCACAAGTATTTCTACCTAAAATACGTTTTGGGGTCTGGGGACCTCAACAGTAGATTCGACACTTTGATTATTTTAAACTAAATTCATTAAGTCCACCCTCTATTTTATCCATCTTCCCACTATTGAACTAAGCAATGATAACGTTAGAATTAAATTATTGACCACCATTTACTTTGTGAAGGTCCCAAGTCAATAGTTGGCACCATGTTTCTAAGGTTTTATGAAAAGATTCGCCGCTCGGGTTCCGTGTTAATTAGATGAAGGAATTATATTATGTGACTTATATATATGGCTATATGGTTATTTATATGGCCGACCCACGATAAGTTTCTGGTTTGAATATGTTTTTGCTTTTCGTGTGTTTGTGTGATGTTTGTTATTATAATATGACATTTCTTGATCATATGTACCATAATAGCTTTCAGGGTTTTCTTTTAAACTACTACTAGTACTCCAGCGGGGTTGTTGTGTAACACACTTACAATTACACCTTTAATTTGTGACAATAATATTCAACAACATTCATTGCGTCATTTATGTTTTCGAGCAGACGAATTTTTCAAACATGTGCATTGGATTACAATTTCCTTCATACTCCTTCGGATTTCGATTGGAATGGTGTTACGCAACGGGGGTGCTGGGAATCTTGCTTATTTTCACTTTCATAAATTCCCTTTGGCATAAAATCATGCATTCGCAAAAATTATAAATAACAATTCCGATTTGGTGACATAAGTTATTCATAATTTTCTCTACCTACATTATAATTATTTACTGTCTTAATAGAATACTTTTATTTAAGACAAAGTCCATAGGGATAATTAATAGAATGCGACACTACAGAATGTTCGGCAGAGTTTTATTTTATATCGCAGTGGCGCAACTAGTAATAAAGGGCCCTGTATCAAAATTTATTGGGGGCCCTTTTTACTCGACTGCGGAGTTCAAGAGGTGATTTTTTTTTTACAAAATAGCGTTTGGAAATTAAGTGTCCATTGTGATTTTACTAAGAGAATACAAGAGCGAGCGATATGAGCTACAAAATTTCAGCATCCTGACTCGGATACTAGGTAAAGCTGTCATTGTTATTCTACTAAGAGAATGCAAGAGCGAGCTAAGCGAGGTCGAAAGTTGGAGCATCCTGACTGAGATACTAGGTTTTAAGCTGTGTCATTGTGATCATAATGAGTTTAGAATTTAGATTTTCTGTGTGAGTTTACTAAATGAATACAAGCTTTTGTAAGCCATTGATAAATTATGTTATTTTCCATATTTTCAGTTGACGTTTACTCATTATGGGACTCGTATCAATAAGAATTTGAGGTTTTGGAAAATATTCTATGAAGTCTTGCTTACACACGTCGTGTCTGGGGGCTTCTGTAGATTGGAGGCCCCGGATCATTAATATGGCTGATGTGGCGGTAGCTACGCCCCTGTTAAATCGATAAATTATGAACTTTATCCCTTGAATTCAATTTGTAACAGTTCCGGAAGCCAGGGATACTAACCACCAATATCCGCCATACTCAACATTTTTGGATTCAATTTTCAGACCAAAATGTTGATTACAATGACACCGCAAAGGAATTTAATTTAGTTTTAAAGTTTAAAACAGATTTGAAATCAGATAACTCCATTTCTAATACGTGTTCTGCTTTCAGGTTATAAAAGTTTAAAGATAGCAATTTTCATATTTACAGCGGTAATAAAGAACGGTATGAACGATATAAAAATAATGAGAATTGTAAAGTAACACCTATTTGAAACTATATTATTTAAGATCTGCTGGCAAAGATATTAATAAAAACATAAATCAAATTGATAGATGATTATTTTTTCTGTAATTCAAGACAAAATGGAATTAGGATTCAAATCTATATATAACCTGATATAGTCAAAGGACATCTTTAATTAAAAAAAGTTGTGCGTGGGTAAGTTGATTATGAAAAAAAAAAACATTTTGTCTATGACATTTTCTTGACGAGTGGCGTTTAAAAGCGCGGGAAAATACCTGCGTGAAATGTTTCCTCATTTTCGTAGATACTTACATTACTGTTTGTTCTCGATAACAGATGTTTTAAAAACTATTCTTATTTTGATAATACGCTACTAGGATAGAGATATGAATGGAGAACGATAACCAATTAAGGCACGTGCTCTGACAGGAGTAATTTTTTATAAATGTTTGTGTACTAAGTAGATCATATTATTTTTCTGCAGAACTTTGTATGCCAATGGTATTTGTGCTCCATCTGCATAATTAATCATTTCATTTATGTCAGATAAAAAAAATGTTAGGCGCAGTTCGAGCATGCGCCGCAGTTTATAATATCAAATTTGTTTAATGATGTTATTTAATATTTACAATGAATTACAAAAAAATATGTTAATTGTATGTTTTTTGATATCGAATGTAATCGTTAATGATAATCAGATCCGATTTTAAAATTTCTGTGCATATATAATTGTACTATGGATTCATTTACCTTTTGACATTTACCACCAGACAATAGAAAAGATGCTTTCCCTGAGATGACCTTCCTCATATGTGGCGCCCATATTTGTAGATTACCTACCTACTCCAAATATTATCAGTTATCAGCAGGTATTCGTAGGCTTCACATGCACTTGTATCGAACAACGTGGGTATTCGTACGAGAACAACTGTCTCATTGGTCTAGTGGTAGCAAGCGTCCTGGGTTAAATTCAAGAAGTTTTATTGAGTTTGTCTATCAGGAATTCCTCATTAGCAGCCCGGAGTCTGTGCCCGGTTGAAGGCAATAGGCTCGCCCCCTATTACATGAACTTTAACATAACTGGCGAAATGTGGGTGTACTATAGGTACACCTCTGCCTAACCCTTCGGGGATGATGTTGTATAATGTTATGTTGTACGAGAACTCGCGTCGGTTAGGATTCTCTAAGGAGCATGACTTGAGGCACGAAAGTAACGACACTTTCGTGCTTCCGTGCCTTTGGCAGCATCGCTACCTTTATTAACAATGTAAATCATCGTCACTGAGCGATCATACACACTATTGATTTAACGGAGGTAACTAAGGTTACCTCTTAAGAGAGGGCCCTTTCCAGTCTGTCTATTGTCAATGCGAGCATGGGCGAGGCGAGAAGCTTATTGTTTCATCCAGCGCAAGTGAGAACTAATAACAAGCTAGTGAGAACGCGATAACATTGAACGAAAAAGTGTGCGGAAATTTCATAAAACTTGTTCCAGGAAACACATGTTTTTGAGTAAGCCTTACAAGTTTGTGGAATGAATGTTTGTCATTTAGTATCTCCATTAGTCATGTGCAACGTTTCTATGACGATGTTTTCTTTACTTTTACAATTTATGAGTACATTATGAACGGCCAAAGTTCAGGTAAAATGTGTGCAAAAAAGCAGATTTTTGCAGGGTTATACTGAATATCAACATGTTTCAATTACGAAAATCATACATGGTTTATTGTTTGGGTTCCAGAGAAAGGGTTATGACCGCTATTGCCACGCTAAAGCGATTCGAGTAGGTATAGTAACACATTCATCTGTATTTAGAAAGTTGCAACTTTATCTCTCACCACTTTTTATATTCCAGATTCAATGACGAACAACGATCATTTTTCACGCGCGAATATGTTCATTTGTTTTTTTTTTCAATAAACTGCTTTCTATTTGCAAGCCAGTTCGAAATTTAAATAAAAGCTTTGATAAGTTACCTCCTTGGATGCCATGTTTCGGAGTAAAAGATCGTTCCATTTTTAAATTACACGATAGATATGAATTTATATGAAACCTACTATGTAATTTATTTAGCCGCTAAACCACGACAGATACGGATTTTCATACAACTTTTGGTGGCCGCTGCTTGCATGTATTTTGCCAGTACAGCAATTTCGATTTATCCCGAAGAAATGTTTGAGAAAATGATTTAAAATTAGTACACACTGGCGCTTTGGGAAGCGAAATCATCGCGAAGACTGATCAAATTAAAAAAAAAGTAGAAAAAAAAAATAGTATGAAAAATTACCGCGTTTCGCAGCGGAAGCGCAGCGATGACCGTCAGTGTGTCATATAATCAAATCAAAGCACTCAAACTCACTCTTGTGTTGGTGGCCCTGCAAATTGGCATCTCTGGGTACGTTTTCTGATCTGGTTTTTAACCGACTTCCAAAAAGGAGGAGGTTCTCAATTCGGCGGTATGTTTTTTTATTTTTATGTTTGTTACGCGATTACGGACCGATTTTGAAAATTCTTTTTTTGTTTGAAAAGGTATACTCCCGAGGTGGTCTCATTGCTACCAAATCAGAATCAGATGAGGGGGATCCCATGGAAATCGAGGGAAACCGTCAAATTTTATAGGCAAACCTATAGCGATTTGGGTATTTTTTATAGTAACTCATACATTTGCTCTCGGAAAGCACCATTTGGTGAAGTGGAACTGATGGTGGAGACCACATATGGCGACCGGAACAATGTAATAATGAGTACCCCTATTTAACGGGTTGCGATTAAGCAATTTATGCTCGTCACTATGCATATGGTGAGTGGCAGTTGTCCTGGTTCTTACCAGGAGAACTCCTCAACAATCAACGTCCCAGCATCGGGAAAAGCAATATTTTGTAAAAGGTGATGAGCAGTTAACATTAGGCTATTGTAACTTAGATAAATTCAAAACTGACCCACTAAAAAGTGAAAAATAAAAAACTGTTTACAAAAAAATAAGAACCGACTACCAAAATTAACACTACAAAGTGGAAAATAACTTTAATTTCGGAAGTCGGTGGCAAAAAACTCAAATACACCAAAGACACTTACGAGTACCTACTTCCGAAATGAAAGTTATTTTTCACTTTGTAGTGTTAATTTTGGTAGTCGGTTCTTATTTTTTTGTAAAAAGTTTTTTATTTTTTAGAGTGCCTTCTCGTCGGGAGATAGTCGAGCTTAGGCGTTCGTTAAACGTTTACGAAGCGTAGACGCTGCGCAACGGCGACGGTGATGTAGTTTTGAACAACCTACGTAAAGATACTATACCTATCCTACCTACGCATAAAATGCGACTACGCGACGTCTACGCCTATACGCTGGGCATGTGTAAATATTTTAGTATCGATGTCTATGGGCATCAAGCCCACGACACAGCGTAAAAGCCAGCTGTGCCAAACGTCGGAGTTTGTGAGAAAATTCTCTACCAAATTATTTTCCCTTCTAACTACACACTTCTAAGACACTACCCTAAGTAATTGAAGAATGTAACAAACTACTACATAATGTAACACTCCGCGAGTTTAAAATAAAAGGAAATTAGGTACATCAACAATGTAGCTAGGAATTGGTGTACAAACAAGAATTATTAGTGCTATTTAGAGACATCGTTTTATTTTCCCTGTAATCTTTACATAAACTTCTATAGAATACTTCACATAGAATAATTTCAGATTTTTATCTATACAAACTTCGGAGTTAAGGGGTGAACGGTATTATTTTTACATTTTTCATCGAAAATCGGAAACTATGCTGCCTAAAAAAAATGTTTGAGAATGTGCAAACAGCGCTCTTTCATATGATACCCCACATGCCCTAGTAGCCCCACATCAAATTTTTAAGACCCCCTTTCAGTCCGTTTTGCAAAATATATATTTTTTTTCTTTCTTGTTCTATTACCTAAAATATCTTGTGTAAATTAAGTGATCCTTACCTCACTAAAATTAAATCCTTAGTTTTGATAATTATTAAGATAACATAAGATTCATTTATTTCTATAAGCATGGTATATACACAAAAGAGCATGCAAGATGATAATAAACTACAATAAAGTCCAATCATGTTTAGCCATAATATATTGGCGTACAAATATTTTAGTCACATTATTTATAAAATGAAATTAACCAAACTGCTATGTCAAACTTACAACTATATTATAATAAAATGAACGTCAGACAAGTTTTTCGACAAAAAATTCAGACACACTGTAATACGGTTTTTGCGATAAAAACATAATAACATCAACTGACGTTTGAACGCATTGATATTTAGCTCCTTCCAACGTTTAGGTAGCTTGTTAAATATAGTTGAAGCCATGAAGATGATACTTTTGCGCATGAGTGCAGGTTAGCAGTTTATACGCGAATTATGCTCGTATCCCGTTGATAGTAATAACTTTACCATTTTGAGGTATTTTTGATTAACTAGAGGCATTTTCTAATATCATTAGCATCAAGAGTAACAAAAATAAGCTAAATCACAAGACATCGAATAATAAATAAATCGAATGATTTTTAAAGGGGTTTTCACCTCATCTCTTTTAAAGGCCGATTCCAGCGAAGTTTTCGATTAAGTACCAACTTTTTTTCTGAGATACAGGCCTCGCCTAGTTCAGAAGATCCTATAGAGTCAATAACCTAGGTAAACCTCTCTTTACCACCAGTAATGATACTAGATTATTATTATATGTTTATTGTGCGTGATATTAGTACCCCTAGTAGTACCTACCTAGTTTTAAGTACTTTTTACCCGACTACGGCGAAGCAAAAAGGAGGGTAATGATTTTTATTTCTGTAAGTAGGTTTGTACAAACACTTTTGCACTTCAATCATATTAAAAAAAACTAGATGAGGTCGGAGTTTCGTATCCGACTACTCTGAGAAGAAAGGCCGAAACAAACTCAGAGGTCACAGTCTCTTTTAAAGTCCAGACATAATCTTGGTCAGATCATGTGAAGACCATGTAGATTGGTGCCTGAAATGATCTTTTGACGAAAGAACCACACAGGTAGAGGGGACCTATCCAGTCAGTGCACGCATTTGTCAGGTATCGTGCAGCTCAACTCAAAACTTAAGGAGCTCAGCGATTCGACGAACAATACCAAAGAAAGGACAATTGGTTAGGCCGCATAAAGTACTCAAACTGCCAGACCTGCATTAAATTTTTTTAGATTGAGAATAAAAATAAAAAAACAATTCACATAGTCCTCATATTCATAATAATTAAAATAATATATAATACTTTACAAAGTAAATATTCATGTCATAGTTTAGGTATTTAAAAATTTCAATCAAAAGAAAAATATAAATAGTTGGCAAAAAAAATAAAATCAAGATTCACTGTAAATTGGAGCAGCTCAATCCCAAGCCTTTTTGTCCTCAACAAAGTCTTTAACAGTATAAAATGCTTTCTGGCACAGTTTCCGCTTTATAAAACATTTGAATTTATTTAGGCTTAATTCTTGAATATGACTAGGAAGTTTATTATCATCTAAACGAGCCACCTATTTTTTTAAGCCTGGTTTTAGGAACAACAAATTTGTGCTTGTTCCTAGTATTTACATTATGGATATCACTGTATTTTTTAAACAGATTAATATTTTTATGTGCATACAATAGATTTTCATAAATATACTGAGAAGCTACAGTCAGTATATTAATCTCTTTAAATTTGTCTCTGAGGGAGTGTCTGAATGTCGGCGGCATTTCCCCACAACAGAATATCGTACGACATTACACTATGAAAATAACTAAAGTATACTAAGCGGGCTCTCTAAATCAGTTAAATCACGAATTTTTCTAACGGCGTAATATGCAGCAGAGCTAAGCTTTTTCGACAATTGATCTATATGGGGGCCTACATTGAAGCTTGGCATCCAAAGTTATGCCTAAGAACACTGTAGAATCTTCGGGTTTCAATTCAACTCTTCACCCTTTGTATGGTTATGGTATGTATGTACGTATGTATGTATGTTCATCTGTTCCCTCATTACTTGTAAACCGCTTGTCATAATTTGACAAATGAGGTATTGTTGGAAGCGTCTTGATCGTCCGCTGGTTATAGGCTATGTAAGGTCACATTAAATTCAATATGGCGCCCTTTAGCGGACATAAAGTCAAAGCCTAAAAACAAAAAATTGTTTATTCATGCCGTGTTGGGTATCAAATGAAAGGCCTTAATTAGCCACGGCTGTCTTCTGAACATCATTATGAATATGTATTAAATACATTAAAATATATTACGTATAAGTTGTTTATCTAATAGACGATAAATATTGAATAGTTTGTACATAATAATTTCAGATGACAATATTTTATTGTTTCATAGTTTTTAGAGCGTGATTTTTCACAAGTCGGGTTTTAGTTTTTTTACTATGTAATCCTTGTTATTATGCTGGTGAGTAATAAACAATTTTAATTAATTTTAATTGAATAATATTTTTTGTGTTATTGTCCAAGCCTATGTTCCGCCTAGGTTTTTGAAATGATTTAAAACCAGGTAGTATTAAAAAATATAAATATATTTGAAGTAGAAATTTCGACTCGAATGTAAATTACTCCTTTTCGATCAAAAATTTTGTATCTTGGATTAATGATAGGAAGATGACTATTTTATGTCTGGAAAAATATTCCATAACAATGAAAATTGCGAAAAAGAATGTGAAAAATCCGTGATAAAATAAAGATAGAATTTTTTTAAAGCGGTTCCCGTAATATTATATTTTCAAGAAATTTATAACTCGAAAAATATCATGAATCGCGGAACATACATGGGGTATTTGCGTATACCCCTGGGCATGAATAATATTTTTTTTTATGAAGTCACTATTTGGACCAACCTCCAATATCCACATAGTATTCGATTTTGACCTCCAGCTGTGCCGAATCATGCCGAACCGAACACGTGTGTAGCATCCCTTAGACACAAATAAATGATTTAAAGCCATAAATTGTTATCAACGAAACCGTACCTACTTCAATGCATGTATTTCAAGCCCTGAAAGAAATGAATTGCAACAAACTGGGTGCTGTATTATTTCTTTCCTGCTCATCGCCTGTGCTTTAAACTGGGATGTTATAGCCAACAGTAAATAACCTTTGCATCTTAACATTATACCTAAACAGTATCTTTGAGTCAATCTTTTTCGTGGAATTATTTACCTACCATCAGATTTTAAAAGAGATTATTTTCTTACTTTATAAATAATGCTGTTTGTTAATTCTATGATGTACATACTAAAGAGTCGGTATTCTATCTATGTATAAGTAGGTACTGGCTATATGCAAAGTCACGTAAATTTATTATTTATCAAATTGAATACCAACTTAAACTTTCCGTAGCTTCAAATCACAACTGTAATTTTTTGACAGTTGTATGAATGGCTATAACACGGAAATATGACATAGGGTGACAATTTGCTTAACAATTAAATTCCCTGACTCTACCGCATTCGCAAAAAATATACCTTCTGGAATTATGGGAATTCAAAATGAAGTAGGAACTTGACTACCTAGGGAAGGTCACCAAAAGAGATACAGTGAGAACTAAACGATGCTATCTTTAAAAACTCATAAATGTCCCCCTTAAAGTATTTTCCACAAGTTTAGTTGGATCTTATAATTAAAATACCTATAGTAAAGAGCAGAGCAGTGTTAATGGCCCCGACTTACGAGTTGTACGAGTAAGTCGTGGATTCGAACCCAAGCAGGCGCTTTACTTGGTGTAAATAATTTCATCACCACTGCTCTCAAAACGGTGCAGGAAAACATTGTGAGGAAACCGGCATGTCCTAGAACCAAAAAATCGAAGACATGGGATATCTACCTACCCGCACTGGGCCCGCGTGGTAGATTACAGCTCAGCCTGGAGCGGTTAGTCCCCCTATAAAATTGGAAATGAAATTCGGTCTGCAGGACTATTAATATCTACTCCTTACTATCATCATAATCAGCCTAAAATATTCCCACTACTGGGACACAGGCCTCCTCCAGGCCGGTTAGTCCCCCTATGCTCGACTCGTAAAATACCTACTAAAAAGTTTCGCTATGCACGAAATCACATTCGCGGGCAGTGATGAAGAAAACTATTACAGTGTAATATTTTATTTAACCATTTAAAAAGTAAATTAAGACAACCTAGTAGGTATGTAAATATAAATTTTAAATTACAGATGCTTACGCATATACGAATAGCGCTATAAATTTTTTTAACTTGATTTGAAACACGTTTCTTTCCAACTGTACCTTCCATTGTTTACGTAGAGTCGAAGAATTTCGTGCATAGCGAAACTATTTAGTAGGTATTTTTCGACTCAAGCATAGGGGGACTAACCGGCCTCGAGGAGGCCTGTGTCCCAGTAGTGGGAATATTTTAGGCTGATTATGATGAAAGTAAGGAGTAGATATTAATAGTCCTGCAGACCGAATTTCAGCGGGAGAAATAATAGAGCACAAGTGTGTGCGCTGACACAGGTGCACTCGCTCTTCCATCACCCTCATATCCCGATGGGTCAGCAATCCGACATCGATCGGGGAGAGATCAGGCGCAGGACCAACAGCTTAACGTGATTTACGAGTCACGGGGCTGTCACACCGCGACCTTCCAAACTCCGGGCTATTACTGTGAAATTCCTAATGGAAAAAACCAATAACCCTCTGCCCGAGTAGATATACACCGTGGCATTTTAATCGTCTTACAACGGCAGCCCACTTCGTGTATCCAATGACTACTAATTGTTCATGAAAGTAAAAAAAATATTTATTAACATTTGAATAATAAAAAATATATTCATTATGACGCATGACGTAGTTGGAAACACACTGTTATGAGCGCGGCGCGAGCCTTGCACTTCATTCTGCGCCGCCCTTGGAACGCAAACTACATCATGCGTATTAAAAAAAAAACACAAATTTTAATACTTCAATATTTTTTTTACTTTCATGAATGATTACTAGTCATTGGGGTGCCGTCGGCGTCGTAAGACGACTAAAGTGCCACGGTGTATATTATTTAACCTTGACTGTTTGAGCAGGACGGTAGATCGATTGAAGTGGATGAGATGTCCTCAAAAACACCCCTGTAATAAGCTAGGGTGGGTGACTTTTGATTGTAGATGATTTGAATTACTGAATTATTTTCCAATAGCATCTGCCCGTGACTTCGATCGCGTGTTTTTTTTTAACATAAAATAATTATATCCTATGACATTAGGCAATACTGTAGCTTCCCATTAGTGAAAGTGACTTCGGAATCAGATCAGTCATAATCAGCCTCCTCGCTTCGAGAGGGAGTGGGCCGTAATCTACCACGCGGGCCCAGTGCGGGTTGGTACATGTCACATGTCTTCGAATGTTTGGTTCTAGGACATGCCGGTTTCCTCACGATGTTTTCCTTCGTTGTTTTGAGAGCAGTGGTGATGAAATTATTTACACAAAGTAAAGCGCCTGCTTGGGTTCAAACCCACGACCTGCAACTCGTAGGTCAGAAGGTCACTTCACCTAAGTTTTCACGGTGAGATTTTTACAGAATAGACCAGCAGACCAGATCAGTACTTCCGAATATTACCCCCTCTATCAAACTACTCTTTATAATATTGTTACTTGCCATTTGTTTACATTAACCAAAAAAATCGAACACATGTGACACCTACCAACCCGCACTGGGCCCGCGTGGTGGATTACGGCCCACTCCCTCTCACAGAGAGGAGGCCTGTGTCCCAGCAGTGGGAACGTTATAGGCTGATTATGTAATAGAAAAATAAAAATTACTACTACTTAACTTTTAAAGTAATAAAGTTTTATTTTTAATCGTTTTTGTTATATTTTTCGTGGGCATAAAAATCCTATGTAATTATAACGTAGTGCCTCGAACAACTAGACCAGAAAATTAATCATCTAATACTCTGTTGTGGCTAATATGCCAAAGAAAGGAATTTTGTTGTTTCTTCTAAGTACTTAACCTATTAATGTCCCACCGCTGGGCAAAGGCATCTCCTCATACAGAGATGGCGCGAGCATTGATCACCATGCTTGTTCAAGACAGGTTGGCGATTTCAGACTTTTATTAACTTATATATGTCCAGGTTTCCTCACGATGATTCCCTTCACTGATGTTAGTGATCTCCAAGACAAACTAAGAAAGTACATATGAATTGAAAAAGTGAGTTAGAGGAACTAAAACAAAATGATCTACCCCTCCGTCATTTGCTCACTGCTGACCGTCGTGACACAACATGTAGGGCACATCACTATAACTTTTTGAAAATATCCCTCCAATTGTGAAAATCCTGGCCTGTTACTGGCCATTTTGTTTAGGTTACTGTCTAGAAACTTAAATAAAATAGTTCTGACATTTCTAGAATTATTCACAAACTCGTCTGACTTTAGAAACGTCTTTGTATGATTGCTTTGACCAATATTTACAGATGCTAAGACTGTAAGAATTTCGTAGCCGAGTTTTGTGGACAATAATCCGTGCATTCAACATTTGCATCATAACATTTATTCATAACACTTCATTACAAAGACCATTATGATTTGATTAAGATCCCTCATTAACTCCCTAGACTAGGTAGCATAACACATAACATCACTTTTCCTCGAAAATTGTGTAGGCTGAGGTGTACATTGGTTAAACCCACATCTTGCCAAGGGGCCAGCATATTGTCTATAGTCTATGACGAAGTTCTTTCATACGCAAATACGCACGTTATCTGGGCCTTAGGTTTAAAGGACTTAAGATGTTTTGATTTTCCTTCAGACTCCGTTCCCTCATTATTTTTCGTTCTAGTAAGACAAAGTCATTATAAAATGAAACCTTTTATTACCTATACTATTTATCATCAGCATATTTGGGGAGGGACTCAAACTGCGCCAAAATTGTGCCATGCAATTGGCGCCCAAATGGGACTTTCTCCCGTTTCGAATAAGGAAATCATTCTGTTCACTTATTCTGTTTTACTTATTTACTCGTATATTTATTTCGCATTTGAGCAATGACGACTTCAACACTTCTCTATTCAAAGGCATTCAAAGTATATAACAAGAGAAAATTATATGAAAAAAGTAGTAGTAAGTGTGGGTTTCGCCTACAGTAGAACTTACAAAGTTATTGCTAACTAAACTGATATCCAAATTCAATATTTTTCTTTTAAAGTTCGGCGGTATTTGGAAAAAAAAAGTCATGTTTTATGAATTCTAAATTCAAAAAGTGGTGTTCTATTGGTTCTCTTTGATATACTCGATGCTTTGACGTTTTTGTGTTCTTGCCTATTCAATTGTTTGAAGTTTTTACTGAAATCATCCATACACGCAGTTCCTATAACCCCAATAGTGGGTTGGATAATCCCAAAGCATTGTTCTGGTACAAAAGAATACCAGTCTTTGGTGGTGCGTTGTATTGTGCATTCGAAAAAGCTCTTTGTTCTACCCTGTGACGTAAGTTGGGTGAAAATTCAGTTTTTCATGACGAAAGTATCATCAGCTCAACTGTCTTCCAAATCTATGCTGCTATTGATCGCTATGTAAGTATCAGATTATCTCTAAATAGTTCAAAGTTTTATATGTCACTATAATCGTTGTCAAAATGTATTACTTAAACTTACTTGAATTAAGTACTATAATTGTTAATGACGTCAGATGCGTTATCGAGTAAGGTAGACTTACCTAGTGGATTTAATGATGATTTTAATAAAAGGTACGACTAGAAACAATACTCTAACTTTGGTTTAATTGTTGCTTTCCTAGAAATTTCTTGTGTGCTGTCTGTTTTCGGTCTTTAAAAAACCGGTTAAGTGCGAAGTCGGCCTCGCACACGAAGGGTTCCGTACCGTATTAAGATCGAGCAAAAAATGCCGAAAAAACACGTTTAACGAACTAACCAACTAACTATTAACTTTATTTAATTTTTAGGGTTCCGTACCCAAAGGGTAAAACGGGAACCCTATTACTAAGGCTCCGCCGTCCGTCTGTCTGTCTGTCCGTCTGTCACCAGGCTGTATCTCATGATCCGTGATAGCTGGACAGTTGAAATTTTCACAGATGATGTATTTCTGTTGCCGCTATAGCAACAAATACTAAAAACCAGAATAACATAAATATTTAAGGGGGCTCCCATACAACAAACGTGATTTTTTTGCTCGTTTTTGCTCGATATTGATAACGGTAACAGGTAGACACTTCAAATATTCACAGAATATTTAGTTATATATTCACTTTAAAAATCAATAATTAAAATAAAATAAAATAAAATATTTACATACAACATAGGTACGTGATTTTTTTGCCGTTTTATAAATAATGGTACGGAACCTTCGTGCGCGAGTCTGACTCGCACATGGCCGGTTTTTAATATTTATTGTTATAGTGGCAATGGAAATAGAATATCAACTGTCTACCTATTACGGTTCATGAGGTAGAGCCCGCTGACGGAAGGACATACAGCGGAGGCCTGATAATAGGGTTCCGTTTGGCACGCTTCGGGTACGAAACCCAAAAAAATTGTTCAAAGTGCCAAGTTACTTAAGTACGTACTTAAGTATGAAACACCAACCACTTGGTTATATTTCGAAATACTTAGAATTATTAAGAAAGAAGTCATCTTTTCTGCCATTTCTTTCGCTAGTTAGTTTTCTATAAAAGAAAATGTGTTTTCTTTAATTTTAATTTGCTGTAGCGTCCTCCCACAGGAAGTCATCTTAGTTTTCCGGAATGAAAATCACAATATTCCGCTGCACAATAATCAGCCTATATTTGTTCTACTGCAGAGTAAAATCCTCTCATACAGAAAAGGATCATACATTGTTGAAAGGGTCATACAATGATAATGTTAAATACTGATGAAAATGCCAGATTTTCATGAAGGCCGATTTAGGTAATAATGGTAATAATGACGGAACCGTTTTCTTAGGAAACCCAAGCTTTACAGCGTGTTGCCGATTTTAGGCCATTAAGCCAGCAAAACGAACGAAATTCAAGCATTGATCTGTGTTTAAACTACTTAGTTTGAGTCATGTTTTAATTTAAGAACGTTCCAAAATCATAGTTGATCGCAGTTGCCCAGGGGGCCAAGTCTGCTATTTTCAATGAATGGTCATTATGACGACCATACCAAGGCAACGCCATGACCATTGTGCCAATAGTTTGTAACCTCCTAAATTCATAATGGCGTGACAGTGGTCCATAGGGAAGTCAAAATAATAGGAGCTTGTCAGTACGAGATTTCCAAATACAGACCAATTTCCAATGGAGTATCAGTGACACGTGATTGGAAAATCATAAAGACGCCATTCAATTAGGAGATTATCAAAACTGTCAAACTCTACAATTACGGTGCCAATGATCGGCCATTCTGACACAATTGCTTTAGCAGTCTTGGCCCCCTGTTCCATAGTTCACTCTGTCAGTCAAAATAGGATAGTTTAAAAAGATTTCACTTTTGTTGGTGGTAGTGTCTAATTTATTTTTTGGGTGACGGCTCTGAGTGTGAAAATTATGACTACATTGTTTGGTTTGATTGGTTTCCATCTGTAAAAACAAATGTAAGTGGTAATACTACAATAAATAAATAGTTTAGCTGAGTTCGGCTGTATTCTATATTCATACTTAATTTGTGAATCGATCCCAAGTAGTGATTGGATAATTTTAGACTTAGATATGGATCTCTTTCATTCATACAGGTTGAGAGCTAGGTAAGTTATTACCAAGCTGGTATATAGCCTCCATATTTATACACAACTAGTTTTTAATTATTTACATGATTTTTAGGGTTCCGTACCCAAGGGGTAAAACGGAAACCCCATTACTAAGGCTCTGCTGTCTGTCTGTCCGTCTGTGACCAGGCTGTATCTCATGAACCGTGATAGTTAGACAGTTGAAATTTTCACAGATGATGTATTTCTGTTGCCGCTATAACAACAAATACTAGAAAACAGAATAAAATAAATATTAGGGGGCTCCCATCCAACAAACGTGATTTTTTGCCGTTTTTATAGATAATGGTACGGAACCCTTTGTGCACGAGTCCGACTCGCACTTGGCCGGTTTTTATATCATACGGAACCCTAAAATCTGTTAAAATACGCTATCCTACCCTAAAACGTTTTCAAGCACGGATATATCAAAGACTAGCGCTTAAGTTGCTCGTAGGAATATTATTGATAAAGATTTTCTGACAAATTAATGTTTTTGGAGGAAATAAATTAATTTCCGTTACATTTCGCGACATTGATCAATGCCTTATTTTTTCAACATCTTATATAAAATAGTTTATCTAACAATTTTATATAAGATGTAACAAGTACATAGTAGCAGGCTATCATGACGTAAGTGTGGGTGGATAAAAGGAAGCTGACCACAGACAAGTCATAAATAAATAAATCAATTATATTTTCTTCTCATAATCGAGTATGTGAATGGGAAATATATTTTTGCACGTTCTCATTTATTAGTTACTTATAAAACATTAAAGACAACTTCCGTGCTTTCTTGTGAAAAGGACAGAGTCTAAAAGTAATATGAACATATTCGGCCTTATTACAAAACAAGGTTTATCTATAGATAAGTTCTTAGTTGAGCTGCACGACTACTGACAAATGCGTGCACTGACTGGACAGGTCCCCTCAATCTGTGGTTCTTTCGTCACAAGATCATTTCAGGCACCAATCTACATGGTCTTTACATGATCTGACCAAGATTATGTCTGGACTTTAAAAGAGACAGTGACCTCTGAGTTTGTTTCGGCCTTTCTTCTCAGAGTAGTCGGATACGAAACGCCGACCTCATCTGGTTTTTTTTTAATATGATTGACGTGTAAAAGTGTTTGTACAAACCTACTTACAGAAATAAATCATTTATCATTTATAGACCCCGGTTTAAACCATCTTGTCTTTTTTTAATTTCGAACATTATTTCGTCTGAGATAAAGTTCTTAATACAAAGTTGACAACTTAGACTCGGGTTTAAAATCAGTGTACCTGGGTCTAAAGATAAACCTATTTTGCCGTTTTGCGTAAATGCGACGCATATTTTCCCTCATCTTGTTCTTTCGTGTTTGTGTTTTTATTTCTTTGCGTTATGTTTACCGCAAATAAACGTATTTTCTTTCTTTCTTTTTTTCTTTCTATTTTGGAATAAGGCCAATTGGGTTTCTTACATTATTCGTTGTTAAAAGTTATTGACATGTAAAGTTATAGCAAGTTAATCAGACAATTTTTTTTCTCTCAGATATTAAGTATTATTGTTATGAGAAAATTTGTGTTCGAAAAACAATCTGTATGATATGTCCAATTGTTCACACGACATTTGTAAAGATACCGGCGCAAACCTGACATTTAGGCTGCCGACAATTATTAGGGACTAGCTTCTGCCTTTGTTTTCTCTTCTGTTTTACCACAAAGTATCATATGACACTCGGCAATACTGTAGGGTCCTATTACTGAGAATTTTCGGAATTGGGTCAGTAGTTCCGAAGGTTACCCCTTTCATACAAACTCACAAATTTTACCTCTTTATAATATTAGAGTAAAGATGGTCTAGTGGTCACAAGTGCTGAGCATGAGGTCCTGGGTTCGATTCCTGGATCGGGCAAGGTGTTATTGTGTTTTTCCCTCTGGAATTTCTCAGTAGCAGCCCGGAGTCTGGATTTGTGCCCGGTTGATGGCAATAGGCTTGGCCCCTATTATATGGGACTTAAACATAACTGATGAAATGTGGGTGTACACCTCTGCCTTACCCTTCGAGAAATAAAAGCGTGATGTTATGCTTTGTGATTTAACAATACGCAGACCTAGTGGCACAAGTTACTCATCGTCTTAATATAAATATCTTGCACATAAATTACATCGTATTACATAGACACCAGACTTTAGAGCATAATTAAAACAAAAACAATATAACATCACACCTTTTCCCCCGAAGGGTTAGGCAGAGGTGTAGGTGTGTATTTAAAAAAAGAACTGCCAAAATGATAAGGGTCTCGTCATATAAATTTTGGTTTTTGACGACATAAATATTATTTTGTGAGTTAAACAATTAAATAAGCAGTACATCTTAGGAAACATCTAATAATTACTTATGACAATTATTATTAATGACTAGTTGAACTAATTCAATCTGGCCAGCCTATTATTTTTAAAAGAGTAACCGTGGAGTTTCTCGTCGGCTCTTCTCCATAGAAAACGAAAAATTAGAGCCGTGCACCTAGCTTCTGACGATTTATAAGTGCCCATGTAAGTTTATGTGAAACATATTATTTTGATTTTGAGTCTACTGTCACTAACTTGTCACAATATTTTTTTTGAACTGAATCAGCTTACGAATAGTTCATGGTTCATAAAAATATAAGTTAGGGCCCTGGGTCCCTATATCTAGAGATAGAGGCTATTCTAATATAAAACATATTTTAGATTTATTAGGACTACCACTCTTCTCATGATTGATTGTCCAAACGTTTAACTAACTCCTCACGCGTTCAAAATGATGGATAATTTGTGTATATGACCATTGTCCGCATGTTTTGTGAACAAATCTGCGTTTGTGAATAAAATTATAAGTAACTGTAAGTATTTATGTTTTTGCCTTTGTGTGAATGTTACAGAAAAAATTATTTACCTTCACGATATTAATATGATTCATAAAGTTTTACCACGTTACGTAAATGTAGGTTCGGCTCTCAGAATTCAGTAAAATGTTTGCCTTAATTTTGATTTTTCAATAAATTTTTAATTCAATCATAATAAATCTTTTTCATAGAATTTATAGATCAACCGGTACTAAAGGTTTTACTTCGAAACACACAACAGGCAATTAAACAATGCCACTTGACACGTTAAGATTATTCATGGAGAAAACTAAAAATTTCACAGGCACTTTTATTACGTAAAATAAATAATAAGAAAACCACCTACTAATATCAAAACGAATCCTTATTTTTTTTTAACACAAACTAAACGGTCACTAATCCAATTTCACCCTTAACTTAAACTTATCAATTCTTAAACTCACCTTATCAAATCGATCACAGCATAACAAAATTGTAAAATAAAAGGGAAAACTAATCACTATTACAATCACAGATACATGAATGGCATACAAAGTTGTTTAGCCGATGACACTTGGAGTAGTTGTGATGTACCGCACTCTGTGTGCGTGCCTTTTATACGCTGTGGCATTTGACGCGCTCACTGTAGCGTTAGCAAAAGAAGTTGGTAAGAGATTTTCTTTTGAAAAACGTTTCGTAAAAATGTGTTGATGTCCATTGATGAAAAATGGACAGAATAACAAATATTATACCTTAATAATGCTATTTTTGCAAGGTAGTCCATCAAATAAAACTTAAACTGATCCTAAATACCAGTTACAATAAATATGTTAAGAAAATCAATGAGAAATAAATTGTCTCATTGATTTTCTCCGGAGCCAATTAAAATAAAGTTTTTGCGTCTTTGTGTTTTTGTAATAAAGAAAGGTATTTTTACGCTACGACACACAACAACAACAACACAACATTACTAACATTAACACACACACACACACACACACACACACATTTTTTTATTATTAACATTTTGAAGAAAAAGCGATCTCATTTGTGAAAAATATAAGAACTATGGAAAAAAAATCAGGATTCGGAGATTAGAAACAAAGGTTAAACATCTTACTTATCTATTTCAAGAAAAGAAAAATATGTTACCGCAGGTATTAATACTAATTTAACGTTGTAATACTGAAATTATTTAGGCTTTATTTTCTCGACATTTCCCTAGAGCCTGCAAAATAAATTCGGTTTCCGTGGAGTGGATGGTGATTGACCTAAACACATAATGGGAATACTAGATTTTTGCACTATGTCGTCATGTTTATCGTTACCCCCAGGATCTACGCAATAGTAATAAATAAGATAACGCATGTTCTATTTCTGGTCGCTAGCCCTCAATTGACCAAGTTACTAAAATAAACGTCAATACTATAAACTCGTAATTAATCACTATAAACTCGTAATTATCGATCTGTAACCTTAATTAAGATTGACGTCTTATGTCCCTACAGATTTGCTTGATTTTTGACGATCGTTATTACCGCTTCATGTGTTGTGTTTTGACTCTCAATAAAATCTGTCAGCTTCTTATAGCCTGTTGATGATCGATAAATATTAAGGTTAAAATCTAGACGTAGACGTTGATTTATCGGTTGACAAAAACGATCCACCGTGGAGATCGACAAAAAATACGACGTCGATCGTCTTTTACGTTCACATTTCCTCGATATTATTTGGTTACACGTGTCGATCGTCAGAAATTGAGCAAATCTGTAGGCACCTTTACTCAATATTTACGCTTCTGATTGTTATCCTTGTTACTGTGTTATTGAGCGATTCTTATACTTAATGAGTTTTGCAGCATGTTCCTCTAATATCACATTTCAGAAGCAGCATTGCTAACAAGGGCTGATATCTTTAGCGTGGAAGTTTCTGATACGTAAAGAAAAAAAACATAGGGGATTGCCGACAGAAGTGTAAACTTAAAACTATGAAATAACAGTGTTTTATCATACTTATAGTCATTTCATAGCTACAATTATACCTACTATTAACTTTATGATGTCGGTGACGCGAAGCCATAAGACTTTTATCTACAAAAAATCGCTTAACGCGCCTAAAAAGTTTTCACTTCGAAAACAAAATACAGACAGACGAACTGAACTCCTTCTCCTTTCTGTTGTTGATTAACAAAGGACACACTGCATTAGATTGTTGTTTCATGTGGTGATTCCAAGCACTCGCAGTTAGGTCCCAGGTAAAAGCTGACATATTGAACATATTTATTGGGTAGCTTAATAGCGATTAACCTTTATTATGAAATCTCTAAATCGTTTATGTCACTAATCAGCTAGCTGTTATCTTTTATATAAATATTCATTTAAATATATATAAATTGCATTTTTGAATAGTAGCCCACCAGTATCGGGAACAGGGTCTAAGTTACCGGTGGTCATGGCTCCTGAGAGAGAAGCATCCTAACGATACGCACCGTGTCCTGAAGTACCGCTTTCATGGATTAAGTCTTTGATCCAACTGCCTAACGAGAGCCTCCTCAGGTAGTGGTCGAGGCTCTTGGCTATTATGCCATTGGCCATCACGACTATAGGCACAATGACTGCTATATCCTCATCTAACATGTTAATAACCTCGCGAGCCAGTTCATGAAACTTAATTAGTTAAATAATATAGTTTAATCTTATAACATTAATCAATCATACAGTAATTTATGAGTACTTTAGAATCATTTCTAGTACACCAGTCTTACAAACGATCAAATCATGAATCACTTAACATATTTCACTATGGCAGCAGTAGGTACATGTTATTATAATAATACCTACTCCGAACATTTGAATATTCGCCGATGGTTTCAGTTTGGTTAATGCAAGCTAGCTGGCTTTCCTCCTAGTTAGGATTGCATTTGAAAATGTTGGACAAACATAGAACACACACAATTCATGTAATATTAATTCTTCTACGGTTTTAGGAATTAAATATTTCTAGTATGCTCCATACAGTTACATAATTCCGAAAATACATCATTATAAGCTATAGATACAATTTGTCACTGAATAAAACCAAAAGTACAGAAATCTCACCTTCCACACCAACATTCACGCCCATACACCTACATACACCACTGCCTCATACATAATCACCCCCACTCACACACATAACACTGTGCGCATTCCTTATTCCTAATTTTTTGTTTTTATTTTGTATTGTTAAAATCCTTTGGCATGCTTTCAAAATTATCTTTTGTTTATTCTCTCACTCATGTATAGTCAATGTAAACTGGAAGAGCGAAACCACCTAATACAAACAAATCTTTGCTTAAAAGGTGACTCCAAACATAATTGATGGTGAAACAAATTGAATTGATGAAATAAACATTTTTTTTAGTATGGAATATAAGCGTTTCTTATATCTCTACGATATAACGATATTGAAATATAAAGTTGGACGGCAAATCTTAAGGGACTTAAAAGCAAAAATATTTTTATGTGGTCAACAAGTTAAAACTTATACGATTTCCTTATATTGCACTTATTAATTCAAACAGAGCAATGAACCATCAAATACTAAACAAAAATCCAAAAAGCAAATTTAAAAAAAAACGGAAGATTATCTATTGACGACGAATTATGATGTCTAAAATCCGTAGAAAACAAACAATACATATTCACGTCATTCATAGTATACACATTCCCATTCACAAAACGAATAATAAATAAATAAAACTTCTTCGAACAACAGAAAAAGTAAACTTCGGAAAAATGCAAACGATTTTTGTGCGGACGCTACTTCGCCAATGCGACCAACTGTTGAATTGCATTAGGACATTCTCTGCTCGATCGTAGGACGAAACATCTTTGTTTTCTCTGGTATTTTATATTCATTGGTTTGTTTCACAACATTATGGCCAGTTATGGGTGTCCATTGATATCGGAAAACTTTATTTTTAACAAGTTTAAACCTTTCCACTGTGACATTTTCCGCCATTTTGAATTGTACACATACATACATACATAAACCCACGCCTTATTCCCATGGGGGTAGGCAGAAACTATAGAACGCCACCTGCTACGATTCTTACATACTCCTTTTGCCTCGTTTACGTATTGAATACATTTTGAATTGTTTTTCTTTTTAAAGATGTATTTCTGAGCTGATTTTATTTTCATTTCGAGCTTTTAAAGGAGCAATCGTTTTCTTATTTAATAAACACTTGTTTATCCTTTATTAAATGCTGCTGTTATTGGTATCAGAAAACTTTATTTGTATCAAATTGAAAGCTCTCTGAGTCGCCAATTTGTTTTTCTTAATGAAAGATGTTATTTTCGTATTGCATTAGGCTTTTAGGTTGATATCTATTCTTGAATGCTTTGTAGTTCATGAGTGTACATGATGTTATTTTGATCCAACTGGTTTTGGACAGGTATTCATGTTTTCCTACACTTATGTTGTTTTGCTCATAATTTTGAGTGTAATTTGTTTTAACATAATACTTTTTGATGTGTAACATTTTCCTCTCACTTTCTGTGGGAGTGATTTCGTGAAAAGAGAAGGAATTTTGTAACAGGAAGTGACAGCTTGAGCATGCAATAAATAAGTACTTTTTAATAGCATGAAATTAGTAAGTTCTTTGTAATAGCATGGAATTAGTGTACCTACTCTTGGAATTAGTAAGTACTACATAGATTGTAAATAGAGGGAGTCGAATTTCAACCAGTGGGCGACCCTAGTTATTAATATACTCATATAATTATCCGAATAAATATTTCAGTATTTAACTTTTTTAAATTTTGAGGTTAATTTCTGTCGCCGCGCAGTTGCTTATTACCACGGTGAGATGTCAGATGTTACACATCATATGCGACTACTGTAAGGCTCTCTCGTTTTTTTTTCTTTTAGGTGCTTTGTATTGGGTTTTTCCATCCGGAAGATTTGTGCCCGGTTGATGTCAATAGGCTCATTACATAGGATTTAAAACATAACTGGCGAAATGTGGGTGTACTATAGGTACACCTCTGCCTAACCTTTCGGGGAGTACATGCGTGATGTTGTGTTATGTTTGTGTTACTTTTTAGGGTTCCGTACGAAAGGTAAAAACGGAACCCATATAGGATCACTCGTGTGTCTGTCTGTCCGTCTGTCACAGCCGATTCTATCGGACCGATTAAGTTGAAATTTGGTACACATTATGAATTTCTGTGACCCAAACACGAACGTGTAATGTAAATAAATGAACTTTGTATATATATATTCATTTATTTATTTAATTCGGGAAAACAAACAGTTACACAAATATCTTGGGGTTCACTTTTGGGTTTTGGGGGAAAAGAGTGTAAATAAAAAAGAAAAAGATTTGCAATCTGTAGGTACCTTGTGACATATCAAATAAAAGGACTTATTATGTGGATTCATTTTTTATAATATTAAAATAATTAGTTTAAAAGTTATTAAAGAAAATAGATGAAAATTGACCACTGCCTCTCCTATCTGGCCACTGCCTATCCTTATCTCCGAAACTGGCGAGCCAAAAATTTTGAAAAAAGTACAGAAAACAGTTCTACATAATATACTTATTAGATTACAAGAAAACCTATAAGAAGTCTATGATCTTTAAATAACATGGTAAGTTTATCAAAATTGTGCGTAAAAACTTACATTTTCAGTTGGAATGTATGGAGGAACATGTTTTTCAACTACAATGTCAAGTTTGTTCTTGGGATAAATTCATCCCAACGACGGAACCCATTGTGCGTGGTCCGACATGCACTTACCCGGTTTTAATTCGTTATTTATTTTTGCGAAATTTTTAATCTGATATAGGTATAAATAAAACGAATTCCTACAGGAACAAATATTTAGAGAATCTTATTCATTTTAATTTCATAAAGGCTTCCGGAAAATGACAGGCACACACAGAGAAATACTGCTAAGTTATTTACTTATTGCAACAAAACAATTTGATGAAACAAACGGGTTCCGTAATAAGACCAATGTACTTATATTAATTTCCAGAATTTATTGATCCTGGATTTGTGCCCGGTTGGTGGCAATAGGCTCGCCCCCTATTACAAGGGATTTACCTAAACATAACTGGCGAAATGTAGGCGTAAAGCCAGGGAGATAAATTGATAAGCAAATTGACTATTAACTTAAATTGTCCGTATTATATTCACATCATGACATTCTTTGACAGTTGTAGAAAATGGCTATAACACGGCATATTGAAAGTAAGAAAGAAAATACATTTATTTAGCACAGACTAAAAGGCACTCAATATAATATACAGCAGATAAAAAAATAACACAAGTAAAAAGTGTAAAGTGCGATGTAAGAAATTAGCAGGAAAGTGTGACTCATGGCTGCGCCAAAAAGGTCCATGGGGCGCCGATTGCGCTAATTTTGAACGTTAATACCAAAACTAAACCACAACCAAAAACGTTACGTTAGACACATTTCGTATCGCGCTAATCATTTCAACGGAAACGATTTAGCTTTACTTTGGTAGTTACGTTGGAGGAACGATCGATCGAACTTTCAGTATTGGGTAACGTCAACGATTTTGTCGCCCAGAAAAAAAAACGCGATACCGTTTCTTACATCAGCTAAACCAAAACCAAAAACGTTCCGTTCGAACGGTAACGCTGGTAGCACATCTCCGCCGCGAAACCATAGCAGCGAAACCGCAGTAGTTAAATTGTACTGGTTCGCGTCATGTTTCGCTAGTCGCTTCCGATTCGAGTAGCGGAACATGACGCAAACCAGTACAATTTAACTACTGCGGTTTCGCTGTGATGGTTTCGCGGCGGATGTGTGATACTGGCGTAATTACGTTGAGAAGTCAAAGTCAAACCATTTATTTCAAATAGGCACATAAGAGGCACTTTTGAACGTCAAAATTTACAAAAAAAATAGAATTGATTCTAGTTGCCCCTTCCAAAAGGTAGTTTCGTATGCAGAAGAATGGGCAAGAAACTCCACCGGTACTCTTTTAAAAATGTTTTACAATATTTTGTTTGATTACATTAATTATATGATTATATGTGAAGACGATGCACCTAGAATAAAATTACTATACCATAATAGGTAAAACGAATTAAAAACTAAGCAATGAAAAATAACTTAATTATTAGATAGATACATGGTGTTCACATATTTACAAACATCATAAAAGTATGTTTTTCTAAAAAATAGAAAAAGAGAAAGAAGAGAAATAGCGCGATCGGCCCCCTGTTCAGCAAAAATGCCAGATAGCTAGTGCCTGACGCTGGTTTTCAACTGCACCTACCGCAGTGTCAGTTTGCTTAACAAATAATTTCACTGCCTAATCCCCAAGCCCAGTTCTTGAGGAAGCCTATAGGCTACTTTACATCACGCTATGCCCCTTAAAAGCCGAGCAAAAAGAATAACAGTCAGAAAGAACTCTAAACGAAAACGAAGTTGTAGCGCGGGCCGGCAATGCGATGTGACGGGATGTCTCGGGGGAACAAGAAATTTCACGCGGACGATGTCGCGGGCAGTAGCTAGTTTAACATCACGTCTGTGTTCCCCGAAGGGTTAGTCAGAGGTGCACCTATAAGTACACCCAACTTCCATTTCTAGTTTCTATAGCCCAGAATAGAACATCACTATTCTATTTCGATGAGTTGTGTGAACTGCATAGGCATCTGTTCCGGTTCCCTATCCATTTGCATAAAACTTTAAGACATAATATAACATCGCATACTTTTGTTTATCATAACTTTATTTACGCTTATCGAAAAAAAAAATTATACCAAAAAAAAACTATACCAAAAAAAAAATATACCAAAAAAAAAATATACCAAAAAAAAAAATACTTAAACAGTTTGTCACAATATTTTGATTAAAAATATTGTCCGTGGAGTTTCTTGCCCGTTCTTCTCCATAGGAACCTACTACGCTTCGGCATGGGCAACTAGCTTCATCTCTCTGACTGACCGACTCCTTGACAATTCAAAATTGCCTGTAATTGGTTTATTTGAAATAAATGCTTTGAGTTTAAGTTTGAGTTGAGCTACGAGTATGCCAAAAGAAGGGATCCCATCTATTCCACCGCCGACAAGGAAGCGACTAGCTTTCGACTATTTTCTTGCTCAAGAAACGTACAAATTGGTCTCGTGTCAGTAAAAGAGATGCATAATATTAATAGTTGTTTGCTGACTGTTTACACTGCCGGCGAGAACTCTCTTTCCACTTGTTTATCGCAACACCAAGATCTACCAAAAAAAATACTCGCCGAGCGACGGTCACTTGGCGGGCAGAACACTCGCTGAGAGACTCTCGCTACATACACATACGTGGGCGGTAATTCTACTCGTCGCACTTGCCGGCGAGAACTCTCGTTCCACTAGTTTGTCGCAGTGCCAAGACCTACCAAAGAAAATACTCGCCGAGCGCTGGTCGCTTGGCGGGCAGAATACTCGCTGAGAGACTCTCGCTAGGTTCATACGCATACCAGCAAGTGACTCAGTGTTCTACTCGTCGCACTCGTGCGCTCGCCAGCTTGTTTCTAGTTGGTAGCTCTTCTCGATATTCGCTCATCATAGGCGGTGGGACATTTGCCTGTGGCACAGTTTGCTGTTTGTTTAATTTTATCGTATTCGTAGCGCTACAAACAAAAAACGTGCAGAAAAAACAATTGTACTGCTATTACAAAAACTAAAAACTCGCGCCCTGATGGTAGCCATATATTTCTATGCATACACGTTACGATATACATACTTGTGCAAGTTTAGACTTGCACAAGTCTGAGTGGCACCGAATGGCTCGGATACTTCATAATTCATCCCACACACGTTAACGTAGGTATTCTTGTGCAAGTCCAATTTTTATGCAACTAGCTTTTGCTAGCGGCTTCGCTCGCATTAATTTAGAATGTTACAATCAATTCGGGTTGTACTCTGCTTGTTTGGCGTTTGGTGGGAAAACAACTCTTAACACACTATTCAAGTTTCTATAATAAATAATTCAATCATGATTCGAAAGACACGTGGCGCCATCTATTATCAAAAGAACGTTATTGTTGTTTTCCTCGGGAACAGTACTTTTTTTCGGGATGAAAGGTACCCTATGTCCGTTTCTGTACACCTGACAACATATATGCAAAATTTCAGGATGATCGGTTCAGTGGTGACGTGAACAGGTAACCAACAAACAAACTTACTTTCGCATTTATAGATATTATTAAAAAGTTAGGATAGGATATACAAGTCCTATAGGTCTTGAAAAGTGAGTTAAACATCAATATTCACACACATAACATCACGCCTGTAATGCTCAAAGGGATAGCCAGAAGGGTAAATTCTAAAAATCAAATAATCAGTAGGTACTAATCATCAATACTCGTATATGTGTCATAACTGGCTGTAACTCTTGATTGCGTTTACTTAGTTATTTTTATATTAATTTCAACTTGATACCTCAACCCGTTCCTGAGAAAAAGGGTTCTTACAAACGAACAACAAAGTGAACCTATAAGTATTCCTTTTTTTTCCTATTCACATACGGAACCCTAAAACAGGAATTCTCATTTCAAATATCAACCCTGAAATACAAATACAAATCGTGTATGTTGAATTTTGTTTCAATTCAAAGCTTTCTTTTTCTTTACTGTTTCGTTTGTCTGGTGGTAGCCAGAGCGACTTCTGAAACTGAGTTCCTGGTTTCATTCCCCAGGTCGGGTAAAGTGTTACTGAGTTTTTTCCAGTAGGAATTACTCAGTAGCAGTCCAGAGGGCCTAGACAAAGTAACATTCGATTGGCGATGACGCTAGTAGAAAAGCCAAAAAATGTATGGGGTTGACTTAAAAGCTATCGAAATGTCACGTGATCATAAGTCAACGAATAGAAATTGACTAGACAATGTTATCATCATTCTATTCCATGAAACGAATGATGATAACATTGGTGGAACTGATGGATCGACCCGTGTGGCTGTTTTTACTTAACCACGATTTCCTCCTCTTGGGAGAGGAGGAGCACGTTAAAGAAGAAAAGAAACAGAAGCTGGTGCAAGTGTGTGTTTGTGTGCTCTACAGATTCCCTGTAGGAATACTTAGATGACAGGCTTGGTGTTACGTTATGAAAGCTATCAAGGTATTATAGGTCCTATTTCAATCAGATGTCTTTTAATGTAAACTCAAATCTATTCTATGATATCCGCGGACTTATAATAACTCAAACTTTGGTCTTCGTTGTCAATTTTTCGTATAGAAATAAATAGCTAATGCCCGCGACCATTTTTAGGGTTCCGTACCCAAAGGGTAAAACGGGAACGCTATTACTAAGGCTCCGCCGTCTGTCTGTCACCAGGCTGTATCTCATGAACCGTGACAGTTGAAATTTTCACAGATGATGTATTTCTGTTGCCCCTATAGTAACAAATACTAAAAACCAGAATAACATAAATATGTAAGGAGGCAATACAACAAACGTGATTTTTTTGCCGTTTCTATACACAATGGTACGGAACCCTTCGTGCGCGAGTCAGACTCGCACTTGGCCGGTTTTTAATACAAATATCCTGGACGAAACGTAGCCAACGTCCTTCTCCAGGTTCCAGGCAAAGATATAAATATGTCTAGATAGACAGTCTAAGCTGTGAACTTGTCGAAAATTGCATCTAACTGTTGCCCGCAAAATACACGCACACTAGAATAACACAATGACGTGGCGCGAGTGTAAGACGTAGCTGTCACGCAAACCAGCATAAAGTTGGCCTGTTTGTTTTAGTTCTTCTGCAGCGCGACATTCTATCTAGACATATACATAATCAAAGGTTCCAGGGGTCTACTCCGAACATAAATACGAAGTATCGGCCGAATGTTCGGCCGTTGCTTGCGTCAAAGAGATAAGCCAAAGTAAAAAATGTGACTTTAAGTCACAAAAGGAAACTATGGAAGTTATAAAACGGCGGAACATTCGGGCGATACTTCGGATTAACGTTTCGGAGTAGACCCCAAGGCTACCTATTCTCAAATTTTATATCGCTCAGTGGTTTAGGCGTGAAAAGTTAAAAGATAGATAGATATCTTACTTTTGTTTAAAATATAAGTACTTAAGAGGAGGCAGTCTATATCAAATTTCGAACGCAAGCTCCGCCCTCGCTCCCCGCCACTCTGTTATGTGCTAAACGCTAGCTAATACAGTAATAAAGTTGAATATCGCGTGCGCTCTTTTATCGTGTTTGAACACGAAACTAAATTGCGTAAGTCTCAATTCTTATTTTGTTTTGTAGAATAATAATTGATCTAGAGGAAAAATACCTTGTGTCGGGATAATAAACTATATTTTCTTGCTGTGAATATTTATTTTAGACATAAAAGCTAAACAATCTTGTTTGTTTTTTTTTTAATTATCCTTAAAAAAGACATGATTCTCGAATAAAAAAATATTGAAAGAAAATATTACAATTACGTGACTGTCTTCAACATGGAAAGAAAAAGATCCAATAAATCATATAATAAAGTTTCATTTTGCTTGTATGTGTGACTGTTTCAGAATATTCATGCAAATTAACATAAAAATAAGGAGCCTCCTCTTAAGGATTAAGTTAAGCAAAAATTTTGATTCCGTACCTTAAATAGAATATAACAGTGTTTACTGTATACCTAAGTAAAAATAAAGTTCCTACCCGCGGTCGAATTTCCTAATTATCTGGTTCTTTACTTACTAACAATAATCTTCCATGTTTACAGCAAAATGATTAAAATTAATGTTTTACTTAGATGTTTACTTATTCTTCTTTCGTGTACACATGAGCACCAATAATTAATGAATTACTTAGACACATATAACATTTTGTAAAGCCGTGGGTGGCAAAAATCATACACAATAATTAGAAAAGTTCATTTTTAACACACTTGCTCGAAGAATGGCTTTATTGCACCATTTTTAGGTTCATAATGATTGAGCACATGTGCTTTTTACTTTGCATTCCCGCACTAGTGCATCACAGATAACTTTTCACTAACCAGAGATGTGCGATTTTTTTTTAAATATCGGCATGAACCTTAATGCTTCTTTAAGTCTAAAAATTTTGTGAATAAATAAACTGTGCAAATAAATGCATTAGGATAAAAAAACGTGTGCGGTCGGGGATCCCCCGTCAGGAACGAAGTTCTTTCTCACATAATTAAGATCTAAAATGGCTAATTCATAACATTTTAGCAAACCCTAGATCGGCGATTGCGAAGAGGTTGTGTGGCCTGGTGAAGATGATGCCTAGTCACTGATTCAGTTTCAAATACAGTATATATCGTTATAGTTTTAGTTATTTTAATTAAAGTTAAATAGTGATAAGGTACGATGGGGTTGGCATATCCGTATGGATAAAAACCCCCTTTAATTAATAAAGAGAAAAAAAAAAAAAAATCTAAAGTAAAACTAAAACCTTTTACACTTGAAAGTTAAGTTTCTGTTGGTTCGCTTAAGCTGTTTTACGCACCCACAGACAAGTTTTTAATACAGGGCCATCTAGTAAAAGTTTTTAGAAGCTCTCATAAAGTTATCACCTTCTAAAATCATATACTAGATGGCTCTGTATTAAAAACGTGTATTCAATTCACACTTTCTCTCTCTCTCTTCTAATATATATGTATAATAGAAAGAAACAGAGAGATAGAGAATGTCGCAAAACGCTTTTTCCTTACGTGACGATTTCTACTAGTCAACTTCTACCGCAAGCCGCGTTAAAGAACTTCGTTCCAATAAACATTACATTTAATCAATTTGCTTATAATCCTCATTGCACTACAATACAACTAAATATACTATTTTCTTTCACGAATCGGATACTATGGTTTTCATTGGACAAGTTAGTCAGAATGAGCACCTACGGACTACCTAATGCAAGTGACCAAATCAACAACGTATCAAGTTCGATTTTTTTAAATATTAAATACTTTATTAAATTGCCGACACGGTTGGCGCAGTTGTTAAGCGATGGACTGCTGCGCTGCGTATCGCGGGCTCGATTCCTGCACGGAACAAATATTTCTATGACCTACAAGTAGTTATTCCGGGTCTGGCTGTTTGTGTATGTGAGTTTAAATGTTTATAAACGCACACACGATACAGGAAAAATTCGTAGTGTGGGGAAACGTTTAAAAAAGAATTGTTACGTTATGTTAAATGGTTATAGCTATGCCTTCTTTAAGTTCAACTTCTAACTTTGGATTATCAAATTACCGACGTAAAATTACCTATTATCTATAATACGTTTTGCGCACACCGGTAGCTGCGTGAGCTTCGTCTGCCAAAAACTTATACGTCAAAATCTTGCAATTAGTGTGTTCCGAATATCTTGTATCTAAGCGCTCGTGATCGGAGAGGATTAAAAGAGAGGCGTGAACTCACGTTATCTCTCTCACCAGCCTGACATCTTAATCGCTGCCACTGTGCACGTCGGTTAGGCAAGGGTGATGCGACAATATTCGTATAAGGAGAGGCCGGTTCATTTGAGCGGAGGAGAGTAATAAACACGCAGAGCAGAAGTGTGTAGAAAAGAGCGGCTTATGGTCCCTGCAGTGGGACCATACAGGTACGCTTACCATCAGTCTGGACATGTTTAGCCACCCGTCCGGACTTTATCCGGCTTTGTTGTTTGTCCGGACTTTTCGACTTAAGGGGCTATTAAATTATTATTATTATAAAAAAAATATTTTTTTGAAGTGTAAACTTCTTTAGGCGCGTTGAGCGATTTTTGGTAGGGTAAAAACTTATGGGTTCTCGTCACCGACATGCTAACCGCGACATACTAATGGGACGTGTTGCGCCAGACTGGCGACGCGCAGCGACCTGTGTACATGTATACGCATATACATCGTGGAGACGACAATATTAAAATAAATTCAACTGCGTATAGCGTCTGCACGCGAAAATTCAATCAAATATCTCCAATAGTTTAATCCCATAGTCAGCACACCACTGCTATTTAGTGTGTTTGAATAAATCACTTTTTAATTTTGATACTAGAATTTATTAAAACAAAAAAAACATTTATTTAGGTCCTTGACCCATATTAAATACAAAAAACAATACACAATTATGTCAGTATATTATGCATTTGATCGTTCCAAATACTCTTATGCATTAGTATTGCCAGTGATTTCATTTGTCGTATTGTTGTCTCCACGCTGTATATATATTATTCCAAAGTTTTAAGTTTTCACTTCTGTCGGCAGTCCTGCCTTTTTTATGAATACTGAAAAAAAAGATTAATAAGTGAAATGTCCGGACTTTTTTACAAATGCCCGATTTTTTCTCAGGACTTTCAAATTTCAAAATGGTAACCCTACATACAGGTGAGATAGATACGGTACACAGAGCACCGAATCACCGCGCCGCCGCGTGCCGCCGCCAACGACTAGAAGTACTAATACAATTCATGGCGCCGGAAGTGCGTTGAGCGCACAATTTCTGTCACGCCTTCAAAGCCGTCAGTTTCTATACGTAATTGAACGGTTGAAAATCTAAAGGGTCTATGTGCTAAAAATCACATTTTCAATATTTTTACGAAAATACACTCTAATTGCCGCCTAACAAAATCCAAATGGGTCCAAGTGCCCATTTCTATATTTTTTTTACACACACTGGATTTAAGTAGGCTTGCGGGCCAGTGTATTTGCGCTTCGCTTTTTTTTTATACCCGTAAACAATACAATTTGAACTTAGACCCTTTAGATTTTCAACCCTTCAATTGATGTTGTTGCACAGATTACCAGATAAATCATTCCATGTATTTACGCGCGCTAACTACCTACCGGACGCTGGGTTGCACGCGACCCATTTCTCAGTGGGTTGCCGACAGCCGCTAGGAGTACGCGGCCCCGCTTCAGCGCGCAGCTACAAAGCAAAAATCACTTTACGCTTATAAAGTTAGGTACATTTTCGTTCGCAGCGTCTAGTGACTCGAAGTTGTAGGTATTGAAAATTTCTTATGGAGTGATTTATCTGGTAATCAGTAGTTTTGTAGTGCTTGTAAATGGTGACACGCTTGGTTTGTCTGGAAAGTGTTGATCATGCCGCCTCTGCCGCGGTTGCCGAGGATTCTCCGGGCTCGGTGAGATAGATGGATAAATGTCTAGTTTCTTCTACAACTAAGTACGAGTACTTAGTTGTGTGTTGTAATAAAAAGCCACTTAATTACTCTTCAGACGCCCATTGAACTGCGACTTCAAATGAAACATCATCTTGTGCCTAACATTGTATACAAACACATACTGTTTATCTTGGCTGTAGATGTGCAGCCGACATTACTCGCATAGTAAACACATCCGATGACTTTGTTTTGGAGCTGAGTCTGCAGCAAATCAATTCTAGATTTTTCCGACGGCGACTTCTAAAAAGGAGGAGGTTATAATTATGATCGCCTGTATTTATTTTTTATGATGTTCACCGATTTCTTTGCCAATATGGGACCTATTTTGTAAATTCTTTTTTTGTTTGAAAGGGCTCTCGAGGTGGGCTCATTGTCACCAAGTTGACGGCACGGTTGACGCAGTGGTTAAGCGATTGACTGCTGTGCTGCGTGTCGCGGGTTCGATTCCCGCACGGAACAAATATTTGTATGACCTACAAGTAGTTGTTCGGGGTCTGGCTGTATGTGTATGTGAGTTTAAATGTTTGTAAACGCACCCACGATACAGGAGGAATTCCTAGTGTGGCGCAACGTTTTTTTAAAAAAAAAAAAGAAAAAAAGCTGACTAATGATCCCATGGAAATCGAGGGAAGTCCTCAAATTATATAGGACACCTATAGTATTTGGGTATTTTTTATAGTAACGCATGCATTTGCACTCAAAAAGCACCATTTGGGGAAGTGGAACTGATGATAAAGTCCACAGATGGCCACCGGGCTACTTAATAATAAGTATTTCTTGGGTTGCGAATCGATTAGGCACTTTAATATGGTTGCTAAGCAATTTATTCTCGTCACAATGCATATGGTGAAGTCACCATCAGCTCGAGTTCCCCTGGTTCTTACCAGGAGAACATGCATATGCTTCCTCAATTTATGATATTTGCTAGTGTTTACCAAAAGCAGTAGGCACTATAATGGTAATATTCCGGTAGGCGCCCTTTCATTTCTGTACCAAAGGGCAGTTTCCTTTCCATTCCTGGGAACCGTTGCAATATTTATCGCTCGATATTAAATTCTTAAAAAAAGACGAGGAGACATGCCTAACCATAATTATTCTGATCAAATAAGAAAGAAAAAATAACATAGGTTTCAATAACAGATAAAATTCAAAATAAATACGTAGGTAAGTAGGTACCTAGGTGCTCGCGTCAGTTTCAGGTTTTACGATATCTTTATGAGCAGGGAACATATTTTACGAGATATCGAATTATTGACTGAGGTTTTGGATTTCTACTTTTGTGGATACCTTCTATACATTGCTATTGTGTAACAGCAGTGATAGCCAAGTGGTGTAACCGTCGGAATGCCAAGTCGTAGGTCTCGTGTTCGAACCCAAGACACGCACTTCTGACTTTTCGGATTCATGTGCGTATTGTATGTATAATTATCACTTGCTCAAAAAACGGTGAAGGAAAACATCCAACATTAAATGTGCCCTGGCGGCTGAGAGTATGTCATACTCACTCAGATGTCTCGCTGATGGTAGCGCGTGTGCTGGATCAGGTCCCTTCAAAATGGTTGAGCTGAATGGTGCTGATCCATGTGTCATGTTCGAGAACGGGCGCTGTCAGTTGGGACTGGTCATCTCTTAGCTGCCACGGCTTATTTTAATTATTTTAGTTTTGAATTGTTTAAATCTTTTTATCACGGACGCTTCTGACGTTTTGCATCGTTCTCACGTGTATAATTTCAATATGAATGATGTAACCAATCTCTTGTCTCAATATTTTAATTTAAAAGAGTGTCCGTGGAGTTTCTTGCCCGTTCTTCTCCCTAAGTACCTACTACTCTTTGGAATGGGCAACTAGCGTCATATTTCTAACTGACAGACTTCTTGACAATTCAAAAGTGCCTGTAAATGGTTTAATTGAAATAAATGCTTTGAGTTTGAGTTTGCATCAAAAAATCAACAAAATTTTAGTAGCGTACCTCCCTTAGACGTAAAGTGGGGATTATATTTTTTTCGTCGACCGAATGTATCGGAGAACAATACATGTTTTTCAACTACAATGTTAAGTTTGTTCTTGGCATAAATTCATCCCAACTGCGGAACCCTTCATTGTGCGTGGTCCAACATGCTTTGGCCGGTTTGTTTTACTTTCCTATCATCGCTGATAAAATGTCACTTCGTCTGGGCCTGCAGGCCTTTATCCAACGTCTTCCTCTCACATTCACAAATCTCTCCTAACAGACCAGAATATAAAGCAATAGGGCTCTATATCTCACAATGCCCACCTCTAAAAGAATACTCGATTCCAAAAACACTTATATAGAAACAGTCGTAGAACAACATTGATTAAACCCATCTCTGTAACGTTTATAACAAAGTAAAACGGATAACACCTGAGATAGTAGTTGATTGAATGAAAACAAACTAAACGTATTAACTAGGAGCGTGGGACATCAAATTCGACCCTTGTTAAGGACTGTCTACAGTTTTAGGTTGGTGTTTTTCTTTGTTTAAGGCGAAAGCGTCAGGGTAGGCCGCAAATTCTAATTTGCTTACGTTTTTTGCAATTTACAGGTCAGCATCATGTTGTATGTTGATTTAAATATGATTCGCGGCCGTATCAAATATTTATTTATATAGAATTATACTCTTAAAGATCAATAAAACTCCCTAAGTTCCTATTTATAATCCTATTAAATGACTGTTTCACGAAATCATGACATTTGAGGCCAATTCTAACTTTAGGAGTTGTATTACTGATTGTAATGATTATAATTTAGTAAAACCATATTAGTTACGATCGCGAATAACTGATCTGTAAATTGAAAAAAAAAATCGAAAAAAAAAAAATCGAAAATCGAAAAAATCTAAATCTAAATAAAAATCGTGGGCTACCATAGCGCATCCCCCTTATGCTCTTTTGTTCTCACTACCTACTATATCACCGCCACGTTGGTCGAGTGGTCGCAAGCACTACTGCTGAGCGCGAGGATCCTGGGATCGATACCCAGGTCGGTCAAAGTGTTATTAGGTTTGTCCATCAGGAATTTCTCAGTAGCAGCCCGGAGTCTGGATTTGGCCCATCATTCATCATCATTTCAGCCGAAAAACGTCCACTGCTGGACATAAACTCCCCAACGTTTGGGGAGGAGGGGTTTGCTTGCCATAATCGCCACGTTTGGCAAGCGGGTTGGCGATCGCAGTATGGTGTTAAAATGCATAGAGAACGCTGCTGCCCATTCTCTAGTAAGTCTCTTAGTCGCCTTTTACGACACCCACGGGAACAATTAGGGTGGTGCTATTCTTTACGTCCGGCACCACACTGCACATTTGGCACGATTTGTGCCCGGTTGATTGCAATAGGCTCACCCCCTATTACATGGGACTCGGCGAAATGTAGGTGTACTGAGGTAGGACACCTCTGCCTAATCCAAGTTATAAACTATCTGTGTGCAAAATTTGATCCACATCCGTTCAGCCGGTTTTCCGCCAATCCGGAACATACAACAATAAAAAAAACGACAAGAAATCTAAAAACTAAATTTTCGGCATCAGACTCGTTTACCACACCTCGTAGTAAGTATTTTTTTTTAAAATATTCAATGTACAGTTTTGACTTCATTACTATTTTATTAACTTAAATAGAAGTATTTATAGAGATTTGAAATACGAAATATAAAGTTTACTAATATAACACAATATCTGTATAATTTTTATTTTTCACGATAACACAGTGGTTCCATAATTGTATGTAGAAATCAATGTTTTTGGACGTTTCTGCTTATATAGACAGCTGCCTTATCGTATCGTATCGTATCTTGTTATTTTTATTGTGCGATGTGTATTTTTGCCGTTTCTTAGAATTCTGTCATGATCGATCTATACGAATATGTGAATACGTCGAAATGTTTTTACAATACCCACACTCAAATAAGCAGACCATAAAACATTTTTTTGGTTGCCCTAAGTAAACTGATGAATTCTTAAAATGAAAACATAAGTTTATTCTAAAATCTTAGTAAAACTTAAAAATTGGAAGTGTGATCCGTCCCTAACACTAGTTTCTTTATTTTTAATTCATTCCCTTCGACAAGCAACCCATATGTTTCAAGTTCTACGTCTTCGTCCTTCACACTATCTATTTGGCGGGGAAAGCAGCCTTTAAGGTCATCTAAGACTGGACCAATAAAATTGAATCCATTCGAATAAGTAGTTACTGATGACATACATCTATGTAGGATCTACGAAAGATTTTCTATATTCAAAATGGCTGCTCAAAGTTTCTATAGGCGCTAACCACCTTGTTTACGTTTCTTGACTCCCTCTTCCCCTAGTTATCTAGCCCCCCACTTTCACTACATTTGCGCCAACCATAATAAAAATCTGCGTTCATCTCACAATCGTCTTCTTCAATGTCCCATTCACCGCACTGACTTCATTCACTCTTCTTTCTTCGTTCAGTCTATCTCTCTGGGGAATGCGCTCCCCCAGGAAATCAGGATGGCAACCAATCGATTGTCCTTTAGAGTTAACGTACGCGAGCACATTCGCAAGAAGCTGGCAGTATCATCACAACGGTAATTTTTTCTCATTGTTTGTCTTATTTGTTTTAGTATATTTATTTGTGCGTAGATTTATGTATCAATCAACTCAGCCTATCGATTTATATATAATTAGGTGTATATAATATTATATTTATAGTTTTTAATAGGTACGAGTATATGTATATCTTTATATTTAAATAATATTTATACCTCAATTCTCGCTATTGTATCTACCACTGTGTCTCTGCATCACCCAAAGGTTGACTGGTAGAAAATACTAGTGGTATTAAGTCTGCCTCTGTACATTTGTGTGTTTACAGTATTAAATAAATAAATACATAAACTCACGCTCTCTTCCCATGGGGATAGGCAGAAACTACAGAAAGCCACCTGCTAGGTTCCTTCTATTTTAGATTTATTTGATCCGATTTGGATCCAAATAACCCTTTAGTATTGTTATAGGTGGAACCTAAGTATTATCTTCTTGCTAATCATATTTTGACTCGCACAGAACAGGGAAGCTTGGCACAAAAGTGTCAGCAGGGCAAAGAGTACGGCCATACTTAACAGTCGGTCCAACAAGGCTGCCAGTGATGATGGTGATGATGAATCATATTTCATATGAAATGCGGCATCATAATGTTGATTGTTCTCAAACTTCTATCATAACATTACATTACGCCTTGTTTCCCCGAAGGGTTAGGCAGAGGAGTACCTGTAGTACACCCACATTTCGCCAGTTATGTTTAAGTCCCATGTAATAGGGAACGAGCCTATTGCCATCAACCGGGCACAAATCCAGACTCCGGGCTGCTAATATTATAAATGTAAAAGTGAATTTGTTTGGTCCTTTGTTACGCTTTCAAGCTAGAACGGCTGAACGGGTTACGGACAGCCACAGGTAGACCATGACCTGGAGAAGGATAGGCTACTTTTCGGTTTAGAACGGGTTAGTTGTTAGGTTTGAGGTTACTTAGTTGTTAGTTTTGAGGTTAGTTGTTAGTTTTGAGGTTAGTTGTTAGTTTTCAGGTTAGTTGTTAGTTTTGAGGTAAGTTGTTAGTTTTGAGGTTAGTTGTTAGCTTTGAGGTTAGTTGTTAGTTTGAGGTTAGTTGTTAGCTTTGAGGTTAGTTGTTAGTTTGAGGTTAGTTGTTAGAAGGCTAATCTTATAAACTAAGTAAGTCTGGTGTTACATCCATAACTCACGCACATGTGTGAGTACTGTGAACTTACTTTAAAGCTACCATTTACTGGGTACGTCTTTCATTGACTTGAATGTGCCCTGGCGGCAGAGAGTATGTCATGCTCACTGTAATGTCTCATTTAGTTCCCTTCAAAATGGTTGACCTGAAGGGTGCTAATCCATGCGTTATGTTCGTGAACGGGCGCCACGGACTTTTTGCAACGTTCTCACATGTATAATTTCAACATAAATGATGTAACCAATATTTTGTAACCATGTGTCAATTTAAAAGAGTGTCCGTGGAGTTTCTTGCCCGTTCTTCTCCATAGGTACCTACTAAGCTTTGGAATGGGCAACTAGCTTCATAGTTATGACTGACCGACCCGTTGACAATTCAAATGTGGCTGTAATTAGTTTATTTGAAATAAATGCTATGAGTTGAGTTTGAGTTTAACATCAAAGTTTGATTAGTATCCGTGCCAATAATAAATATTCTCTCAGCCCCTCATTCAGAATTCTTCAGTTTCTGAAACAATTGCTTCATCATATATTGACAGTACATAACACTTTCGTATTGTAATCAGTAATGGGTTACAAGGGCTCTACAAATATATAATTAGGCGTAAGTAAATAATGTTTCAGAAGATGCTGTAGGTATGTATCGTGTGAGAATGACTAAACCTCACACTCTGACTTATTACTTGTTATTTTTTTATGAAAATCGTCTACTTGTGCAATGTTTGTAAATATGTGAGCAGGGATCCCTTCTTTTCGCATAATGTTATTTTTACTAATATATTTTGGCATAACTGTTTTGGTATTAATTGTTTTTGGTATAATAATTTTTTGGCATAATATTAATTCGCATAATGTTACTTGGCGTAATGACTATTAGCATATTAGTAACATAACATCACGCCTGTATTCCCCGAAGGGTAAGGCAGAGATGTACCTATAGTACACCCATGTTTCGCCAGTTATGTTTAAGTCCCATGTAATAGGGGGCGAGCCTATTGCCATCAACCGGACACAAATCCAGACTCCGGGCTGCTACTGAGAAATTCCTGGTGGAAAAGCCCAATAACACTTTGCCCGCCCTGGGAATCGAACCCAGGACCTCGTGCTCGGCAGTAGCGCTTGCGACCACTAGACCAACGAGGCAGTGGTATAATTTTTTGTTGGTATAATAATTTTTTGCCATAATTATTTTTGGCATAATATTAATTCGCATAATGTTACTTGGCGTAATGACTATTAGCATAATAGTGTTAAGGCATAAAAATGTATGGGAATAAAGGAAACCAATTTTAAGTAGGTTAAGGTGCGGCGGGGTGGCCCTTGGGGGGTGTGTAAGGTTTGAAATAATAACAAAAGTTCTAATGATGATATGACCTATCCTATTTTAAATGGAGTGACTGACTATCTGACCTCCACAACCAATAACTTGGTATCATGATACCCCTTGGTAAGACTGGTTGTCAGACTGACTAATATCTACGTTTAACCTTATCGAAACTCATGAATAGAACGAAGCGGAAGAATCACCACTTTTCTAACATCACAATACAGGAAAACAAATTACAAGTGCGCATTTTTTTTTTGTGGCTCGGTATCAGTAAAAGGGCACATTTCCATTTTTATTTTTTTATTTTTTCTGACTTTAAATACTAATAAAATACCTAAAAACCTACAAATCACAAATCTCTCTGTTTAGGCGCGTTCCGCTACACCGCGCTCACGCGCCGGCTGGCAAGTCACCATAAAAGTAGTTCCAAAGTAAACATTTTCATTAACGATAACTTTATTTTTTTGTACAAAGACATTTCAATATAAAAAATATATGTGTTTAATAAAACTCGTTTAATTTGTCAAAACTTGCGCATTGGTTATTTTTTTTATCCTGTATAGACAAGAGACAGCCCCCGACAAACCTAAACTTTTGAACAGGAGCAGACGTCAAATCTGGTTTCAGTACCTACCTAATATTTACAACCCTATTCTAAGCCCACTCATCTTGTAGGTCGACACAGCAAGTTTAATAAAAACGTAGCGTGTTCAGCCTGTCAATATGCCCTCTTTGTCTGCCATTGAAATGAAGGCTTAATGCCAATGTTATAGCTGGAAACTTTCTATTAAACTGTTCTGCTGCGCTTCCGAGCTGCCCATAGTTTTTCTCGTTGCTTTTTCCAGTTCCTAATGCCTGTTTTGTGTGGGAAGAAGCATGGGGTTGTGCATGTTTTATTATGGTTTTGTGGAGGTAAAGACAGTATTTGACTTTATAAGATACTGGGTGTAAGGCTACGGTTTCCTAAAAGAGTCATAGTATAACGGCCGTCATGAAAATCTGTGATTTTCACCAGTATTTGTTAAGGGGGGTACGCTAAGGTAGCCCGCGAAATTCAACAACTGAGAGGGAGAGAGTTAGTTGTATTGCTGATTCTAATGACAATAATTCTGTAAAGCAATATTTGTTACGTCCGCGAATCATATTAAGACCAACATACAATCTGTTACTGACCTTCAAATTGCAAAAAACGTAAGAAAATTTAAATTTCGCTGAGTCGGGTAATCGCCCGCGCCGTTGACCATTGCCATACAAATGCGCGCCGCGCTCACCCTCATGACTATTCGGTTTCCTATGGAATATTTATTTTTAGTAACGAAAATATGAATATTTTAAAACGATCACATAGGTACTTTTAGAATTCTAGATAATAAAATAGTCTGTTCATAAAAAAAACTGTTCAAGAGCGAGTCGGACTCGCGCACCGAGGGTTCCGTACGTATTATATTATGATGTTGATGATTTCTGAAAAACTGTGCTATTTAGAGACATCCTTTTATTTTCCCTGTAATCTTTACATAAACTTCTATCACATAGAATAATTTCAGATTTTTATCTATGCAAACTTTGGAGATAAGTAATCTAACTTCTATCACATAGAATAATTTCAGATTTTTATCTATGCAAACTTTGGAGATGGGAGGAGGGGGGAACGGGTTTTTTTTTACATTTTTCATCAAAAGTCGAAAACTATGATGCCTAAAAAAAATGTTTGAGAATGAGCAAACAGCGCTCTTTCATATGATACCCCACATGCCCTAATAGACTCCATTCGAATTTTTAAGACCTTTCAGGCCCTGTTGCAAAAAAGATATATTTTTAAATTTCTTTCTTATTTGCAAAATAGTTGGGTAAACGTCATCTAAAACTATTTCAAATGTCAAGTTGATAGCATTAGTAGTTCTTGTGATCCAGCTGTGACAGACAGACAGACAGATTTAGCCTCACCATAAGGGTTCCTTTTTACCATCCTAAAAACATGAAAATATGTTAATTAGTTTGAAAGTAATATCGTTTTTTATCCTTTGGGTATACATTACTTCCTAAATTTGGTTCATAAAGTATTTTACTACAATACTTAAATATTCACTTTATAAAGAATCGATCAGAATCAGGCGTACAAATATACCTATTTAATTAACGCTGTCGATTTTTTTTTTCTAGTTTGGTTTCGCGTAGGTTAATTTCGCGGACTGCCTTAGCCTATCCCCCTTAGGGAGGATCCGCAGTCGTAGCCCGCGAAATTTAAATTTTCTTACGTTTTTTAAGAATTTTCAGGTCAGTGTCAGGTTGTATCTTGATCAAAATATGATTCGCGACCATAACAAATATGTATTTACAGAATTATTATCATTAAAATCATTAATACATCGTTCTAAGTTAGATTTGTTCCATAAGAACTTTTCCATAAGAGATTTGTTCTTATGGAACAAATCTAACTAAGAGAGATCATGTATTAATGATTCTATTTATTTATTTGTTAACATAGGTAAAGAAATACAGATCTTATGTTTGATGAATAGAGCGCTATGTTATGCCAGGAGGCGTACAAATATGGTGTGCAAATCTAGCTGAGAATTACAAGTTACTAAAAATATTGGAAAATCATGCATAATTATGGTATCATATTAGAAAATAAATTGAACAATCACAAAATATTATTAATTCTAATGATTGATTGATTGATTCAAAAGTGCCTGTATTTGTTTTATCTATCTATATAAATAAAAAGACAAGTCCTGACTGACTGATTGACTGACTCATCAACGCCCAGCGTAAACCCTTGGACGTAGAAAGCTTAAATTTTGTACAGAGCTTCCCTTTATAATGTAGACAAGGAATAAGAGAGGATTTTTGGGAATTCCACCCCTAAAGGGGTAAAATAGGGGATGGAAGTTTATATGAAAGTCCGTCAGTTTTGAAGTTAGGATCTTCAAATTTTGTGTTTAGGCTGACAATTGAAAATTAATATATACGTGTTTCAGTGTTTTTGATAATTCTACCCCTGAAGGGTTAAAAAGAGGGATGAAGTTGTGTATGGAAAATCCTTCATTTTAGAATGTAAAAATCACAAAATTTATTATCTAGGCTTATGGAAGCTAACGCAACGGGGTTGTTAGAATTTCTACACTTAAGGGGTGAAAAGGGGGATGACATTTTGTTTTTAATTAAAGTTCTTTATTTTTTAAGTTAAAATTACTAATAGTTCGGCTTATGGTTTGTATTATTTTTAATTTCAACCCACAAGGGGGTGAAAAGGAGGATAAAGTTTTGTATTGAAGTTGTGCATTCGCAAAATTTTGTATTCAAGTAAAAATATTAAAGTTGATACACTTGAAACTTGGCACGAATACTTACCTAAGTAAATTTAGTTTTCCATTTTTAGTTTTTTTAAAGTTCCCCCGAAGGGGGATTGGGGGATGTCAAAGTTTGTACAGAAGAATTTTAACTTGCAGTCCGATTAACTCGAAACTCAGTATTTATACTTAAAACCAAAAATATAGAATAACGTGTATCAGGGTCTGTCTAACGGGGTGAAAAAGGGTAGTCAAAAAGGAAACCATGACTGACTGGTAACACACAGCTCAAACCACTGAACGGATTGGGTTGAAATTTGGCACATAGATACTTATTATGACGTAGTCATCCGCTAAGAAAATTCGACCTTTAAGGGGGTGAAAGGGGGGATTTTGTTTGTATGAAAAATCTTATTCCTTGAGTTAATAAACCTGAAACTTGGCACGAATACTTACCGAAGTAAATTATAAAGTGGTCATTTTTGTTTTTTAATCTACCCCCTAAATTTTTGATTTGATTGGGGGATGTCAAAGTTTGTATAGAAGAATTTTAACGCGAGGTCCGATTAACTGGAAACTCAGTATTTATACTTAAAATCAAAAATAAAGAATAAAATGTATCAGCTTTTTTTTGAATCTTTCCCTAACGGGATGAAAAGGGGTTGTCAATTTTACAAGGGAGGACTTTACTGCGTGGCTTGATTAACTTGAAAATTGGTATTAATACTTAGCAACAAAAATTAAGAATAACATGCATCAGAGTTTTTCGAAAATTGACCCCTGACGGGGTGAAAAGGGGTATTCAATTTGACAAGGGAGGATTTTACTGCGTGGCTTGATTAACTCTAAATTATGACGTAGGCATCTGCTAAGAAGGGGTTTTTGAGAATTTGACCTTTAAAGGGGTGAAAAGGGGGATTTCGTTTGTATGAAAAATCTTATTCCTTGAGTTAATAAATCTGAAACTTGGCACGAATACTAACCTAAGTAAATTATAAAGTTAGTATTTTTTTGTTTTTTTATAAAGTTTGTATGGAAGAGTTTTAACGCGCGGTCCGATTTACTCGAAACTCTATATTTTATATAATTATACCTAATGCTCACAGAATATAAAGCCTTACATGTTTTTGGGTGTATTCAAATGTAACCCTTACGGGGCAAAAGGGGGTTTTTAAGTTTTAGGGAAAGATTTGACTGTGCGTCTTGATAAACTCCAAAGTAATTGAATAACACATGATTGAATATTTTTCAAAAATAAACTCTTTTTGGGGTGAAAAGAGGGACACAGTTTATATCAAAATTATGTTTCCTTTGATCATTAAACTTGAAAATTGACCCATATATTTTCTTAATAAATAAAACGACCAAAAATATACATTTTCGAAAACAACCTTTTAAAGGGGTTGTTGAATTTTGTGGGGGAAAATAATTGTATGGAAAGATATATCGCGCAGTTCGATTAACTTGAAACTCGGCATTTATATTTAAGATCGGAAATAAAGGAAAAGGTGTATTAGGGTTGTCAAAAAATCTACCCCTGACGGGGTGGAAAGGGCTAGTCAATTTTAAAGGGGATGATTTTATGTTTCGGATTGGCGCAAAAATGGCTGAACGGATTTAGATGTAGTTTATAATCTGTAACATTTTTCCAACATTCACGCGGGCGAAGCCGCGGGCAAAAGCTAGTTTTAAATAAATGCTATGAGTTTGAGTCTGACGACGGCTGACATGAACTCTTAACTAAGTATCTTAATTGTTACACGAGCAACAAGTATTTTCATTGTATTTGTTGGTTTATTGCGTGTGTTAGCTAACATAATATGGCAAATCATTTAATTTAATATTCTATGTCTCGTAATGTTAATTACTTTGCATGCATACTATTGTATAGAATCAATTATTTCTAACTGAACAGACAGCTGTGCTGTTGGGCAGTTTGTTACACCACTTCTTGTTCCCAGCTAAAGTACTATGGAAGTGGTGAAGGGCGAACAGTTTGGGGACTGTCTTATGTTATTTTGGGGGAGTCGCCTTATGTAATTTTGACGTTCGAAAAGTGCTGATTCTCAAGCCTAATTTGAATAAATGACTTTTGATATTGTTTTTTTTATCTCCAATTTAGTCCCACAAGGACAGGAAATCAACTCTCTTAATGACGTATCTAAATCACGTCTAAAACATAACAACACACTAAAACTAACATCAACTGTACCCCGTACGTTTGTCACCCCATTCGGAGCATGTTAAACTAAATTGTCCGTACTAACACCCCATATAGCCCCATATACAGAGTACCGTATGATGGAGAATGTCATTTGGATGTAATTCGTATGGTAATGTTATAACTAAAGTGTTTGTTACAGGGACGAGCGATTTGAAGGCATGGTGAGTGATTTTGATTTGTGTTTGCAATGTCAGTTGTAGAAGCTGAAAAATAAAGGACCTAATGGTTATTATATTGAGATCATACGGGCGTTCAAGCGAAAAGGTTCCTGTTCCCGGCATTTAGTTTCCGAGATATTACTACGCAGATTTGTAAGTTTAGTGAAAAAATTGTATTTCGCGATTTTATTTGATTATTAATTAATGCTCAATTATCTTCAACTTCATAAAGGTTTTCTCAAATCAAGCTAGAGTTTCAACTTCAAATGCCTGATAAAAAAAATGTGCCCGTTTTTAGGGTTCCGTACCCAAAGGGTAAAACGGGAACCCTATTACTTAGGCTCCGCCGTCTGTCTGTCTGTCTGTCTGTCCGTCTGTCACCAGGCTGTATCTCATGATGCGTGATAGCTAGAGAGTTTAAATTTTCACAGATGATGTATTTCTATTGCCGCTATAGCAACAAATACTAAAAACCAAAACAACATAAATATTTAAGGGGGTTCCCATACAACAAACGTGATTTTTTTGCCGTTTTTATAGATAATGGTACGGAACCTTTGGTGCGCGAGTCCGACTCGCACTTGGCCGGTTTTTAAATATTGTTTTAATCCTTATTATCAATTGACTATTCTAGATCTTCGATCTCGTCTTGCCGAGTCCAATCCACATCAAAGGGTCGGTTCTCGAAGTTGTGAAGGAGTATGTCTACCTAGGGCACGTTTTCCAGCTTAGTAGGCACAACTTTGAGAAGGAAGCCGACTGAAGGATCCGGTTGGGTTGGGCAGCGTTTGGAAAACTTCGTCAAGTCTTCTCGTCGTCAATCCCGCAGTGTTTGAAGACTACGGTCTTCAACCAATGCGTCCTGCTCGTTATGACATACGGTGCCGAAACGTGGACACTGACAGTCGGGCTGCTCCACAAATTCCAGGTCACTCAGCGTGCTATGGAGCGGGCTATGCTCGGAGTTTCTTCGAAGGATAAGATCAGGAATACAGTTATCTGGAAGAGAACCGGAGTTACCGACATAGCCTGCAGAGTAAGCAAGCTGAAGTGGCAGTGGGCTGGCCATGTTTGTCGAAGGGCCGATGGAGCAGATGAGTCTTGGAGTGGAGACCGCGTATCGGCAAGCGTAGTGTGGGGCGCCCCCCAGCTGGATGGACCGATGACCTTAAAAAGGTGGCTGGGACAGACTGGATGCGGAAAGCGTAGGACAGGGTGTTGTGGCGCAGCCTGGGAGAGGCCTATGTCCAGCAGTGGACTGCTATAGGCTGAGTTGATTGATTGATTCTAGATACCGAATCTAGTCTTAACTTGATACCCCACTACTGGACCCTTTTTGCTTGGACTCCGACATATACATCGAGAGAACTACAAAAAAAAAAATCGGCAGGTGTCGTGGGATACCGAAAACGGACATGAACAAATGGAATTAATACAGAGCCATCTACTATGGTCTCAAGTTTCTAATATAAGTTTTAGCCTTGCTAATAATAACCAATACATAATAACTTATACTTAAAAACTTAAAACTGTGAACCCACGATATGCTGATGACACAACTTTATCTGCGAGTAGTGCTGAACACGTGGAGGAACTAGTCCCTAAGATGGGGCGCGTGAGTCTTACGTTTTGATTAAGGATTAACTGGAGTAAGACCAAGATGATTATCGTAGACCGTAGCAACAGCAACTCGCCAGATGTGACACAGATTGCGAACTGCGACGTAGTTCAGTCCTACGTATACCTTGGTGCTATGATCGCGAACAATAGCATCTGCGTGAATGAGGTGAAACGGCGTATAGCAATGGCTAGAGGGGCAATGGACAAACTAAAAAAATACTGAGAAATCGCAACATTACCAAGGCCACTAAGATCAGGCTCGTCTGTACACTAGTATTCCCCATATTCCTTTACGCAGCTGAGACGAGAACTGGAAAAGAAAAAATTTGATGCTTCAGAAATTTGGTGCTGGAGAAAAATGCTTGGGATCTCGTAGACAGAATTCCACACAAACGTGTCCATACTACAAGAACTCAGCATGAAACAGCGTCTATCAGCACTAGTACAGTCTCAAATACTGAAGTTCTTTGGTCATGGCTCGTATGATGACTCCATAGAGCGTCTAGTGGTGCAGGGCAGAATGGAAGGCCACGCAATAGGTCACCGATCAAGTGGACCAATTAAATTAAATCGGTTGGAGACCCTGTTAGTGAATGCGTCAGACTGTCATTTACTAGTAACAGAACCAGGTGGACGGAGTTCGTGAGGCGAGCTACTACTACACCTAAGATTGGAAAAAACTCATCGTGACCACGACCGCTCTGTCAAGAGCGAAGCGAAGAAGAAGAAGAGGAAGAAAAACTTATACTAGATGGCTCTGTATTAAAAACAAAAAGTTTTGGCACTAGAACTTGAAACTGACTTTTTCGGGCATAACGCTTTTTCGTAACGTCACGATTTCTGCCAGTTTACTCCTACCGTAAGCCGCGTTAAAGATCTTCGTTCTAAAAAATATAGTTAATCTATCTTTTTTCAAAGAATCTATTTTACCCATTGTGGATTCTTACAATATGGTTCAGCATCATTGGCATTGTTCCACTCACTGTTGAGTATAGGCCTCCTCCCTTTTGTGCCAAGCTTCCCTGGTCAGTGCAAGTCTCATCCAGGTTTACCCCGCGATCTTCTTTAGGTCGTTCATTCACCTCCTTGCCACGCTCCTCCTACCGTATAAATATGATTATTAAATATTAATTATCGATTTTATTATTCGTTCATAGCACACTGGAAAAGTAAAACAAATAATTTCCTAGATTTAATTGAAATGGCTATCACACCGATCGTGAGCAGGTTCAGTAATAGCGTATTGTCGAAAAGGCTCGTGCAGACTGGCGCGATATCGCGGGCGCGACAGGCAGCGCGGCACCTTACGGTTTAAGAAAATTTATTTCACTCAAAAATAATACAATTATTCACTTCTATGAGGAAAAACATAATAATTAAGATTAAGATAATGCGACGGTTTCACTGGGTTATAAACAAAAATTAAAATACAGTAAAAACTTACAATTCAAACACCATTCAGAACATGGTACTTTAATAGCCTTTTAAAAGTTGGAAGTGATTTCGATTCCCTAATTACTTTAGGTAAAGTGTCCCATGACCTTCCATGAAACTTTAATCGCGCCCGTTGCGGGAGCCTAAAAGCAGGAAACTGCGTAATACACGCTCATAGTCGGCGGCTGGCAATACGTTAGGTATGAGCGTGCCGTCAATATACCAACACTTTATTTATGACAGAAATTCAAGTTCTGCTCTGACGGCGACTGCCCGCTATGGGCGTTAGCAGCTCTACACGCATTGTCCAGTCTACCAGCCACGCTGTTCAGGACCTTGCTGCAGCATGTCATGGAGGAACAGCCTGTAAGTAATTTCATCAAAAATATTATTAAAGACTGCTAATTTTGTATAGTCGACCATGTAATTACTCGTTTAACCTAAAGGTCTAACTATATCCACCCGCCTGTCGCCAACGCACCATCAGCAAGACGTTTGCTCGCTGCTGGCACGCCATGCACCCGCGCCGGTGAGGTGACAGCTTGTTGTTCACGCGCCGCTTACTAGTTGGTTGGTTGGAATCATTTAGCTCCCTTCAAAATGGTTGAGCTGAATGGTGCTAATCCATGCGTCATGTTCGTGAACGGGCGCCATCAGTAGGGACTGGTCATCTCTTAGCGGCCATGGCTTATTTTAATTTTAGAATTGTTTTTTTTTTTTTTTATTACGGACGCTTTTGACGTTTTGCATCGTTCTCACATGTATAATTTCAACACAAATGATGTAACCAATATTTTGTAATCATATGTCAACCTACTAAGCTTTGGAATGGGTAACTAGCTTCATCTTTATGACTGACCGACCCCTTGACAATTCAAAAGTGCCTGTAATTGGTTTATTTGAAATAAATGCTTTGAGTTTGAGTTTGAGTTGGTATGGTCAGTGCTCTGCATTACATGACCCGTCTTACAAAGAATAAGAGGAGAAAAGGGGTCGGCTTATGCAGGGCACTGACTATACTAGGGCTCAACGCACGGATGGTGAGGTGCCGGGATGCATTCGCCGGAGAGCGGGCTACTCGCTTGAAGCGCGGTCGGCGTGTCGTGTGGCGATTGACGATCTGTCCACTGTTCTGTATAGTCATAGACTTTAATGCATTTGATTTAAAATCCAAACTTCAATGACAAGTTATCTACTGTGTCGGAGCGATGCAGCTATTGTGAGTGATGACCTTTTGTTGAACAACAAGGTCTACTTGTCTATGTTACAGTTAGAAAGTTCCAACCTTATTGAAGTTTCAATTTACTGGGAATTGTTTCGAGTTTACTTACTGCCTCGTTCGTTGGTAGTAGGTAGTTGGAAGCGCGACTGCTGAGCGCGACCCTCGTGGGTTGAATCCCCTTCGGGAAAAGTGTGATTAAAATGTAGTGTCCATTAGGAATTTCCCAGTAGCAGCTTGGAGTCTGGATCCGTGCCCGTTTGATGGATATTGGCTCGCCCCTTATTACACGGGACTTACACATAACTGGCGAAATGTGGGAGCCTACCCCATGAGGGAATATAGGCGTAATATGTAGTGATATGTAGCGCCAAGTCTGTCTGCCTGAACGCGATAAACTCAAAAACTACCCAACAGATGTTCATACGGTTTTCACCAATGGACGGAGTGATTTAGGAGGAAGGTTTAAGTGTATAATTCATCAAGGTTTTGTGTACCTACGATGTTTTATCAAGATAAATACCGTGAAGCAGGTTCGGGTCGGGTCTTCTATCTGTCTTCTATCTATACACCAAGGCATTTTAAGCGTCTTACAACGGCAGCCCACTTCATGTATCCAATGACTACTAATCATTCATGAAAGTAATAAAAAAATATGTAATAACATTTGAATAACTAAAAAAAATATATATTATTCATTATGACGCATGATTTAGTTTGAAACACCCTGTTATGAGCACGGTGCGAGACATTCGCGCCACTGTAAGACGTTTAAAATACCACGGTGTATAAACAAAAACAATGTTTGTTTGCTGGTCCTCTATGGATTCCGAAAGGGCTGGACGATTTTGACCAAACTTTGGTGAGGTTTTATGCATTTGCCCGCAAAGGTTTAGAGATAGGCCACCACGCGAATGAAGTCCCGCCGGGCAGCACATAACATAACATCACGCCTTGTTTCCTCGAAGGGTTAGGCAGAGGTGTACCCACAGTAGTTATACCCACATTTCGCCAGTTAAGTTTAAGTCCCATGCAATACCGAGCCTATTGCCATCAACCAAAGCAGCATGAACAAATAAAAAAAACTGCATGAATTCTCATTGTGAATACTAGGTTAAGAAAATACTTCGGGGGCCAACAAAGTGATGGAAATGCAAAGTAATGAGAAAGTTATAGAAAGGCTTCTGTTGTTTTAGGATATGTAACACGAAGACCCCCTAAGTTTTCGTGTTACTAAAAACTATATCAAAATCAAACTCAAAGCATTTATTTCAATTAAAACAATTACAGGCACTTTTGAATTGTCAAAGAGTCGGTCAGTTAGTCATAATGTTGAAGCTAGTTGCCTCTTCCAAAACGTAGATCTCTATGGAGAAGGCGCAAGAAACTGCAAGACTCTCTTTTAAATCAAGATATTACATTATCCTAGGTACATCATTCTAGTTACTTCTTTATGTGAGAACAATGTAAAAAAAGTTAATTTAAAAAATCAAAAACCCCACTGCGTAAAAAGTGAACTTAAAAAGATGGAAACAAGATTTATATAAATTAATAAGTACTATAAACAATCTCATGCAGTCGGAGGCATCTTCCTAACAATAACGACCTATTGCCTCCGACTGCATGAGATTGTTAATAAGTATATATTTTTGTAATCACCTTTCAAAACCCTTCATATTGATACCCCACTCGATAGGCTTAAGAGATATTTTTTTTGCGAAGACACTCCTTTTGGCGCCAAACACCCGTATTTTGACTTTTAATAATTTTAATATAAGTAACCTATGACACGCGCTAGCAAAATACCCTTACTAACAAAAGCTTGTAAGAACGATGGTTTAATACAAGGTTTATACGTGTTCTGATTAAGCCAGAAACCCTAAATACCCTTACAAACAAAAGCTTGTAAGAGCTATGGTTTCATAAAAGGTTTATATGTGTTCTGATTAAGCCAGAAACTCTAATAGTGTTATTTTATAAGTCTATTTATGTTTAAGAGCATTCATACTTATAACATATCCTTATAGACGTATTTAAGAAAACGTTATACAATATTAATAAGAGCAGTGGCATTATAAGCGCCTTTTACAAGTCTTATTTGCTTTTTATTCTTAATTAATACTTATAAATACATTTTATAAGTACATTCAATCTTAGAAGTGACTATACTAAGTGTATTATTAGAATTCTGTGATTTAGTATTTTAAAAGTGTGAATTATCTCACCTAAGACATATTAAAGGGTAGTAGCACTTTAAAAGTCCTACAAGTGTCTTAAGCAATTCTCTATTAAGGGTTATTTATTTTCTTTGTTGTGTCTGACTCCAGAAATATTTTTGATGGTTCCGTACAAAATAACGACGCTTTTTTGGTGACACTGAACGAAGTAGTAATAGTGATTGCAGTGACCAAAGTAGTGAAAATGAATCTGAAGTTACGGATTACAAAAAAAAATTACAATTTCGAGAAGATATAAAAAAACCGGCCAAGTGCGTGTCGGATCGCGCACAATGAAGGGTTCCGTAGTTAGGATGAATTTATCCCTAAAATAAACTTAACATTGTAGTTGAAAAACATGTTCTCCCATACATCGATACGCCACGGTCAATTTTCCAACTGAAAATTTGAGTTTGTAATCGCAAAAAATGTTTTTTATGTGATAAAACTACAAATTAACAACTTTAGGACTTTTTCTTTTACTTGTGCTGTGACACCTTGCTTCTGCCCAAATTTCATGATTCTAGGTCAACGGGAAGTACCCTTTATGTTTTGATTTATGTGCGAGATATTCGCAATTTTTTTTTATGTGATAAAACTACAAATTTACGATTTTCTGACTTGTGTTGTGAGACCTTGCTTCTTGCCCATGATTCTAGGTCAACGGGAAGTACCCTATAGGTTTTGATTTATTTGCTAGTATCGAAATATGTCGCAACAATGTCGCTTATATCGCCGTATTTTTTTATTGCGTTGACTTGGAAGCTTGATTTTTATTGAGCTTCAAGGGACCATAGTCTTACGTATTTGATATTAATTTCAACTTGATACCTGTACGCGTTCCTGAGAAAAATTTTCTTGACAGACTGACAGACAGACACAACGAAGTGATCCTATAATGGCCCATTTTTAGGGTTCCGTACCTCAAAAGGAAAAAACGGGTTTTTTTTGAGGTACGGAACCCTAAAAATGGGCCATTAAATATAATAATAAAATATAATAAATATAATATATCACACTCAGCTTATAATGAACTAGCTGTGATTCTGAATAACGGAGTCAAACACATATTACCCAAGGATACCTATCAATTGCTGAACAAATTGTTGAAATAAAAAATAAAAAAATAGAATGAATATGTGTCTAGTAACGTACATAATTTAACACATCTAGTTGATGAAGTAAAAAAATTTGGAATACTACAAAGTTATACCTAACGCTGATCTATTCGAAAACAAACTATGTCATAAAAAACCTTATGTCATGATTTCATGAAAAAGTCATTCAATGGAACAAATCTAACTTAGAGAGATGTATTAATGATTCTAATGATAATCATTCTGTAAATACGTGTATGTTATAACCGCGAATCATATTTTTATCAAGATACCACCTGCCAATTGCAAAAACCGTAAGAAAATTTGAATTTCGTGGGCTACCACTGCGCATTCACCTTAGGAACCCTAAAATTATGAGCAGTACATGGCCGTATAGACAATGGTTTTAGGTTCTGACTTTTACGAGTGTGATATAAACCTTACACAAGAGTACTGGACTTATATTGTTCTGATAAAGCACTTATGAGTCGTGGTTGGTCATAATGGCGACATTTTGATATTATTTCTCAAATAATTAATTAATTTATAATAAAAGACACATTTTTGAAAAGGCCCGTGAAAATATTGTTATTCAAATTTCAAAATGATCGAGAAAAACTACTTCGCAACCTAATAATCGCTTATAGTGCGTGACAAATACATGAGTAAGAAATTAGAAAATATACACACTAGCGTTTAGTAGGAAAGTGAAATAAAATATAATACTTTTATTATTTTCGCAAAAGTTCAGAGTACTTCGCAACCTCACGGCGGCGGCGGTTTGTAATTACACTCTTATTAAGAGATCACTAACAGTACTACTAGCGATATTACACTTAAAATAGCATTAGTAAGAGGACTTTAAGGTTATTTACCCTTGAAGCATGCCATTGTTAGTCACTTGTAAGTGTAATATTGTTTGTTTGTCATTATAAAGGTCATCAGCAAGAGTTTTGTAAGTTTGAAAATACACTTCGCGAGACCATTGCAAGGCAATTGCAAGGGTCAATATACTTATAAAGTGCGCCCAAATCCACACTTATAAGTGTCTATAAGTGTGATATAAGACTGAAAAAAATATGGTCTGGGGATATTTGTAAGATGATTTTTTGCTAGCTGGGCACTCAATAAAGACGAATCTAACGACATATCATTCATCAAAATCGGTTCAGCCGTTTAGTAGTAACGAGGGAACATAGGAACAGACATACATACATACATACAGGTCAAACACATAACCCTCCTTTTTTGGCTTCGCCGCAGTCGGGTAAAAAAACTGTTAAAATATAAAATTTAAAATTAGCCCTTCAGTCTCAACTGACGACCCGTTCACGAAAAATTACCGATTATTGACTCAAATACATAATACAGTAATTTTGATAATTTGGGGGTCTGTATGCACACATTATAAAATGCTTATCTAGCTCAAACACAGGACAATTCAATGCTATGTTCAACCGATAGTTAAGTCTTAACGATGAACCTCCACTTAACTTGATTTTCGATTAAAATAACTGCCCACACTATAGTTCTCATACATAATTGGCATTTCATAATCTTTCAACCAGAGTTCAGTTATAAAAATAAAAACAGACATTGTTTTTCTAAAAACAATTCGATTTCTAATGAGGAAAACGGAGAACCTCAAGCGGCGTAAGTAGTACCTTGTAGGCAATTATATTTTCGAGCCGTTTGGGGTTGAAACCCTCGGGCCGTGGGGTCGGAGTGCTCATGGTATTTTTAATGAAATCTCGAAACGGCTGGTTGACACTTCCCGTGACCCAAGGGCTGGCTTTTACCTTGGCCAGAGGCATTGCCATACAACGTGGCAATTCCGCCAGTCTGTTGGGTACACAATTTTTCAACGCCATATTTTAGCTTGTGTATAGTTTTAGTTACGATATAATTTTGTTATTTTTATTAATTAACTAGGTGTTATAAGTTGTTTTATGTACCTACATATTATTTTAATACCCTATTGAAATAAAAATCATTTCTAATTGTTTGGAAGAAAAACCTAAAACCTACCCCTAATTTAAAATTAACAATAATTGAAGATACTTTGTTGATAGTGAGAGATTAACAACATTGTTACTGGTACCTTCTGTTGTCTTACTGGCTATTTTAAGGCTAACTACCTTCATATTAGTATTTTATCTAATACTAGCTGCCCCCCGCGGTTTCACCCGCGTAAGAGCGGATCCCTATTTTTTTTAAATAAATTATAGCCTATTTTATTCCGTAATAATGTAGCTATCTACTGGTGAAAGAATTTTTTAAATCGGTTCAGTAGTTTCGGAGCCTATTCGTTACAAACATAAAAACAAACAAAATATCTTTCCTCTTTGTAATATTAGTATCTATTGATAGATTTGTTGTGCTAATTACAGCAGACATTGAGATACTACTTTATGCAGGCTGAGTTTATATTAAAAGCTAATAGCCATGGTGGGTAGGCCTCTAGTGTGGGACGCAACCTGTGTCGACACCCTTGCGGCATCTCATGTACCAAGCACGGCTGGCTGTGCTGGCTCCGCTGCTGCGGCTGCTGAGACCCTCAACCAGCGGAAATACTGTAATTTTATGGGTAACTACAGTTTTGAGCCGTTTGGGGTCAAAACGCTCGGGTCATGGGGCCCGAGTGCGCGTCTTTTTTTTGAGGAAATTTCTCGCCGACTGATCGACACTACACGTGACCAGAGGGCTGGCTCGTTCTTTGGCCAAAGAATTAGCATTGCCATTCCACGTGGCAATGCTGCCAGTCTTCTGGGCACGTTTCGGGATGACAGCGATGCGGACGAGTACTTCGACGCTTAAGTGTATTTTTTGTTGTAATTTATTATTTTTATAATATATATTTAGATTCCATTTAATAAATTAATTTCATAGCCATGCTATTTGACGTCAAATCATCATAATATTTTTAGGAGCCCAAAATGGAAATTATTAAATACATGCTTCTTAAAAATAAACTCCATCAATAGATAAGTAGTAACAAAATATAATAATCCAGCATCGTCTCTATAAACAGATCAACACAGACGTAAGTACTTACACCTGCACACGTGCCACGTAACTACCTCCACACCTCTTCAACACGTCTTACAAACTCAATTCCTTCATTTTATCATAACGTTTCATTTTATTACAGGTAGGATAGCTTTTGCTGAGTCCATATTATGTGAACTTCAGTATACTGCATCATCGATTAATTCAACGTCATTTGTGTAGGTAGATAAATGCAATTTTCTTGCAACTACGTAGTAATGTTATCATTAATCACTACAAAACCGATCACAAAAGGCGTATTTTTTGCTTAGAACCAAAACAGTGCAGAAATGTTAGGTTTAAGAAATATCATTGTTGCACAGCTATTTTTTATTTTTTAAATGTGCCATGTAAAAGTGCAAATTTCACTTTTAATTTTAATTTAATTTATTTATTTGTATCAGACACAAGTTATCCATATTTTTATTAGTATACTTATGAATTATGTTAGTAACCAAGCTTTAAATACACACCACAATTATACTATTAGAACTAAAATTAAATAACAGAAGTACCAACTCACATAAATAAAATCCTGAAATTCATTAAAATGGCATTTATTAATAAAATTAAGAAATTCACTAAAATCATAAAACAACAAAATAAGAATAAAAATGAATTAATGAAATTAATATAATTTTATCAGTTTCTGTCCTTTTCCGTACCTCAAAAGGAAAAAACGGAACCCTTATAGGATCACTTCGTTGTCCGTCGGTCTGTCTGTCTGTCTGTCAGTCTGTCAAGACCATTTTTCTCAGGAACCCGTAGAGTTATCAAGTTGAAATTAATATCAAATACGTAAGTCTATGGTCCCTTGACGCTCTAAAAAAATCAAGCTTCCAAGTCAACGCAATAAAAAAATACGGCGATATAAGCGACATTATTGCGACATAATTATTTCGATACTCGCAAATAAATCAAAACCTATAGGGTACTTCCCGTTGACCTAGAATCATGAAATTTGGCAAAAAGCAAGGTCTTACAGCACAAGTATAGGAAAAAGTCCTAAAATTGTTAATTTGTAGTTTTATTTATAAAAAAAATATTTTTTACGATTACAAACTTAAATTTTCAGTTGGAAAATTGACCGTGGCGTATATCGATGTATGGGAGAACATGTTTTTCAACTACAATGTTAAGTTTGTTTTAGGGATAAATTCATCCTAACTACGGAACCCTTCATTGTGCGTGGTCCGACACGCACTTTTATTTTTAATAACTGCACATTTAATAATTGTAGGTTTTAAATGTTTCAGGAGAAGATGAATTAAACTTTGATTTCATTACCTTGAGTTTTTATTTTGAGTTTTATCACGGTAGGTAGATTGGTAGTTGAAAGAAAAGTAGATGACGCACCTTGCTAAAGTGACAGTAGTAGTGAAGTGACTTTGCGCTCGATGCAACAATCTATTTAACTATTAAATGATCATTTTGATTTCACGCTACAACCATAGCAGCGAAACCGCAGTAGTTCAATTGTACTGGTTCGCGTCACGTTCCGCTACTCGAATCGGATGCGAGTAGCGGAACATGACGCGAACCAGTTTATTTGCGTTCCATAATGTATAGGTAATGGTGTTACAATGGCTTAAAGCTAAGGTACAATTACGGACCCTGTAGGGCACAGCAAAAGGTATAATAAAATTAATTCTTAAAATAAAATAAAAATAAAATTAGGAAACAATTAGCAATCAACAATTTTTGAATAGATTATTAACATTAATTAAATAAATAATTTTAAAAAAAATATTCATAAAGTAAAATTATGATTTAGATTAATTACAATCGGGGAAAATTTAATTCTAACTGTAATGTAGACCTGCGTGAACTAGGTTTATGAAACACCTGTGTTTCAGGCCATCAATTTACATCAAAAATTTAAAAAGAAGACAACAATAGGTTTATTACTAAGGTAAATTAAAAAGAAGACAATATTTTCAATGACTTAAAGAGTACTCTCTCAGAGTAATTAAATAAATATAAACTGTATTTTATTGAGATCAGTCATAGGTTGTACAATAATTAGGTCCGTGGATGGGTGGCCATCTTTACATACCAAGACCCCTCCGTGCCGTGTGGTCCTGGCTGATATTCATGGATTTTTGACAGTCGTTACGGGTCGTCAGAAGCCCGAAAGTCTGACAACCAGTCTTGCCAAGGGATATCGTATTACCCATGTAACTGGGTTGTGGAGGTCAGATAGGCAGTAGCTCCATTTAAAATACTTGGTATTCAGCTGCATCCGGTTAGACTCAAAGCCGACCCCAAGCATATTACAAGTTAGAGGATTATATCCAGGACAGGAATGCTTGGAAACATGCTGGTCCAGCTCCATAGGACAATCTAGAGTCTAGACAAAATGAAACTGGTTGGAATTTTTATTTTAAAATTTGTTATTTTTATGATATTGATTTTACATTCTGTGATTAGTTGATTACCTATACTCACACACTGACTTATTTTTTTTTATTTTTTTTTAGAAAAACACTTTTACGTTGTTTGTACATATGTGAGCACCATGTATCTATCTCATAATTAAGTTATTTTTCATTGCTTAGTTTTTAATTATTTTTACCTATGGTAGGGTAATTTTATTCTAGGTGCATCGTCTTCACATATAATTAATGTACTCAAACAAAATATTGTAAAACATTTTTAAAAGAGTAACGGTGGAGTTTCTTGCCCATTCTTCTCCATACGAAACTACCTTTTGGAAGGGGCAACTAGAATCAATTCAATTTTTTTGTAAATTTTGACGTTCTAAAGTGCCTCATATGTGCCTATTTGAAATAAATAAATTGACTTTGACCCAACGTAGGAAAACAGGTAACTAGGTCCTAGTCGTCTGAGGCAGTGCCAATAGGTTCGCCCTCTATTGTACATACGTAGAATTATACATAGGTACATTAAAACTTTGTCTGACAAGCCAAGGCAGTGACAATTATAATCGTAAATGCAATTTTTAATATTTTTCAATATTTTTACCTGGAACTACTTACTCCTGAAAATGATTTCGGAAACTGAAGTGACTTTTTACTTTTCAAATACCGCCTCTAAATTAACTTCAACGTAGTTTTAAGCCTAGTTTATTTTGAGTACGACCAATCCATGATTAAGTACCGTACAAATTCAATGAAATTAAGTGCCATGCTTGTATAGTTTTTAAAAACTTTATTTATTTATTAACTTAGCGTAGACTGACTTAATTTTTATTCTATGAACACGTTTTAAAAAAGATAATATGGTACCTAAGGTATCATAGCTATCATACCTATTCGATTTTTATTGTAAATTTTGTTACTTTTTAGGGTTCTAAACCTAATACGGAAAAAGAACACAGACACTCGAGTGATCCTATATTAAGGGTTCCGACCCTTAATATAGGATCACTCGAGTGTCTGTCTGTCTGTCCGTCTGTCACAGCGGATTTGCGAATACGACGGCATATGTTTTTCAACTACAATGTTAAGTTTGTTCGACACGCACTTGGCCGGTTTTTTGTACCTACTCTGTCTACATTACCGCATATTTTAAACCGACTCACGCCCGGAATTAAAAAAAAAAAAACTTATTGGCTCATATCAATTTCGCGTGTCAGTCAGTTAACGAGAGAAGTTAGAACTTCTAAAAGAGTTTAGAGAGCTCCTAATGAATGCACTGGGTGCAAGGTATGGTTGAATATTTAAGGAACTCTCAGGAAAATGGAAAATAACTTAGACATTGATTTATGACTTTTAAAACTTGGACATGTAAAGTTACCTTACGTATGTGTAGTCTTAAGTTTCCGCAAATTTACCGGTTAATTTTCTATGTAACCTTAACCGTTATTATAGGTTAAGGTTATCGAACATATTTCGTTAATTATTTAAGATTTTGTTACAAAATCAATGCTGAACTTAAGAGCAGGCAGTCTAAATCAAATTTCGAACTCAAGTGCGAATGTCCGACCTTAAAATAATTATTGATAAAGTGAGCCCCGTGTTAGCTAAACTAATAAACCTAACTGTCAAGAACTACAAATTTCCTAACAAGCTAAAAGAGGCAATAGTCCGCCCGATTCATAAAAAAGGTGATCGCAAAAATGTATCAAACTTCAGACCTATATCAATTTTATCTAGTATAGATAAAATTATAGAAAAGTGTATCGTCAACCAATTAATCAACTATCTACAAAAAAAACAACATCATTAACGAGTGTCAGCACGGTTTTTTAAAAGGAAAAAGTACAAATACATCGCTAACAAAATTCACAGACGAAATTAATAGTTATCTACAGGATAAAAAATTTGTTATTACAATATTTTTTGACTATAAAAAAGCTTTTGATACTTTGCAATCTGATACCATCCTCAATGCAATGGAGGAGTGCGGGGTGAGAGAACCACTGAATCCATGGTTCCGTGATTACCTCACCGCGCGCTCCTACCGTGTGAAGGTGGAGGACGCGTTTAGTGACAGAGTTGAGGTGCGGAGTGGGGTGGCGCAGGGCTCGGGATGTGGACCGATTTGCTATCTTATGCATGTTAACAGCTTATGCCGAGTGGTACAGCATTGTTCAGCGTATATGTTTGCAGATGACTTGTGTATTCTTCGCTCCGGAACTGACATATACGATACCTATCAGCGAGTTCAGCAAGATATAGACGCTGTTGTTAAATGGTCGCATGACAATGGCATTATACTAAACGCTGATAAAACGAAATTAATGTTAATTCATTCGCCATATTTGCGACCTCGTAGTGCGACTCCACCGGTGTTTACCCATGATTATATATGCCACCATAATAACTTACTGGACTGTAAATGTAGACCTATTCAAAGAGTTGACTGTGTAACTTACCTTGGCATGAAAATAGATGAGAACTTTTCTTGGTCCCAACACATATACTTTTAGTATTTGCACTTAACTTACTATATTTATAGTAAGTTAAGAATTTTATTAAGTAAAATTTACCACCTAAGCTTTAAGGTTCCTATTAACATATTAAGATGTATATACATGTCATTAGTAGATTCCATTATGAGTTATGCTCTTGACAGCTACGGATTAACATTCAAAACTAACTTGGATAAATTAGAAGCTCTTCAAATTCGATTCTTGAAACTACTTGTTACACAAAAAACCAGAAACAGTTGTAAAGGAGACTATAGGAAACTATTTAAAATATGTAAAATTCTACCGATCATTTACAAACATAAGTATCTTTTAGCAGTTAACCACCATGGTACCCAAGAGCATAACCTAACTCATGTAATCAACAACCATAACACACGATCTATGGCTGCTGGCAAATTCAATGTACCCAGAGTTACTAATTACTATGGTGACAGAATCCTATAAAAACTAATACCATATTTATTGAACAGTTTGCCAGCTGACATAAGGAGTGAAATTAATAAAAATAGTTTTAAGAATAAATTAAAAATACATTATTTAGAATTATTATAAAGTGCTACTTACCTATAAATAATAATTAGTTTGAAGTAAAAGTTTATTGAGTGTAATGGATAGAGGCTCACCGACCCCACAGTCAAACCACTACTACGGTTTTGTGGGGCTTAGTTTATAAGTTGTAATTACCTTGTTTTAATAAAGATAAATATTAATAATAAATAAGCTCCGCCCCTTGCTCCCCGCCACTCCGTTATGTGCTAAACGCTAATACATAAGTAATAAAGTTCAATATCGCGTGCGCTCTTTGATCGTGTTCGAACACGAAACTAAATAGCGTAAGTCTCAATTCTTATTTCGTTTTGTAAAGTAATAATTGATCTAGAGGAATAATATCTTGTGTTGGGATAATAAACTATATTTTCTTGCTGTGAATATTTATTTTAGACATAAAAGCTAAACCATCTTGTTTTTTTTTTTTTTAATTATCCTTAAAAAACATAATTTTAGAATAAAAAATGTATTGAGAGAAAATATTTCAATAAAGTAACTGTCTTCAACATGGAAAGAAAAAGATCCAATAAATCATATACTTACTTAAGATTTTGCTTGTATGTGTGACTGTTTCAGAATAATCATAAACATAGGGAGCCTCCTCTTAATGTGATGAAGCAATATTTGAAGCTAATATCAATTGTATCAACGATAATTTGTAAGCCCTGATCAAAGGTTTTACTTAAACGAACTGGCTGCAAATAGAAAGCTGTTTATTGAAAAAAAAAACAAATGAACATATTGGCGCGTAAAAAATGATCGTTGTTCGTCATTGAATATAGAATTTATAAATAATTTACTTAGTTTGAATTTTCGCGCATTATTTGAGAAAAGCACTATAGGTTCAGGCAGGCATTGATGGCCTCACGTATGTGTCTCGGCTTCGCCTCGGCCCACATTTACACGTTCGTCCATCAATGCCTCTTTTGCTGGCCGCTGCTGTAACGTACTGTAATATACCTACATGCCATGTGGGGACGACAATAAATGAACACACTGGCAATACGAGATAGTGTATAGGAGTATTTCATACATACAGGGTCAAATTAAATTAGCTAGCGAAACTCCGCAGACGTTATGGGTATCGATAATTATCTAAACACGACAAAATAAAAATTATTTGATGATTTGTTTTGGGGTTAACGACCGCTGATTATGTTATTACTTCAAGTATGGGTTGAGAAAATCTGTTTTTTCTCTGTTTTATCGAGTTTATATCGATACCCATCACGTGTGTGAAGATTACACAAAAAAAAAAAACAGATTTTTTTAAACTGATATTTCGAGTGACTGCACTTAATGCGGTTGAAGACGCCAAAAAAAACATAAATTTTGTTTTTTAGGGTTCCGTACCCAAAGGGTAAAACGGGAACCCTATTACTAAGGCTCCGCCGTCTGTCTGTCTGTCTGTCTGTCTATCCGTCTGTCACCAGGCTGTATCTCATGAACCGTGATAGACAGTTGAAATTTTCACAGATTATGTATTTCTGTTGCCGCTATAACAACAAATATTGAAAAACAGAATAAAATAAATATTTAAGGGGACTCCCATACAACAAACGTTATTTTTTTCCGTTTTTATAGATAATGGTACGGAACCCTTCGTGCGCGAGTCCGATTCGCACTTGGCTGTTATTTGTTTTTATCATTTTTAGATATCGTTACCCATCACGTCTCCGCAGTTCCGCTAGCGAATTTAATTGGATTTGGCTTTGAACAGCAAAACCACACCTTGTATACTTAGGCACTATCTTACAAAACAATAGTAACATTTTCTGGAGCACTTATACATATTATATTTGTTTATTTTACGTTTAGTTAATAAAACTCCTAATTATATTAGAGGACCAGCTGTTTGGCGAATTGTAGAGTTACTTGTCCTAATTATCTTTACTAACACTAAAATAAAAGGGATAAATATGCGTGTATTTAGTTGCGTGTACATATACAACGTGGAGACGACAATATAACAATAAATTCAACTACGTATATCTAATGACGTTCGCAGTCTGCACACGAAAATTCAATCAAATATATCCAATAGTTTAGTCGCTATAGCTAGTCAAAGATTGGCAAAACCCATAGTCGGCACACCACTGCTATTTAGTTTATTTGAAAAAATCACTTTTTTAATTTCGATGCTAGAATTTATTTGATCGTTCCAAAATACTCTTATGCATTAGTATTGTCAGTGTTTTCATTTATTGTCGTATTGTTGTCTCCACATTGTATACTATAATAAAACCGTCCAAGTGCCTGTCGGACCACCCACTATGAAGGGTTCCGTAGTCCGGATGAATTTATCCCAAGAACAAAAGTAACATTGTAGTTGATAACCTTCTTTTTCATACATTCCAACTGTAAATGTAAGTTGGTCGACTATTACTCGTTAACTTGTAAAGCCTACTTAGCTGTGATTGTTTATACTATTGCCGTGATTTTTTTCACATTTCAAAAACAACTATTTAGCTGGTAGGGGAGTACTTTGAAGCTTAATATTTCGCAAACGGATCCCTGTATCGAAAAATGTAGTGACGAAAATGGATAAAGTAACAAATGAGTATTTTAAGGGAAATCGGGGGAGTTTGAAAGTGGCGCCAGTGTCAGAAAATTTGACCCTAAGTAAGGAAGGGATGAACAAGGGGAGGAAGATGATGATCCCTGAACCTGTACCGAAAAATTGTTTTCACAATATTTTTGAAAGGTCTATCAAAGGACACGCCGCATCATGGGATAGACGAGGAAATAATCATCACTTTACATGTACGGGAGGTACCCTAAAAAAAACGAGTGTGCTCTAGACCACACGACTGAAGTAAAACTTACAAATAACTCTCTCTCTTTCTATCTTCACTAACTTATATCTCCCCTCAACTTCCGTTCGCTCGCTTCCGTAACGCTCTCGTCACGCTCTCACCTGCTTACTCCCCAAGTCAAGCGTGCGTAAAGAAGCTTTACTTCTATAATATTTTGTGTTAGTTTTAGTTTTTAATCGTCAATCAAACTAAATGTTTGCCAACACTGCCACCAAGGCAGTCAGTCACCTCAACCACCTAGGTGTAAAAAAGGCTCAAAAATAAGTTCCAACCAACTAATACCTATAATAATACAGCGGCTAGATCCGCCCCTTCTAACCAAACCTCCCTGTATTTAATGTTTCCTTCGAAAAATAACATTAGCCACTGGTTCCTTTGTCAATTTTGTTGTAGTTATACCTCGTTGTACCGACTGATGGTCTCGCCGACTGTGCCTTTGACACCGAGCCGAATAATTGAGTAGTCTTGTGTAGCGCTTAATGTGTTATTTGACCTTTTCTGCGGTAATATCATGTGATATTTGCATTATTTAAGAAACATTTTGGGGGTGGCATTGTAGGTTACGTTTTTGATCTGAGCAGTGGAGTTCCTAAAAATAAGGAAATAATAATCAAGCCCCGATGGATCCGAATCTACGAAAAGAAAACCAATTCGGTTTCAAAGATGTTATACCTAGTTGTTTCCGAAATAAACTCATCTAGAGGACGAGACAAGGGATCCATCAACTATTTAACAAATTTGACCATGCTTAAATTAAGTGTTACCCTATATTCAGTGAACTTTTATGTCAAACTCAAAACTCAAACTCAAAGCATTTATTTCAAATAAACCAATTACAGGCACTTTTGAATTGTCAAGGGGTCGGTCAGTCAGAGAGATGAAGCTAGTTGCCCATTCCAAAGCGTAGTAGGTTCCTAAATAGGAATTTATTATGAATATTTATTATATATTTATTTTTCCCAATTTTTCTCCACAGACAGGTACGACGCGACACTAGTAGCATAATTTCTATGCAAACTTCATGGAAAGTGTCGCGCTGCCTGTCGCGCCAGTCTGCACGAGCCTTATCTTTATATTTTTTATCAGTTTTTGTTAAGTATCCCCATTCCAAACTCGCTCTAATGGTGCATAATTATAGTTAAATATTTCTCTTTTCCTTAGGATGACGGCATCATGGAAATCCTGAAAGACACGAGTTTATGTAAGTTATTATTTTACGCGCTAAATCCATCCTAAATTCATAATCTTCTATTACGACCTGGGTAAGATAGACAGTCCCTCCATGTAAAATACTGACCGCTGTATCCGTTAGATTGGAAGCCGATCTCAACATAGTTGGAATAAGGCTACTATTATGCAGATCATTATATTTTTGATCTTTATCAAGCAAAAACTCCTCGGAATTTTGACTGATGGCATGCTTGCCTTTGTTTGCAATACTCGTATCAAATATTTAAGGAGTATCTCTGAATATTTTTTTACTTGCTGGATAACATCGATGGTTCATTATTATCATTTATGGTCTTCTAGCATCCCGCGACGAATGCGCACGAGCAGCCGCAGTAATCCGCTGGGTGGTGCAGCAGTCTTGCGCTTGCGCGTGCACGGGCGCGCAGCTTATGCGCGATCTACTCGTGCTGGGCGTGCCTCGTACTCACGCTAACGCGCTGGCTGATGCCGTGGACAACTATAAGCCTGAGCACGTGACACATGTTCAGGCTAATGGATTTATGAGTAAGTTATGTTACAGGCAGATCTTTAACAAAATTGTCACTGGTCAGACCAAATTAACGAGATGGATGCTAGGTACTCCTGGTCTCAACATGATGCCATGAGGGATGACTTTAGAGAGAGATACACTGCTACAACGATCTTTCGGCGCTCGGATGACGTTGACAGAAGGGCGCTGTTGGTAAACGTGTGCAATCATTTGGTGAAATGTATTGAAAAATCAAAATGGCGGCGTTAGTTCCGATTTTGGCCACATGCCAAAAGATCCTTGTACAGGTTTTTGTATTTTAGTGAGGACCCTTGTAAAAGAAGGTTGTAGGTAGGGAGAGAATCAGACTTAACAGACGCAACTGAAGGATGACTACAAAAAAGGAATTGACACAGCAATAACTCACACTGTGCTGTCTCAATTCCTCTTTTGTTCTGTGGTAGCAAAGTCAGGCTAGACAAAGGGTTATGCCGGTAGAAGAGTAGTATATTGTTTGGTTATGCCGGAGTCTTTATCTCCTCACACCACCTCGGCACACGTCCTCTACACGTGGCAGATGTGTACCTGCTATTATCCCTCCTTGCATTGTGCAATAGATGTTTTGTCTTTCTACCTGGCAAAAGAAAATCTGACGATCCCAAAATATGCTTGACGAGTCAGTTCAGTTTTCATGCGTTCACTATAATCATTTTAAAAACTTTGTCTCTTCCAGTACACAAGCTGACAGACGTATCAGTAACTCCAGGACCTGAAGGAACCGTTGACACGTACACTCTAACCATGCACAGTGATGACGTTTTCACGGGAGAACAGAAGAAGAGAGACCTGCTCATAGAGAAGAGCCAGGCCTTGACTCTTCTGGAAGAGCTCAAGAAGGCGTATAAGAAGATGGAAGAAATTGAGGAGTAGGAGCTTGGAAGAATGGTTTTATATAAGTTTTTCATCAAATATGGGTACATACTCGTACTCGTAGCAAATAAAACAATGTTTTTTCTAAGCAAAGCTAAGCTGATTTGCTGGCAATACCAAGTAATTTTATGGCCGTATGTATAATTTGATTAATTGGTTAAGTTACAATAAAATTCTAAACATTTTTATTTATTTAGAGTTAATGAAATGCTAATACGTAAGTATGAAGAGTCTAATTAAAAAATCTCTGAAGATTCTTTCATAATTCCATTCTTACATTCCGTGTTTATGAGATTTAGTGGAAACCCATAGTTTTTATTCGTCATTTAAGATAGTTATTATAAAACGTAATTATAATTAAACATACCTACGTCTTCATTCTGTGTTATTTTTATTAATCACTCCTAATAGAATCAATTAAGCCCTTGTGTCTCGCGTGAATCCCATTTTGGCACGGCATACGAAGGGATCTTCTACTCGGAAGCCAGTCGAATGATTGTGAATAGTTATGCTGAAAGCCGTAAACATAAAAAAAAACACACACCGGCAAATTTAGCGGAACATAACAAAAATTTCGAAAAACTTGTTTGCGTAACATTGCTGGCTGGTTGTTGATTCGTTTTATTTTAGAGATAATTATTTCTAATATTCAGAAAACAATTGAATGTCACCAGCGATTGCTTTAACTTTATTCGTACCTACATCATTTCGGGCAATGTTCCCCTATTAAAATCATTTTATGGTTTTAATATTAAAAATCAGTTTCATTTGTTTTTTTTTAACTTTTCAATCTTTTTAAAAGTCAAGGATTTCATTAAGCCCGACTTGAGCGCAACTGAGATTGCCAGAGCATTTGAGATGAGGAGAAATGATCAAACCTACAGATGATCTCAAGAATTTTTCGACGACCTGTTTCAACAATTTATCGCAGTATCCAACGATTCAGGGAGACTAATGCTTTTGTGAGAAGACCGGGACAAGGCACAAAAATATGTAGGTACTTTCATCAGGGATGATCGTTTGATTCAGCTTTGCGTACGTAGGAAAAAGGTCTAACGACCGTCCAAGCCAGAAATGAGGTTGATGAAGTTCGAGGTGTCACAGTCTGTAAGTGACCGTACGGTACGAAGAAGATTCAAAGAAGCTGGTTTTGGTTGGCCAAGGCTCCAAAGCTTGAGATACATCATCATAGAAACAGACTAACTATTGCTCGGGAACATCGACTTTGGATCACGGACCAATGGGGTAAAATATTGTGTAGTGATGAGTGCAAAATTCTTTTAAATCAAGTTTACGGGATTCAAAGAATATAGGTACCTATAGACGCAAAGGAGAACGATTTAATCAGACAAATTTTATAACTACAGTGGTTTATGGTGGAGGATAAATAATGGTTTGGGGTGGATATGTTTGAGAGCTCGTACGGACCTGGTGGTGATCGATGGAGGAAGTTTGACTGCAGCTCGTCATAAAAGAGAAATTTTAGAAGAAAATGTGGTACCGTTTGACCCATATATCGGTGACGACTTTGTTTTGATGCAGGATAACGCTCGGCCGCATACCTACTGATCGTTCAATTCAAGCATATCCTAATAATGTGAATATCACAGTTATGGGATGGCCGGCGAGATCACCAGATATGAATCCGATAGAACACGTTTGGAACCTGTTTGACCCCTATATCGGTGAGGACTTTGTTTTGATGCAGGATAATGCTCGGCCGCATACTGATCGTTCAACTCAAGCATATCTTAATAACGTAAATATCACAGTTATGGGGTGGCCGGCAAGATCACCGGATATCAAGTCTGGAACCTGCTGAAACGAAGAGTAAAAGCCAAAATCCTAACTTCTATCAATGTGGGTGAACTGCGCATCACCGTAGTTGAGGAATGGCAGAGACTGTCACAATAAACAATAGATAACAATCATTCTCAGCATGTATAGGCGGGTGGAAACTTTAATAAGAGCACGTGGAGGAAACACTCTATATTAATTTGTAATATTTTTATTTAAAAAATTGTTTAATATTTAGCTTTTCTTGGTTAAAATCAAGAAACTAAATTTTTCACAAAAACATATTTTTCTTGCAAAATTAAATGTGATCTCATTTTAGTTTTAAAATGTGTAACTTTATATAAGAAAAGAAGACTAAATAGGTACTGGATTGTACAATTAAACGGTATTTTTTTTAAATTTGGCCTTTTTTTATGTTCCGCTAAATGTGTGCGTATTTTCACCACCATTTCGAGATTTAGATCTTCAATAATAAAACCAAACTCATAAAAATATACACAAAAAAATACTCAAATTCATAAAATATGTTTAGTTTTTTATTTCACCCCAAGACGGAAAGGTTTGTGTAGAAACTCTCTGCCATCTGCCACACCAAAGAGGTCGTAGGTTAATCGATCGATTTAAAAATAGTCTCTAGCAACACTATCTATACCACAGATTGAATAGATTTGTCTGACATTTTTCAGGATTTGCAAATGTATTTGTTTTTTATTATTATTGTTTTATACTGAAATCGTTAAAATATATCCATTTGATCATTTTTAATTCAGTGATGTTCTTAAAATATAATAATCGTTCACGTAATGGTATCAATCAAATAAGTGATGTCGTTTTAAAATGTAGGTAGAATGTCTCCGACATATTTGTAAGGATTTACGGAAGTATCGGCTTTATTTATTAAAATTCAAGGTAAGAATATATTTGTTCATATTTATTATCCAAAACTACATCTAAATCATTCTAATATAATCAAGTTTACTCGGCTTTGCGCCAAAAATTGTTGAACCAAAACATAACCTGAAAAGAAATATTTAAAACAAACCTATTTCAGATGAATATTCTGTGTACTATATGCAGCGATCTTGTAAATCAAGCTGAGAACATATATGTGACAAAATGTGGCCACATATTCCATCACCACTGCCTCGCACAATGGATCGAAAGGTATTTACTAAATCTATTGTTTAGAAAATCATTTGAACATTTTTTCTTATACCTGTTCGCTGGCGAAAGTTATTCCATTTAGGCTTCTTCTATAAAATCCTTCTTTATGTATGGGATGTGCTTAACCTTTGTCCTTTCACATAATTAGCTTTGTTAAAACAAGCATTAAAAACCATAATAACTAGGAATATTATCATAATCTGACTACAATATCTTCTAAATTCAATTTATTTAATTCGTTTGTCCGTGGTACATTGTAATTATATGTCCTGGTCCTGGGGTCTTTTATACACCACACACAAATGATATTATGCAATGCAAAAAATATGATTTTATGCATTAAACAACACAGCATGTTACTGTCCACTTCTAGAAGAATGCATGCTTGAAGTTAAAGCTGAAGTTCTTATATTGACATGAATCAGGACAGTAAAAACATCTTTATTAGTGTGTCTCTCATGTTACTTTATAAATGCGAATGTATTGATGTGAACATGTTCTTGTACTACTTTAGAGCACCAGCTTTGGTATTCTCCTATGAAAAGGAATAGCCTTGTTTTCTTGTCCAAAATACTATTCAAAAGTAATGCGTCACAACACTAGTATTTCAATGATGATCCGTACACAACGCATCTGCCTTATCAGTCCAGTATAACACTAACCATAATCTGATTCCATACCTCATTTACTAAAACCCAAGCACTCTTTCAGATCAAAAACCTGTCCGCAATGCAGGAACAAAGTGACGGACAAGTGCATGTTCCGCCTGTACCCAACAGTTTCCAACGAGAACAGCAGTGAAGATGCTGCTACATTACAGTCGAGACTGGATGATGCTCAGCTGCAGTTGCGACAGCAAAGAGTCAAGTACAAGGAGAAAGAGGATAAACTGGTTGTTGCTAACGCTGATCTGAAGAGGCAGGAGTAAGTTTTGTCATAACATCTTAACATGTTTTGCATTCAGATATTTACTTCTACTTATTCAAATCCTGTAACAGTCCACTATTGTAGTTAATTCATCATAATCTTAGCAGCCAAAAGCTCTTAGACATAAGCTCTCCAATTGCATTCTAATAAGCTTTAGCCTCAGCAACAAGCTTATCAGTAGGCAAGGCCACAGAGGCCTTTACAATCATTATGCTAGCTACATTGATGTTGATTGTAAAGGCCTCTGTGGCCTTGCCATGATAAGCTTGTTGCTGAGGCTAAAGCTTATTAGCCTCAGCAATTGGAGAGCTTATGTCTAAGAGCTTTTGGCTGCTAAGATTATGATTATGCTAGCTACATTGATGTTCTTGCTAGCTACATTGATTTATTATGCTAGCTACATTGATGTTCTGCCGCGAGAAATCACGGCACGGCGGACAGAGCTCCGGCGGGATCTCATGGCGGCATGGAGAGTGCGATTGTCGCAACCCAGCGCTGGGCACGTCACAATTGTGGCGATAAGTCCCCTCTTTGAGGAGTGGCTAGAGAGGCGCCACGGCGTCCTCACCTTCCGCCTGACGCAGGTCCTCATCCAGGTCGTGTGGATCGCCCGGAGGACACGGTGGAGCATACGGTGGAGGTATGCCCAGCTTGGGCGGAGCACCGCCGTGTCCTCACGGAGGCGATCGGCGGCGGCGATCTCTCGCGTCCGGCCCTGGTTCAGGCCATGGTTCGGAGCGACAGTGCATGGGAGGCCGTCACCTCCTTCTGCGAAGCAGTTATGCTAGCGAAGGAGGAGGCGGAACGCGTGAGGGTGAGACAAGGTTCGCGCCCTCGCGCCCTTAGTCGCCGCAGGAGACGCCCCGGGCGTCGGGAGTCGCAAGCCGATTTCCGGCCACCGTAGGCGCGGGCCTGCGGACGGTGAGCGATGGGTAGCTCGCCGTCCGATAAGGACCAGGCCCGGGTCGACGGCGCGTTGTGTTCCACGCGCGCCTCAAAGAGATGTCAGCACCAATTGACGGGGTCCGATAGGACCAATGCCTGCCGGGGTTGCGAGTTTGTCCGAAAGGGATATCGTGGCCCTGGCACACAGGCAACAGAAGGAACACGGGTGGGTTTTAGTCAGTAAAAGTCTGACACGCCCTCCCGCTCCGCCCAGAGCGGGAGGGCGGAGAAGTTATTTGATAATTTCCCACCCAAAAAAAAAAAAAAAAAAGCTACATTGATGTTACTGTAACTGTACAAGAGTTTCCTGTAAATATGTGAGCACTAATGCTAGTAAAATCTGTTAGGAAAAAAAAAACAAGAAATTAACCTTTTGTATTATTGTGATTTCTATTGTATCTGTATATCCTTCATTGGAGATCCCAAATAAATAAATAAAGGAAATACTAAACTACATGTTTAGCTTTTGATAGTAATGGCATTTTTGATTGGGAGGACAACGGGAAATTATATGTGATATGATACGTTTTGTGACATAAATCCTGAAACATTCGGTGATAAAGTGGTATAACTCAACATTTGTATTAAACAAACTAAATATTTACAGTGATCTTCTAAAATCATATGAGAAGCGTCTAGTAAGCTTTGACTCTAAAGTCTTAGCTCTTCGAGAACAACTGGAGTTCCTCAACATTCAGAACAAAGATATGCAAAGAGTTAAGGATGAGAATGAGGCACTGAAGAAGAATATGCAGACCTTGAATGGGTAAATACTTTTTAAGTTCGACAGACTTTTGAAATATTTTGTTGGTGCTATGTGAATTATTTTCTGAAAGCCTTTTTGATATAATGTTTTTACTGTCTTATTAGATTTATTATTATATTAAATATATTTATTTATTAGACATAATAGACATATTGGTGATGTGATTATAGTCAACCAATTAGGACTAGAATTAGAGACTGTTCTTTATTCGAGAAAGCATTCTTTACTTTGTTATTTCTTTTAATGCATTTCTCAGATTTAAAAGTTAATGCCATCCATAAAAAACAATTTAGCCTGAGTTTCCGAAATTTTTAAAGGGGCTTTTACTGATACTGGTTTTATTAACTTAAGTTGTTACTGCATGCCAATTGCGATGTCTTTTCAAATAGCCCAATTGATGCGAATGTTTGTGTGACTCACCTTGTATATTTCTTTTAGACTAAGGCTTAATCAACTAAGCCTAATGTGCCTGTATTTATTGCCTATTTATGAACGTACCTATAGCCTAATATAGTTCCATAGCCTATTTCTGAACATACTAAGAGATTCCTTGTGTTTCAGTCTGCAAAAAGTACTGAATGCCACAAGTGATGATGTGGAGCAGATGCTTCATAGCTACACCGATGTGCGAACTATTGCTACGTTCGCTACTGCTCTTAAAAGGTAACACTGTCATATTCATTAAACTACTTCAAAAATCTCTTATTTTGCCCCAGTTTGTCCAATGTCTCTTGTGGTCAGCTCAAAATACTTTCTTCCATTCTCCCATGCCACCCATGATATTAGAAGGGAGTCACCTCTGTGAGCGGATCAAAAGTAATTATGAGCATATAATCATATAATTAATGTACTCAAACTAAATATTGTAAAACATTTTTAAAAGAGTAACGGTGTAGTTTATTGCCCATTCTTTTTCATACGAAGCTACCTTTTGGAAAGGGCAACTAGAATCAATTCTATTTTTTTTTGGTAAATTTTGACGTTCAAAAGTGCCTCTTATGTGCTTATTTGAAATAAAATAATTTGACTTTTTGAAAGTAGTCTGAGAATTAGCACTGAATGAACATCAAAATGACTGAGAATCAGCACTTTTGAATTTCAAATTTGAAATAAAATAATTTGACTTTTTGAAAGTAGGCTGAGAATTAGCACTGAATGAACATCAAAATTACTGAGTTTCAGCACTTTTGAACATCAAAATTACTGAGAATCAGCACTTTTGAATGTCAAAATTACTGAGAATCAGCACTTTTGAACGTCAAAATTACTGAGAATCAGCACTTTTGAACGTCAAAATTACTGAGAATCAGCACTTTTGAACGTCAAAATTACTGAGAATCAGCAATTTTGAACTTCAAAATTGCATAAGCATAAGACAGTCCCCCAAAACGCCCGGCCTTCATCACTTCCTAGTGATTTAGATGAATCTCAACTGATGTTGCAAAACTGCTATTTGTCTCGTCATGAGCGAAATGCTCACGACGCTGTCGCACGGACATACCCCTCACTGGCGCGTCTTAAATTTAAAAGCGATGATCGCGCGAGTACGCGATCGTCTCGTCCTTAAGTCACTTTTTGTTCGAAAAAGTTACGCGAAAAATGCATATATGCGTGACGATCGCTTTTTTAGGGTTCCGTAGTAAACAAGGAACCCTTATAGTTTCGCCATGTCTGTCTGTCTGTCCGTCCGTCTGTCTGTCCCCGGCTTAGCTCGGAGACGCTTAGTCCTAGAAAGCTGTAATTTGGCAAGGGTGTACATATTCATCACGCCGAAAAAGTCGTAAAATGAAAAACATGTTTTTTTATGGTACCTCCCTTGCACGTAAAACGGGGATGATATTTTTTTTTCTCATTATACATGGTGTGGGGTATCGTTGGATAGGCCGTTTAAAAATATTGTGGGTCAGTGAAAGCCATTTTTAGGGTTCCGTACCCAAAGGGTAAAACGGGAACCCTATTACTAAGGCTCCGCCGTCTGTCTGTCTGTATGTCCGTCTGTCTGTCACCAGGCTGTATCTCATGAACCGTGATAGCTAGACAGTTGAAATTTTCACAGATGGTGTATTTTTGTTGCCGCTATAACAACAAATACTAAAAAAAACAGAATAAAATAAATATTTAAAGGGGCTCCCATACAACAAACGTGATTTTTTTGCTCGTTTTTGCTCGATATTGATAACGGCAACAGGTAGGCGCTTGAAATATTCACAGAATAATTAGTTATATATTCACTTTAAAAATAAATAATTTAATTTAAAAAATAAAAAAAAATTTTTTTTTTTTTTTATTCCCATACAAAAAACGTGAATTTTTTGCCATTTTTATAGATAATGGTACGGAACCCTTCGTGCGCGAATCCGACTCGCACTTGGCCGGTTTTTTATTCAATTCTGAGATCCGTTTGCGTAATATTAAGCTTTAAAGTGCTATTTTTTGTTAGAGTCAAGTGTCCCCCCCCCCTGCCAGCTAAATGGTTGGTTTTGGATATGTGAATTCATGGCAGTAGTATATATAACGAAATTAAAAGGAAAACTATCACAGCTAAGTAGGGTTTACTAGTTAACGAGTAATAGTCCACCAACTTAAATTTGCAGTTGAAGAATTGACCGTAACATATATCGATGGGAGAGCATGTTTTTCAACTACAATGTTAAGTTTGTTTTTGGGATAAATTCATCCTAACTACGGAACCCTTCATTGTGCGTGGTCCGACACGTACTTGGCCGGTTTTTTTCCTTCTATGCTCCCATGTCAGCTGTCGCGCAATTATTTACTTTCTTTACATATCTTATTTACATGGTGTACATAATAAAATCTTGGCGAGGAGCTCGTGGATCAGTCAACGGCACGGGTCGATCCATCAAGTAAAGCTAAGCTTCCCGGGGTTAGTCCGTGCATGAGTGACCATCTTTACACACCGAGACTCCTCCGTGCCTCGGAAAGCACGTTAAGCCGTTGGTCCCATTGGTGGCTGTCATTCGTGCATCTTTGACAATCGTTAGGGGTCGTCAGAAGTCCGTCTTACCAAGTTGTATCGTATTACCCAGTTACTGGGTTGTGGCGATCAGACAGGCAGTCGATCCATGTAAAATACTCGTATTCCACTGCATCCGGTTAGACTGGAAGCCGAACACAACATAGTTGGGAAAAGGCTAGGCCGATAGACATAATAAAGAGTCTTCTATCTATCAAACACAATCCATCCATTTACTCTTTAGTCTCTCTTTCCCCTTCATCCATAATAACGTTTCGATTATGACACTGCACTAAATAACAACGTTTATTGAAATTGCTGCCAGTCTATAACATATTTACTGTATTCAATCTTGTTTGCAGAGCTCTATGTGACTCAGAGGCTAAGAAGAATGAGTCTCGAGACAGATTGCACGCCGCAAAACAACAGCTCGCCCTAGAGAAGAAGAATGTCGGTGATCTACAGAGCAAAATTATGTGAGTATTTAACAGGGCCCTGTGCAGACTGTTTAACAGTTTAATTGCAAGTTTGGTAGTTCAGGCTGAGATCTAAAAGAATTATTACACTTTATTAAAGGCAATAAAACGGAACCCTTATAGGATCACTTCGTTGTCTGTCGGTCTATCAGTCTGTCAAGACCCTTTTTCTCAGGAACGCGTGGAGGTATCAAGTTGAAATGAATATGAAATACGCAAGTCTACGGTCCCTCAGAGCTCTAAAAAAATCAAGCTTATAAGTCAACGCAATAAAAAAATACGGCGTTTTATGCGACATATTTTGATACTCGCAAATAAATCAAAACCTATAGGGTGCTTTCCGTTGACCTAGAACAATCAAATTTGGCAAGAAGCAAGGTCTCACAGCACAAGTAATGGACAAAGTCCGAAAATCGTTAATTTTTTTTTTTGATTACAAACTTATATTTGCAGTTGGAGAATTGATCGTGACGTATATCGATGTATGGGAGAACATGTTCTTCAACTAAAATGTTAAGTTACTTCTTGGGATAAATTCATCTCAACTACGGAACCCTTCATTGTGCGGGGTCCGACATGCTCTTGGCCGGTTTTTTTTTGTTCTAGTCTTCTTACTTTTAACTTGTAAAACAGTGTAAATAATACTCTACTTCCTTGCAGGCATCTAGAAGATGAACTCCACCAAGCGCAGACAAAATACGATATCCTGAAAACGGATTCAGACCTCGCAGAACTAAAGAGGCAAGTGGTTCAACACAGGGCCGAAGAGCATCGCATTCTCAACGACTACCCGACGTCGCCGCCAGCGATCGAAGACCAACATGTCATCACTGACCACAACTCTAGTTTCGTAAGTTTCATTGCCAAGAATAGATCTTATCTCATGCAATTAGATACACGGAAATAACCAGTCAGAAAGTATAACCTAAATGCCTGTTCTCAATCCATCAATCAAGCTAGTACTTTGTAGTGCAATGCTAGATATAAATCTATCCCAAGTTTGGCAATATTACCCAGTTCTTCGCCTTCCATATCAGAAAGTCAGGACACTCATGTGGATATCATAACTGTTCATAGGCGACGCTTTAAAGAGTGTTGAGTCCATATCTGATTTAAACTCGCTGAAAATAAAATAAAATTGACGAAAAAACACTGCTTACCGCTTCGCACCAATTCAAAATGGGGTCTTATTGAATCATCTAAAGCTTCGTATACAATATTAGTTTTAGTATATGCGAAACCCGAAACACGTGTCTAGTATTTTTATATAAAGAATCTATGTACAAAATTTCGATACTGTATCATGAAAAATCACAAAGTTATAAGCTTGTTATGTTACCGGGTTGTCCGTACAAAAACATGCTACCGGCGCCCCCGCGCCTCCAGGGTCGTCTTGCGCTCATTGATAATGGTTTGGCAGTAGGCACCTAACCGTACGGCGATTGTATTGTAAGTAATTAAATGGTGCTAACATTTTCCATCACACTTAAATATTTTTGGGACAAAAAATAACATGGTGTAAAAATTATTGAAATCGATTCAGTTCCTTATTGTGAACAAACTATTTTCTGGTTTCGCATATACTAAAAACAATGTTGTATAGCGCATAAGTAAAGATTCAACAAAACCATCTAATCTAACGCTAACCATAATGTTGTTTATGATAATACATTGTTCATTGGCGCAGACGGAAAATGGAAGGGGGACGAATGATTGCGTAGATGGTGATATTAAAGATTTGGAACGAAAGAAAAAAGCGGCCTGGCTCAACGTGTTATGCTCTAAAGCCACGAGGATGAATCAGGCAACGAATGAAAAAGATGATCAGGGGAGAAAGCAGAAAAGATACAACGAAATGAAAAGAAAAATAAAAGCTATTATAAGAATGAAGAATGAGGAGAAAAATGAAAGAGAGTTCTCTGATAACATCAGGGCCAATGTCAAGCTGTACTGGAAACAGGTAAGACTGGCTCGCGGTATCAAGAACATTGAGTATGAATGTACTAAGAACAGATGATTGAAGCATCAGCATCCACTTGCTTTTATCCTAATTCACACGCACAGTGTGTCTTCTTCTTCCATACTTCTCTATTAGGCGTCATCTCGGTAGTCACCCCCTTTCTAGCCATGACATCTTTCACACAGTCCATCCATCGTTTCTTTGGTCTTCCCCTACTCTTATAGCCATCCACATTCATACTCTGATGTAGCTCTGGTATGATAGATTGAGGAATTAATTATATAATTTTTTTTTAAGTATGCTTAGTGCTTACATGGTTTGTTCATATATAGACGATGAATAACATGTGATTAACTGTAATCCGCGCGCAAGTGCTAGTCACCGCTTGAGGTATGTGAGCGGTGAGATGGCGGTCTAACTCAGTCTGCTAATCTTGTCAATCGCGCCCTCTCCTGTCTTAAAGGAACTATAAAGGAATTTACTGCTGAAATGATGATGATTGATGACCTTCATCATGATTTCAGCCGAAAGACGTCCACTGCTGGGCATAGCCCTCTGCCGCAAGCCCCTTCAAAACTACACATATTTATTATTTGTTAATTCGATGATAATTAACAAATACTTAAGCCGCCTTAGGATCTAGATCATGTGCCGTAATATTGTATTATTAAAACTGTTATAATACAATTTGGTCAAAGTTAAGACATATTTAAGTTTTAGGGTTCTTGGCCGATTACTCTATTAATAGCAAAGGTAGGACACATATAAGAAAATCCTACCTATAAAAATCAGAGGGCATGCTAGTTTGGTGCAAACATTATTAAAAGTCAAGACTAAGACAAATCAATCCTATAATATCCTTGACCTATATTTATGACGTTTACAGAAGTGCATGTCATAAAGAAGAATGAAACAAGAGTAAGTAATCTTATTAAATGCGTTTATAGGATCAAAAGCGTCACTTTGCTATTTAGTTTAATAATATGCGCATATAAGACAGCAGGTTCTACTAAGAATCTTATAAAGTGATCCAGTAAACGTTTATAAAACTAGTACCTAATAGGATCGTAAGTACTTGTAGCGCGTCGAAGAATATGTCGAATAAAAATCGTCCTAGAAGATGCTATAATATTGGTTTAGATGTCCTCGATAAGGTCAGGTGCGTGTTTTATTAGCGACGTAACGCGTATGAATGTGGACGAAACAAAATAAGTATATAAGGATGTAGTGTTCTGTAGTTCCTGCCAGCCCCTTTTGGGAAAAAGCTTTAACTATAAAGTATGTTTATTTATTTAATTTTCAGAATGAAATGGTGAACAACATAGAGAACTCCGACTCTCCGTACTTGAGCTTGAAACAGGGCAGTGTGCTGTCCCTAGCAGCATTGCAACGTGCGCCATTGAAACTGCCTGAAAAAGCAAAAGTAAGTTTAATACTATTAACAGGGTCAAATTAAATTAGCTAGCGAAACTCCGCAGACGTGATCTAACGGGACTGATATCTAAACACTTTTTTGGGGTCAATGACCGCTGTTAATGGTGTTACTGAAAGTAGGAGTTGAGAAAATACGTTTTTTTTACCCGACTGCGTGACGCAAAGGAGGGTAATGTGTTTAGTTATCGATACCCATCACCTCTGTGAACTTTACACAAAAACGAACATTATTTTAACTGAGATTTCAAGTGACAATACGGAGACGGTAGGTAGATTATCCCAAAAAAAAACTTATAAAATTAATTATTTTATTAAAAAAATCTTTTTATTTCAGTGTAATACAACAATGTAATACAAATTAAAAAGAATTATTATTTATTTTTTATTTTTATCATATTTAGATATCCGGAATTCCGGCCGGCCGGCTTGTGTCGGACGTAAAGAATATAGCACCATCCTATTTCTTCCCGTGGGTGTCGTAAAATGCGACTGAGGGACTTATAAGAGAATGGGCAGCAGCGTTCTCTACATATTTTAACACCATACTGCGATCGCCAACCCGTCTGCAAAGCGTGGCGATTATTGCAGCTCCAAATGTTGGGGGAGGCCTATGTCCAGCAGTAGACGTCTTTCGGCTGAAATGAATGCTGACGAGATAATTTGTTCCGGACGGTTTATGTGCATTTAGAGTCTAAATGATATGGAAAACCGCATCAAAATCCGATTCGTAGTTTAGAAGAACAACACGGTCACACATTAATCGTCGAGCAGTAGCCCACCAGACACAACACCCGTCTGGTCGGAGGATCCTCCCTCTTCTATGGTGGATGAGTGAACTTTACACCCTGTTCGTTATACCTCTATAGAGGCATAGGTTTTACATTGGTATACCTACATCAAGAATTAAATTCTAGTTTAGGATTTCTAATATTTTTAAACACCACATATTATAAATTAAAGTCGCTTTTCGTGTGTTTGTGTGTGTGTTGTTCTTCTAAACTGTGCAACGGATTTTGCTGTGCTTTTTACCGTCATTTAGAGAACTATTCCGGAAAATTTGTGTATAAAAAAATTAACTTACACGTAATAAAAAATCTCGATGCTTTGTCAAGTCGTGAAAACAGTACGAAGCAGCGGCGGATCGCTAGTTCGTTATAAAAAAGTCCCTAAACAATTTGGTTGCAATGGAATTTAAACTTTGTTTTGTATGACATTGAGATAATTTTTCAAAACTTGATAACTATCTCAGTCTGATTTAAAATAAATAGTATAGTTTCATTATTTACTTTTATTCGCAAAAAAATCAATCTTGTACTTTCTTTCCAGCCAACAGAGCAACTTTACCTAAACGCAGTAAAGAATGCGACCAAGAAACTTATTGGAGAAAAATCTAACGCTATCAGCACAAAACACAGCATCTTTCATAAAAAGAGCGGCATGGAGATCTCATCCCTTGACAACATTCCTCGTGAAATGGAAATCTCCTACGACGGACTGGGAGGTCATTCGAAGCCAGATGTGTTCCCAGTTCCCAATAACACCCCAGTCAAAAGCTACAGACCTAAGTTATCAGCAAAGCATAAACTCAAACGTCCCAGCCCAACAGGCAGCCACGATATCGAAAAAATGCTTAAAAAACTCAAGGATAAATAAACAGGAAGATCGATGTCAGATCCTTTTTTTTTTAATTAAGACTGTAAGTACACGCCCCTTATTTGTGACAGCTTATATCATATATCGAATTTTGACTATCGACATTTTCTTGTGAAGGAAATGGGATGGTGGCCATAGATGTTTGTAGAGAAAGAGTCCAAGTTTCTGTGAATCGTCCAATTTGGAGCAAGAAATCAGGTGTTTCATACTGTCAGCTGCAGACTTTGACACTGGCAGCACTGACGGAGCAGTAAGGGCAATTTTCGTAGTGCAAGTGTGTGTTGACTGTACCACTATATCACCAGTTTTGACTGCTGATTTAGTTATTAGATACTTGATCAGGCTTTTAGGCTACCAGGAGCTAGATTTTGAATAAACCAGAATCGATTGATGTAAATAGTAGAAGACTTCTGTTCTGCCATCACTACAATAATGTATCATAGGCCACACCACTAATCAGTAAATACGTTGAGCGCTAAACGAATTTAAAACTTTGTTCTGTTTCTGTCTGTTGTTTGAAGACGACAGACACAGAATGATGATTTCAATTTGTGTACAGTTGTGAGGTCACAGCCTTCAAAGTATATTTGGCTTGGCCAAAGAAAACACCGAGCTTAGAACTAGATAAATGTATTTACAATATTATACAAAAGGGGTAATGAAATCTCGGAAAAACTTAACACCGCGATTCAGCACAAAACCCAATAATATACAACGCCATCTCTCGAGGCTGACGAAACTAGAAATTCAAAATATGACAGTTTGACACTTAACAAATATGTTTAACGGTTTGTGTTGCAAGCGTGCCTGAATAGATGATATGCTTTGTATGAAGATGATATCAATCTTTTTCAACATCAAAATTTCTCTGCATACATACATGGCTATTAATATATTTAGTGGTTTAGTTACATAACACTAATAGTACGCGTCTGCAAATAAGGGGTCACATAACATAATTATATTAATCGTATTTTTGCTTATAAATCCACCATCTAAATGTATTTAAAATTAAACTAAAAATGTGAAGTAGTTTTAAAGCTATAAGCTTATCGTTAATTTTAGTTATGGCCTTATGTATGGTAAAATGTTAGGTATAATGCATCGACCCCATGTATTGGAACTTAGGCTATAAGCGATTTATGGGTAAACACCGCGGGAACCGGAATTGCCCGGGGCAATCAGCTTTGTCCCCTAACTTATGCTATATTTAATATGCATGTATGAATTAAATTACCATTTTATTCTAGTTACCCACCGATATTAGTAATAATTTAAAAGTCTTCGTACTTAGATTTAAGCGTTTGGTGTTCTGATTGGGTGCTACTGGCACAATACAAGGACTTAAAACGTCCTATGACCCAACATCGGTCCATATGGATACACGCCAGTTCCGATTGTTCTTAGAATTCCTTTACTGTGGTTGGTTGTAGCAATATTATTATCAATGGTCTTGTGGGAGAACTGCAATCAATCTGTCTAGCGTTTTCCCAACTATGTTGGGGTCGGCTTCCAGTCTAACCGGATGCAACTGAATACCAGTATTTTTAATGGAGTGACTGCCTCAATGACCTCCACAATCCAGTAACTGGTTAACACGATACCCCTTGGTAAGGCTGGTTGTCAGACTTTTGCGCTTCTGACTACCCGTAATGACTGTCGAAGATCTAAGAATTACAGCCGGGGGTATGCACTAAAATTACAAAACAATAAAATAAAATCTAATTAATGCACAGCAGTTCTAGCGTTTATAGCGTGGCCTTGAGACACAAAGGTCTCCTCCACTAGCACTTTCCACTCATCACTTGCTCTTACTATTTTTTGCCATAATGGGCCAGTGATTTTCCTTAGCTCATCTACATAATCAGGCTATAGTATTTCCACAGCTGGGACACAGGCCTCCTCTCAGTGAGAGGGAGTGGACCGTAATCCACAACGCGGGCCCAGTGCGGGATGGTAGATTTCACATGTCTTTTGAATTTTTGTTTGTAGGACATGCCGGTTTCCTCACGATACTTTACTTCACCGTTTTGAGAGCAGTGGTGATGAAATAATGTACATAAAATAAAGCGCCTGTCAGGGTTCGAACCTCCGACCTACAACTCGTAAGTCGCGGTCATTATCACTGGGCCAACACTGCTCTAGCGCTAACTTAGCTCATCTGACCACCTCCTAATTTGTCTACCTCTTTACCTCTTGGTATTGTATCGGGGAGTCGACACTGGTTTTTTTTTTTGTCCATTTTTTTCCTTGCCCTCTGAGCATGTCCATCTTATCATCATTCTCCTGCCCTTATTACAATTTATTTGGAGCCGGCGCAACATGTTATTTTCTTCCATACTTCTCTATTAGTCGTCTTATCGGTAATCAGTCCCTTCCTAGCCATATCACTTTGTTGTATGTTCTAGCCATGTCCATCTCCGTTTAATTTTTATTTCCACATCTTCCCATTTCTTGGTCTTTCTAAGCCCTATGGATCGTTTTTTACCTCTTCTTTTAATAACCTCATTCACTGTGTATCCAATATTATAAACGTTAATTCTTGACTGATTCCAAAGCATCTAAGTAATCCAAAAATAAACAAACGACAAACGGGCGTTAGATAGAATGGTATGTCCAAGATGGACGCTATTTTCGACGCATAGCAGTTGTAAGGAGACCAAAATAAATAGCAGAATAAAAAACTAGTCCAATTCAGTAGTAGGTATCACATGCACCCACACACTAAAGAATACTTATATCTATTTGCGAAGACATCAAATCACATCATTTTTGTGAGCATTATAAACTAATAGTTGTGCCAACGATATTATAACCGTAATGTATTTCAGATTAACACAAGTTTTTTGTAATTGAAAGCCATTTATATGTGTATTCTGTCATCTAAATTGCACAACTTTGCATTTATTACTACAATAGTATTTCAGTGTCTATTTATTAGATTAGAATCTCAGGATTGACAATGACCACTCTTTGATTTAGTTTTTACCCGACTGCCTTGGAACGGGTAATGTTTTGACTTGTCTAACAGCCAAATTGCGTAACACATATGCAGCAACAGCTCAAAAGTTAAGGTCTTTTTGTCCAGTTTTGCCTTTGATTCGGAATCGTTCAAAGTGAAAAGTCTGAACACAAAATGAATCAAAAGTTAAAAATGAATTCATTAGTGAACCGATCCAACGATGTAGGATTTCGTCACTCGGCATCTTTCACTCGCCTACCCAATAAATTTAGATGAACGTTCATTTCTATGTAATTTTGTTGGTGTGAAGTGAATGTGGAATGAAACAAAAAAGGACAGTCACTCGATTGAAGCGTCTGATATCAGCTTTAATAACATAGGAACAATAAGGGGGCGTTCATTAATTACGTGAGGCGTTTACGGGGGGAGGGGGTCGAGCCTGATCTCACCCAATCTCACGTGGGGTGAGTGGGGTCTCGGCAGATATCACGTTCTTTTTTCCGCAAGTAGCAGTGTAAAAGTGCGAGTAAACTGGACAATAGGGAATATGCATGTATTTTTTTTTTCACTAAATCAATAATAGACAGTAATATAAACCTAAGGAAAGTATTGAAACTTAAATTGGACTACTGATTGATGCTCAAAAAAATTATGAAACTACAACAATTTTCTACTAAAGTTCAAACGTCCGTTTCTGTCGCGGTCATGATGTGACGTCATTATTCACGAAACTGCTTTGTTTACGTCTGCTTTTTTAGCCCCAAATGTTATATATCAAATTATGTTTTATGCTTTATTCGCACTTACATATTTACCTTCGTGAGATTTCAAGCATTTACCTAAAAAAAATATTTTATTCACGTTTTGTTTCGTCACTTCCGGCATTTTCGAAGAGGTCGCGTATTGAGTTTGCGTTCCGTTCCACCAAAAAAACGCAACATAAATTAATTAATTGTAAAATAAGTAATGCATTAAAAAATGTTAAAAATAATGGATACGTTCTTAATTACGTGCATACTCCCTATTATTATAAAAAAATAAGCAATTTTTTTTTTAATAATTCCTACACGTTCATGAACAGATTCAAAGTGACACAAAAATATGCATTTTGAATAATCTCACGTGAGATTAGGCCCCCGGGGGCCGAGCCAAAACTCACGACATCTCACCGATGTGGAAGGGGACGTCGAAAAATCGCATTACGTAATTAATGGACGCCCCCTAACCTGTAGCTACTAAAAAACAAATGTTTAAAACATAAATGGTTCAATATTTACATTCTAACTGAAAGCTATTGTTATTGGGAATGTTACGCATTTCAAGTTGCTGCCTTTAATGTTATGTTTATATGTATTTGTAAAGTATAACCTACATCGACGTCATAGTACGAATTAATAGTAAGACGACTCATTTGCATTTTATTCCGGGTTTCTGAAAACGTTTTCAGTATAATCTGCTGTCAAACAATTATCATAACGAGCCCGATAAGGAAAAACATCGTAAGCGACATAAATTTAAAATTTACAGGAGAGGTATTTCATACATTTTATTTTATTATTTGTTGTTAAAGTGAAATACCTACATTATGTCGCTTACGATGTTCTTTCATATCAGGCTCGATAATATAATTAGTTGTTTGTTGGTTGAATTAATACCACCTGTCCAACCAGCGGAGTAATTGTAACACACTTACAATTCCTATCATTTTTCCAATTCAGCAACATTCATAGCATTATTTAATTTGTTGAGCAAACAAATTTTTCAAACATAATTATAATTATGAAGCGATGGACGAATTTCCTTCAAAGTCCTTTGGATTGTGGTAAAGTGTGCTATGCTTTACGCTATTGGGGGGCTGAGATTCTGGCTTTTTGTATGGATCAAGTCCCACTCCCTCTCACAGTGAAGAGAACACCACCACCTCAGTTACATTTCTTTCTTCTGTGTGAGAAAGAGACGGAGCTGTACAGGACTTACAGCTTCATCTCTTTCCCGCTGTGAAGTAATATTAAAATAATACTGCTTTACGAGGTGGTGGTTGGGCGGGGCCCCCTAAGTCCCCCAGCAGAAGAACCATACAGGCTGATTACTAATTTTATGATAATCTGACATTTGACAGCACAAACTTGATCAGCGTAGGTATTCAGATTCATTCAAAAGGCTGCCGTGTTGAAAATGACTGTTTAGTTTACATTTTTTTTTTACTTTGGTCTCACGAAAACCTGTTTCAAATGTTATAACTTAGCTTTAAATACAACTTCTGTACCGTTGTATGCCCCCGCCATATTTTGGGTGCGCTACAGTGCCGTCAATAGCGATTTTTATACGAAAAATTTAAAGTCGTTTCCCAGCGATCATTTCTGCTCAATGTTACTTAGTTTGATGTACAGAATGCGTAGAACGGCTATGTGATGAGTTACACCCTGTATGTATTCATGTTTGATTCGGCACGGAAGCTTATCGAATGGTTGTGAATAGCTATGAAGGTATTCAGAAGCTGGTGTTATACGATATTAGGGGTCTGTGGTTAGCTTGATGGCTGAATAATATTTGGTAAACTAAGAAGTGTTCTTTGTAAGTACACCCCTGCCAAGCCTCTAAGGGTGATAGTTATTTTGATATGTATATTTTTGGTACAGGAATCTAAACGCGGCTTGAATGCATTGGATGGAAGGTTGTGGGCAATTCGAAATGTCTACCCATGTATGAAAGATAGGCTAGGATGAAGATTTAAAACGGATTTTGTTACATTTCAGTTGCATTTACTTTATGAATTCGTTTCATTTTAAACGACGCGGCTTATTTGAATTTGAACTTTATGTAGTTGAGATAACAGTCAAAATGATTAGGTACAGCAACCCCAATTAATCCTGGTAAATAAAAGCAGCGCTGGTCACGCAGCAGTTTTTCATTATTATACGCTATTTTATACAAGATATTTACTTGATACGCTATAATACTTGTTACTTGTTACTAACAAATAGTTTATTTTAGCTTTTGTATATTTCTGTTTTTGAAGCGAAACTATGTTATTTTTCTGTTTTTTTTTTTATATTAGAGCGTCTTTGACGTCAAAGCTGTAAATCTTCTTGTAACTATAGTATTTTTCTGTCATGTCATCCATGTCAGCCTAAGCAAGGCTCAACTAGTAATAAGTTCATATTTATTATCACTATAATATTGTAAGTCATAACAGTAATATGTGGCTGTTTAAAAACCGCGGGGTAGGTTACATGCAACTAAGGAAATAATCGTACAATTTTATTGGCGTGTTTAACATTACTACGAATGCGGATTTAACTCGATGTGTAGAATAATGTGTTGCCATCATCTTTAGTTTTGTGTTGCCTACTCTAATATAACCGCAATTTTGTCAACTATCATTAAAAAAAAATGTGTGTAATTAAAAGCAAACAAAAACTTTATGCTCTATAATTTTTTAAATGGCCCATCTTACTGTATATAATATATAGTAATCATTATAGATACCATTTAGTTCTGTGAACCTCGGTGTTTAAAAACATAATACTAAATATTGTGAATGAATGTTAATGAGTTATGTGTATAGTTTATGAAAATAAGACTGCAAATATCGTGTAATAAAATGAATTGATCGATGAATATTTGTTGTTTTACTAAATTATTTGTTCTTGTGTCGTTGCTAACCCGTACAATCGCTAAATATCAAAAAGATATATGCGACTTCCTCTGTAGTCTGTCCATTGGATAATTTTAGAGTAAATTCTATTGGATAACCCCAAAGGTTGACTGCTAGAAAATGCCTACTACGGCATTAGGTCCGCTTATATAGGCACATTTGTGTTCATACAGTAAAGTTCGCTTTTGTACATTTGTGTTCATAAAGTATTAAATAAAAGATAATTCCACTTTTACGCTCTACTCCACTCCAAGCCGACAGGCAGCCTCATACTTCCATTACCTGCAAAGATTTATTTTTTAAATCTGTGGCTATAATCAGCCTTTTCATTTTATTAAACAAGTTTACAGGGTGAATCTACCCGTGATCTGAACCACATCTAAATATCTCCATTCGTGAATGTGATTAGACTTTAAAAAGGAACTATATCTCAGAAGTTTGTTTTATTTCGTAGTAAGTACAGACGCCAGCACATCAAGCTACTACAATCTGTCAAATTTCTTTATAAGATTTTCAACTTTATCGATAAAGCTTAAGGTTCAAGGTTGATTGGGAAAATTTGTCAGTTTCGGGTAGCTTGACCTGCTGGCGTCGTACATAATATCGTTCGTTTCGTTTCGAGTAATTTACGGAACAACAACTGAATAAACACCTACATACCTTAACCCTTTATAAGGCATAAGCATCTAGGGGCGGAAAAATAAAAGTAATTATGGTTTTACATTAGTTTTATTATGCTTTTTCAGAAAATGAAAAAAAAAATGAAATTAAAAAAAAAAAACATGGTGGGAAGTCACTTCCCTCTGCCCGTGATACGTAGGTGATAGGTAATAGGTGTCATAGGCACCAAGTCTGATTGAAGCGGATTGATGTTGTATTACTTATTCCTTGTGAAACGCAGTAAAGCATGGTAATATGCAAAGGGCAACTCCACACTTTGAGCACATTATTTTGGAACGTTTGTCCTTTTCTTTAGTGCTGCACATTCTGCAGCGCTTGTAGCTCGGCAATTCCACCGGCATATGGTCCCCAACGTTGGTGTAGCGAATTTCTTCGGCAATAACGTGTAAGGACTTTTGACGGTTCTCCGATAAACAAGATTTCTTTCTGGAGACGTAATTTACCAGACCAGAACGTCGTTTTCTGTTCGAGAATCCACTGACCAGTCCTCTAGCAACAGATACTCGGAATTCAAGAGTGGAGAGTTTTGTCACATTTCTGTTTTGGCAATACAACAAGTATGCATTAGTTATACTTGTATCTAAAAGAAAGTAGAAAATGCGGACCCACCATCTCTTACTCCGTCTGCCAACTGAGTAGGTACCTTTTAGCTGGTCGAAGCGATCTACCCCTCCCATTCTTTTCGTGTACTCCTTTATGGCTAAAGGGCAGTCAATTGCTGTCTTGGTGCCATCTTTTTGAGTCCGTAAAATAGTCGTTTTGCCAGACTTGGGATGGAATGCATTACTCATCAGAAGGACATCTTTAGTATCTTTCCAAATCAGGCAAGATACATTGCCCTTGACTCTCCATTTGTACTGCCCTTTTTGAAGCTTCGGGTTAGTTTTTACAAGTTTGGGCAGGTCTTTTCTGTGCCTTCGTACGGTTCCTGTAGCAAAGATGCCATTCTCATAAAGATATTGCATTATACTGTAGTCACAAAAGAAATTATCAAATGTCACAATGACATGAAATTCCTCCAATGCTTTATCTATCAGTTTCTCTGTCAACATCTTCACAACTTTGAATCCTAATCCTTCTTCTGTACCCACTTCTAATTTTCCAGTGTAGATGTAAAATTCGTATAAGTAGCCAGTATTACTATCGCATCGGCACCATACTTTGTAACCCCTTTTGATGGGCTTGAGGGGCATATACTGCTTCATCGAAGACCGCCCTTTGAACAAAATCATAGATTCATCAATACTTTGAGATGAGGAATCTTTGGCATTCTTTTGACAAGCGTGATTTATAAGATCCAATAACGGGCGAACTTTGTAAAGTTTGTCATAGTTCTCACTTGACCTTTCGGGATGTTGGGTGTTATCGTTTAGATGTAAATGTTGCAATATTTTCTTGAAACGTTTTATAGTCATAATGCCTGCGATTTCGTCTACTCGGAATCCAGGGTCTGTAGACCAGTAAAGGTCCATCGAAGGCAGGATGTTGTACCCCATTATTATAAAAATAGCCAAGAAAGCCTTCAGTTCCTTTTTATCTAATTTTGTCCAATTTGCATCATTCTTCTGTTCAGCATATAAGTTTGTTTGATATATTATCAAATCATATACCTCATCAGTAAAATATTTTTCAAACAAAGTCACAGGTCTAATACGGCTGCTAAACATATTTTCGGGCTGCAATGGAATTTCATCGTAAACGCTAGGGTCCGGTCGAAAGGTGGTCCACTTAGTCTTTTTCCATGTTTCCTCTTCGCCATCTGAATCGTCAGTTTCTGAATCTGAATGGGTATTATCTACTGGAGATGCTGATCTTGAAGTAGTCTGCTGCGTACTAGTAGAACTGGGTAAATCTTGGGATCTTGTTACTCGTGTAGGGCGATTATTTTGAATAGAAGGTTGAAATTCAAAGGATGCTGGGCTATTTGGATGAGTATTATCTACTGGTAATTCTGGTCTTGTCCTTGAAGTCTGCTGCGTACTAGAGGAACTAGGTAAATCAAGGGCTCTTGCTACTCGTCTAGGGCGATCACTTTCGACTGATGGTTTAGGTTGACATTCAACAGAGGGTTGAATTTCAAGGGATGCTGGGCTGTTAGGTGGATCGGGTGTAGGTGGTAAAGGTCCATCGTTAGGCTCATCAAAGTTTTCTAAGATCCTTTGAAGTTTTGCGGTACTTATTTGGATAGTCTCTTCATCAGATTCTAAATTGTCATCTGACACTTCGGGATCGTCGGGTAAACCATAAAGCTCATTTAATTCGTTGATTATATCCAAATCTTGTAGTATCTTTCTACTCATTTTCGAACAAATCTACAAGAAACAAAAAAATAACATTTACATGTGCCAAGGCAAAGGGAATATTTTTCCCACCACAACCAACCCATATAATCAAATTATGCAAATTCCCAAGTTGAAAATATGCCTAAATTTTAATTGAATAAACATTTTTCTTTAGAAATAATAACATCTTACCGTTTTTGAATCGCAGAAAATGAAGATTTAAAAAGATTTATCTTGTTGTACAAAAATTCACCAGTTTTTCACATTGAGAACGTCAACCGAAGAAAAAAAAGTATGGCGACCTGTCATCACCATAGATAAAAATATTGAATTCAAAGTCAATTGAAATATTGCCATACGAATAAAAACCGTACCTTTACAATCTAAGCCAAAAATATTGGAAAAAGTTGGTGGGAAAAATATTACCTGTGCCTTATAAAGGGTTAAAGAGTAGCGGAGCACAGGTAAAGGCGTGCCCTTTGTATTGTAAGTAGATACAGTCAGAGCAATTCATTGTTTAGCAGATTGACATGGTCGCCTACCGTTTGTTTCCTAAGAACGCGACCGTGTCAAATCGTCTTGTGTTACATTCGTTTTGAACGAATGTCACACTATCATCACACTAATATTACAAAGGCGAAAGTTTGTGAGTGTGTGTGTTTGTTACTTCTTCACGCTTAAACGGCTGGCCCAATTTTTATAAAATTTTGTATGGAGATAGCGGACAACCTGTATTAACACATAGGCTACTTTTTATCCCGATATTCCCCCGGGATCGAGACTTCGTGGGTGAAACCGCGGGGCGCAGCTAGATAATTTATTATTTAATTCTGAAAGATCTAATAGTGAAATAATTTAATATATATATATATATATTTCAAATAGGTTAAATACATGAATAACAACTTATATCTAATTAATTTATAATAATAACAAAATTATATCCTATAAAAACTAAAACTATTTTAAACTAAAATATGGCGTCAAAAAATTCCTCCGCATCGCTGTCGACTGGTAAAGTACCCAAGAGACTGGGGGTCCGTAACTTAACTTCGAGAGTCATAAGTTCGATTAATGGAAAGTCGACTGAACGATTGTTTGAAAGGAATTTATTGCGAAACAATCTTTTATCGCCAAACGCTACTTCGACTGAACGATTCATCGAATATTTATTAATCGATACTGCTCTTTCGAATGAGTTATAGTTATACACTCGCGAGCAATAAACTGGAATCACTTTATCGCGCGTTGCTCAAGACATTTTTTTACATTTTCTATGCAATGAACTGTGGATTGTGGTATACCTGAAAGGTAATTTTGTTAGCTTTCAAATGATATCAAAAAGATTTAAAATTAATAACATTTTCTAATTAAATTTAGAGAATTATTGCAATAGGTCGACGTTGTGGACGTCTAAATGAATGGGAAGTAATATGAAAAGATATTTTTTTATTTGCAATTTATGTTATTTACCCCTTAATATTCTGTGTTACCCTTCCTGGTCCTAATAACTGCCTGTAAACAGTTTTTCATTAAATCAAATCAAAAGTCATTTATTCAAACTAGGTTGAGAATCAGCACTTTTCGAACGTCAAAAATTACATAAGACAGTCCCCAAAAAACGCACACCCATCACCACTTCCTAGTGCTTTAGCTGGGAAGAAGAAGTGGCGCAACAAACTCCCCAGCAGGAATTGACCGAATGAGTTTCCTGATGGAATCCTGTGGGATTTCCTGCCACTCTTCGACTAAAGCAGTTTTTAGGTCTTCTATTGACGCCGGAGCTGGACATCTTCATCGTACCTACCTTTTCAGCTCGTCCCATATTTAGATTTAAGTCAGGGCTGAGGGCTGGCCAGTCTAGTGTGGGAATCCGAAATTCTACAAGATATTGTCTAGTCACTGCAGCGGTGTAGCATTATCGTGCATTAGCAGGAAATTTTCGCCAATAAACCACAGTGGGGGAGCACATGGCCTAGCAGAATGTCGTTGATGTATCTTTCTGCGGTTAGCCCCCTCCCCGACCTCCACCAGGTACGAATATCAACTCCGTTTTTGCTTCAATAGATATCCCCGCCCACATCATACAGGACCCACCCCCGTATGCCACTGTTTCCATAAAACAGCATTGTGCGAATCGCTCCCCCGATCTCCTATAGACTCTCTGTCGACGGTCGCTACCATGAAGGCACATCCTTGATTCGTCCGAGAACAGACTCGCCTCCATTGCTGCAAACCGAACCCTGGCTTGTCGGTGGGCTGGAGACAATTTAGGGGGTCAAGTTCACTTCTTTGAGTCTTAGCCTCACTGTCCACTCGCTGACAGCCCTCAGCCTTCTCTGAGCTGCTGCTAGACGTCCACGCCGGTGAGTTGTCAATTTCGGAGAGAAGAGGTGATAATAAATCGGTCATCTCTCACCGAAGTGCATCGCTGTTGTCCAGATCCTGGTCTCCGGACTAAGTTTCCAGTCTCCCTGAACCTCTTGTATACCATCAAGACACAAGACTGGCTCAAATGAAGCTGTCAAGCGATAGTACGCTGAGACGATCCTTGCGGGATTAGGATGACGACTTGAGCGGCTTTAGGCGGCGGTTTTCTTGAAAAATTTATGTTTTTTGTTTTACTTTACATGACATAAGGTGAATAATCTTTGGTTATGATATTGAAAGAGGTTGATAGCTTACAAAATTGTCTTTCAAATGATATTGATATTTCTGTAATACAGTATCAACTAGTATGGGGGGTATTGTGACTTTTACTGGCGGCCTTATATATTGTAAAAAATGTCAACAGCCTATACTTAGGAAATAAATATGCCACAATCTATAGTTCGTTGCATAGAAGTTGTAAAAAATTGTTTCGAGCAGCGGACGATGAAGTGATTCCAGTTTATTGCTCGCGAGTATAGTTTAATAATTGAAATAAAATATTAAATAAAAATATTTTTCGCCCTATATTATTTCATACATAATCGAGGAAACACTTTTCAAGATATCGTACGTTCTTCCCGTAGATTTAGAAACATACCATTTGGTGAAAAGGAAGATAATAAAGCACAAATGAAGGGAAAATTGCTTATTATAAAAACCATTTACGTTACGCGTTGCGATATCGCACAAAATTAAGGTAATTTATTATTTATTTATTAACTATGGAAGACTTACATCTAAAACAAACATAATAAATAGTATGTGATAGACTGACAGCCAATTCACCAAGTCTTCACTTCTAAAAAATAACAAATCAAAAACCTTTTCGGTAGATTAGGGTTCTTTAACGCCCTGAAAACTCCACTAATAATCCAAAGATAAAATAATAATCACTAATCATTTCTGTGCTTTATTATCTTCTTATTCACCAAATTTCATGTTTCTAAATCAACGCAAAAAATGTACTGATTTCCTCGATTATGTATGGAATAATATGAGACGAAAAATCTTTTTTTTATTATTTAATTTCAATTATTAAACTACCTATAGATATATTAACTCAAACTCATTCGAAAGAGCAGTCCATCGATTAATAAATATTCGATGAATCGTTCAGTCGAAGTAGCGTTTGGCGATAAAAGGTTGTTTCGCAATAAATTCCTTTCGAACAATCGTTCAGCAGTCGACTTTCCATTAATCGAACTTATGACTCTTGAAGTTAAGTTACGGACCCAGAGACTGGCGGCATAATAAGTGTAATAGCTAAGTATCTATTTACTTCATTGGTTAATATATACATGAATAACAACTTATTTCTAATTAATTTATAAAAATAACAAAATTATATCCTATAGAAACTAAAACTATTAATAAACTAAAATACGGCGTCAAAAAATTCCTCAGCATCGCTGTCAACTGGTAAAGTACCCAAGAGACTGGCGGCATTGCCACGTTGTATGGCAATACTTAGCCTCTGGCCAAGGTAAAAGCCAGCCCTTGGGTCACGGGAAGTGTCAACCAGCCGTTTGGAGATTTCTTTGAACAAAACATGAGCACTTGGACCCCACGGCCCGAGGGTTTGAACCCCAAACGGCATGAAATATAATTACCGATATAGTAGATTATTAACCAAGGGGATAAAGCAGTGTCTTCTGTCGCGGATGACGATTTAAATCGCGAGCATAACGAAGTACTCGAGGTTTACTCCCGAGCGTAGCGAGGGTGTTAAAAACTGAAATCACGAGCGAAGCGAGGGATTTAAGACGAGTCCTGAGTGAAGCGAGGGATTTAAGTTCACCCAAGACTAAGACAGCTTTATCACCGAGGAAAATACTCTACTTTTCGGACCATTTGCGAAAAAATTAACACAATAATAATATGAGATAAGCATTTATTAAAAATAATGACAATTAAAAGTAAAAGTTAACATTTGAAACATTGGTCCAATTATTGATGGAGAGAGTTACATTTTTGTTAAGTACATTTATTGTTGATGAGTTGATTTGAGTATTTCTCTGTTCTTGCGTTTCATTGTAGATAGTATACGTCGGAGATAGTGGTGGTGGTGCATCGTGAGTTACGGACGAAGATAAGATGCCGGAAGTTGATGGTTGTGGCTCTGATGGATTAAGTTTTATATATTTGTTAATTTGACTGCTTAATATGGTTTTATTCGCCATTGAGCTTTCGATATAACCCTCAGCTACTCTATCAGAGCTCCAACCACCGTATCTTTTTATTGACGTAATATCCGCCCCTGAATCCGCCAAGAAAGTCGCCGAAGTTCTTCTAAAGCAGTGACCGGTGTAGAGTTCAACATCTTTAAGTTTTAAATATTTAGCAATTTCCTTTGGCATATTGCTAATTTTATTTTTGCCGATGGCTTGTCGAGTACATTTCCCATTCCGATAGTTTATAAAAAATCTATTGTTTTCCATGTTGGTGGGACGTAATGCTTGGTATTTATGAATGATTTTAGTATATATTGTCCTTGTACAATGAATGACCGATTTTCTTTGCCTTAGTTTCCTTTACATTAATCAGCAGTAACTCATGGAATGATTTTCAACGTCCTCCACCTTTAAGTTTACAAGTTCACATCCGCGCAAAATTAAGGCCACCTATAACAAAGAAAAAAAACAGGTAAATATAATAGAATAATTACCATTACTAATATACGAAATATTCATAGTTAAATCATGTATACTTACTTTTGTGGCCAGAAAAATTTCGTCAGGAGCTTCATTAAGAAAATTTTCCACATTTTGAGTCGTAAAAATTTTAGACTTCTTTGCGCAATGCCCTTCTGATTTTCTTTTTAAAAAAGCCAGTAATTTCGTGAATCTATTTATTTCTAAGCTGTGTTTGATGCTTATTGTAGCTTTCAGTTTTGAGTATATGCACCAAAGTGTATTCGGATTCTTTGTCTTGGATAAATAATCAAAATAGTCAAGAAGTACTGATTCTGAAATTGATAGGCCTTTCGCATTTCTCCACGTTGAAAATTCGGGTTTTTCCCAATGGTCAGATTGGTGGTCAGACTAGTCTTTCCAACGGGATTTTTTTTTCCCGTTGGTCAGATTTATTTGACAGCTAGAAAAACAACAGAAAAAAAGTACAATGAAAGTAAAAACAGTTTTGCATTTTAATAGGTACATGTTAGAAAGCAGGCTAGAAAGTACCTATTAGAGGAGAATTTGTTTTATGTTTAAAGAAATGTGCTTATTGGGCGGATTTGAACAAAACCACAATTTTATCTTAAACGTTCTAAAAAATGACCAACATTCAATTCTCCATTAGTTAACATCATTTGTGAATACATTATGAATTCGTCTCTCATTACATTTTCCTTTGTCCGTTTATTTGTTATTTTCGTAAAATCACTTTTCAGTAAAATTCTCAGTAAGTTGATTATCCCGGGTCCTTTTCTTGTAATTTTTTTATTTAGTTCTTTATGCCAACTTTCTAAACAGTTAGTAGTTCTGTGCCTCTGCCCAAAAACAGACCAAGTTTGCTTGAAATTAGACTTTTCTAGCCACTGTTTTTGAAAATATTTTTAAAATTTTTGTATGTTGGCCGAATCAGGAGCATCATTAATTATATATTGCCAACCTTCATCCACTAAATGTGGCGGTAGTAATGGCAGAATTCCCGAAAGTGCAATTATGCGTTTTGTTGCTTTTGATTTTGTCAATTTAAATTTTTTTGCTTGCTTCCACACGTTGTGAGAAAAATTAAAATAGCAACCTTTTATTTCCGCACCAGGGTATACTTTTTTTAACGCATTAGAAGCAGCAACTTCAAAATCCAGGGTAAACTGTTTTGGTTCCATATACGGCAGTTGTGATCGTAGCATGCTAAAAAGACTGATGTAGCTTTGTTCCGATCTATGGGACATCAATACAATTAATGGTATAATATTAGTGGTGTCAATGCTGCTTCCAATATCACCATGGATGCTATATAACTGTGAAAATGATGTAAAGGCCACGCTCTTAAATGTTCCGTCACAAAAGAAATGTTTTACTCGTTTTAAATATTCCTTCGATTGCGGCGTACAAAAAACAATTATACGTGTTCCTTGGTCAATAAAATCCGCTAAAATGAAATTTTGAAATTCTTCAGGGATTTCAACGTCAATAGGGTTGTTATGAAATATTTTGGTAACTTTAGCGGCTTTATTTCGTTGACGGTAGGTACACCGTACTTTTAATAGATTGAAAAGACGGTATATTCACTCTTTATAAATTGTTGACATTGGTTGAAACTCCTTGCAAGCTTGTTCCCGCATGTTATGGAATGAAACTTCTATGTCATTCTTGCCAACATCTTGAACGCAGGTGTGATTTTTTGACTTAATAAGTTGATTGCGGTTCTGAAAAACCATAGACACTTACTAGCGGTCGGGCTCCTAGCTCCTAGAGTATATATGTTCTGTGCGGTCGGGACCCGTATCTACATACATATACCTATACCTACATAATACTTGGGCATTGAGACGGACATGAGTTTGGCAATAAAGTGATCAAGGTGTGACCAAGGATCTTGAACGTACTGCGAACTAAATAACAGAATTAACTCCTTGAGGTAACAACCAGTTTACTCACTTGAATCGTCACAGATCCCAAGCATCGCATTCTTTTGAACTGACCGCAAAGCCAAAATTCGTTTCCGTTTGTGTACGTTTTGTTTTTATAAAATTGATATCCATTATAAAGCAAGACAACTCCACCCTTTCTATTTATAAAATTAAGATCCACATTACTCAACTTCTGGTTAAAAATAGTATAGTACATGATGTGATTGACATTTCATGACAAACAGGAAAATTTTGTTTTATAAAACCATGAAACAACTTGCAAAGAATTTCAACCAGTGTCAACAAATTCCATGATGTCACAAATAAAACTAGTTTTATAACCTCTTCGTATTCAACAGTACTTTACTAAATTATGAGCTGATCTGACCAACGGGAACAAAAAATTCCCGTTGGAAAGACTAGTCTAACCGTCAATCTGACCACTGGGAAATACCCGAAAATTCTTCATAAGTTTTTAAATAATTTTCCTTGGTTTTTGTCGGAAAAGCAAAGGCATCAAGCTCATACGGCCTCGTCAGTTTTCGTAATTTTATTTAATCATAACTGCATAATAAATGCGTATTCCTTTTTCAAAAAGATGTATAATGCTTTATATACAAACTCAATGGTGTAAACACAGATGTCGTTCAATATAAACGGTAAGTATTCCAAATTTAAATCTCATTCTCCCCCTAGAGGATGAATGAAATTCAGTACAATTTTCTTTCCGTTTTTAACAGATTAAAAAAACTTTTTACAAAAAAAAAACAACCGACTTCCAAAAAAAACACTACAAAGTGAAAAATAACTTTAATTTCGGAAATCGGTGGCTTTTGATCTGTATTTTAGTTTTTTGCCACCTACTTCCGAAATTAAAGTTATTTTTCACTTTGTAGTGTTTTTTTTGGAAGTCGGTAGTTTTTTTTTTGTAAAAAGTTTTTTATTTTTCACTTTTTAGTGGGTCAGTTTGTAATTTATCCAATTTACATTAGCCTAATGGCAAATGCTCATCACCTTTTACAAAATATTGCTTTTCCCGATGCAGGGGCGTTAATTGATGGTGACTTCACCATATGCATTTTGACGAGCATAAATTGCTTAGCAACCATATTAAAGTGCCTAATCGAATCGCAACGGTGATATACTTATTATTAAGTAGTTCCGGTCAGTTCCACTTCACCAAATGATGCTTTTCAAGTTACTATAAAAAATACTCAAATCGCTATAGGTATGCCTATAAAATTTGAGGATTTCCCTCGATTTCCATGGGATCCCTCATCAGATTCTGATTTGGTGGCAATGGGACCACCTTGGAAGCATACCCTTCCAAACAAAAAAAGATTTTTTTAAATCCGTCCACAATTGACGGAGTAATCGGTGAACATACATAAAAAAAAAAAAAAAACAAACATACAGCCGAACATATAACCTCCTCCTTTTTGGAAGTCGGTTAAAAAATGACTATTGTTATGTTCGCTTTTTGTGGCATAGAATGTCACTTTTTTGAGCAAATGGTACGAAAAGGTTATTATAGTTTCGCCGCTTGAGGTTTTCCGCAGCACGCGGAGTCAGGAAGATGGGATGGCGCATGAGTATCGACACACGTTGCGTCCCACACTAAAGGCCTACCCACCTTCCATGGAAATAAAGTCATGCCGTCCGGTCTTTTGCCATCGTCACGTGCCAAGCCATTGGGTTCTAATACAGCTGGAACGCCGACGGTGACAAGAGCTCGTCGGATGATGTCATTAATGTTCGCGTGCTGCGCTAACCGACCCGCACTACGCCTGCAAGTCAGGCCATGGTGTCTGAGGGTGTTGACAATTTCGCCACAGTGACAGCGATAGTCGCTAGTCGCAGGGAAGCAGCGAGGCGGAAAGTAGTGTCGTCGAACAAAGTGCCTATGTTCGACGATGGTAGTGCAGGAAGCCAAAGACTCGACTCCGATTTACCCACAGCCAGCAAGCGCGCACGGTCCGCAGTAGTAGCAGACGTGTCAAGTAAATTGTTCTGTACTACTCTGCGTAGCTGCTCATCCCACCGTCTCTGGGAAGATGGATTGTCGGGTGGATCTGAATTCGGGCAAGCGAGTCTCCAGGCATCCATAGCCTCGGTGAACCACGGCACATCAAAATCAATCAGTGTAGAGGCTAGGATTTTCCTGATTAATTTATCAGTGCCGTGGACCGAGGCCATGAAAGCCGGTAAACTAATACTAGAAATTTTGCGGACGCCGAGGCCTCCCATACGAATAGGAAGAGTAGCTTGTGCCCAAGCTCGGTCGTCCATGACCACATTTATGATCGAAGTTAAAGTATGCCGGATAATTTGCTCCATTTTGTCTAATAGGTGAGTGTGCTTCCATAAATGGGAAGCGCGAAGGAAATATGTTAATTTAGGGCCGAAACAACAGTAACGGATTAAGGTTATGGCCGAATGCATGTTAATTTGGAACAATCTTTCCGAAACGTCATTGAAATTTTGTATTTTTTCCTCAATAAAAAAGGGAAAGGAATTCTCAAAGATTGGAGACCCAAGGAGACGAAGAGAGTTTTTTGCAATAATTTTGATTTCTGGGGCTATTGCGTTAAATTTAGGAAATGTCAGATGTCTGTCAGTACTGTCCGCTAAATGTAGTTCACATTTAGAAAGGCTGAGATCAAGGCCAATGGAATGAAGTTTTTTTTTAAGAATTGAAGGTCTTTTATTACAACAGTTTCTACATCGCCTCCCAAAGTTCCATCATCAAGATACCAAATGTTAAATTTGAAACTAAAAATCACTGACCGGAGAGGGTCACCTTGTTGACAGCCAAGCCAACAGCAGATTCCAGAAGGTTGTCCTGATAAAGTAATTTTGATGGGTGTCTGTAACATTGCCAAAGAAAACTATAGATTTGGGGTATTTCTTTTTTAGTTTCTGCCAGCAAGGTGTCCCTATTAACAGAATTGAAGGCATTCTTTATGTCAACCTTCAGGATGACCTTTCCTTTGCCAGAATAGGGAATATGCACGTAATTCAAAACGTATCCATTATTTTAATATACATTGTGTAGGAGTCAAGAAACAAATTATATTTTTTTAATTATTGTGAATGTGAAGACTATGTCGGTTATTGCTCTTTTATTTTTATTTTCACTTTGTCTTTTATTCTCAGTTAGTGTTAATCATGGTCTGGCAGTTTGAGTCATTAAAGCGGCCTACCCAAATGTCCTTTCTTTGGTATTGATCGTCGCATCGTTGAGCTCCTTAAGTTCTGAGTAGAGCTGCACGATTACTGACAAATGCGTGCACTGACTGGTCAGGTCCACTCAATCTGCGTGGTTCTTTCCTCAAAAGACCATTTCAGACACCAATCTACATGGCCTTCACATGATCTGACCAAGATTATGTCTGGACTTTAAAAGAGACTGTGACCTCTGAGTTTGTTTCGGCCTTTCTTCTCAGAGTAGTCAGATAGGAAACGCCGACCTCATCTAGTTTTAAAAATATGACTGACGTGTAAAAGTGTTTGTACAAACCTACTTACAGAAATAAAAATCATTTATCATTTATCATTTAAATTCCAATATTTTTTGCATTTTTTAATGCATTACTTATGTTACAATTAATTAATTTATGTTGCGTTTTTTTGGTGAAACGGAACGGAATCTGAAAACGCGTCCGCTTCGAAAATGCCGGAAGTGACGAACCAATACATGTGAATAAAATCTATTCTTTGCTAAATACTTGAAATCTCACTAAGGTAAATATGTAAGTGCGATTTCTACTTGAATAAAGCATAAACAATAATTTAATATATAAGATTTGGGGCTAAAAAACAGATGTAAACAAAGCAGTTTCGTGAACAATGACGTCACATCATGACCGCGACAGAAACAGACGTTTGAACTGTAGTAGAAAATTGTTGGAGTTTCATAATTTTTTTGAGCATCAATCAGTAGTTCAATTTAACTTTCAATACTTTTCTTGGTTTATATTACTGTCTATCTGTCTATTATTGATTTAGTGAAAAAAAAAAAACATGCATATTCCCTATTTAGTTAGGTCGACAAGGCGTGTACGGCAGCCTCACAGCCCCCTTTGGAGCCATAATCTAGCTGCAGGGGCTGAAATTTTTCCGAAACCACCTCAACAAAAAATTTAAAGCAAATCTTGGCTGCCATACGACGATAAGTAGTTCCCACGGCAATGGGACGAACTCTGCCGTCCTTCTTACGCAGGGCGCATAGATTGGCTCCGTACAGAACGTCGATGACGGCCTTGTTCACCTTGCCGGAGACCATAAGGTTAATCAGAGCCGTAAGATCCTTCAAGAGCAACTCACCAGCCGCCCCGGAACTGGAACTGATAAGGTCCTTATGGTGCTCAGGACTCAGCCGTCGAGGCCGCCAGCGGAACCGCTCCGGAAGGCGCAAATGGCTGTGACCAACTCTCGACCTGTAATGGTGAGGGAGTGATTATCCAGATACCACTTGAAGAGGTGTATCTCTGTGTCGGTAATTTTGAATCTAAATTATGAGCCGAAATATTACAGTTTTCTTTAATTTGTGCAGTTAATGTCTTTTTGGGTGCCAAATTCTTTTGTACATGTAGAATTCTGTAAGGGACGGTGAGCAGCTGTTCCCAAGCACTTTGCGAGTTCTCCCTGGCGGCAAGACGAACGCAAAAGTATCTTAGCATTTTTTAAATAAAAATGAAATATTTACACTGTGGTCAAATTGTTAATTTTAACGTGAAACCAAACGCGCCATTGTTGACATTTCGTTTGACAGTTTGTAATTGTGCGTGTCGTTCGTCTCGCCGATTTTATTTATAAAATATCACATTTTGTCTATTAATAAACCAACAGAATACTTTTAGAACAACATTTAGATACAGCAGGGGCGCTCCAAGGTGCAGTGTTTATAACACAAACGCGTAATTCAATGTGATTCGGTGCGCGAATATTTTGTGTGTTAAATCTTAACGAAACGATGTTTTCATTTGTAATAACTTATTTTTCGTGTGATAATGTGGTCTATACAAAGTTTGTCTAGTGTCTGCAGGCTTGAAATAACCGTATCACATATCAGTGAGCTATACAAATCAATGTACTGATAAGATATTTAGCTGTGTTTTCGGACTGATTAGGGAGTTTCGGAAGTGTTAATCTGGTGTGAAAGAGGTGATAATATACTGTATAATGTTGTCGTAGTGGTCGTATTAGATTATTAAATTGTTGTTTAAGTGTTAAGTGTGGGTGTAAATAAGTGAAAATGCCTGGAAAAATAAAGGTGAAGGTGTTAGCTGGGCGGAACCTCCCGGTAATGGACCGGGCGAGTGATACTACGGACGCGTTCGTGGAGATAAAGTTCGGGAGTATCACGCACAAGACTGATGTCTGTCGCAAGTCGCTGAACCCTCACTGGAACAACACTGAATGGTATAGGTTTGAGGTAAATTCCTTCTTAATTTAAATGTTTCTTTTCACATCATGTTGCTACATGAGGGAAGTCTGCTTGTTGATATGATTATCTCTCATCTTTTCCTTTCAATAATAAACATTTTGTGGCCAGTTTTTATAAAACAATGTTAAACTGACACAAACAGGTGGTTTTTATTCATGATTCTTGAAAATTTTGTGTAACACACAACTAAAGACTGACTAAAGTTATTCTTATGTTTTTCGAATATAATTCATATTTGATTATTATTAGAATACCAAGAAATACTTTCTTACTATGCATTTTCTATAACAATGGGTACTTTTATCGGAAGAAATAAATATTGGATAGTCACTTATTACAACCTAATCTTAAAAAGTTACTGCAAACTGAATTAGTCTAAATAAATATAATGTTGTTTGACACAGAGGTGGGATTTTGGATAATAATTTATAATAAACCATCCAATGAACATCATAAAAATCTGGTGGGTATCTAAAATGTTTAACAACAGATAATTTTAATTGATAGAAGATATTGAAATATAGTTCACATTTAAGTGGCTGTAAGGTAGCGGTAGATTAACAAATTAGCAAACATTTAGATACAGAAAGCCTCCACTAAAAGCTCAAAAGGCCTTCACTAGAAATTCTAGAATATAAGAAAAGGATTTCTCATATACAGTCAAATCTGTTTATAACGTCATGCTTAAAACTATGTACCGGTTATTATGACGAAATTTTGAGGTCCCCACATTTCAGTTTACTTAACATAGTTTATGGTTATATTGACTATTGGTTATAACATTTGTAATCTGACGGTCCCTTCAAAGTCGCTATAAATGGTTTTTAATATGTACTGTATATTACAGGGAAGAAAAGGTAGTGGGTTGGGGAGGTCAGATAGGTAGTTGCTCCATGTAAAATACTGGTATTCAGCTGCATCCAGTTAGACTGGAAGCCGACCCCAACATAGTTGGGGAAAGGCTAGGCCGATTGATTGATTGGTTTAATTTGTAACATATTAGATACATTATACAGTTGGGTGGATGATTATAGTCAAGAAAAAGAAGGCATGAAAAGAAGTCAAAGGTGAATCATTTATTTCAAATAGGTACTTACATAAAATGCAGTTATGAATATTTAAATTTACAAAAAAGAATTCATTCTTGTTGCCCCCCCCTTCCAAACGGTAGTTACGTATGGAGAAGAATGGGTAAGAAACTCCAAACTTACTCTTTTTAAATGTTAACAATATTTTGTATACATTAATTATATAATTTTATATCATTCATTCATAAATGTGAACACAATTATGTGTGTAGCCTATGTTCCCCAGGCATATCTGTCAAATTTGCAAATGATCAGTTCAGTGGTTTATGCGTGAAAAGGTAACTATATTACAGAGATAGGGAGACAGACGGACAGACAGAGTTACTTTCAAATTAAATAATCAAGTATGGATTGATAAGTGGTGTGAATATCAAACACAGCAAAAAATCAATATAATTGAAAATATATTAAACTGATCTTGTTTTGAGTCTTGTACCTATGTGATAAACACCTACTGAACCATTTGGAATTGATAGCAATGGAAGAGTGAAGTAAATAAGGTATTGAGTTGAAATGCAAGTAATTAAATTACGGAACTACAATAAATTATGTGTAGTAATTAAACATTGCATTGCATCGCATTGTGTGTTGTGTTGTGTGGTAATTATGTGTGTGTGTGTGGTAATTATGTGTATATGTAATTGTGTGTGTGTGTGTGTGAGTTATAACTTCGTGTGACTATCACTACACTACTACTATTTTTCGCGTGATAATGTGGTCAGTAAAAGTGTGTTATATTACTTAATTTAGTATTCAAGGAAAACATTTGTAATTACTATTCCAGAATGTGAAGTACATACATAAAAAAAAAGTCAAAAGTCAAATTATTTATTTCGAAATGGGCACATAAGAGGCACTTTTGAACGTCAAAATTTACAAAAAAAAATTGAATCTAGTTGCCCCTTCCAAAAGGTAGTTATATAAGTAGGTAACTACCATTTTAATCAATCAATCAAGTCAGCTTATCGCAGTCCACTGCTAGACATAGGCTTCTCCCAGGCTGCGCCCCAACGCCCTGTCCTCCGCCTTCCGCCGCATCCAGTCTATCCCAACCACCTTATAAGGTCGTCGGTCCATCTAGCTTGCCGATTCTCGGTCTCCACTCCAGGACTCGGGTGCTCCACCGGCCATCGGTCCTTTGACAAACATAGCCAGCTCACTGCCACTTTACCTTGCTTACTCTGCAAGCTAGGTTGGTAAATTAAAAATTCTGCTTCTAAAGTTTTATCAACCTGACAATATCAAGCTCACAATGTCGTGAATTCGTGATAAAGACTACTTTTGTTTTTTGGTGTTTTTACAAGTAGCCAATAGGTTAATCTCTTCAATGAGCTCTACTTGAGATAAAACTCTTAATTGACCAATTAAAAAAGTAAGCCAAAATGTGCTCATGAATGTGATGTTAACAACTGGTAAACAATTCTTTAATTTGAAGATCAAAATAAAATCCTCATTAGAAATCTAGTGTGTGGCGGATATTCCATCAGGTTATTCTAAACATAACTAATCGTGCTTGTTCTAATTGCCAAAACAAACATTTTAAAAGTATTTTTTTACTACCTACATGACTCCATCACCAAGGACCACCCCTACGGAGACACTTGCACGACCCGATCTGGGGATCAAACCCAGGAGCAGTTGCGCTTTCGATCGTTAGACTAATGACGAATTCAGGTTGGTCATATTATCTGACTGCCAACAGAAAAAAAGACTTTTTGATGAGCAAAACTAATTTTGATAGGCCTTAGTGGTGCGGGTATGGGGCTCGCATCCTATTACATGGAACTTAAAACATAGCTGGTGAAATTTGGGTGTACTATAGGTACACCTCTGCCTTACTCATCGGGGATTACAGGCGTGATGTTAAGTTTGTGTTGTAATAATGTGCGACCTCAGCGATATCGCTTCATAACACAACTTGTAACTCAGTAATCAGCTTTACTGATTCCGTTTTATATATGTCATAGTATTGTTCTGCCCGTAAATGTATAAGCCTGCTTAATGCAGGCTTAGGTTTACATTTATGTGCTTCAAAATCGATTTTATACTGAACTCGAATACGCCAGTAGTAGTAAGCCAGCTGAACTGTAAACAATAACAAAAGAAAAGCGAAAACACAGCTAACGAGCTGGCAAACAAAGAAACATTCAAATTAATTTGACCAAAGAGGTGTCAACTGTGACCTTCGAACATGATTTATGACCAGTAAAGGCGTGTACGCACGACCGAACAAAACATGGTAACCAAAAACATCGAACACGGAACGTTTAGTTCGTACGAGTGGACGTAAATTAGCAAAGCGAACACCATACGAACACAATTCAACTTGTGTTCGGGCTCAAGCGCCCGCTGTTTAGTAGCCATAGTTACTAGTACTACCTAATCTATTTGGTAGCCATGGATTCGCTGTTGGAAGTGATCGACTGAGAAACAGCCAACATTTTTTTTGCTATTGAATGATTGTTGAAATTAAATATTGTTTCCATACGAGGATCCTAATCCTAGGTGGTGAGAAACAGTTTTGTACAAAAAGCGAAAACAAAATAATTTAATCTTGGACATGTTCAGTGCCTCCTGGAGCGTTCACTCGCTCAAGTCGCATTATGGGATGCCGGGAGCCCTCGCGGAGGGCTTACTTTAAATATCCGTTTTTCTTAGCGAATACAGCATTTTAAACTGTGAAAATAAAATCAGTTGCATATTTTAGCAAGATTTAATAGTGTACCTACTCGTTGGTTTTCAAATACAAGCATTTTTATTTATAATAGGTTGGGGAAAAAGTTTCTTCGCATTTTTTAAGATAATTCAAAACATTTTTTATATAGTTTATTTACATTTAACTAAAGTATATAGGTACCATTTTGTTCGATAACTTTTTGCCATCTTGTAGGTAGGGACATGATCCCATTTCTATAGAAATTTTCGGACTTCTGATCAAAATACCGCGACAAGTAGTTTTGGCAGTCCTCTCGTGATGTTAACCTGACACTGCCTAAAGAATTCTGAAGAGACCGAAACAGGTGGAAATCTGAAGGTGCAAGGTCAGGACTATACGGCGGATGCATTAACACCTCCCAGCCAAACTCTTAATTTTTGCTGAGTGGCTAAAGATGTGTGAGGTCTAGCGTTATCATGATGAAAAACCACACCCCTTTTGTTGATTAATTGCGGCCGCTTTCTCTCAACTTCTTGCTTTTATCTCATCAGTTGTTCGCAGTAGAGTTCAGAATCTATGGTCCTGCCTGGTGGTAACAGCTCATAATGAATAATGCCCTTCCAATCCCACCACACACACAGCATCACCTTGTTGCGAGTTAACCACCAGTTATCAGCTTCTTCAAAAATGGTTCGGTTTTCATTACGTCGTAATAATCACAAATGAGTACACGGTTCATTAGGTTTCTTTCAGTGAGCTCGTGAGGTACCAAAATATCGAGCTTTTTTGTGTACCCAGTTTTTTTCAAATGTGCCGAAACTGTTTTGTGGTCAATTCCCAGTTCTTCAGCTACGTCGTAACTACTGATATGCCGATCTTGCTCCACTTTTTCAAAAATGGCATCCATTTTATCCGTAATAGGGCGACCAGAGCGACGTGCATCTTTGACATTAAAATTTCCGGATTGAAAACGCTTAAACCAAATTTGTGCTACTCTCACAGAACACTATGCACTAGGTCCATAAACATCGCAATTTTTTTTCGCGGCTTGCGTTGCCTTTTTACCTTTTTTGTAGTAAAATTTTAAAATGTATCGAATTTCTTCATTAGATTCACTCATCTTGACCGTACGAAAAACAAATGAAAATCACACATTTTCCTAATTTGAATTTGGAATTATTTTCTTTAAAATTTAAACTTTCAATGATACCAAAACCAGCCAGATACAAATAGTATAGCCAAAGAGATTTTATTACAAGTTCATACATACTATAATGCGAAAAGACTTTTTCCCCAACCTAATATTTAAATTCATATATTTTTTTCATTGTATCTAGCTATATGTATGGCGGCATGGCGTATGAGCTCTACGAAAAGTGGGTGGAGTCGAAAGTGTTAAACTCACAAGAAATTAGTGGACGAACAATGTTGCATCTAATTTCTCCGAACACCGTCCACACAGAAAAACGAAATTGGATCGCCACGAACATTTTTGACGAACAAAGTGCTCGATCTTCGTGTTCACCATGTTCTTGTTCGTTCTACTAACAATGTGAAACATACCTACTAAGAAAAACAAAACAGCTGTTATAATAATCCCATTTGACGGTTCTTGTCTAACTGTGCTGTCTAAGAATAGAAGAGCTAATTCTCTTTCTGTGGGCGTTGTTATTTGTGAGTTTAGACAGAATGATTTTACGTATCAGTTTGTTACGTATGCATGTGCGCAATAATGATATAACATCAAATCGGGAAAATCTATTAGGTCTAACTGCTAAACTAAAAGCTATGCTCCTGCTCCCTGTTCCCAAAGTCACCGTGGGTGTCGTAAAAGGCGACTAAGGGACTTACTAGAGAATGCGCAGCAGCGCTTCTTTTGCCATAGTGAAAATACATTTAAAAGTTAGTTACATTATCAATAATTTGTTCTTTGACAGTGTTGCCACACTGGATATTATACATCGGTATTTAAATAATACATTTTTTTATATTAAATCCAGACTTCCATAATAATCGATAAGTTTTAGTAGAATTCACAACTTATTTTCAATGAATGAGACAAATGTATCTAGAAATAGCACAATATTTATTTGAATTTAAAACATGAGTTTAAAACAAGCTAACAACTTTGTAAACAAGCATATTAGAAATTGGAGGATTATATCCAAGATAAGAATGCTTGGAAACATGCTGGTCCAGCTGCATAGGACAATCTAGAGTCTAGACAAAATCAAACTGGTTGCTATTTTAATTGTATATACACTGGACAGCAAATAAACCGAGCCACCCGCTACCTAGGCACTCTAATTCGATTTTCTCAAAAACTAAAAAACCTACAATTATCAAAGTTGTACCTACAGAAAGTGCGTTTCATGGTGATTAAAATGAAAGGAAACTCATTGGGTTTAATCAATATTTCAATGTTTATTAAGGATTTTACAAAGAAGAGTCGTTTTCCAGTCGTGACAATCGTTAGTAATGATAAAGTGAAAAAAAAAATTAAAGCCAAAAACAAAGATAAAATCAAAAAAAAGTTTTTGATCAATATTCCGTATTCCCTCCCCTTGCTCGGATAGCTGCCAGCATCCTTGTATTCATCGACCTTACGAGCCTGACGATAAAATCTTGAGGAATTGTATTCCACTCCTCTTCAATTGCGATTCGCAGCTCTGGAAGCCTTGTTGGAGCAGGTACCCGGGCTCGAACCCGACGTTTCAGCTCATCCCATAAGTGTTCTATCGGATTCAAGCCCGGGCTTCGAGCTGGCCAGTCCATCGTACGAATGCTGACGTCGCGTAGATACTGGGTCACCACATGAGCAACATGAGGCCGTGCATTATCATGCATCAATTGCATATCCTGTCCGATATATCCTGCGTAAGGTACCACATGGTCTGCAAGGATTTCAGTAATGTAGCGATGAGAAGTCAGTCCACGTGTACGGCCCGTCGGTTCGATGAAAACTAACGCTGTATGTGCTGTTAACGAGATACCGCCCCAGATCCTCCTCCATAAGCAACAGTTTCCTCGATGCAACACTGAGAATAACGTTCTCCAGGGCGACGATATACTCTCTGACGTCGATCACTTCCATGTAGACTCACCCTGGTCTCATCAGTGAAGAGTACATTACTCCACTGCTCTAATGTCCAATCCCTATGCTCTCGAGCAAATTCAAGTCGTGCTCGACGGTGTGCTACCGTTAATGCTGGACCTGTTGCAGTTCTTTTTGGGGTCAGGTTCCGTTCAGCAAGTCTCCTTCTGACGGTATCTGAACTTATGACCACTTGGCGTTCGTCACGCAGACTTTGTTGGACTTGAACTGCGTTGAGGTGGCGATTTCGCAGAACAGTAAGGTGGATATAACGATCATCTGCTGCTGATGTAGCCCTAGGTCTGCCCGTACCTGGACGGCGATCGAATGCTCCAGTCTCTAGGTATCGTCTGTAAACTCGTTGCACCGAAGATCTGCTGATTGGAAGCCTTCGAGCGACTTCACGTTGCGCAATGCCTGCTTGAAGTAATGCTACAGCTTGAGCTGCTTCCTGAGGTGTTGTATCCATTATTAATCGAAAAAAGTAGCAAAAACACACGCGTCTGAGCAAACGATGGACAAAAACTAAAGAAATGATAAGAAATATCCGACTACCCTCATTGTAGAGAAAAAGAACGCTAATTTCAAACTCTGGTGAAAACAGAGCAAATCGTTAGCATTGTGTTTGTTGCTTGATTACAATGTGATTTGAGGGTACTTTCGAATTAATTTGTAGTCATTTTAATCACCATGAAACGCACTTTTTGTAGGTATAACTTTGATAGTTGTAAGTTTTATACTTTTTGAGAAAATCGAATCAGAGTTCCTAGGTAGCGGGTGGCTCGGTTTATTTGCTGACCAGTGTATATTACATGGACCTATAAAAAAACTCGGACGGATTCTCGTTAACAGAAAACTGTGTCACTCAAAGTCAGTCAGCTCGCTGTACGCACACATTCACAGCATACTCACCCATTACGCGTGCAAACGTCAACACAGTCGACACGTCCTACGCGGCAAAAAAGGAATGAAATACAGCATGTCTTGTGTGGTGAAATGTTGTAAAAACCGTAGCGATCGAAAGAAAAAAAATCCAGGAATCACGTTTCATAGGTAAATGAATAATTCAACAACTTAGTTCCCAATTTTATAGATTACAATCAATCTTCATTCACTAGAACAAAAAAAAATCATCACAAGGCCAGTGATGTCAATATTCACGGTGCAAATTACCCTAAATATATGGGAAATTTATGTTTAATTTAATCAATTCAACTTATGTAGGTCATTTATTACTAGTTATTTTATATTCTTCTTATTAGATTTCCTAAAGAGAATGAAGTATGGATAAATTATTGGATTAAAAAAAATCGAAATTGTAACTGCCAAAATGACTGGATTAAAAAAAAAACATACTCAGCATTTGGGATGTTATACAATAGATACAGTAAATATTTTTTACAATTAAAATATTTTCAATTATTAACTATGTTGTTAATTGCACATATTTTCATAGGGAGATTTGGTTCTTACCATTAACTTGTTAAAATAGCACGGTATAATTCTGCCGATATTTCCAAGAAAGTTGTCTCTCGACCTGTATTTGTCTTAAAATGGCAACCCTAAATTCACTCACACTTAAGATCGTCGCCGCCATTACGGGACACAGTTTTGTCTTAGCGGGAGTTCCGTCCGAGTTTCTTTATAGGTCGATGATATATTATTTTTTTTTTTTGGCATTAGTTCTACATTCTGTGATACTGATTACCAGGGGCCCAAGTCTGCTATTTTTATAAATTCAGTCATTCCAACACGATCCCATTGTCATGCCATTGTCATTTTGCTAAAAGTTCGTAATCTGGTAAATTCATAATGGTCGATCATTTTCTTTGCAATTTCTTTCAATGTAGTGTCAGTTGCCGACCATTGGAAAGTCATAATGACGCCATTATAATAGTAGATTACCAAACTTGTCAAAATCAACAATTATGAAATCAATGATCGACCATTCTGACACTATTGTAATAGCAGACTTGTGGCCCTGTAATATTGTTTTTATTTTTATGAAATCATATTTTTTCAATATTTGTAATATGTGAGCACCATGTACCTATCTATCACATAATTAATTTATTTGTCATTGCTTCATTTTTAATTCTTTTTGCATATTGTGTAATATAGTTACAATACAATTTTATTTTAAGTGCAGTGTCTTCACATATAATTAATATACCTGTATAAAATATTGTAAAACATTTTAAAGAGAGTAATGGTGGAGTTTCTTGGCCATTCTTCTCTATTCGAAACTACCTTTTGGAAGGGGTGACTAGAATCAATTCTATTTTTTTGTAAATATTGACGTTTAAAAGTGCCTTATATGTGCCTATTTGAAATAAATAATTTGAGTTTGACTGAGTGATTTTAAATCATCATATCATTATCACATCATTTCAGCCGAAAGACGTCCACTGCTGGACATAGGCCTCTCCCCCAAGCACCGCCACTTCGACCGGTTCTGTGCTTCCCGCATCCTGATTCTAAATACATCATCCATCCGATTTTTTAATATAACATTGAAAGTATGTGACTTGCCTCAAATGATTTTTTGTATCAGTGTAGACATGAAGTTTAGAAGTATCTAATTTGACAGCTACCGTAAAAGTACTGGTTTTATAACAGAACGTAATGGAAACATGATAATTATTTGGGGCATCCGCGTCGTATAGTCGCTAAGTTAATTCTCTTCGAGCCTCGGAACCTAAAGGTTGTCTTCAAGAAGTCTAAACTCTTAAATTCTATACTGATATTATATTGAGTAACTAATTAAATTGTTCGTTAAATATTGCTCTATATGCCATGTTTGTATGTGTGCAAGATTATAGGAAATACAGACATTTTCGTACTTAAAAGGCTTTTCTTTACAATCCCTGCATGACTACAGTCCATCCACAATTATTTTCCCTCAGTTCTTGCTTGACAGTGATCTTTATTCTCGTTGATAACGTTGCTGTCAGAAGTAAAATAACTTTGAAAGGACTGCAATCTTGACCTCTTAACGACACCACAGAACAAGACGACATTAAAAAACCGGCCAAGCACAATGAACGGTTCCGCAGTGGGGATTAATTATTTATCCTAAGAACAAACTTATCATTGTAGTTGAAAAACATGTTCCCTCATACATTTCAACTGCAAATGTAAGTTTGTACGCACATTATTGAGAGATTTATCATGTTATTTTAAGAAAGAGACTTCAGGGTTTTCTGAAATCTATAAGTAAAGAACTCATTTCTGTATTTAAAAAATAAGTTAGGGTCAGTAGTTTCGGAAATAAATGGAATGGTAAATTTTCATATATTTTCATAAATCATTTTAAAAGTATTTATTTTCAAATTATAAAAATATATATCTGAAATCCTTACAACAAGACCTTTCATTTGATATGTCACACAATTTGCCCTCCAAAAGTGACCCCAATATTCAAAATTCATTTATTTACGTTAAACGTTCGTGTTTTGGTCACAGAAGTTCATAGTACCAAATTTCAACTTAATCGGTCCAGTAGATTCGGAGCAAATCGGCTGTGACAGACAGACAGACATACATACAGACAGGCAGACAGACAGACAGCCAGCCAGCCAAATAGATAGACACAGGAGTGATCCTATAAGGGTTCCGTTTTTTTCCTTTTGAGGTACGGAAACCTAAAAATCATCGAAAATGCATCGAAATACGAGTAGTAGACCTTGGGCCCAAAAGCTACTATATAGCTAAAGAAGACCCGCTCACAATTTTCATAATCGTCGTAACGTGCCAGAATATTTAGCGTCGTTGACAATAACGTCACATCGTCGTTTGCCATGTGTGCCATTGGTTGCCAGTATTTTGCGTCCACGTCTGGCGCTCGTCTACGAACTATTTGTTTGTGCATTTCCACAATGTGTGTATCCAATGATTCAATATTGATTTGGATGGATGCCAAATGGGGTTTTATTAGATGCGCGGTTTTTTGCGCAGTTTTACGTTTGGGATAGAATACGAATAATGCTTATGATGGTTTAATCTTGTTTTATTGCAGAAGAGTGCGCAGTTGAGAAAACAATTAACGTTTAATTTTAATAGGCAGTCATTTAAAGCCGTAACGAAAGTTACTATCATCCATTCCTGTCCTCTATAAGGTCGAAACGAAACCGACTCGACACTTACCGTGATTTGGCCAGCTTAATCGGTTATAGTGATAGTAAATATAATTTATTGAAACTCCCCTTGCCAAATCAGATTATGCTGTTAATACTGCACAAGCCGATGCTCTACTCAGCTGGACTAATATCTGTACTCCTTCTACGACAGTTACGCGAAAACACCGTGTATTTTTAGCTCATGTCCACTATTCTCACTAAACATCGTTTGTTTTTCAACGCATGTGTAATTCGCAAGATGTTTTCTAATGTACACGTGAGTGTCTGATGCGCGCATAAGATTTTCCGGAAGCACCGAGCTTAAAATGTTTTTGTTCGCGTCGTTTCGTAGTGAAAATGAAAATATTATGTAAGAAATTAAATTATATAAAACAGACATTCTGACCGATTCTGACAACTCCGCGAAAACTTGAGCTGTGTCTGTACAACCCGTCCACCAGTTAAAGTAAGAGTGAACAGGAGTCTCCTGGGTTCGCTCGTTCCATCGTATACCTCATCCATCGCTTTCCATCAGCCTCGATCGAGGACAAAAGTGGTCCACATCTTCAGGGATGATCAGTGTACGAAAGATGCTATTGATCATTGTACTTGACATGTAATGACTTTAATGAGACATGTCGCATTCATCATAGCCTAGCCTTTTTCCCAACTATGTTGGAGTCGGCTTCCAGTCTAACCAGATGCAGTTGAATACCAGTATTTTATGGAGCGACTGCCTATCTGACCTCCACAACCCAGTTACTGGTTAATACGATATCCCTTGGTAAGACATGTCGCATTATAGGAACTTTAGTTGTCCCAGTGATTCTTGAGTTGGTTTGGTTTCTCTCAGACTAAGTCCGATGGAATATTTCTACTTCAGCGCAAGTTTAAAGAAGTTTTTTTTTACTCTATGTGCCACTGAAGTCGAAAAGCATTTGTTACAGGTACTTACGTGGCATTCTATTTCCCCATAAGTGCCACGTGGGACTGTTCTTCCTTATAGACCGTATGGCACACGTTGTCAACACAACATTGCGCGCAGACTCCAAACAAAACCTAATTATAAATAGATATAGAAAGCTCATTAACTTCTAAATGACCTTGGCGATGCGTTTAAAATAATACATCCACAATAATCGCGCACGTTCCGCTAAATTCGGAGCGGTTGCACTAATAAACAATATTTATCTGTTAATGCAACGTCTAGCTAAACAGGAATGATGGTCATTGTTTGCCAATAAGAACTATTATTATGTTCCCTTTATACAAACATCGAAATAAAGTTAAACATAGCTAGAAGGAACTCGTGGATCATTAGTAGATGATTCAGCCAAGGACTAGTTTTTCTTGTATCAGTAAAATTGTAGCCACTGGGAAAGGGTGGTATCTGCTGTTAAAAGGCAGATTTCCTTCAATAGATAAGATTTATTTCCTTGTAATTTAACAAATCGATATTAGTGAGCTTTTTGGAAATAGTCCACCTTGTAGTAAAGGCTTACCCAATCAGCAAGGTTGATAGCAAAGCTGAGTTCTCGGCGATCCTACTTATGCATGGTCACTCGTATAACCTCAGATCCCCACCAGGATGACTAACATTATGTAAGTAAGGAGAGTTGAAAACTTGCCCTCTGGAACATCGATCAAACTAATCCTTTGTCATCATCACCATAATTAAGCGTATTAGTTACTGGTAGCCTGTATCTTCCCACTGTTGGGCAATGACTTCCCCTTAGGACGTTTAGCTCTTTCGATCCAGCGCTAAAGTAGACCATTGATCGTTTATTTTATCCACCTTGACCCACCACCTTCAATGGGACCATAAGCGTGATTATCACATACTAGCGACCATCCCCTGCTTTGCACGACTTTTATGACTTGAAAAACAATATCCAGATTTCTTTATTAATTATGTGTAAGTTTAATATTAATGTTATACGTAATCCTACCGAAATAAATTCTCTAAGTGATGTGAAAACCACATATTAATTTTCTTTTGCCTAGTTTAGAAGAACAACGCGGCCACGCAGACACGAAAAGCGACTTTAATTTATAATTTATGTATAGATATTTCACGATAGCTATCTAAACCCAGGTTTCTTCCAGGTGGACGAATCAGAGCTTCAAGATGAGCCTCTCCAACTGCGACTCATGGATCATGACACGTACTCCGCTAACGATGCAATCGGCAAGGTGGTGATCAGCCTGGCACCGCTGTTGGCAAGGGAGGCTAATAATGCTAAGAGTACTGCTGCGCCGCATGGTGGTATGTAAAAAATGTCATACACTCTTTCGAATTTAAAAAAGTAACAGGAATGTACCTTATTGTACTGTAGCGTGGGTGTGGTTACCGCCGCACCAGGCATCTCCGAGCTCTGTGGTTTACAAGCACAACCAAATCTCACATACTCAAACAGCCAGACCAGTAACAACAGCTGTCTGTAGACCGTACAAATATTTGTTCCTTGCGGGAGTCAAATTCGAAGCAGCCAAAGAAACTCCCTGTGATCGATTCACGTTGAGCTCATGTACCGTCCACCGGACACAGAGCTAGATATCAAGCTATACATATAGGATTTCCGTACAATGAGAGGTCAGCTTATACTGGAAATGTGTAGCTTTGATATGTGTGTCCACTATTTTACGTTTCACGTTAACTGCGGCGTGCTTTGTTGTAATCTTCTAGCTTTCTGGTGGGTACTAGCAACAATTTAAAGTTAGTCGAACACACATTCACACTAAATATTATTGACCTTGTTGTAATAATACAGGGGGCCAACTCTGCTATTTTCAATGATTGGTCATTATGACGACCATACCAAGGCAGCGCCCATGACCATTGTGCCAATAGTTTGTAACCTCCTAAATTCATAATGGCGTGGCAGTGGTCCATAAGGAAGTCAAAATAATAGGAGCTTGTCAGTACGAGATTACCAAATACAGACAATTTTTCCAATGGAGTATCAGTGGCACGTCATCGGAAAATCATAAATAAGCCTTTCAATTAGGAGATTAGCAAAACTGTCAAATTCTACAATTACGGGGCCAATGATCGGCCATTCGGACAATGTCGTGACGTTAGCAAGTTGACAAAGTTACTCATGTTTTTTTTTAATATTGCCCTACTTGAACTATGTCCAATGTGGAATGCAAAGCATATTGCCCTAATCCGAAATGTCACGGTGAGGAAATGTAAAATACGGTACCTATCTTATGGTTTCCCCCAGGTGCGGTAATGTCAGGCTGGATCCCTGTCTTCGACACAATGCATGGCATCCGAGGCGAGCTGAACGTGATCGTCAAAGTTGAGCTGTTCTCAGACTTCAACAAGTACAAGACTTCCAGCTGTGGCGTACAGTTCTTTCACTGTGAGTAAATAGTCTTTTAGTGGATGAAATATATGAGGAAGAATATGATCCAATAAAAAAAAAAATATCACCATGAGTTCATGACGGAAAGAACTGTGACTTTCGGTTTCGTTAAGCGTCTACCTCACACACTGAATTTTTTTTTTTAAGTAAACGTATACTTTTACGATGTTTGTAAATATGTGAGCAGCATGTATCTATCACATAATTAAAATATCTGTGCTTCATTTTTAATTCTTATTACCTATTGTTGTGTATTAATTTTATTCTAGGTGCATCGTCTTCACATATAATGATATAATTATGTACTTAAACAAAATATTGTACAAAATTTTTAAAAGAGTACCGGTGGAATTTCTTGCCCATTCTTCTCCATACGAAACTACCTTTTGGAAGGAGCAACTAAAATTAATTAATTTTTTTTGTAAATTTTCTTTTAAAAGTTCCTTTTATGTGCCTATTTGAAATAAATAATTTGGCTTTAACTTAAAAGAGTCACGAATTCTTTATTTCTTATGGAGGTAAGAACTCATTGATTACTTTTATAATCAACAAATTAAAGTAACGGCTACATGAATAGCCTAAGCGTAAGTCTAGTGGCGCCACTTTTATTAATGTAGTTGCAAGTAAGCAGTATGTAAAATCTTATTTGAAGAACGTAGTATGTAGGTACTGTGAGTACTGTCAGCAAAATAATTCCATTAACAAATTATTTCTAAAATAGCAGTGTCGCGTTACCAACTCGCCTTTATTGCATTATCATAATATGTAAGTCGACCTCGTAATTGCCTTACCACCGTTGACAACAATTCCCAGTAAATTGAAACTTCACTAAGACGATAATCGCTGTAATCGATTTTAGCGCGCCTAAACGCGGTCCCTATTACCGTTTAGCGCGCTAAAATCGATTACAGCGATTATCGTCTTAATTCGGAATGCAGCCTAAAACTATCTAACTGTCACATAGGCAATGGACCTTATCGTTTTATGACGTATAAGTGATATTAAACCTTAGGGCGGTAAACCAATTACGAGGTAGAGTATACTGACTATCCTGATTTAAAACAAATATGTTTTACAATTATTAATAATTAACTTTTTTTTTGTTCATTAAGATTTTGTCTTTTTTTGCCCTTTTTATTCTCTAGTTTCTGTAATTTTTATGGTTCCGTACCCAAAGGGTAAAACGGGAACCCTATTACTAAGGCTCCGCCGTCTGTCTGTCTGTCTGACCAAATTCAAATACAAATTCTTTATGTCGAACTAGGTGTACAGGATTTTGAACATGTTAACAACAACAGTTGTCCGTCTGTCACCAGGCTGTATCTCATGAACCGTGATAGCTAGACAATTAAAATTTTCACAGATGATGTATTTCTGTTGCCGCTATAACAACAAATACCAAAGAACAGAATAAAATAAATATTTAAGGGGGCTCCCATGCAACAAACGTGATTTTTAGGGTTCCGTACCCAAAGGATAAAACGGGAACCCTATTACTAAGGTTCCGCCGTCTGTCTATCTATCCGTCTGTCACCAGGCTGTATCTCATGAACCGTGATAGCTAGACAGTTGAAATTTTCACAGATGATGTATTTCTGTTGCCGCTATAACAACACATACTAAAACACAGAATAAAATTAATATTTAAGGGGGCTCCCATACAACAAACGTGATTTTTTTGCCGTTTTTATAGATGATGGTACGGAACCCGTCATGCGCGAGTCCGGCTCGCACTTGGCCGGTTTTTTTTATATTGTGTTTTCATTTAATGTTAATTATTGTATTTAGCCTAATTCTTCTCATGCTGATCCATGTAACAGGAGAAACCTCAACCCCTGTCATACAGGAAGTCTTAGTTCAGGGGTCGAAGCTTCATTGATGTAACGAGTACAGAAGTTTGGAAATAAAAAATTACTATTACTGACAATAAAAAACAAAGTTTAGCCAGGTCTACTTTCTTAGTAGCGCCAACAGATGTTGATTTAGAACTACTTTTAATTTAAAAGCGGGTGCATAGAGTTTCCTGCCCTTCTCAATAGGTACCTACTTCTCATAAATGCTCAAACTCAAATTATTCGTCCCGTCTTCAGGTCCAACGATACCTCCTGGGTACAGAGCGACTTCCATCCACGGTTTTGTTGAAGAGCTGGTGGTGAACGATGATCCTGAGTACCAGTGGATCGACAAGATCAGAACACCGCGAGCTTCCAATGAGGCGAGGCAGGTCGCGTTTATTAAGCTGAGTAATCAGGTATGTTTTGTAGGATAAGGTGGTATTGCTTTGCATGTATTTTTAAATTTTTAAGTATGTATTAATTAATGCCTTGACTACTTTTTTCATACAACTAAGCTACGGGAGCCTGTTACACCGTGCCCATTAGAAAATGGCACAGATTTTTTCTAAAGTATCTGCTAAATATATATTTATTTAGATTGATTAGAAATTCAATCAATCATTTATTTTGTTAAACATAGGTATCGTTACAGATAGTATATTGTTTAAAATATGTGCACTATGTTTTGCCAATATATGGCGTACAAAATTAACGTAAATGAAATGTGTTAACTATTGTAGGCTAACCTCTTAATAAATATATAAACAAGCAATTACAATTAAGAGACTGGCGATGGATGCGTAGTTCATACAAACGTAATACCAAAATAATTTGTAAATGAAACATATTCTTAAGGTAGTGTGTCTTTATTCCAATTGGAATACAGAATAATCTAGATTCCCAAATATATATTTTGAATGGACACTGATTTAAACAAGACTTATGAGAAAAATACATTTTCTATAGAAATTATAAATTCCTCATATTTCGTCTTTATATCATAGTTCTTTTAAAATATATATTTGGGAACATAGATATTCTGTAATCCAATCGAAATAAATACACACTACTATAAGAATACGTTTGATTTACAAATTATTTTGGTATTACGTTTGTATGAACTACGCATTCTACGCCCTGCCAACAGATTACATTAAAAAAAAAAGTTTATTTTATATATCTTATTTCACTTTTGATAATTCAATTTAAATTATCCAGGGGTAGTAAAATATGCTATTAACGATATAGAAATATCTTAAGCTTGTGCGTTTCTCTTCTTGCCGTGTTCATTGCTTTCTAACTAATATATTCGCAAACAGCTATAGAAAGTTGCTACCGTAGCTTATCGATATCTGATGCCAACTGAGTCAACATTGAAAAGTGCCCACCGGCACTCGTAATCCTTGAAGCATAATTAGCCTACAATGTTCCCACAGCTGGGACATAGGCCTCCTCTCGGTGAGAGGTAGTGGGCCGTAATCCACCACGCCCTGATCTAAATATGATTTGCGGCCGTATCAAATATTTATTTATAGAATTATTATCATAAAAGTCATCAATACAACTCATACCGCCTTATTACAAAACAAGATTTATATTTTGACATAGCTTAAACCATGCAGCCAGTTTTTGAAATAAGAACGTAACAGTGATTGAAATACCGTTCTTTATACAAAACTGAAAACTTAGTTCGGTACTAAGTTGTCAGTTTTGTGTTTAGGAACTTTACCATAGTCGGAATAAAGTTCGAAATTCCATAATGGCTCCATGTTTTAAACCTGGGTCTGAAGATAATCGTTGTTTTGTAATATATTATGTATATATATTATGTATTATAAGTTCATATAGCCCTATTGAATGACTATTTCATAAAATCATGACATTAGAGGCCAATTCTAACTTATGGAGTTGTATTGCTGATTCTAATGATTATAATTCTTTAAATACATTATTTGTTATGGTCGCGAATCATATTTTGATCAAGATACAACCTGACACTGACCTGCAAATTGCAAAAAACGTAAGAAAATTTGAATTTTGCGGGCTACCACTGCGAATCCACCTTATGAGATGACATTAAGAACATATCTGGTTGTCTGCCAACACTTTCTTCGTAATAGGAGTGCCAAACCCATTAGTATGTCATCGTGACGTGTCTCTAGTAAACGCGTTCTATATTCGAAGTCTTTTTCGAAATCGTACCTAGTCTTAATTAATAATGCCTTTACCTCTGATCGTTACGGGTAGTCAGAAGCCCGAAAGTCGGACAACCAGTCTTACCAAGGGGTTTCGTCTTACCCAGTAACTGGGTTGTGGGAGATAGGCTGTCATTCCATATAAAATGCTGGTATTCAGCTGCATCCGGTTAGACTAGAAACCAACTCCAACGTAGTTGGAAAAATTCTAAGCAAATAAAGCAGATGATGTTGTTCTTCTGATTACAGGTACAACGTCTAGTGGGACTTAAGGCAGCAGAACTGGGAGCGAATGCAGTGGTCGGGTACCAGCAAGACTTCGACTTGGAAGGGGAGGCAGGAGTCGTGGCTAGAGCTATAGGTATGTGTCTAAGCCCCACCATACACACCCACATAAACGGGTGGTTTTTAATGCGGCGACAACAGTGGATTTTTTGGACGCTCTGGGATGCACTCTGTTGGATTCAACACCGAAGGGTGAAAATCCAGTGAGCGATAAAAAATCGCCCGTGCTTCGTGGCTAATAGTTAAAGTCGCCTTTACTAGCTAGCCTATGAATTTTGTAAATAAAATAAGATTTAAGAGATTTATTAAGCGTAATCAAGTAACGTGCAGCTGACAGGACACGCAGAACATGATACTAAGTTTCCCATCGTTTGTGGAACAGTTGAACATAATAATAGTTAGGATTATTGTATTGATTGCCTTTGACACTAAAGGACACACATTTCGTTTCCGAATCAAGTGTAGTAATCATTTTTGTCTAGAAACTACTATCATGGAGTATCGTATGTACAGTTTTACACAGTTTAGACATTGATAATCGTGTTTATTAACGTCATAAACACAGACATCGATACTTCTACATAATTATCTATACTTATTAATAATAAATCTGAAGAGTTTCTTTTTTTATTTGGACGTGCTAATCTCTAGAACTGGAAGTCGAATTTGAAAAATTATGTTTGCGTTTTTTACCCCAATGCTTGTGGAAGGTTGTAGGCTATTTAACGTCACGCTACGACCCCTAACGAGCCGAGCAAAAAAAAAATCAGAAAGAACGCTAAGCGAAACGAAGTAAAAGAATGAACGATGCGACGCGATGTGGGTCGGGGGAACAAAAAATTTCACGCGGACAAAGTCGCAGCCGAATTCTACTCTGTTATAAATTCTAAGTCCATGAAATTTGGCTTAGAAGTAGCTTGATATCTGTAAATGAACTTGTTTTACAAACCGTCCCAAAATACTCACAGAAACTGTCGGCTTGTGGTTTTAGATCTCTTTACCTACTGAACTGAATTGGCATAACTTACCTGTATTCTTGTATCGATTTTAGGCACTGCCGTGAGCATAACTCCTTTACCGATGCCGAGTCAACCTTTAAACATGCCGCCTTGCACGCAACAGTGAGTACAAATGATATTCAACTTAATTTTCCATGCTATAAAGTTCACAATCCCAAGTATAGATTACTTCTCCAGTTTTAAAATGAAAGGGCAAACTAAAATTTTAATTTTTATCAAGGTCTATAAAATGCTGCCCCGATTGGCATATAATATTTACCCTAGTCGCAAACAATTTTTATAATGGTTAAATATCTGTATAGTTTTTCAAAGTCACAATAAAATCAAGAAACAGTTAATACGTTTTACTTGCTTTAAATGTTCGTAATAGATGTTGACAAAACAGTAATTTAGTTTAAAACCGAGTTTTTATAAACAAATTACTTATAGTTATATTTTTGCATGGTTTGTCGTGTCCGCTAACCTAAAAACAGACAATTAAAAAAATATTTGGACATTTTGGCGACAGATAACGAAAGTATATCGGAAATGTCTACGTACTACCAATGTCACCAGGAAGAGTTACAAAAGTTACTTCTAATATTAAACCCCAATGCGTCATCTTTACTCGATGAGACAGACGCGCTTGATGAGGATGAAAAAAGTATGGATATGACAAGGCAATCCAGTATCACGAGCTATGCCGGAAGTGTCTCCATTTACCAAGATGACTACCCACACAGGAGAAGTCTAAGACACCTATCTGAAGATCAGACAGATCTAAACAGACTGTTAAACAAAGAAAGCGATGATTCCGACTCTTCTGGGCCTATAGAGAAACTGAAAAAGATTAAAACTAACTTTTTTACTAAAAGGTTTACTAGGCGCTCTAGTAGTAAAAGATCTTCGATTGATAAGCAAGACGATTCTATATCTCTAAGATCTAACGCTTCCGACACTTCACGAATCTCCTTCGTCGATATCAAAAATGAGTTAAAGAAATTCAAAGGGTTGAGAAAACCGAAATTCCGTAAGCCATTTGTGAATAAAGAAGACGAAGGTGAGGGAATGGCGTCCATTCTTGCTAGATCTATAATACATGTACAGACAAGCCTAGCTTGCATTGCAGAGACACAAGATTCTGAAGCCTCTCCCGGCTCAACGATGCGAAGAACGAGCGAATCCGAACCTACCGTCAATATGTCTGACGACGACAAAGCTAAAATTGATAGCGAAGAAGCTAAAAAGCCAGAAATTCGATGCACTTCTTTAAACAATATAAGCACCGAAGAAATACATGTGCCACCAAGAGAAAGGAAGATATCCGAGTCTTGTCCAGCGACACCAATGCCGGAGAGAAGCGAAAATCTTCTCACATTGCCTGGGGATGTTGGTTATTATGGATCAATTTCGTCTGCATTGTCCGCTGACAGTTCTGAGTTAGAATCCAGTAGCGAAGAGGAAGATGACGATGAAAGCTCTGATTTGAAAACAGACATTGAAACTACCAGCTCTGTAGTACAATCAGTATTAAGTCACGATCTTAACCCACAATTCATAGCTAGTATGGATAATAAGTTAAACATCCTTGAAAGCGGAAGTCTAGATTTAAACGAAGTCAAGCTAATGGAAATCAAAAAAGAGATTGACCAGAAAGCTGTGGTAGAACAACAAGTTTTTGATACTCAAGTGCTCATAGACAAATGTAAATCACTAGAATGTGTGCCGCGAGAAATGGAGAGTAAAATAGTAGTAGAGAAGCCAGCGCGATCAAACGAAGCGTCAACTTCATCGGTCAAAGACGACACGTGTGTAACTAAACCCATTAGTCACCATATTAAATTGCATAATCCGTTTTCCCACAAAAAGCCTGCTAAAAGCATTAGTGAGCCTTCTTCACCCGTAGATAAAGGTAGTTTTGTTCATCGCTCGTCTAGACGTATAAGACATCAACTGTCAAAATTATCTAAAAGTAATATGATTAAAAGTATCTCGCATTACTCTTTGCATCCGAAGAAAAAGGAAACTAAAACCCCTTTGAGTCAACCTGGGTCGTCTTCCGATGTTCGTTCGAAAGCTCCTAGTGAAACCGTACTGGGTTCTCCATTTTTATCCTTTAACGATCTGATGAGTCTGGACAAGGAAAGTATTGATACCAACAAATTCTTCCATAAGAGCGATGATTTGGACAATGTGAAAGTCTCCATGTATATCGGATCGGAGCCTGTTTCTAGGACTTCTCTTAGTGGTATTTCATCTCCGTACCATAAGGAAGAACTTCATCATCATGAGAAGAAACATTCAATCAAGTCTACCGGAATGGTCCATACAGCTATGGAAACTATTCTGCTAGATAAAGTATCTATATCTTTACTTATGCCTGCTTCTCCTGATCCCGACTCTGTTAAAAACAAACAGTTTTTCGATGATGTTAACGAAAAATTGGGTTTAGTTGAGGAATATAGAAACAATAACAATAATGCCTCAGTAGGAAGCAGTATCAATCTTATGCCTTCGCACAGACCGAAAAGTCAATCTCCACCTGTGAGCAATAAACCAGTTGTTATTAGTGGTATTAGAAAGGAGAAAATTCACGAGCATAAAAGTAAACCTCCAAGCTTAATGCAGACTGCAATGGAAACCATGCTGATGGACCAAGTACAATCCGTGCTTATGTCTACAACTCCCGAAACTTCTCAACCAGAATTTAGATTTGAAGGCAATGAGCTACCCGAATCTCATGAACAACACAAGAACATGGCTAGAAAGTCTATTTCTTATATCCAATCTTTACTTGGTCCGGACCATACTACGCCTACTGAAAGATTCCTTGATAGCAAAAAGAAGAAAGAAGCAATGTCGACTGGGCTTGTTCATACAGCTATGGAAACTATGTTAATGGAAAAGGTTCAATCAGTTCTAGGACCTGAAACACCGGAACCAGTTTCTTCAGTTTTTGACTATTATGATAGACCTAAAGAATATGATCATCATCATAAGAAAGATGATAAACCTCATAGTTTATTCCAAACGGCGATTGAAACTATGCTTTTGGAGAAAGTACAAGCTTCTGCTCTTGGTGGATCTGTACCTGATCCTGTAATTTCTACTGATGAAGAAAGATATCATGAGTTGCATAAAACGGACAGTTCAACTGGTATGACCCATTCAGCCATGGAAACTATGCTAATGGATAGAATCACTTCTCTAGTTGGACAATCTGATGTGCCACATGTAAACCCATATCATTTCGATGAAGATGAATCGGAGAAACATGATAAGAAATCTATTAAAGATGATCTTAAACCTACTGGGCTAATACATACAGCTTTTGAAACTATGCTTTTGGAGAAAGTACAAGCTTCTGCTCTTGGCGGCTCTGTACCTGATCCAGTAATTTCTACGGAAGAAGAAAAATATCATGAGTTGCATAAAACGGACAGTTCAACTGGTATGACCCATAGTGCCATGGAAACTATACTTATGGATAGGATCACTTCTTTAGTCGGACAACCTGAAGTGCCTTATGTTGAAACACATAATTTTATTCAAAAAGAATCGGAGAAACATGAAAAAAGACATGTTAAAGACGATCTTAAACCAACTGGACTAATACATACGGCGGTTGAAACTATACTACTGGATAAAGTCCAAGATTCTTCACTAGGAACACCAGTTCCTGTTGTTCCGACTGAAGATGACCACCATCTAAAGTCTCATGAAAAGGAAGAAGTTGCTGGTCTTACACACACAGCCATAGAAACTATATTGATGGATAAAGTCCAATCTTTAGTTGGCCAACAGGAAATCACCTTTGTTGAACCAAAAACCTTTTCTGAAGATGAATTAGAGGAAGCTGAACATCTAAATGATGACTTGAAATCTCCTGGACTAGTCAAAAGCGTAATAAAGAATATCTTGTTAGACAAAGTCCATACTTTAGCAGACGAAAAAGAAATAGCTGTAGAAAAACTAAAGGAAATTTTCGATAATTCTCATTCAAATGAAAATCTGAAATCTTCTGGGTTAGTTCATACAGCATTTGAAACGATCCTTTTGGATAAAGTACAAACTTTGATACCTGCGGAAGCCGAAACCGATAATAAAAACGAGAAATCTGATGAGCCAGTTGGAATAATAAGTACTGTCATTGAACAAATTCAATCTTTACTACCTACAATAGAAGTAGGATCGACAGAACAAATAAAAACGATCGAAAAACCCGAAATAAAGCAAAATAATAAAAAACTAACACGCCAAGATAGCGTACACTCAATAACAGAGTTAGAAACGCCTAAAATGTCCAAAAAATCTAACAAATCATCTAGTGACGTCACTAAACCTGTATTACTTATACACGGTGCACTAGAGACCATACCTTCGCTGCCCGAGACCCAAGACGACGTAGACGAAACTAACAATAGTGTGTGTGATAACTCGCATGCCGTGTGCGGTGTTAACAGGAGCGAGCGAGAGAGAGATAGGCGGGAAGATAAGTGCGACAAGGACAGGGGATCGCCGAGACACGCGCGCCATGAGTCGTACGGGGGAAGGGAGCCGGCACAGACGGCGCATGCCCCGAACTCATCATTGAATGCGACGTCGGCGCCGCTCGGGATACATCGGAGGTCTTCGGATTCTGATCTTAGTGTGACACCTAAAGGTCAGTTCTGTTTTTTATTTTTTTAAGGTTTTTTATTTTTATATGTAATAGTATTCTAATCTTGCTTCTTTATTTTCTTTTTCTGCTATCCTTCTTCGCCCAGTGATGGGTACGGTGTTTTTGTAGAATTTCCAAAAGTCACGGTGTTAAGGCGTCATTATCCATGCTTTTATCATCTAAGTGCTATCATACGCTGACTACTACTTAGTGCTTAACATACATTACATAACATCCCACCTGTATTCCCAGAAGGGTTAGGCAAAAGTACCTATAGTACACCCTCTTCGCCAGTTATGTTCAAGTCCCTGTAAATAGGGGGGAGAGCCCATTGCCATCAACCGGGCACAAATTCAGACTCCGGGCAGCTACTGAGAAATTCCTAATTAAAAACCCAATAACACTTTGCCCGACCTGGGAAGCGAACCCAGGTCCTCATGCTCAGCAGTAGCGCTCGCGACCACTAGACCAACGACTACTACTTAGTGCTTCAATTATCATATTCTAAAGGCGTTTACGCACGAACGAACAAGAACATGGTGAACACGAACATCGAACACTTTGTCCGCTTGTGCGTACCACTCACGAACATCAATCACTATGTTCGTCAAAAATGTTCGTGGCGTAATTTTTTTATTTTGGGTGGGAAATTATCAAATAACTTCTCCCGCTCTGGGCGGAGCGGGAGGGCGTGTCAGACTTTTACTGACTAAAACCCACCCGTATTCCTTCAAATGCCTGTGTGCCAGGGCCACGATATCCCTTTCGGACAGACTCGTAAGCCTGGCAGAAAATTTTTAGTCTTACTGTGTGGACGGTGTTCGGAGAAATTTGATGCAACATTGTTCGTACCGCACACGAAGACGGAGCGTGCGGCGGCGCGGGGGGGCATCAGTTCTCAGCCACCTATTCCCACACATACAACAGTGTACCACTTCCAACGGAGAATCCATGGGTACTAAAGAGAGCGGGGCGGTTGAGCGCGAAAACAAGGCGAACTGTGTCCGTATGATGTTAGTGTTCACCATGCTTTGTCCGTTCGTGCGTACACGCCTTTAGGACTTCGATTCGCGCGCTTTTTCTTGACGTATTCCTTTTCTGGCATGTTTCTGTGACGATAGCTAGACTAAACTAGCTCCTTATTTATTGTGTGGCCATCCATGATTTAAATTCATTGTCACATGTATTTGATCAGTTTTACAGCATGAATCAGTAAGTACTGGTAATATTTAATTCAGACCATCAAACTGAACAACTTTTTCCTTGGGCCTAACATCGTAATCGCGAAAGAGTTATCAACTGTCCCATACAAAATGATACATCCTGTATAGCTACTAGTAATATTTTTGCTTTTTTCATTAACCTTTCCCTTATAGCCAAGGAAACCAAAACTAAAACCCCAATAATTTCTAGGTGGCTCATTGAATACGTCAGCTGGTAATGTTGGTAGTGGCGGTGGCGCCATCTTGCGACCTTCGATGAACAGCAACAACTTGGACATGCTGGAGTATCCCTTTCTCACCATGACGGAGTACGTGCCAGGATTTATTGTTCATATTGGTATGTGCTTATTACAAATTTTAATATTTCATGCGGATAATACAGTCCCAATTAAAAAAAAAAATTACGGCCATTTATTTTCTTTGACGGAACAGCTATACCTATGAGGCAGACTGTAGTTCTCGAAAATAAATTAAAGCGTCTTAAGACCCTTACTGGACTTTACCTGTATAGCGCAAAGTAACCCTTCAACTCGGCACGCAGTAATGCTGTTATGTATGCCAGCAGAAATAGGTTTTGTTTAGTAAATCCAGGGAAATTGACTACCAACTTAAATTGTCCGTATATTCAAATCCCAACGGTCTTACTTTGACAGGTGTTGTTTAAAATGACTATTGTAACATGACTTTGACGTACGGTGTCAGTTTGTAAAAAAATATAATTTTCCTGACTGTACTTCACCGTACGGCTTTTTTACAGGAAACGGCATTCATCAGCATACACAGCTTTATTGAAAACACTACACGTAGTTTTCCCCTTTTTACGTCATCCATTATTATTATTATTTATTCAATATGACGAGTTACGCCATTCATTCAATACGACGTTTTACGTCATTCATTCAATATGACGTTTTACTTTATTCATTCAATATTTTACGTCATAGCTTCATCCGACAAGTTGAATAGGGATGATGACATTTTTTTTATTTTAAATCATAAAAAATATTTGTTTGCAAATAGTACAAACAATATTGTAAAAACTGCAGAAGCTTAAAAAATTGCCAAGTTATAACGAGAAGAATGGGCGAAAAACTCCAGTTACTCTATTAAAATGTTTTACATTATTGGTCTACATTCCTTGTTTTCTGTGTTACAATTATAACAGGGATTTCGATCAAGAATATGCAAGACACAGTCTCAAGAGCAACTCATTGCTCAACTGGTCGCGATTAACATTCTTAATCACATTATATTGTTAGTTCTAAAAAAAAGTTTATAAAAAGGTATAATATTAAATGTTATGAACTTCAGATTATTATAAACGTTAATACTTGAATATAAAATTGAATTATATTTGCGATGTATGAACGTTTAGTTTTTTTATAAAAACAAATTCGCTTGAAGATAGAAAATAATTTTGATTTAATTAAATATGTATACTTTAATAAAATTTAAAAACTAAACAGTTGGATTGGTTATTGGTGCTTATTCTGTTTTGATCGCACAACATAAGGTCACGTTGCCTTATTTTTTGAGACGCTAACCCTGATTCTAGAGTATTCTTAATCAAGGATCGCACAAAAAGCATAAATATTATTTAAATGAGTATGTATCACTATTACCACTTATGATCCAGCCTGTCCCATCTTGTTGTCATCCCCCCAATGACGCCCTAAGCCGAGGGTCGTACCCCACGGGGGGTGCCCTTAGCGTGCAGTCACTAGTAATTAAGAAATTCACCCATGTCTGGAGGCTTTAAGCCCGCCTAAGGTAACCACAGGATTGACCGGTTAAGTAGTAACGAAGTACGAACACAGGCGGCACGGTGTGCGCGCGCTCGGTGAAGCTGGCGGACGGCGGCGAGGGCGCGGCGCGCGCCGCCTGGTGGGCCGAGCTGCGCACGGAGCTGCGCGCGCACGCCCGGGCGCTGCGGTGCAACGCCGTCATCGCCTACACCGAGAATACGGCTATTTGGTGAGTGGCACTTTAAATCATACATTATGGACGGACATTTTGTTAAATATTCTATTCAAATGGGCTGAGTAGAGTAGAAGCAATTTTTTTGAACATTAAGATAACAATAGCCTATGTAATAAGGGTTTCAACTTCTTCGTCCAGGGGGTCTACTCCGAAGCGATAATCCGAAATATCGGCCGAATGTTTGGCCGCTTTATAGCTTCTAAACTTTCCCTTTTTTGACTTTGGGTCCTTTCATCAAATCATGTTTTTGTCGTTGATATCTATACCCATCACATCTGCGGAATTTCGCTAGCTAGTTTAATTTGATTCTACGTAATAAATATGTGAGTTTTATGTTCTGATAAAGAAATGAATTAATTCTTGTTTTAGCGAGGATGTCTGCGTCCTATCTGCGTCAGGAACAGCAGCTGTCATCAACTTAGATTGCGATTTCAATGCCGAACTGGAACCTAGCTTAGGTAAAAATTCATACTTTATTTTACAGAGAAAAGTATAATATTTTTACTTTCACTAAAGTCTTGCACTATCTGACGACCTTCCGTTTCCATCAACAGATAATCAAATCAAATCATTTATTTCAGATAAAAATCCATAGGTAAAATTTTCATGTCAGAATACAAAATAAAATAAAATCGCAAACTTATAGAATTAAAATTAAAAAAAATAATAACGTATTGTCATCATTATACAGGAAAAAAATCAGCCGCAAGATTTTTTTTTATTCTCAAACATAGGTAGGTACAATAGTTATAGACTATACAAATTAACTCGCCAAACTATCCAGTTTGATGAATATGAATAGACTTGAAGATACTACTTTTAGATTTGTTTTATTTTTAGCCTGTGTTGTCCCCATTTAGATTCTATTAAATAACTGTTAAAATTTGTACTGCCAATTCTTTAACCGTATTTTAGTGTTCTTCCAATTACACGTTTTATTCGATTTGTTACAGCGACCACCGGTTCAAAGAACGCAATAGACGATTTAGAAAGCGAATTGTGTAGCATGGCGCACGTGCCCTATTCACCTGGAGCAGGACCTTACAGAGCTGAACTGTCTACTTGTGGTGGATGTAGGTAAGTCATGAAATAGATATGTCGCAACTCGTTCAATTGTTATAATTTCGACATCTAGAGCACGCCAACCAAATGGGTTAGTTTAGAACTGTGACCAACCGCGCGCGAGCCGAGCGAGCGAAGCGAGCGGTGCCGTGGCAGCGGCCAGCGAGTGCTTTAAGAAATAGATTTTATATTTATTTCTAGTATTAAAATGATGTCTATCACTAATCTTATTAAAAAGATGTCGATTTTTCCTTACATAGGTACATTATATTTTCATGAATGAATTGGCAAGGTACCGTCATCGGTATACATAATAATCACGCCGACAAAGTGGTAAAATAAAATCTTGAAAAAAAAATGTATTTCAACTACAATGTTAAGTTTGTTTATGGAATAAATTCATCCCAACTACGAAACCCTTCATTGTGCGTGGTCCGACACGCACTTGGCTGGTTTTTTTTTGTCATTCGTATACTTGTACAAATAATATAAATATTTTAGTGTTAGATTGCATTTAAATAGTATATGTAAATGAATGTATATGTAAGTTAATTATTGTTGGAACTTCAACGATAACACTACCTGGCAGCTTTGTTACTTCTAAGTTTAAATATTGTTTAGTTTGTGACTAGAGATCGGATATTCGGATGCATATTTACCTAAAGTACGTTTTTTTCCCGGCAAAGGATACAAAGTATGGAAACGGCTTCTTAAAATATATTTTTATACCGGGATCGCGGGGTTTCATTAATAACAGTGTGTAGGTATACAATTTTGTATTCCTAAGTATAACGAATATTTCTTATCTATTTAGAACTAGGCAAGAATTTTGTGGAAAATATAACACGTTTAAAAACCAGTATTAATATTTCTTCAAAACCTTTTATCCTAAAATGAAATATATTTATTCGGGGATACACAGCACAAAAGAGTAGTTCTTAAAAACTTGTCAGTCCTGGAAACCGACACTTTTTCCCGTACCGAAGCGCACTCCATACCAGTCAACTTTCAAACTTTAGGTGAATATGCATCCGAATATCCGATCTCTATTTGTGACACACCCTGTGACATTCTTACTTCTGTCTAAATGTGTCTACCCGAGTAATGCTGGGACTGCCACCCCTGCACCTCATCGTGCGAGAGGAGGCAGCTCTGGCAGCCTTCAGGCTATATATATCGGGAACCCTGAGCAGAGACTCTAGGGTCAAGCACACACGCATAAGGGAAGATGCAATCAAACGACAACCGATGATGGCATCACCCTGCGACAAAGCCCCGAAACTACACTTCTTTCAGAAGCACTACAACATCATACTCACAGAAGAACGGTGTGACTACTCAGGCCCGAAGGAGATGAGAGTATACACCGACGGATCAAAGACCGACTCCGGAACCGGAGTCGGAGTTTTCTCACATGACTTCAACATAAATATATCCAGCCCGCTGGGATTGTTCAACACCGTCTACCAGGCGGAATGTGTGGGCATTATACAAGCGGCTTACGCCATAGAAGCCAGGAGAGTTACGGACACCCGTATACGTATACTCTCCGATAGTGCCTCAGTCTTGCAATCCTTGGGGAAAAATTATATTACCTCCAGACTAACACTAGAATGTCACAACGCACTGGAACGGGTGACAGTGTGCAACCGTAATACAGTGACACTGCAATGGATAAAAGGACACAGCGGATCACTAGGTAACGACGCAGCTGACCAACTTGCTAGGAGAGCATCCAGCACGTCAGTCTGTGGACCCGAACCTATCGTACCCATCCCCTTCAACCAACTACGCAGGTGGCTACAAGAGTTCACCCACACACAAGCACAGAACTGGTGGACCTCGACACCGGGCTGCAGGCAATCCAGGGAAGCTATGCCGTCCTTAGATGGCAGGCTAACCAGGCGGTTGCTACGCCTGGACAGGAACGGCCTGCGCCTAGTGACGGGGACCATCACGGGACACTGCTCACTGAATAAGCACTTCCACACAATAGGCATAACGGACAGCCCTCTGTGCAGGGCTTGCATGGAGGCTGAAGAAACCGTTGCGCACGTGCTCTTTGAATGCACAGGCATCACCCAGATCAGATCAGAAACCCTCGGGTCACCCAGATCTTTCACGGATATCTTAAGCAGACCAGGAGACCTAATCAGCTTCTGGAGGGAGGTGGGCTGGTTGGAATAAACAACGACGGCCGCCATGGCCCACGCACAATGGTCCACATGAAGGACTAAGTGCGGAAACCGAACCCGCTAACACATAGAGAGAACACATGTGTCTACCCGTATGTTTGTTTCTATATAAAATATAATCTAATCTATTATCTCAAGGCCTTTTAATCTTCTCCAAGTGCCAGGTAGCCGTACTCTCTAACAATTATTAATTTATTATATACTAACTCCTTACCAATATGTATGTAGCCTGTCCTATTTCACAGGAGAGCTCGCGTACCCACAGTATTATTGGCGACATGTGCCAAGCCAAGCAAGTTGACATCGCATGCTAAAGCAGTTACGCTCACTGCCGTCGGTGAGTACCTATTCCCATTATACACACTTGCATAACAAATACAAAATTTCACTGACCAATCAACTTTGATAAAATTACATGGATGGAATTTATGTTGAAACTAGCTGCGCCCCGGTGTTACCCGCATAAGTCTCGATCCCGTGGGAATATCGGGATAAAAAGTACCCTATGTCCTAATCCCGGTCATGGTCTACCCATGTGCCAAAATTCATACAAATCCGTACAGCCGTTTCAGCGTGAAAGCGTAACAAACAAATAAACTCACTTTCGCATTTATAATACTAGCTGCGCCCCGCGGTTTCACCCGCGTAAGTCTTGATCCCGTGGGAATATCGGGATAAAAAGTAGCCTATGTCTTAATCCAGGGTGTCAGCTACGTCCATATAAAACTTTATCAAAATTGGTCCAGGCGTTTGAGCGTGAAGAAGTAACAAACATACACACATAAACTTTCGCCTTTATAATATTAGTGTGATTAGTTAGGAAGTTAGGATAAGCAGTATCTACCTGTACTTAAAATTTCTTATATTTTATTTAGTTTAGTTGTCTAGTATCTGAGGTACTTGGATAAAGACGGCTGCTGGTTCCATTAAAAACTAATTTATGGCTCAGCTAATCGTTTTAGACATGTTAACTAATCGGTTTGACTGTTTTGGTAAAATATTTTTTTATAATTTTCTTATTATGTAAACTCGGGAAAAAAAATCAAATAATTTGAAAGACTTGGGAAATGTTGACCACCCCTGAAACGTCACTTTGACAATGACATTTCTTTGTTTACATTATTGATCTTGTATTTCATTTCAGAGTTTAGTATCATTTAAAAGCAATAGGAATAAAATTAATTATATCTATAACAGCGGCACGTGTAAGAAGAGCCCCGCCTACTTCAGAGCCGGGCGCTCGAGACATCTCCGACCAGCTGCCGTTCTTAGAGTACGAACTGCACAAACTGTTACTGGCCAAACTTAGGATGCAAGTAAGTCTAGCTTCAGTACAACGCCAACGTATCACTAAATAAAAAATAGGAAGTAAAATCACATTAGGACTTACGCGGTTCCATTACTTTAAATAATAATAATGTTTTTGCTCGTGTCTCCCAAATACAAATTGTAATTTTCACAACTCACTATTGAAGTTTGAGTGATTTTAAAGAGCAAGCGACGAAACTAGAGAGGCGGCGTTAACTCTGGCAGCCATCTTGTCTCTGACCATGCAAAAAATTACATGACATATTTTTCTTTTATTAATAATAACTAAAGTTCTTAATATAATTTATTACAATCACTCTAATTTATTATTTTAAGTGACAGATTACGTTATAACTAAGAATAGTGTCAATTTCTACTTTTACACAATTTCGTACTCTAACACTTTCTTAGAGTCTGATAATTAATAAAAGCACTTTGTTCACGTGTTACATATAGCACAGCATTGTCACTATTATTCATTCACTATTTATACACTACACTAACTCAAATGGTGTAGTTCTCGCACTATGTCCGTGTTGTCTAGCAGCTGAATTGCCTCAACGTTCACATGTCGGTGAAGTCTGTGTTCGTGGGCTTCAGCAAGGTCTCCCCCACAGGGCGCGAACGCGCTGTTCTCCCTGCAGACTACGGTGGCGGTGGGCGAGCGCTGCGTGCTGGCGCTGGCCAGCGGCAGCGCCTGCCGCCTGGCCGCGCTGCCGCCGCCCGCGCCGCCGAGGATCAAGGTGGGCTTAAAACTACCTACATGTTGCAGACTATTTTGCAATACTAACACCCGGTTTTTTGTTCGAAAATTATATCAGCCTGAAACAGGCCTCCTGTCTGTGAGAGGGAGTGGGTCGTAATCCACCACGCGAGCCCAGTGCGGGTTGGTAGATGTCACGTCTTCGAATTTTTGGGACATGCCGGTTTCCTCACGATGTTTTCCTTCACCGTTTTGAGAACAGTGGTGATGAAATAATTTACACAAAGTAAAGCTCCTGTCTGGATTAGAACTTACTACCTATAACTCGTAAGTCACAGCCTAGCCACCACTGCTCTGATGAGTGATGTGATTGGCTGTTTGTCGGGAAATTGTATTTGATTTTCTTTCCAATAACCGGGCGTTAGAAATAATAATAAAATCGTAGAAACATGTTTGACTAAGTCTGTCTACTTTAGATAATATTTGTGCCGAACGTATGGGAGTCATTGCATCGCGCCCAAACAATGATTGAATTAAAACTTAACATTTTCATCATAAAAGGAAACTTTTGTGTATAATTGCTTAAAACTCTTAAGTTTCATTTGTATGTTTAAATCTTCAATAATATTTTCAGGCGTCAGAAAACGACAAAGACGCATTGGAAATACAAAAAGCGTTGTGGGACTCATTTTCAGCGAACAGAGCGGCCAACGGATTTGATATCGGTAAATATCACTGTACAGGTTCAAATTAAATTAGCTAGCGTAACTCCGCAGACGCGATGGGTATCGATATCTATACCTACATGATAAAACAAAAAATAAATTTTCTCAAACATGCTTGGAAATTCGAGCATTATTTTGACAACCTTCTTCGAGATAAATCGAAAATGCTGTACTGGTCAAATACATACGAGCAGCGGCCGGCAATGTTAGTATGGAAGTCCATAGTCGTGTTTAGCGGCCGAATAAATTATTATGAAAACTCATATCTGTCGTGTAATTTAAAAATGGAACGAACTTTTTACTTCCATACATGGCAACCAAGGAGGTAACTTATCAAAAGTTTTGCCTAAATTTCGAACTGGTTTGCAAATAAAGTAAAGTTTAATGTAAAGTAAAAAACAAACAAATGAACATATTGGCGCGTGAAAAATTATCGTGTTAGTTGAGAAAATCTCTAATCTAATCTAATCTAAGCTAATTTCCGAATCTAATGGGCCAATTAAGTTGAAATTTGGAACACATCAATTTATGTGACCAAAACACGGATGTGTTACGTAAATAAATAAATGTTTTCGTCGTTTGTGTTTCGTTTTTTGTTGTTTTCGTCATTGAATCTGGGGGTCTACTCCGAAGTATCGGCCGAATGTTCGGCCGTTTTATAACTTCCATAGTTTCCTTTTTTGACTTTGAATCCTTAACTGACTTAAAGTCACATTTTTGACTTTGGCTTATCTCTTTGACTGTCGCTTTTTTTTTCGCCGTAGTCAGCTATCGTCAAGCAACATTTATAAATAATTTATTTAGTTTGAATTTCCGCGCATTATGTGAGAAAAGCACTATACTAGCCTTGACCGCAACCAGGCATTGATGGCCTCACGTATGAGTTCCCGGCTTCGCGTCGGCCCACATTTTCTCGTTCGTCCATCAATGCCCCTTTGCAGGCCGCTGCGGTAATGTACTATAATTTGATTAGTATGTTTGTGGGGTCGTCAGCCGGGTAATATTAGTTTAAAAAATCTGTTTTTTTTGTAACCTTCGCAGACGATATTGGCACCAATAAACACGATTAAACAAAAGAAATCAGTTTTTCTCAACTAATACTTCAAGTAACACCACTACCAGCTGTCGTTGACCAAAAAAAAATCAACAAATCTTTTTCACTTTTATTTTTGCGTGTTTAGATATCGTCTGCGGAGTTTCGCTAGCTAATTGAATTTGATCCTGTATTGGTACTGCATTTCAAACAAATTACTTTCCCGTATAATTTCCGGTAATTGTCACTTTCCGAATGTCATTTGGATTCATAATATTCACATTACCTAGTCGGAAGAATAATAAACCAATGTGGATGCAAAAATCAAAAATGTCTTTACAATTATATTGATTATTTTTATTTATTTTAATCTGGCTTGTTTTCGAATTCGATTCCGATTCTCTTGTCACAAAATTCTCTAAACTAGACTAAAAATCACCAAAATTTCGTTTGTTCCTGTCAAAGCAATTTTACCATTCTGAATTTGAAGTATTTCACCTAAAATTTAGATTTTCAAACTGAATCGGACTATTTTTAATAAAATGAAAGGTTTTTCTTAGTGAAAACCGAAAAAATATCGCCGAAGTTCTAAATCGTTTTCGGTGTACAACCCTAGCAGGATCACATTGGTCACAGATAATAAAAACAAATAGAGTTTATTGCATCTTAATTTATTAAAACTTAAACAACAATATAGAATTAAGCCGTCATTATGGTCCCTTTATTTCATTTAAATAATTATTGATAAACAATTTCAAGATTGATGATGATGATGTGATTTTACTCAGGTTTTGTTTTGCACTTCGGATCATTTCGTATTTTAATTTCCGACAAATCTTGGTCTATGGTCTACTCAACTTAGCGATTGTCAAACTCGATTTTAGTTGTGTCAATTTTTTTTTTAAGTTTAGAGAATCTTGTTTGCAGATTCTCTTAACCAAAAATAAGAAATTTTAGTGATAGTTTAGTTTAGTTCGTTGTACAAGAGAATCGGCACCAATGGTCATAGTAATGCGACTGTCGTGACTCGTGAGCGAAGTTTTCGCCCAAGTATAACTTCCTTTATTAAGTTACCGCCAACAACTCACGCCATCCTATTAATATTATGTTACCAGGTGGTATAGAACACGCAACCAACGGCGTCCTCCCTGAAGTGGACGGTGAGGAAGCGCCCGCGTTAGACTTGTGTGCTGATAAAGACGCGTGTGTACTCGAACTGGACGAGGCCGAAGATGTAAGTTATCAACAACCTATTACTCAAAGCATATTTACGTCCTTGAATAAGTATACCAATTTAAAAATAATTGTTTATTTTTTCTGTAGGTGGAGACGGCTCGTGCGTTAGCTAAACGTCACGTAAACATGCAGGTGTACACGCACGGACTCAAACCTGTCTTGGGAGCGCAGCCGCAGGCGTTTGCACAGGTTTGTACTCACTTTTTTACTTAGGTATACAAATATTAAAGATACGTAGATAAGTTTTATGTGGAATAATACGACATGTTTCTCATGAACAATTTTTCAGTTTTATATACTATTAACATCTAAACATAGTTGTTTTTCTTCGATAATTATGTTATTTTTGAGACACGGTAATCTTAAAAACTTACTTGCTGAACAAAAAAAGCATTGTTAGCGAATACGTAACGAAATTGCGAACGCTTAATATACAAGGTGTGGCTTAAATAGTGGTCCAACGTTAAGGGGTTGATACACCACATATTCAGTTATCACATACCACAATTTGTAACATTTTTTTAAATAAAATTCGTACTCCAAGTCACTTTATTTTCTAGAGATCCAAGTGGAATTATGCAATAAACACATTTTTTTTTGTACCATTGAAATTATTTGCATGTGATAGCATATGTATTCTACAGTTATAAACAAAAAACTAAATAAAAAAAATATATCATTTATAGAAATTCCAGCCAAATTAGTAAAGCAAGTTGTCATTTTTTTTACAAGAAGAATGATAAATATACTTATTTTATTCTGAGACCTATGAGAAAAAATTGTTTAAATGATGGTACTATTTATGCCACATCTTGTATATTGCCTATTAAATGCGCCAAAACTTGTAATACAGGATCACTTTTCGGTAGAGTATTTTGTTTTCACAGTGGGGTTACTTTGAGTAAATAAAAAGTCATGATTTGAGAAAAAAAAAATCGTAAAACTTAATATTATCTGCAACACACCCAATAAACAACAACATAAATAGCATGTCTAACGCTAGGACTCATCAGTACCAATCTAGTGAAAATTATAAAAAAGATACAGGATGTAGATTCGCATTTTAATAGGAATTAGTTAAAAAAAGTCAAGTTTCTCATAAAAACACAAAATAAATTATAACTGCAGGGGTTGACCTTAAGGACTCCCGTAGAACAACTTTTTGCAGCTGATGACCCCATCTAACCACTAGTTGCGTTTGATCCACGACTTTTGGGCCACCCTGTATGTCCATAAAAATATAAAATTGTTTAAAAAATACAGTGATAAATAAATAATAAAAATACTAGGAACAAACATAAATTTGTTGTACCTACAAGGCTCAAGAAAATAGGTGGCTCGTTCCGATGTCAATGTCGTATACATTGACATCGGAACGAGCCACCTATTTTACGCTTTTATAATTAACTTCCAAGCCACGTTCCAGATCTACTAAGCCTTAATAAATTCAAATCATTCATTAAACGTAAGTTGTGCCAGAAAGCCTTTTATACCGTTAACGATTATATTCAGGACAAAAAGGCTTGGTATTGAGTTGCTTTAATTTTTTACTTATTGAAGTGGTTTTTTTCCTAACTTTTATTATTATAAATACAGTATTTTATACACAATGACATGAATATTTACTTGTAAATATATTATTTTAATTATTGTGAATGAGAAGACTATGTGGGTTATTGCTTTTCTTTTTTTTCTCTTTTTCTTTTATTCTCAGTTAGTTTTAATCATGGTCTGGCAGTTTGAGTCATTTATGCGGCCTACCCAATTGTCCTTTCTTTAGTATTGATCGTCGCATCGTTGAGCTCCTTAAGTTCTGAGTAGAGCTGCACGATTACTGACAAATGCGTGCACTGACTGGTCAGGTCCACTCAAACTGTGTGGTTCTTTCCTCAAAAGACCATTTCAGACACCACTCTACATGGCCTTCACATGATCTGACCAAGATTATGTCTGGCCTTTAAAAGAGACTGTGACCTCTGAGTTTGTTTCGGCCTTTCTTCTCAGAGTTGTCAGATAGGAAACGTCGACCTCATCTAGTTTTTAAAATATGATTGACGTGTAAAAGTGTTTGTACAAACCTACTTACAGAAATAAAATTCATTTATCATTTATCAAAGAATTACTCAATTATACCCTAAAATAAGTAATCGATAAGTATCCAATTTTTAATAAATCGGTGAATTTTTGCCCTCTTCTCCTTTTGGAAGTCGGTTAAACACTATAAATAAAAACTAAATACAAAAAAGTAGAAAAGTTAATAAACTTATTATTTTTATTTTTTACATAATAATAAAAAATCGACTCCATTGTCAGAACAGGTCTATTTGTATTATTCGACTAAATTAAAAGATACTTTTTTTTTTTTTTTTTGGGTGGGAAATCATCAAATAACTTCTCCCGCTCTGGGCGGAGCGGGAGGGAGTGTCAGACTTTTACTGACTAAAACCCACCCGTGTTCCTTCCGTTGCCTGTGTGCCAGGGCCACGATATCCCTTTCGGACAAACTCGCAACCCCGGCAGGCATTGGTCCTGACGGACCCCGTCAGTTTGTGCTGACATCTCTTTGAGGCGCGCGTGGAACACAACGCGCCGTCGACCCGGGCCTGGTCCTTATCGGACGGCGAGCTACCCATCGCTCACCGTCCGCAGGCCCGTGCCTACGGTGGCCGGAAATCGGCTTGCGACTCCCGACGCTCGGGGCGTCTCCTGCGGCGACTAAGGGCGCGTGGGCGCGAACCTTGTCTCACCCTCACGCGTTCCGCCTCCTCCTTCGCTAGCATAACTGCTTCGCAGAAGGAGGTGACGGCCTCCCATGCACTCTCGCTCCGAACCATGGCCTGAACCAGGCCCGGACGCGAGAGATCGCCGCCGCCGATCGCCTCCGTGAAAATTAAAAATTAAAAGATAATTAAAAGAAGATAATTAACAGATACTTGGATCATTGACTGAAGTTTTAAGACGAATTAAATCAAAGTCACCTAATGCTGTCTATATTTAGTCATATAAACAACAAAAACAATTCAATAAACTTTAATACTTACCGAAAGTACGAAATCCCATTCTTTTTTAACGTTCTTGATGTCACATTTTTACAATTTTTCAACGAACACTTCGGCATTTTTGCCGTGTGTGCAGTGACGCGGTCGACGCGATACTATTTGAAATGAGTGCACAATTCTAAAACGTGCGCTCATTTTTTGCGGACGGTTTTGAGACTAATGTATTTTGGGTTTTTTATATATCAATGCTTTGACTACATAATTCATAAGGACCGTACGTCCTCACCCAGGTGTGGCGCGGGCGCCTGGTGCTGTCGGGCGGCGCGGGCAGCGCGGCCGTGGAACGCCACGTGCGGCGTGCGCTGGCCGGCGTGGCCTACAAGCTGCGGCGTCTGCAGCCGTGCGCGCTCGTGGCGCCGCGCTTGCAGCTGGAGCTGCCGGAGGTGAGCTCACACAGGTGTGGCGCTGGCCGGCGTGGCCTACAAGCTGCGGCGTCTGCAGCCGTGCGCGCTCGTGGCGCCGCGCTTGCAGCTGGAGCTGCCGGAGGTGAGCTCACACAGGTGTGGCGCTGGCCGGCGTGGCCTACAAGCTGCGGCGTCTGCAGCCGTGCGCGCTCGTGGCGCCGCGCTTGCAGCTGGAGCTGCCGGAGGTGAGCTCACACAGGTGTGGCGCTGGCCGGCGTGGCCTACAAGCTGCGGCGTCTGCAGCCGTGCGCGCTCGTGGCGCCGCGCTTGCAGCTGGAGCTGCCGGAGGTGAGCTCACACAGGTGTGGCGCTGGCCGGCGTGGCCTACAAGCTGCGGCGTCTGCAGCCGTGCGCGCTCGTGGCGCCGCGCTTGCAGCTGGAGCTGCCGGAGGTGAGCTCACACAGGTGTGGCGCTGGCCGGCGTGGCCTACAAGCTGCGGCGTCTGCAGCCGTGCGCGCTCGTGGCGCCGCGCTTGCAGCTGGAGCTGCCGGAGGTGAGCTCACACAGGTGTGGCGCTGGCCGGCGTGGCCTACAAGCTGCGGCGTCTGCAGCCGTGCGCGCTCGTGGCGCCGCGCTTGCAGCTGGAGCTGCCGGAGGTGAGCTCACACAGGTGTGGCGCTGGCCGGCGTGGCCTACAAGCTGCGGCGTCTGCAGCCGTGCGCGCTCGTGGCGCCGCGCTTGCAGCTGGAGCTGCCGGAGGTGAGCTCACACAGGTGTGGCGCTGGCCGGCGTGGCCTACAAGCTGCGGCGTCTGCAGCCGTGCGCGCTCGTGGCGCCGCGCTTGCAGCTGGAGCTGCCGGAGGTGAGCTCACACAGGTGTGGCGCTGGCCGGCGTGGCCTACAAGCTGCGGCGTCTGCAGCCGTGCGCGCTCGTGGCGCCGCGCTTGCAGCTGGAGCTGCCGGAGGTGAGCTCACACAGGTGTGGCGCTGGCCGGCGTGGCCTACAAGCTGCGGCGTCTGCAGCCGTGCGCGCTCGTGGCGCCGCGCTTGCAGCTGGAGCTGCCGGAGGTGAGCTCACACAGGTGTGGCGCTGGCCGGCGTGGCCTACAAGCTGCGGCGTCTGCAGCCGTGCGCGCTCGTGGCGCCGCGCTTGCAGCTGGAGCTGCCGGAGGTGAGCTCACACAGGTGTGGCGCTGGCCGGCGTGGCCTACAAGCTGCGGCGTCTGCAGCCGTGCGCGCTCGTGGCGCCGCGCTTGCAGCTGGAGCTGCCGGAGGTGAGCTCACACAGGTGTGGCGCTGGCCGGCGTGGCCTACAAGCTGCGGCGTCTGCAGCCGTGCGCGCTCGTGGCGCCGCGCTTGCAGCTGGAGCTGCCGGAGGTGAGCTCACACAGGTGTGGCGCTGGCCGGCGTGGCCTACAAGCTGCGGCGTCTGCAGCCGTGCGCGCTCGTGGCGCCGCGCTTGCAGCTGGAGCTGCCGGAGGTGAGCTCACACAGGTGTGGCGCTGGCCGGCGTGGCCTACAAGCTGCGGCGTCTGCAGCCGTGCGCGCTCGTGGCGCCGCGCTTGCAGCTGGAGCTGCCGGAGGTGAGCTCACACAGGTGTGGCGCTGGCCGGCGTGGCCTACAAGCTGCGGCGTCTGCAGCCGTGCGCGCTCGTGGCGCCGCGCTTGCAGCTGGAGCTGCCGGAGGTGAGCTCACACAGGTGTGGCGCTGGCCGGCGTGGCCTACAAGCTGCGGCGTCTGCAGCCGTGCGCGCTCGTGGCGCCGCGCTTGCAGCTGGAGCTGCCGGAGGTGAGCTCACACAGGTGTGGCGCTGGCCGGCGTGGCCTACAAGCTGCGGCGTCTGCAGCCGTGCGCGCTCGTGGCGCCGCGCTTGCAGCTGGAGCTGCCGGAGGTGAGCTCACACAGGTGTGGCGCTGGCCGGCGTGGCCTACAAGCTGCGGCGTCTGCAGCCGTGCGCGCTCGTGGCGCCGCGCTTGCAGCTGGAGCTGCCGGAGGTGAGCTCACACAGGTGTGGCGCTGGCCGGCGTGGCCTACAAGCTGCGGCGTCTGCAGCCGTGCGCGCTCGTGGCGCCGCGCTTGCAGCTGGAGCTGCCGGAGGTGAGCTCACACAGGTGTGGCGCTGGCCGGCGTGGCCTACAAGCTGCGGCGTCTGCAGCCGTGCGCGCTCGTGGCGCCGCGCTTGCAGCTGGAGCTGCCGGAGGTGAGCTCACACAGGTGTGGCGCTGGCCGGCGTGGCCTACAAGCTGCGGCGTCTGCAGCCGTGCGCGCTCGTGGCGCCGCGCTTGCAGCTGGAGCTGCCGGAGGTGAGCTCACACAGGTGTGGCGCTGGCCGGCGTGGCCTACAAGCTGCGGCGTCTGCAGCCGTGCGCGCTCGTGGCGCCGCGCTTGCAGCTGGAGCTGCCGGAGGTGAGCTCACACAGGTGTGGCGCTGGCCGGCGTGGCCTACAAGCTGCGGCGTCTGCAGCCGTGCGCGCTCGTGGCGCCGCGCTTGCAGCTGGAGCTGCCGGAGGTGAGCTCACACAGGTGTGGCGCTGGCCGGCGTGGCCTACAAGCTGCGGCGTCTGCAGCCGTGCGCGCTCGTGGCGCCGCGCTTGCAGCTGGAGCTGCCGGAGGTGAGCTCACACAGGTGTGGCGCTGGCCGGCGTGGCCTACAAGCTGCGGCGTCTGCAGCCGTGCGCGCTCGTGGCGCCGCGCTTGCAGCTGGAGCTGCCGGAGGTGAGCTCACACAGGTGTGGCGCTGGCCGGCGTGGCCTACAAGCTGCGGCGTCTGCAGCCGTGCGCGCTCGTGGCGCCGCGCTTGCAGCTGGAGCTGCCGGAGGTGAGCTCACACAGGTGTGGCGCTGGCCGGCGTGGCCTACAAGCTGCGGCGTCTGCAGCCGTGCGCGCTCGTGGCGCCGCGCTTGCAGCTGGAGCTGCCGGAGGTGAGCTCACACAGGTGTGGCGCTGGCCGGCGTGGCCTACAAGCTGCGGCGTCTGCAGCCGTGCGCGCTCGTGGCGCCGCGCTTGCAGCTGGAGCTGCCGGAGGTGAGCTCACACAGGTGTGGCGCTGGCCGGCGTGGCCTACAAGCTGCGGCGTCTGCAGCCGTGCGCGCTCGTGGCGCCGCGCTTGCAGCTGGAGCTGCCGGAGGTGAGCTCACACAGGTGTGGCGCTGGCCGGCGTGGCCTACAAGCTGCGGCGTCTGCAGCCGTGCGCGCTCGTGGCGCCGCGCTTGCAGCTGGAGCTGCCGGAGGTGAGCTCACACAGGTGTGGCGCTGGCCGGCGTGGCCTACAAGCTGCGGCGTCTGCAGCCGTGCGCGCTCGTGGCGCCGCGCTTGCAGCTGGAGCTGCCGGAGGTGAGCTCACACAGGTGTGGCGCTGGCCGGCGTGGCCTACAAGCTGCGGCGTCTGCAGCCGTGCGCGCTCGTGGCGCCGCGCTTGCAGCTGGAGCTGCCGGAGGTGAGCTCACACAGGTGTGGCGCTGGCCGGCGTGGCCTACAAGCTGCGGCGTCTGCAGCCGTGCGCGCTCGTGGCGCCGCGCTTGCAGCTGGAGCTGCCGGAGGTGAGCTCACACAGGTGTGGCGCTGGCCGGCGTGGCCTACAAGCTGCGGCGTCTGCAGCCGTGCGCGCTCGTGGCGCCGCGCTTGCAGCTGGAGCTGCCGGAGGTGAGCTCACACAGGTGTGGCGCTGGCCGGCGTGGCCTACAAGCTGCGGCGTCTGCAGCCGTGCGCGCTCGTGGCGCCGCGCTTGCAGCTGGAGCTGCCGGAGGTGAGCTCACACAGGTGTGGCGCTGGCCGGCGTGGCCTACAAGCTGCGGCGTCTGCAGCCGTGCGCGCTCGTGGCGCCGCGCTTGCAGCTGGAGCTGCCGGAGGTGAGCTCACACAGGTGTGGCGCTGGCCGGCGTGGCCTACAAGCTGCGGCGTCTGCAGCCGTGCGCGCTCGTGGCGCCGCGCTTGCAGCTGGAGCTGCCGGAGGTGAGCTCACACAGGTGTGGCGCTGGCCGGCGTGGCCTACAAGCTGCGGCGTCTGCAGCCGTGCGCGCTCGTGGCGCCGCGCTTGCAGCTGGAGCTGCCGGAGGTGAGCTCACACAGGTGTGGCGCTGGCCGGCGTGGCCTACAAGCTGCGGCGTCTGCAGCCGTGCGCGCTCGTGGCGCCGCGCTTGCAGCTGGAGCTGCCGGAGGTGAGCTCACACAGGTGTGGCGCTGGCCGGCGTGGCCTACAAGCTGCGGCGTCTGCAGCCGTGCGCGCTCGTGGCGCCGCGCTTGCAGCTGGAGCTGCCGGAGGTGAGCTCACACAGGTGTGGCGCTGGCCGGCGTGGCCTACAAGCTGCGGCGTCTGCAGCCGTGCGCGCTCGTGGCGCCGCGCTTGCAGCTGGAGCTGCCGGAGGTGAGCTCACACAGGTGTGGCGCTGGCCGGCGTGGCCTACAAGCTGCGGCGTCTGCAGCCGTGCGCGCTCGTGGCGCCGCGCTTGCAGCTGGAGCTGCCGGAGGTGAGCTCACACAGGTGTGGCGCTGGCCGGCGTGGCCTACAAGCTGCGGCGTCTGCAGCCGTGCGCGCTCGTGGCGCCGCGCTTGCAGCTGGAGCTGCCGGAGGTGAGCTCACACAGGTGTGGCGCTGGCCGGCGTGGCCTACAAGCTGCGGCGTCTGCAGCCGTGCGCGCTCGTGGCGCCGCGCTTGCAGCTGGAGCTGCCGGAGGTGAGCTCACACAGGTGTGGCGCTGGCCGGCGTGGCCTACAAGCTGCGGCGTCTGCAGCCGTGCGCGCTCGTGGCGCCGCGCTTGCAGCTGGAGCTGCCGGAGGTGAGCTCACACAGGTGTGGCGCTGGCCGGCGTGGCCTACAAGCTGCGGCGTCTGCAGCCGTGCGCGCTCGTGGCGCCGCGCTTGCAGCTGGAGCTGCCGGAGGTGAGCTCACACAGGTGTGGCGCTGGCCGGCGTGGCCTACAAGCTGCGGCGTCTGCAGCCGTGCGCGCTCGTGGCGCCGCGCTTGCAGCTGGAGCTGCCGGAGGTGAGCTCACACAGGTGTGGCGCTGGCCGGCGTGGCCTACAAGCTGCGGCGTCTGCAGCCGTGCGCGCTCGTGGCGCCGCGCTTGCAGCTGGAGCTGCCGGAGGTGAGCTCACACAGGTGTGGCGCTGGCCGGCGTGGCCTACAAGCTGCGGCGTCTGCAGCCGTGCGCGCTCGTGGCGCCGCGCTTGCAGCTGGAGCTGCCGGAGGTGAGCTCACACAGGTGTGGCGCTGGCCGGCGTGGCCTACAAGCTGCGGCGTCTGCAGCCGTGCGCGCTCGTGGCGCCGCGCTTGCAGCTGGAGCTGCCGGAGGTGAGCTCACACAGGTGTGGCGCTGGCCGGCGTGGCCTACAAGCTGCGGCGTCTGCAGCCGTGCGCGCTCGTGGCGCCGCGCTTGCAGCTGGAGCTGCCGGAGGTGAGCTCACACAGGTGTGGCGCTGGCCGGCGTGGCCTACAAGCTGCGGCGTCTGCAGCCGTGCGCGCTCGTGGCGCCGCGCTTGCAGCTGGAGCTGCCGGAGGTGAGCTCACACAGGTGTGGCGCTGGCCGGCGTGGCCTACAAGCTGCGGCGTCTGCAGCCGTGCGCGCTCGTGGCGCCGCGCTTGCAGCTGGAGCTGCCGGAGGTGAGCTCACACAGGTGTGGCGCTGGCCGGCGTGGCCTACAAGCTGCGGCGTCTGCAGCCGTGCGCGCTCGTGGCGCCGCGCTTGCAGCTGGAGCTGCCGGAGGTGAGCTCACACAGGTGTGGCGCTGGCCGGCGTGGCCTACAAGCTGCGGCGTCTGCAGCCGTGCGCGCTCGTGGCGCCGCGCTTGCAGCTGGAGCTGCCGGAGGTGAGCTCACACAGGTGTGGCGCTGGCCGGCGTGGCCTACAAGCTGCGGCGTCTGCAGCCGTGCGCGCTCGTGGCGCCGCGCTTGCAGCTGGAGCTGCCGGAGGTGAGCTCACACAGGTGTGGCGCTGGCCGGCGTGGCCTACAAGCTGCGGCGTCTGCAGCCGTGCGCGCTCGTGGCGCCGCGCTTGCAGCTGGAGCTGCCGGAGGTGAGCTCACACAGGTGTGGCGCTGGCCGGCGTGGCCTACAAGCTGCGGCGTCTGCAGCCGTGCGCGCTCGTGGCGCCGCGCTTGCAGCTGGAGCTGCCGGAGGTGAGCTCACACAGGTGTGGCGCTGGCCGGCGTGGCCTACAAGCTGCGGCGTCTGCAGCCGTGCGCGCTCGTGGCGCCGCGCTTGCAGCTGGAGCTGCCGGAGGTGAGCTCACACAGGTGTGGCGCTGGCCGGCGTGGCCTACAAGCTGCGGCGTCTGCAGCCGTGCGCGCTCGTGGCGCCGCGCTTGCAGCTGGAGCTGCCGGAGGTGAGCTCACACAGGTGTGGCGCTGGCCGGCGTGGCCTACAAGCTGCGGCGTCTGCAGCCGTGCGCGCTCGTGGCGCCGCGCTTGCAGCTGGAGCTGCCGGAGGTGAGCTCACACAGGTGTGGCGCTGGCCGGCGTGGCCTACAAGCTGCGGCGTCTGCAGCCGTGCGCGCTCGTGGCGCCGCGCTTGCAGCTGGAGCTGCCGGAGGTGAGCTCACACAGGTGTGGCGCTGGCCGGCGTGGCCTACAAGCTGCGGCGTCTGCAGCCGTGCGCGCTCGTGGCGCCGCGCTTGCAGCTGGAGCTGCCGGAGGTGAGCTCACACAGGTGTGGCGCTGGCCGGCGTGGCCTACAAGCTGCGGCGTCTGCAGCCGTGCGCGCTCGTGGCGCCGCGCTTGCAGCTGGAGCTGCCGGAGGTGAGCTCACACAGGTGTGGCGCTGGCCGGCGTGGCCTACAAGCTGCGGCGTCTGCAGCCGTGCGCGCTCGTGGCGCCGCGCTTGCAGCTGGAGCTGCCGGAGGTGAGCTCACACAGGTGTGGCGCTGGCCGGCGTGGCCTACAAGCTGCGGCGTCTGCAGCCGTGCGCGCTCGTGGCGCCGCGCTTGCAGCTGGAGCTGCCGGAGGTGAGCTCACACAGGTGTGGCGCTGGCCGGCGTGGCCTACAAGCTGCGGCGTCTGCAGCCGTGCGCGCTCGTGGCGCCGCGCTTGCAGCTGGAGCTGCCGGAGGTGAGCTCACACAGGTGTGGCGCTGGCCGGCGTGGCCTACAAGCTGCGGCGTCTGCAGCCGTGCGCGCTCGTGGCGCCGCGCTTGCAGCTGGAGCTGCCGGAGGTGAGCTCACACAGGTGTGGCGCTGGCCGGCGTGGCCTACAAGCTGCGGCGTCTGTAGCCGTGCGCGCTCGTGGCGCCGCGCTTGCAGCTGGAGCTGCCGGAGGTGAGCTCACACAGGTGTGGCGCTGGCCGCACAGCTGGGACACAGGCTTATTCTTTACGAGAGGGAGTGGGCCGTAATCCACCACGCGAGCCCAATGCGGGCTGGTATCTGTCACAACATGTCTTCGAATTTTTGGCTCTAGGGCATGCCGATTCCTCACGATGTTTTCCTTCACCGTTTTGAGAGCAGTGGTGATAAAATAATTTACACAAAAAAAGCGCCTGTCAGGGTTCGAACCTACGACCTACAACTTGTAAGTCGTGGCCGTTACCACTGGGCCACGACCGCTCTCCACTCAACATAATAATATGTAATACTTCATAGAGCATCACGTGCGACTCATCATCATCTGCCTGTCTCTTCCCAACTATGTTGGGGTCGGCTTCCACTCTAACCAGATGCGGTTGAATACCAGTATTTTATATAGAGCGACTGCCTATCTGACCATAAAAACCCAGTTACAAAAAATCTTACTGAATTAATATTTCTGAAATAATGAACTTAGAGAGTTGTAATGCTGATTCTAATGATAATAATTATGTAAAGCCATATTTGTTACGTCGGTGAATCATATTTAGATCAACATACAACCTGTTACTGACCTGCAAATTGCAAAAAACGTAAGAAAATTAGAATTTCGCGGGCTACCTTAGCGCACCTTCCTTAAGTACCTAGTACTTGTTGACAGGCCTACACTTTCCTCCCATACTTATTACCACTGTAAAAGCTAATTATTTTTAAAAGAGTAACCGTGGAGTTTCTTGCCGGCTCTTCTCCATAGGAAACTACCAATTGGAACCGTGTACCTAGCTTCTGACGTTTTATAAGAGCTCATGTAGTTTTATGTGAAATAAAATATATTGATTTTGATTTTTTAAGGGTCATGTGCTTGATATTGCCAGCATATTCAGCAAATATACTTAGTTGTAGATAACATTATTCTTAACTCTCACTACAAGGCAGTTTTACAGCCAATTAAAGTCAAGATGAAAATGAAAGGCAATATCGTTGCAGAGTTTTTTGATGGGATCTTTTTATTTCCAGCTTAGGATACCGACAGACTGATTTGTAAAAATACTACCGCGAATACTTTCCTACTTATAAGTAAAAAACAACACGATGTCGTGAATTCGTTATGGCCCAGTGATTATAAGGCCTCGCCTGTCATGCACGAGGCTGTGTGTTTAAATTCGGGCAAGTATGTACCAATGTGACTTTTTCAATTCGTATGTATATTTTTTCTTTCTGTACTAGGTACACCTCTGTCTAACCCTTCGGGGATTATAGGCGTGATGTTAAGTTATGTTTATATTATGTATGTATATACTTTTCTAGTTTATCTTGGACATCGATGTCTTCGGAAACCTGGAGTTAATAAAAGATGATAAAAAAATATATATTCAATAAGTCTGAAATCGCAAATTAGCCTTGAGTAAGCTTGGTGATCAATGCTTATACCATCGTTGTATGAAAAGAGGCTTTCACCACACATTCATAGGCTGGCCTTATTATTATTATTTCCATAAATACACATAAATTAAAAAAAAAATATATCATAATAACATCTCCCACAGGACGAAATCCAACTCATAGTCTCGGGATCCGCCATCCCCCTCCAAGACCCGAACGGCCCGGAACCGAACGGCGTCGACAGCGGCAACCCGCGCCACAGCAGCGCCGGCAGCAGCCAGGCCAGGGATGCTGACGATGATATCTTTACTTTAGATGAGGAGCAACTGGTTAAGAGTCCGCCGGAGGTTGTGGAGGAAAAGAGTTTTGTTAATGGACAGGTGAGCTCAGCATGATCTCGCTTAGTCATAAAAAATATATGTACAGTGATAGTCAAGGAAATGGATTGTTAAACAAATTGAATATCAACTTAAATTTTATCGCGTATTTGAATCGACCGACGTTTCGTTTCAATGTCTTTAAATTGTAACCAACTCGTGAACGAAAGGTATATAACACAAGTATGTCGTTTCGGCTTTGCTTAAAAGGACATTCCATAAGAGGCCATAATACCTCAGAGCCACCTCTCTTTATGTCGCTCGCACACAGTAGCTCACGGTCACGCGAGCAAGTGAAACAGGGTGGTAGGGAGAAGGCTCTAAGGCGCCGCAAGTTTAGGTAATTTATTTCTATGGTGAAAATAATGGTATTAATTTTTTTATAAACAGAGTATTTGCTTTATATTTAGTTCAGTTATTATGCAAAGTTTCATGATCTAAATTTAAGTATTTTTTTTAATACTATCGGTTTATTGTTCGGTTTGGAGATAACTTTGAATTTTTTTTCATTCAAGAAAATTTTATGGAACCGTGTTTTCGTCAAACATTAATTCTCAACTTCACCATATACTTATTTCAAAATTAATGCTGTAGTATTTTCGGTATATCGGAGGTATTGTTGTCTCTCAATGAATTACACACAGTCATGTTGATTACTGAAAAATAAGCAATTTTTTTCTAAAAATTGTAACTGTCATTCTTTATCATTTTTTTTTTCTTTAATAAACGTTGGAAATGTCAATCGTAGGAAATGTTTTAATCACTGCAATGTTCGAAGTATGTCATTCAGCTAAATGATACATTTCCCTGACTGTACATCCAGTCAAACACGCCCGCTTTCGAGGAACAAGCTAAGCAAAAATTAAAAGCAATTTCAAGTTTAAATTATTATTATTATTATATATTTTTGTAAACAATTTGGCATTGTACTTTTGCAATTTAAGAGGGTGTGACCCTGGAGATCTGTCATACAGTTCCCGAACCCAGTAAAGACTCCAACTATCACAAAGTTTATCTTGTTGTTACTTATGACACTTGTACCTTTTTGAACCAAAAACCAAAATTGTACTTTTGTGAGAGAAATTAAATAACTATTTTATTATTATATTATTTCCACAGGTTCCAACAACAGTATCACTTACGACCCTAAGCCACATCAGTGGCGGGCGAGTGTCGCGTCGACTGTGCGCGCTGCGGCTACTGTTCGTTCGAGAGACTACTGCAGTCAGAGAGCTGGGAGGACTCAGCGGCTTCCTACATACATTTACTTGTGAGGTAAGTATCTTTAACATATTTTATGCTACAGTGAACTGTAACTACGGCCTCAGATAATTTTGGAGCGTGATGACACGTTTTTGAGAGCAGTGGTGATGAAATTATTTACACAAAGTAAAGCGCCTGCTGGGGTTCGAATCTACAATTCGTAAGTCGGGGCCATTACCACGTGGGGATAGTTATGTTTAAATATCCCCACGAAAAAAAAAAAAAACCGGGTAAAATTTGTTATTAAAAAAAACCATTTTGTTGTTATTGTAGGAAAAAAAGGAAGCCATTAGGATCACTCGTGCGACTGCCTATCTGTCTCCGTCCGACTAGCGCAGCCAATTTGCTCCGTATCTACCGGACCGATTAAGTTAACATTTGGTACACATAATTATGAATTTCTGTGACGCAAACCACCACATGTGGCATCGATCAACTCGCACTGGGCCCGCGTGGTGGATTACCCACCCACACACACACGCAGAGAGGAGGTGTGTGTCCCAGCAGTGGGAAAATTAAAGGCTGATTATGATGATCCCCACTTTGGAGGTTCATATTTTAACAAAATAGAAAATAAGGAATTTGTTTTACGAGTCTTAGGAATAATTAGGATGGAGTAAATGATTACAAGACTATAATTTAAGTAATGTCGTTGTCACCAGGTAATGGCAATAGTGCGTGCATACACGGCTGCGCTGGGCGGGAACGCGCTCACTTCCTTCTACATCACACAGCTCATGCTGCAGGATAACGCGCATAAGAATCAGGTATGTGCTTCTGTTTTTTGTTTATTTTACTTTAACATAAAACGGCTATCACCCCCGTAGAATGCATGCATCCACATCATGCCCTAGAACGTAATTGCTCAACACAGTTTGAATAAAAATTCGAGAGTTTTGTAGGATATTGCTATTGGTTTGAAAAAATCGTCGGCTCAACAACGTAAATAACGCAATGGATGACAAAATGAAACCCATTGCGATCAATTTTCACTATGTGTGTTACACAATTGCTCCGCAGACAACAGTGTTCCTGACCTGTTGCAGTTCTCGTGATGACGTCAAACAACATATATAGTGTGTCTGTCGTAATCCTATTATACCATTTTTGGTATTACTTCAATTTTATTCATTTGTATAGTATCAGTTTTTGCATGTCTGGGCCTTTTTTTTTTTGGATGGGAAATTATCAAATAACTTCTCCCGCTCTGGGCGGAGCGGGAGGGCGTGTCAGACTTTTACTGACTAAAACCCACCCGTGTTCCTTCCGTTGCCTGTGTGCCAGGGCCACGATATCCCTTTCGGACAAACTCGCAACCCTGGGCGTCTACTCCGAAGCGCTAAACCGAAGTATCGGCCGAATGTTCGGCCGTTTTATAACTTCCATAGTTTCCTTTTTTGAGTCCTTACCCGACTTCAAGTCACAGTTTTGACTTTGGCTTATCTCTTCGACTGACTTTTTTTTTTATGCCGTTGTCATCGATGGTTAGCCGTAGTAAACGAGCGACCGAACATTCGGCCGATACTTCGGTTTAGCGCTTCGGAGTAGAACCCCTGGCAGGAGAATATGTATACCCTAAGACTACATTTACCGCAAAAAAACTAAATAACATTTTTTTCCTTACAGGGTCAATGTCTTCTGTCGGTAGGTGGCGACATAGTTCACATAACGTACTGAATTGAATACAACAAAACATGACATATCTATGACAAAACGTTTAGGACATTATTATTCTATATATTTGTATTATTAGGACTATGCCTAGGTAGTTATTTTGCGAATTTAAACCTAATTTGTGTTCCAAGAATGTGATTTTGATTATAAGTTTTTTTGTTGAAACTAATCTAATTATTAAAGCTTATTATGTTAACTATGTACAGTCAATGAATGAAATCGTTAAGTGCAGTAAATTTTTCGATTTTTCGACAATTTGAAAAGGTGACATGTTGAATGTATTTGAAAAGTGCTGAACCTTTTCTTTCTGCCACTGTACATTGGATATTAATTCTGCCGATTGTACTCCTAAACGTCATGTTAGTATTAAGTCAGACTGTCTAACAAACTTCTCAATATTACTATTTAATGAACATCGTGTATGGCGGGGATAAACTGACAACTCGAAGCGATACTTGATTGACATAATTTGTACGAAACGAGATAAATTTCATGTTCCCGTTTACATTGCAACTAAAATTATTTTATGACGTTCAGCTATAGTTTTTTCATTAAAATATCAACATAAATTACTCGAGTATAAAAGTTAATATTTGTATAAGTTGCAATTTAATGTATCTATCTCGTTTCGTTGGAACGTTGTATCGTGTGCCGCCTTAGCTGTCAGTTTGACAGCTATAACTTTCATTTTGGCAGCTAAACACTTTTTAGCGTTCTACAATTACCCTGGTTTTTTTTTAATGTCAGATAATTACTACAGTTCTACAACTGTGCGTTCATTATAACTTGACAAGTGACGCGATTGGTAGCATTGAATTTTGCGGCTTACTTTCAATACTAATAAGAGTCCAAAATGGCGACTAACAGAACAGTACTACCAATCACATGACTGAAAAATTCAGTGCTACCAATCGCGGCACCCGTCAAGTTATAGTGAACGCACTATTATTACATTTTTGCTTGAAATGTTTTTTTTTATGTCAAACAAGTACGTAGAGTTCTACTTCTTTTGGCCCCTGAATGACATTGACAGGGTTGTTGGTAATCATAGTCACAGAAATCGTATTGATGAAACAAGATGGCGGCATTAGTTCCGATTTTGGCCACGTGCCAAAAGAACCTTGTAGCTTAGTATCTTTGAGGTCTCGAAGACAATTAATGTCACAAAATATTATAAGGTACCTTCGTTAATTTTACCTACCATGCAAGATATTTTCAGTTTATTTTATCCTAATCTGTAGAATAATAAACTGTTGTAGTAGATAATTGTAAATTATTAAATTGTGGATGGTAATGTAAAAATCAAAATTCTTTATGTAGGTATATCGTACAAAATTATTTTTAAATGTTTAATAATTAAGAAACCGACTTTTTAGTCGAAAGATTTATATTCAAATTATACTTTTTAACTATGTATCTTTTTGAAGTTTTCCTCAATTTGAATATAGATACTAAAGTCCTATTTTGATGTAGCATGCATGTTGGCTAGAAAAAGTCTTAAATTTTATTTATTTTTGTAATGGCTTAAACAAAAGGTAGCCGGAAATATCGAATTAAAGCCTCATAAAAACTTAACAATTGTATTAACCATCCATACATCTTGCCATAGACACCTCGTAATTTTAATATTATCAACAAAATGATATTATTTTTTCATAATAAACTTGCCACAAACGTACTCTCTTTTGATAAATACCGCTTTATCCATTCTGTAGAGGTATCAGCGCGTTGCGGTATTTATATTAACAATAGGTATTAATTGATTCACTTACAGCCGCGACAAAATATTGTATCACAAACTCTTCAAATAAAATAAGTTTAAATCATTAAAATATGTTTAAGTATTTAATACTTTAAGCACACAAATACAGTACAGAGGCGGACTTAATGCCACAACTATTTTCTACCAGTCAACCTTTGGGTGATGCAGAGACAAACAGTGGTAGGTGCCATAGTGAGAATTGAGGAATAAATATGTATATATGTTGCCCTGATAAGCCGAAAAGCGGTATCTCAATTGGAGCAAGTTTTGAGAAAATCGACTTTTTGTAAATTGACATACAAAAATACTTCTTAGTGGGTTTTTTTTAATATTGTAATTTAGATGGCGCTATTTGGCTTATACCATTCGATGCAAAAAAAAAATTTATAGCTATTTAATGTTATAAAAAAACCAAAAGGGTGTATCTCAGAGATAGCGCCTTTTGGCTTAGCAGGGCAGTATGTACCTTTTAAAAACTTAATATAATATATACACCTAATTATATACAAGTAAATATAAACACAAATACTCATAAATAAGACAAACAATGGGAAATCATTACCGTTGTGATAATTCTGCCAGCTTCTTGCAAATGTGCTCGTAAACTTTTAACTTTAAAAGATAATCACAGATTATATACAGCGTGGCAGGGACATCGAGGCGAAACCTGTTACCATGGATTCAGTACATCGTACTTGACCCCTGTGCGCTGAAATTTTTCATCGGTAATAAACAAAAAACTGCTGTTTCCTACAGAAGTGCAATACCTACTCGGTCAAAATGTATGGAACAGCGAATTTTTTTGTTAAATAACCGACGAAAAATTTTAACACAGCCACCCCTCCCCCCCCCCCCCCCCGTGTTAAAATTTTTCGTGGGTTATTTAAAAAAAAAAACGCTTTTCCATACATTTTCAAGAATGATGAACTGAATCCATTGTAACAGGATGCACGTCGATGTCTCTTCCACCCTGTATAATATACAGAATATTTCTTTTAAATACAGTATTTAAGCAACACGGTATTTAATAACAATGTGGTATTTAAATTTTAACAACAAACTATATTTAAACAGTATTAAAAGTATTTAGAGCAGTGATGGCCCAGTGGTAACGGCACCAACTTGCGGTTGTAGTTCGTGGGTTTGAACCCAGATAGGCGCTTTACTTTGTGTAAATTATTGCATCAACACTGCTCTCAAAACGAAGGAAAACATCGTGATGAAACCGGAATGTCTTAGAACCGAAAATTCGAAGTCATGTGACATCCACAAACCCTCACTGGGCCCGCGTTGTGGTTTATGGCCCACTCCCTCTCACAAAGAGGAGCCTGTGTCCCAGCAGTGGGAACATTATAGAAAAAAGTATTTCACATACCGCAATGCGGAGTTACCTCTAAAAAAAATGAAGTGGTATACTAATAGTATAGTCGATTTTGTTCAGTTATTGTAAAAATATCACTCGTCGGTTAGTGGAAATGTATGGTGCTACGTAAAACTCTCTTGTCATTTTAACTGTGCAGGTATTGATGACAAAATATATTCAAACATTACCTACAGAAATACTCAGTTCCCTTTCAGTATAACTAAATAAAATATTGGACTTTTCGACGACTCTTCCATAACTACATCTTAAAGATAAATAACTGGCAACATTTTATGTCATATAGTCAATAGTGTTGCCATTAGTAACAATTATAATAGAGTAGGAAGTTTTTTGTTGTATTTTGTCACCAATAACGACTTTTTCACCTTTCATAAGTTTTACTCGATTTTATTCGAATTTTTCCTATTTATGTCGTATGCTATCATATAAATAATCATGTGTGTAAAAAGTACTTGTAGAACCTTTTAAATTAGTCTCTTAAAACTTGCGAAAAGGAGCTACAATAATATTTAACTTCTTATTATTAGTTTCCTAAGCGGCCTAATGTTTTTAGGATTTACTTTAAAATACTTATATCTCTTACGTTTGAATATTTTTCATCGTCATGAATCCGTTCAGCATTGTAAAGTGAAATTTTACAAAGTTAAATTTCATGAAAACTATGCTTTGTTCTATGAGTACTTAAAAACTATTTTCACAATATTCATATTTTTTGTAACTAAGTCATTGTGTATCGATTGTAAAGTACAGTATCTAGCCGTTATTTGGATGTATTTATGTATTTTGTCTATGTATGTTTACAATGTGTGTTTTAGGGCGAAATATATGACAAATATTGAATTACTGTCTATTATTTTTTATTCCACACACAGCTCCTGCTCGCGTGAAATTTCTTGTTTTAACATAAAATACAATCCTATGTTTTGAATTTGAATAAACAATAGCACCACCCATTCCATGCCGTGGGTAAAAATCAAAATATTTTATTTCACATAAACCTACATGGGCACTTGTGAAACGTCAGTAGCTAGGTGCACGGTCCCAATTGGTCTTTTCCTATGGAGAAGAGCTGGCAAGAAACTCCACGGTTACTCTTTTAAAAATAATGGGCTTTTACAATGTTTTAAGTCACAGTGTTAATAGGTATGGGAGGACAGTGTAGGCCCTTCAACAAAAGTACCTACTTAACAAAATAGAAAATGGTTTACAAAGCTACAGTCTATTAAGCCTACAACGTTCTCACCAAAAATAAAAACCTACATATTTAAACCAAATGACAACATTGCCATTACAACTATAACAAATCTGAATTAATATTCTGTCCACAAGTCACTAATAAATATTTTAAATTAAAATGGTAGGTATTTAGTGTCAAATAATGAAGAGATTTATCGGTGTCGTAAAAGGCGAATAAGGGACTTACTAGAGAATGGGCAGCAGCGTTATCTATGCATTTTAACACCATACTGCGATCGCCAACCCGCCTGCCAAGCGTGGCGATTATGGACAACCCCTCCCTTTCGAGGAGGCCTATGTCCAGCAGTGGACGTCTTAAACTTACTACCTTTCAAATAAAAAAAAGAACAGTCGAAATCGGATCCCATAGGCTGGAGATATCGATTAGCCCTCTTTTTGCCCCTTTTTGGAGGAAGTACCTCTCGAATTCAAAAATTTCGTCGAGATCGGTTGTAAAATACGACCTGTAGAGGAAAACCATCAAACTGAGGAAAGCAAATTTTCCCAGACTTGAAGCAGAGACGCTATTCCCACAAATATAAATTGGTTTTACAGTCCACGTCGCGTCGAGAGAATGGTTCTTGACACCTCTCATTTTTATACTAACGAATTTGTGTTTTGCTAATTTGATCCTTATTACAACTAGAAATTGTCCAACTGACTAGTATCAGGAACGCATTCCTTGACAATTCAAAAGTGCCTGTAAATGGTTTAATTGAAATAAACGGTTTGAGTTTGATTCTCTCGACGGACTCGATTTACTCAAAATCTCAATTTTTTACCGACTTAAGAAAAGAAGAAAATAAATTTAGTTTCGGAAGTCGGTGGCAAAAAAATAAATAAAAAAAATGACCAAAGCCAACTACTCAGTTATTTTGCACTTTCCATTGTTTTTACGAGCTTTATTTTTCGGTTGCTTTTGGTCGTACAAATGTTTTTTTTTAAACTGAAGCTGCCATTTTAATTATTTATATATAAAATTCAAAATATCTTTATTGTATATGTTTGTTTCTGGTCTTAACAATAACAACAACAAAAATAACGTGCAATAGATTAATATAAAATGTTAGGTAGCAATTTCACATGATTAACATTATGTCAAAATCAATAAAATTTCAATGCAAGGCTCATAAAATTTGTAATTTCAGTTTCTAAAGTAATTTGAACTTATTTTATGCGACCATTAATCGGGAAAAATTATTACCAGTATAAAAGTATTCACATTAAGTACAATGTAAAGATGAATTTAATGAGCAAAATGCAATGTGTGTGTGTGTGTGTAGTAATCATTGAAATGTGTAAAGCCAGAGGTCTAATGGGAGTATGTCGGTAAGTATCTTCGTTTTACTTTGATAAACAACTTTAAAACTATCAATTTAACAGTGGTTTGGGATAAAGGAATTATAGAAAAATATCAAAAAGCTTGTCATAAATACGTACTTTATTTATTTAAAACATCATAATAATTATTTAAATATTCTTACACTTATCAAATGAAATGCCACAAAAATGTTGACAACAAGATCGTTTAATTACATCTTAAATACTATTAATACTTTTAGCAATAAGTACATTTCATTATAATAAGTTCTAATTCTAGTCTATTAAATTTGGAGAGAGAGGTTTAGACGTCCGGTGTTGCTGACATCTCGACTTTGAATGAGTTATTTTTATTTATTTCGCAGTTCGGATACCTAGCATTTGGATACGGCCTTACATTATAAAGGAACTTTTAAATATTTTGGACGAAATAACGTAAAGAACTAAATGTATGTTATATTAGCAAACAATCTAAGCCTGGTCGCTGCGTGTGGGTTGCGGTGGTTGGGCGTGGACGCGGCGTGGTCGCTGCGGGTGCGCGACGCGTCAGCGCCGGCGACCGAAGCGCAGGAATGAGTGCACCACGTCTTGCCTCTTCATGCCAGTGTCCAGCAGTTGTGGGTAGTCGCGGACCAGGGCTGAAGGGGAAGAGAACCATTTAAGCAACAAGATTAATATAAAATCTAGGGGAAATTGGTCTGTTTTAGGGATGATCACCGATGTATCATAGGTAAGTATATGAAACTCTAACAACTTTTATTTTGGGGAATGGCGTGCATTAAAGACAGGCACGGTACGCCTGACGGATGGTGAACTGTGGCCAGGACAGGTGACCGACAATAAGTAGCTGTTCTTTTTCAAAGCGTTCACCAAACACCAGTGGCTAAAAACCAGATAGTTCTAAAAAAATTGGGGTAATTGCCAACTTTAATTTATTAAGTCCACATTTGTACTGCACTAAGTTTAATAAATAAATCGTGATCATTATAAAAACCCCATACCTTGATACTCGGGCACCTGCTCGCCAGCGGCCTCAGCGTACAGTTCGAGGAAGGTGTTGAGCGCCTGACAGAAGCGCGCGGCCCTGGGGTCGTCGTCGGCGGCGCCGGCGCACAGCTGCGCGGGCGCACACAGCGCCGCGCCCGCGCACGCCAGCACCACGCACACTACCGCCACGTGGTAACCATTTCCGCTGAGGACAAAGAGAAAAGTTCAATTAGTTTAAAGGTGATAAAACTGGCAAAAATTCGAAGACATGTGACATCCACCACCAACCCGCACTAGGCTCGCGTCGGCCGGATTACCGCAGGTTCCCTCTAACTGAGAGGATACCTGATTCCCATCAGTGGGAGCATCTTAGGCTGGTTATGTAGCTACAGTAATTGCCATGTAGTTACTTAGGCTTAATGTGGAAAGAGGAAAATCATGAGCAATTTCGACTGTCTTAGATCTGTGAACTGTGTTATTAAAGCATAGACGTACGTCGATGTACAAAAGTTTATGTCTGACCATATGTATTATCTCATAGGTCCCAACTACTCCATTGCTCAGAAAAATGCCGTGGATGAAAGTGGATATAATCATTAACATTCTAACGACTAATTGCAATAATTAAGTAGTATCTAATTATTGCAAAAAAACCAACATCTTCACAAAATATCTGGGTCACCTTTAAACTTTTAGTCCACGAAAGCAAAGCTCCCGTAATCCAAAATTCAAGGAAATGCTAATTCGAAGTTCAATGTTATAAACCATAAATTAAATGATAACTCCAAAAAGAATTATTAACCGACTGTTTAGCAAACACACGCAATGCCCATGCCAATTAAATAGTACGTGCCTCATGCGTAAGGATAAGGAATCGTACACGATGTTGGATTCCTTTGGTATCAAAAGTAGAACCTTTCCCCCATCTTATATTTCTAATCTCGAACGTGTCCGCTGCGATATTACATATTACAGCAGCCTAAGTACTAAATATAAAGACTCCAGACATCTCAATTGAAAACGCTCATCGCAGCTCATCTTTTCCATTTAAAACGGAAACGTTAGAGGTATATTGAAACGCTGGCTACTGAAGCATGCAAGTTGCACATAACATAGGGTTAATAAGAATAGTTACTTTATAGATAGGTATTGCAAATACTTATAAATATTAGTTAGGTATCTATAGTGGCTTTAGGATTGTATTTAATTAACGCATGGCTGAGCGATAATCCCCTGTGTTGTGGTTCGATTTTCGAATGAAACTAATATTTGTATGGCCTACAGATATTTTATTCGCATCTGGATATTGCAGACGTGAGCTTTTGAGCCTGCAGACGCTGCTTGCATGAAAAGGGAGACTTGAATAGGACAGCGTATTCAAAAGAAAGACATAGCCTTGGAAGGCCTCCAACAAGGTGGGCCGATGACCTTGTGAAGGCTGCAGGAATCCGCTGGATGAGAGGACAAACCCGTTGAAGTGGCGGTGCTTGGGCATAGGCCTCCCGCCTATGTCCAGCAGTGGCAATTTTTGGCTGAAATGATGATTCAAAAGAAAAGTTTGCTTCTCTACGATATATATTTTTGATCCTCTATTATGTAGGTAGGTATCAACTACGTTACATCAGTGTTCCAAGTTTGTTTTCATTTTAGAAAGCTGGAAGTTGACCTATGTTATTCTCGACTGCAAAGATAAAAGCGAAAACGTTGCTGCATTTGCGGATAAGTTACAAACCATGTAACATAACAGACTAAAAATATTCTGCGTTCTACATTTCGAGATCCAATGCATTATCGAATCTGCTACAAAGATCTTGGCGCTTGATTGACATTGAGATGGTTGAAATCTATTTCAGGATCGTCATTGTCCATCTTCGCGTAAAAAAAAGATGAATTAGGAAAATAGAAAGACATTAAATAGAATAGAAAACATTCGATTTTTGGCTGAGAATTAATGCATACGTCATCGTCAGTACCGTTTCTACTACTACCTACAACTTCTGTTTCCGGCCTATTTTAAAAAGCGATCATAGTAGTTAGGTACCTACCTACCTATATACCCATGGTAAGTACCTACCGAGTTAATGTCAAAAAATTAAAAGCAAATTATAAGAACAATTTTTCAAGGTCTTTTTTTCCCAAACCCCATTCATCAAACAAGATGAAATGAGTTGCAAAATCTGTACCACATCTCATAGAAACGAAATATTAGAACGTGGCCCTTTTCAAAAGCTGTCATAGCTAGTGGCATACAAATACACTGAAAGCGCTCACTAATGAAAAATTACTTATCTGTAACTGGCGACCCAAAACAGAAAAAAGAAAATCTGCCTCGAATAGGTGTAATGGCGACATGTGAAATCATTGAGATTTCTGTGTGCGATTTTTGTGTAAAAATAAACCATCCGGACTAAATGCTTTAAATGGTGGTGAAAACCTCATCAAAATCCATTGCGTAGTTTTGAAGATCTAAGCGGTCATACAGACAGACACGAAGAGCGACGTAGTTTTTTACGATGTTTAGATAGACAGGGTCAAACTAAATTAGCTAGCAGAACTCCGCAGACGTGATGGGTAGCAATATCCAAACATGACAAAACAAAAAAAAATGCATTAATATACATACGAGTATATTTTACTAGCTGTGCCCCGCGGTTTCAGCTGCGTAAGTTTCGATCCCGTGGGAATATCGGGATAAAATGTAGACTTATATGTTAATCCAGGGTGTCAGCTACCTCCATACAAAATTTTATCAAAATTGGTCCAGCCGTTTAAGCGTGAAGAAGTAACAAACACACGCACTCACAAACTTTCGCCTTTATCATATTAGTGTGATTTCAGATCAAAACACAAGATCCATAAGTTGTAATAGTTATGGTCTCAACCTAATATTAGTAAAAACCACACTCCTTATAAGTACAAAATTGAAACACCGCACACCTACGCTGACACCTAGGTGCAGCCGTATCCAGTGAGCCAGCATATTACGGGGCTGTCCCACCTATCACACAATACACTCAGAATGCTGTGGGCTTACACGTATTCTACCGTGAATAGAAGCGCACCGTTTCCGTATAATGGAATGAAAACCATCAACCCAATTTTTTTTTTGTTTTTTTAATAATGTATCCTTACTTATTTTTTATTATTTAAATGAATGTAATTCGATTATTGATTTTTGTTTTTAAATTGCTAGATTTAAGCTTTCTTTTTTAATTGTTTTTTTTGTTTAATCTAAATTTATAGTGCATGTGGTGTTAGCCTGTAAGTAATTGTTGCACTTGTAAATGTATAGTGTGTACTTTTATATGAAAGGTATAGTGTAAACAATTGTAGGTTGACCTATTAATAAATAAAATAAAATAATAAAAACCCTGGGCCTCAAGTCTGCTATTACAATAGTGTCAGAATGGTCGATCATTGATTTCATAATTGTTGATTTTGACAAGTTTGGTAATCTACTATTATAATGGCGTCATTATGACTTTCCAATGGTTGGCCACTGACACTACATTGAAAGAAATTGCATATATTGGTAATCTGGTACATAATGACAAATGAATGACATTTCTACTAATGGGTTTTATAATAATGGCAATACGACAATGCCATTATAATAACACAATTATATTACGAGAACATTGACCGACCAATGATCGTCCATTATGAATTTACCAGATTACGAACTTTTAGCAAAATGACAATGGCATGACAATGGGATCGTGTTGGAATGACTGAATTTATAAAAATAGCAGACTTGGTCCCCTGGCCTCGGTGAACATCCCGGAAGCGCTACAAAAGCGTAGTAGACCCAACAGCATCCTGAATACATTGTTATACTGGACACGCAGGGCGTTGTATGCCCTCAGCGTATACCTGACCCATAGACTGATTAATGATAATGTATTTTTTTTTGCGGTCCGCAACCGCTGAAAGTGTAGTAACTTGAAATTTGAGTTGAGTTTTTTTTTAGTTTTTTCTATTTTAGACATTGACATTGACATCACTTCTGGGAAGTTCAACACCCTAAAAAGAGGTACCTACCTATCTTAACTCGGTAACTATCCGAAGTATCGCTACTTATGTAGTTTATAATACCTAACTAGTTGCAAACGTGTTTCGACTGAGACACCCTTTAGTTCGAGAATCGAGTTAAATCGTTTGCATCGATAAGCAGGGACCGAGTATTCGAGGTGCGAAGTCCATTCGAAAGTGATACAGATGTAATAGAGGTGATATAGGTAGAATAGGGGTGAGAGACTGAGTTGATTTAAGTTAACTAACGTTTGTTAGAACTTTGAAGAGGTTAAATATGGATATTTTAATTTTTGTTAGTTAGTTGTATTATTACTTTTTGTAGTGGTTTTATATTTCCATTTTTCACGACTACGGCGAAGCAAAAAGGAGGATTATGATATTGACCGGTAGGTATATTATGTACGTGGGTATGTATGTATATCAGTTACCTCTTAACTAATATATAGAAACTGCTATCATAATTTGACAAATGAGATATCGTTGGAAGCGTCTTGATCGTCCTCTGGTTAGCGACGTTACAATTACTTATACGTCACGTTAAATTGAATATGGCGCCATATAGATTACGTATTTAATACATATTCATATTAATGATCAGATGATAGCCGTGGTCATATGACACCTACCCTAACAAAACAATACATTCTAACAGTAGCAAGCGATCATAAGTTTTAGGGCGAAGTGCACATTAGGTACTATAAATAATTATGATCTAATAAATATGTAAGTTGTTTGTTTAATAGACGATAAAAATTGAATAAGTAGTTTGTACATAACAATTTCAAATGAGGATATTTTCTTGTTTCATACTTTTTAGAGCGTGACTTTTCAGTAGTCTGGTTTATGTTTTTGAACTTATCTACTTTTTACGTATGAAAAGCTCTGTAAATAAACTTTGGTAGTGGCTCTCCAACTAAGGTAGCAACTTAGAGTGGACTCGTAGGTAGGTACTATCATGTCGACCTTTTGCTCTCCAGACCGAAAACTTCAGGCTCCCGCTGACAGGAGAGACGCGACGGCGCGACGCGTCTGGTCGAACGAACGTTTAACCGTTGGGCATAGCAGCTTAGTTTAATTAAAGCAAATACCCAATACGTATTTAACTATTCACCAGATTGACGCCTGTAGCACACCTCCGCCGCAAAACCATCACAGCGAAACCGCAGTAGTTCAATTAAACTGGGTCGCGTCATGTTTCGCTACGCGAATCGGATGCGACTAGCGGAACGTGACGCGAACCAGTTGATTTGAACTATCGCGGTTTCGCTGCTATGGTTTCGCGGCGGAGATGTGCTACCGGCGTGATTGATTTTTATCTCGCTAGTATTTTTTACCATACAGCTGCTTATGACAGAGTATCCATACACCTTTTTAGAGATTACGAATATTTACAGTTAAAGGAAAAACGCAAAACTACCATTCTTCAATAGCGCCATAATACCTAATCTCGTTTTGAATTATTAGGTTTCTTTTTAACTCTTTTTTGGAGCCAATGAGTACTTTTTCTTATAGAAAATTCCTTGACTGCTTAACTAATTAGCTTAATTAAGTGGTAGAGCGGATAGCTTATTCTGTTAGCTTACTCATATCATAAGAGTTTCTTGAACAAGCAGGTAGAAAAGAAAGATTTTCTTGAAATTGGTATTTTAATTCATACACACTAGAGTCTAGGTTTTGTGGTAATGTACTTACCTACTATTAGATTCACCTCTGCCAAACTGCGAGAATTACAGGCGTGATAATGTAGGTATTCTGTATTTCCTGAAGGGCAGAGGCAGAGGTGTAGGTACATATAGGTAGTACTTTGTGATCTACGTATGGTATTCCGAAATACCGCTCACCGAAAGGACGGTTCTCCGATAACAATCTACTCCGACGGTTTGTTGAACGAAAAAATGATTGGCCGATGAAACGTTTCGCCGAAAATATTATTCATCGACGGTTGGTAGATTCTGGCACTCGCCGGCCGCTGCCGCGGTACCGCTCGCTTCGCTCGCTCGGCTCGTGCGTCACGAGGAGGTCATAGTTTTAACCTAACCTAACCTACCCATTTTTTTTTAGGTGAAACGTTCTATCGACGAATCTCTCATTTTCGGCGAAACGTTTCATCGGCCAATCATTTTTTCGTTCAAAAAACCGTCGGAGTAGAGTGTTATCGGAAAACCGTCCTTTCGGTGAGCGGTATTTCGGAATACCATACGTAGATGGTACATTGTAGATAATATAATGTTTTTTTTTTAACTTTTCCGTTGCACAATAAAATAATATTAACCAAATAAACCTGTGCCACAGATAAATTCACACAAAATAAAGAAACATTCAAATAAAACTACATCCGTGAAAGGAAATTCAAACCTCTTTGGAAACGCAACTGACATTTTCTTTTCCATCTTTAAGAATATCGAATTTCAAAAAATGTTCCCGGCAAAGGACAAGATGGCGGCTTGTCCTTTTAGTTGTTATGCTAACGAAGACTTGTGTCTTTTTGTCCGCTCAAAGGCACGGTGTTAGTTGACCGAAGTAAATAGGTAAAAAGAGGGGTAGGAAATTTGATTAGGAAGCTTTTTGGCTGTTTTGTGTATAATTCGAACGTGGGAGGTAATCGTTATTCGTTTGATGTGGGTTCGAAAAAAAAAATTATGTGGGTAATCTGTTTGTGTTTTGGATAGAAGGACTTCCATCTCCACCGTCTTCACGGGCTAGAAAATCGGCGATAGTCTCGCCGTGCCATAAAATTCAATGGAAGCCGCGATTCTCCCGTCTGTGGAGAGGATCCTTAGTATCTTTAAAATCGTATCTATAATTGTTATTCATGGAAAAATTGAATAATCATGACAGATAGTAAAAAGATAACTAAAAAAAGAAAATAATGCCGCAGTGGCATAGCGATTTTCTTTCTGTCTCATGTAGGTCTTGAGTTCGATTCCTGTATGGTAAATATGTTTTAAAGGTTCCATAATATAGGAGAAATTTCTACCTAGTGTAGGGAAACATTTATTCGTATAAAAAGAATATGTAACCTAGCTCCCATACCTACTAAAATTGCAATGCGGTAGCTTTCCGAGTATTCTTGCTTTAGCTAACTAAAACATAAGAATTTGGAGTAAGTCTAAATCACAGATCTAAATAAAGCATATTTCCACTTGTATGAGAGCTTGCACTAAAATCTACATAGTAGTGAATATGGTATTCACCTCATTACCAAAACAGCTTGGTGGGATGCCAAGCTAAACTTGCTAAGCGGCGCCGTTCGTCTTCTGTTAATTTTGGTTTCATAGAACAATATGCCTAATGCAGTCAGGGAAATTATTGTTAAGAAAATTGACACCTTACCTCAATCTGCCGTGTTTTAACTTGTTGTGTTGCCGAATATAAATAAAAAAAATGAAGATCTTCCTCTTCAGATTGATTTGGAGGTGGGTTCAAATTTAACAGATTTGAAAATTATTTTGTCCGTTATGGAGTTGTGTACTATGGACCAAGATGCTGGAAGAACTTTAACACGTCAGGCTGATATCTGTGTGAGCGACTCAAAAAAATAAAGCGGAATCTTTTGAACAGTAGCTTGCTAGTAGATACAAAACCTCATCACAACACTTTTTTTAAACAACAAACAAATAAACAGTCTTATTCACAACATTATTACCAAAACACTTGGACATTGCATGTTCTTTTAATAAACGTATCCATTTTGTATGCAGTTTATTGCACACACAGTGTACGAGAAATGATACTCATTTGTGATTTCATGAGCCAAGCGAATCCTGGGAATTTTAATGCAGTTTATTATGTAGGTAGGTATAGTTTTAATAGTAGGTAATAATTATGGGTTAGATTCGTGAATTCGATGGCACCTAATGATTATAGATAAGTTAGACCCAAATTGTACAACGCCATCTATCGAGCATAATACCGGAAACTCACGATCGAACAATGCGCATGCATGGATTCCTAGTCTTTCTATTCTATTTTTTAATAAATGGCAAGCAAAGCCGATGTCGACTATTCAGCCAATGTCAAAAGTGAGTTGGAAAAACAAGTGTGCACGAGAAGAAAAAAAAATTAATGAAAAATAAAAAATACTAATAAAATAATAAACGAAGATCTTCGATTGATACAGTTGAACACAATGTAGATCATATTGGATTAGTACGGGACTGAAACAAACAAAAAATAGAAATAAATAAATACTTTTGCAAAAATATTAAATATACGCATACCACACAGACGGAATAGTTTGTATTAACTTTATGTTAATGTGACGGATGAAGGTCATCAGCGCCACAAGCAGTTCTGGAGAGAAATAATAGGCTAGTAAGGAGGGGGGAAATTATTCGGAAAAGGTATCTTAAAATTTGGGAGGCGCCTACAACAGCAGCCCTGTCGTATCGAGAATAAAAAACACTGTGATTTTGACAGACTTGTCAGTGGCAGCAACCCATTTTTTTTTTGTCACCTGGTATGGAAAATCCTCCGCTTTGGGTTGGGTGGAGGATGCAGAGGCAAAAACCACCCCAGTGTTCCCTTCCTCCCACCGGAGGTCATGTACGACTTCCGCAATCCCCGGGGTGGCAGCAACCCAATAGCAACCTTATTGTAACGAGAATAAAGATCACTGTGATTTTGACAGTGATGCGAAATCAAGGGGTAAAATAATTGAATGGACGGTTTCATAATTTATTAATTCATATGTCAAGCGTGGTAATTAAATATAAATGTTGTGTTATAAAATTTAGCCGATCTGAAGGGTCATTCCAAATTGAAAGATTCCATTTAAATCCGTTAAAATCTCATAAAATATTGGTCAAAGATCAAACAATTTAGAAAAGGCCGCCAGTTATATGTTTCGTTGTGTTATGTTTTATTTTTGTTATGTATTTTTTGTTATTTATAATAGCAGGCTTCTGCCCGCGACTTCGTCTGCGTGAAATTTCTTGTTTTAACCTAAAATATATCCTATGACACTCGGCAATACTGTAGCTTCATATATTGAAAGAATTATCGAAATCGTATCAGTAGTTCCGAAGATTACCCCTACAACCTCACAAATTCAAAAACTTTACCTCTTTATAATATTAGCAAAGATACATAAAGAAATATCCAATTTTTCAATAAAAAAAATACGAGAAAACAAAGCAAATTCAACGAAAAACGATTCAGAATAAAATTTTAATATAATTTGGCACTTGAGTAAAAATAGTTGGTATTTGTAACGGGTCACACCCATGACCTCCGTTTGGAATGTTTCGCCTCTCGTGCCACATAATACAACATTTATTGGTTTTATTTCATCCACAAGGGTTTTTTCGGTTTTCATTGTAGGTATTGGGGTATGGTTCCCTTTGATATTTGAATCGGATGAGTACCACCTTACTTGAGTATTGTTAAGGTGATTCAACTATGGCAAAGTAAAAGTCCCATTTACATGATGAAAGTTTCTTGTGTGTACCGTGGCATGCTTTATTATTGAAGCAACAAATCTTGCGTCGTGAAACTACGCGCTGTTTAGAAGGTGCATATGAAGTTACATTTTTTCTTTTTTTTTTCTATTTTTCTTTTCTTTTAAAAAATTGCTCCTCGTAAATCAGTCTTAAGACGATATGGTACCTCCAGAGGATCCTAGCAGGTACTTTGGGCTTAAGAGAACTCGTGAATCTAGACTTGAACAATAGAAATCTCTTAAAAAATACTAATAGAATGAACTTTAACCTACTCTTTACACAAGGGAAACGTAGAAATACTACCGGACGTAAAAAAAATTTTTCGATTGAATGGTACCTATCTACTTTTTTTTATGTGTAGGTAACAACTTTGCTCTCACTTTCTGTGCGTGTGAATTCGTGAAAAGGGACGGAAGTGTGTAACAGGAAGTGAAAGCTTGAGCATGGAATAAGTAAGTACCTAATAATAGCATGGAATTAGTAAGTAGCTATATAGATTGTAAGTAGAAGGACGAGAGGGATTTCTGTCGCTGGTCAGTTGCTTATTACCAAGGTGAGATGTCAGATGTTACACATTATAAGCGACTAACTGTATTTAATACTCCCTCGCTTCTTTTAATATTTTTCCTGGTTTTTTATCGATTGCTACTATTTAAAGGCGAGGTCCATTTTAAAGAACCCCCACCCACGAATGATGTCGTCGTCGTCGGCAGATTGTATGATTCGTCGCACATACGGCGTCGTCCGTTTACAACCGCTCGCTGGTTTGTGAAATTCCGAAGGCAAATCGATGATGCTTCTGATCGTAATCATTTAGAATTGCTATGGCAACCATGATTTAAGGATAAATTATAACGGGGGGGGGGGGGATATTTAATTGATTCTCTAAAAAATTATAATGATGTTCGATTTTTTTTGTCTGACTGATATTCTTTCAACTTTCTACAATTATTTGATATTCCGTCGTACCCTGGTGAGTCATCCCCGATACTAACATGCTGACTGATGAATAAGTGTATTATTACCACAACTTGCACTTATTGTGCAGAAGCTGACACGAAAGAAGAACTTTTATGTTTAAAAACACTACTTACACAAGCAGATTTACCGAAAAAACAACTTCAACAACACTTTAAGTTGAACGACAAAGCCTTATTAAGACAAAAATAGCTTGTTTAGTGACAAAGTTTGAGCTGGTACTCTGTCGGCAGAGATTACTGGGATTGAGTCCTGTTTGTGCTCAGCTTATGGCTGGGGAGACTGTTATCCAATAAAAAAGAGATTTTTATGATTAAAAACTTTTGTATGGAACTTTGTGGACCGTGGCTTGTTGGTTAATTAATATGGGCCATGTTCAGTAATAAAATTATGCTTTTTTGTAGAGCATGAAAGACAAGATTGGTCATGGGACCTTGTGATTTGCAGAAAAGTCGTCGGCGAGAAGTGTTGTAAAGTTGTAAACTATCGTGGGGCAATAGAGCTTTTAACAATTGGGTACGTACTTTCATTATTTTTTGAGAAACTGCGTCAAATATAGTTTTAACATTATCTTTGACACATGAGACATATTATTTTTAAAGACTTTAATTAAAATATTATTTATAACATAAGAGCAGGCCTGTTTTTCCCGAAAGATTAGGCAGAGGTGTACCTATTATAGTACAGCCACATTTGTCCGTGTTTAACTCCTATCTAATAGGCAGCGAGCCTATTGCCATCGACGTGGCACAAATCCAGACTCCAAGCTACTACTATTTTTTATTTAAATAATCCACATCCAATGTTACAAAAAACAATTCCGATTGAATACCTGCACATCAAAAGAGCCACACACTTAGTTACACCCAAATCACGTCAGTATTTTAAATGAAACATGTCGTAAGAAGTTATGCAGACAGAGACGAAACGAGTTCTTTTTAACATACCGATCAACAAAATTAAAGGTTCGCAACAGACCTTTAATTTGAGGAGCATTTCACTTTGAATTAGTGTTTCAATTATGTGCTACAAGTTAACCTTTTTCTTAGTAAGTAGTTGGTTTTTTAGGGTTCCATTTTATTGAATGTTTTCGATTTTGGGGATGTCATAATTATATAGTTAGTTTTATGACGTTTGTGATACGACTGAACAGTTCTCCATCCAATGGATTTTGACTGTTTACAACAATTGACATGTAGGTACGTAGGTACCTATATCTTTCAGATCATTTAACATGTCTGAGTTTGTTTCGGTCTTTCTTCTCAGATGGCTAGATAGGAAACACTGGACTCATCTAGTTTTAAAACATGTTATTTTTGACATGTAAAGGTATTTTTTTAAACTAATATAAATAAACCGACAGACTGCCTCGTTGGTCGAGTGTTCGCAAGCGGTACTGCTGAGCATGAGGTCCTGGGTTCGATTCCCATGTCGGGCAAAGTGATATTGGGTTTTTCTATCTGGAATTTCTCAGTAGCAGCCCGGAGTCTGGATTTGTGCCCGGTTCATGACAATAGGCTCGCGCCCTATTACATGGAACTTAAACATAACTGGTGAAATGTGGGTGTACTACAGGTACACCTCTGCCCATCCTTTCGGGGAAACAAGGCATAGTATGTTGTATACAAAAATAATATCAATTATCACCAATTTTCGTTTCAAACTTTACGAAAAAAGACGAAAATCACGTCTAATTTTCCCACCTTGCCTTTTTGCTTTTGTAATAACTGGGTCCATATCCACGATTTCTTTTTCAATGTTTTGCGGATTTAGCCACAAAGTCTCAATCGTTTCAATATAATAATTATACCTCTGCTTAAGTACAGCTAAACGGCTGGAAGCTTCAGGGCGAATTCCTGGAGAAACCCGCAATTTCTGGAGAGTTGCCAACCTACGGAGACATGTTCTGTCTTACCAATCCAATGATCAAAGAGTCTGATTACTTTCGAATAAATATCTTTGTTTAGAAATAGATCTCTGTGTCTGTATTATAAAGTGGCTGCGGCCCGCGGTTTCACCCGCGTAAGTCTCGATCCCGTGGGAATATCGGGATAACAAGTAGACTATGTCTTAATCCAGAGTGTCAGCTACCTCCAAAATTTTTTATCAAAATTGGTCCAGCCGTTTGAGCGTGGAGAAGTAACAAACATACACACACACACACAAACTTTCGCCTTTATAATAAGAGTATTAGTTTAATATTGTGATTAATATTTAGGTACATACATAGTTCAGATAGGATGGACATTGTCCCATTAGGGTTTAAACAAGGCCCAGTTGAGTACAATGAACGATAATTGAAGAGTTTTGCAGCAAAAGTTAAAGTTAATGTGGCGGTTACTGCTCTTCCAGAAAACCGTAGCTTCAAGACTCAATCTACGGAGCATGCGGTGAGCTGGTTGGCAGACAAACCACATTACAAGTAGGTAATTTTACTGACTGGTATTATCAACTCGGTGGACAAAGAGATTGGCTATTGCAGCACGTTGATAAACAATAATGAAAACGAAAGATGCTGCTAAGGATATTGCTTGTGATATAACATAATGTTTCTTTTCTTTTATCACCTACGTGTAATATAGTGACTTTTTTCTCCCTTTTGAAGCTGAGACAGGCAAGCTTTTCATTTGATCCTTCTTTTGTAACTTTAGAAGCGTAGGCGAGATGTTACTATTGAAGTTAGAGTCGGTTTGGAAAGTATAATGGCTTCTTGTTATGTCGTGTTAGCTGTTTATATGGCCCATCTGAACATGAAACTCTACAAACGGGCTATTTCACAAATTGTGTGGGAATCCATTAAACCTGCTAGGGAAACTAATTCTTAAGCAAACTGACACCCTACCTACGTCAATTTGCCGTATTACAGCCATTTCATACAAGTGTCAATGAATTTCAGTTGTGATTTGAATATACGAACAATTTAAGTTGTTAGTCAATTTGCTTAACAGATAATTTCCCTGACTTTACACATGATTTCCCCCAGGATTGTCTCCTAATTACAGTAGGCACTTAACTAAAAGTGGTCTCACTTCATAGAATATTTTAGGAATTCTGAACGAAAGTTTTAGCTTTGTCAAAGTTTTCAGGTCTAAAGGTAACAAAATGTCTTTGATGCGATCTGCGACCACCAAAACAACTTCGTTGAATTTACAATGTTAAGTCATTCTTAGAATGTTAACTAGCTAAAGATTATGTAAATAAAACAGAGAGCTATCATTACAGTAATCGCATATGATGCAGTGTAACATCTAACACCTCACCTTGGTAATAAGCAACTGAGCAACGACAGAAATGCCCCGTCTACGTACAATCTAAAGTACTTACTAATTCCATGAATAGGTACACTAATTCCATGCTATTATAAAGTACTTACTAATAAAAGCTATTTACTAATTCCATGCTCAAGCGTCACTTCCTGTTACACACTTCCGTCCGTTTTCACGGAATCACTCCCACAGAAAGCGAGAGGAAAAATGTTACACATCAATAATGAATAGTTTACAAATATACAGAGTGAAATCGGACATTGACGCGCAAACTGTTCCATGAATTCAGTATTATTATGATTCTAGAGCCCCAGGAAAGAAATGTTTCATCGGTTATTAATGAATAATCTGCTGTTCCATACATTTTGACAGGAGAGCAGTGGTGGCTCAGTGGTAATGACCGCGACTTGTACGAGTTGTAGGTCATAGGTTCGAACCCCGACAGGCGCTTTACTTTGTGTACCTAAATGATTTCATCACCACTGCTCTCAAAACGGTGAAGAAAAACATCGTGAGGAAACCGGCATATTATCCTAGAACCAAAAATTCGAATACATGTGACATTTAGCAACCCGCACTGTGCCCGCGTGGTGGATTACGGCCCACTCCCTCTCACAGAGCGGAGGCCTGTGTCCGAGCTGTGGGAACATTATATGCTGATTAAGCCATAAACTTTGACTATGTAGGTAAAGATAAACTACGATAACATGGCACGCCCCTCCTAATTACTGTTTCAATATAATATGTAGTCAAATCTTAACGAATATATAAATAATTGGATTTATTTTTGTTTGACGGCTGTCTCAGTACGAACACAATGCGTTGTGATTGTGAGTCTTGGTGGCGCTTTGTAAATACTTTCAAACGTTTTGAATTTTGGAGGGGCGCGCCATGTTATCGTAGATTACCTCTACTGCACTTTTGTATAAAACAGCTGATTTTGCGCGTCAATGTTTACATCGTTTATTTTCATCTGCTTTGCTGATGATGTGATGATTCGTGAAGAGTCATATTCTTTCGTAGTCAGTCCTGCTGCCACCCTGCCACCCGTTCAGTGGACTGGCCAATATTTTACAACGGCATACTCATACATACTTAGTTTGTGCCAATTCGAGTAACGAGGAAAAATTATGAAAAAGAAAAAAACAAATGAAGAATGGTTTATTATTTTACAAGCTTTTATTTAACTTGCAATGTTTGTATGTAAGCATGAATGTTCTGGTCAAATCTTGCAAGTAAATTTTAATGGCAGTTATCCTCAACCGATTGAGATTAAATTTTTAACAAGTAAACCTGAACAACTAGTGATTGAAGCATCCTTTTAAGCAGATAAGCCTGTTAGGAGACTCCGCTCTTCCATAACTTAAATAAGCATAACTTATATTAATATCTAATAAAATTATTATTGACAGTATAATGTTGTCGGCAACACGCAGTAAGAAAGCTAGAAAGTACTTATTTAAAACTGTTGAAGAGTCACAGGGAAAAATCAAAAGAGTTTTTAAATATTACACAATTTTCACAAATGCTGGCGAATTCTTTTTTTACAGTTTTGCTGAGGTCCTTCCTATCTGCAAGGTTACCCTATTGTTCATCGGATGGTCTTGCAAAAGGGGTATTCCCATGATTCAATGTACCTATACCCATATCTGAAGTGTGAGCACTTGATCAAACATACAGTTAGGTATAGTTAGTCATAATTTTTTATCTCATAAATTATTATTTGAGAAATGGTGCAGGTATAGTCTTAATGATGTCATTATTTTGTTCAGAGTCTTCGGGAGAAAACTTGAAACAACAATGTGATGCCTGGTCACTGGTCATTCAATCCTTCTTTTATGGATTTCGGGTTTTTAATGTTATTGGATGGCAAATAAGCATAAGGCCCAACGAACGATGATTAGTGGCGTAACTAGTCATAAAGGGGCCCTGTATCAAAATTTGTTGGAGGCCCTTTTTACTCGACTGCGGTGAAGTTCTTTTTTTTTTACAAAATAGCGTCCTGATTTGGATGGTTAAGTTTCCATTATGATTTTCCTAAGAGAATAGAAGAGCGAGCGAAGTGAGCTAGAAAATTTGAGCATCCTGACTCGTTGTGATTCTACTAAGATAATGCAAGAGCGAGCTAAGCGAGGTCAAAAGTTGGAGCATCCTGACTGAGATACTAGGTTTAAGCTGTCGTTGTGATCTGAATAAGTTTAGAACTTAGATTTACCGTGTGATTTTACTAAATGAATGCAAGCCTTTGTAGGTCATTAATAAATTACGTTATTTATCATATTTTCAGTAGGTATTTACTCATTATGGGCCTCTTATTAATAAGATTTTGTGGTCTTGGATAATATTCTATGAAGTATTAGTATAGTATAGCTTACACACGTCGTGTGTAATCGCCCCGGATCACTGATAACACCATCTTGTGTACATCTACAACACCTGCCGGTCTATTTTGTGAAAATCTCACCGTGAATATTTAGGCGAAGTGTGCCTGAACTGCTTACTGTAATCTCACTGCACCAAAGCTTTCACGGTGAGACATAAATCGACAGGTGCTTTCTTGCGTTGTTATCTCAGAAATAAATCTAAAAGTCTCAAAACCAAAAGCTGCTAATAATTATAACTTAGCTTACTGTTTCTTATTTTACTGTCTTTTATTAGAAAAATGTCTGTTTAATAGATCGGAACTAATGTCACACAATAATAAATGATTTACATTTTTAAATTATATAATTTTTGAATCTTTTGTCATTATATTTAAAACTGTTTGACATTATATTTAAAACTGTTTGACATTATATTGAAAACTGTTAGACATTATATTTTAAACCTGTTTGACATTATATTTAAAACAGTTTGACATTATATTTAAAACCGTTTCGCTATATACTTGAAATGTTAGTTAATAATTCATAGAACTTCTTTGTATTTGTACGTTAATTGCATGTGTATATATTCAACACAATGTAAATTGTTTTATAAATAAATGAAATGAAATGTTTTGAAATTATAAACAGGCCAATTATAGGACCAGACAAAGTGATAAGAAGGCACACATCAAACGGCTCCCACCAATGATCTTTTGTTTCTTCTCTTGAATTGTCTAGTGTGTTATCAAGTAAACATGCTCATATCTACAGTACCTATCTATTATTATCAATGCCGCCATTGTATAATTATAAATATATCTTTCCTTATTAGTCTTATTATCATTCTTATCGAATCGAAAGTGAAAAGGGTTAATTAAATGACCTGCGACACATATTTTATTGAAGCATTGCATTTTCACGCAACTTTTCTCGAGCCCGTCTATTCTGATAAAATCTCGCCGTGAAAACTTAGGTGAGGTGAGTTTGAGGTGAGCTGTGATTCCACCTAATGCTTTTTTATTTACACTATTGACAGCTCACTTCACTTATGTTTTCACGGTGAGATTTTTACAGAATAGACTGGCAGTTGATTTCCTACAAGAACCGTGTCACTAGTTCTGTATTTTTATTACCTTAGTGGGATTTATATGTGTCCATAGTTGAGTCCGTGGCTTCACAGCGGGCCCTATCAGAATACCAGCGCTGCGGTATTTATTTTTTAAATGTCGCAGCATTATGTTGAGATGAGATCGTTTTTGGCATCACACAAGTCTTGATTGTTTTATTTTTGTATATCTTGTGTATGTCCCAAATAAAATATTTTTCTTTCTTTCCTTGTTCTACCATAAACTATCTCTAAGCAAAAAATCACATCGATCCGTTGCTTTGGTTTTGCTTAAAAGAAGAACAAACAAACAGACTTTCACGTTTATAGAATAGAATAGAATAGAATACTCTTTACTATGTACACCATAAAAATTACAGATATATGTCATTCATAGAGGTAAAATATTTATTTACATTTGTTTTTTTTTTTTAATATTATTCAATAAGACGCATGACATTGATGTAGTTTGAAACTCCCTGTTATGAACGCGGTCCGAGCCTGGTGTCTCTTTGTGATGTCAAAATATCAGCTTTTTACTACCTATATGCAAACAAAAACTTTTTTTTTTGTTTGTCTGTTTGTTCCGGCTAATCTCCGAAACGGCTGGACCAATTTTGACGGGATTTTCACTGGCAGATAGCTGATGTTATGAAGTAACTTAGGCTACTTTTATTTTAAAAAAACCCACGCAGATTAAGCCGCGGGCAGCACCTAGTATATAAAAAATCAATTTCTCTATACGACCTACCATTTGAATGCTACTATCACTCAATTAATTCCGACTTAGACCATTTAACTTGTCCCTAATTTGTCCCTAACGTCTGTCTTAATGCATATCTCTGCACTAATTAACAATGCATTCAAATTCCAACAGTATACAGCTAGTAAAGCTTAGATCAGTGCCTGATCAACGCAAAGTAATTGGTCGTTGGTCCGCCTTTCTCAAAGTGTGTGTGTGTTTAATCCTATAACATTTAACAGCCACATTAACTCAATCATCTATAATGCACTACAATTCTTACAAATAAATTGAATTAAATTTAATTTCATACGCTTTGTCTTCATGCCGCAACCACTGTTTGACGGCACGGTTGGCGCAGTGGTTAAGCGATTGACTGCTGCGCTGCGTGTCGCGGGTTCGATTCCCACACGGATCAAATATTTTTATGACCTATAAGTATTTGTTCCGGGTCTGGTTGTTCGTGTATGTGAGTTTAAATGTTTGTAAACGCATCCACGATACAGGAGAAATGTGTGGGGCAACGCTTTAAAAAAAAAAAGAAGAAAAACTGTCCACCATTGCGCTGTACACTGATCTGCCATGGTCTAATGGTAAAACATAATTAACGGCCTGATCATCGAATCTAAGAAAACACTTTCAGAACAATAGCGTTTGCTACTCTCTCTCTAGGAGTAGCTAGAGCATCGATAAAGTCAAGTAATTTAATATTAACATACTACCGGCTTGTCTCAATGCATATTATTCACTAATTTATTAAGTGTTCTAATTAATTATTAACACGGTAAATAATGTCTGTGACGTCATGTATCGCTTACACAGCTTTGTAATATAATACATTCAGTGATAAGGTTCAGAATACGTGTTTCTTAGACATTATTGATCGCTTCGGGCATAGAGATAAATAAATACGACTGTAAGTACCTACATCATGATATTAGCTTGGTTGAGCTAAATATTAATTATCAATTTAAATATATAACTATATTAAATACACTAATTGCAATACAAAATATTTAAACTAATAATTAAATATATAATAATAATATACATATTATATAATCTAATACAAAAAAATATAGATTGAACTACTTGATAAATGAGTGATAATAAAATAACTAATACTGTTGTAAATATAACAGATAGATAGGAAATAATTGAAATATTTAGTAGATAATAAGGAAAATCATTAAAACGCTTTTCCTCTCTACTACTATTTAAAATGTTGGTGTGCCCGACAGGGTTCATACATTGTTTCTGTTTATTAATAATTAATTGCTTACCATAATGTATGCGTACATTATGGATTAATTGATTGATTGAGAAGTCGGTTAAAAATAGGTAAGTAAAGTAAAACCTGGTCCGTGTAGTGCCTATTTCTTCCCGTGGGTGTCGTAAAAGGCGACTAAGGGACTTACTAGAGAATGGGCAGCAGCGTTCTCTATGCATTTTAACACCATACTGCGATCGCCAACCCGCCTGTCAAGCGTGGCGATTATGGCAACCCCCTTTTGGGTGAGGCGTATGTCCAGCAGTGGACGTCTTTCGGCTGGAATGATGATGATGAAGTAAAACCTACTACCTATTATTATTTAAGTGAAATTGTGTGTATTTGTGGACTGCAGTAGATTCATTTTATAGTCATTAGAATCAGCAAAAAAAGCTCCGATACTGATTGAAAATATTTAAAAAAACATGTAATAAAAAATAAATCCATCGATTTAAAACATGTCTAGTGTCTACCAAGTAACCAAGCGTAGAAATAAAATTTCACTAACAATTTCACACAATTTCCAAATATAATTTGATCTGTCTGTACCTCCTGCATATTTACGTAGGGCTCCGTCAAATCAGTCGCCAGAAGAATTCGTTCGTAAGCTTCGAGCAGCCAAATATCGGGGTTTCGCGAATTATTCAAATTACTCAAGAATCGTGGAAAACAATAAATGCGGGTAAAAGCAAGAAAATTCAGAAAAAGTCGCGAACGCGGAATTGCCGAACTGTGCCGATTTCTTGGTGTGATATATTGCATTACTGTGTCTTTTATTTGTCACTAGCTTCTACCTACGACTTCGTTCGCGTAAAGTTTCTCGTGTTAACTTATAGCATAATCTTATGGCACTCTGGGATAATATATGTTGCCATTAATGAAAGAATTTTCGGATCGGATCGGATCAGTAGTTCCGATGATTACCACTTAAATACAAACTTACAAATTTTATCTCTTTATAATATTATTATAAGTATAGATCAAGAAGAAGAAGGTCAAGGGAGCGCCCAATAGAGAAACAGTTTCACTCTCCACTCTTATTTTTAATTTGTTAAGTCATCTTTAAGACAAGGTTCAAAGAGTTCCGCGTAAAATGACAGAAAGTTATTAAAAGATAAAGAAAATAATAAATACTCACAAAAAATTCTTCATTAATAATCCTTTAAATAAATGTACAGTCATCCATAAAAACGAAACACAGTTTCACATGTTTCACCAAACTCCACAAAATATTTTTTTTTTTTTGCACAAAACTTTACGCCCTCGACTGTACCAATAAAAGTTTTAAAATAAAAATAGTGATGTACGTAACTGCGTACTATATTTAAACTTATCGACGGTTGAACGACATGTCATTAATGTTGCGTGCGCGCCTGACCGTTGGTCACTGGAGGCTGTGCGGCAGTACGCATTATTTTATCTCGGAGTATCTGACGCACCGTTTAGGGATTCACTTTGCGCTCGATAGAAATTCCGAAAGATTTTTGGGTGGAGCAAATGTGATATGATGAATTGTGAATTTGTTATTTTTTTGTCTCTTTTCGAAGTTGAGGAAGGAAAGAGATGTTTAATATACAGTTTGATTGATTTTTACATCCGTTTTCAAATTAATCGGCAGGAATTTGTTGTCGTCATAGACTCATGGGGTTTTTTTATATCTAAAGATTTTTCATGAGCGAGGAAAGCATGGTAGTAATAGACGAATACAACAAATGCATTGTAATAATCCCAGACATACGATCCACATTCCGTAACAAAATTAGTACACTAGTAAGAGAGAGAGAGCAAGACATGTCTACTTAGTACTTTCACATGTAATTTAAACTCTATAAAATAGCAATGTTTATTAATAAAATTAATCAAGTTCATTATCCCGTCCTTGTGAGACGGAAATAACTGTATCTGTTGCATAAGATACGGTAATGACTCGTAAACCTTGACCTGACTGGGTCCTGACTCAGGTAGACTTTACGATCAATGACTTTTGAGCCGAACGTCATTTGCACAAGTATTGCGAGATCGGGTTTTTGGTGATGTTTGGATTAGTAAGATGTCGTGAATGAAAGACGTATTTTTTTTTTGCATTCCGATGTAAAGATGCAATGGTGTGAAAAATTTAGCGGATTTTACCATTATTTGTAGCTTTATCATTACAGGTTTATTGGTCATAGGTTGTTTCACCCTGTTACGAATCTTCTAACATCATACTTCATGCCAAAGTGTGATGTTAGAAGATTCGTAACAGGAGTACTCCAGTCTATCGATTAATCATAGGAACATCACTAGAAAAAAAAAATTAAACAAAAAAACATTATAAATGATTTTATTTCTCTAACTAGGTTTGTACAAACACTTTTACATGTTAAAATGATGGTGTATTTTAAAAATTGATGAGTTAGTTGTTTCCTATCAGACTACTCTGAGAAGAAAGACCAAAACAAACTCAGAGGTTAGTCTCTTTTAAAATCCAGACATAATCAGTCAGATTATGTGAAGACCATGTAAATTAGTGTCTTTTGAGGAAAGAACCACACAGATTTGAGTGGACCTGTCCAGTCAGTGCACGCATTTGTCAGTAATCGTGTAGCTCAACTCAAAACTTATTATTATTATAAATTGCAACCACTATAAAAAGCTTTAAATAACTTGTAACGGCTGCAAGTTATTTAAAGCTTTTTATCATCTTTAACCTCTATCGTTAACCTTTATAAAGTTATTACTGATAGTTCAGCTTAAAACAATACACCTCAATGTTTAAACAATACACTACAAATATAAGGGTTTTGTATTTACTGCTTATAAAGATAAAGAGTTGTAAGGAGTATTGTTATCTTTGAAAATAGTATCGTTATTATCGTAACTAATAGCATAATTTTATTACATGTTATCATACAGTCATACAATACAGAGGGAAGTACTTTGTGAGGAGCATCTCATTTCAATATGACGGCACCTTGACGGCACGTTTGGCGCAGTGGTTAAGCGATTGACTGCTGCGCTGCGTGTCGCGGGTTCGATTCCCGCACGGAACAAATATTTGTATGACCTACAAGTAGTTGTTCCGGGTCTGGCTGTCTGTGTATGTGAGTTTAAATGTTTGTAAACGCACCCACGATACAGGAGAAATTCCTAGTGTTTTTTTTAAAAAAAAAAAAAAAAATATGTTGTAATTTAGGCCTCGGAGATAATATTCTTGTTATTATAATTTTTATTGGGAAGTCGGTAATTGGGTATAATAAGTTATTTCGTGAAAAGGGAATAATAAGGTTATATTTTCTGTATCACTTGTGTTTTTACACATGCGAGTATATACTTAAACTCACGCCTTCTTCCCATGGGGGCAGAAACTACAGAATGCCATCTGCTACAATCCTTACTTATATTGTCACGCAAATGAGCTTTTTTTTATCTTTCTATTAAAGTATATTTAGAAGAAAGACTTCCTGGAAATACTCAAGAGACTTATTCAAAATACTTGCTTTGGTTGAAACTGAAAGTATGCGGTCAAGTTTCAAAGCTTTTAAAATTTGATTCCCTGGTCAAAGCAACTGCAATATTGGATTTGTCTGTAAAATGTAGGTATTGCTCGATACTGGATACCCTTTATGGATAATGGCGATCAAACACTTGTGAAACAGCTTAATAAAATGTTTTTTTATGATTGTCGATGGAGTTTCAGTTATATTTTTTTTTGTACATGTTGACATTTAATGATTATTTTAAACACAATGACATAAATATTTACTTTGTGAAGTACAATATTATTATTTTAATTATTGTGAATGTGAAGACTTTTCGGGTCATTGTTTTTTTTCTCAGTTAGCTTTAATCATGGTCTGACAGTTTGAGTAATTTATGCGGCCAACCCAAATGTCCTTTCTTTGGTATTGTTCGTCGCATCGTTGAGTTCTTTAAGTTCTGTATTGAGCTGCACGATAACTGACAAATGCGTGCACTGACTGGTTAGGTCCATTTAGTCTGGGGTTCTTTCCTCTAAAGACCATTTCATACAGCAATCTACATGGCCTTCACATGATCTAACCAAGATTATGTCTGGACTTTAAAAGATACTGTGACCTCTAAGTTTGGCTATTCTTTTCAGAGTAGTCAGATAGAAAACGCCGACCTCATCTAGTTTTTAAAATATGATTGACATGTAAATGTGTTTGTACAAACCTACTTACGGAAAAAAAAAACCGGCCAAGTGCGTGTCGGACCACGCACAATGAAGGGTTCCGTAGTTAGGATGAATTTATCCCTAAAACAAACATAACATTGTTGTTGAAAAACATGTTCTCCCATACATCGCATATACGCCACGGTCAATTTTGCCAACTGAAAATTTAAGTTTGTAATCGCAAAAAATATTTTATTTATGTGATAAAACTACAAATTAACAATTTTTGGAGCTTTTCCATTACTTGTGCTTTGACACCTTGCTTCTGCCAAAATTTCATGATTCTAGGTCAACGGGAAGTACCCTATAGGTTTTGATTTATGTGCGAGATATTCGCAATTTTTTTTATGTGATTTAACTACAAATTTACAATTTTCGGACTTTTTCCTTTACTTGTGCTGTAAGACCTTGCTTGTTGCCAAATTTCATGTTTCTAGGTCAACGCGAAGTACCCTATAGGTTTTGATTTATGTGCGAGATATTCGCAACTTTTTTTTATGTGATAAAAGTACAAATTTACAATTTTCGGACTTTTTCCTACACTTGTGTTGTATGATCTTGCTTCTTGCCAAATTTCATGATTCTAGGTCAACGGGAAGTACCCTTTAGGTTTTGATTTATTTGGGAGTATCGAAATATGTCGCAATAATGTCGCTTATATCGCCGTATTTTTTTATTGCGTTGACTTGGAAGCTTGATTTTTTTAGAGCTTCAAGGGACCATAGACTTACGTATTTGATATTAATTTCAACTTGATACCTCCACTCGTTTCTGAGAAAAATGGTCTTAACAGACTGACAGACAGACAGACAGACAGACGGACAACGAAGTGATCCTATAAGGGTTCCGTTTTTTCCTCTTGATGTACGGAACCCTAAAAAATCATTTATCATTTAGTTTCTTGCCTGTCCTTCTCTATAAAGATCTATTTTTTGGAATGGGCAAATAGTTTCATTTTTATGACTAAGTGACCGACTCTTTGACAATTCAAAAGTGCCTGTCAGTGGTTTAATTGAAATAAATACTTTGAGTTTGAGTTTTAAGTTCGAAAAACGGAGTAAAAAATTAAAGCATTGTTTGATAGCAATTTTGAAGTTTGAAAAAGGAAGCAAAAGGTCACCAAAGAAATGATTAGGGATCGTATGATTTCACGGTTAGTCACCCCTTTCGGAAAAACCAGATTTGTGGTATAATTTGTACACGGGGTTCCCAACACTACCAGGACCGGTTTTTTATCGATGCCCGTACGCAATTTCGGAAATAGGCGCATCACTATTGCTTGCGTACGTGCGAATTCGCACGCAAATTGTTCTATTAACGCACAACACTATTCGCGTGCTATCTATTAAGCACTCCAAATTTTGACAATTATAGACTCTATTCCTTTGTTATATGGTTATTGCTGAATGCAATTTGTGCAGTATTTATCTTGGCAACGCATTCGGTGTTAAACGATTCTATTTTTGTACCTCGTTTGAATTTCAACTGTATTTTGTGGTAACTAAAATTGAATTTTAATTTGGGGTCGTGTCACTTTGATTCATTGAAAAAGAAAAGAAAGATTTCCTGCCATTAGAACTAAATATTTATGCGGAAACATTTAAGGTTCATTTTGAATCGGTATGATATGGTGAAATTTCCTATGAAATGTGATTTTCTGTGAATCATTAAGCGATGTTATAGTAAATTATTTGATTACTGCAGCACGTGTCAGCTTTAAAACGATAATATTTTGATATGCGTCCGTCTGTGTGACAATTTCTCAGAAAACATTCTCATCTAATTATTCCCAGGGACTACAAAACAAACAAGCAGTGAGGGACGTGTGGCTATTTTGAATTTCATGTAAACAATTATGATTTATTTGACAATAATAGCCCATTGGCTAAACCCATCAAACTAGTAAATGAGAGTTTTGAATACCCTTTATTAAGCTACTAGCTGTTGCCCGCGGCTTTGCCCGCGTGGAGGTCTGAAAAAAGTATCTTATGTCGTAACCCAGGCCATCGTCTACCCATGTGCCAAATTTCATTCAAATCTGTTCAGCCGTTTTACCGTGAAGAGTAACAAACAAACTCTCTTTCGCCTTAATAATATTAGTGAGATTAGAATTTACATGAGCCATTTCTATTACTAGCATTGTTAAGCTTTTCTAAAAAGAATTTCAAATGCGAGTCGGACTCGCTCACGAAGGACTCCTTACCGTATAGGGAGCTCAAATCAAATCAAAAGTATTTTATTCAAACTACCTAGGCTGAGAATCAACTTTTCGAACGTCAAAATTACACAAGACAGTCCCCCAAAAACGCCCCCCCTTCCCCACTTCCTAATGCTGGGAAGGAGAAGCTCGTTCATGTCCTACTTTTTGTAGCTCCGTTAATCGCGAGTTTTTGGCGTCGAGTTTATGAGCGACTTTCTGTAGAACGTGGGCGTTTCAGTATTGAAATTTGAATGTCTTATATTCGGCGACAAAATAATCGCTCAGCGATTGTCGCTCGTCGGCGAGCTCCCTTAAGATCGTCGAAAACACACGTTTTTTGTATGGGGATCACTTTAATTATAAACTTAATTTAATTTTTATAATTATTTGTAGCGGGATTAGAAATACACAATCTGTGAAAATGTCAACTGTCTACCTATTACGGTTCATGAGATACAAGCCCGCTGACAGACGGACGGACGGGCGGACAGTGGAGGCTTAGTAATAGGGTTCCGTTTGGCACCCTTCGGCTACAGAATCCTAAAAACCATCGTGAAATGTTTTGAGGTACTTAATAGCCAAGATATGTACCCTAAGCTTTGACTAAGTTCCAAAGTACAGGTAAGCACTGACTAAGTATTTACCGTTAACTTTTTCTGGAATATCCCATGTCTTATATTGCAAGAGGAAACTGCGCCATGGGTAAATCCAAAGTTTTGAATGAAAATAAAAAAGCTTCTAGCTTTAAGAGCTATACTAATGTAGAGGACTAATGTAAATGAAGAATTGGTTGTTTTGTAAAAAAAAACGGCCAAGTGCGTGTCGGGCCACGCACAATCAAGGGTTCCGTGGTTTTCTCATGAGGAATTTCTCAGTAGCAGTCCGGAGTCTGGATTAGCACCCAGTTGATAGCAATAGTCTTGTTTCCCCGAACGGTAGGACCTCTACCCAGCCCTTCGGGGAAACAAGTCGTTATGTTATGTAAATGCAAGCATTATGTGGACGACTGTACATTATTACCAAGCTACCTGTTTGATGCAGTCACCATTTTTAATTAAGAATTTTTAAACCATCTCAACCGGATGAGACCAAAACCTACAGTAAAAGTATACTAAAGTACATTTCGTTCATGGATTCTATAACCAAAAAGTTGTAGAGGAGGTTGAAATAAACACCGATTAAAGGCTTTCACAGTCGCGCCTGTCTCCGGGAACCTTTAAAGGTATTTCGAAAGGTAACTGATTCTGTTGGTGCGATAAAAATAAATGTACATACTTATAAAATACTGAAATCATAATCAAATTGAACATGAATTTATTTGACATGATGATATTGTAAAGATTTAGTTTTCCGTGAATCTATCCTGAAAGTATTCTGCAAAACCCATTTTAAATTACTTAATATTTAAAAAGGCTACAAAGCTATGTAAACAATGAATCCTTACACATCTATTTCTCTATCCCTAGGAATAAACATCAACACCTTGTTAACTGCAGATGTAAGATAACCCTTTAATGCTACTAGGTGTTAGCTACCGACCAGAGACCATCCCTAATTGATAGAGGACACGGGAATTACTGTACGCGAACAAGGACGGTCATTACGTACCATTCCAGTACCTAATAGGTGTGAGTAGGATTAAAGGTTACTCGGAAACGTATTGCAATGGAAAAAAAACATAGAGAGAGGTTATTTTCGCTGTCATGCCAAAAGGGAAATTTTCATTATTACCACACTTATAGTCCGCGAGCAAGTGCTAGTCATCGCTTGAGGTATGTCAGCGGTGAGACAGGGAGGTAGACAATGGTGAAACTAACTCAGCCTCTCAATCTTGTCAATGGGGCTTCCCCCCGTCTCACCGCTCACTTACCTTCGGCGGTGACTAGCAGTTGCGCGCGGCCTATAGCTATAGCTAATGTAGTAAGTTTTGACAACTTTATGTCACCGCTAACTTAGGAGGAAATGGGTTGGTCTATTCTATGCTTGACACTCCTGAGGGGAATTTCTGTTCTTATCTCAGTCTCAATCTGTCAAATTTTCTTTTCTCCCCTTCGTTTTAATGCAATCTTTCCTGGGACATTCAGCAATAGATAGATGATGGTTGCTGAACTTGCACGGTATGAAGCCACTGCCCCATCCAATCGATACTCAGCTCATTCATGCTGGTTGTAAGTAGGTCTTGGGGTGCCCGTCTTTTCAGTCTTATGAAGGTAACTGGGTTGGAAATTAGTTCCATTGCCAATTGATTTGGGTAGACTTTTAATCTGGTGGAGTATGTGGTAATATTAGCTTTGATTTCCTCTTTAACAGTTTTTATCTTTAAATCCTTGTGAATTCTCTCATTTGTGACATACATTTACTATCTGTCGCAGTGTTTTTGATTGAAACCTTTGTAGAATTTTGGTATTGGACTTGGCTGCAGTTTCCCAAAACCTCAAAAATACTTATATAAATACAATAGTCATACAATGTTGACAAGTTTTTCATTGATTGTCGTTGAGATCAGTTCTCGACTAGATTTTGAACGTTTTGGGAATAGGCCTTCAGATTTTCGCATGATTAAGGGGACCTTACATAAAGACAGAAACTGATTGAGTTTTCTCACAGCTATTCTAATGCTTACTAGAACAAAACAGTTTCTTTCTAAAACATATTACGAAATACTGATTATCCACGTTCCGCAAATAGACATTAATAGTCTTAAAATCACAGGAAATAAATATTGATGTTAAACAAACTAAAGTCCCGTCTTTGGAAGTGTTTGCTTTAAAAACAGATTATCTTCATAAATGGCTCATCTGATTTCCAATTAGTCTGTTTGAACTAAATACATATCCTGCCTTTAAAGTAAATATTGATATTATTCACGCGTGCAACATAAATAAACAACTATTTTATGACATCGATAGGGTCGGGTTAAGTCAAGATTTATTATTACGATGACTTGTTTCTGGTTGTCTTCCGGCCGATGCGTGCCTTTAGATATCTTTAGCAAACAAGTTCATTGATAAATAATAAGTAGATAGAGTTTCCTTATTCTACAGAAACATGAATAACTTTAACGGTCAGGTGTGTAGTCCTCGCAACCGGCGTGCGTGTATGAGCCAGATGTATGAACGTAAACGAAGCAAAGGTATAATATGTAAGAATTGTTCCACATGGGAAGCAGGCGTAAGTTTATGTAGGTATGTGTATGATAAACTTTGAACAAAATACTGAAATAAATTGGTGTTTAATTTCATACCAAATGTTGATTTACGTATGAATGAATATGAATTAATTAATTAATTTAATATTCTAATTATTAAAAAATAATTTAATATAAATTATTTATCATGAATTCCGAGTTCTCTAATAAGTCATCACAATAATCCATTAAAATTAGGTAGGTATCTATAATTGACTTTAAAAATACGTCATCTTTTGCCACAAAGAAACATTCTTACACATATCCTTTAAAAATTTCACAATGTATGGAATCCAAATTCGACATTTTATTCATCAATAATGCAGTCGTTTAGCCAAGACATAATTTCGGCCACCATTTTTTTCTCAGTTTTTCTCTGTAAAAGTAAACTCGAGAAGCTAAACTTTCTTAGACCTTGCTCAGGTTATTGAGTCACGGATGAAATCAATCTCATAATGTGTGTTGTGACGTCAGATTCCGGTTCAAATCATCCTAAACGTTGTACGTCAGAGTAAGTCAGAGCTCAAGAATTTTAGAGTGATCAATTATGATCTAGTCAAAGCTAGCGATCGGATGTGGTTTTTAAATGGGTTTCGGATGTTAAAATTTGGGTTAATTGTGATTGTAAGCGACTTCGAGACCATTTCATTTGGGTCAAAGACAATCTCCAGGTTCTATAATTATGCAGGTTGATCGAACTCATAACACTTTAGGTAGGTACTTGGCTAGTCCTAACAATGTGATTCTCGCAAGGAAAATATTTTTAAATAATTATGAAGTATATTATAGATTCCTACTACCTATATTTTTTCAGTCTTTACTAGACTTATTTTTAATTAAGTACGTCCGTACTGATGTAACTGTCTTAATTAATGAGAAAAAATAACTGGCATACTATTTTATTTACTGTCTTAAGATATTAGGGAGATGTTTTAATTAAAACTACGTAAAGTTTCCGTTTCATTACATACTTAGTATTAACTTAGTCCACAAAAGCAAATATTTGACAAGATATGAAGCCGGGGCATAGTTTGAGGCATGTGAGTTAACTACGGAGTTGCTAGTTTGAAGGTCGAAGCCTGCCTTTGTCATAAAAAAGGAATGCTTTTTAAAATAACTACTTTAAATAATTTATCAATTTAGAAAGAAAAAAAAAAGAAAGAAATTACTTTTATTTTCGGTAAACGTCATGACGCAAACAGAATACAAACATAATAAAGACATTCGTAAGAAAGGTTTAAAAGCAAAATTTGTAGAGAAGGAGAAGGAATTAGAACTAAGATTCTTGTCTTGAGATGTTCTGCTTTAATGATATTACTGACAAATGCTTGCACTGATTGGACAGGTCCATTCAAATTTTTGTCGTTCTTTCCTCAAAATACCATTTCAGACACAGATCTACATGGTCCTCACATGATCTGACCAAGATTATGTCTGGACTTTAAAAGAGACTTTGATCCCTGAGTTTGTTTCGCAATTTCTTCTCAGGGGTAGTCAGATAGGAAATAACGACTACATGTAGCTTATTTTTTTAATTTATATATGACGTGTAAAAGTGATTCTGATAACCTATTTACAGAATAAACGATTTCATGTCATTTGATACAAAGGAATGATTTTTAAATTCTTTGAAATATTATGTACCTATTTGGAAGTTCTGCAACATATCTATTTATTGTGTTTTAAAATTATGATTGGTACAATCAGCAGCAAAATAAATAGCTTACCTTGAGTGCGTAAACAAAATGTTTTGGTACGATACCATCTATATCATCTACCTATACCATCTACACTCTGTTTAAAGATTAACTTTAGATTTGCAGTTTTAAAATCCGAGGTAAACCTAGGTTCTAAATTCTACCGACGACGACTTCATTTGTGTGTGACTTTATTGTCGCAATTCCATCGTAGTTTACATTTTTAACGAGGTAAAAGTGTCCATGTAATAAAACTAAATTATTCAGGATTAAGCTTGGAGACATCAGACCTTAATTATGTTGGTAAGCAGGTACTTACATGGCGTAAGTCATTACCTTTTAAATTAAAATGTGTCCCGTCAGTAACTTTTTTTTTTACATTTAAAAAGTAATGGAATATGGACTTGGACTTGATAAGCCGCTTGTCAACTGAATGGAAAACTAAAACCGACTTCCTCAGGTAATTCCTCTTAGAGATATTTGCAAGGCGTAGTCCACTTAAGGCGCTGACAACAGGCAAATGACAAAAGTAAGCTTGTCTTAAACAAAAAAAAATCCAAATCTATATAAGTTCGTGGTAGCGGAAAAAATATATGTTACTTGAACATATTTCTTAGAACTTGCATGTACCAAAACACGTTTAGAAAAAAAAATCTCGGTAAAACCCTTTACTTTGAGTTTCGATCCAAAATATCTGTATTAAATATCAATGTACGGTTGGTATTAATTAATAAAAAGAAGGTCTTGTTTGTATGCAGAACTTGGTTGTTTTTTATTTTCGATTACTCAACTAATTTTTGAGTAAATAGATAATTGCTTCATATTTTGCAATAAATTACAAGCCTTGTGTCATCGCGCTTCTCTTTCTTTTGTATGTATGCAGTCTGACAGTGACCGCGGTTTACCTGTTGTCAGCGACTTAAATAACAGAGACAAAAATAAATTAAAAACTTTAGGTTACCTACCCGAAATGTAATTTGTCGTTGACCGTACTTTTAATAAAATTGTTATAACAAATTTAATTCAATTGCGGGTGAAGTATTATAGGTTATATTATAGGGTAAGAACTAAGTATTATATTCGAATAAAGACAAAGAAATTAGGTATTTTTACAAAAAGGAGAAATTATTATTAAAATTCAAAAATCCTTTCGGCTGTCCGCCATTTGAGACCCCAAAAATTATATTCAATTTAAACTCATGTTTTATAAATCAGTGAAAAGCCTCATTAGACCCCTAGACATTGGACCCACAGTCGTACTGTGGTTGTCGACAGGGAATATGAATAGGTACGCCAATTACCGCCCATGGCCAAACGTGGCGATTATGGCAAACCCCCCCTAAATATTGGGGGAGGACTATGTCCAGCAGTGGACGTTTTTCGGCTGAAATGATGATGATGAAATCTTTGGTCATTACCAAAAAGTTATTTAAACACTGGGAAATAAAAATTGATTGACACACGAAAGGTGTAATTCTAAATTCAAAATCAAAAGTATCTTTCAAAGATATTAAAAGAAACAAGTGAGATAAATGACACTAAAGCACACAGTAAATCCCTTTAACCCCCCACACGTCCACAAAGCAATACTAATCGCTCCCTACCCATAGGAAAACCCAATAATCTTGGCACACAGCAAATTGAAAACTAAATAGTCGCCCGTCAGCATAATTGTAACAAATCGACTATTGTCGTCCGACAGATTAGTTCGACTAAATAAACTAAATAAAGTGAGACAGGTAGCCATTTGTCCAGACCACCTTAATTTCCGATGGCGACGTGTGACGTAGATGTACGTTTTGACGTTATTGTGTACGTGGTTTTTGGTGTTGGCTTTTTGGATTTGCCATTGCGCACCTCTATAGACAAACCGTTATTAAACGAGAAAAATAAATGATCTTAAATTTATTTTTCTATTGTGAAAAAGCTTTTCATTTTTGTTTTAAGCTCCTGTGGAAAATTTTGTATTTTCGTTTAGTAATGGTTTTTTCTTTAAAGGGGCGAATTGTACTTTGAAGGGTTTGTCGCTTCTGTCAGCAAGATATTTTGCTCTAGTACATTTCACCTTCATACCGTGGTATAAAGATGAACCAGGCAAGGGGTGATAGTAGAGCTGGAGGTTCTAGCAGTTCATACCATTTCAGAAATAGGTTCGATTCCCAGGTCGGGAAAAGTTGTTATTGGGTTTTTTTCCATCAAGAATTTCTCTAGCAGCCAGGAGGCTGGATTTGTGTCCGGTTGATGGCAATAGGCTCGTCCCCTATTACTTGGGACTTAAACATAACTGATGATATGTGTAAAAGAGTGTCCGTGGAGTTTCTTGCCCGTTCTTCTCAATAGGAACCTACTACTCTTTGGAATGGGCAACTAGCTTCATATTTCTAACTGACCGACTTCTTGACAATTCAGAAGTGCCTGTAAATGGTTTAATTGAAATAAATGCTTTGATTTTGAGTTTGAGTGGGTGTACGACTAGCTACACCTCTGCCTAACCCTTCGGGGATTGCATGTTATGTATGTTCAATTTCAAATCTTTGCTATAGGTATGCAAAATACGCGCTTTGACGTAAAGTCGCGGATACCAGCCTGTATTACTATTATAGACACATGTAAAGACGTTGTACCATATCTAGAATTACATTTTTTAACTATAAATATATCTACAGTCCGCGCGGCATTCTAAGGTGCAATGAATAGTAATATAAGTAACTAGTAACCTACAATATAAAAAATATTACATAATACCTTTGATTATTTATATGTCTAGAGTGTCGCGCTTAAAATAATAGCACACCTCCGCCGCGAAACCATAGCAGCGAAACCGCAGTAGTTCTATTGTACTGGTTCGCGTCATGTTCCGCTACTCGAATCGGATGCGAGTAGCGGAACATGACGCAAACCAGAACAATTGAACTACTGCGGTTTCGCTGCTATGGTTTCGCAGCGGAGGTGTGCTACCGGCGTGAAACAAACAGGCTAACGGGTAACTCTGTTATGCTGGAGTGCGTGACAGCTACGCCTTACATTCGCGCTACGTCATTATGCTGTCATTATGTTATTCTAAAATGCGTGCATTTTGCGGCCAACAGTTGGGTGTCATTTTTTTCGACGATTTCACAGCTTTGACTGTCTATCTAGACATATTATCGATCTATCTTTGCATAATACATTCTTCGAGATCTGAATACGGACAGACAACACATCTCTTCGTTGTTAAAGGGTTCCCAAGGTGATTGATCTGTGACATTGCTTCACAAACATTATGTCCGATCAAATAGGCTCAGTACGACGATGGGTTAAGATCCCTTAAAACCGAAAACACTTATTATTGTGGCACTATTTGAGGACTACTTTGCTACATAAATGATAGCTGAAAAAACCATATCTTACATCATTACATTTAAAATGCACTTGGAAAAGTAATAATTTAATCACTCGTAATTATATTCTTTTGTTTTCTGAATTAAGAAAAAACACTATATTGAAAAATTAATAAAATTGACATTAGCTTCTGCCCATGCCTTCATTAGCGTGTTTTCTTTTTTCGTTTTTCTCGGCTCCCTTAGGTCTGAGCGTGATGTTAAATACCCTATAACGTTTCTCAAGAATTGGGCTATCAAATGAAAAAAGAGATTAGCGCTTTTAAACAGAAAAAAACAAACTCGTCAGCTCTAATATTAATATAAAATTCTACAAGACAATAAACAAACGAATGCTTTAAATTCCAAGCCAGTATCATACTCTAACCAAGCTATATTAATTTCTTTGATCCACAATAATCCAAACTGTTACATATCCCAAACAAAGCATCCCATCCTTTAAATAGGAATAAACCCACGTATTCAACTGCCTCGTCCCCGTTTGAGCACAGCTGTCAGTTTGACGTGAACATGGCGTCACGTCGATGCATTGAGTTGATATTCACTCGATTTAACACCTAAGTACCCATGGCTAAGGTTTTGTTTTTTGGGGTAAACTATGAAACTGGGCCTCAAGTCTGCTATTACAATAGTGTCAGAATGGTCGATCATTGATTTCATAATTGTTGATTTTGACAAGTTTGGTAATCTACTATTATAATGGCGTCATTATGACTTTCCAATGGTCGGCCACTGCCACTACATTGAAAGAAATTGCATATATTGGTAATCTCGTACATAATGACAAATTAGTGACATTTCTACTAATGGGTTTTATAATAATGGCAATACGATAATACCATTATAATAACACAGTTATATTACGAGAACATTGACCGACCAATGATCGACCATTATGAATTTACCAGATTACGAACTTTTAGCAAAATGACAATAGGATCGTGTTGGAATGACTGAATTTATAAAAATAGCAGATTTGGGCCCCTGGACTATGCAGGCAACTGTAATTATTATTAAGTGTTTAATTATTTTCTATGTATAGTAAAAATGTTGATTGGTTTATAGCCAAGAAATAAACATCGCTTCCACAAACCAAAATCATTGGAATTGTGTTTTCTCTTGGAGCAAAAGACACAATAAACAAGGATGTTAAAGGCTTGCCGAGTTATCAGCACACGTTCCTACACATTGAACTCTTTTGTTAACTGTACTTTATAAAATCGCTCAGACTATGGAAAAGATTAAACCTCCACCTCACCACATCTTTATTGAAAAGCAGATGTAATTGACTACCTATATTATGTGCATAGCTACTGTCCTCATTTGTGGGTTGTACCCGCAAAAGGACAGTGTGGGACATACTAAATCAAATGGAGAATCTGTCAAGAGGTTTGGCAACTATGTTGGGGTCGGCTTCCAGTCTAACCGGATGCAGCTGCGTATCTGACCTCCACAACCCAGGAACAGGGTAATACGATACCCCTTGGTGAGACTGGTTGTCAGACTTTCGGGCTTCTGATGACCCGTAACTACTGACAAAGATCTATGAATTATATAGCTGAGACCAACGGCTTAATGTGCTCTCAGAAGCACGGAGAAATCTCGGTACGTAAAGATGATCACCCATCCACGGACCAACCCCGCCAAGCCGCTGTCAGTTATAAGTAACTACTTAGTTAGTAATTTGTCAAAGGTTTGACAATTGGAAAAGCTGCTTTGTTAGAGGTCAGTTAGAGGTTGCATTAATTCTTAATTTGCCGCCTCGTTGGTCTAGTGGGCGCAAGCGCTACTGCTGAGCATGAGGTCCTGGGTTTGATTCCCGGGTCGGGCCAAGTGTTATTCCATCTGGACTTTCTCAGTAGCAGCCCGGAGTCTGGATTTGTGCCCGGTTGATGGCAATAGGCTCGCCCCCCGATTAAACGTTATAACTGGCGAAATGTGGGTGTACTATAGGTACACCTTCTAGGAATACAGGCGTTATGTTTTATTTTATTAGGTAACTCTTAAGTTTTGCGGCTTGAAACACGTTCACAGGAATCTTTCATCTAAGTGAAGTATTTACACAGTACCTACTGAAGATTCGTGATTACCTATTGTTACTATCCTTGTAAATAAGTCGTTGGAGCGCGTTGTTTGATAAATAAATAAGTCAATTTTTTTTCAATGATTCTTTCGGTTCATCATTTTGCAACCTTAAAGCCTAAATAAGCATTGTAGAGTAGACTTAACTTTGGAATATGCTCACCAAATTCAATACAGAAAGCCATTTTGTAGCCCTTATTTCAAAGTGTATCTTTTTAGAAAATAAACAAAACACCCCAAAAATATAAAAAAAATTTAAGTGAAAATAAAAACATTAAAAGCAGGTGTCATGAATCTCAAATCACGGTAATATACAAACGAACACGTGCTTACACGTATGCCCGCCCTTTGAAATGTAAATGGGCAAGGGCCATAAGTTGGGTACACGCAATTAGTGACCAACTAGAAACATTGTAATTCATATTCATACAACCTTTTTTTAGATAACCTCTGTAGAATTGAATTATCATTCCGTAATTAGATTTTTAATTGGAAGCTAAAATGTAGGAATTTTCTTTTTTAGATTGAACTATAAAAATATATACCGATTTACAAAACAAATTTTTGAGAAAGTTCAAAAAGGGAAACTAACAAGTAAGGGAAGGTGAAGAAATAAGAAAATATGTAAAGGATCATGTATTTGGGTTTTGCCCTGAAGCGTTACCAAAATAGTAGGTATTAATCACTTGATCATAAAGAAAAACAAAAATGTCGAATTAAATCGACGTTACGTTTGTAATCCCCTAATGTCTAACGACATTGAACGACACGTGACACCACTGGGTAAGTTTAATCGCAACGTGAATTGAATTTCCACTAGTAACCCGCTTGATTGCCCGATTCAACCCGAAACTAGAATTCACTGGGTTAATTACTGTACCTACTGCGTTTGGAAATCTGATTAGGAGTCAACGCGCGCTTTCCAAAAAGTGACACTTGACGAACGGCCATGTTGGCCGGCATTATGCAACGGCACGAGCGCGTACAGCCTTGTTAATTACATCTCCGCTAATTACTTTTACAATATAAATGATGGTCACAAACCAGTTTGTACTTTCCAAGTGGCTGGACGAGCGGACCGGACTTGAATATTAAAAAAAAAACATGGAATTTCTGGTTCATTAATTTGGCTTTTCGAAATTGCATCTTTCTTAATCTGTAATAGAGAGTAACATGGATATTGGATAACAAACCCTTTGATGTCTAAAATTGTTCGTAGTTTTTTTCGTATTTTTAATAAACGTGTCTTTTCCCCTATGATGCACGGAATAAAGGCTTCTCTAATTAGCTATAAACTAGGTACTATAACGAATAGAAAACTTTAACAAAGCATCCGTTTTATGAAAAAAAACGTGTTCATTTTCCTAACACAAAAATACGACATTTCAAGAAACAATATTGGATTCAATTCAGCGGTATTTCCTTTGGGATATCGGGCTTGATTGTGGTCACAATCCAAACACGTTTAAATAACCTTGATAGGTAAAGGTAGTATTACTTTACATTACGTTTTTAAGCTACTTCTACGTAATGGTGGAACATCCCCGGGAGAGTTTAACGTTTCCACTTCAGTAGTAAAGGTTCCGACTTGCAATATAATATTTCTTATAGTCTTTAAGTGTTGCTACTTACTGATCTATTTTAATGGACATTTGCTTATCTAATAGTTTGTTTGAATTATTTTCCACTCTAATAAAAACGTCGCTTATTCACTAAATTCGTTACTTTAATGGAAAACTACGTGCTTCTTCAGTGGAAGGAAAATTTTGAGGAAAGATTTCGAACCACAACTATTTACTTAATTTTCGCTTTTAATCTGAGAACATTTCTAAACAGCATAATATATCTTACGCATTACTTATAGTGCTAAAAGATTCTTTTGGCGCGTGGCAAAAATCGGAACTAACGGAGGCCATCTTGTTTTGCTACATGCATTTCACAGAACAATAATTGCACAAGGCACAAATGTTTTTCAACAGCGGCCACTGTCAACGTCATTCGAGTGACAAAAGATCCATGTAGCAGTGTAGCTTAGAAGGATTGATTTATTAACTTATGGACTTGCCATAACAACAAATTTAGCGTGCATAGCTACACAAATCGGGCACTTAAAATGCCGCCTTTCGTAGGGTTGTTACTGCGTGTGCAAGGGAGAAAGCAAGCAACCGTTTGACAGCACATTGCCGAGTTTTGTACCATAAAACTTAGCACCAACAATGGCAACCGGTTACGCATAGACATGATTTTGACGTCACACAAAAGTTTTGCCTTTTGTCCTTGACCAACATTTAGATGTCTCTCTTTTCATATGCAGTTCTTGATTAGTTAAAAAGAAACAAAACGCTTTATGCATTAATGTCTGTGTCGATATGATAGATATTTGCATAACTATTCTTCCTATATTAGAATATGCCACCTCCATAGTTTTCCTACCTCAATGCTTAGAAGTTTGTCTTCATGTGACAAGTTTGCCTAAAATGCTAATTCTTCATAGATTCAAACAGACTCAATTACCATTAATACTTACTGATACTACCATAAACTTCACGTCTATTATTATGGCATGGTCGGTACCGGAGCTCTCGTCAACTAAGCCTCTCAACAAAGACCCGTCAGATTATATCAAAATGTCTTTCTTTATCTCTGTTGGCTTTACCTACGCTATTTCTGGCCGCCAAGATTATCTATGCTCAGATGAGATTTTAATATTACGTTCTGAATTCTTTTATCTCATCTTACTTATTAAGAATTCAGTAACGGATTAATTGACAGATAGACATACCGCTGAAGTTGGTCCCAGCCAACATCTGTGGTTTGTTTGACTGTCAATTATCAGTATCAATCCATAAACTGCGTAGGTTGATGTAGTGATCGCAAGCGCGATTACTGAGTCTGGGTTCCTAGATTCGATCCATATTCAGATAGGGAAAAGTGTTATTGGGTTTTTTCATTTGAAAATTCTCAGTAGCATCCCGGAGTCTAATGTTCCCGGTTAGTGGCCAAAATCCCGAGCTATTCCATTGGGCTTATAACTGGCGCAATGTAGGTCACACTACGATATACAAGCATTCTGTAATGTTTATAGCAGCTCGCATTCTGGATTTGTACCCAGTTGATGACAATAGGCTCGCCCCCGTTTACATGGGACTTAAACATAACTGGCGAAATATGGGTGTACTACTGGCACACCCCTGCCTAACCCTTCAAGGATTACAGGTGTGATATTATGTTATGTAATGTATGTTAAAACGAACGAGCCGAAACATGTATGTCAATAAATCCGTCCCCAATCATTTTAAAACATAAAATTTACCGATATCCTCGCATGACTGTAGTATGTATGTGATGTCTCATTAGCTCCATGTTTTTTGCAAATGACATGCGATGTCAACACAGGTAAAAGGGCGGTTTGTTATTAATTAAAATTGTAATGAAGGCTGAAAAAATCGGCGATATTGACTAGTGTGTGATGCTTTGAGTATTGTAGTTTAGGGTTAAGGTTTTAGAAAGTTTTTGTTACGTGTTTTGAAGACTTGTGAAGTGCTGATGTCAAGTATTATATTAAGGCCAAAGAATAGAATAATGATAAAAAGTCATTGGGGATAATGAAGTTGTTTCAACATTATTTTACATGGCTCATATTTTTGCTCATTATTTGTGCAGTATCACAAGTTTTAGCAAAACAATAAACAGCAACTGAGTAGTAAGTAATTATAGTTTCTCGATCTGGAATTCTAGTTTATTAGTTCAGAAAATCGGAATAGTTAACACTCCCTCGTAACAATACTTTACTAAATCTATCAAATGAGAGTGTTTTCCACAAATAGCTGCTTTGCACACGTCGATAGTTATATAGGCAATATTCCTTGCATTTATTGCAGTGTGATAGCATTAGTACTAGTACTTACTGGGTTCTAGGAGATTAACTTTAAATAGGCACTATATTAAACCTTTTCTATAGGTTAAGCTTTGCTTTAGAGTAAGTAAAGAATAATACGTCCTTCTTTTCTATAACGGGACCTGTGTACACCAGCTTTGTAAACGTATGAATACGTCCATTTTTTTGGAGCAAAACGACTTCTGGCATTTTTTAAATCCAGTTGCCAAAAGAGCAAGGATTGCTAAAATTACTAACTAGCTCTCATTATGCTAATGAGTACCTACCTTGTCCTTTTAATAACTGTCACCTTTTCTTATAGTTCTGTAAGTACTAGGAAAAGGTTTTTCAATGTTTAACCATTTTAATAAACCTATCAGTCTTCTATATCAGACTGGAGAATGACAAATCTTAGATGTTCGCGTCTCAAGGGAGAAAATGAATGTCCTCGATATGGGTTTTCGTACTTAACTTTTCTGTAATGAGTATTGTTTAGCCTAGGAGTGTGGCGTAAAGTATGGTGTACTTAAAACACTTTTTATAGTCTTTAAGAAAGATCATGTACCTGCTTTTCGTTCGAGATCCGTTTTTAATCTAAGTTGATTAAAAGGAACTATCATCTCCTCATAAAATCTTATTTTGGCAACGAAAACCACCATAGTATCAAAGTACATCTCAAAATATTATACAGCGTGTCCTAAAGTAACCGGTAACGACCACTTTACCCACAAAGGAGAGCAGCTTAAATTTCTACACCCTGTATACCAGACGGTAAAGTTTCGCGCGCTAATCGCAATTTCCACCTTGTTTGAGCCGAAAAGCGGTTTCAAAAGTTCTAATCTTAAAAAGTAATATCTTTTTTGAATAACTTTTTTTGTTGTAAAGATTCATAGTTTTCTTTTTAATTTTGTCATTATTGTGGCCAGACTTAAAACCTCTATTTAAAATGACTATAGTTTTTAATAGTTTTGTAATTAGGTTTTTCAGTAAGTTTGTTAATTTTATGTTTTAGGCTAATAACTTTTATTCTGTGAAGTCGATATACTCACACTCAATATCTTTATTGCTATTACCATAATGTGTACTTAGGTGGTAACTATATAATTTAGATCATTATGGACCCTGTAGGGCACAGCAAAAGGGTACGAGAGAGGAAGCCCTGTTTTAGGAGATCATTAAGTTGTTATTGTGGGAAAAAGTTATAATTTACATATAATCAAAGTCAGAAGATTGCGAAATAGATACTTACATTTCGCACTATTATTTATATGTGTATATATATATATATATATACCTCTACGTAGATCTATATATAAAATAAAAATCTAAGAAATCTATCTAGGAAATTATCTATAGTTCGTATGGTTTACTGAGGAGTTTACAAACTCTCGATTCTTTATTATATATTAATCAGTGCCAAAAAAATACAGATTTATATTATTAACACCTTAAACCCAAAAAAATGCACACACGTTACCAATTCATTTCCTCAAAAATCAAACAACAACCCATTACTAACGTTACAGTAACATTTTAATCGAAATGTTTTTTCGTACTTTTCCCCTATTTCCCGACGTCGCCTGGGAGTAAGAAATAATAAGTATAAGTTGCTTGGGCGTACGGCGGGCAACAAGGCAACAGGTGTTGGTACCGCGAGCGAAGAGAAAAATTGCAAACTTGCATAGACGTGTGTACATTTCGGTTGTTGAAACAATCATTTATTTTGTTATTGTTGCTATGTTTTGTTCTGGGTATACGTTACATAGCACTGCTTTGAGACTTTTTAAATAGAAACAAGTTTGAACAAAAAAACAAGCAAGGCAGATGATGTGGAAACGGGGATGCTCTAGGAGGACGTAAAGTGACCTAATTGGTGATGTTCTTCAGAAAGGTCAGGTGCGTAGTACTCGCAACCGGCGTGCGTGTATGACCAGATGTATGAACGTAAACGAAGCAAAAGGAGTATGTACGGAGCGTAGCAGGTGGCGTTCTATAGTTTCTGCCTACCCCGATGGGAAGAAGGCGTGAGTATGTATGTAACAAGCTTGCCCACATTTGAAGAGAGTAAAAAAACTTCGGCGTTCTTAAGGGTAACTAAGTGCAATATATAATTTAATCAATTGCGTCAGTATTCTGGCAGGTCGTGCGTATCTAGATACAATTCTCGGTCCCGATTTAGTAAATTATGGATTGTTTGTTAGAAAATTATGTTCTGGTTTAATTCAAACGTTTGGTCTCTTATGACATCACGGCTGAGACAAAAGACCAGAGAAATAACAATCGGAAAATTTCTCAGTATTTTAGAAGTAATTCCAGATTAAGTTCACAAACTTCTGTAAAATATAATACAGCTTAAACCAATTTTATTTTGGAAAGGTATTTTGCTTACCGAACAATTAAAACGAAAATCACGGAGTCAGCGGACTAACATAAGTTTCCTTAGAAAAGATGTTAAGTTAAAAGCAATACGACCCTTGCTTACTGAAGTTAGCTCATTTTACGCGCGTCGACAGCTAACTATACTAATTAACCTTTTTTCTTCCCCGACTAGATTAACATAGAAATTACTAGCTCTTAAGTAATTTTATGAGGGAAGATAGTCACACTCTTACCCGAGTACGGCAAAGCTAAAAGGAAGGGTTATGATTTTTCTAAGTAAATTCTTATGGGATGGAATAACTTGTTTTATTTTTTTTATTACCTGAATGCAAATTCCTCCAACCCGCACTGGGCTCTCGTAGTGGATTACAGCCAACACCCTCTCACAGAGAGGAGGCCTGTGTCCTAGCAGTGGGAACGTTACGCAGACTATGTTTATGAAGGCAGACATGACTGTGAAACTAACTTGATGAAAAGAACTAACTATATTGCCTTTGTAGAATCACCGATCATAAAAAAAAGTTAAAATGCTTCATATGCGTCTCTAATTTTAAAGACATTCTTAATTTTCCTGTGAGGGCAGTTTCTTCAATAGCCAGAATTACATTTATCTGAGGAATAAATATCGGTGTTTGACAGCTTTTGTATAATTTAATATGTCAAACTCATAATAATCTTCAGATGAAAGCTATCAGACTATAAAAAAAAATTGCCGTAAGTCCAGCAATCTGGCTTGGGGACAGAAATAGGTACCGTGATCATAATTCCTACCCCTAGCAGGCCAGCAGTGGGTTGCGATGGGCTGAATTGATTGAATAATACTGCCTTGATAGAGCTTTATAGCTTCTACAAAGACTTTTACTACTGCTTTTACTAATATTGGAGTGGAGTTTCTTGCCGGCTCTTCTCCATAGGAAACGACCAATTGGAACCGTGCACCTAGCTTCTGACGTTTCATAAGTATGGTCACTTAGGTAGGTTTATGTGAAATAAAATATTTTGATTTTGATTGTATACAAAAGAAGCCTACATTAATTCAGAATCACTGTTATTTTCTAAAAAACTATACCTTTCCGAAAAAAAACACCGAATTAAGCCAGCCCGTTTAACTACTTAAATATGACAGAAAACTTAAAGCTAAGTAAGTTGTCAAATCATATTTATGAAAGATAATCCTTGTTGAAGAGTTTTCGCTAACTTTGTGGAAGTGGAACAAGATTTAGTTCTTTTGAAGTTTTTTATTGCGGTTGATACACGAATAATGATTGGATTGTGTAGTTTTATTTTTGTTAAAATATACGTTTAAAAGGATGAAAGTAAGTTTATAAATTATCTATCTTTGAATAAACGAATGTACGTACCTACTAAGTGGATAAGATATAAGGTATATATAATTAATAATAATCGTTTATATATAAAAGGGTCACATGTACAATAAATACCTTAACAATTAAAATATAGCACAGTTGCTTATTTGCCTGAACTAGGTTGAACCTGTGCTTCAGGCATTGTTAGCAGTCTGAATTTTTGAAGCTGTAAGATTTGTGTTTGTGAATGTACCCACAAAACAATAGAATTACTATGTAGCCTGGACACAAGTCACTTTATAAATTTTGCCATTTTTATTTGATTTGTAAAACAAACATCATGCTGTTTTATCAGAAATGAAAATAGGTATGAACGAATTGATGATAATGTTTTGAGCCAAGAGACGATTTGTTTCGCGCATTTTCTTTTTTGTTTTGATTTATTTTCTAAAATAAAATTCTACTTTTTTAGATTAATTTCAGTGAGCTCTAAATAACGCTAAATTGTTTTTTTTTAAGTTATCAAGTCGATGAGTAGTATTTTCTTAATAACAGAAATGAACTGCACCGGTTTTAAGTAAAATGAATAAAGAAAAATACAAAGTAAGGCAGCCGGCTATTTTAGAAAACTTTGTTCTTGTAACTCCGTAAGTAATGTTGAATATTTTTTGCTGAACAATATTTTTAGAAAGTGTGCAAAGTGCATAGTGCATTTTTAGTGCTATGGAGAAGATGCAAACCTACTGAAAATATATATTTTGCTTGTTTCGTGGAAGTTTAATATTTTATTTTTACAGCCCGTCATAAAAAAATGACGAAAAAAACCAACAGTATTTATCCGAAAAGAAACGTAGTAAATAAGCCCCCTCGGATAAAAAACAAATATTTATTGAATTCCCACTAACTCCCCAAAAGACATTGGAAAATACATAAAATCCGAAAAATAAAATAAAATAATTTCTGCGTCACTTACCCCAAAGCCATTGTTGCTGTGTATTTGCTACGTCGGTTCTACGAGTCTACGGGTCTACGCTGCTACGCTTCTGATGTTCGTAGCACAGCGTCCGGGCTTTATATCCGTCGTAGCCTCGTAGCACCTCCCCGCGCCCCGCCCACTGCATTTACACACATATTGCTTCTTATTGAAATTAATTGTTATTTTTTGTGTAAACTACGGAAATAATTTATATTGTTTGTATTCTATTTTTAGGGGAAACACAGGTAGGTAAATATTTAAGGGAATTTACGTAGGTTTAATCCTGTTCGGTGCGGGAAATGACTTAGGAGATTTTCTTACAAGATTTTATTCAACAAAAATGTGTGGTTCAAATCATGTTGTGCGATTTTATATTCTTTCTCATTAGTTGATTAATTGTTATTTTTTGTGTAAACTACGGAATTAGAAGATATTGTTTGTATTCTCAGTTAGGGAAAACACAGGTTGGGAAATATTTACGTGGGTTTTGTCGTGTTATATTATATTAATAACAGCCGCACGGGTCGATCCATTAGGTTCAGCTACGCTTGCCGGGGTTGGTCCGTGGACGGGTGACTATCTTTACATACCGAGACTCCACCGTGGCTTGGAAAGCACGTTAAGCCGTTGGTCTCGGCTGTCATTCGTGGATCTTTGACAGTTAGATTTAGATTGGAAACTGACCCCAACATAGTTGGGAAAAGGCTAGGCAGATTGATTGATTGGTTTAATTTGTACCATATTGTTGAGGTTCAATTCTTGATCTGTCATTAGATATTCTACCTTATTAGTTTACATATTAGGCTTGATAATAATATTAACTGTGTTACGCATTTAAATTATTTGGTTGATATTTTGCTTGGTCTTTTTTTTTTTAATTTCCTAGACTTTGAAATCACGAAAACGAAAATTGTTTCGGGGAAAAAATGGTTTGTCTTATTTTAATTGCCTTTTTAAGGAAAGAAAGTACTGATTATGTTTAACGTTGAAAGCTTTCATGTTCATTTAAAAATTCACGAATGAATGCAACTTGAAACAGTTGTATGGTTCCGTCAAAAGGTCACTTCTGGTTTAACCGTGGGTAGCGTAAACGAAGACTAATGTTATAATCGTACCGACAGGTGTTGGTGAAATTGAAATTAAGACTATTGCATCTTGAAGCCTTGAAGGAAACTTTTTGAAACTTTGCATAGGACACCAATTCATCTAGTTTTTTACCTGACTGTTGAACTTACAAATAGAAATGTAGTTAGGTTAAAAAAGAATGTGTTTTGGAAAAAGGAATTCAAACATACTTGTGTCTTGCGTGTGATGGTGGGCATCATTGGTGGGCAATTGGTGTCTGCGTTACGAGTAACCTGGGTTTGATTCCCGCAAATCATATATTGTGTGGCTTACCTACAGGTTTTTTGCTCGTTCTTCTCCATGGGAACCTACTACGCTTTGGAATGGACCTTTAGCTTAATCTTTGTGATTGAGCGACTCCATAATCAGCTTACTTATTTTTTGTTCGGAAAACGTATAATTTCACAATGTTTGTAAATATGTGAGCACCATGTACCTATCACATAATTCATTTATCTGTCATTGCTTCATTTTTAATTACATATTGTGTAATAAAATTACTATACAATTTTATTCTAGATGCATCGTCTTCACATATAATGAATGTGCACAATATACAAGATATTGCAAAACATTTTAAAAGAGTTTAACGGTGGAGTTTCTTGCCCATTCTTCTCCATACGGAACTACCTTTTGGAAGAGGCGACTAGAAACAATTTTATTTTTATTTTGACGTTCAAAAGTGTCTTTTATGTAGCTATTTGAAATAAATAATTTAACTTTGACTATAACGTTCCCACTGCTGGGACACAGGCCTACTCTCTTCGAGAGGGAGTGGGCTGTAATCAACCATCATCCACCATCGGACCCAGTGCGGGTTGGTAGATGTCACATGTCTTCGAATTTTTGGTTCTATATAGGACATGCCGGTTTCCTCACAATCTTTTCCTTCACCGTTTTGAGAGCTGCTCCATGACAATTCAAAACTGCCTGTAGGTAATTGGTTTAATTGAAACAAATGCTTTGACTTTGAGTTCGCCCTGGGTTCTGGTTTTTGTATTGATATTCGTCTGTTAATGCACCACATTACAGGACACACTTTTTCAAGAAAATGTTTAAAAATATTAAATACCGTCGCCCGCGACTTCATCTGCGTGTATTTTGTATTTCATCATTATTAGGGTTCCGTAGTCAACATGAAACCCTTATAATTTCACCATGTCCATCTGTCTGTCTGTCCCCGGCGTAGCTCAGAGGCCATTAGTACTAGAAAGCTGTAATTTGGTATGGGTATACATATTAATCACGCCAAAAATTGGTAAAATAAAACCTTGAAACGGATTTTTTTTTAGGGTTCCTCCCTTACGCGTAAAGTGGGGATGATTTTTTTTCTCGTTTATCCCATGATGTGGGGAATCGTTGGATAGGCCGTTAAAAAAAATTTAGAGGCTGTGAAGGCCATTTTTCGATTCAGGGATCCGTTTGCGAAATGATAAGCTATAGATAGAGTCAAGCGTGTCCAGGACCTCAGGACAAGCTGCTTCTCACCCCTGTCAGGTAAATGGTTGCTTTTGGATATGTGGAAAAATTCATGGCAGTAGTACATAGAAAACTATTGCAGCTAAGTAGGCTTTACAAGTGAACCAGTATTAATCGACCAACTTACGTTTGCAGTTGGAGAATTGACCGTGACCTACATCGATGTATGAACATGTTTTTCAACTACAATCCTAAGTTATTTTGGGATAATTTCATCCCAACAACGGAACCCCTCATTGTGCGTGGTCCGACACGCACTTGGCCGGTTTTTTAAGTAACCTATCTCCTTCTCCAGGTACCGAGCTACCTATCTGTCAAATTTCATAAGTATCGGTTCAGTGGCATAGTAGTGAACAGGAAACAGACAGACGGAGTCAGTTTCACATTTTTAATATATAACATGATTTCGCATGTTCTAGGGAGGGATTAGTATGGATGACAGAACAATATTTTTCATTGCAAGTATGTTTAGTTGACCAATAAAACTAGTATCATTAGAAATGAATGGCCCCCTCATTACTATGAGTTCAACGAAAATAAAGATTTCGTCCACTTTTTTGTTTGCATAGTTCATGAAATTTTATATTAAATCCTAAAAGCAATAGCAAAATATGTCGCCATTATTAATTAACAAATAATTCTCACATTTAAAACTATTAGCCGGTAATGGATTTACAATTCACTTTATATTTCGCCAGCGAAATGTGGGTGTACTATAAGTGCGCCTCTGCCAAACCCTTCGGGGATTACAGGCGTGATGTTATGTTAATTCACTTTATACTTATGTTTTCGTGCAGCTGTGCTGCTGGGGAGTTGGTTGCACCACTTCTTCTACCCAGCTAAAGTAGTGGAAGTGGTGAAGGGCGAACGTTTTGGGGACTGTCTTATGTAATTGACGTTGGAAAAGGGCTGATTTTCAGACTAGTTTGAAAAAATGACTTTTGATTGAATTTGAGTTAAAATAAGATAACTTTGATAGAAGGTTGTACAGAACGCTGTGTGTTGTGTTCGTAATTTAGTATGCATGTGTATTACCTACTGCTTTTTATATTCTGTGATTAATTAAACGCGGCAGGGAAAGTGCAGGCTTTCATTAATTATCAACTAGTGACTCGCCCATGCTTGCTTCACATTGTTGCAATCTACTACTATAGCGACATGTCAAAGCTTCAAGATTTTATGTCTATAGCTAATGAATGAATGAAATGCACCGACCCCAGCGTGGTTTAACCAGACTCGATTATTCGAATGAACCCAAAGATTCACACTAGCCCCTGGAGCCTCATGTTTCATGGGACTACAGAGACCATTGCATATCAAAGAGTAGACCGGGGGGCGCGTTATTGGTAGGGAAGACGTGCCCTTAGGATATGGAAGGATTTTAGATCCGTACCGGATATGTGTCCCTGAGCAAGCATTGGAATGGTGGAGGGAGACGTGATATTTATCTATGGGAGGGCTCTTTATATTTTAACAGCGTCGCTGCCAGGTTGGCTCAGGTCCAGCTGCTTTCTCGACTCTTTTCTGTGTCACTGCTATGCTGTGTTACACGTTTCTGATTCCAAAGTCTTCGTTTGAGGTCTCACTACTATCCGTTTGAGATTTCTAGTAAATTTCGCTAGCAGCTTTCGGCGTCCATGGCGTGTGCACGTGGCTTGAGGATTAAAATTTCAGGGTACGGTTTTTCTGTCACTGCTATGCTGTGCTACACGTTATAGCTAATTTAAATATTAACGTATTATACACATACACTTTACGGAATAAATGATCTAAATAATAGTAAAAACCACATCAAAATCCATCGCGGAGATTAGAATAACTAAGTGATCGTACAAAGAGACACGAAAAGAGACTTTGTTTTATATTATGTTCACAATAAAGCTTAATACCTCGGAGATTAATTAGTTTAACATAGCTTGAAATATTAATGAGAGATGCCCTATCTTCTCTGTTTTAAGAAAGACGCTTTACGAAGATTAGTTTGTCGTCTTTATGACTTGCTTTTAGTCAGCTAGTACGTAATATTAACAATAATAATAGTTATTTTAATTTCAGAACAAAGAATCCATAGTGATAATAAGTAAAATAATATTAAAACAACTAAAATAAATGGCTAGAATTTACTTTTATTCCTGGATAACATTTACATAATTTAAAATAATAATATGTACAAGTATATAAAAAAGGGAGGGGAAATAATCATAGGGCATCAAAGAATTGGTCCGCATCGCTGTCTGATTCTTTGGCCAAGAAATAGGCCAGCCCTCTGGTCACGTGAAGATTCGACCAACCGCGTGGCGACATCTCGAAAAACTAAATAGTCTAAATAGTACTAGTCGAGTTTTGTCGAGAAGTACTGCCACCATACATTACTGCCTCTAAGCAGCGGTTAGAATCTGGTTGTTGTAGGTAATTACAGAGAAAATTAATTAATAAGTACCAGCTGCTATCTGCCAGTGAAAGTCCTGTCAAAATCGGTCCAGCCGTTTCGGAGGCTAGCCGGAACAAACAAACAGACAGAACGACAAAGAATTAAAAAAAAACAATGTTATAAGTACCTTATGTACTTTCATATGCATTTAATAAAAAGCTTGTATTGTAATATTAAAAAAGACACTTTAGATATTATGACTTTAGATCATTTTAGCGTTTTATCGGGGAGACCTACCAACACAAAGTATGAAGAGAGAGCCAAGGAAATTAATTGTTAAGCAAATTGACTATACCAACTTAAATTGTCCGTTAATTCAAATCGCTACCATCGTTCTTTGACAGTTTGCACGGTTGGCGCAGTGGTTAAGCGATTGCCTGCCGCGTTGCGTGTCGCGGGTTCGATTCCCGCACGGAACAAATATTTGTATGACCTACAAGTACTTGTTCCGGGTCTGGCTGTTTGTGTATGTGAGTTGAAATGTTTGTAAACGCACCCACGATACAGGAGGAATTTCTAGTGTGGGGCAACGTTTAAAAAAAAAAAGAAAAAAAAAGTTGTATGAATTGGCACGGCAAGTTGCCGTGGTGTTTCAATTTACTTAACAATAAATTTCTCTGACTGTACAAAACAAGAACTTATTATTCCATAAAAATATTGTCAAACCATTACTTAAAAGGTTATTTTCCACGACAGATTAGCAGATTGATGTAATAGCACCAAAACATTTATGAACCACTCTCGACGCAGCAGGATGCTATCAAAAGGTGCTATTCTACTAAGTTATTACTATTAACTTGTTAGTTTCGACCAATACTTTGTGTAATGTATCGTCGTAACAAATTAATGTGTTTTGTGATGGTTTGTCAATGTTATGTTAAAGTTTTAATTGCCTGATAAATAGTTTGGATTCATTATGGCGATAATTGTCAAAGGGTGTTGGGAAAAAAAATACTGTGTATATTAAGAAGAAGACATCAACCTTGTAATATAAACGTTTACACAATGAATTATCCTTCGTAATGCTATCAGTAATTATTAAATGATAAATGATTTTTATTTCTGTAAGTAGGTTTGTACAAACACTTTTACACGTCAATCATATTTTTAAAACTAGATGAGGTCGGCGTTTCCTATCTGACTACTCTGAGAAGAAAGCCAGAAACAAACTCAGAGGTTACAGTCTCTTTTAAAGTCCAGACATAATCTTGGTCAGATCACGTGAAGGCCATGTAGATTGGTGTCTGAAATGGTCTTTTGAGCAAAGAACCACACAGATTGAGTGGACCTGACCAGTCAGTGCACGCATTTGTCAGTAATCGTGCAGCTCTACTCAGAACTTAAGGAGCTCAACGATGTGAAGATCAATACCAAAGAAAGGACATTTGGGTAGGCCGCATAAATGATTCAAACTGCCAGACCATGATTAACACTAACTGAGAATAAAAGACAAAGGGAAAATAAAATTAAAAAAAAAAGCAATAATAGTCTTCACATTCACAATAATTAAAATAATATAATACTTTACAAGTAAATATTCATGTCATTACGTTTGAAATAATCATTAAATTTCACTGTATATAAGATAATAAAGGTTAGCAAAAAAACAATAAAAATAAACCACTTCAATAAGTAAAAATCCACCATATTGTAGTGATGAAAAGTCCACCAAGTTCCTATACGAGCTTATAAACCCACAACCTGAATCATTTTAAAGGTACGTTCGTAAACGGTGATTATTGCTAACTGTAAAACTACATAAAAAAACGAGTGAGCCTTATAGTATTCGCATATCATGTGTATCAGCTGACAACTCACCGTGGTTATAAGCAACGGAGCGACGACAGAATTGACCCCCTCCCTACTTAAAATCTATATAGTTCTTAATAATTCCATGAGTACACTAATTCTATGCTATTATAAAGTAAGTACTTACTAATTCCATACTATTAAAAAGTACTTACTTTACTCCATGCTCAAGCTGTCACACCCTTTTCACGAAATCACTCCCACAAAAAGCGAGAGGAATGAACAATACAATAACACAAACAAAAACAACAATATTACAATACAACAACAAACAAACAACACAACAATAAAATACAACAACAATATATTTGTTTAATTTAAAAAAGTGATAATATTTTTACAGACATGACATTTACAACATACAGAAGTAGACACATACATAAAACATACACTTTGCTTTAAATTTCTAAGTTAGCAGTTTCTTATACAAAATTTAACATTGTTTTCTTAGTAGCATCACGTGGCAACAGCTTTCATCTACTTGTACAGTAGTAACTTTAATAAATATTTAAACTGTTCATAATAATTAAAGTTTTCAACTAATTCACAAACTTTAAACTTTTGTTTGATCTTATGAGCATGTCCGTCTATTTCAGGGTTGTGTATACGATTGATGTTATATATATTAGTACAGATATTATCTGTTATACATATATTCAATCAAGAAGCTATCTGTTGCTTCTTGGTTGTGGGGAGGTCAGACAGGCAGTCGCTCCATGTAAAATACTGCCTAGGGTTTTCCCAACTAAGTAGGGGTTGGCGTATTGAAGCCAACCAGTCCAGTCCAGTTGGGGAAAGCCAAGGCAGACGATAATGATAACAGATCGCTTCTTAAGGTAAAGCATATAGAACATCTTTTATGAAAAGGCGTCGCAAAAGGCCTGCAGGATATTTCGCAATACAACGTTATACAGCAAACGTAAGGCAGCAGTTTTCAGATTATACGTTATTCATGAAACCAGAAGACTACAAAGGTAAACAAAGAACTACCCACTCGTTATTTAGTATTCCTTTGTACTTGACCGTTAGGAACACAATAATAATACCTACTTTTGTAAAGAGGACCGTGACTTTTACCTTAACTAAGCCACTTTATCTGCCTGTAATTTGTGCCACTGCAGTGTAAAATTCCCGCTCATACAGAGGAGAAAAGGGCATTCTAATCACCACTTGCTGAGTGCAGGTAGGCGATTTCTAACTAAAATAACATATAGAATAGAATACTCTTTATAATGTACCTACACCGTAAAAAATACAGATATAAACGTAGCAATTTTACAAGGTCACAACGGGCAGTCTTATAGACAAAAGCGATCTTTTAAAGACAACCTTTGCATGCATATCACAATGAGAAGGATTTTGAAGTAAATTCCTAATCTATTGCTTCGTATGTTTGAAAAATTCTTCTGCTTGACAACGTAAATAACGCAATAAATGTTGTGGAATTGTCAAAATGGAAGTATTGTCGTTGTAAGTGTGCTACGCAGGTTACCTCAGGTTTCCTCACAATCTTTTTCTTTATCATCAGCCAGTGATGTCTAACATAAACCTATTATTGGCTTCTTCGTCTCTCGTATTGGCACGAGAATAGTTTTATGTCTTGGTAGAAATCAACCAGTTTGCAGACTGCTAGCATGACAGCCAAGGGTGCACCAAATGTACAAGTCGCCACTCGTGGTGGCTATTTTTATGCTCTCACGTCAGACTTTCCTTAAATTAGGACGACCTGCGTCCTAAATCAAGGTATGTTAATTTAATCCAGTCCGAATTTTGTTGAATTTTGTCAAAATTTTACTTAAATTTAGACGAAACCACCCCTAGCCGCTAGTGAATAGCTAGTGGTATGAATATTCATTGAAATAAGTTTAATGAACGGGTTCTTGTGCATATACCAGCAACTGTGGCCAGCTGCTGGTTGGTGATAATAGGTACTCGTGGTAATATATGTTATGGATTATAGTTTTTTGACATAATTATGTTCCTAAAGAGGATAGGCAGCAGTGTCCTTTTGTGAGCTAATAACCGACGAATTATCAATCCATTCGTATCCATTTACCAATTGTGGTGATGTTGTTACTCATGTTTGTGTCCAAGAGAAGGAATCAATCTGCCTAGCCTTTTCCCAACTATGATGGAGTCGGCTTCCAGTCTAACCGGATGCAGCTGAATACCAGTAATTTACATGGAGCGACTGCCTATCTGACGTCCACAACCTAGTTATTGGGTAAAACGATACCCTTGGTAAGACTGGTTGTCAGACTTTTGGGCTTCTGATTACCCCGTAACTACTGTCATATATCTTCGAATGACAGCCGGGACCACCGCTTTAACGTGCCGCAGTAAAAGTCTGACACGCACTCCCGCGCCGCCCAGAGCGAGAGAAGTTATTTGATAAATTCCCACCAAAAAAAAAGCGGGGGTAACGTCAAGAGGATGCAGAAGCCTCCTTCTGAAATCGAATAAAATCAAGCGGCGTTCAATTTCAGAAGTATTCGCGAGACTCATTTTTAGCCGGACACTTTCATGAACGGTTTTCCAAAAAAAAATGGTCTTTCTAATGGTAGGTATTAACATTTTCCTATAATTATTATCGAACAATAGCTCCACACAACGGAAACGCGGCTTCACAATAATCAGACGGATGTCCTTAATCAAACACGTCAGTTTTCCATTAGGGCTAATTATTTTATCTCTGTTTTTAATTCACTGCCCTCCAATGAAGAGTGTGTCAATAGTGTTATGATAAGACAAGGCTTGTGTTTACACGGGGTAATGCGTGTAAAACATGGATTATAATCAACTGCAGCGTTGGTCTAGTGGTCGTAAGTAAGGGCAACTGCTGAGCGAGGAGTTCTGGAAGCGATACCCAGTTCGGGTAAAGTTTTATTCAGTTTTCTTTTAGGCCATTTTAAGTAGCAGTAGGCTGCTACTTAGAATTTCCTAAATAAAGACTGCAGGAAGTCTTGTTTATTACCTGCTTAAGTTGTCTTCAGATGTGCTCGATTTTTGACGAACGACGTGTGTTTCTTTTGTACTTCTTCGCTATGAGAGGCAGTAGTAGGTACTGATAAAAAAAAGGTGTCGACCATCAAAAATCGACCAAATCTGTAGTCATCTTTAATGGCAATAGACCGTACCCTTTACCTTTAACTGGTGATATTATGTGGGTGCTATACATCCCTGCCTACCTCTTTGGCAATACAAGCGTGATGTTATGTCATGTTTAGAAGTAGCTAAACAAAGGAAAAGCATCATGAATACGTAGCCTTTAAGTTCGGGTGCCCCTTGTAGTTACGGGGTAACCACTTTCCAGCCTGTTTGCCGTCATATTATTATTACATAACCAAAAAAAAACATTGTTCTTTGGTAAATGTAGCACTTCCTACCAAAAGTTGAACATATTTTATGTTATAGAATGGCAAATAGACACCAACCTACAACACCAGAGGAGAGTGGTAATCAACACCAGAGGAGAGTGTTAATCAACACAACAGGAGAGTGGTAATCAACACCAGAGGAGACTGGTAATCAACAACAGAGGAGAGTGGTAATCGCTTTCAAAGCGTTTCGTATTTCTATGACAAAAGTGTACAGGATTGACGTAAGCTTTTCGGTAGCATATATCAGTCCCAAGCATTTTAACTTTTCCATTTATGTCACTTTGTCTAGACCCCCAGAGAGCCTTGCGATGTTACGTCAACTTTAGACACAACATTCAAATGTTTCACTACACTTCAAATTGAACACAGCAAATCTGCATGGCGCAGAAATAGCGGTGTTCACAAGGCGACTAAATTGCCCTGTTGCTAATAGCTAATAGGTATGTTATTTTTTTAGGAATTCAGGGTTCTTCTTACTTAATCTAAATTACCAAAAGTAAATACTAATCATGAATGAAAAATGTACCTAACACATATTTTTCTATAATCGAATTCTCCACCCCCAGATGGAATACCGTACCGATCAAATATAACGTCAATAATTAGGAAATGATTACATTATAAAATACCTCGCACGTCTTCAAAGTTATTTGGTTTATTAGAAAATATATTTTTCGATAAACGAGTGCGGTACAGATTTATATCATTCCCATACGTTCCTAATATAGTGCCAGTATCTCGATTTGTCACTTTATTAAGAATTCTTTGAACATCTATGAGATATTTATTTGCAACTGAAACATTTGATATTAGATACCTCAGGTAGGGATCCTTCTCGAAAGTATAGGTAGATACTTACTTTATAAAAGATATTTAAAAAAAAGGGTAATTCGTTACTTTTCTATAAACACAACTTAAAGTGTTTGTTAGTAAGTAGTTTATAGCATATATGATATACCTTAAGTAGATCATGTTATAAAAACATTTTCTATTACATGACTCCTCATTAAACTAAGGTTGGTTATAGATAAATGATGTAAAGACAAATGACATTTATTTTCATTCAGCTTTTGGTGGTATGAGGAACAGGGTGTAAAGTTCACTCATCCACCATAGAAAAGGGAGGATCCTCCGACCAGACGGGTGTTGTGTCTGGTGGGCAACTGACGTTGTATATATATACTAGTTGCGCGGTAAACTCTGCTTGCGTGATGCAGTTTCAGTTCGAATGTGGCGATTTTGATGCCCCTACAAGCTCCCATTGGTATCTACTCACTATTACCTTGACGATGGCAGCCATCCATTTTTTTTCCGTTTAACTGGTTTATTCTTGAAAATAAATGCATCAATATGATTTAAAATTATAAAAAAACATAAATACCACTCAAAAACCCCATAATTCATCCCCATGGATATGTGAAATATCACATTCCTTAAGAACTCTCCCACACTTCGATTATCTCGGGTGAGTACTTCTACCAAAGTATTCATGGTTCAATATAAATGTAAACGCGACTTCATACATTCCCATACAATTACTCCATGCAAACGATGTATGGGGGCGGAGGGAAAAATATCCTCTCACAAGGTTTTATTAAAACTGCCTATGACTTGCGATTAGGGGCTCTCAAAGTTAGCAAAGGAGAGAAAGAACAGTAAGTAGGGTCACCTTTCTTTTACCTTATATGTAGTTAAGTACTTTTTCTGTGTGTGTGTGTGTGTATGTATGGCCGGTGAAATTACATTTTTCAACACGTACTTTAAATCATACGAGTACCTTAAATGATAAATGATTTTTATTTCTGTAAATAGGTTTGTACTTTTTCGTACTTTTACACGTCAGTCATATTTTTAAAACTAGATGAGGTCGGCGTTTCGTATCCGACTACTCTGAGAAGAAAGGCCGAAACAAACTCAGAGGTCACAGTCTCTTTTAAAGTCCAGACATAATCTTGGTCAGATCATGTGCAGACCATGTAGATTGGTGCCTGAAATTATCTTTTGATTAAAGAACCACACAGATTGAGGGGACCTGGTTCCTGGTTAAAGGAATCTTCTAAATTTAGCAGTTTAAAAACTGCTTAATTTCCATACGTGTCCGTCTGTCACAGCCGATTTTGTCCGAATCTACTGGACCGATTACGTTGAATTTTGGTACATATATGAACTTCTGTGACTCAAACACGGACGTGTTACGTAAATAAATAAATTTTGAATATGGAGGTCACTTTTGGGGGGGAAACTAGAAATTAAAAAAAAGTTTTCCTGAGTGTACCGTGTGACATATCAAATGAAAGGGTTTGTTTTAAGAATTTCATACAATAGACGCGTTATACACGAACATTAGTGCATTCAAAAACAGCGTAAGCCATGATTGCAGCTACTTGCATACTTGCATACAATCATACAGTGCGTGAAGAAAAGGAAAGACATATACCGATAACTGTTGTAAGAAAGAGATGAACATAAGTACATATTTAGTTACGTCACTAGCTGCTGCATGTTCATTGGCGCGTGCGTAATAATAATAATTATTATTGTAAATGTCAGGCAATTCCTGGCATTTACTTTGCCATTATTGAGAGCGGTTAACGCATCTAAAGGTAATATGATTTCATATATATTTTGTTTTATAATTTTGAAATAAATACTTTTGAAATTATTTAAGAAAATAGATGAAAATGACCATTCTCCCCCCTTATCTCCGAAACTAATGAGCCTATATAAGAAGTCTATGATCTTAAAATAACATGGTAAATCACTTAATATTGTGCGTACAAATTTACATTTGCAGTTAGAATGTATGGGGAATTGGGGATCATGTTTTTCAAATACAATGTTAAGTTTGTTCTTGGAATAAATTCATCCCAACTACGGAACCCTTCATTGTGCGTGGTCCGACACGCACTTGGCCGGTTTTGTAATATGCGGAACTTCACAGATCAGATCACTTATGTATTCGTCTAAAAAACTATAAAAGATTATTAGGTTTTCGTTGATTTTTACCATTATGTTGGAATATGATATCGGGTATGATATATCAAGTTAAACCTAACCTCTACTTAACGTCGCTTGGAAAAAGTTTGAGAAACGCCGGTCCTTATTAAGTAATAAGTGTATGACTTGGTTTATTACAATCGGCCCAAGACTCTGTAGGTATTGTGCATTCACATCTGCGTACGACTGACACAGATCGGAGATTATTTAACAAAGTAAACCTCTCGGAAGCTACTTGACTAACTGCTACCTGTACTTATAATTAAGCTACTGTTTGACATTATATACCTACAATTTTAATTTCAACAAGGTTTTAACTTTTATTATTTAAAAAATATTTTATATCTTTTTTAGGGTTCCGTACCCATAGGGTAAAACGGGAACCCTATTACTAAGGCTCCGCCGTCTGTCTGTCTGTCTGTCCGTCAGTCTGTCACCAGGCTGTATCTCATGAACCGTGATAGTTAGACAGTTGAAATTTTCTCAGATGATGTATTTCTATTGCCGCTATAACAACAAATACTAAAAAAACAGAATAAAATAAATATTTAAGGGGGCTCCCATACAACAAACGTGACTTTTTTGCTCGTGTTTGCTCGATATTGATAACGGCAACAGGTACACGTTTGAAATATTCGCAGAATATTTAGATATATTCACTTCAAAAAAAAAAATTGAAGGGGGCCTCCAATACAACAAGCGTGTTTTTTTGCCATTTTTATAGATAATGGTACGGAACCCTTCGTGCGCGAGTCCGACTCGCACTTGGCCGGTTTTTTTTGCTCGATATTGATAACGGCAACAGGAAGACGCTTGAAATATTCACAGAATATATAGTTACACAATTCACTTTAAAAATAAATAATTAAATTATAATAAAACAAATATTTAAGGGGGCTCTCATACAACAAAAGTGATTTGTTTGCCGTTTTTTTAGACAATAGTACGGAACCCTTCGTGCGCGAGTCCGACTCGCACTTGGCCGGTTTTTTTGCTCGATATTGATAACGGCAAAAGGTAGACGCTTGAAATATTCACTGAATATTTAGTTATATAATCACTTTAAAAATAAATAATTAAATTAAAATAAAACAAATATTTAAGGGCGGCTCCCATACAACAATAGTAGATTATTAACCAAGGGGATAAAGCAGTGTCTTCTGTCGCGGATGACGATTTCGCTACACTCAGGACTAGTCTTAAATCCCTCGCTTCGCTCGTGATTTAAGTTTTTAACACCCTCGCTACGCTCGGGAGTAAACCTCGAGTCCATCGTTACGCTCGCGTTTTTTAAGTTCACCCAAGACTAAGACAGCTTTATCACCGAGGAAAATACTCTACTTTTCGTACCATTTGCGAAAAAAATAACACAATAATAATATGAGATAAGCATTTATTAAAAATAATGACAATCAAAAGTAAAAGTTAACATTCGAAACATTGGTCCAATTATTGATAGAGAGAGTTACATTTTTGTTTGGTACATTTATTGTTGATGAGTTGATTTGAGTATTTCTCTGTTCTTGCGTCTGAGGAACTTGCGTTTTATTGTAGATAGTATACCTACGTCGGAGATAGTGGTGGTGGTGCATCGTGAGTTACGGACGAAGATAAGATGCCGGAAGTTGATGGTTGTGGCTCTGATGGATTAAGTTTTATATTTTTGTTAATTTGACTGCTTAATATAGTTTTATTCGCCATTGAGCTTTCGATATAACCCTCAGCTACTCTATCAGAGCTCTAACCACCGTGTCGTTTTATTGACGTAATATCCGCCCCTGAATCCGCCAAGAAAGTCGCCGAAGTTCTTCTAAAGCAGTGACCGGTGTAGAGTTCAACATCTTTAAGTTTTAAATATTTAGCAATTTCCTTTGGCATATTGCGATAATTTTCCTTGGATTTTGTTGGAGGAAAATTATTTATAATTGCGGCAGCATTTGCACTGATGGAATCCGACAATTCACTGTCACTGTCGCTTGATTTAACATCATAACGTATTTTTAGAACATTAACTTATTTATAAAAATAAATTAAAATAAACTTAACGTTTATGTATTTGAAGAAAACAAAAACGCGGCAAATTCCTAGACTAATATTTTTTTGTCGGAAAAGCAAAGGCATCAAGCTCATACGGCCTCGTCGGTTTTCGTAATTTTATTTAATAATCATAACTGCATAATAAATGCGTATTCCTTTTTCAAAAAGATGTATAATGCTTTACATACAAACTCAATGGTGTAAACACAGATGTAGTTCAATATAAATGTCGGTAAGTATTCCAAATTTAAATCACATTCTCCCCCTAGAGGATGAATGAAATTCAGTACAATTTTCTTTCCCTGTTTTTATCAGATTAAAAATGACTATTGTTATGTTCGCTTTTTGTGGCATAGAATGTCACTTTTTTGAGCAAGTGGTACGAAAACGTGATTTTTTTGCCATTTTTATAGATTATGGTACGGAACCCTTCGTGCGCGAGTCCGGCTCGCACTTGGCCGGTTTTGTTTTTAAATATTTTGTTAGGTAGTAGACTGTAGATTTGTAGACCAATTTCCATTTTGTTAAGTACCTACCTGATACTTTTGACGGGCCTACACTGTACTCTCATACCTACTAACACTGTAATTTGAAAACATTGTAAAAGCCAATTATTTTTAAAAGAGTAACCGTGGAGTTTCTTGCCGGCTCTTCTCCATAAGAAACTACCAATTGGAACCGTGCACCTAGCTTCTGACGTTTCATAAGTGCCCATTTAGGCTTATGTGAAATAAAATATTTTGATTTTGATTGTATAACAAGCTACTTGCCTCGGAAAGTACGTTAAGTCGTTGGTCCCGGCTGTGAGGTCAGATAGGTAGTCGCTCCATGTAAAATACTAGTGTTTAGCTGCATCCGGTTAGACTGGAAGCCGAACCCAACATAGTTGGGAAAGGCTTGGTAGATGATGATGAGATTATAAACCACCGAAAATAAATGCGTAATATTGTAACAGTTCACAATTTTTCGATAGTTTACCTATTCATAAACTAACGGTGATTCTCACAGTCTTACGGTGACATATCCTTACCGTTTTGTCAAGTGAAAGACGACTTTCTAAGAAATTACTTCAACAAAATGCAGCTGTGTCTTCCTATCTGTAATATCAACAAACAGCGATCACCAATTCATTTGTTGTAAAAGTTCTGAATAAACACTTTGTAGCGTTTAAAAACCCACGTCCTGTATGTTTAAAGGTCATAAACTTGACATTCTAATTATTATACAAAATCATAATTTTTTATACTGAAAGTTGCATGTATTTTCACTATCCATTTTCCGCCATGATTTCCAAAAGCACTACAATATTTTTTTTAAGGTTCTCAACTTCGCGGGATAAAAAACAATCTCACCCTGTTTTCGTTTAATTCAAAAACCGCACATTCATTAAAAATGTCAATTTACAATATTTTTTCAAGCTGTCGACCCTTCACAATGAAAAATTACTTGATCAAGTCTAATGCGGAACCATCTGATTTACATAGAATAATAGCCGACTCTCATTATTATGCAAAACTTAGCTTTTAATTATGGTTTGTCAAAGAAGCTAGCTAGTTATGTATAGTTT